>OW386548.1:4960549-6249231 GCA_936435175.1 Glyphotaelius pellucidus | reverse complement strand
AAATATTATTTAATTTTGTAGTTCAGTAGAAAGACTGAAAAGTAGCAATATGATTTTTACTACTGCATTGAACAAACAGCTACGAAATCAATGTTTTATTTTTTAATAAAGACAAGATTAAAATCCAACAATCATTGGCTATAGCAAGGACCAAAGTACCCGCATTTTTACAGGAACAAATTTCCCATTTGAAAGAAAAGGAAAACTATTAAAACATGTTTTCATAATCTTTCCAGAAACCGTTCAAAATGCATAAAAATTCCCATTCCTGGCTCCCATCTGTACAAAATTAAAGCCCTTTAAAATGCTATTGTCAGTGTAAAACTACTAATATTGTATCAGAAACCGAAGTGTTTTGTGGTCAGTTATAATAATTCTGTTATTTGTTTTTACCGAATTTCTAGTTATTTGTTGTAAAACAATAGTGATTTTAGTATTTCCTGTGAAATTGAACACTATCGTCAAGAAACTACGAGCTCATTAAATAAAACACTGCGTGGATGTTAAAATAATTAGGCATTTTGAATTGTTCGTTGCTCACAAATATCTAGTCTTCTCCACGCACTGGAATCTGGAAACGGAATTCAGCTGTTCTTGGGAATATGTCGTTTAATGAAATCATTTCTGGAAAAATCTGTTTAAAATAACACAAAGCTGTTGTAAAAGACAAGAACGTCCAAATCTTTATTATCATAAAATTATTAATAAAGAGCTGCTAAACACCAAGCTATTTAACTACTCAAACTTAAGCAATACAATAGTATTACATTTAGTTTTAAGTAAACATTATTTCAAATGGTAAATATTACTTGTGATAAATGTTTGGACTATGACAAATTGAGTCCGCAGAAATACACTTTCAATTTCCAATTTATAAATTAAGAATAACCGTTTCAGATATGTACCTACCTGTTAAGTTTCAAAAACAATATGTAAAATTTATTGCCGACCTGTTTGCAGTTATTGTTCAATGAAAATGACAAAATTGTATTGTTTTTCATCCAAGACAAGTATTTCTGCGGAAAGCAACAAGATTTCTAGTCCAAACAGCTATCTTGATATACATAGATAATGAATTTGACCACAAATATATATAAAGAAGGCTCTATGTAAATATGTTTCTAATAAATATACATATTATTTTTCTTATATGAATCTTCAAAACCTAATTCACATTACATGTCAGCTTATTTAGTTATCAAAAATTAATTAAATTAACTCTGCTGTAAACAGAACTCTAACAACAGATTTACATTAAAAATATAAATTCAAAATCGTGTAAATACTAGAAAGACTTCCAACACGTTTATTGTAACTTTAAAAATGTTTATTCAAATAATCAGTACCTACGATATTAATAAAATTTGTTTCCATCTGAGCTGGCATGTGTGAAAATTATCAATAATTAAATTATTTAATTATATTATTTAATTATATTATTTTTATTATTTTCGAACAGATGATTAATTGAGATAATATGTTGTGTAGTTAATAAAACAAGTTGTTTTTTCAGATATTTTATTGAATCGTAATGATTTTGTGAAAATTCGATTATATATAATTTATAATAAATGAAAATCGGAAATTAATACAATGAGAATATTATTTACATTATTTATCACCCCGATAGTCCCGGCACATCACAATAAGGCGGTATTTCACCATCCTCTTAATAGCTTATTCAAACGATAAGGAATATTAATAAATAAACAAATAAATACTTGCAACAGGTAAAAAACTCGGCTAACTTATCCTATACATAGCCACTATTCGTAGGTTCAAATAGCCGAATAGCAAACTCAGACTTTTTAAATAAATAAATCATATTAAATTAATCGAAAATGTACGTTATCGTAATGATAACCTATGCGGAGGATGGTGAAATACCCCCTAACTTGTTTCAATAAATTATCAACATCCTTCAATAACTTGTTGAAACCTTCAATTTACACTAAAATAAAATATTGGTGATTTTATATTTAATTTTATGACTGAAACATTGTTAGAAGTCAACTCTGGGACTCAAGAGTGATACAAATTATAATAAGTACCTGCATAATTTATTACAACACGAACAATAAATATTACGTACATCATCGCAGAATTATTTTTAGCCTTGCCAACGGAATATTCGCAATCTGGATAATCTTTGACGTGGATTTCAATCATCCACAGGCCCAAAATATACACCCTGGCGGATTTCGTCAGCAATACTCACAGCTCCGAATCTACGTACAATGAAAAATAATGCAGAATCACATTATTTAAGGTTAAACGCAACGTACGTTATAATCTACGCATTCACAGATGGCGCCAATAAAATTATTTTAGGTTTTAGACACTTTTGCAAGTTATGCTTTAAGATATTAATAATAATTAATTGTTCGCGCCCGTACATACGCAAAATGAATATGAATAAATAGTTTTGTCAATAAAAAAACTCAAATCTTTCAAGAGAGGCTGACAAATACAAAATTACATCGGTGATTCAATCCAATATTGTATTTGTCAGCCTCTCTTGAAAGATTTGAGTTTTTTTATTGACAAAACTATTTATTCATTTTCATTTTGCGTATGTACGGGCGCGAACAATTAATAATTCTTAATATTTTAAAGCATAACTTGCAAAAGTGTTTAAAACCTAAAATAATTTTATTGGCGCCATCTGTGAATGCGTAGATTATAACGTACGTTGCGTTTAACCTTAAACCTGCGTCCAATTTATGAGTCCTCAGAGCTCAAAGCACGGAGTACGGAGCTCCAAGATCAAACTTTAAAACAAATTGCTACTCCCCAATAGGTGGCGATATACTTGAGGTCTAAATATTTCTTGTTAAATCTACTCCAACATAGATGACGTTGCAGTCGATTAATTTTTAAAATTTACCCGTATAAATATTTTTTATTCACAAAGGGCTCGTTTACAAAAAATGGCACTAATTTAATTATTTAAAAAAAACTTTTTCAAGTTATGTTTCAAAACGGTAATACGAATAGTTTGCGCCTGCACATTCGACATAAAATTATTTCCATAATATTATTACTATTATTTACTCATTTTCCATGTGAAAATGAATAAATAATTTTGTTCGTACAAAAACTCAACTTTCAAAAAGGACGTTCAAATACACCATTGGATTTAATCGCCAAAAAGTTTATCCTGAGGGGGTATTTCACCATAATGGTGAAATAGAATAATTATTCTATCTATAATTTTAGATAAATCAATCAAAAAATAATATTCGCAACTGGTAGAAAACTCGGCTAACTTATCCTAGTTATTATTATTTTCTTTTGAAATCTACTCGAACATAGATAGCATCGTAGTCGAATTCTAGTTTTTTCTTGCACACTCCACTCGATCATAGATGGTGGTAGAATAGACAGTCGTAGTGTTTATGACGTTTCATAGCAATGCCGTAAAAAAACTGTTATTGCCATCTATGATCGAGTAGAGAGTGCAATTTATGTCTGAACGATTGTTTTTAATCCTGTTTTACTGCCATCTATGGTCGAGTAGAGTGTGCAATAAAAACGCAACACTTATTTGACACACTGCCATCTATGGTCGAGTAGATTTCACAAGAAAATATTCTATCCATGAATTAGCCGAGTTTTCTAACTGTTATGAATCTACACATTCACAGATGGCGCCAATTAAATTATTTTAGGTTAAAATACTTTTTACGGCAAGTTATTACGTGTTCAATATGAACATGAATAGTTTTGTACATAAACTAACCCAAATATTTCTAAAAGGATAACAAAAAATACAATAATTACCAGCTTTTCTGAAAAGTTTGTTACCAGAAAATTGTATCGGATTGAGTCACCTATACAAAATTGGATTTGTTTGCATTAATTTCTTTAAAATTTTTGGTTTGTTTATAGACCAAACTATTTATTAGTATTCATTATGAATATGAACGGGTGCAAACAATTAATTCATCTTAATATTTTAAATCATAACTAGCCCAAATGTAGACATTTGTAGACAAATGTAGACTGGCACCATCTGTGAATGCGTTGATTACGTACCTTCTGTCCGCAACAGGTAGAGAACTCAGCTAAAATATCTGATTTTCTTGTAAAATCTACTCGACCATAGATGGCAGTGTAGTCAAATTCTAGTCGTATTTTTTCGCACACCCTACTCAACCATAGATAGCGGTAGAACAAAGTTAAAACATATTATAAAGCGGCGTATCCTGCGCCACAATACACATGAACACTAGCTTGAACCTCACCCAAAACATTGAAAATTTGAACACTTCGTGTTCAAAAACCCTGTGTTCAAGCTTTACCACAGGCGACGGAAAACATTCATCTCCCGGGCGAAGGGGGAAGGCTGGCGGGGGGAAATGTGTTCATATTTTTACAAGAGCCGCGCGATGCGGTCATGTATGGAGAATCAAACCGAACAAGTTTTTGAGGTTATGCGCAATGATTGAGCTTAATAATCACTACTCTAAAATATTGATACCTAAATACAATATAATAAATATATTTGATAATAAAATTATAATATAATAACGAATATTAACAATATTAATATTATTTTTGAAGTGGGTGAAGCGGGAAGCGGGAAGGCAGGCGGGGCCGGCGGGGGGGGGGGGGGGAAATAAGTTCATATTTTTACAGGAGCCGTACGGAGCGGTTGGTACCGGAGATAAATCGAATGACGTTTGGGGTTATGTCAACCGCGCGAGCCTAATACCTAATTATGACTTTAAATTGCAAATAAATACTGTCGTAATGGATGATTATATCTTTCGTAAACTCGCTTGTAAATAAAGTCTATTAATTTATAAATCGATTTCAGAGACACGGAAGAAATTGACCAATTAAAATAGGTATTCTATTCTTTCCCTGATAAATAAATATCTAATAAAAATCTAGTTAGGTAGGTTAGGTCTAAGTTGAAATCTGCGTGTTCTCCTTTATATTTCGTCTACAATATCATCGCTAAATTTCTTAACAGAACTCGACTTTTGACGTTTGAATTTCGAATGCGTAATTAATTACGCATTCGAAATTCAAATACTAACTTTATGTCATAATAATTGATATTAGTCGGAAATCTTTCCTGGTAAATAAACATCTAATAAAATATCTCTGTTTTCCGCCTGATGTAGCATCTCTTCTTCATCGGAACATATTTTAACATTTATTTAAACGTCAAACGTCAAGTGTTCAGCTGCGTACGCGTGGAAAGGCCACTAGCAAAATTGTCGGACCGCGCGAACTTCACACCTGTTCACACCAATCTTTCAAACCATGTTTCAAAAACGCAGGAGACGGAAAACAAAGAACGTTTATAGTGTGGTTCAAGCTAGTATTCATGTGTATTCTGGCGCAGGACTCCGCCTTAATCGTTCAGGCAACCCTTGCACTTTCTACTCGATCATAGATGGCAATAACAGTTTTTTTACGGTATTGCTTGACAATTATTTTTATCGCCTTATTATCTCAACAACAGCTGTGCTGTTTAAAACAACATTGTTGTAATATATTATGTATGATGAGGCTGTATAAAAGATAACAGCGTTAGAAGTTAGAACACCCAAAATCATATGGATGAAAAAAATTTAATCCGATTCGATGAATATAAATAATGAATAACATCCGTCTTTTGTTGGTTTTTGAGAGTAGAAACGCAGGCATTTTATTTGAAAAATAGGAATTCATAACCGTGGTAATCGACTTGCCACTGTGTTGGGTGTTTATCAGCTGCTCAAATAAATATGTACATATTTACGAAGGTACGTGCGCAGAGATTAGCGTAGGCAGTTGAAGTCGGCCGCTAGATTTGATAAAAATTAATTGAACGGATTCTTCTTCGTGTTTCTTTGTCTCCGTTATAGAGTTGAGATCTATATAACATTTTCTGATATAGCTTACTTTTTGTAATTTACGATTTGAATTTTAGGTTATATATTCCTACATGTTCCTTATGTGTTATTGGAGTTATATTTGGAACTACCAAAAATAGCCATTATGTAAACACATTACGATAGAATGCCTCACAACTCTGCCTTGACACAAACTCGAATGAGTTTCATCCACTTTATACAACTCCCTCTTCTGCTATTTCGATTATTGTGACCCAACTTGTTTAATTTGACAATGACACTGACACATCAACTTGGGCGTTCCAAAATTTTCCTTCCGTCCATTTGCGCTTCATATAATAAATAGTCCATCTTCTCTTCAATCGCTTCAATGTCCTAGCCATATTTATGTTAGCCTCTTTCTTAACCTAGTTCATTAGATTAGGCTAGATGGCCTATTGATGGCTATTAGATGGCCTTGCATTATTTTCGGATCTTACACGTCGCATATGGTTTTACCACACGTTCGTCCAAGAATTTTATTTTGACTGCATTCAATCCACAATATTAATATACAATACACACATAAAGATCGCAGCCTAAAAAAACATGCATTAAGAAAATAAAGATAATGTTGGTACTTAGGTAGTTCTTGGTCGAATAAGGTTAAAAATTACTGAAATGACGGTCGAATTAGCTTCGTGGTCAGAGCAATCACCTGGCAAGGCAGAGGTCCCAGAATTCCCAGATGTGACCGAATCTTTTTCTGTTTTTACTGTTTAAGAGGAACGTATGTGTGGCCCATTTCGGCCAGTTTCACGCAAATCTTAAATTTGGATTTGAGGTTCAAAATACCCAACCAAACTAAAAAAGTATTTTTGTAATCAAAAGGTATATTAAATATCTAGTACGGATAAGAGCTACATTATTTATTTTTGCTTTAATTAATAAGATATAGGCCATTAAAGATTTTAGTGTTTCATGATTTTAGAGGCAACTTCGGCAATTATTTGTGAGTAAACGAAAAACAAGAAAAAAAAATCTGTATTTATCATAAAAATATAATAAAAATAAAATAAAAATAAAAAAATTTAAAAAAAAATCATTTTGATAGGTTAAAATTTAAAATACAAATTACCTATTTACAGCGGAACAAAATTTTGTCGTTTATATCTAAAAATTACTACCAAAATCATTTTTAACAAATGTTTTATTTTTTTATCTATTTTTCATTGTATTTTTAAATAAATATAGTAAAATTATTTTTTAATGTCTTTCATTTACTTGCAAATAATTGTCAAAATTGCCTCTAAATTCATGAAACAACAAAATCTTTAATGGCCCATATGTTATAATTTAAAGCAAAAATAAATAAAGTAGCTCACATCCGTATTAGATAATTTGATATACCTTTTGATTACAAAAATAAATTTTCAGTTTGGTTGGGTATTTTGATCTTAAATCCAAATTTAAGATTTGAATGAAACTGGTCGAAATGGGCCACGCATACGTTCATCTTAACTCTTATTATTAAAATACGATCGTGTGAAATGACAGCTGAGAGCTAATGATATTGGATTTGTTATATAGTATGTATGATGGTAGCTTATCCTTGACCAGAGGTAAAATGAGTGTATTAGCATTCTGTAGCCGTGAACAACAGAACAACAGAGCGGTGCCATTGAGAAACACTGTTTCATTTATTATTCTTTATTGGAATCGAGCATCACGCTGCTCTATACTCTATCGAGAACATTAAAAGCGGAAGATATAGATAAGGTTATAATAAATTATTACAATCAATGGTCGTGTCACTCGTGTTGTACAATGTTTTCTTTGGAATAACTAGTTTATTTGCTGTAAATAATTTGATTTGTTTTAATTTTATGTTATTTGCATCTCTTTAAAATATTGTTATGCAAAAAGGCACAAATTATCTCACAACCACGCTGGAATATAAATAATATATTATTAGATCAGCTATATATATTTCAAAATAAATTACAAGTATATTAAGTAAGGAAAACATCCAAACAGTAAAACAGGAAAATTTTGTTAAATCTTGCCTTTTCCAGAGCGATTCCGAGAGCATTTTTGACCCTGGAATGAGATTTAAAAAATAAATCATACAATAATGTGTATTACAGTCTACATGGAAATTCTTCTGCTTCTTCTTTTAGTACCCTCTCCTATCGGAGGCTGGGTATCATCAGGGCAATCTTTGCTCTAAAGGTTGCAGTCAGAACACTCTGAAAATGAGCCAATTGAACTATCGACCTCTAGGTATAAAAACAAATGTTCTGTAATGGAGACAGAAAACACTCTTTTTTTATTTCTATAATACAATGTAGTACAACGTAATACAGATTAGCGGCGCTTCTCGGCTGAAAAGGAAGAAGATGGAGAGATATATTATTACGAATGTTGGACAGAGCGCGCTAATATTTTAAGTGATAAAATTGCAGCCAAAATTGCGAAAAAGCTTAATAAAACATGACTCGTTTAAAATAGAGCAAAAATCTCGTGGAACGCATCTTAAGCATCATTTAAAGAAACATTGTGAATTTTTTCACAAATATTACTTGTAAAATAATAGAAAAAGACTTGTTTTAAATAATTTTCGGAGCATACTTTGCGATTTTTTTCTATCGAGGGAATTTCACATAATTTGCGTTTCGGCGTGGAACGTATCTAGATATTATCTTCAAAAATAACATATATTTTTTAAGAGCTTAAAAACTTCAAATGTTTAAGGGAGAGATGTAAGAAATCGGTCGAATTCGGATAGCGGCGGCTTAAGCACGCGCGTTCTGTCTCACTTACACTCCCCTGACCTCGTGGATGTCTATCTCATTTGAATTTCGTAACACTTTTTTGTATTGGAAATTTAAGGCAAATATTTGGTTCACCAAACACGTCGACAAGGCATTTCTTGCGTTTTTCTTATCTCCATAGACTTAGCCATCCGTCACCGCCTATTTATTGTTTATAAAAGTGATGGCAGACGGTCTAGGTATAATAAACACACAGTGCTGTTATGGCCCGATTAGCGCTGGGGAGATTTCGTCAAAGGCAAGCTTACTTTAGCAATCATATATACGAGTATAACACGAGTACCTTCCAGCGGTCAAACCGCACTGAGAGCCGAGGCAGGGCATTGGGCAGTGGGCAGTGAATATGGTACCTTCCTCATACCTTCACACATCGTATAACTTATAACTTCCAACGATAAGACGGGTACTTATTACCTATTTCCTACCTGTTTCCGCGTTACCTGAACCAGCTGAAACCATGATATGTAAGCATACTTGAGGAGTATTTTTTTTTGCATGAAGCGACACTAACACTAGAATGGTAAGATATGGCGTCATGCAATGTGCTTCGATATTTCTGTCCAAGTTTTCCAGATCAAAGCGTTTAATTTCAGTTAGCAAAGTCATTACTCGTTACTATAATGGAAGTTTTGAAAAATCCGTTTAGATAGGTAGGTCTATTCAAATGCAAAGGCAGAGTAAGTTGGAAATAAAAATACATCACCAATGTAACTACTATCCGTAGTAAGCGTTCAAAAAGAAGAAGAAGAAGGTTTGAACGGGAGATTATCATTTAAATAAGAAAGTTAGAGGGAGCGCGCTAATATTAAAAAATATGTTATAATTAATATTTAATAAAGCTTTACTTACAAATAAAACAAAAATCTCTCGACGAATGTCATTTAAAGAAAGTGTCGAATGCCAGAAAACAATTTGCATACGACCTAATCTATGTAAAATAATTGAAAAAATAGAATCATGTCAAATTTAATTCCATAAATAGATTTGACAGGATTTACTTTTCACTGTACATCATCTCTTCCTTCATTTATATCTATTTACCCACACTTCCAATCACCTTTCTATTTTTATTGTATTCAAATGAATATGTATGTAACTTAAAATATTCCTGTAATTTCAAATATGTACCTCTAAGCCTGTCTCGACACAGGTATATCCTAGTGAGACAGGCATCAATTAAACCCAATGTAAAACCCAATGTATATAGATTAATAACAACAACAAAAATAAAATAAAAAAATGAAACACTGTGAATTATACCATACCTGTAACGGAACTAGATGTGTACCTACCTATTTATGATTTTCGGAACATTCTGTGCGATTTTTTTCTATCGAGGTAATTTCATATACCTACATAATTAACTTTTTATCTTGGCTAATAATGCGTAGAAAATAACACATATTATTTATTTTTTTTATTATACATATATATTAAAATTAAAAAAAACATATTCTTTGGTAGAACCTGCAGACAAACCGTCATGTGACAGCTTTGTGGGTCTACATAAAACATGTATTATAAATTATTTTATTAAATAAATATAAATAAATAAATTTAAAAAAATTTAAAAAATTATTAAGAGTTGAAAACCAACCGTTCAATGGAAGCATATTTTTCGATATAAATTCGGGTTCTCAGAAATGAGAAAATATTTTTAGTCAATCGGAACAATTGGTAACTAAGATAAAAAAAAGCTTTTTTTGGTATATATTTTTGGGGTGTTATGTCGTGTTGCGCTACCTCCTTCTTTGGCCAACGTTCGGACAGCGTTACAGTGTCCATCATCAGGGCAGATGAGATGATGGACGTAACGCATCCGAAACGTTGGCTAATGAAAGAGGTAGCGCAAAGCGGCACAACACCTCAAGAATAAATAAAAAAAATACTTTTGATCGTGAAAATCAAAAATCATATTAAAAAAAGCTATTTAAAAATAAGTCAGAATATTGAATTTGTCACCAATATACAACGATGAATATATTTTCTAACAGTGGTAATAAGACACAACCTAGGAACAAACGTTTCTCAGATAAACATAATGTTAAATTTGATATCGAACGGACTTCAGAAAAATGTTTTTGTTGTCGCAAAATATATTGACTGAGAATCTATTGTGTTCTTTTTTATTTCGAAGACATTTTTTTTTTAAATGGCTCACCTTACGTTTTTTCTGACTTTTACTGATAACGAAAAAAAAATAAAAACACATACATATTTTATTAGAGAAATGTATTATAAACGTTATTTTTACCTCGCTTTTTGTTGTTCCATGTAAAAATAATTTACAAAAAATTCGCAAAATTTCATAAATTTATATCAAAATTTGATTCGAAACTTTGGTTTCATAAAGGTGTACATTTTACTTCTTTTGTGGTTAGTTTTTGTATTTAAATATAAAGCGTGGTCTTTTCTCTTTCTATCACCGTTTATATCATTTTTCTCACTATGATAATAAGGGAGATACAACCATTTCTATGAGACCTATAAGAGTTGACCCCTATTTATGTGAAATAGATTTTACGGGGAAATAGATTTTATTTTATTTTATTTATCAAGCATAAAATAAATGTATTTATGGAAATAAATGTGCGAAGCTGAAAGAGTTAACCAGTGACAGCTGCTCGGGGCTACGATTCACTGTTCACAGGAAGCAGTAGACAAGTGATGACGTAATGATTGCGTTGGAAAGGTTCACGTCACAGACACTCATTGCGTTAATTGTTGCTGATGATTTTCTACCACCATCTTCGTCATAAGTGGATATTCACTATTATACTTGTCCCAGCGAGAGATCGTACGTGATGTCATCGTTCTAGTACCATTCGTTTTCGTTTCCAAACAACACTCCTGAAAAGAAAGAGACGAACGTCGATGACGTCAGTAGGAGCTATGCCGGGACGAGTTTAACCGAATATACAATACAGCTAAGTAGATTGCACGATTCCTATTCCCGAAGAATAATACTGGAAAAGCCAAAAGACTAAATAATTTCAACTATAATCATTTTATAAATAACATAATCATTGTTCAAGTAGGTAGGGGAAATACCGTGATATTAGTTATTATAATCTCTAAAGAATACATTGTCACTAATTTACGTACGTAACGCCTTTCAACTTCTAGGCCTCAGACAGGTTAACGAATTTGATTCTATGTTATGTTAACTCCTCAAGCGAATTTGTTCGGTTTCGGAACAACTAATACAGATTTCGTAGAAATCGTTGTCTCCCTTACTATCATTGTTAGAAATACGATCTAAACGGTGTTAGAAGGAGAAAACACTACGCTTTATATTAAAATCTAAAATATAACCGCTAATTAATTAAAATGAACATCTTTATGAAACTAAAGTTTCCGACTGCAATTTGATAAAAAAATGAAACTTTGGGAATTTTTTATTAACTACTTTTAAATTAAACTATAAAAAAGTGAGTTCACTATGACGTTTATAATAATGTGTGTTTTTTGATGAGAAAAAACATACTGTGAGCCATTTAAAAAAAATATATGTTTTGCATTAAAGAATTTTGTGTTTCAAAAATTATATATTTTCAAATCACCTTTAAAATTATTTTTTGGTTTTCGGATACGTTAACAAATATTTCATTTATTTGGATTTTAATGCAAAGCGGAAATATTATGATCTACTTACAGAATATGGTTAAGGTCTGAGACTTCAACAACTAAATTAAAAAAAAAAATTTTGGTAGAAAGCGGTCATTATGTGGTTTGATAATGTTAATGAAATAAAGCAATTACTTTGTTTATTACCGCGAAATTTATTTAATTTATTTGGTTTCGCTTACACAAACATCATCAAGGAACAAAATGAAACTAACCGAAAAACACAGTGTGTTTACATAGAAAGACAAAATATAACATAGAATAAAGGAACAGTGAGAGAGCTTGAAATTAAAATCAAATATATTAACAGAGAGAAAGAGGCTGATGTATACATAATGAATTACCATATTTTATATCTAAGTGAAAAACCTGAACAGGTGATTAAGGGATAATGGGATTTGTATGAGTTTATGGAAAAAATACCAAACATTTCATTGATTATTAGGAATTTGGCTTTTGGTTTTAACGACTTTCTTTATTTGAAGTGCTTCCAAATTATTTATAATAACAATAAAATTTATTTTTATTTTGAATTTAATGAGTAAAACCTCAATGTAATATTTCATTAATGAAGACAATATTAGCGAAACTCAATCAAAAATCTGAAACAGAAAAATCACAAAAAGAAAGCAGACTTGCGGAAAAGTCAATAGATGTTGCATATTAAATAAAAATAGTTAGATTTATCCAAGACACTACCTAGATAGCATTTAGTTCTGGTTGAATCTTGCAATCATACGTAAAGATAACAGCCAATAAAAATATGCGTTAAGAAAATGAAGACCATGTTAGTAGTTCTTGGTCGAAGAATGATACAGTTAAATTCGACCGAATCGGATAGGGACACATTAGCACAGTTGGTAGAGCCTGACCCAGCAAGTCGTAAGTCCTGGGTTCGAATCCCAGGTGTGACCGTATCTTTTTTCTGATTTTTCTGTTTCAGAATTTTTATTGAGTTTGGCTAATATTGTCTAAAAAATGTATAAAGATAAAACATCTGTTGCCATGATCATTTTTATGCAGATTTCACAATTTGCAATTTTTTGATAATTTTCACGAGACTTAAGGAAAAATTAAGCTAACTTTGGGCAAACGGGCGCGCCTACAACAAACATCTAGTAAAAAAAATCGTTTTACCGTTTTAAAATTCGGTTTACTGAATTACATGGTACAATATAAGTGCACTGATTATAAGTTGTTTGAATAATCAATACATTTAAAAAATCGAATGATGTTTTGAGTTAATCTCCCGATAAGATATAATATTTAAGTCGAAAACTGACGTAGTTTTTCGATGCTTCCTTTTAGATAATATCGACATATTTTTGTTTTTCTATTATCTTGACGGTTTCATTAGACATCAAGACGTCATTTGTAATTATCACCTCATGTAATATAAGATCACTTCATTTAGCATAATTTTGTTTTATTTTTACTACATTGTTTCTCTGTCTGTGAATTATTAGTTTTTTTTATTTTTATTTTATTTATTATATTACATTAGATACAATTAAATAGCAAAATAACATAATAATATATTTCAAGATAACTGTAAATATTAAAAATGTGTACAAGTGTTATTATGTCTTGTAGGTCGATATTAGTTCCTAGCTAGGCAGATTGCCTGTTCTAAGGAACCAATTGCTGATGAAAAAGCCAGACATGTATTTTGTAATAAAATGTTGTTTTTATTTATTCATTAATTTTTTCTAATTAAAACTGTACTAAGTTTATATTTATTGTGCCATTTATTATAACCTTTTTTTACGTCAGCGCCGCACATGAGACCCTGAGGAAAAAATTCCCTCGGGGCCTATTTCGTTTTGGGGATGGTGTGTCAACTTATTAGGGAAAGGAAGGAGGGGGAATTCTGGAAAGAAAAAAAGGTATGAGGGGTGGGTAGGAATATGGGGGTCAATGTGTCCAGGAGTGACAGACGTGTGAATCCATCCCTCCCACTGCGATGCAAAGCGATGGGTCGAGATGGTCCGGCTTTAGAGGTTCGTGATAGGGAACTCGCCAGTAGGTGGGCCAACGCATTTACCGCCAAGACCTAGACAATCCTCACCCCATAAACCTGGAGTCATCGAACATAGCGAACCACTCGGGGTGACCTGTTGCACGATTGCACCTACTGGTTATTCAATAAATAGTTTTCGAGGCGGTGGTATCCATACCCGCCTCCAAATAAAAACGCTTTATCTGAAAAATGCAAACACCACAGCAGAGGTTCTCCTAAAGTAGACAAAGAAATGTCGTACGTATTCTATTAAAACGAAAAAGAAAGGAGATAAAAACGGGTATGCTTTAGACCAGTGGTCCCCAACCCCGGTCCGTGGATCAAATGTCACCGGGCCGCCCAAGGCCCTGCTCAAAAATAAAAATTACGTAAAAAATTCGAACTTACCCGATAAAAAATTACATAATTATCGACAAAAAATAATTATTCAGTTGAGAACCCCTTCACGCCAAGTTGCAACGACAATCAACGCCCTCCCTCCTCTTAAAATTTTTATTTAAAAAAAGTCGTATGTTTATTTCGATTTATAAAATTTGAAATTCAAAAACAGTTTTTAGTTTTCGGATACGTTCCATTTAGTATGACCCTCTGAAATAATAGGATTGAGGCCTGACTATCTTCTGACGCGATGCTTTTCAGGCTTGCTGTTGGCCGGTAAATTAACAAATATTATATCTCACGAGATTCAGCGATAACTGTACAGAATTATATATAGACTTTCAAAGCGAGGCATTGGAAATCGATGGATTTTGGATTATGAAATCACTCTTAGGCCAGATCGTAACTAATTTAAATACGAGAAGACTAAAATATTGTTATTATAATATTTATCAACGCTTGTTAGACAGATCGTTCATAACCCAGAGCGCGAATAACGTCAGTAACTAAGGCAATAATTGAAATCATAAACAGAAAGGTCCCGGCGAGTAATCTGTATTCAGTATTCAGTGAGCCAATTTGTATTAAAAGCTGTGCTGTCCGTTGCTGCCCGGTGGCCGGTACCCATTTACTGCCTGCTGCCTGGTGTCCGCTACCTCTAGCCGGATATGGAGGGCCGCTGCCGACATTTTTATGAATTTTAAACATTTGGCAACGTGTTCACACAGCATTTTCATGAATTCGACCACTCAACAAGCTGGTAATCTCTTCTAAAGCTTGACACGGTTAGATTTGCAGTCGGTAGCGATGCTCGTGTAGATTTTGTGGATACAAAAATAATTGTTCCGTGACAAAACACGACGTTGAAGAAAATCAAAAAAAAGAAAAATCCACAAACTTAAACTAACCTAAGGTAAACTCTTCAATTTTATTAGTGATAACTTATTGAAGCGATTTATTTTTTGTGGTATTATAACGAATTGCGCTATATCATTCTTTAGACAACGTTTCGGACAGCATTGCAGTGTCCATCATCAGGGCAGATGGACACTGCAATTGCCACAGGGGAGGTTATTTTATGTGAATACCGCGTAAGAGTCCCAAAGCCTCCCGTCTGGAGCCAGTGGCTATAGTATCCCCGGTTGGGTTATATTGTGAGGCTGAAATTAGTGGGGAGGGGAAGGAGATGGGAAAGAGTAAGGTGGGGAAGTATCTGGCTATTCAGATCTAGTCACCAAACACGGCTAAAGCCATTTCAAGCAACTTTTCAATTCTGAATGGTCGTCTTCCACCAGGGCGATAATGAGAGTATCGTCCACTCTGGAACATGCCGCAAATACACTATATATTATTTTTAATTGTGAAACAACACAAGTTAATACCTAAAATGAATTTTTTTGCCCATGCCGGGATTTGAACCCGCGACTTTCGGATTGCTAGTCGAGCGCTAGCTTACCCTTAACAAAACTCGACAAAAGGTGGCAACTTTTCCCCACTTCAGGTAATTTAAAAATATTTCATAAGGGAAGAAATGTGACCTTTATTCTTTATTGATGACACGATGGCCTTTTAAGTTGACCTTTGAATGTACAAACAATTTTTACGGAACCACAGGTTGGCTCTTCGGAAGTTTTCCGGGAAATGTGCAAGTTACTGGATTCTTTATTAAACGAGTAAATACTTATCTACCCTTTTTCAGTAAAATATAATGTTATAAATATTATATATATTTATTGTTTTATCATTGAGGACAAATTAACAAGGCCCAAAAGAAAAATGTTAAACAGAAAAATCAGAAACAATTCGGTCGCAAAATATTGAATATTTTTATTTATTTTTGTTTATTTTATATAATAGAAATAAACAGTACATTGGGTACAGTGATAAAACAAATTTACAGGTATTAAGTAATATTTCATAATGGGTACCCATGATATGTTTCTTTGTAATGTCTTACTTGTGGTATGTATATTTAGAATTTACTAGGTGATGTGCATAGTGCGTAGATGTGCTATATGTGTGAATATGTTTGTAGGTTTGAGAAGTGGTGATCTGTGAAGGGATATGTATGCGCATTAAAAAGTTTATTTCATTGACATGATGCTCTTTTTAAATTTGGATAGTGAATCCGAGATAATGTCGATTTTAGAGTATAGGTAAATATTATTGAATGTGTGAAGAGCACGGTTAATTGGCGAATTAGTTGCTGCATTTGTTTTGTAATTAAGCGTGTGGAGTAGTGCTGTACGGTGTGTCTGTCTTAAAGGTGTGTATATTGAAATTAATTAAGTTCGGTACAGACGATTAAATTCTGTAAATAAATGTTAAATCAGCTACTGCCCGCCTTAGTTGCAAAGTTTGAAATGTATTGTTTGAAGGTAAGATTTTTTATAAATTTGTTTTGGATATGTTCTATGTTATCGATGTACAACTTGTACTGCGGGTTCCAAATTGGCGAAGCATATTCCAGTGTACTTCTGACTAATAATTCAGGTACGCCTCATATGTCTGGTTATGTTACATTACCATGTTATGTTACATTACCATGAAAACGAGGTTAAGGGTCCGAGTAGATAGCGTTACTATTGTACGGGTATTGTGCGGGTTACTGAATACTTTACGTATACAACCAAGCATTTTATACGACGTATGACTTATTCATCACAGAGAAAGAAATAGTCAATAGATGTCGCACATTAAAAATAAAATTGATACATTTATCCTAGACACTATCTAGATTGCAATTAAATTCCGATAAAACCTTGCAAACACGTATAAAGAAAGCAGCCAAAAAAAAATGCTTTAAGAAAATGAAGATAATGTTGGCAGTTCTTAGTCAAAGGTGACCGAAGGGGATAGGCTCATTAAAAAAAAATTACATTAATAGTAAAAGTTAATAATGTTGGCCTCACTGGGTGGCTTACCAGTGCTGATTAATTTGAAGGAGATTAGCTCAGTGGTCAGAGCAAAGCTCCTGCAATGCTAAGGTCTTGGGTTCAATTCCTAGATGCGACCGAATCTTTTTCAATTTTTTTTATTTCACATTTTTCGTTTGAGGTTGATTAATATTGTCTTCAACGATTAAATATTACAATTTGAGGTTTTACTCCATAATTTCAATATAAAAATATTGAATATTGTTATTTTATACCGAGCAGCGTGCCGGGCTGCAATGTAATCAACACGACATAAAATGCAATAAAAAAAAAAATAAAAAAGAATGGAGGGAAAATGTTGCAATATTATAAAATAAATAAAATGAAATGAACGAAAGAGTAATAATGTAGCTCATTTAAACAGAAAATGAGTTTTTGCAAAAGTAATAAAAAAAACATATATCATGTACATTATAATATATCTACTAGTGAATAACAGGCACGGGAAATAAAATAATTTTTTTTTTTTTTTAAATAAAACTGACGATAAAAATATTGTTGTTAAAAGAATAAACAATTGCCACGGTTCAGAATAAATAATACCTCGATCAACTGCTTGCATGGAAAGAGTACCTACTGACCAATACACCACAAACCATTGTAGAACGGCGGCATAAATTTATTGTCTGCATTAATTCATTGTATGCTTCTGTATATACTGAAAGAATAAGAAGTATGTTTTTATTTTTACATTAGCTCCGCACAGAAGGCTCTGAGGAAAATAATTCCCCTCAGGGTATTTTAAGAAAAGGAAGAAGAGGCAGTTCTGGGAAGGAAAAGGCATCAATTATGGATAGGAATCTAGGGATCAGAATTTCCAAGGGTAACGACATATGATTCCACCCCTCCCGCTGCGATGTTCTGATTGAGTCCTGCTGGAGATTTCAAAACGTTTCCCTCAACCGGTCTCTCCAAATCCGGCCTACCACGCAGTTGGTGGGCAGACGCGTCCGCAGCCAAGACTCGGACAAACCTCATCCCATGAATCCTGTCACCAGAGAATCATTTGGACAGAGTATTTATCAAATAAATGATTCCCGGGCGGCGGTACCCATACCCGCCTCTGAAATTGAATTGTATTTTAGAATGTAACGAACTGTTCACATCCGAAAATATATTGTACTAGCGCAGACCCGTGAAAATCACGGGATAGACTGAATTCTCAAATGGAAATTAAAATAATTTTCTATTATGAATATGACGAAATTTGATATGTTTTGAATATCACAAAATTTACGATAAAGATGATTTCGTAAAAAAGTCATTCAGTTTAAAAAATTAAAATTGATCGAAGTCTTAAACCCCTTCTCATCCCATCCTCGGTTTATGAATAACCTGACATCATTTAAATTCCTCTTACTACCAACATTATAAGCGGAAAATGTTGCTTGAACAAAAATGAAGGACAGCGTGGTGCCTACAACCAGCAGAAGATTGAATCTACGACGCCTGGGTGGAAATCCGACGCATATTTATGTCCACTCGGCTTCTAACAGAAGAAAGAAGAACTCAGCTGCTGAAAAACGCGCTACGTGATCTGCACTATAAGAATATGTGGCAGGCTGATAAGTCGAACTCCTTCAATACTTTCATGTACCTACTTCTCGTATGAGGTATAATTACATAATATGTACGGTGCTTGGAACTTGCAACTTATTTACGGTCATAATGTTGTTATTATGTTAGTAGCCGTATAGAAATAAATTTTATAGACTATAATACCTGTTGTGAATTGTACATACTGGGTGCAATATGCAGCAGTTTGCTTCTCGCCTTAAATTACATAAGGATGTGATTAGGTTGGTTTTAGTAAAATGAATTACTAAGTAGGAACCCAAGTAGTGGCTTAAAAATGTTAGGATTTATAACTAGGCTAACTAGAAATTTTAACAATATAAAGTGTATTAAACTGCTATATTTTGCTTTTGTTAGAAGTCAGCTGGAGTACAATTCTCCTGTCTGGAATCCACATTATAATACATGTACAAGCTGTTGAAAGAATACTGTTAGCGTCGACGGGCGTGCTGATGCTATCGGCAGGGTTGGAGAAAGCTCCCACATATTTAATACAATTAGCTGCTGTATCTGCCCCAAATAAAATCTAGCTCAGGATTCGGTGCAAGCAGGATCTCGTAACCTCAAGGCTAGTGCTTGTGGTCCGGAACTTCACGCTTCTCCATTCTCCCAGGGCCTCCCTCGTCAAGCAAAACACGGTAGGTTATCACATAAACAGTTTATTCAATTCTAGGAGACACAATAATACATAAAAAAGGAACGATCCTAGCTGAAAGTTAGTTTGAATGTCCGTCTCTCTTCTCTATCACGCGTGGTTAGGGTTAATACATTTAATTGCACACAAAGGATAACATGGTAATTGACTCACGTTTGGTTTATGGGCCAACAGCGGCTTCACGCGCTTGACTCTCTCAGTCTACGCAGCGTCCATGCGTGATCCGGAAGCGCCAAACGGCGAAACTGAACTGGTGTCGCCCATGTTCACGCGAACGTGGGCCCTGTAAGCTCGCTTGCTGAAGACTGGCGGGCTTGCCGTGAGCGGCGCGTCTCGCGGCGGCTCGGTTTGTCGCTCGCGGGAAGGGGTAATGCGCGCGCCTCTATATGGCGCCTTATTCTCCAGTCCGTGGAGAAGTCTATTCTCGAATTTGTAACGTAACACTTCCCCCCTCGCCGCAATAAAAGCGACGTGGTAATGGAGCTGTAGGACTAATAAATCCTCTTACCTTTTCAGCACTTGTGCCAAAAACATTTAAGAGAAACGAGGAGAGAGAGAGAGATTCCTAGCTGGAGAATAGTTATGAACAGAACACAAAAGAGAAGATACATGGTGTAACAAGGAATTGTCAATAAAAGTATATAAAGGCAGTGGCATACATAAATACAGTTGCAAAGAACAAGGATCTGTTGAAGAAAGGTACAAGGGTTATGCAGTGATAGAAAAAAACTCTAAAATTGTATCATTGGTCTGTGAGCTAATGTTTGCGAACGTGGTTTGCGTAGGATGTCTGGGGTGGTTGAACGTTTCACTGAAGTTACAAGGTTACTTTGTCACAGTAACCTGGCCCATTTGAGATTACACTCAAGGGACACTAGGGCCTTTAAGAAAATACGAGGAAGAGAACACATGATGAGGCTTCTAGGTGGTGTGGAGAGTTCTACCTGTCACAGAGGTCGAAAGGGTAACTGCTTCCGGATCCTGTGGGTGAGCCAGTACGAAACCATTGAAGTACTGGAGAGTGGAATCGCAATTGGTGGCTGGTACACTGGCTTTTGTATGTAGTGGGATTGTTTTGTGAACAATCGTTGGTATTGTTATTTGCGCAAGGGCACAGGAGCATCCGCACAATGGCAGTAGGGCATTTGCATTATGCAGCAGGAACATTTGCATAATGGCAGCAGAAACATTTGCACAAGGGCAACAGGAACATTTGTATTATGCAGCAGGAATATTTGCATAATGGCAGCAGAGCATTTGCACAAGGGCAACAGGAACATTTGTATTATGCAGCAGGAATATTTGCATAATGGCAGCAGAGCATTTGCACAAGGGCAACAGGAACATTTGTATTATGCAGCAGGAATATTTGCATAATGGCAGCAGAGCATTTGCACAAGGGCAACAGGAACATTTGTATTATGCAGCAGGAATATTTGCATAATGGCAGCAGAGCATTTGCACAAGGGCAACAGGAACAGGAACCAACCTAGAGCTGGCGTGCTCGGGTTTGTTTTGAGTGTCGGTTCTTTGTGGTGATACGATTCGCAACTACACGCACGACTCACACTAGGTTATGTTAGATGCGGTCGGGTGCTTTTGGTACGCAGGGATTGAAGGCAAGGGACCTCCGTGACGGTAGCGAGGGCAGCATGAAGAGGCGCAGATGTAGATAGGGTGCAGAGCTGCTGGTTTTTTTTTTTTTTTAAATCCGGCAAAAATTATTATTAGAACAAAATTCTTGAAGTTTACCTGCCTAGTAGACCAATGATGAAAAAAGTTTGGAGAGAAACAAGTGTGCATGTTGAGAAAAAGTTGGATTTGTTTGGCGTGTAGAGAGAGAGACGGAGAGAGAGCTAACTAAATGTGGCTAATTCCTAATACATGTTACAAAGGTACGTATTCAAGGACAGGTTCTGTGTAACCCCTTTTGGTTTTTTTTCTTTACCAAATACATTTCCAAGAATACGTGGTTGAGGGATTGTACGTATAACAAAATTCCCATTCGAAAGAAGTTGGTCTTCCATGACCTATGCTCACGTCTATACGGTAGCATTTTTTCTACTTTCGAAAAACAAAACATTGCGTACAAGATTAGTTATAACAAAGTGGGAAAGGAGTAGGAAGTTGAAAGGATCCGCGTATGAAGATTGTCCCATTTGACAAACGAAACGCCAAGTGCGTAACGCATATATCCCCATTCGCGGATAATTTCGAGGAAGGGGGAGGGTGATAATTGGGAACATTTGAACGAAGAAAACTGCTGGGGACTCGGCTATTTCCGAAATTCGACCTCTGGGTGGAGGTGAAACAAGGTCTACAGCAGTCATCCTGGCACATTACAATAATATTTGGTAGTGTTGGACAAAAGAATACACTGACATAAAAGTCTAATCCTCTACGTGTATTGGGCAGAAGATTAGGGGTCGTTTTATTCTCCTACTTGTTTGCGAGAAATGACAGACCCTTGCTCAAATCTCACAAACCTGGGGATTTTCTTTGTTCGTCTCCCAGACAACGAGTTAGGTGTGTTTGTGTCCATCAACTTAACTCCCACGACACGATGCCCCATAATCATGAGTGAAGCGTATGATTAGTCCTTTTGAGATAGTAGATAGTTCCTGGGTTCTTGTGACAGGAAGTCCACGGGCATATTAATGATTACAAAAAAGGGGTGTGGACTACATTGAGTAGTTCACACATAAAGGTTTGATATTATTTCGTTCGCACGATTCATGGTGAGTATTGTAACGTCTTCACGTATAGCGTACAAGATTGCAAAATCAAAAGATTTGCAAGTAAGTTTTATAACGTCTTCACGGATAACAATGAACGAATTACAACTGGGTTGCCCAGTATTGAAGGGAGGTGCAAAAGACTAGGTATTTATGACATTTCTGACAAAACCCACAGAGTAATTATAACGGGCTCCCCGTATCGCATTTAGTAGATATTCTGAGATTCCCATCTATGACGGCAGATTTTATAAGGTTCCCACCTATGATGGCAACAAAGGTTAACGTTCATATAAAGGTACCTATTCAATACAGACGGCGAGACATACTGATGTACTTAGTACAACAATACCGTAGCATAATAAATCCATATTAGCGTACGTTAAAGACTTGCACAAAGGCAAAAACATATTTGAAGATCTGGCCAAGATTTTATACTTCAACAATTAAGGGACAAAAAAATTCTGGCGTGCTGATGGAATGTGAATTTCATCTAAGCTTACCGCAAAAGAGATCCTTTGTGGTACAACCCTTTTGGTTACGCACAGAGTATCGTATCGTGATGGTACAACTTTTGTTGTACTTACACGTACGATGGTAGCAACAATACAAGACATGCGCTTATCGTTGTTTGACAAGGAAAATTATTTACATTGGTCCGATTTGAGTGTTTAAGACCTTCTAGGTTTTACTTACTTAAACAGACTGCGATGGACACACCTTGGTGTTATGAAA
Organism: Glyphotaelius pellucidus; assembly: GCA_936435175.1. Taxonomy (NCBI): domain Eukaryota; kingdom Metazoa; phylum Arthropoda; class Insecta; order Trichoptera; family Limnephilidae; genus Glyphotaelius; species Glyphotaelius pellucidus. Next base: position 6,225,905 of record OW386548.1, on the reverse strand, counting down.
ATTATAATAATGGGATGGGTTGTTCACAGGGTGGTTCACTTGGAGACCTGGCTTCTTGTTGTGACCTCGTACTTTGCACGTGATAAGTCACAACAAGGCAACCCCAAAATTTCAGTTTGAGCAGTTGAGACCCAGGGTGACTCAATGTTGCTGAAATGTTGTAAAAAAAATTTATCGTTAATGAAGAGGCACGTTAAAAGTTGTCCCTTTTATAACGATACTTTCCAGACTCCACATTCAGTTCTGGGGAGAGCTAGAGCAATTAGGGTTATTTATTGAGCGCCATTCTATTTTCTTAAAAAACAGAAAAAAAAAACTTAGAACGGGTAGCAAACATCTGATACCGCCGTGGGTTTACACAGGTTTGCTTACCTAATTTAATTACATATGACATAAGGGTTAGATGCACTTTGGCGAGGACCCGATATTTAATGTACAAAAAGATTTTCTAATATTTAGAAAGGGGTGACGAGGTATGACATGATGATGTGAAAATATGATGCTGCGAGTTGTGACGATGCACAAAACCTTGGGCACGTAGTCTCTGACTACTTGCAGTAAGCCACAGGGAATTCCTTTCTCCGAAGTGATCAATTTCAGGTAGAGGTGTGCATGCTTAGAAAAAACGATGTTTCCAAGGTTTGACACCTGGGGCAGCAATTAGAGGCGAATGACTGATGATGACGAGATATTTATACAAACAAAAATAAAATAAAATGAAACGAAACCACAAGGGAGAATTATAATTTCTTCCATGACTTTGGCTACAGTTGACAACACTGTGCCAGAGCTAGAAAGGGTTTCGTTTGAGTGTCCCAATGAGTGACAATCGTTTACGAGAGGCCGCTCATTAGTGACGAAACAAAAGGGTTGACTTCCATAGTGATCCATGTCACGGTGTAGACGAATGGTTGCTAGGAGTCAAGGAATAACCGTTGGGGTTATACGGGCGTGGCAATGGAGTTTGTTTCCATGTTCCCACTTTTTACAATGTCCTTTATGTGGTAGTTACCTATGTGTTTACCAGAGATGTCGGACAATCGGTAAACCAGGTCTGAGATTTTCTTTAGGACTTTCGTCTTTACAAAACGGGGTGCCAATTTGGCAGAGAAGTACAGCGCACCTTGTGACAGAGTGTTGTTTCTCCTCCAGACGATGTCTTCTTCCTTGAATGTGACGTGCCTCCTGCGAAGGTTATACCTGTCGGCGCTCTTTTGGTGGGCCAATAGTAGAGCGTCTGTTACTTCACTATAGATAGCGGAGAGTTCCTCCAAGCGGTGGGCGTAATTTGCTGCGGGGTCTGCTGTGGAGGAAGGGACGGGTGGAAGGCAATTGTCAGGGTGTAGTGAACCGTGAACTACTTGTTCCATGCCGTGTTTGAGAAAAAATGGTGTATAGCCTGTAGCGAGGTTCACCGTGTTGTTCATGGCTGCTTGTATTTTGTCTAATTTTTTTGCACCATGTGCGTTGGTCTTTGCCAACCAAAATTGCCAGGGCCGTGTTTATGGTTTGGTTGTATCGTTCAACGGTGTTGTTCTGTGGGGTGTAAAGGGTGTTATAGAATACATCCTTTATACCATATTTAGACAAAAACTCTTTAAATTCCAGAGCTATAAATTGTTTACCATTGTCGCATATTATAGTACGAGGGGTACCGTAGGGTATGAAAATATGTTTTTCCAATAGATTGGTTATTGCTGCTGCAGTTGCCCTTTTCAGAGGAAACAACCAGCAGTATTTGGAAAAGATGTCCACTACGCTGAGTATATGCATGTAACCGGCGTAGCTTCTAGGGAAGGGTCCAATGAGGTCCATAGAAAAGGATTGAAGTGGTCTATCGGCACGCTTGGGGTTGCCCATTAGACCAGACGGTGGTGCCGTACTGTGCTTGTATGCCTTACAGATGTCGCACTTGGAGATGTATAAACGTACTTGTTTGAATAGACCCGGCCAATAATATCTTAAAGATATTTTTTTTTGAATGTTTTGAAAGTTCCAGGGTGTATGGAGTCTACGGCACTGTGGTTATCAATAATAACTTGTTCTCTATTTTCGAGAGGGACTACCTTTTTCCAGGCATAGTCCTCTAAGATTGACAGTGGAGGCTTGCAGTTGCGATATAGTTGTCCGTCCTTAATCATAAAATTCGGGAACTTTTGTGGGTTGTCACTGCATCCTCTAAAGATTTTTTGATACCATACGTCTTTTGTGGGGAGACTAGAATTGGGCAATTCGGCATTTAATGTTGCTATCTCGATCCTAGAAAGGGCATCCGGGACGATATTATCGGCGCCTTTACGGTGGATGACATCGAAAGTATATTGAGATAGGCGGGACGACCAGCGAGCCAATCTCCCAGAGGGGTTGTCTAGCGAGATCAGCCATTTTAGGCTGCTATGGTCTGTGACGACGGTAAACTTACTGCCCTCAATGTATCCGCGGAAATGTTGAATGGATTCCATGACTGCTAACAATTCTCTCTCGGTAATCCCGTAGTTTTTTTCGTGTTTATTTAGGGTACGAGAGAAGTATGCCACGGGGTGTTCGCCGTCCGTAAAATTTTGAGTGAGGACTCCTCCGATTCCGACGTTTGATGCGTCCGAATGGATCGTAAAGGGAAGATTGAAGTCGGGGCAATTCAGTACTGGGGCTGATTGAAGAGCCTCTTTCAGGGCGTTGAATGCTGACTCAGTCTCCGCAGACCAGGAAAAGTTACTGGTACCTTTACGGATTCCCGTGATTTTGTTGAGCGGCGCCGCGAGAGTTGAGAAGTTTTTTATGAATCTTCTGTAGTAACCGGTGAGTCCGAGGAAGGCTTTTACCTCTTTTGCATTTGTAGGTCGGGGAAAATTTGTCATAGCCGCTACTTTTGTGGGGTCTGTTCTTAGGCCTTCTTCGTCTACTATGAAACCCAAGTATCGTAGGCGGTGCCTGCAGAATTCCGATTTCTTCAGGTTGATAGTCAAACCGGCCTGTTTGAGTTGTTGAAAAACCTTTTCTAGAATAAGTATATGTTTTTCAAAGGTATCGCTAATGATGATCAGGTCATCCAGGTAGCAAAATAAATTGTTATCAAACTCTGGGCCAAACAATTTATCCATGAGTCTTTGTAGTTCTGCTGGGCTGTTTTTTAAACCGAAGGGTAGTCTTTTGAAATGGAACATACCCCTGCCAGGCACCACGAAGGCAGTCTTTTCGCAGGAGCTGGGATCCAAAGGTATCTGCCAGAATGCTTTGCTTAAGTCTATGGATGAGATGTATTTAGCGTTTCGAAGTCTGTCCAGGATGGAGTTGACCAAGGGGAGCGGGTAGGCGTCTGATATTGTACATGCGTTGAGGCGTCTGCTGTCGAGGCAGAAACGGGCTGAGCCGTCTTTCTTTGAAACTAATAAGGTGGGGTTGGTCCATGCACTGCGGCTGGGTACCACCACTCCCAGTCTTAGCATATCGTCCAATTCTTTTTCCAGCGTTTTCAATTTTTGTGGAGCTAGGTTGTAATACCTTTGTTTGATTGGGGGGCCTGTTGTTTTTATATGGTGTTGTACTAGGTTGGTTAAGCCTAAACCGCACCTTTCGAAGGAGATGGATTCATACTTGTTGATCATTTGATTTAATTGTATTGTTTGTAAGGGGTTCAAGTTTTCGTAGGGTATTACCGTACGGATTTCGTTTACTTGGGGAGTGACGGAGGGGTTGTTAAACAGTTGCGGGGCAATTTTGAAAGCCATCCAAAAATCCACTCCCAAGATGAATTTCTGTGTGATTGTAGGTACAACTAGAAACTTGATCCAAACTGTTTTTTGGTCACAATTGATCGGCAGGGTTAGAGAACCGATGACGAGTTGTGAAGTGTTGTCTGCCGTGGTAACATGTGAAGAATGTTTTCCCATTTTAAAACCACAGTTTGTGAATAAGGTGTGGGCGTTGTCGCCCAGGCAGCTGACAGAGGCGCCGCTGTCTAGGAGACCTGAAAAAACCACGTTGTTTATGGAAAAATGCGCGAAGGGTCTACCGTCTATTGCCTGTTTGCAGCAAACTGTAGAGAGGGGTAAGGCCTGTTTAAAAAATTTGACGTGTTCCAACCACTCCGACCATTCCTTTGGCCTATGGGAGGGATGGCCCGGGGGGTTGGGGTCTAGTTTTTTGTCTTCCTGGCTGTCCAATTGGGAGGGGGTCTGGAGAAATCCATAGGGGGTTTGATGAATCTGAGATCCGGGATGGACGTTTCGGTATTGTCTTGGCGTGGTCTTTTGCCAAACTTCCTCCCTTCATCTCTTCTTGGAGAACGATCGACGGATCGCCTTTTGTTAGAATGGGTGTCTTTGGAGGATAAAAGTTTTGCTTGTTTAAAGCAGGCGGCTTGGGAGTGACCAATCTTGTGGCAAAAGGAGCAGGATTTCTTCTCGTTGTGCTCCGGTTTTATGCCGGACGAAGTGCTTGGGCGAAAGTTTTCTTTGGGGAATCTTTCGTCTTTCTTCCGATCCTGGTATGCCTCTAGTAGCTGGCAGACATCTTTCAGTTGCTCCAGCGTGGCAATTTTCTGAGAAGTAATGATGTTTTCGTATCTGGGGAGAAGACCGTCGATTAAAACCGGGAGAAGTTCCGCTTCAGGGACAGGTTGGGTGAGCTTAATATTGATGGCCTCTGCCCTCTGTGTGAATCTAGCAACAGGCTCTCCGGAGTGCTGCTTGATAGCGAGTAGGGATAGCCTGACTCTATGTTGGGCCTTTTTTTCTCCGAAACTGGATAAAAGTGCCACCTTGAGTTCCCTCCATGAGTTTGTTTTTCTCTTATGTATCCTGTGCCAGGTAAGCATTTCAGGAGCGATGAGGTCTATGAAGTTCCTGTGCAGAATACTTTCGGGGATTCCTCTGACTTGGGCTGTTTCTTCTATTCTGTTGATGAAATCCTCCACATCCGTGAGTCCGTTGTATTTCGTCTTCCAGGTTGTCAAATCATATATTTTCGTCTGTTCCTGGGCTTGTACCACCAGGGGTTTTGCTTCGGAGACTGTGAGGGAGGTAGAGATGATTTCTGAGGTGTCTTCCTGTTGAAACTGCAACTTCCTGATGTACTTTTTGTTGTAGAAAGAAGCATATTGAATAAGGCATTTTTTGGATTTATTCCTGGGAGAAATCTTTCTACTTCTCAGGGCCTGTAGTAGTTCTTCCTTTTTTGACGTAGAAATGTGGGGGATTATACCCAGCGTGACTTGAGGGACTTCCATAGTGTATAGGGTCGTGTCAGGGTGACCTTACGTTGGGAGAAAAACGAGAACTCGACTCTTTATCCGTAATTGGAAAGAAATTTTTGCCAGGGATTGACCACTGGGGACGTATATATATTTTTTTTTTTCAAAATGCTTCTGCGAAAAAAACGCGTATTTGTAAGTGTTTGGGTTATTTGAAAATTTGGGCAGAGGTTTGCCTCTGGCCACGTGCTTTTTAGGAAAAAATCCAAGCGTTTTGGAAAAAAAATTTCGAAAATTTAAAAAAAATCGAAAAAAGGAAAAATCGGAAAAATTTTCAGAGTCCGAGAACTGGAGAAAATTTGCGCAGCGATTTTCCTCTGGCACTGTGTTTTTAAGAAAAACTCCAAGCGTTTTGGAAAAAAAATATTTCGAAAATTAAAAAAAAATCGAAAAAAGGAAAAATCGGAAAAAATTTTCAGAGTCCGAAAACTGGAGAAAATTTGCGCAGCGATTTTCCTCTGGCAATGCGTTTTTAAGAAAAACTCCAAGCGTTTTGGAAAAAAAATATTTCGAAAATTAAAAAAAATCGAAAAAAGGAAAAATCGGAAAAATTTTCAGAGTCCGAAAACTGGAGAAAATTTGCGCAGCGATTTTCCTCTGGCACTGTGTTTTTAAGAAAAACTCCAAGCGTTTTGGAAAAAAAATATTTCGAAAATTAAAAAAAATCGAAAAAAGGAAAAATCGGAAAAATTTTCAGAGTCCGAAAACTGGAGAAAATTTGCGCAGCGATTTTCCTCTGGCACTGTGTTTTTAAGAAAAACTCCAAGCGTTTTGGAAAAAAAATATTTCGAAAATTAAAAAAAAATCGAAAAAAGGAAAAATCGGAAAAAATTTTCAGAGTCCGAAAACTGGAGAAAATTTGCGCAGCGATTTTCCTCTGGCAATGCGTTTTTAAGAAAAACTCCAAGCGTTTTGGAAAAAAAATATTTCGAAAATTAAAAAAAATCGAAAAAAGGAAAAATCGGAAAAATTTTCAGAGTCCGAAAACTGGAGAAAATTTGCGCAGCGATTTTCCTCTGGCAATGCGTTTTTAAGAAAAACTCCAAGCGTTTTGGAAAAAAAATATTTCGAAAATTAAAAAAAAAATCGAAAAAAGGAAAAATCGGAAAAATTTTCAGAGTCCGAAAACTGGAGAAAATTTGCGCAGCGATTTTCCTCTGGCAATGCGTTTTTAAGAAAAACTCCAAGCGTTTTGGAAAAAAAATATTTCGAAAATTAAAAAAATCGAAAAAAGGAAAAATCGGAAAAATTTTCAGAGTCCGAAAACTGGAGAAAATTTGCGCAGCGATTTTCCTCTGGCAATGCGTTTTTAAGAAAAACTCCAAGCGTTTTGGAAAAAAAATATTTCGAAAATTAAAAAAAATCGAAAAAAGGAAAAATCGGAAAAATTTTCAGAGTCCGAAAACTGGAGAAAATTTGCGCAGCGATTTTCCTCTGGCAATGCGTTTTTAAGAAAAACTCCAAGCGTTTTGGAAAAAAATATTTCGAAAATTAAAAAAAATCGAAAAAAGGAAAAATCGGAAAAATTTTCAGAGTCCGAAAACTGGAGAAAATTTGCGCAGCGATTTTCCTCTGGCAATGCGTTTTTAAGAAAAACTCCAAGCGTTTTGGAAAAAAATATTTCGAAAATTAAAAAAAATCGAAAAAAAATTTTCACAAGTTTTCGTGGAAGTAATTTGTTTGAGAATTCAACAATATCTTGGGGGCATGGTTTCATTACGCGGCTTCCTATAGCCTGGCTTTAAACAGCACCAATTTTTTGGTATTTACCCGCGAATTCCCTTCGTCTTTTCGACAAGATATTACCTTCTTTGTCAATTGACAAGGTATTATAGTGTCAGATGTCAAGGAATCCACGTCAACGCGAATTTAGTATTTTTTGCATTATTCGAATGTGATTTGGCATGGCATGGCATGATCCGGTTTCATCAGACGACAGAGTCAAAAATACTTAATTGTCAAATGACAGAAAGAATTTAAATCCACTTGTTCCCTAGGTGTCAGCAAGTGTCCGTTTAAGAACGTACCAGCGAGCTGCAAACTAGTATATTATTAAAAATATTTAGCACTTTCGAGACCAAGCGGATGATTTGTTTATCATGTACATGATTTTAATTGTTGAATAAATTCTTCTTTAATTTGTGTTTATTTCCACTATTCACTTGTATTGAAAATAGCAATTTTAATCGGCCGACACTTTGTAATCACTGTATTATTCGCAGCGACAACTTCCTAGGTTGGGCACCTTGCGTTGGAATACCGGTAATATTTTGTCGAGTGACGAGTCACAAATGATAAAATCGCGTCCGTAATAATTTAAATTGTGATTCGAAATTATGTTCGCGCCGAGATTCCTGTTGGAAGTGCTAGACAATTGGGAATAAACAATACATCATAATAACATTTCAGAGTTTACAATTGTTGCTTGGGAACGAGGCCGTGGTGGAACAGAAAAAAAATTTAAATGGCCCCACGTTTAGCGCCAGTGTTAGCGTCGACGGGCGTGCTGATGCTATCGGCAGGGTTGGAGAAAGCTCCCACATATTTAATACAATTAGCTGCTGTATCTGCCCCAAATAAAATCTAGCTCAGGATTCGGTGCAAGCAGGATCTCGTAACCTCAAGGCTAGTGCTTGTGGTCCGGAACTTCACGCTTCTCCATTCTCCCAGGGCCTCCCTCGTCAAGCAAAACACGGTAGGTTATCACATAAACAGTTTATTCAATTCTAGGAGACACAATAATACATAAAAAAGGAACGATCCTAGCTGAAAGTTAGTTTGAATGTCCGTCTCTCTTCTCTATCACGCGTGGTTAGGGTTAATACATTTAATTGCACACAAAGGATAACATGGTAATTGACTCACGTTTGGTTTATGGGCCAACAGCGGCTTCACGCGCTTGACTCTCTCAGTCTACGCAGCGTCCATGCGTGATCCGGAAGCGCCAAACGGCGAAACTGAACTGGTGTCGCCCATGTTCACGCGAACGTGGGCCCTGTAAGCTCGCTTGCTGAAGACTGGCGGGCTTGCCGTGAGCGGCGCGTCTCGCGGCGGCTCGGTTTGTCGCTCGCGGGAAGGGGTAATGCGCGCGCCTCTATATGGCGCCTTATTCTCCAGTCCGTGGAGAAGTCTATTCTCGAATTTGTAACGTAACAATACAAAACAAATTCTTAAGTTTCCTAAATTTTAAAATGGGTATTTCAGCAATTATGTTGAACTATAACACTATGTTAAATGATATGAATATGCTCAAATTGTCAGACAGAAGAATTTTCACTGACTTGGTATTTTTATATAAAATTCTAAATGATTTAGTTGATAGCCCGGTATTGCTTGAACTGATAAGCTTCTGGATACCACAACGTAATACCAGAAGTCAGGATTTATTTCAGTGCAGAAATTCTGGGACTAACTACCATATGTATTCCTCTTTGCCCAGAATACTAATGGAGAGAAACAATTATTCCAAGTCAGTGGACATCTTCAGTTTATTTTTAAACAAATATAAAATATTGTTAATGAAGCAATTCAATTATGTACAATAAATACTGTATATTTCTTATTATACATGACGTGTAAAAGCCCCGAAAAGGGCGTTAATAAATAAATAAATTATGAAGATTAGTGAAATTGATATGCGACAAACGTTTCATAATATAATAGTGATTGTATTATGTGTTTCATACAGATAATATTAAATTTGATACTCACAAATTGATTGCTTTTTGAAAATGTTTTTTTCTTCAGCTCTCGAATGTTTCATTTCTCTAACTTCCTAATTGTTGTTAATTAAGTTAATGTTGTTAAGAGCTACGCTTCGTAGGTACTGTAATGCGTCATTTCCGTTTCATAACTCAACCAATAGGAGCCTTGAAAAGTAATATCATAATCAAAGCGGCCAATGAGCGCAGTTTGACGCTTCGAAGGTACTGTAATGCGTCATTTCCGTTTCATCCGAATTTCAAATCACATGGGGCTAAAAAAGTTTCACTTCAATAATATATTCTATAGGTTTCGATGACAGTTGATCCGCCGACAATTTGGTCCCACGGCGTACTTATATACAATGTGCAGTCGCTTTATTAATAATTCGTTATACCTAATTACAAAGTGACCCCGAGGATGTACCGCCAAATAACAAAATAATAAAACATATTTTCATTCAAATGCATCAAGGAAAAATCTGCTTCTCTATTTATTTAGTGTATGTACTATTATGTATGTAAAAAAATCAACACTGTGTAAAAAATCCTTTGATATTCATACCAACTTATTATGGGTATTTTTGAAGTCGAACTGAATATCTTTTACGTTTGAAATAGGTAAATAATGCACAAAAAATTATAATTTTATAGTAAATATTATTTCGGGGATTAACTGTCGGGTCACCATTCTTTAGCAAGCCGGGATTTGAACCCCTCACCTCTGGATTGAAAGTCGACAATTTACGTCTACGAATATTATCCAGGCGTAGGTTGTCGCTCTTTCAGCCACCATATTTATATTTAATATAGCTGGTACCCGGCATGCGTTGCCATGCCATTTAATAAATAAATTATTTTCTCCTGCGTGTCCTTTCCCATTCGTCCCGTTCCCCTTCCGCCTCCCCTTCCTCTCCCGCGTCCTCTTCCCGTCTCGCGTTCTTACTCCGCCTCCTCCACCTTTCCTCCCCCCACTCCAATACCCCTTTCCCCATCCCGCGAACCCCCCTCCCAAGCTCCCCTCCCCCCTCCCAGATTCCCCTCCCCCTCCCGGGTTTCCCTCCTCCCCCTCCTGCGAACCCCCTACCCGAGTCCCCCTCCCGCATTTCATACATTCTTTCCCGGTACATTCAGTTTTCAAACAGCTCGCATGCCACCTTTTGCATATTTCATAATGCCAGAGCTCACCAGTAGTAAAATCCAATTTGGTGCCGTTGTTCGGAAGTCAGTCATGCGCGTAAATACATTTCGGCGATTCATTTTTGAGAGATAAATATTAACTACGATGACTGATTTAAAAAATATATATCAACATGGTTTTACGGCAACGATTTGTTTTGCTTTTCTTCTGACGTTAGCAATAACTGCCGGCCTCCGTGGTCCCGAGGCAAGACTCTCGACTCACAATCCGAAGGTCGCGGGTTCGAACCCGGCGTGCGCAAATAAATTTTATTTGATTCATTTGTGTTATTTCACAATTTATTCATTTAAAATAAATAGTATATTTGCGGCACGTTCCAGAGTGGAAGATACTATCAGTATCGCCCTGGTGTAAGACCACCATTCAGAATTGAAACGTTGCTTGAAATGGCTTTAGCCGTGTTTAGTGACCAGATCTGAATAGCCAGGTACTTCCCCACCTTCCTCTTCCCTATCTCCTTCCCCTCCCCACTACCTTCAGCCTCACAACATACCCCGATTGGGGATGCCATAGTCTCACTGGCTCCACACGGGAGCAGTTGGGACTCTTGTGCGGTATTGTAAAAAAAAAAAAAAAAATAACTGTAAAAAAAAAAAAAAAAATAACCCGCCTTTTTCGACAGAAAACGTAAAATAAATATAATATTTTAATATTTATAATTTCGTAACGCCAGAACTTACCATTATATATAGCCTATATTACTCGCGTATAATGTAGCTTTCTATTGGTGAAAAAAATTCTAAGATCGGTTTATTAGTTTATGCGTGAAAGCGTAACAAACAAACACACGCAGTTTCGCATTCATAATATTAGTATAGATTTAGAATTTTAGGGTAGGTACTTTCTATTACATAATTCAATTTACCAAATTCTGACACAGGCATTTAAATACAATAGCGAGTTCCCGGCATATGCTATGCCACTTAATAAAGAAAAAAAATCGCTCTACTTACCCTTTCCCATTCGTCCCAGATGATGCCAGAACTCACTTTACACGTATATAAACCATCGCGGGAATGCGCACATCAAATCCCCAAAGTTTCATTGCAATCGGATGAACGGTTTAGCAACGCAAAACATCTCACAAACATAGACAGAAATAAAACACATTTTCTATAGATCAGCAATTTTAATATCAAAAATGTCAGTTGAGTATTTTTAAATTTTTTTAAAGTTTACATTAAAAAAATTTGTATTTAAAAAATGTTTTTGTAATTTCTAATAATACCATTTATTTAAGCGTATTTCACCTTTCAAAACCAGTACCTATTTAGTTTTTCGATACGTTTACAAATATTCCATTTATTTGAATTTTTATTGCGAAATCGATATATATCGAAACATTTTTACCTTTTGACAAAATACGCCAAATTTTTGAAGGGTTAAGCTTTGAGCTTTAAGCTTTGAGCTTCAAGCTTTGAGCTTTAAAATTTTTGAAGGGTTAAACTTTGAGCTTTAACCTTAAGCTTTGAGCTTTAATCTTTAATATTCCAGCTTTGAGCTTTAAGCTTTGAGCTTGAAGTTTTGAGCTTTAAGCTTTGAGATTTAAGCCTTGAGCCTTAGGCTTTGAGCTTCAAGCTTTCAGTTTTAAGCTTTGAATGTAAGTTTAGAGCTTTAAGCTTTGAGATTAAAGTATTGAGCTTTAAGCTTTAAGTTTTGAGCTTTAAGCTTTGAGTTTGAAGCTTTGGGCTTTAAGTTTTGTGATTAAAGCCTTGAGCTTAAAGCTTTGAGCTTCAAGCTTTCAGCTTTAAGCTTTGAATTTAAGTTTAGAGCTTTAATTTTTGAGATTAAATCCTTGAGCTTCAAGCTTTGAGCTTCAAGTTTTGAGCTTTAAGTTTTGGGATTAAAGCCTTGAGCTTAAAGCATTGAATTTCAAGCTTTGAGCTTTGAGATTTAAGCCTTAAGTTTTAAGCTTTAAACTTTTAGCGCTAAGCTTTATGCTTTGCGCAAAGCTCAAAGCTTAAAGCCGATTGCATAAAGCTCAAATATTAAATTCAAAGCTTAAAGCTCAATCTCAAAGCTCAAGCTTAAAGCAAAAATTCAAAGTTTAAAGGCCAAAGTTTAAGCTTAATATCAAAGCTCTAAACTTGAGTTCAAAGCTTAAAGCTTAAAACTCAAAGCACAAAGCTTAAAAATAAAGCTCAAAGTTAAAGCTCAAAACACAAATATCAAAGCACAAAGCTTAAAGCTCAAAGTTAAAGCTCAAAACACAAATCTCAAAGCACAAAGCTCAATACTTAAAATTCAATATCAAATCTTAAAGTTCAAGGCTTAAAGCTCAACACGTAAAGCTTAACGTTGAATGCATAAAGTTCAAAGCTTAAAGCTCAAGAATCAAAGCTCAAAGCTTAAATTTCAAAGCTTAAAGCTAAAACTCAAAGCACAAAGCACGGCTTGCGTTGCAATGCAAAGAAATCAATTGATTCTCCTTGAATGTCCTTTCCCGTGCGTCCCCGTTCACCTCCCGAGTCCCCTTCCCCTTTCGCGTTTCCCTTCTACCTTCCCCGCCTTCCCATCCCTCGTCTTCCCACCCACGTACCCCACCTCCCCCGTTCTCCTCCCCCCTGCCTTTCCTCCTTGCCACTAAAATATATGAAATACGCACATTTTCATTAATACAAATTCAATAACGCCAGAACTTACCATTATAAATAGCCTATATCCTTTGCGGGCGTGCGCACAACAAATCACCAAAGTTTCATCGCAATCGGATGAACGGTATGACAGCGTATAAAATACGAACAATCAATTTTTGATTTTTATACATAAGATAGGAAAGATTTGATTGTTTGTTGGTGTCCTTCCGTACGGCCCGTACCCCAGTGACGCTAACATTGTATAATACTTACATTTTTAAACTCGTGATATCTTTTGAATGGGATGTCCGAATTGAATAATTCAAAAAGTTATATAAAGGCATTGAAGCAGTCTCGAATATAAAATAATTTATATTGAAAAGAATTAATATCAAGATACAAATAAAGAGTCTTTTCTAGCGGCGGCATTTCAATTAAATTTTTTAAATAAAAGAACACTTATTGTGGCATAACTATAATAGTTAGACATATGCTGTCGCGACATTTTTTGTAGATAATGATGTGTTCTACAAAGTTGTAGTACATTATTTTATTCTATCATCAATAGTTTTCGCAGCGCACGTGATTTAAAGAATATTTTCGGTAATTTTTTTACACCTTGGGTTACATTATTGTAGTTTTAGTAAAGATCCCTAATTTTTTTTAAAATAAAATATAGCCTATGTTACCCGGGAATAGTGTAGCTTCCCAACAGTGAAAGAATTTTTCAAATCGGTTCAGTAGTTTCGGAGCCTATTCGATGCAAACAAACAAACAAACAAACAAACAAACAAACAATCAAATCCTTCCTCTTTATAATATTAGTATAGATGTGATTTTTATTTCAAACATTAATAATGTAGTTTAGGTACTTTTTGGTATACTTGTTATTTTTGTATATTGTCATTTATCCTGACGATGAAACCATCTAAAGTTAGTAAAAAGATAGAGCATTAAAGAAATATATTATATATTTATACAGCGCCCTTGGGGTGTCAATCATCCAAATATCTTTATTATTATTATGAAAAGTATATTAGATATTTATTTTAAGACTGGAGAATATAGGATTCTTTAAGACTGGAACTTTTTTAATTGTGTTTTCCATCCATAAATTACGTCACACGAATTTCATGATTTTTTTAAGGTGTGACGTAATTTATGGATACCCCTTTAGTATGAAATAACCTTCCTAGTTTTTTAACATTTATTTATTTACTATGTTTGGGACTGTGAAGGAGGAAGATTTCTGACTTAATGGATAGTGAAAAAGTGAGTTTTAAGTTTACCTCTAATCTATCAGTCTTATCATCTGAAATACGCATTTTTAAAATTTTCTATTTTAATTTAGAAAATATTTTTGACGTGACAACGTCTTATAAATCGATGAACGCCGGTTGCACTCACGAAAAAGCATGACTCATTGTCACGTTCCGCCTGAGCCGAGCGTACAAGCGAGAGTGCGGAACAAGCGTTTGGCTTGTGACGCATCCATCTATCTTCCAATCCATCGTTATTATATGACGTTATCACGTAAAATTATCATCCATAAACCGACTTTACAGACAGCCAATTTTCGGAGGTTAATTTTATCCTTGTCTTTCTACGACGCTATATAGTGTAATATATTAATTATTAATATATTTTCAGCTTCCTTCAATAGCTGTCGATACGAAGTTTTGCTATCCCAACAGGTGGCAGTTGAGTATGATATCAGAAAAGTAGCACCTATGGTCGGTCGTGTCTTAGGTACGAGCGGTTACGATGATTGCCGAAGGCATCGGCAATTTGGGCGGGCATCTCCAGTCCGTCAGCGGGAGCGGCAGAACTGCTTAGAGAACAAATCGACCAATACGAACCTCAAACTCATTTGGAAGATACCCAACACATCTTAAGTTGCATTAATATTGGAAATTAAGAGACCCAACCTATAGGTTGGAGGAAAACTGCTCAAAAATTCTTTCATTGCCAAATAAATGTGGTGTTCCACGGGCATCACTGATTTGATACCGGTAGAATTTAGACCAGAATAATCGTTGTGATCGGCTGGCATCGTAGCAATTCTTCTTCGTCTGAGCGACGTGAATGAATTTCTTTTAGAGTCATAGTGTAGTTACCAGTTACTACCTCAACAGTATTGAGAAATAACTCAAATAATAAAATCGACTCCAAATGTGATGTAGATTCACCAGTTTCCCGCTTGTACTGCGAGTTTCCAGACACCATGTATAGAACGAATAGGTGTGTTAAGTAAATGAATAAAAAGCAGATGTGCAGGTACAATAATTATTTTATTATGTTTATTTAAAATCAACGATACAATTCTCACATCATAAAGTAATGTTTTCATATTGACACATCATTAGTAAAGTCAACGACAACTTCTGGAATCGGCAACTTTTAAATTAAAATCGGTAACCATCTTAATAATTTGGTAAATTTTACATAACATTTTCAATAACTATAAAACCTCTAAAATTTACACATTTACAGATAATTATATTTAAAAAAAACATATAGTTATTTATCCTTATATATGTATTCTCAAAAAACATCTACATTTTATGTACATTCAATTTGTCAATGTATCAATGCCAATCAGGCTGGGAAATTTGAACAGAAGATTTTAGTGTCGATTGTGAAGATTATTTACCCATTGTGTAATTTGGGGGTGAAATGATAAATCTGAATCGAAAATCGTCCATTCAATTCTCTCTTGTGCCCTTTAGCCCGCGGGAAGCGGTTGTGTATTGTAAAAAATAAGAAAAACATAAAAATGCTGATAAAAAACAGTTACTCGAACAAGTCTTCGGTCCAACAGTAATATTCTGCAGCTCGCGTTTATTGATTTGCATCAAAGAACAATAATAGAGGAACATATAAAAAACGTTATCAAAAATTGGAAATTTTGTACATGAAATTATTTCAGTGGCATTGCGTACTAACACCAGAACTAGCTTAACCAATACATCGATAGGTAGACGTTACCCACAGATTGTTGGGCGAATAGAATTACTATGTATTTGTAAATCACAAAGCGTTCCTGAACGTAACACAACCCTTGAAAAGTTTACATTTGCGCTAAGGAGATAGGAAGAAAATTATAAAGAATATTTCACGAAACCACATCTTTCTTTACAAGCGAAGTTTCTCGATTACGAAACGCCTCAGAAACTGGGTTAACGGAATATTACGTATCGGATTCTAAACGAACGACAAGTGTGCAGAAAAGATATCTTATAAAACGTGTGAAAATCCGGATAAAATAATAACAATTATTGAATATTTTTAACAACCGAAGCACTCAAGTGACTGTGAATCAATATAACAAAAACAAATTGAAAACGTGGGCCAAATAGGTGAAATCAATGGCACATTGTTCGATTGCTTTATAATTGGGTTTTATTAATTCAAATTTATCGCCAGACAAGGTACTTTCGCATTAGGAATTTCCTGCAATATTCATTACAATAAAAAAAAACTTTTATAATTTGTGGTAAAAAGTAAACATTTTCAGGAGATTGTAATAAGAGATATAGGTCGACTTTAAACGAAAGGTTTTCACATAGTTACAAACATGATGTAAAGATGTTTGTTAGTTGGTAGGAAACCTTTCAGATTTGTTTAGTTATTTCTATAAATATTGTAAAAGTCTTTAATAATTGACAATTAATTATTTTTGTTGTTGATGGAACCTTTCGTTGAAGGTCGACCTATTACAGAAACTATCATAAAAAAAGAGTTTTGAATTGGTAAATAAACAGAATTGTATGAACTTACAGAACTATGATTGAAATGCGTTTTATAAAGAGTTTTTTTTTTTAATATAAAACTTTTTGCTCATAATAAACGTAACTTTTAAACGTACAATAGTTGCACACTAGGCATTGTGGCCATCCCACGTTTCAAAATTAAAACACTTATAAATAATAATTGGCAGCTAGATAATTATTTAACTAAAATCGTACATCGTTTTTTTTTTATATAAATTAATATTTCAACCATTAGTAAAAAAAATAAAGAATTAAAATTGAGCTGATACTAATTACAATAATAAAACTAGTAGGAGAGTTCCACGTGGTTTGTTTAGTTATTGATCCGTGTAGGAAACATATGTATGCAATAAATGCTTGGAAAGTGTCAAATGAATAAAATGAAACAAGTATGGCTAAAGTTCTAAACGGGCTTTCTGAAATTTATAAGTATCATCTTATTTCAAAGAAATTATCACAACAAATTTAATGTTTTTAAGTTAATGCCATTTCCACAATCTCGGACAAGGCGTTGTCACACATTGTGAGGTTATGGATTCGATTCAATTCATGGATTCACGGTTCTAAGGTCGACTATATCATTCACAAATTGACGAATTAATAATTATTACGGGTTCGTAAATAATAATAATCATATAAGGTATATTTAAATTACCTATCATTTGTATAATTTTTATATTTAAACCTAGGTTCGTGAATTATTAACGTCTAATATCACAGACATTGGCATGATTTATAAAAGGCACCGCGGGAGACGATGGCTGCTCTTCCGTTTTTTATCACAACTTGTCCTGCCTCTGGTCTGTTGGCTTTTGGCCTGGGTCAGAGTTCCGAGAGACTCCCGACCTATTGACTCCTGACTCCGGAGTCTAACTCCGTCTGAGCGAGTGGCTAATATAGGAATAAAACGGAGGACCTCCCATCGTAGTCTCCTTCGGTGTTTCAAAAAGTAATCAAAAATTAATTGCCCATATTATCGCTCAATTGTATTAAAAATACATTAGAATATATTGCCTTAAACATACACTTTTCGTAACTTAATAAAAAAACATAGAATGCGAAATGAAATAACTTAGATAAAATAGGTACATCGCTTCGATAGCGATGGACGTGTGAACTGAAGTACTGAGACCACGGAGGCCGCGGTAGCGAGATCTACCACTACCAGGCATTATTCACTGCTACTTCTGCGAAAATAATAATAATTCATAACATGTGGATAAAATGACTTAACACTTCAGAAGTCTATACTGAGCGCGAGGGCTGCAGATAAAGAGTTCACTTTGGTCCATTCAAAACAATTTTCTATAATAGTTCGCGGGAAAGATGTCCCATAAATCTCTGTAGAAGCACGCAGCGTGCAGAGGGAGAGGGTGGGGGGCCGCGCCTCACGTCTCCAGCTCGGCGGGCAGGCACGGGAAAGGGGGCGCTTGTTGGTCTGCGCGCAACAGCGCCGCCTGGCCGCAGCCCTCCATACCCATGCCTCCCATATAGGCCTTGTCCTTGCCGCACAGAAACATGAGCTCCTCGCGGTCACACAGGTCTTTGCCGTCGTCCAGGCGCAGAGCATCCAGGATGATCTCGAACTCCGACTTGCTGGGCCTCCTCTGGGGAAATCTGTCCCTGCGCGGACTGGTAGCGTTGTCGCACCTCATGCGCTTGGCCTGAGGCTCGGGGGACCCGTTCATGCTCTGGAAGTAAGACTTGTTTTGATTCAAATCCAACTCCAGGATTTCCTCGAACCCGCTTTCAAAGTCGGGCTTGAGACGGGATGATTCGTCGGACACGCCGTCGACGGAATCATTTCGGGTAGGATTTCTCGGCTCGGATAACCTATCCAGGATTGGCGAAGGAACGTCGTCCAGGATAGCGTCATCGTCAATGGCGGAGATTAGTCGCGGGGTCGGGGGCATGTAGAATTGGGACAAGACCTCGTGCACGTCACAGTCTTCCATGTCACCGAAGGAGCGCTTCCTTGATCTGCAGGTCCTATCGAATTCGATGCATTTGTTCCCGATTGAGTAAGCTTCGGAAGAGACACGATCGGAGTACGACACGTCCATGGAGAGAGTAGCGGGTGAAGACGATGGGGGTTGAGGGAGAAGCTCGTGCTCGAGGGAAGGCATGTTGGCTCCTATGGCGCTGAGCTCTCTGTCTATAGACTCTAAAGCCTTGTCCAGAAGACGTTGCTTCTGTTCAGAGCTAGGAGGTCTCAGTCTTGCATTGGGGGCATGTTTCATTTGCTTCTCCATCCTAACTTCGTCCTGGAGTTTGAAGTAAGTATTGTTAATGCAGACAGACCGCCTAAGATTGCGGTCGGGGTCCTTAATCTTTTCTAGCTTCTCCGTGCAGATCTGAATGACCTTCTTCCTCTCCTCCTTAGCGCGCAGTTTGGCGGAGATCATCGAAGGGCGGGGGCGGTCACTGCGGGGAGGGAAGCTGCGGGAAGGTCCGAAGATGTCATCTTGGTCGCAAGGGGCTTCTCCAGCTCCCAGGATGTCGCTGTCCAGCGCTGTGGGCGGCGTCATTGTGCCGCCCTTGTGGCAGAATACGCACTAGGCACCGACTGCAACAAATAGAAAAAACACTAAATTAATAAAATTTTAACAAAAATTCTTCTTAACAAAGAAAACCACTGTCAGAAAACCACTGTCACATTGTTATATCAGATAAATTTTGCTCCTAGCTCTTTTCAATAAGATAACGTATTTTAGTCCCCATTCTAGCTACACAATACGGAATATGTTGATACCCGTAAAGTCGGGAAATAATGAGAGTCGCTCACGTTCTGTCGTTCATGTAACGGCATTTAACCAGCGGAGCCATTTGGCCTGGCTGTGTACTGTGTACCTGTGTATGAACATGGTATACCGTTTCGTCCAAGATTCACTTAGTTGCGAGGTATGTTAATCTCAGCAGCGTGACGGGATGCCACTACTCCATTATCCACGCTTGAAAATGGTACCAATAAGGCGGGAAACGCCGACATGGAACTGCTTATTTTCTTTCAGACTGGATAGGAAGCGGTTAGCTCCTCGTAACTCCAGGAGTAAAAAAGCTAGCGTTTGCATTTCCAAATTAATGTTTACGTCATCTGTAAATTTAGCCCGATATTGAACAGGCCGATGCCCGATCGGGCCAGTCCGCCAGTGACTAGTGGAGACGTTCACCGTTTGTTTCCGCCAGGCGAAGTATCTCGCCTCCCTTCCCTCTGCTGCGGCTTCGCTTTTACTATCGGCTCTTTTTCCAATACAGATGCAAGCGACGGCGGTGGCGGCGGTTACCGAACGGTGTAAGTATTACAAACTACAATGCCAAGTTGTCGTGATCTAAACGCAAGGCTGTCACCTGCGCGGAATTCACCGAGCTTCGAAATGTTCTAGAATTCACCAAACCGGTTGCTGGCGGCAATCAGCGATACAGTCCCATAACAGTTAGGAACAGCATAACCTTAAATATGTCATGTTTCACGTCGAACTTATGAGATCTGATATCACATTGAAAGCATTCCGTATTTGCTTTGTCGGGACGGCGACATTTTACTGTTTCCTCGATAAAACAAGGTTATACTAATGATAGCCCAAGGCAGTATAGTGTACGCTGCATGCTGTATGGTGTGTGGCGAGTCTCTGGCAGCCCTGGTAAATGAGAAGGGGCCGCCTTGTCGATTCGGTTTTACTTTCCCGTAAACTTTCTAGCGCTAAAAAATCATTGTAACGGACGAATTCCGCTCGCACTTGCCGGGCGTTACGTGGAGCTGCTCCGCTCTTGTTACTTCACTTTAGGAAAGCGGTGAATATGGCCGCAGTGTGGATATAGAATATAGAGGCAAGGTGACCGTAATATTTGCTGAAGGCTCGCGGGCTAATAATAGAATAACTGGTTAAGTGTTCCTAATCGTCACTGGTAATTTATACCACGAGCGAAGTAGATTTTAATAAACCTACTATAAAAGTGTAAAGGTGTGCTTTCGTCACCCGACTTCCGACACGGAAAGCAACCTCGAAATAAAAACAGGCATTCATTCGGCCACTCCCAATAATCCTAAAACTACAATACTATAAACACATAGACACTACGTGTGTCTCAGCTTAACAAAAAAAAAACAATTTTTATGAAACGCGCATTGGGCATTGTTTCTTTCATTGAGGTCAAACAATTGATAGCAAGAACCCGAAGGTGGCGAGCACGTGAAAATGTTTATTTATCTTGTATTATTGCCGATGGTTATAACTTGTAGCAGTATCCCTTTGACGAGAAACTTTCACTATTAATTGGCTTCCATTCTGTGTATAACGCGATGGCCTCTTCCCTTCTGCACCTGGCGCAGTTTTGGCCTCCCCGCTGGTCGCTGGTCGCTGGTCGGGTGGAACCGGCTTGTTGATCGGTGATCAGCGATCACTGCATCTTCCATACATTCCGTTCCGTAAATAGTTCCACAGCATCTTGCTCTAATATTAGCAGTGGTATTATTACCCTACTCTCGTAGTCGACCACAGATATTATGATGGGAGATGGGACACTCGGCGGATGACTGACAAATACGATTCGCATCGACGCCCTCGACTCGAATATAAATACTTTTCTTTGTGATGGCACCACACAACACACCATGCCACCTTCACTATCTACCATGGCTCCATACTCCCACCGATTCTTCGGTTGTGTACTCAAGACGTTAATAACATTATTTTATCTGCGGTAAATTAAATTCGGCTGTCCGAAAATACCTGTGATCTAACTCTGACATTAGTTTATTGCAGAACTCTTGTTATATTCCAGAGACTCTAACAATGGCTTTTGTTGTTTTGGTTATTAATGTGGAATGGAAAAGTAATGTAATGTAAAAAGACATCAATGATAATAAAACATTTAAAATATGGATTATTTTGTAGCAATAACTAACAATTGAAGCTAAGTTATTTCTGTATGCGAGATGAAGTTGTAAAACTATATTATCGAGAAATGTGAGATTGTTCGATAATGTAATAAACAACATATGACTGTATTTTACTGCATAAACATTATGTTATTTAATAAACCGCAATAATATTATTGATCGATTTCAAACAGAATGTTATTATTATTCGTAGAAACGGTGTAAATTCGAATTAATGAAAAATGAATACAGTGACAAGGTGACATCTTTTATGTAAATATCGAAGCTTCAAAAGGTTCACCCTAGGATGGAATCGAATGAAGGTAGAAAGTAGAATGCTTTTATTTCTTAATTCCAAGTCGAGTTTGGATGGAGACTTCATGCAAATCTGAATCACTCTTTTCACGGAAAATATTTTATAGATGCTCTAACATGATTTCTCCGAAATAAAAACGTCTTGCTTCGAAAAGCAGTCTAAATCTAAAAGACGAGCGAAATACGTAGTGTTTTCAACTTTTTCATATGAATGTGTCGATGTTAATCGATTTAAAATAGTATTTATACTTACTTTTCTAACATTTACATGATATTTTACTAAATTTGATTCAAAATTATAATTATTTTTAGAATAAGCGTCTACGAGGAACAAACTACGACGTGTTTATCGGAATTCGGCGAATTTATCTACATAATGTTTCTTTTTAATTCCAAAGTTTCGAGAAGAAAAATGTTTTCGGTATTCGCCACACTGAAAAAAACACATGTAGTAATGTTTGCAGGCGAAGTAATATTATAATTAATAATTCAATTATTATCTCTGGAGATTCGTTGAATCGCTTTATATTAAAATTCCAGTTTGAAAACGAATTTCCAGCAAGTGTGATGTCAGAATTTGCAAGCGAAACCACATTTTCCAGCTAAAAACGATCAAAGTCATATTCAAGACAAAAGGTTTTTCAAATTCAAGCTAAATCCGCATTTAAAGGAAAACAACATTTAAAGCTAAATAAACAAGTTCAAGCCGATCGGTAGCTTAATTTCAAATTTAGAACACTTTAAATTATTGTTCTTCTTGCAAAATTACGAATTTTAATTACTGCTGATGTTCGTGTTCTATTTACAAAAACGGAACATTTTTCGATTAAAGTTAATACTTATTTTGTTGGACTGTTTTGCATTAAATTATTAAATACACCGGCGCCCTCTGTTGGTTGGAGTGAGAGGGTGATTAATACATTATGCAAGGTTCCATTTTATTTTTTTAAGGTCACAATAAAAGTACGCAGGTCAGAATGGTTTGTGACCTTAAACGAGGAATTGTCGGTGGATTCAGTTATTATTAGCGATTGTTGGTGGGTGTTTCAAGTACTACATTGCAATTATTAATGTCAACTAACAGCGTTACACTTTTTAGTGAAGGAATTCATTCGCCCAGACTTGCCACAAAACCGCGTATGTATTACGTAAATCCGGTTGTTTATTCTTGTACTTATCTCATATCTACCACTGATTAAAATCATTACATGCGTACATATATTGTTTCTAGATTTAAGAAAAAAAAGCATGTTCTATATTTTAATAAATAAGTCTGCGGTAATTGCAATATTTAAAAAAAACATGTGCTATTTTTTAGCTATAAGCGCTAACGTGACGTCATAGAAAATAGAAGTATTTTAACAAAAAATTATATAATTGTTTTTTTAGTATCTATTTTCTTTCTTCTCTTTCTCTGTACTATATATTTGCTAAATTGTACATTTTATTATTATTTCTGTTATTTTACTAATAGTCTTTCCACCTAGTAACGACTAAACCTTGATTTACGCATGCTTTGAACATTTTTAATTGGAATGACAAAATTTATGCACATCTGAATTGCAATTTCACTAACGAAATAATTGTCAACATTCTGTAAATGTTTCAAATAATAAAAAACATTAATTTAACGTATGGATGATTTGTAAAGCACCATTTTAAGTTACTGGATACGAGTCATGATAAGTTTTTTGTATGGAGGTACCCAGGCATGGTACCATAAATATAATGTTAATTTGGTGATATAGGTAGGTAACTCTGCTAACAAAAAACTGTTTTATTTATCCCACGATAAAAAAGTGATGTTCTTATTATATGACTTCCGGGAGACAAGTGCTTTTATTTGCTTAGATATGAATTCACTTAATATTAAGAGTTTTAACGAAATGTTCAGTTAGAAGTTTCTCGGAAGAGCTGTCCCTAATAATTTGATAATAATTTTTCAATTAGTAGAACAAATTCCATTTTGATGTTTCCAGGCGCGGTTCATAGATGGCGTTAGTGGCGCCTGTCAAGCGTGCGGAAGTGTACTAAGAAGACGAATCTCCCCGAAAACGCCCATAGAAAATCTATTGTCCGGGATGAATTGATCGCATTCATTTCTGTCCCGAACACTGACAATAGTAATGATAATAATAATATCTGGAGGTTTACGCAATTTAACGCGAAACTTTTCCGCCGGACAATGGAGGCGGATAACGGGTTGCGACATTTTAGCAGTACGGCGATTAGCCTCTTTAGTATTCGTCCGTCGCTAGAGGCAAGGCCGTGCTTTACAACCGGTATCCCGCGCGCGGGGAGAAGGGGAAATAGACGGCACGACGCAAGCAAACCAAATCATCAACAAGACAATACAAATTTTACCCGTATAAACCGTGATAACCTTTTATGAAGTGTACGTTTTGCGGACAGTTATGTGCGCTGAGGAGACCAGCCATTACCGTGGCACTAATACGATTTCACAATGTAGCACCGCTAAGATTAATTCTGATGGAGTGAACGTCTGTTTATCAATATTTAAAAAAGATGGTCACTTTAATTTAAGCGGAACAGAGAACGTTATCGAGTCCCTAATTAAAAGCTATTTAGTATAATGTTGCATGAAGAGAAGAAGTACAGTAATGCTTATATGAAATGAGAGCAAAACTAAGGGTTATATAGACCGTTGTTCAATGTTCACACTTGTAGTGATGTTCGCACTACGAAATATTAATATTTGGTCAAACATAACTATCAAACTGTTTTAATTAATATTTTACATCGTTGATTTTAAACTTAGCAATAACTCAACACTGTTTCATAATTTAATTACGTACACGAATGATGACGCCCGTCGAAATCAAACGCCATTTTCGTGAATCGAGAAAAAAACTAACACGACAAATAATAAATACACGAAAAGCGGTCCTCGATGTTTTCATGATAAAAACGATACGTAATTAGTCGACAAAATGGAGACACTTTAACAAAGTGTACCAAGCAATACATAAAGCTTATTTTAAAACTATTTGTAATTCAAAATAAAGTTTTTTTTTATTACTAGATCATTAATTTACTCTAGGTAATTTGTTGAATATTCAGTAAATTGGCAATTATAACACTGTTAAGTTAAGTTAATGAAAAGTTTATCTACATGTTTCAGCTTAAAAATCAGTATTTAATTTTTCGAAATTCTTAGAATAAATCAGCTGAACAATGCGCATATTTTCAATTAGGTATTAAAAATGGGGCGGATTCTGAAAAATAGGAATTAATAGAAAATATCGAAAATTATTTCCGTGATTTGTTTTGTGAATTTTGGTGTTATTCTTGATAAAATTAATTTGTTGAGATTGATAAAATAAAATAAAAATGGTTCCGAAAAATCAATATGTAGTTGTTTCCGATTTTAATAAATAAAAATATATTTAAAATCTACGTAGCTCACGAACGAAATGAAATTGTTGAAAATATGATAGAGATTCCTGATAAAAGCAACGCAAAATTCAAAATGCCAGAATTCCCAGATACAATAAAGTTATTTTAGGTTTCTCGGAAAAATGGACGCCATTGCTGGTTTTTTTTTCAGATAACAAAATACGAATAAATATATTCTTAAAGAATAATTTATTGGGTCCAAATTCATAAAACGAACAACAATAATTTAGAATCCATAAGTTCAAATATCAAGGTTTATACTGAAAATATAAAATATGGTAATGAGAATCGCATTTCATATTGGATATTGGCTTTTGCATAATATGACTTTTTTAGCTTGCCAAGAGAAACGAAAAATTATTTCTAATACAAGAAGACATGTGATAGCAAAAATAATATTTTTTTAACGAAACGTTTGAAAAGAATATGAGATTTTACAAAAGAAGAGGAAATGCCTTGAAGAAATTATATTGTTTCGTATAAAAACCATATTTAAGTACAAATGATCATTTTGTGATAGTGCACAACAATTAATTATGTTTTGTATGCTGTTTCATTAATTTGACATAATTACGATAACTGCATACTTAACAAAAAACCTGGAAAATAAATAATTATTTTCGATGAGAGAAAATATTATTGGATGTTTCAAGTCGATGAGAATTACTATTGCCAATTTTACAGACATTTATCACAAAGCATAATATTTTGTCCTGCATTTGCATTTTCGATATTTAATCAAAACTAATATCTAATTAACATAATTTAATTGTCGTATCGTAACATTTAATTGGATCTTGCATCTTGCAACGAAGAACGAAGCCGACCATTCATAATGTAAAAAAAAAACAATGGCGTCGAAAGAATAACAGTTCCAGCAAATGGGGTATCGGCCGCGCGGGTTTTTTCGCGCAGTGCTTTGCCGTTGCGCGTTTTTTAGCGTTGTTTTTTAAACGGTTCGGTTCGGCGGCCGTCTAGTCACTAGTCACTAGTCAGGGATGTTGAACCGGAACATGTTGAGTTGGAACCGGTTCTGGTGCTAAACTAAAGCGCCCTAATAGCAGCGTCCACGCGGAGCGAGGCGGAGATAAGGGATACGGGACTTCGAGGCGGTCTTGCAGTACTGAATTTGTGACGTGAAAGGGGATATCTCTATATACATAAAGAAAAACAGATCTAATGGAGGAAAAAGGGAACTTCTGACCAAATTATTAGATTTCAGTTATATTGTGCAACAATCTAAGATTTGTTTTGCCCCTCTCTCATTTTTGATAATTTTATGCGAGTACCTACCGGAGTCAACGGGTCTATATCATGAAAGAAATTGGGAAGAGGAAGATCGGGATGTACTTAGGGGCCATCCGTAAATTACGTCATACCTTAATGGGGGGGGGGGGAGTAGAGAAGTGTGACATTGTGTGACAAGGGGTATGAGGGGGGTCATCAGCTCTGCGACGTCACATGTAAAAATCTACATGATTAAAACGCAAAAAAAAAATTGATGTAAAATTGCAAAATGTGTGACGTCACACTTGGGGGAGGGGGTCTCACAAATGTGACGAAGTGTGGACAGGGACGGGGGGGTCAAAAAATCATGAAATTCGTTTGACGTAATTTATGGATGGCCCCGTATCTGTTCATTCAGATCTGGTCAACAAATAGGGTTAGCAATTTCGAGCGAAGCTTAAATTTTTAATGGTGGTATTTATATAAATAATATATAATAAAAATCTGTATGAATTTACATTTTAGTAAAAATATTGAGCAATACAAGGTGATGTCTAAAGTTTAGGGATTTTTTTTAACATTCCGAAGGAGTAGGTTTCTTTTTTTGTAGACGTATTTCGGGCACACACCGCCCCGTTTTTCACGACATCACAGCGCGAGGCATGCGCGTAGTCTCGGGCGGCTGTCGCCCGAGACTACGCCCGCTTGGACGTAGCTAATGGGACCCGGAGCGGCGCGCGGCGCGCGGCGCCCGGCACCTGCCCTCGGCCCGCGACAAGCCATATGTTCCCAGCCACTTGGTCTTGTTTCGGTGGGTACCATACTTCCATACCAGTACGTACCGAAGCTAATTCGACACGGTTTCACGTGTACCACACGTGTGAGGCGAGACTGAGTGTTGATTGTTGATTTGTTATTCGTTACGTTTGATGCTGAACCAACAATCTACCCAATAATTGGATATTTGTTTTATATGTTTAACGACCTGAACAATACTATGTGAGGGCCGGTATTTCAATATACTCGATAAAGAAATCGTAGTGCAAAAAACTGAAATACCGGCTCTCAATATGAAATAAGCATCCCAATTAATATATAGTTCATACTTAATAATATCGTGTTCATAATTTTGACATACGACTTTTTGTATAAATGTTTTACTTAATCGTGACATTTCTCGGATTGTTGCACCATTCTTCTCATACGCGTAATAAAATATGATGTAGTCGTCACCACGGCTTGTTCAAGATACCGTAATGCAGAACGTATGTTCTAGCACAGCGGAATGGTGTTACAGAATGAAATTCCTAAGACGGTAGATATATATATTTTTTTTACATGATCTCCACACAAGAGGCCCTGAGAAAAATAATTTCCCTTAGGGCCTATGTCATCTTTGGGGATGCTGTGTGGAGGGTGTTTTAAGGAAAGGAAAGGGAGGAGAGTTCTGGGAAGGAAAATGGTTTTAGGGGTGGGTAGGAATCTGGGGTTCAGTGTGTCCTGGTCATCCGCCTCCAAGACCTAGACAAACCTCACCCCATGAACCCGGGCACCCCTGCTAAATCACCAAACGTAGCGAACCACTTGGGGCGACCTATGGCAGGGGTGTTGAGCAAATATATTTAATTACAGGGGTGGTGCAGCAAATATATTTAATTACTCTAATAAACCTTTTTTAATAAACTTTTTTTGTATACCCGTCTTATTAAATGTTTAGAGTGTTAAGGCAATTTGTACTGCAAAATAATTATTAATCTGTCGTATAATATTTAAATAACAAAGCGAACGAAGCGAAAATGTTTCAGGATAAAATCGTGAAACATTTAGGATTTCTGCATCTGAATGTTATATTTATATCTGTTGTACTAATTTTCTTTTATGCATCGCTACTAGAACGGTTTTACGTAACTATATTATTAAATGTATTCTGACAGTGCGTTTCCAGTGGCGCTCCGCAAGCTGAACGATATCCGGAGAAGCTTGTACCGAGCCGCACTGCTGGTGTGACGTCACACGCGTGGGCCGGCTAGCGATAGGCTATACGTCACCAGGTGATACGTCACTGACAGCAGGCTGCGAATGGCTCCCATACTAACTAGTAACTAGGTACTAACTCGCTAGGAATTACTAACTGAGGAGTAAACATTACTTGCGTATAACTTTTTCTTGTTTCCTGTTGCTTTGCATAAAGCTTTTTTTTGTAGTATTATTTTCCTTAAGGCTCCGTAGGAAGCGTTCAAAAAGAAGAAGATGGTATGAAAGGGAGATATGTAAATATGAAATGTTAGAGGGAGCACGCTAACACAAAAATAAAACAACGATTAAAATTAATAGGCGCAAGCTAAAATATTTAACAAAGAATGACTTATTTTAAATAAAACAAAAATCTGTCGACGAATTTTCAAAGTAGCATTTAAAGAAATACTGTAAAATTTTTCATACAGTTATAATGTTAAGTAACAGAACAAAACTTGTTTTAAATAATTTTCGGAGCATAATTTGCGATCTTTTAAATTATTATGTAATTATTTTTTCGGCTCGGCAAATATATCTAATTAAAAAATTTGATATATTTTTAAGGGCTTAAAAAGGGCTGTGTTCAAGAGAATTATGTTATAAATCGATAGAAATTCGGAATGGGGGGGTCTCAATACAAATCATTCGACAAACGTTATGTGAGCATTGAAAGATGGTGAACGACCACAATTATTCGGAATTAAAACGTTTTTTGAAATGGAAATAGCGTAACAGTCCTGTTTAGTGACATAGCCCTTTTCTAACCAACCTTCCACTTTCCCACCTTCTTCACCTCCCATTATAGTAGAGAGAGACGTTACAAAGCAGTTATCATATCAGTAAGCATATTACCTACTCCTAATAAATAATAAATTAATAAGTACTTTAAATACATCAATAATGCGCGTGTAAGATTTAAATATTGATAAGAATTGAATTGTTTCTGTAAGGAGCATTAGAATAATATTCATAGTAGTTGTTCAATAAAAGATTGAATTGGTGTTTCTTTATCCGTGCTTCAGCGGTTTACGACAGCGATAACGGAGAAATACAGTTGTTATTTTAACTATACTTAATCCACACGTTGCGTCCCCAAGTTAAATTGACGCCAGGTTCAAGGAGAGGTCGCGCTAGATTGAATATACTAACAGGAGATAGTGGAAGCATTATGACAAGAGTGGAGCTCTTCTAACAGATGAAACCAATTAAGTGACAACGAGAAGCTAGAAGTAACTATTTGACTTGTTAAAAGCGGTTCGGTTGACTGAACAACTTTCTTCTACATTGCATTAAGAATGGTAGATATACAAGTCTATAAACCATTTGTGTAAAGAAGAACGGATCATCTTTTAACTTGTTTGGCAACTGGCGATTGGTGTCCAGTTAATCCAGCTTTAGACGTAAACCGGGCTGGTATATCAGTTGCTTTTATGCTCGCTAAATAGGTACGTGAATCCTTGTTAAAATGCAAGCGTGCTAATTCGGCCGCAAACGAGTAGTTTAAGTGAAACATCTGTCAAATTTGACATTACGTAAATAATTATATAACTCGCTCAGCAGGTTTTTGGTGCCAGGCCCTGCGGGCGGCTTTTGGTTCGGTTTCGCCCAGTTAGTATTGTTGATCATTTTTAAATCCAGTAGGAACTGGTTCCAAAAAAAAAACGTCCCTCGGATCCACTGTCATCCAGTGTAGCTAGTCACCGGGACAAAGTAGCCAAGACAGGCAATGACGTCATATGCAATATATATAGCCGCTTGATACAACTATGTATTAACGTCAATCTTTTCCATATCCGGAGAGATGCTATACATTCACAAAATCGTAGCAGTTATACGTAGGGGGGTCACGTCCCCATCCGACCTGCTGACGGTAGTGGCGACATCTTGTGATGAATTCTTGAATTCTAAACCGAATGACAACGTTAGCTTTGTTTGAAATTCCACGTACACTGATGTTATTTGTGGCGCGACGCGTATGGCGTGGCGTCAGACACTCACTCGAAGCCGGGTTCTGAAATTCAACCACGCAGACGCAAGCTTATTAATACTATTCGATTCGATTTAGTCTCGCCGAAATTTACTTAAATTGCCCACTTAGAGCTTTAATTCATCGAGCGATGTGGAATGTCGATGATATTAATTGATAAAGAATGATATAAATCTTAAACAGTCTGCTAAAAGGGAGATTTTGAAAGTTTCAATATGAGAACATGATTATTCTCAACAATAATTTCATGATAATAATGGACTGACTCCAGCAAAACAAATTCTATTTACAATAAGGTTTTTCGCGTAGCACCTTGCTGATTGTGGGGGACTTTATCAAAAATCAACTCGCTAATTAAATCTGTGTAAAAATAAACAGCGGTCGTCGACACTTAGAAACATCGCGATGACGATGACAATTTGGTTTTGCAAAGTAACACGTTCCTCTATTAAAATCATAGACAAAACGTTATACTAGTGGTATCTACGTTTACGACCTATATGCAAATAAGCGAGTCTAAAGAGCAACTGATATACCGGTCCTATAACTATTTCCTACAATGTGCGGTGGTCATTTTCATCACAACGTTCTTGGTAAGGGTCCACCAGTTAACACTGGAAGTATGTATACATTTACGCGTAGTTATTGGGATGTCTTTCTATTTTTCAGGTTATGGTTGAGTTTGTTTAAGACGGCCATTTCGCTTGTCTGTTTTCTGTACCCAGTTTCGAAGTTTACATAGATACCTTAATTTACATATAATTTTAACGAACGGCAATTTGTGACGTTTATCGGAGTTCATTTTGTCGCAACAAACTTAAGTAGTACAGTATATTGCCGCTGTCAGAGGCTCATTTGTGTACTACGTTCGATGAGGTGATGGTGTAACCTCGATAGAAGTCCACCTTGCTAATGACCGTAGAAAAATAATCCGCGGCCTCCAACTTCGAATGGACTATAGCACAAGATTTCCCCCTTGAAAAAAAAGCGCAAACCTGGTGCAAGTGCTGGAAATACGAAATCGAAATTGAAGGTCAATTGAAACATTATGTTTTCGAATTTATTTTATAGTAACAAAATAATTAAATCATTGCACGATATAAGAAACAACAATTTTGTATTTTTATAATTTTGAACCAATATTTAGGTACAGATGACGTCACATTCTTGTCGACCTTCTCGCGATTGCGCCTCGACTGTGATAAGATTACGTCTTTCTATCAGGCCTATCCGCACCAAAGCATTTAGATCTGTACGCGGTTCAAACATTTTTCAAAATGGATTCATTAATTGCACGAAAAACGATACAATTGAGCTTTTATATTAGGAATTCTAAACTATTTGCTAGATTTGACGTCGAAATAGTGTATTAAAAGTTTAAAATATATACGATTCGGTAGCTCAATTTGATTTGTGAAAACGACCAACAGTTCTTCAGCAAGTGCCTATCTAACTATCAACTTTGTAGATGATAGTAATACATGGAAATATTAAATGAAGCATTGTACGGCAATATTTATCAGCTGTGTGTAAATATGATAATAAGGTGGTTTGAGTTTACATATTAGGTATTTTATCAGTGTTTGTTCAACAAATCTTCATGTGGCAGCCGCCTGTACAGTTCGCGAGCGGTGGGCAAATATTGGACAAACTACAATTCTTTATTGATGGCTCGTAACTTTATTGTTCTGGGCCACCTGAATAAATCAGATTGAGCATCGAATTAAATGCAATAATGCATTGGGGGAAGTCGATGGTTGACGTGGTACTTAGTTTTCAAATTATAATAAATATGTCTGGCTTTGCCCAAATAACTCCAATCATTTAATAATTATTGAAGAACTTGGAATAACGCTCATTTATAACAGTTAAATATGGCATTGCGAGCTAAAATTAGTCGCGTTGATCAAGGATTTACACGCAGAAAAGGCCCTGCAAATTCCTTGACGTCAGAGATAAGTACTTTTATCGATATGTTTGTCTAGGTTTCAATTATTTCGTGGTTAATCTGCTTCACTATTAGTTTATTTATCGATCTATTCTGCGGTAAGTGCAGTGATAAGATTTTTTCTGTGTTTCAATTCTTTCCAGTTCATAAGCATTTATCTGTTCTTTGTTTGGTTTTTTTTTATTTGTTAAGAGTTTAAAATAAAATTGAGATGTGCGTTCTTACCTGTTTGGGTTTGGTTATTTTATTTGAAAAAAATAAACATTTGTGAACTTTAAAAAAATGATTAAGAATAGAATAAGCGAAATTAGCGTATTAAAATTAGCCGCTGACATTTAGTATGAAGAAGGTCACACTGTTTTATTGAAACTTGTATACGTCTAAACCTGCTGCGGTGAAATAAATAATGTAATTTACACAGGGCCAGGAGACAGGATGGAGATAATGGTGTGTAATCGTGTAATGTTTAACAGTGAATTATATATAAGTAATTGAATATATTGAAACATTTTAGATTTAAGCAGAGTCGAGAAACAGGAGGTCAGAAGTTTATAAGTTAAAAGTGGGATCGTTATTGATATTCGGAAATAGGGGAAGTATACATTGTTATAACAGGGGTTCGGTAACCTATTATTCCACTTTCAGGGCTGCCACAAAAACCGAAATAAAATAAATAATTTAATACAAATAGTAGAATAGATTGATTACGGAGAATTATTAACAAATTGCCAGCATAAATCAATCTAACATAAACACAAAATACGAATAGAAAATAACAACATTTTTTATTGCAATATAATATGAAACGTAAAAAATTACTCGTGCAATAATTATGTAGGTAAACTTACTAAAAAAGTTATATATGTCGGTTAGGTAGGTACTTATATATTTACAACAAAGATTGCCAATCGAAGAGTGGAAAAAAAATCATTTAAAAAAATTACGTCAATGTTGGAGACTAGTAAATAACTAGTAAAATACGAGAAAAACAACAATCTTCGTAAGTACTTTAAATAAGTAAGGAAAATTTATTTGACAATATTAAGTTCAGAAGGGCGCACTGCGCACCCCTATTTAGCCACCCTTCATCAAACCAGGGCTTTGGCCGCGTTCCCCTTGAGCTGAGTCCAGACCAGCGCAACATAACACAGCCCGGCTCAGGTATCGCAGACATCCTGCCAGTCAGTGAGCATACAGCACACCTGTTCCCTGCAGTGTACACTGAGAGCCCCTCCATCCACATCCAGTCAAATATCTACAGCTAACTAACCCGCCGACAGTCGATCTACTGCCCGATAGCCAAAACCTAAGTCAGACACTTCATAACCTACCTAGAACTGATTTGATCCAAAGCGATCTGTCCGAACTGCGTACGCAATGATACCGCTCTAATTTAAGCTAAATATCTCTAGCTATCTTTGTACCACTAGCAGCAGACAGTTAAGTTGATCTATTGCCGGATAGCCAAGACCTTAAGCGCCGATTAGTGGACAGGTATAACCTAACTAGAAGCCGCTCAGACCGAATCAAAGAGATGGGATATGTGTGATGATACACCTGTCGCTATGAGATGATTCGAGTGATTTGTGGTGGTCAATTCTGCGAGGAATTCGATGCAAGATAAATATCAGAGGAAGATGAAAGGTTATCAAGTATTTTAGGGCAATTTCATACATAGAGGAAGATTGAAATAAGTACACGGTAATAAAGATATCGGGTTATCTGGCAAAAACGCACAGAACTGCTGAGAACAGGTTTGCGTATTTTAACTGCTACACGTGCCAACATTGTGTATATGCGACGCTCGGGCGAAATGATACACAACGTACTAAATGAGAGAATATAAAATATACTTTTTCAGCAATAATTGAAGTACATATTTCAAAGTTTCATAGCTCTTGATGGTTTGAGATTTATTGCTGCTTCAGCGCACGTACGTTCAACTTTATAATTAAGATTTGGGGGCCTCGACTTCAGTACGCGTCAACTTCAGGGTCTCTCTATTATTAATATGTAAGTTTTACGTCCGTTCAGACGACATAATTGTGTCACCGAACTAATTTTTATTCGGCCGTTTGCTCGCGCGTTTTTGGCACTATCTTGCACAGCGTCACAATGGTACCAGATTAGAAATAAGACTCACATCTGCTTATCGTCACAAAGCTTGAAGCACTTCAATTCAGTGTGCCCCAAAGGGTTTGTTTGTGTGTAAATTCGTTCATAGTTCATCATTATTTTTACTTCTAGTTTCTTTTGATCGATATGTTCATCAGTATGTCCCAAAAGATTATTAATGTGCTCTCGTAAGAGCTACATCTATCTAGTTTCTTTATCGATCTGTCCTTCAGTATGCCACAAAAGATTTTGACGGTATTTCATTACTGTCTCAGCTTATAAGTAAGCACTCCTTCTAGTTTTGTTATCTATACGTTCTTCAGTGTGTTACATAACATTTTTACTGTGATTCAATTATTTCACAGCTCATAAGAACTAGATCTCTGTAGTTTCTTTATCAAACTGTCCTTCAGTGTGTCCCGAAAGATTTTTAGTGTGTTTTTTTTTTATATTTTAGCATTTAATAGTTTATCAGCATAACTTCTAGTTTCTCTTCTTTTGATTCTTTTTAAGTTCATACGCAATAGGTGTTCTAATTTCTGTATCGATCTGTTATTCATTGTGCACCATAGGACCCGTAAGAATTTGAGTGGGTTTCAATTATATCATGTTTATAAATACAAACTTTTAGTTTGTTTTTAGATCTGCATTGTGTCCTGTAAGATTTTTACTGTGTTTCAATACTTTCACGGTTCAAACACATTGTATGTGTACTTTGTTTGGTATTTTTATTTCAGATTTTAATGTACCTAGTTAAGAATTGCTAGCAGTAACTTTATTTAACAATTCTTCGAGAAGTGAAAGCGAACATCGGCTCACTGTGCGTTGCGCTGTGCGTCAGCAACAGAATAACAACGGAATGCTATACGCATTGTGTGTTTATGCTGCAAGTATAACTTGTGAGAAAAGCGAACAAAATGCAGAATAAAGCCAATGACCACTGAAAAGTTCAAATCAAACAATAAATCTTTCACAAACGTCCCACTGTTAACCCCTCAGGAACAAATCACATAGGTGTCGTAGAAATCGTTGTCTCCCTTTCATGGTGAAAAATATGATCTAAACGGTTTTAGAAATAAAAAACGCCATGCATTATAACCATAAAGTAATTAAAACCAAAATTTAAAAACCAAAGTTTCAGAACGTAATTGAAAAAAATTATGAAATTTTTTAAAAACTATTTTTACATGAAACGACCAAAAAGTGAGGTGATTTTTTTTTAACACATAAAATATGTGTTTCGTAATCAGTAATTATAGTAACTTTTTAATAATAATACGTTTTTGACAAAACTCATAAAAAATGATTTTACGCAAATTGATACATAACTTGGCTCGGTGTGCATATATATAAAGTTTCACTTAAACAACAAGATTAAAACTGAAACATATATAATAAATAAAAATTGTAAATGTTAACAACAACATCGCAAATTCAAAACAGAAGCCAAAATACGCACAGCGCCTTTACATAACGTTAATATCGCATTAAAGTTCAGGATTTCAGTACTGCAATAACGCTAGAAACGCAAGTTCAATGTTCAGCAGGTAGTTAGTAGCTAGGTAGGTAAGTTGGT
This sequence comes from Glyphotaelius pellucidus, assembly GCA_936435175.1. Lineage (NCBI taxonomy): Eukaryota > Metazoa > Arthropoda > Insecta > Trichoptera > Limnephilidae > Glyphotaelius > Glyphotaelius pellucidus. The sequence goes on along the minus strand of OW386548.1, from coordinate 6,189,923 downwards.
ACGTGGCGACTGGCGACTCCACCTGGCTAGCTAGGTAGCCACTAGCCACGGTTATGGGCTCATTGTGTTGCATTCTGCGGCAAAAAAAACACAACACAACACATTCGGCCGCTTTGAAGGATGGGAGTTTAATGTCCCGAGTGCCGCCAACTTCACGGCGGTGCAGGAATGTGGGCGGTTCTAATGTTTGAATTTGGAATAATTATCAATGGTCTGAAGTCGCCGAGAACTCGGTAGGTACCTGTGTTGCCATATAAATTAATTGAATAAAAATAAATGAATAGTGTAGGTACTTGCACGATATTTTAAGGAGTTAACAACAAATGTTATTATTTCATTCATTTCGAGGACAAAAAGCCATGGGAGTATAATCATGGGGACAGACGGATTCGTCGAAGTGTTTATCAAAAACTTTAAGATAATCTGAGCTAATTACCTAAAAATCTCAATTTCCCCTCAGCAATATAAACTTTGCAATACAAAATTAGACTGCGCAAAGGAAATTTTTTATATACCTACACTATGGAGAAAATTAAGAAAAAATACCTTTTGACTTCACAATGACAACTTTGACGCACAAAATTAGTGTTGTAAAATAAACGATAAACAAAAGGGGAAGATAAGAACAAATAATTATAGAATATCGTAAGCTAATGGTTCATACCTTTTGGTGTCCACACAAAATGATAATAATTTTATCTTGATGAATATTCCCCGAAATTTCAATATAATAAATATGCTTTAATTTTTCTCGATGTGAATGAAACAAAGCGAAATCGAAAAATGTACCGTAAATGTGGCATTGTTGAGTTCATAATAAACATTACGTGTAATAAAAACCTCATTGAATTGTATTTAAATATATTTCAAACACCATCTTGATTATATAATAATTTTTTATTTAATTGAATCTCCCGCAAAACGCGGTAGGTAAGGACCGGCTGTAAATTAATTTATATTCTATGAATACTTCAGTAACTTTTACTTATTAGTTTTGTAAAATTAATTGCTCACCTTTACGAATTATTCATGCTATAGGTATACAAGTAACCTTACAAAGCTGGGTGTTACGACTTATTAATTATTATTATAAACAAGTCAAAAGGACTTCTTAGAGTTTCAAGTTCATTTATCAGTTCTCAAGAAAAACGTAAACACGACAAAAATAGCAAATTCCCAACAAGTAGATTCTGTTGTGAAAAACCCCGGACGTTCGAAGCGGAGAGCTTTTGGTTTTCGCCGCTAGATGGCAGGCGGAGTCAGAATCGGGCAAACTTTGTACTCTATTATCTTTGGCGCAAACCAAACTGTCGCAATCATCTGTCATTTTATTGAAAACATGTTTACAGTTTGCAAATAAGCTGAAAAGTTTCTGTTTACACGTTTTCTGTGGTTTAAATGACACAATGTTCATAATGTAATGGTTAATATGTCGACAGAAACGTATTGTACAAGTTGAAAACTGTTATATTATAAGCACGGCAGAATCAAACAAAGAAATACCTACCTACCCAAAGACCACACTAAAACATTTTTATTTTGAACATTACATTATTAAAAACTTAATTTACATTCTTACACGATATTGTGAAAATTACCCTTATTATTAACAGACAGGTAGATTGATTAGAAAATTAATAAAAGAATGAGAACATGTTTAATTATTATAGCTAGAAAATAATATCAAGTTTGCGTCATGTTTTGTTTCGTGACGAAAGAGTGACGTCACAATGACCGCGTTTCGCACGCGAGATAAGTTATTTTATTTTTGTGAAACATTATTTTGAAAATCTTCAACAATATCAGTTATTTTTGTCAGCTGCTGTCAAAATTCAACATCACAACATCATTATCATAACTCATACATAATAGATAAAATATAAGAATTTCTATCCGTGAACCGCTAAGATGAAATTCAAGAAAAGAGCGATTTTTGTGAAATTGGTCGTTAATTATATACGCTCTATTTTTAATAATTCAACGGTAAACCAGGTAGGTACTATTCGTCCAGTTTTTCCGTACTTTTCCGATTATGCTTTCGCAAAACTGTTTATAAACGTTTTCTAACTTATAAATACAGGAATTCTCGAGAATTCTAAAACTGATCGAGTTAGCTCAGAGTGGAGAAATGATTGGTATATTTTCGACTGATAGTTATTTATATTTTTTGTCGATTTTCTGAGAGTGGGTTGGAACCCGATAAAATGTTATGTCTACGCAATTGGAAGCGTACGAAAAACTCGATTCTAAATTACTTACATTGCTAAATCATATTTCGTTATATTTTATATCTTCTCAAGTATCTGAGATTGTAAGATGAGTTAAATAATATTTCCTGTTATGGTATATTGTTCATTGTACAACCGGCCTAATTATTATCATATATGTATAAAGCAAGATTAACATTACAACGAAAATAAAACAAGTTGTTAGCGTTGATGAGCCAGTCAAAGTTTAAGGAAGTTGTGCAGCAATGTTAATGTTTTTATTATTTCTTGTTGTTTTTAATGCGAATTCTTCGGAATAAGCTTTTTGTTTGTTCTTATGTATAAATATGTTATTCATTATTATGAATAGCAGGTTAAATCCTGTCGGTTTTCATTGAATACAGAGATGCTAATTATAAATAATCATCTGTTGTTGTTTTATCATTTTTGGTATGTTTGCATTTTATTTTTTTAATTTGAGTTGGCCTATACCAAAATACGTAGATCCTAATTGAAAAACAAATAATTAAATTTAAAAAATACATGAATACTTCTTCAAGCTGTGTATTAATTTAAAGGCTAAATAGCGCAACTTAAAATAACGAATATTTTATTTATTATGGAGAAAAGAAGATAAAATGACAATAATCTCAAACATTTAAAACAGTAAGGTGATTGTCCCTGTTTGCTGGTGTTTCAGTTCAAATTAGGTTTGTAAAATACATTTATTAGGAACAGATAGGAAACCATAACGAGTGTCATCGGATAATCAAATTAAATGGGGGGCGCTTCGAGTAATAGTGTGGAACAATCTCCCCTTTACTTTTAATCAAATGTTTGATAGGGGAGGGTTACCAAAAGCAATATAATGCTACCAGGCTTTGCACGTGCAAGTCACCAGTAGTATGGATATACGGTGTATGTGTAAGTGCAAGCAATCATGTAGTTTGGAAATACGATGTTTGTGTAAGTGCAAGTCATTATGTAGTACGGAGATAAGATGTTTGTGTACCACCAAGTATTATGGAGATACGATTTTTGTATAAGTGCAAGGCACCAAATAGTATGGAGATACGACATTTGTGTAAGTGTAAAGCACCAAAACAGCATGTAGTTACGATGTTTGTTGTGCAAGCCACCAAGCAGTGTGGAGACGTGTTGTTTTTGCATGGGTGGTCAAAGGTCACGATGGATACTGTATGTAAGTTTGAATATGCTTCTGACGGTGTTTGTTCAGTGCAATAACATGTTTGCTCTTTCCGATAGTCACATTTCTAATATAACTAAGCATGTATGGTTACGGTCCAACACGACATTTTTAAACCGCACGGGATGTACAATATTGTTGATCCACTGATGTTATATGGGGCTTTCATATTATAAGGGGTTGCAATCCGCAGATTTTCATTTTATATCTGCTTAGATCTGTGTTTGACCCACAAATAAGTACAAAAAAGCTTTGTTATGAAAAAGGAAGAAAAAAAACACGATACGAACATATCATCGCCTCTGTAAGTCAATAGGTAGTTATTAAGAGATAAACAGTGATTATTTTTTTTACTGCGAAACGATGACGACTTGCAGACATCAGGCACGACCCTTAGAAAAACATCTTTCGGTTTTTCCTTTTAGTAATAAAATAACCCAGAAATAAATTACCCAGAACTAATAACAATATTAATAACAAAATACTTTAACCGGATAAAATGTTGAGTGCGAAAAGTTGATGTGCAAAATGCCTAAAAGTACAAGTATTTAAATTTAAATGCTTAGAAAAGCGCATTCACTCTGCACGCCCGTCACTCTTGTAGCAATAGGTAGTGTGAACACAGCTTTACGTAGCATTTAGTCGGGAAAACCACCAACTAACACCACCTACCAGCGAACACACACACAAATAAACAAGCAGAGCGTCTCGACAATCATATTGATTACTAGTGACTAGTGACATCTGTCATTTTCTTTACACGCCTGTATTTAAATATTAATAACATGGAAGGGTGATATAAAATAACACGATGCAATATTAATAAATATTATTGTTTGTAAAATAAAAATAAAATTAACACAGTAGTATTAAGTGTGTGTGAAATAGGTACCTAATTAAGCTCATTTGTAGTTTTGTAGCCAGCCTGCTTTATTATTAAATAGTGTGAAAATCTTTTAAAACCATCTTTTTAGTCGAGAATCAAACCTACATGATTTATTCTTTTCCGATGATCCAGGAACGTCTAAGTTTTCGCAGAATTACAGGTGCTTATTAAGCTCACCCTATGTGCACGAACGTCTGTAAAACATAAATTCGTCGATGGAATAATTTCAATTAACTAAAAAATATTGTAACATCACCCGCTAGCCACATTCCGAGTTCAGAGCAGATAAATCAACACTTGAAACGTCAGAATTACGCGCGCGTAATAATTACTGTGACAGATAAAAGAACGCGTCGGACGCTGCGATTGGCTGGAGCGAGTGACGTCACGAACTGGGTCTCGGGCCGTTTTCCAACGAGGCTGACCACGTGGTCACTTTCGGGAACTCGGGGAAAAAATACCCATTCCCAATTCTCCCATTCCGGAATGATGAATTATCATTAGCATGATTCATGACGGTGATGACTAAACTACATGGAATCATGAGGTAACTTTACCTACACAATGATCATTTCGTAATGCACACCTTTACAATTGAATAATGGTCTGAGCTTACAAGTTTACAAATTATTATTAGCAAGTTGCGGAGAACTCCATGAACGAAACGCCCTCTCGCTGCTAATAAAGCAGTGATTGCAAAGCACTAAAAGATCACTCATTTTAAACTAGACGCACTGTTTTATGGTTGTAAATTATTACAATAAAGTGTTAAACGATAATACATTTTAAACATAAACATTTTCTAAATAACTAAACTCAATAATTATTGTAACAACGTACACAATAAAAAAACGTTATTTTAAACTGAAAAAGAACATAGTGTACCATCACTATTTTAGTGGTGTTCTTCGAAAATGTTTTTTTTAGGGGTTGGTAGTTAAATTTTAATTCAACAGTTTTTTTTTTCACTTTCACACATTTTAGATATAAAATGTAAGTCACAAAGGTCGTGTTGCAATAATTGGTATGCAATTTTATTACCAAACAATAAAGCAAGGCGCCTCTGACGACAAAAATAAGAATTATTTTATAATCACATTTTCATTTTGGTTTCATTTTCACAGCAACAACGTTTTTAATTTGAAATTCGCAATTATACATTATGTATCTGGGATCTTTGTCGATGTGAAATTGGTGATATAACAAGTAGTGTTGATGATTCGGTGTACAAATTAGTTCATTGCTAATAAAAACTCGTTACGCTATGTGTGTTAAGGACGGTGAAATTTATCCGGTGATAATGCAATCTAGAGAAAAACTGACATAATGTACGTATTGTTATCTATAGTTTGTCACTTAAAAATTTATCTATATAATAACAATTAAACACACAATTACTACTTTTTGACAAAAAAAAAAACTAAATTAACATTTTTAGGCTACGCTAAACAATCGTTTTTCACTGCAAATTAATTTCACTTAATATTTATGTCGTAAAAAAAAGCTTTTTTTATTATTAGTTAAGATGTAGATAGTATGTTTTTTGGAGAAATAATAAGTAATTTAAAAAAAAAAACAAATTTATAAAGAAAAAGTATTTATATTTTTCTTAAACTTTTTTATGAGATTTAAAAATATATCTTTTTTTATAGAAAAGAGAGCATATAAGTTGTGCTGTAAAACGTTATGAGATGAGTTATGATGGAAATAACGGGAGTAGAAGAGATAAACGAACTCTAAACAAAGGAGCGCGGTGCGTAAATACAGTGGACTTGTACCACATAACACTTCACTGCGCTTTCGTTTGCTCGTGTGTGCAACAAACTATCATAAAGAAACAATTAGACGGACCTAAGTTTGAAATCACTATATTTTATTAAAAAAAAAATTACGACATTTTTAAAATTAATTAAACACATTTTTTTTTGTTTGTATTTAATATTTTACATCATAATTTTATAACATATTTGTAGGGGAAATTATTTATAATTTTTTTTTTATTATTTTAATTCTATAAATTTTATTGTAAATAAGCGTTTTAAATTAAATTAATGTCATATTTGAGAGATTTTGTAAAATGATCTATTGGTGGTTCACTTAAAATTTCGTAATAATATTAAAAGATTAAAAATTCAGTTAACATCCAACGACAATAAAAAGCACTACAATTATTGAGAGGCGGATTTTTACACCGCACTATTAAATGATTATTGCGTGTTTTATTACAACGCCCACGAATCACACCTTTGTTACTTGTTATGAATACTGATCATAAATTAGAACAAACAAAAAAACAATGTCACTAATCGCAAAAGTTTTTTTTTAAATTAAAAATAATTGTGTAAAGTAATACATGTGTTGTTGCAAATATTATAACCACCGTGTTTAAATTGCTAATTTATCAATTTCTAAACAAAACAAAAACAATTTTTTTTTAATGATTTTGTTTTGTTGTTTTTTTATGTAAATGTTGATGTAATTACTGTTATAGTGTACATAAAACGAAATAATAAATACCTGTTTTTTAGAATATCCAATAAAGTATTTGTACTTTAAAATCCAAAGTAGAGTAAACACAAAGTACACAATCAACAATTATTGCAAAAATGTGTATAAACAATTTTTTTATTAATAAACACTTGATCAATTCACGTTTGTTTTTCTTTCTCACTACGTGAAAGCACGCACAATATTTTATTTTATTATAGTAGCAAGTCCAGCACAAAATACTTTCGCGAGCGAACAGAGATAGCGCCTTGCGTTGACACACGGAATTATATTTGAAGGAAATTCGCAGGAGACGCTCCGCTGAATACACAACCAACTCGGACGAAGAACGGGCCGCAACTGGCGACGGGTCGACAGCGCGATACGCTCGTAGCAGGTTGTCTTAACGCCTGATCTGCGCCAAACTAAATCATCTGTTACTGATAGGTGAGTTCACGTCACCTACTCAAAAGGGCATTGGATGGAGTATTAGCATAATTGAAGGGTGGCGTTTTTTCTACTCGGTGACTTATTGTATACGCTCCGAATGCACAGCAAGTGGATGGGTCTTTTTGCTTTATCTACGCAATGATAGTTTAGAGATCAATCTAAGTGAAAATAAAGCCACTAAGTAAAAACGGATTCGGATCCGCGTACTCGGCGCAGTTAACAATGGACATAATAATGTATAAGTTGTTGTGATTCGGCAGTATTGAGTGTGTGAGAACTGAGAACCGACCTTATTAACTGTTCGATAATTATTGTTATTCGGTTTTGTGCCGCGCTGGCGCTAGCGTCGCTCGGATAAACCGAATTTTATTATTAATTCGTGCGTCTCCGCTAATTTCCTGCAATCGGTCTGCTTTCCGCTGCGTTGGGAATTTCAGAGCAATTCTTTCAGTCTTCATTTCTTTGTTCACCGATTATCTCACTGAGAATCCGTAGCGGTAAGCAGATACAAGCGTATCGTCGATAGCTCCGATGTTATATCTGCTTATTTCTCATAGGTGAACTGTAGGCGTAACAGATCGGTTAGAACTGAGTTTTCAGCGGCGGCAGGGCAATATGAATGATTGGCGAACAATCCGTAAAAAATACTCGTGGGACGTTATTATTGTAGTTATTGAATTCCCATGCTCGCCACTGCGTGTGCGAGAGCTTCCTTTGCGAGAAAGAGACAACGTTACGTGACTGCTTCGAGATTTAAATTTACACAAAGCCAACGCTTGAATAGTGAACCTAGCGCAGGGGTTATTTGTCATGCTTTAGCAATTATTATCTCCATCGAAATAGATGTAGTTACCTACATTATTCCATAATAAATTTTCCTTTTTCTGTTTTTCTTATATACATTTTTCCTTATATCCAAAAATAACAAAATTGTTACCCACTAGATTTCGGCAGGACGGAGTCAGAAATATTATTAAAAAATGGTATCTGATAATAACGCATTACGAGCGCCTTATATATTTATTTTGTTTCCAAAATTTTTATTTTCTTTTTCATTTACCGTTTTTCTTGTATACTCACTTCGAATACACTTTTTCTTGTAAATTCGATGCTTAATCGATTCTAGAACCTAGTACTCGACTGTATCATATATTGTAATTATTTAAATGAAATTTGCGAATCTTAACTTTACTTCATACTATGTGAAATGTGAACCACCATGTACCTACCTACCTGATATGAACGAAACCTGTCAAATTGACTGGCCTAGAACGGGAGACCTTCCTTTTTAGTGTCCCTAATTTTCGTTTCATCGAGTTCCAAATCACAACGGTGCTACCCCAAAACACACAGAAAATCCCTCTGATGCCGATTCACATGACAACCTATTTTTGTGTCATTATGTGATTACATTAGTTGATCGGTGTTAAAGAATTGGAGACACGCTTCCACCTTGTCTTACGTCACAATAAATTAAAGATTATATTGAAATAATTTATATTTCATCATGTTTACATCTTCTAATTTTCCGAGGTAAATCGGTTCAACTCAGTTATTTAAAAAATAAGGTAACGGTTACAAAATGCGCGCGTCTCTGTTAAATCCGGTAATCAGTCTGTTTTCCTCAAGAATTGGAATTCCAAACAAATTCTTTCAATTCCTGTTCGACTATCATCGCGTCGGGATGTATCTGTCGAAAAGGTAGAGCAACCAATTCGACTCAAATAATAATAATAATAATTGGATAATTTGTATAGCGCCGCTTTTGTGAAAAATCATCTTATGCTATTCCTTTAAAGTTGTTATTATTTTTTTTATAAAATTATAACGGTTAAACTTAATTGCAAAATGCACGTGATAGAGGGATTGATATTGATTGCGAATCTGGAGGGCGCGGGTTCAAATCCCGACGTTCACAAAATAAAAATAAATAATTAATTTTAAAAAAACCACTTTGATGGGTGTAAAGTTAAAATACGAATTACCTATTTATGGCGGAACAAAAAATTGTCATTGAAGAAGAAGATAACACTTTTAAATCTAAATGAAAATATGAAAGAAAACAAGACACAGAAAAACAGAAAAAGACAATGGTCGCAACTGGGACTCGAACCCAGACCTCTCGTCTTACCGGGACGGCGCGTTTTCCAATTTCGCTATTGCCACCTTCTGTCAAACCGTCATATTTGTCAATCTCATACTTCAAATATTTAGAATAATAACCGTCAAAAGTTATAAAAAGAGAGTTTTTCTCGTAAAAAATTGTCGTTTATATATTTTAATTACTACCTAAAAATGTTTTATTAATGTTTTTTTTATTATTTCTCATCGTATTTATAAAAAAAAATTGTACGGTAATTTACTTTTTTCATTTACTCACAAATAATAAAGCAAAAAATAAAGCAGCACACATCCGTACTAGATATTTGATATACCTTTTGATTACAAAAGTAATTTTTCATTGAAGAAGAAGATAACACTTATAATCTAAATGAAAATATGAAAGAAAACAAGACACAGAAAAATAGAAAAAGCAATGGTCGCAACTGGGACACGAACCCAGACCTCTCGTCTAACCGGGACGTGCGCGTTATCCAATTTCGCTATTGCCACCTTCTGTCAAACCGTCATATTTGTCAATCTCATATTTCAAATATTTAGAATCAACAATATTATCTTTAACTAATTCCTTTTTCCACAAGTATATTTAATATAAGTAATTTTTCACTTTGGTTAGGTATTTTGATCCAGAATTAAGATTTGTATGAAACGTTCCGAAATGGGCCGCGCATGCGTTCCTCGCAAAATTGTTTTTTTTTAAATTTATTTTCTGCATAATTTTATATCATACAGTTGTACATTTTAAATGTTGTTTTTTTTTATATACGTTCGTACATTTCTAATGAAAAAATAAATATTTTAATATTTAACGCTAATATTTTTTGTAAAATAATTGCCAATTTTATTTTATTTTTACCCAATGGAAACGGTAGAAAAGGTTCACTTTATCCAAAACATATTTTTAACTATTTATAATGTTAACCGATATGTAGTAAAGATTCATTGAAATTAGTTTGGTATCATTAGTCTTCGTCGAAACAAAACCGAGGCATTTATGATGGCTTCTAAAATATTGGAACCATTTTAGTATAATGATTTTTCCACTCACAGATGTACATTTTATAACTCACAATAAATTCCAGCTATTAGTGCAAACAATGTAAGGTTTTGCCGTTATTCTAAATTATACTAATTGCATTTGGACGACCCTTCCGCCATTTAGCAGGAAGTGATGCATTAAAGGACCTACCTACTGCCGAAAACTAATTGAATTCAGGGATGTCAAAATAAGCTTTTAATAAGAACAGAGGTACATTATTCCCACGGGGATTTCTTTATTGAAAGTGTTTCTAGGAACTATTCAGTTTTCATTGTTAAAGTCATACCTAAGGCTAAATAGACAGAATTATGATTTGGTTAGGTAGATAAATTTGATATTTTAAAAGTTCATTATTTGATCCTAGTTACTCTTTTGGTCGACTGCATAGCTTAGTATGTCAAAATTTACTACTACCGAGTGTCAAGAGAATTGCTATGCGCGTCTTCTTCTTGATGGAACAAAAAGTCGGGGACGTCTAAAAAAGTGACGTGATCAAGTCTGTTCAGCGGCTCTATCCATCATAACCACCCATAATTAAAAATACTAATTTCGGCTGTGTCTGTCTGTAACTCTGGTTTAATGAATACTATAGGATTTGATTTGAATTTGAGTATCATTTTCAAATTTGAACTGATTAATAAATAGAAAAATCGGTAAAATACCCACCTAAAAAAATATATTTTTTTACCAGATATTTCTTCTATATATTTTTAAATGTTCAGTACCAGAATGCCTATCCACAATTTAAAGTGCTTGTTTAATTAAAAAAAAAACGGTTGTCGGTGTATGCATGCGTGATGCATTCCTGCGTGATGCGTGAAATAAGTCAAATGAACCTTAATTTTCAAAATTAGAACCGATAAATATTAAATCATTATCGGACAGACCATAAAATAGGTACTTCAATTATTTAATTGAATAATAATATATTATTTTATGCCATAAAATGATTTTAATAATACACTTATTTTAGTTGTGAAATATATATTAATTATGATAAATATTTTTAACATTAATTAATAATAATCTTGACAAGTGAAGATTTTAAGGATCTGCGTTTATCCATTTTCGAGAAAGTTTTATTAACTAGATTTACTTTTTTTATTTTTTTATTTATTTTTTTTTTTATTTCCAACAAAAACATACTTAACAAATACAGATAAAATTGGCAATTTAAATAGGTAATCCCGCGAAGCTGCCACATGGCTGCTTGTCTGCAGGTTCTACCTCAATATACATCCATTACCATTTGAAATAAATAAAAAACATATTTACAAAAAGCAAATAGAGACAATCAAATCTCAATGAACTGGTTGGTGCAACTTACTTTACAGTTAATGAAAATAAATACAGTAAAAAAAAAAAACAACATTTTATGTTTACAAAGGCATACAATTTAACAGATTTGTATCTATCATTCAAGAAAAAGGTAATATATTCTTAATAATTAGAAACCATTACATCATCAATCTTTCTTTTTCATCTTTGAACATTTTTTTTACAGATATACTGATTTTTCACTCATAATCCACATCTTCACAATTTTTATATTTATACTCTCATTTTCCTCAATAACAAATCTATTTTTGATTTTATTAAAAATCACCTACATAATGAACCGTGATTTTTAACGGATCTGCAATAGTTTAATAAATATTATAAAATATGATAACTGATAACGAAATTCTGAAACTGAAACGTTTAGGAATAGCAAGACAATGAAATTAGGAAGATTACTTCATTTAAATCGGCCATAAACAAAGCTTAGTGCTTATTTAAGATAACGGAAATCATTTTTAAAGCTCCGTTTCAATGGTGATGTGAATTAGGTGGACAATTGTTATCTGCCAGATAGTCAGATAGGAGATAAGGAACAATGCATGTATTTACATTTAGCCGGGCTCGCCGATAAGCGACGATAATGTTATTACTTGTCAGAACTATTCTATTGACAAAGACATTACTGGGAATCATGACGTATGTGACATTATTCGGCGTTCAGAAAACTTTTGTATGATGCCATGATTATAATGACGTTATATTGGTAGATTTTTGTTAATGCTTTCTTTGAACATTGAGTATGTATTAGCTTTGTTTTCTTTCTAAAGTTAACCCCTCAGGCTAATTTGTTCGCTTTGGGAACAGCTCACATCATAGGTCTCGTAGAAATCGTTTTATCTCCCTTAGTGTCTTGTTGAAAATATGATATAAAATCTAAACGGTGCGAGAAAGAGAAAATACCAAGCTTTATATTTGAATCTAGAAGATAACCACAGACAAAATTTAATTTGCACCTCTATGAAATCGAAGTTTCCGATCGCAATTGAGAAAAATTCATAAAACTTCGTGACTTTTTGATTAATTTTTTTTTTATGAAACCACAAAAAAGTGAGGTGACAAAATCGTTTATAATACATTTGTCTAAAAAAACGTTTTTCGGTATCAGTAATTTTAGCTAGAAAAAAAGATAAGATTTGTCTTTTTAAAACTTTTAAAGTTAGCAAGCAATATTTGAATATTTATAAAATTTTGTGTTTAGTTCTATTTAAGAAATTTGAAAGCGTTTTTCAACACCTTTCCAAACAGTTTTTTCGGATTCATTCAGAAATATTCCATTTATTTGGATTTTATTGCAAAATATTGGAAATTTTCTCACCTTCTGACAGAATTTGTCCAAGACCTGAGGGGTTAACGTTTCGGACAAATTGCAGTGTCCGTATTCAGCATCGGTTGAATTCTACACATCAGCCCGAACTGTCATTTGAAACTATCGCTGAAAGCTTAGTTGGAACTATCTCTTTCGTTTACGTGCGTCTCTAATTAAATAAATGGAAAGTGTACAATGAAAATATCAGCTGTAATAACTTATTATGTGAATATAATCTTATTATTATTGAATTTGGCAAAACATTAGTATTGGTGTTGTGTTGAGTGAATATGAGAAAAGATCGTTAAAATAACGAATAATTCAAACTCGAGTTGCATCGAACACAATGCCTCAAATGGGTTCCATGCCAACTGGGAATAATGTCAACTCAACACCTCCTTGAAAAGTCATTAAAATCTATGAAAAAAATAATTCTAAATTAGCCGATAACCCTAACCTAACATAACCTATTTAACCAATTTTTAATACATATTTTTTTATCACTCTAAATAACTTATCTGAGATGGTTCTGAGTTGGTTTCATTCCGACTTGGCCGGTCACCCCTCAAATGATTCGTTCATGATTCGATCAATCGAACTCACTGATGTACGTTGACTTTGAGGAACGATATTTAGACTCTCATAATAAATTTTAGGCATAGGGCGTAAATAGTTTATAAGATTCACCGTAAAGAATGAAAACGTTCATTCAATAAAATGAATCGAACTTTATATTATTTCGAGAAATTTCAACACAAAAAAGTCGACAGAGTTATCGACATATTATTCAAATTCCAGAATTAAACCTCAACGTAATGTAATCAACGCAATGAATCTAATGAGATTTGGCCCACGAACTGCCCACTCGAGCAAGAAAGTATTTGGTAGCCGGCGTAGCTGCTAGACTCTACAATTATTTCATTATTTGACATTAAAATTAACTACTACTAAAGTCATAAAACTACTAATTTAAATCAAATAGTTGACAGCAAGTGATTAACAACCGAAAAAAATGTTTTTTTAGATCGAGCTGCCTCAAGTCGCAAACATCATACCAAAACATGTGCCTAGTAGAACGGTTCTTAACGTACGAACGTACCTAACCATCGTAACAATTCAGGTACTAATGCAGAAATAAACTCAGTAATGAACCGACTGCACAGTGCAGGGAATAAATATTACATGAACACCAACGGTACTGAATGTCTATCAGCCCATTAAAAACATTGTTATTAAATCTGTATGTCTATCTTGATAGCTTTGAAATATTTGTGAATTTTCAATGTATCGAAATTTATACGAATGTGCATCCTACATTTTACTCTGTTTGTTGTCTTTAAGTTAAATTTTTTATACTTAGTACTTATTTTAATTGTGTTATCTCTTTCATTCTTTGATTATATCAATGACCTCTTGACGTGTGCACCGATTCATTGTTACGCGGATGACAGTACAGTCCATGATAGCTTTTTGTGTGACAAGCCCCCAAAGGGCACCCAAACACCAATGGCTCGGAGGGCTTTGAAGCAAAGAATGGACGGTTACCTCGAAAGTGTTTTCTCTTGGGGTATGAATAACCTTGTCGAATTTAATGTTTCAAAGACCCAATCTTGTCTGATCACATCTAAAAGGTATCACATCTAGATCGAAATGATAATCTAGTCTCCTTCAACGGAAGCATTCTCCCGAACAGGCCTTCCATTGATATGCTTGGTGTAACTCTTAGTGACCAGCTCAGGTACGGGGGCTCCATCGAGACCAGAGTTAAGTTAGCCTCTCAGAAACTGGGCATACTGTACAGGGCACGCAGATACTTTAATAGTACACAACTGCTAGCCCTGTACAAATCGCAACTGCGCCCCATGGTTGAATTTGGCAGCCACCTCTGGTCTGGAGCCCCAAAATACCTGAAAAAAACCCTTGACTCTATGCAGAAACGGGCGGTCCGTTTGATAGATTCTCCTAATTAGGAGAATCTATCAAACGGATCGCCAATTTAACCGCAATTTAACAAACGGATTGCAATCTTTAGAGCACAGGCGCCAGGTGGGAATGCTGTCCTTGTTCTACCGGTATTACAATGGAAGTTGCTCCGAGGAACTAGCGTCATTGATACCCTCGGCACCGGTGCATAGTCGGGAAACACGCCAAACGCGCGCTCAACATTTGTACACGGTTGACATTAGTCACATGAGAACGGGTCGTTTCTATGACTCGTTCTTGAGTTCAACAGCTCGGCTGTGGAACGATTTGCCGGCCTCTGTGTTTTCTCCCTCCTACAATATGGGTCTCTTCAAGACCCATGTTCACTCCTTCCTCTCCTCAAAAACACCCTCCACACAGCATCCTCAAAGATGACATAGGCCCTGAGGGAAATTATTTTTTCATCAGGGCCTCCTGTGTGGAGTTAATGTAAAAAAAAAATGTATTTTTAATTTTATCATATGTAAAAGTTCTAATTGGGCGGGTACAAATAAATAAAACAATTCACTCTTCACACGTAGATCAAAACGTACAAATTCATTTGGCAAAAAAAATTCTAAGACTATAAATAGTGGATATATTATGTGGATATAGTGGATAATAGATAATATATTATTCTAAGTACCGTCCCGGTGAAAGAGCCTGTTCAAAATCGAAACGCTAGAAATTGGCTTTAGCCATGTTTAGTGACCATATCTGAAAAGCCAGGTAGTTATGTAAATATATAATAAATAATATTTCAGATTTATAAAAAAATGACAGACCTTGATAAAAGTTTTTGAGTAGCTCATAGCAACGATTATTAACACCCGTTTAATCACATGATTCCAAATTTGTCCCTGCTCACACAGGACTCATATAAATTATTGCATCTCCCTCACTGTCATGGTGAGAAAGATGATCTAAACGGTGTTAGAAAGAGAGAACTCTGAGCTTTATATTCAAATATATAATTTTACCATAGAAAAAAAATTATGTGCACCTCCATGACAGCAAAATTTCCGATAGCAACTTGAGAAAAATGTATAAAATTTCGAGAATTTTTACTGATTATTTTTTATGAAACTATTAGGCAAAAATATTGTTTTTAATATTTTTGCCTAATAAAATATTGTTTTTAATATTTTTGCCTAATAAAATATGTGTATTTTTCATTTTTTTTTGTTATCAATAATTTTAGATAGAAAAAGCGTAAGGCCATTTAAAAAACTTTTTTATGTCTGTATTAAAAAAATTATATTTTTATTTGTAATAATCATAAACGTATTTCACCACCTTTCTAAAACAGTTCTTAGTTTTTGAATATGCACAGAAGTATTCAATTTTTTTGGATTTTATTGCAGAACGGAAATATTTTGGCCTTCTAAAAGTACGCCCGATTTCTGACATTCTCTATTTTTTGTAGCTTAACTTTAATTTCAATGAAGAAAATTTCTCGTAAGAAAGTATTGGTTGACACTACACAATTTTTGTTTATCAATATTTTATGAACGGATCACACGTGGGTATGGTTGGCCACGTGAACATAAAATGCCTGTAATTTAAAATCCTGGCCTTTCCGTCAAGGCGTCAGATAAAATAATTTAGCTAACAATACAATCTGCAGACAACCAAAAAGCCGAGATAAAAAGCAATCTTGCATTCCTGGTGTGTATCTTCTGAAAGCTAAAACATGACAATCTAGAATACGCCCAATCCATTCCCTCATTATGCCCCTCTACAGCGAAGGTTCCGTGGACGCTTTAAAAGGAACCCAGGACAAAAGCCGCCCCTAAATTCCAAAGGGGTGAACGCCGATTATTCTGGGGAGACAGAGGGTCGAATCACAGAATTAGGCCCTACCCTCGGTTCTGTGGTCTGCTAACTTCGTTTTAAACAATCAACTTGCCACACCTGAAACCCAACTGAAAATGTGATATCGTAACTATTATTTAGTTTGAGGTACTATATATATTATATATACAATATGCAGGACTATTATTGTAAATTAATTTTTGTAAGTTGCGAGGTTGCGTGTAGAACACAAATATTTAGTTTTTTTAATAACACACACGATTCGCAACTGCTCCTAACTTTCTAGAGCCAGTGGGACTATGGCATCCCCGATTGGGGTAGGTTTGTTGTGAGTTATGAGGTGGAAGGAAGTTGGGAATTAAAAGATAGAGGGAGATTGGTATGAATATAAATGTTGTTGATAGAAAATATCAGAATTTTTGCTGGATTTTCAACCCCCTTATTCCCCTAAACGACTAAAGGGCAAACGTTTTATTTGATCACTTATCAGATAGGGGTGGTTGATAAATTTCTACAGCTAAAACTATATTGTCTGGGGACTCTCTATCCTAGAAATACGCTCTGGCATCATTAAATTCGTACAAATTCTGAAATATCTAGTTCAACGCGACTATCATCAGATCGCAACATGATTTCCATCGTGAGCTGTGAAACTTAAAAAATCTCAATTCTCTAGAAAGAAGTCTAAAGAGAGAAATTGTGTTGTTGAAGCTCAGGCGAAACCAGGTGGTAAATAATAACTGTGTGTACGTAATATAAATTCTTGTATTTAAAATTCAATCTTGATGGTAATCGTAGTATGTAGTATGTTCTAGAAGCCTCTCCGCGCCATATTACAATATTATTATATTATCCCAACAATTTAATCTGTTATCTTGTTTTCCCAGGACCTTCCCAGAACACAACACCCATATTAACACTGGGTTTACATTATCCTAAGTTTAAATCGTAACTTGGTGAAAGTTCACAAATCAATTAATTTAAACATCACTTTACATTACTTTTAAACACAAATCTGAGAGATTTAAAATACTGATATTATTATAAATGTAATAATAAGAAAACCGATCAAAATATTAAAATATTTTTAATAAGATACGACCATTAAAATGACATTTTTTTGTAATTCTTGGGCATTAACTATGTAACAATTTCTAGATATTTTGTTGTGAAGAGTTTTACTTTCATGTACATTTGTTACCTTAATTTTAAATTAGTTTTAAGTTTGCTAGTGAATGACACGGATGTGTCAAAACTGGTAGAAGAAAAATGAAAATTAAAGTAACAAATGTACATGAAAAGCAAAACTCTTCAAATCAATTAAAATTAATCCTCTTAGACAATTGCCTCATAACTTTTATATTTTAGTGTCAGATATTAACGTAGTAGTAATTTAGTAATAGATATTAACGTAGTCATACAATTCTTATTATTTGATCATTTTACGTAAAAATAATGGTTTAACTAATAAATAGGCAATTAAAAACAATTGTTGTGTTGTATTAGGTTAATTGTGAATAAAGCAAGGAGTATGCCAATATAGAATCGGGTGGCAGTCCATCCTCTCTGCTTACTCCTATGAGGAAACGGCATGATGGTCAGTTAGTTAATTAGGTTAGGTTGAAATTTTAAAGATGTATGCGTTAACTGTTTAATGTAGTCACGCAAATATCATGTTGAATGTCTCGTAAAAAAATACTCCAATATTTAAACCAGCCCGAGGGGAATTTATCAAGGGGGTAATTTTTCTGGGGCAATTGTTATTGTCCTTTGGGGGAGATTGTTCTGGCATAATTTTAACCATAGCTATAACATTTGTAAGTAAATGTGATTAGTATTTTTATTATGTCATGTGCAAGTGTACCTATGATAATACCTACACGTGTTGAGAGGAACGTATGCGCGGCACATTTCGGCCAGTTTCATACAAATCTTAAATTTGGATTTGAGATCAAAATACCTAACCAAACTGAAAAACTATTTTTGTTATCAAAAGTTATATCAAATATCTAGTACGGATATGAGCTGCTTTATTTATTTTTGCTTTAAATTATAAGATAAAGGTCATTAAAGATTTCAGTATTTCAATATTTTAGAGTTGTTAAGAAAAACACTAAAAAAATATATTTACTACTTATATTTATCATAGAAATATAAAATAAAATAAAAAATAAAGAAAAAAAATCATTTTGATAGGTGTAAATTTAAAATACAAATACCTATTTACGGCGGAACAAAAATTTGTCTTTTACCCAAAAGTTGCATTTTTGACAATATTTAATTTATTTTATTTTTCATTATATTTGTAAAATGTACAAAGTAAAATTATTTTTTTAATGTTTTTCATTGACTCACAAATAATTGCCAAAGTTGCCTCTAAAATCATGAAAACTAAAATTTTTAATGGCCTCTATCTTATAATTCAAAGCAAAAATAAATAAAGTAGCTTACACCCGTACTAGATATTTGATATAACTTTTGATTACAAAAATAATTTTTCTGTTTGGTTGGGTTTTTTGACCTCAAATCCAAATTTAATATTCGTGTGAAACTGGCCGATAATATGGGCCGCGCATACGTTCCTCTTAAAAGATATTTCTACTTGAGGAAAAAGCTTTATTTTCTTTGACTCTGCATTGGACATTGAATTAATATAAAAATCTACAGACTATTTATGTTTACGAAAATAATAGTGTTAATGAAAGTTTTGTAAATAATAAATAACGATATCTTCACACAACACAACATAATACATTTGAATTGATTATACCCATTATGGTATTCACAGCCAGAGGTACCAGCAGTTATGGTTCCAAAGTACAGATTCTTATCGACGTACGAGTGCCAAGATGTAATAAAATAACACATACGGCCGTTTCAAAACGAATCTAATAAACGATATTATGCGGATTTCCCCTCTCTGTGATTTCGTAATGCTTTGGTGTATTTTTATTATTAAATCGGCATGTTTTTACTGTTCTCTTTTTTATTCATAAATATTTCTATAGTGTGTGCACTATGAACTGAGAGGCCTAGGCGTGGAATAATCTGAAAGTTTGGTGACTATTATATTATATACCGACGTGCAGTGCTTATTTTAATAAAATTTGAATATATCTTTGATGAAAGAATTGTGTATGAGAAATGGTTTTATGTTTTAAATATCGATATGTTTTAATTGTCTATTAAGAGGAACGTATGCCTTTTTCGTCCAGTTTCATACAAATCTTAATTCTGGATTTGAGATCAAAATACCCAACCAAACTAAAAAAATATTTTAGTAAACAAAAGTTATATGAAATATCTAGTACGGATGTGAGTTGCTTTATTTATTTTTGCTTTAAATTATAAGTATTAATTTACCCAACCAAACTGAAAAATTATTTTAATAATCAAAAGGCATATCAAATATTTAGTACGGCTGTGAGCTGCTTTATTTATGTTTGCTTTAAATTATAAGATACAGGCCATTAAAGATTTTAGATATTCATGATTTTAGAGGCAACTTGGGAAATTATTTGTGAGTAAATGAAAAATAATAATTTTTTTTTACTTTATTTATTTTAAAAATATATTGACAAATAAAATAAAAAATTAAACACCATTAAAAATGCATTTTTTGGGTAGTAATTTTAACGTTTAAACGACAAATTTTTGTTCCGCCGTAAATATGTAATTTGTATTATAACTTTACACCCATCAACATTTTTTTATTTATTAATTTTATTTTTTGTTGTATATTTATATATCATCATATTTTAATGATAAATAAAGAAAAATAATTTTTTTTATTGCTTCTCATTTACTCACAAATAATTGCCCAAATTGCCTCTAAAATCATGAACCTTAAAATCGTTAATGGCCTATATCATAATTTAAAGTAAAAATAAATAAAGCAGCCCACATCCGTACTAGATATTTGATATGCCTTACAAAAAAAACGTATTTTGATCTCAAATCCAGAATTAAGATTTGTATGAAACGGGCCGAAATGGGCCGCGTATACGTTTCTCTTAACAAAAAGGTCACTGCTCAGCTATACATTCAGGATTTCTCCTGGAATGTATCTGGTTTTCAGCAGTGCCTCTAAATTCGAATGCTCAGCATAAAACACATATTATTGACACGTGTCTATTTTTTACACATATTATTGACACGTGTCTGTTTTAAATATGCTATAAAATAACACAACGGTCTCACATATTAAATTTAAAAAAACATAAAAATAACGGTCCGGTACATTAGTATGACATTTATAAATATTCTAACCAGTGATTCAGAAAACATCAACATTTAGTTTAATTCGCTACAAGTTTTTGTGCATTATAATTGATTTGGTTGTGTTTATAATAATCTGAGCATTGATTACCAGATAGAATATTCACTTTTAATATAACTGCATACTCAACTCAATTTTTTTATTTTTCGGAGATGTCTAATCAATTGGACGATCGATATTTGAAATGAAAACACCGCATTATATAGTAGAGTAAGTTGATAAAATGTTACTGTCAAAAAAAGCGAAGCTAGCATTCCACAATGGAGTCCTGGTACCTGCCCTGATGT
This sequence comes from Glyphotaelius pellucidus, assembly GCA_936435175.1. Lineage (NCBI taxonomy): Eukaryota > Metazoa > Arthropoda > Insecta > Trichoptera > Limnephilidae > Glyphotaelius > Glyphotaelius pellucidus. The sequence continues at coordinate 6,168,536 of OW386548.1, read as the reverse complement.
ACGGCAGCGAGGGATGGAACTGGCAGAGGAAGGATGAAAGTAAACTGAATGCTGTTGAAATGAGATCCCAGAGGCGTATCTGTGGTAAAACCATGAATGATCGTGTGAGAAATGTGGAGATCAGCAAAGAATGTAAGGCTGATGTAACATAATGAGTAAGATTAAGAAATGGACACTTAGATGGTTTGGGCATATAGAGCGAATGAACGAAGAAGTTGGGGACGCCCGAGGAAGACATGGTACAATCAGACACTTGATTCGGGCCATATGAAAAGTCAGAATAACAGAAGAGTATGTATGATACGATATATGAATGTGAGTGAGGCAAAGAGTTCTTTCTTCTCTGCCTACCCCTGCAGAGAAACGGCGTGATGGTTAGTTAGTTAGTTAGTTAGTTAAGTTGATAAGGTCGAAAACTTGTAGCAAGAAGATGAGTTAGTTTGTTCACTTGGGGAAATACATAATATTCGCGAGAAACTTGTGCTGATAAGGACTACGACAAAGAGATAAATGCGACAAGAAGTGTTCAAAGGAATCTGGCTTGCAATGAAACAAAAAATGTTCTTATGCTAACCCTGGAGCCCTTGCACGGTGAAATCAATAACTTTACAATATCGGATCGACAGGCGTAAATTCCGAAGATTTTATATCGATGCCCCTAGTACGGTTTCACCGTTGACAGCCAAACCAATATTGACAGGGAATAAATAAGAAATCGACATACACTGGCAACATTGAAGGTATTTTCTATGAGTTGACACTACGAAGTGCCAAAAGCCAAGCCACCACGTAAACATATTAAAAAATTGGCAATGTTGAATTGAAATACTAACCTAAATATACTTTGGCAGTCCGTAATCACTTTTTGACACTCAACGGGAGTAAATTAATTAATGAGGTCTTTATTAATATATCCATTTCACGGAATAAATTGATCGCATCTTAGATGCATTATTTAAGTCCATGGATCGCGTACTGACTTCTTTCAATTCTAAGAGCTTCGTTAGTTCAATACTTTCCACATCAAAAGCCACTAATATAATTTTAAAATATGTGTATATTGATAGTTGACCGAAACTTATTTGATTCTATGGAGGCCTCGCTAAAATTTATCAATCCTCGGTCGGAATATCTAATAACAATCATCGACCGTACTCACAAATATTGACTGACCACTTATAAATAACTGACCATAGATGACGGATTAGGTCAATATCGTACTGATATAGGGTTTTATCGATGGACCATGCAAATATCTCCTGGTGTATTTCAGTGACGCATAGAAGAAAAGTAAGTGTGTAGATTAATGTGTGATTAATTTGATGGACTTGTTTGCAATTCCAGCCCTTTCATCTTCCCACGCTGAGAAAAATGAAGGCAATTGGTTTAGTATTATGTGACCATAATTATGAATTATTCTGACGCCATTTCATTCAATTGCGGTAATATTTCAGAATTTAAAAATTTCTTGGAAAAATAATTTTTTTTTAAATTTCCGACTGTCGATGCGTTGCTTGGTATTCACGAGGGAGTTTTTTCTTCCAAATTAGACGTGGACTGTAATTTTCCTGTTGTGTTGAACGTCAAGTGTGCAAAATTTCATAAATAATTGTCAAATTTTGCTGGGAAAAGGGGATAAAGGTTTTTCAAAATATCGTGTAGACATTCACCTTCCTCTTATTTTGAAGTTTAAGTGTTCATCAAAATGGAATAAAACCTAGAGTTGATTTTTGCATAAAAAAATATCTACCCGATAAACACTTCTCTTATATACATAATCTATATTATATTTATGTAGAAAGAAGACGATAGAAGATACATTGTTTTCAAACGAATACATTCTTGTGAATGACGGAAAATGAATAATTTTCACAATTCTTTGGGTTTTTTTCTTTTGTTTGTTATCTATTAAAATTCGCCCAAAGAGCAGTACTTTAATTAGCACGATAAGTAGGCAGTACATCAACATATAAAGAAGGTACTTTCTGATAATTAGGTGTACATTGTACACCCTATCATCAAAGCTCTCTGTAAACCTGAAAGTTTTTACGCCATTTTTTTGCCGGCAAGGTATTGCCGTCAACATTTCCATATTTCCGGCAAGAATTGCGTACAGGTCGATTCGCGTACAGCCTATTCTTGTCGACCTATTGCCCAGTTTTGTCGGTGAGTTCGATCAGCTAACGATATTACGACAATAATAGTAATTGGATGATTTGCAGAGCGCCGTTTTGGTGAAAAGCGCTGTATTTGCGGTACAATATTGCCAAGACAAATTTCCTTCTCGCTAAGTTACAGTTATTATTATGTTATAATTACGTTTGACTTTGTCCGCTTCCAAAACTAATAAATAAATAATTTCAAACGCGATTAATGAATAAATAATTTCTCGATCGTTCTTCCAAGTTAATGATAGCAGATCGTTATGGAGGAGTAATAACTCACTACAATACATTAGTAAATGGTTTTTGTTTTGTGTATTTGTCTTACGCTTTGCGGCAATTTTGACTATACTTTCAGTTTTTTTTTATTCTAAAAGAAATTACCATAGTGAAGGTATTTTAAATTTATTTTTATGTTGACCAATAAGTTTTGTACATCAATTTAAAATGTGGCATTTTTGATTTGCCGCCAAAACGTAACGCTCATTTTTATTCATGAATTCGGCGGCATTGACGTCACGCCGGACAACGTTGGTGACAGCCGTCTTACCAGATATTGGCGTTTTCTATGTCATAATGACGTTGTAGCCGGTTGAAACCTTTTCGGAGTGTGCGACTTTTCAAACCAATAATTATGAATGACAACATTTAAATTACACATTTTGTCGATCTTCCCAACATTTTTATCAGACGTCCATAAAAGTTAATTTATCTGTCTCGTTTACTAACGCCTTAAAAAAAGGTTAAATTTACAAAACATAACGCCTGTTTTTTATTTTATTTCAAACATTCTGGAATCATCAAATATTTCATAGCAATTAAATTACCCGCCTATTCAGATCTAAGAACTTTATTTGGTTGTTTGTAAATTACTTTCATTTCGTAATTAGAATATTCGTTGCGCTCTGCGATCGTAATTGAGCATTTTTTTAACAAATAGAATATAAAAGAGGCCAATAAAAATGCGGCGAATAGAGACTGTAATTAACTGTCACCCTATAATCTTTCTAACGAATAAAAGTGATTCAATTTATACTATACAAAGTCGAGTTTTTCTCTTTTCCATCGTATTCATTTCAATGGCTCGTTAGCCGTTTTTATTTTTCAAAAAAATTGCTAGGAAGACATTCAACTGTGTTATTTTAACACAGGACAGGATGTTAAAAATAACGCTCTATTTTTCTTGTAAATACAGCGGTAATTAGCGCGTTAACCCGTAACACTGATAAGGTGGAAAACGGAAGTATTTCTCTAAGTGCATCGATTATTGATTATTCAGCCGGAATGAACACTATGCTGAACTACCCTGTAAGTTTTTAACGACGTTTTTTACGTAATTTTAAATGTGTTAAACTCGCTTTTTTATAGAACGAATCAATGCATTATTTTTCAATTGGTCTATCAAACAAGGGAAAAAATGATCGGTGCACATAATATTTTTTAACTAAAACGACATTATGCTAGCAATCGTACACAGCGATAGCAAATGAATATAAAGTTCGTAGTTCTTTTCGTTATTTGTTTTTGGGGTGTTATGCCGTGTTGCGCTTTCTCCTTCTTTAGCCAATAATCTTTCTAGCGCAACACGGCATAACACCCCAAAAATAAATAACGAAAATACTTTTGGCCGTGAAAATCTAAAAACGTATCTTGGTAGTTCTTAGTCGCAGTACGATAGAATTTAATATGACCGAGAGGATAGGGTCTCATTAGCTCAGTGATAGAGCACCGCCCCGGCAAGGCTGGGTTCTATTCCTACATATGACCGTACCTTTTTTTGATTTTTCGCTTTCAAATTTTCGATTGAAAGTTGCTAATGTTGTCCTTTTAATATTTTCAGTTTTTTTTTTTAATTTCAGGATTTTCATCGCACAAGAGTCCCAACTTTTCACAACCAGTGATACTATGACATACTCAATTGGGATATGTTGTGATGCTGAAGGTAGTGGGGAGGGGAAGATGATGGGAAAGGAAGGTGGCCATTCAAATCTGGTCACCAAACACGGCTAAAGCTATTTCAAGCAACGTTTCGATTCTAAATAGTGAATCTCTCATCAGGGTTATTCTGAGGGTGGCTATCATTCTGAGATAGTTAAAACAGTAACTAACCCTAACGATAAGTCCGTAGTTATTTGATACATTAGTAAAATTTTCAATTGATTGAATTAATTGATAATACGTTGTTCTTCGGTCTTTATTGCTTAAGACCCCGTATCTGAGCACGAACAGATGAAGATGGAGAGATATGTAATAACGAATGTTGGAGAGAGCGCGCTAATATTTAAAACGATAAAAGTGAAATTATGAAAATGTTTAATAAAACACGACTCGTTTAGAATAGAGCAAAAATCTCGTGGGGGTTGTTTAAAACAACATTCAAAGAAACACTGTGAATTTTTTCATACATATAATTTGTTAAATAATAGAGACAGGCGTGAAAATAAAATTTTTGGAGCACACTTTGCGCTTTTTTTTCTATCGAGGGAATTTCATATAATTTGCGTTTCGGCGTGGGGAATGTGTAGATATTATCTTAAAAAATAACATATATTTTTTTAAGAGCTTAAAAACTTCAAATGTTCATTGGAGATATGCAAGAAATCGGTAGAAATTCGGGTAGCGGCGAGAATTATTCGGGTAGAACTTCAAGACGCTGTGAATGTATTTACTTACAATATGTATTTGGTTAATTTAGATAAGGTTTTATTTAGATATCTCCTAAATAATACGAAACAAAATCAAATCTTAGCATTTAAAAAATACATAACAGTCAGCTCATAAGATAAATAGTTTTAAAAGTTGTAAATGATTTCATTACAAAACCAAAACAATATAAAATCCACACTACAATATAAATACTCCCCACTTGAGTAATATGTTATTCGCCAGTAGCGCGCCGTGGGGGGCGGCGACGGGGGCGGGCCGCGTCTCCCCCACCCCCGGGCGCCCGACGCCACTGGATTACATTTTTTCTCCTATTACGAAGTCATGATGTGGATTCCGGGTAAGATTTTTTCGTGGAATATGTATGAACAGTTTGTACATTTCAAGGGAATTTACTTGGAATAAGGCCTTAATGGGTTGATTCTGAAAAATACATAGTCAGAGTTCAATTAGGTAGGTACGTGTTATATTATAGAGGTAAAAGCCACTGTTTATTTTTGCACGTTGTTCCAATTTTTGTAGTAGGAATTATTATTATTTTTTTTAAACTTAGGTATATTTAAAATAATATTAAATTATCTATCGTCTGTCCTTGGGGTAGGTATGCGATACCTGTAATAAATTGTAATAAAATCGAGGCTACGTTGAATATGGTATCACCAAAAAGTTTTTATTTATCAGTATTCTTAACCCCTCAGGCCAATTTGTTCGGTTTTCGGAACAACTCATATACAGGTCACATAGAAATCGTTATGTCTACATACTATCATGGTTAGAAATATGATCTAAACGGTGTCAGAAAGAGAAAACATCAAGCTTTATATTTAAATCTAAAACTCAACCGCAATTATTTAAAATATACGTAAATAAGTTTCAGACCGCAATTTGAAAAAAAAAATTGAACTCTCGGATTTTTTTCATAACTATTTTTACAAGAAATGACATAAAGATATAAATAATTACAAACTATAAATTTTACAAAATATTTACGTAATAATATAGTGTGTTTTTATTTTTTTCAATATAAGTAATTTCAGTTTAGTAAAGTTTAGTGAGCCATTTTTAAAACATTTTTATGTTTCCATTCGAAAATTTTATCTATCAAAAAGTATATGTTTATTTCGAATTATAAAATTTGAAAGCGTATTATATTACCTTTCAAAAACAGTATTTAGTTTTCGGATGCGTTTAGAATTATTGCCTTTTTGGATTTTATTGCAAAGCGGTAATATTTTGTCCTTCCGGTAAAATAGGCCCGAGGCCTGAGGAGTTAAGACAGAAGAAATAACTCTTTCATTTTCGATCACATAAATCAAAATGCAACCTTTCATAAATATTCAACATTAAATACCGCACTTCTAGGTCCTAGGGACATAACTCAATATAAACGAGGATAATCTTATGTGATTAGTGCATTGCTAATAGTTATGTATTACAAATTATTGTTATGATCAAGGTGTGTGAATAGTTCGTATTATTAAATGAAATGACTCACAGAAGGCTAACCGTGGTGGTATACTATATTATTTATTTATTTAAGGAACATAAACAGACTTAGTAATATAATTTACATAAGAGGATGATAAAAAAAAACAGATCTATTATTAACGTTCACAAATAGGTATTTAGAAACAAGACTGACTGAATGTAAACTAGAATATTTAAGAAAAATGAAAAAAAAAACAGAACTTAGCAGCAAAAAAATAAAAATAGTACAAATCTAAATTTAACAAATGATAAACCAATACACAACTATAAAATAAGTGTGATTATAACTGAAAGAGACTGCAAAATAGGTATTTGGTTTAGGGGAGGGGAAGGGTAAGGGGAGGAGGAGGATAAGGGAAAGTTGCCACGCAAGTAATATAAAAATATTAGATACAATTAATTTAATCGTCATGAATGTGTGTTATTCGCACCTAGAATGTTATACAGTGAAGTTCTGTAGCGACAGTAACTAGTAGTAAATACGTCAGCACGTGTGTCTATATTTGCAAATTTATTGTTACAGTAGTTACATGTCCTTTGCATAAATTCATTTTGATTGGAATAAATAGTATGAACATTAAATAGAACTTCAGGAGTACCTACACTGATTATAATATTGATCCAATTTTTAAAGCTCTGAAACTAGTTAATAAGATTTTTTTATTTTTTTATATGAATACCGCACAAGAGTCCCAACTGCTCCCGTCTGGAGCCAGTGAGACTATGGCATCCCCAATTGGGGTATGTTGTGAGGCTGAGGGTAATGGGGAGGGGAAGGTTTGGTATCCAGATCTGAATAGAAGGTATTTCCCCAACTTCCCCTTTCTCATCTCATTCCCCTCCCCACCATCTTCAGCCTCACATCAACCCTATGGAGGGTTAGGAGCTGTTGGGACTGTTGTGAGGTATTCAAATAAAAACATGGCCTATTATCAGCACAGTTAACAAGAGAATAAAAGATGTTAAAATATCAATTATTATTATTTGAAACCAAATCGGAGGGCATTTCACCTATCGCGTAAACGGAAAATACTTAGAATCAACTTTGAATAAGTACTAGTATATTTCGTGTAGAGCCATCAACTTTGTTAGGGTGGGATATCGATCCCCCCTTCCCCGGTGCCCTCCCCCCCGGCTGCCGTGGTACCATCCCCCGTCCCCCGTATCTCCCCATATTCCCCCCTTCCCCCACTTCCAGCCAGCCCTCACTTCCCCCCACTTTCATCCCCTCGCGAACGTGATCTGAGAAAAATATAACCAAAACTGCGTCACAGGGTGTTGCATCTTGTATCCTTTATTTACAGGACTGTTTTGCACTTAAGCGCTTTTGTGTTGGAGGATAGAGTGCCTCCACACAATGGGCCTTATCTACTAATAAACGGGTTTTACAATTTACACAACTTATAAACAACCTATAATATAGGTCACCAGTGTAAACTTTAACACACGTTTATTAGTAAGAGGGTGTGAAATAATCGCTTTTGTGGACAGAGAAATAAATAATAGCATAGGTACCTACGTGTGGTAAACCGATGTAATGTTTGTACCAAAAAAAAAAAAATATTTAAAATAAATCAATTAATTAATGGAAATAACTTAATTAATTTATAAAAATAAATAAATTAAGAATCAAAATAAATTTAACAATTCGTTATAATAATTGTAAAAAAATATTATTAATTAAATAAATGTAAAACTTGAATCTTGACGAATTATTAGGAATCTAATTATTAGGAAAAGGTTAGTGTAAATTTTTAAAATTAATTAATGTATTTGTGGCATCATTTTTAATTAAATGAAAACAAATAACTGTCAAAACCACGAAGAAAACATAGTTGTCGAAAAATGTTGATAATATTGATTTTATAGTAGTTTTTACAAAGTCATTTGTTTTCATTTAATTAAATACATAATTAATAAAAAAAAAAAAAATAATAAAAAATTTTAAATTATAAAAAAAAAATACATATTTATTTATAATTTTTTTGACAAGAATTGTTTTTTAACATTATAAGTGATTACATTATGCAAAGTTATAGAATAATTCATTTTTATTCTACTACTCCAAAAGTTGAGCTCTAGGAGCTCGTGTTTATGGGAGGAGTGAAACATGCAAAAAAATAATGTTCTAACGAAATATGTAAACAATGATCAAAGACTTATGAAATAAATACAAACATTATTTGACATGGATATACAATTTAGAAAAAATAGTATAGTAGTATATATGTAATTAAATATATTTTTATATACCAACATATAAGTATATATTAATCCTTATGTGGACTGGACCTTGTACAAGACCTAAAGCGGATGAACGTACAAAAAAATGTCAGAAAGTGAACGAAAACAAAAGTCAGGAAAGCTTCAGAAAGGTATGACTCGATCAAGACAATCAATTACTTGAGTCAGATCCTATTATCAATAGTCGAGATTATCTATAATTCTATGCATGAATGTGGATGAAGCAACGAGTTCCAAAGAAATGGATTGATGGCTAGTTAGTGAAGAATAGAAGACATAAGGTCTCCCATTCAAACAAAGAAAATTTCATGCCCATTTGAGGATTTTCCCACACAAGCGTGCAGGTGTTCATGCGTGGAATCATTCTAAAGGAATTGTGTGCTCTTATAGCCAGAAGATAGAACCCGTTATAAATAAGGAATTAACTAAAACCGTGATCTATGGTCAGTTATCAATTTTTGAGAGCACCGTCAACAATTGGTAGCAGATATTCCGACCGACCTCAATAAATTTTAGCCAGGCCTTCATAATATCAGATAAGATTTGGTCAACTGTCAATACACGCATTATTTTGGATAATGTCATTCTTTAGGCAAATTATTGGCTTATTAATGGAAGGAGTTCAACTAATGAAGCTCTTAGAATTGAAATAAGTCGTATACAATCGTCGTATAGTTCAACTAATGAAGCTCTTAAAATTGAAAGAAGTCGTATACGAAACGTATAGCGATCCATAGACTGAAATAATGCAACAAAAGACTTTGAAGATCTTTGAGAAATGAAAGTGGTTAAAATATTACTAAAGACCTAATTAACTAATTAACTCCAGTTTAGTGTCACAAATAAATGCGGACTGCCAATGCATTGTTAGGTTAGTATTTCAATTCAACGTAATTGTTTGGCGTTTGACATTTTGGAGTACTAATTCATAGAAGATACTTCCAATGTTGCCAGCTTATATCGATTTCTTATTTATTCCCTGTCAATATCGGTCGGGCTGTCAACGGTGAAACCGGGCTCGGGACATCGATATAAAATCATCGGAAGTTACGCCTATCAATCCGATGTTGTAAAGTTATCGATTTCACTGTGCTAGAGCTCCAGGACTCGAACCCATGACATGAGTTCAGAATGTCAGCGTTTTCCCGCTATGCAGTGAGACCTCCATTTGATTTGTGTTGCGTAGTGTACCGAGCGTGTAATTACCCGGCGTTATATGTAATTATCGGTCATTCAATCAACTAGCCACTGATTCTACATTCACGATAGTAGGCTCATAATTGTTTCATTTTTGGAAGTTGCTTTTAATTATGATTCTATGTTTGATGAAAATCAATACACACAATGAGATTATTTTCTCAATGCCAATGGTTTCATCAATATAGTGAAAGATAGGTATGGCTTTATAACCTTCGATGAAAATTTGTCCTTTATCGGGATGTTTGTGAAGACAACATGAATCATAACTGAAAGTTCAGCAAATTAAATTACGAACCAAACATCGTGATCTAGTACAACATGAATCACACTTCTCATATAAATATATATACTTTGTTCATATTGAGAGGTGAAATAACAAACAACAATTTTATCGTGTAAATATTGAAAGTATGACCGAATCGTTCACAGCTAACAAATTGAGGTGACGGACAACTCGAAATGAAACCAACTAAGAACCAACTCAGATAAGTCATTTAGAGTGATAAAAAAATATATTAAAAAATTGGTGAAATAGGTTACGTTAGGTTAGGGTTATCGGCTAATTTAAAATATTTTTTTTCGTAGCTTTTAATGTCTTTTCAAGGTTGTGATGAGTTAACTTTATTCTCAGTTGGCATGGAACCCAAATTGATTGGGCATAGTGAGTCATATTTTAAGTCCAGCGTTTTGCATTTCGTCTGTTTGTAAATTTGTTCGTACGTTCCGGTTCCGGTTCAAGATGGTGGCCTTGTTGGATACTGCCTTTTTATCCAGCCAGAGTTCGCATGAGCGTGGATCCTTCTACCAGCATCAAATCAGAATCAATTTTATGGTAACTATAATAATAATAATAATATTTGAATGACTCTTTTCTTTACTGTTATTTTTTTTATTTTTATATGAATTCCGCACAAGAGTCCCAACTGCTCCCGTCTGGAGTCAGTGAGACTACGGCATCACCAATTAGAGTACAGCGTTTTTTGTAAAAAAATCACCCCAAGGGCGCTAAATGCAAGACAGTTTGAAAAAAGAATTGGATAATTTCTTATTTGAAATTAAAAAATGTATTTCATAATTTTAGGTAGGTACTTAAGTACCTAATTATAAATCTTATGATTTCAGAGGAAATTTTGATTTTGATTTATTAAATAAGATAAAATTATAAAAATAATCTTTTTGACGTATTTGGTATTCATAACTGTTCAAATAACTATTTTATAGTGTCTATACCGTATCGTATTTAAAGATTCGTCCCTTTTACCACGATAAAATTATCCAGCACCCCTCCCGCCCCTCCCCCCCCCCTCCCCCCCTCACGTACTGAAAGGTACTACGTATCTTGCTCCGTATCAAAGAAATAAATAATAATAATAATAATAACTAACTAACTAACCATCACGCCGTTTCCCCGCAGGGGTAGGCAGAGAGGACAGACCGCCAAACAACTCGATCTTGGCACACACTCCTTGCTTCGTTCACATTCATACATCGTCTCATACATGCTCTTCTATTATTCTGACTCTTGACATCGCCCGACTCAAGTATCTGATTCACTTGGTCGTGCCATGTCTTCCTCGGGCGTCCCCGACTTCGTCTACCATTCACATTTGCGTCATATATTCTCCTTACACTCCTTTCCTCATTCATTCGCTCTACATGCCCAAACCATCTGAGCGTCCCTTTCTTAATCTTACTCATTAAATTATTATTCCAGGACAATTTTATTCAATAAAACATACCCAAAACTTTCTCTCATAGGTGATATTTTGAAACCTTTTTGAACGAGCCCTTTATTTTATATGAATCATAATGACATTTAAGTATTATGCCTCAGTTTAAATTTTTGTGCGTGAAAGTGTAGTTTAACTTAAAAGATCAAAGGGCCTAAAGAAAGTGTATCAGTGTGCGTAGCTCGTGAATGAGCTTTTTTTCTATATTGACACAATGCCCACTCGCAGCAACTTCTGCAGCGTCCCCTAAATGCTAAAAAATTTAAAACGCCCCGACCTCAAAAACGCCCATAAAGGGGCTCTGGCGCCCCGGTTAAGAATCGCTGGTCTATACTTATAAATGAATCGATTCATTTTGAAAATTCAGAACACCTTATCAATATAATGTAATTGCTTTCAGCGAAGTATTAATATACGCAATATAAAAAAAATCACTTTAACGGAGTAATACTTTTTTAACACCCCGTATCTACAGCCATCACGAAAAGTCCATTTAACGCAATAAGGTCCTACTAAATTAAAAAATAAATAGTTAATATCTGACCGACTTAGAAGGCTCCGTTCGGTTAGGTCTGTTGCATGGAGAATTTTAAATATTTTTTCTGATAAATAATATATCAGTTCTCTATCCACAAGTCGTATCAGAATTTGATTCTATGATACAAATATATTCTCGTAGGTATAAAGGAAAAATGTACATGGCAGGAAAAATGTATACACGCTACATTTGAATACAATGTGAAGTGGGCATACAAAAACGACAGGACGCGCGACGCACAACTTACGAGTTTCTGATGGTCAAATAGCTTTTAGAGCTGGTTCACACTCAGCTATCAAATATAAAAGATCATAGCACGCCAAATAACGCTCTCCATACAATCCCTTCAGACCGTTCACACCTAAGCGTTTTAAGCGCAGATCAATCATAGACAATACACGTCTCAGGCGTAACCGCTCCAGACGCGATATCCTAGAAGATAACTCTCCCCTTCTCCGACTAAAACAGGAGAGGGGGTCATTGTAATTACGGAGCTGCCTAGACCCGTGGATGACAGACGTCAAGTTGACAGATTTCAGTACAAAAAATATGTGACTGACCCCCTCTCCTACCACAGGAAGAAATATTTGATAGCCTCGTGTGAAAGGACAAAAGATAAGCGCACGCGAATCAACAGATATCTGCTCGCAGATATATAGCTCAGTGTGAACTAAGCATTATTATTATTGCAAAATTTAAAAAAAGCCGTTTAGTGAAGAATATCATATCAAGGGAACATAAGACCCCGTATCTGAGCACGAACAGATGAAGATGGAGAGATATGTAATAACGAATGTTGGAGAGAGCGCGCTAATATTTAAAACGATAAAAGTGAAATTATGAAAATGTTTAATAAAACACGACTCGTTTAGGATAGAGCAAAAATCTCGTGGGGGTTGTCTAAAACAACGTTCAAAGAAACACTTTGAATTTTTTCATACATATAACTTGTTAAATAATAGAGACAGGCTTGAAAATAAAAAATTTCGGAGCATACTTTGCGATTTTTTTCTAACTAGGGAATTTTATATAATTTGCGTTTCGGCATGGGGATTGTATAGATATTATCTTCAAAAATAACACATATTTTTTTAAGAGCTTAAAAACTTCAAATGTTCAAGGGAGATATGCAAGAAATCGGTAGAAATTCGGATAGCGGCGGCTTAACATTTCTTCGTTAGATATTTTGATAAATTTATCGATTTGCTATGTTTATTAATTACTTAAAGTTTAAGTTTAGACTTACGGAATTCAATACTTCGTTTGTGTGAAAGCACTATGAAACCATACATGATTTTACTTCAATGGCGAGATTGAGTTTGAGACCAACCCAGAGATTGAGTTTCGTACAAATCTTAATTTTGGATTTGAGGCCAAAATACACAACCAAACTGAAAAAATAATTTTTCTAATCAAAAGGTGTGCCGAATATCTAGTACGGATTCGAGCTACTTTATTTGTGTGTGTTTTAAAAATAAAATGTAGGCTATTAAAAATTTTTATATTTCATGATTTTAGAGGCCACTGCTACCCTAGACCAAGTATTCTACACAAGGTGTGGTGTCGCGAAACTGCGACTCCACTGTTAATTGGCGGTAGATGCTGCAAAGCAAAGCCTATGCAGCCCTCGAAGGACCAGTCCCGAAACTACGTGAAATCGCTAAGTTATACGGGACGATTAGATAGCATACACTCGCAAAACCCGATGGATAGTCAGTCGATAGTTCAGATCTGGGCTTTTGGAAAATTAGATAAGCACAGATTGGAATAAGGAAAATAGGACTCACCGTTGCAGATGGGGCCTCGCTGATCTCCAGTTTTGGTGTACACTTCTCACTGTTTAAAAATTTGCAATAACCTTATAACAAGAGGTTACAATACATGCGCCCTGTCTGAGATGTTATTTTGTACTGAGCAGCAAATCACACTGTCACCTCTCCAAAGTTTAGTACTTTTTGCAACAATTTTTATGGTGACATTTAGGAGGGAAAGATTAGGTAGGTGGGATAAATTCAGGATTTTGACATATCTACCCATCAAGTCCGCGAATGCAATACCCAACCAATCCCATATAAAATTGCGCGAACATTCTCCCGGCCTTGGAAGTACCTACCGAAACTGAAGGTACTTTCAAAATAAAGTAGAGAATTATAGTGAAAAATAAAAATGTTAAATTTAAATATATATATAAGCGATTGATATTACATAGTTAAAAAAAAATAAAAATAAAAGAAATAAATAGAGATAAAGAAAAATAATTATTATTGTGTAGGCAGGGGACACAATTTCACGACTGGTCGTTTAAAGTTCCCAGAAGGGGTTCTTACGAGTGCCACCCGAACCACTCCGTCTTTACCCGGAAATATTTCCTCAACAACCCCCACCGGCCAATAAAGTGGAGACGCATCTTCTTGATGCACCAATACTACAGTACCTACAAGAATGTTATTGACGGGACTATTCCATTTTTGTCTCATCTGCAGAGAGTGAAGATACTCTATATGCCACTTCTTCCAATAAGATTGAACGAGGTGGTCCAAAAGCTCTTTCCTTTTCAGCAGACTAATGCGTTCCTTAGTCATATCATAAGCGGGCAAATGCTGAATCGGAGAAGACATTAGAAAATGAGCCGGAGTAAGAGCTTCTGGATAATGACAACTGCTTAATAAACATAACGGCCGTGAATTAAGTAAAGCCTCTATTTGCGTCAGAACTGTGAGAAGCTCTTCATAACATAAAAGTTGAGTACCCACAACCCTATACAGATGCGATTTAATGGATTTAATATTTGATTCCCATAATCCTCCAAAGTGAGGAGCGCGAGGTGGAATCGTCTTCCACTCAATTCTCCGAATGTTAAATTCATTGCGAAGGACTTCATTAGTTGAATTTGCCTCCAAAAATTTATATAAGTCATCAAGACAATTCTTCGCGCCTATGAAGTTTGTCGCATTGTCACTGTACATACACGAAACGGGTCCGCGTCTGGATAGAAAACGTTTAAATGCGTTTAAAAAATTGTCCGTACTTAGATCTGATACCAATTCTATATGTATAGCCTTCGTCGTTAAACAAATAAATAGACATATATATGCCTTTTGACTTTTTACTCCACGACGCCTAGAAAGGGTTATCTTTATCGGTCCGGCAAAATCTACACCAGTATGTGTAAATGCTTTTGCTTCTTGAACTCTAGCTGTAGGTAAATCAGCCATTGGCGGTATAATATTAGAAGGTGCGGTTTTAAAACAGAAATTACATGCATGTACTCGTTTGCGTATTAAGTTTCTTCCCGATAAGATCCAATAACGCTGTCTAATTATAGACATAAGGAGATGAGCACCAGTGTGACAATTCACACGATGGTAAAAATCTATAATTATATCGACAATATGATCCTGTCTTGGCAGAAGTACTGGATGTTTGTTTTCATAAGGTATATTCGCGTTTGTTACTCTACCACCTATGCGTAACAATCCATTATGATCGACGAACGGGTTTAATTTTCGAATCGAAGATGAACATAATTTTTTCCTCTGTATTAATTGTATATCGGCATAAAAATACTTTTTCTGTAGAGCTTTTAATACATTTATTTCAGCAATATTTAATTCCGTGGAATTTATAACTGTTGAACACGATAACTTCCGCGTAAATCGTAAAATATATACGACAATTCTTAGCAGTTTTGGCCATGAAGAAATTTTTAAAGCAAGATTATATATTGGAGAATTATTCTCTATTGACGTTATCGTGAACGTATGCGACTTTTTCAATTCCAAAGTATTCTCCTCCTGCGCTGAGGGGGAAAAGCTTTTGACAGGCCACTCGGACACTGGGTTCGCAGCCCAGGGTTGACCGTGCCACCAAAGAGGATGATCAATTAGCTGAGCGGGCAATAGTCCACGTGATAAACAATCACTAGGATTGGTAACTCCATCTATATGATAAAAATGTTTCGCAGGTAAATTTTCCTGAATTTCACTAACTCGATTAGCTACAAAAGTTTGCCATCGGTGCGGGGATGAGTGAATCCAAGAAAGTGCTATTTTTGAATCTGAAAAAGCAAATATATCGTTTATGAAAACGCGATTTTTATAAGTATCTATAATAGATTTAACAAGTCTAGATAAAATAAGCGCAGCACATAATTCCAATCGAGCGAGCGAAACTATTTTTAAAGGGGCTACCTTGGATTTCGAACATATCAAATTCATAGTAGCGTTGCCACTCTTATCTGTGACATGAAGATATACTACGCACCCGTATGCTTTCGTACTCGCGTCTGCAAAAGCGATAATATTTATCGTGCAGTCCTCTTTTACTCCCAAATATCGAGGTAAATTTAAATTAGAAAGCATCGGTAATTCTTTCTTGAATTTGACATATCGTTTGACAATACTTTGGGGTAGTTCTTCATCCCATCCTACTTTCTCTAACCACAGCTCTTGTAAAAGTAATTTGGCATATAAAATTACCGGAGCAACCAAACCTAATACATCAAATAAACGTGCTATTGTGGAAAGAATTGATCTTTTACATATAGTTTTCTCCTCCGTGGGACATATCATAAAATGAAAACAATCAGAAATCGGATCCCATTTTAGTCCTAAAATGCTACAATTATCCGAGAAATCCATCGTTGCACGGTGCGACTCTGGTAATTGAGCGAGCAAATGAGCAGAATTACTCGACCATTTAACTAATTCAAATCCTCCAGACTTGAACATCGCCATTAATTCTGTAGACAAAGTGACGGCTTCACTTATAGTATTTACAGAATATACAAAATCGTCCATATATAAATCATTAATTGCAACTTCTGCGGCTTTCGGGTGACGATTTCTTTCATCGCTCGCTAGCTTTCTTAAAGTTCGCATCGCAAGGAACGGTGAACAATTTAACCCAAAAGCTAGCGAATTAAATTGATAAACTCCAATTTCTTCATCTTCGTGAAATCTATAAAGAATTTTTTGATATTTACGATGGCTTTCCGTTACCATTATACGTAAATACATTTGTTTAACATCTGCGGTCAATGCTATAGCGAATATGCGAAATTTAATTAAAAGTGTAAATAAATTAGATTGCAAGTTTGGACCAGTATACAAAATATCATTAAGTGACAATCCTGAACTGGTCTTTGTACTGGCGTCCAATACAACACGAGTTTTAGTTGTTGCTTTATCTTTACGAATTACTGCATGGTGAGGAATGAAATATCCCTCATCAATATTAGATGAAGACGGAACTTCATACCTTATATATCCCTTTTCCAGATATTCAGAAATTACTTCATTATAACTCCGATGCAATTCTGGTGACGTATTAAATTTCCGTTCTAAATATTTATATCTGCGTTGCGCGACACTGAGCGAATTTCCTAAATTATTAGGATCTATCTTAAAAGGTAAAGACACAATATACCTTCCCGAGTCATCCCGTTGGACGGACTCGACGTACATTTTCTCACATTCCGCGTCTTCAGCACTCATCAATGACTTAATAGGCATGTCTTCCATTGTCCAAAATTTGGTTAACGCATTGTATAAATCCACGTTGGTTATGGGGCCGAATGTCCACGAAACGTCCGGCGTACACTTAGGTATTTCACCCATTACAATATATCCGAATACCGTTTGTATAGCGGGTGGTGCATTCGTATTATGTTTAGATAAAACCTTATTTCCTAGCATAATATATGGAAATAACTGAGCACCTAATAAAATATCGACATCGGATGGAACGTTCCAATTTTCATCGGCTAGATTTAAACCAAGTAAATGCTCACATGACTTTGTGTCAACATATTGTGTAGGGAGCTTGTCCGTGATTTTCTCGACCACTAATAGGCTTATTTTATATTTATCTTCTGAAACACGGGATTTAATTGTTAATGCAACATGCCCCAAAATTGGTGTCTCCACTGAACCAACACTTTTAATAACTGAATTATTTAAAGGAATTATTTTAAGATTCAATTCATTACAAGTATTTAAACTAATCAAATTTTGTTGCGAGGCGCAATCAATTAAACACCTGACGGTTACTTGATTATTTTTAATGTCGTAAGCGAATAACTGCGCGGTTGATAATAGTACATTCGTAGCTAAATTACCCGCCGTAAAATCATTATGATGTTTATTCCTTGTTATTAATGTGACAGCTTCGTTTTTCGAATGACTTTCGTTGTTCACCGTACCCTCAAAATGCAAAGCAGTATGGTGACGTTTTTTACAAATTCTACAATCCGATTTAGATGAACATTTTACCGTCTTGTGTTTATCGCTTAAACAGTTTACACATAAGTTATTTAATTTTACAAACTGAAAGCGAGCCTTTGGCCTCAACTCATTAAATTGTTCACATTTAAACAATTCAACATGATCGCTTCGATTGCATTTCCGGCATTTATTATTATTATTACTACGATTATTATCAAACGACTTCGGTTCAACCACAGCGAAAGAATGCGAAACCTTATTTTTATTATTATTAACTTTACTTTCTGGTCCGGTTCGTTCAAGAATTTTAACATGCGAACGAATATATTCTATTAAATCGGTATATGTAGGTATATCTTTCTCCCGTATGGACATTTCGAAATTTTGCACCAATTGCATATCTAATTTTTTCAGTGCAATATGTAAAATTATAAAGTCGGTTAGGTCATCAATACCTAATTCTTTGAGCGCAGACATGGAAGACGCAAACCGTTCAATAAAATTATTTAACTCATTTGAGTTAGAAGGTGCCAATAATTTTAAATTCAAAATATTGTTCAGATAAAAGGTGCCTCGCACGCGCTTGTCTTGATATTTCTTTTCGAGAGCATTCCAGATTACAAAATATTTTTTTTCATTCGGCAGTACTCCGGCAAACACCGATAATGCCTTTCCTTGAAGTTTTCCTATCAAATATTGCATCTTTTGCGACGTATTCAAATTTTCATTAGAGTGGATGTTTAATTTAAATGCTTCATAAAATACCGACCAATTCTCTTGATTTCCATCGAACGATGGCATATCAATCGCTGGAAGCTTAATAAATTGGGACTTATTTAATTTCTGCGTACCACCTAAATCTTGCTTCGCCACAATACTTTCGCGTATACTAACTACAAAGCAGTACTTATTTTCGAATTTATTCCATAAATCTAAATTTATATTATAGTTTGGATCCTTTTTCAATTGAAGTAAAAGAAATTCATCACAATACGTGTTAAATTGTGAATAATATGTAGCCAAATTAACCGTTTGTCTAACGAACTCCTCCGAACTCCTTGTCTCCCTATCTGCAATAATTTTCGCTTTCTCATATAAATCATTGAGACGATTATGCATCAAATTAATCTTAGATTCTAGTAATTTGATTTTAACTAGATTCTAAGCCTGAGTACCATCACTCGTCGACATGATTAATTCTATGTAGGAATTTTAATGCAACAATAGTTACAAAAGTATGTCAGTACAAATGACTTAACAAAGTATGAAAAGCAAATAATAATTATTTGCAGGTTAAATATATTAATTTTAAATACCCCGTTGGTAATCCGACTCGAAAGAACCAAAAATGGTGTCGCGAAACTGCGACTCCACTGTTAATTGGCGGTAGATGCTGCAAAGCAAAGCCTATGCAACCCTCGAAGGACCAGTCCCGAAACTCCGTGAAATCGCTAAGTTATACGGGACGATTAGATAGCATACACTCGCAAAACCCGATGGATAGTCAGTCGATAGTTCAGATCTGGGCTTTTGGAAAATTAGATAAGCACAGATTGGAATAAGGAAAATAGGACTCACCGTTGCAGATGGGGCCTCGCTGATCTCCAGTTTTGGTGTACACTTCTCACTGTTTAAAAATTTGCAATAACCTTATAACAAGAGGTTACAATACATGCGCCCTGTCTGAGATGTTATTTTGTACTGAGCAGCAAATCACACTGTCACCTCTCCAAAGTTTAGTACTTTTTGCAACAATTTTTATGGTGACATTTAGGAGGGAAAGATTAGGTAGGTGGGATAAATTCAGGATTTTGACATATCTACCCATCAAGTCCGCGAATGCAATACCCAACCAATCCCATATAAAATTGCGCGAACAAGGTGGGTGAACTTTAAAATTAACACCGATACCGAATATTTTGGTTTAAGAAAACATTTATTAAAAAAAGTGCATTATTTCGCAGTCGAAAGATCGGAAGAAGCATTGCTTTTTACCTTTTGTTAGTTTGCACGGAGCAAATATCTCAAGATCAAGTATTTCGTATTAGCTTTGTGAAGATCTTTTTTCAAACACGAATTTGAGACAGTAGAAATATTTTAGAAATGGGTTTTCGCAGACTTCATCAGTGTGGTAGCGAACGATGCAGCTATTTTGAATCGCGGAAGCATTTCTATTGGTTCCTTATACGCCAATAGCGATCCCTCAGCATTTCCACATAGTCGCATGTCTGCCGGGACAAATTAAAAGGAACCATTCTGTTCCAGACTGCCGAAGTCATAACGGCTTTGTAAATCGCTACTTGTTCGCTCCCACTTTTCATATACGAATATTTTATAAATAAAACTATTGTTCGGATGTAAATTATTACAATAAACTTGTAAGTACAATGTTCAATTTATACGCATTCCATACATTTATACATCATTAACAATTTAATATTATATTATTAACAATATATCATTGTCATTAATAATATAATCGGTAATTATAAAAATATACGACTTATAGTTAAATTCTTGGTGGCGTATTGATCAAAGTAACAATTGATAAAAAATCTTATTATATACCGATGCCCGCTACTAGAAGCCTCCCCGCCAGGCGTACATGACTAATCCATGCTAGCCGACAGGCTCTCACGCTGCTGGTTAAGAGGGGTTAATAGGTCAGGGGACGTATTTCCTGGTAGCTTTCGTGTCTCCACGTTCCTATTGCAATCTCGGACGTATGATCGTATTAAGGACTGTTCAGACCAGAAGGCGCGTAGTTACCGTTACAGAATCATCTTCCAGAGCCTTACAGTATTGTTCACTGTATTTGACTACTGGTTTGACAACGGTATAGCATGTTTTAAAAAGAACGTATGCGCGGCCCATTTCGGCTAGTTTCATACAAATCTTAAATTTGGATTTGATATCAAAATACCTAACCAAATTGAAAAATTATTTTTGTAATTGAAAGGTATATTAAATATCTAGTACGGATGTACTAGATATTTAATATACCTTTATTTTTGTTTAAATTATAAGATATAGGCCATTAAAGATTTTAGTGTTTCACGATTTTAGAGGCAACTAGGGCAATTATTTGTAAGAAAAACAATAAAAAAATAATTTTACTGTATTTATCACAAAATTAAGAAAATAAATCATTTTCATAGGTGTAAATTTAAAATACAAATTACCTTTATACGGCCGAACAAAAATTTGTCGTTTATACATTAAAATTACTTCCCGAAAAAATGTATTTTTTACGTTTTTTTATTTTATTTTTCATTGTTTTTTTTTTACATGAGCTCCACACAGGAGACCTTGAGGAAAATAATTTCCCTCAGGGCCTATGTCATCTTTGGGGATGCTGTGTGGAGGGTTTTTTAAGGAAAGGAAGGGGAGGAGAGTTCTGAGAAGGAAAAAGGTTTAAGGGGTGGGTAGAAATCTGGGGTTCAGTGTGTCCTGGTCATCCGCTTCCAAGACTTAGACAAACCTCACCCCATGAACCCGGGCACCCCCGCTAAATCACCAAACGTAGCGAACCACTTGGGGTAACCTATGGCAGAGGTGTTGGTAATCCAGTAAAGGTTCCCAGGGTGGCGGTACGCATTCCCGCCTCCCAAATTGTATTTGTAAATAATTATTTTTTTATGTTTTTTATTTATTCACAAATAATTGCCAAAATTGCCTGTAAAATCATGAAACACTAAAATCTTTAATGGCCTATATCTTATAATTTAAAAACACATAAAGTGGCTCACATCCGTACTAGATATTTGTAAACTTTTTGATTACAAAAATAATTTTTCAGTTTGGTTGGGTACTTTGATCTCAAATCCAGGAAACTGGTCAAAATGGGCCGTGCATACGTTCCTCTTAAGACAGGAGATAAGAAGCTGTGGCAAGCATATTCCTTTTGGACAAGTTTTCAATATTATATTTAGTTGCAATCTCTACTGTTCATCTGGGTTTACATAGCGCCCTTGTTTGATGATATCTTCTCTCACCTGTAGGTTATCTATTGCAACCATTGTGTGCTCGTCCATTTTGTCTTATAGATATTTATTTTCATTCCAATTTTGCAGAAGACTCAAGTAGTTTGGAACCAATTATTATACGTATTCATATAATCCCGGGAGTTGCATAATATCAAACAGAACAACGTATTCTGTAAAATAGCGGAGATGGTATGGGAACAGAATATTACTTTAATTAGATCCTTCCCTTACTAAGGGCGTGGCATGTTGAATTTGAAGCACCGTTGTAAAGCATTATTCTTTATTTTTCCGTAACAGCGATGGTCATTTAGATGCCGGTATTTTAAAAATATACAAATACGAATATATCTTATCGACAATTCGTTGCCTCAGTTCTTATTTATCCAACAGACCATATTAGTTTTTGTTCAATCTCCATTTTAAAATTAAAAATTGAGTATAAAAAAAGTAAAGTTAATCACCTTAAGATTTATTTAAACTAATAAGACGTTTAACTTTACGAAAATAGCTTTATCTTAAACACCTTTCATAATGTTTCATTGAAATAATGAAAGAAAAACTTCTCCTCCTGTAAAATTTTCTAATGGTCTGTTGGACAAATACGAACTAAGGCGACGAATTCTGTAACAAAGGCACATTAAAACTTGTGTATTTGAACTTCACCAGCTTTTATTTATGGTCAGTGGCTGAGTTGGCATCGCGTTTGGGTCCACCCGGGCGTCGTGACTTCAATTACTCGGCTGGCTTTTTTTAACATTAGCTCCACACAGGAGGCCCCGAGGAAAATAGTTTCCTTGAGGGCCTATGTCATCTTAGGGGATGCTGTGCGGAGGGTCTTTTCAAGGAAGGGAAGGAAAAGGTATGAGGGGTGGGTAGTAATCTGGAGGTCAGAATATCCAGGAGTGACGGATGTATGAATCCATCTCTCCAACTGCGGTGCGAGGTAATGGGTCAAGAGTCCGGCTGGAGAGGTCAAAAGGTCAAGTCAGGAGTGGTTCGGTGGTTTGGAGCCCACACCAAGTGTTCCCTCATGTTGGAGAAGGTTCAGAAGAAATTTATGAGATTTCTTTATCTGAGGGAGTACGGCTACTACCCGTGACTCTACCCTACCGACTTTCTCTTGGGCATGCTCGGTATGAACCGTCTACGGGTCAGAAGGGATGTGCTCATTATAACACATTTCTTCAGACTGATTCGTGGACGGTTCGAAAACTCGGCTATTATGGAGAGCATTAGTTCCTATGTTCCCGATGGTTATTTCCGTCACCGACAGCATAGACTGTTTTATCTCCCGGCTTGCAGAACTAACTTGTCAATGGTTATGCCAGTCGGGAGAGCAGTCTTTTTGTTAAATAGAATCACTTTGAATATCGACATGTTTAGCATCAATGAAGCACAATTTAGACAGCAAGCTTTATTGCTGTTAGTCTGATTGTGCACCATTGATTTTTAAATTGTTCATTGATGTTTATATTGTATAATTTGTTTGAATTGTTTATATTATTTAAATTGCTTAAATATGCTTTAAACTTAATATTTTATCTATTTTAAAAACGATTTGAAATTTTAATTTTGTAATGTTTTTAAAGTAAATAAATTGAATTGAATTGAATTGAAAAGGCCTCCCTCAACCAGTCTCTCTCCATCCGGCCCACCAAGCAGCAGGTGGGCAGACGCGTCTGCTGCTAAGACCTGGACAAACCTCACCCCACGAACCCGGCTAATCCCTCCATCACGCTACAAGTAACATTTTTGGCTTACTGTGGTGGTAAAAGGAGATTACCAAATATTGTCAGGTTGATCGTAACCCCGAAATATTCGTCATTTTAAAAACAAAAAATCTTATCGACATGCGGTGGAATTCACCAAAACCTTTTACAGAAAACAATTTAAAAGAGACAGATTATTACTGATTTAGTTTCTTTTATTAGTTTTAACGACTTGTCGTAATATTCATTAGCATAAATGGTTTTATTTTCATTCGTCGTAGGCAATATCCAACCCACTTTCTTGAAAGTGAGTACACATGTACTTAAGTATCACAATTCATAAACAACTCAAATACTGTCCATTTATTTACCTGTAAAATACATTGTGCTTCTGGTAACAATAGATTTTCAGGTAATTTTAAAAACGTATAAATAATTTGGTTTTTCCACATGATACAAAAATATGTTATGTTATGATGTTGGAGCTGGCTTGTCAAAGTGCAATGATTTGTTGTGTGCTAAACGCAAATAACAATAACATCTGACAACACCATCTACATAACAACAGCAACACATTCGAGTTACACATTTCATGTTGGTAAAGAGTGTCATATTGAAGTTCGTACTTAGTAAGTACGTACCTGCCTTGGCTACATCTCAGAAAAGCAGTGTCAACGTATGAACCTGCGTCAGAAAACTAAACATGTGTTCCAGCTAATAACAGAGTGTACTTAGACGATAAGTTACTGGACAGCAAAGCCGTTATAATCGCCCACAAACTGAGCTATCGATCAATTCATTAAATTACGCTCAGTCCAATGCATAAAAACATTCAATCAATATATCAATCACTTTCACAGAGTGAAAACTAAGTTGATTAAATTCCAATAAACCTATAGAAACCTTAAATTTATGCCACAATCATTTGGCGATTGAGCTATTGAGCATTCACCCAATACTAAAGTATGTACACATCTAATACTTGTTAATATTTAATAAACAGGTTGTTAAACACTATTGTGTTTATTGTGAAAACATGGTTTTGTTTACAACCAGGAATGCATACACCAAAGTTGTTTTCCTTTTTTGATTCCACATGGTCAACACAGTTATTATTTGAAACAGCGCGAACTTCGGCGTTAGAGTTCAAAGTTCAACCATTAAAACTGAAAACAGGTACCAAGCCAAATTGGTTTTGTTGAGTTTGTGAGTTTTAGACAATTTTCTGCTCAGCAACCGATCAGTTTGATCGGTGAACAAGGCTATCAAGACTTACGGCCGCTGTTCCCAATCTTTCGATCGATCAAACTGAGTCTCCGATTGGCTAAGTGATTTGTTAAGTAACGCTGTTAAGTAACACTGTTAGTCAGAGAGTTCCGTTGGGAATAATGTATTTGTGCCTATGAGGAGTGTCGAGTCAAGATTTCCGCTCAACAGTTTGATCAGTAGGATTGGGAACAACGGCCGTTAATTAATTACCCTATTTTTTTACATTAGTTCCATACAGGACGCCCTGAAAAAAAATCCTTCGGGCCCTATGACATCTAAATTTATTAATTTTATTTTAGTAATTTGCACATCAATGTTTGCAAATTACATACATTTAAAATATAAATTGTATTTTCTCCTGCTTAATGTGTCTACTACGATACAACTTGAAGCTGATGACCGGACAACTCGAAATGAAACCAACTCAGAACCATCTCAGATAAGTCGTTTAGAGTGATAAAAAAAAATATAAAAATTTGATTAATTAGGTTATGTTAGGTTAGGGTTATCGGCTAATTTTAAATTATTTTTTTCATAGCTTTTAACGACTTTTCAAGGAGGTGTTGAGTTGACTTTATTCTCAGTTGTCATGGAACCCTTGAAGCTACGAATTAGTGCAGACTTTACAAGTAAACAGGACGACGTTTTTTCCATACAAACGTATTCCCCAATTTCCTCTCTGGATTTTCAACATTACTGCAAACTTTTTTTAAATATAATATAGATATCGATCATTAGCGGGCCGGTACGTTTTGTTTATTTTGATAATTTACTTCTTATAGGAGAGTTAGGACCCTCCAGAAATCATTAAGATTGCCTGGTTTGAACGCCATCAACAGACGTTCATTGCGTCAATACAGTTAGTAAAAAAAAACTTAAATACGGTCTAGTTTTGGAGGAGAAAAATGGGGAATACAAAACCTCTATATTGATGATTTTTTGTAGTACCAGTCTGAGGTGCAGTTGACCCTTTCGCTCAGTATTCGGTAGAGTAAGAGCGACAGCGACAGAGTTTGGGAAAATACATTTTGTTCAAATTTCTCGGCGACCGGTCCTCTAAGGTTTCCGGGAGCGCATTGTAGTACTTCACACCTTTGTACAGTTAATTATTTTGAGTATTCGCGTTGCCCTTTTTCGTCAGCCTTATTTTTGGGGATGCTGTATGGAAGGTATTATGGCGGAACAACCTTAAAATGATTAAAAATAAAATTATACCGACTGGTATCCCCGGGAGTCGCTCCCTGGCCGAATGGATGAGATTGCAAAATCATTCCGGTTCTCGCGTTCTTCAGCTTCGGCTGTTATATACATTCCCTCCAGTGTTACTCTAGTCGCGACAAATTTAATTTTGTACTAAGTTTTATTGTAAATAAATTTGACCGCATAATCAAGAGTTATTTTTAGAAAAAAATCTTCTTACACACGCATCGCAGCTTACAGTGATAGGAAAGGCTGCAAGCTGTCAATCCAAGGCAGAATTAAATACACAATTCACCACAATCCAAAACACTTTTCCTAAAGTATTTTTATGGAAAGGAAGTTCTGGGAAGAAAAAAGGTATGATGGGTGGATCTGGGAGTCAATGTATTCAGGAGTGACGGACGTATGAATCCATTCCTCCCACTGCGATGCAAGGCGATGGTTCAATCGAAAAATGAATTCAATCAAACAAAATATGAACACTACGTTGTACTCGTGTCGCAGTTATCGATTTATTTGTACACAGCAATAAAGCACACAATGTTATTGGTATTGAAATGATCAAACACAATATTGTATTTTATGTCCGGGACTGATTTGCAGCCGAGTGACAGAGGCCATACGTCATTATGTTGTATGACGGTGAACACAACATGTCATATAATAAACGAGAGGTAAACTGTACATCGTATATATTACTCTACATCAGTGATACCATATCACAAAAAAAAATGTTTAAGTGGTAAAAAAAAACCTTGTTTAGAAGGATAAAATAATATGTTTTTCGTAAGCTTTTTATTGAGAAATTAATTGAAAAAACAACGTTATTTAAGTTAATTATATATAACACTTTATAAAAGACTGTACTTTTGTTATTTTCCTTTTAATAATAGGAAGAAAATAATGTTTTTGAACAAAACAACACCACGTAAATAAATAAAATATTTAATGTTTTCACTGTCATCAAGTTTAATTTGTATTACTCCATTTTAAATTAAATATGTATTTTCAAATATAAGAGAAGAGGAAGAAGAAATTATCCCATAACTCCAATAATTTCTTTTTCTTTTTTTACACTAGTTAGTGTAAGTATAACCTTATTAAAGTTAAAAATATTTTAATAATAATATTCATTCCATTATATTAATGTGTTCATATTATTTTCATATTGAAAAAAGTTAATAATTAGATAAAGAGACTGTGAACCCCTACTGATGTTCAAAAACTAATTCTTCTCGCAAACAAATTTTTACTCTCAAATGTACATATTTTTGATGACCGGCAAAAAATACCATGTCTTCTTCGACATGATTGTTGGAAAAAAACTCTTGGAGGTATACACTTCTTCCTATCAAAATGCCCCATTAAACAGAGCAATTCAACTGCTAAATGAATCTGTATTAAGCATCGACATCTTCAATGTCACCTACAGAGAATTCAGTAACTATCTTCTGACATACGTCACAAGATAGTGAAACTGCCCCCATACACTTTTTTTTAAATTTTGTAATCTTCTCCATAAATTCTGGTGTATAACTGTTTTATGAAGAACCTGATAAAATAAATAAATGTTTTAAATGTTGTTGGAAAAAAACCATGGAGGTATAAATATTCTAAATTACCCAAAAAACCATACAAACGTGGTAAAAACCATGCATCTGGCAACACTGCTCTACGTGCACACATTGCACATGGGTAGGTACGGAATGTGGCTTTAGCCAACACTGTGAGATCACTCACACGATACGGTAATTTAACCGAAAGGGTGTGTCGGCATACACAGTATCGGTTAAATATGTACCGAAGGACAGTAAGGGTTGATTTATGATAACATTTTATATTGTAATCCAAAGAGTTACAAAATTACAAAATTAGTGACAAAATTCATGACGGTTTTTAAAATGTTTTTATTTTATTTTGCATAGCACACAAGAATCTTAATTGCTCCGAACCATGTCATTTCCAACAGGCATATTGATAGGTTGAAAGGGTTATTGAAGGGAAGTAAATGGCAACTAAATGAATATTGCCAGTAATTCAAACCAAATTACAAGCAGTTCCT
Organism: Glyphotaelius pellucidus; assembly: GCA_936435175.1. NCBI lineage: Eukaryota > Metazoa > Arthropoda > Insecta > Trichoptera > Limnephilidae > Glyphotaelius > Glyphotaelius pellucidus. The sequence goes on along the minus strand of OW386548.1, from coordinate 6,140,060 downwards.
ACTATGGCATCTCTTTATGCCAAGGATTTTGTGAGGCTGAACACTGAAGATAGATGCGGGGGAAGTAGATGAGAGAGAGGAAGGTGGGGAAGTACCTGGCTGTTTAGGTTTGGATATGAAAATTAATTAACAAACAGTATATAGTAACATTTTAATACATTTATAAACAGTATATTTTCTCAATATTTATCCAATAAATAAATTTGTCATTACAATAATATTCAATCAACTTTATTTTATTATTTTTTTTCAATGTTTAATTTATTTATTATAAATACAAAGTAATACAATATGAGAGCAAAAAATAAAATATTACACAGAAAAAAGAAAAGTCCCAATAAACTACTTTTTAGCAGTTTGTCGTACTTTTACTTTGGAGATATAAATAAACTTATTTTACATAATTAAATGCAGTTAGAATTTTTGTGTTAGTCTAATACAAATTATTTCTTTCGGCAAGCCAATTTTTAAAGAAAATATTTTCAATATTAAACTGATTGTTTTTCGAAAGCGTGTTATTTGAATATGATTTGTATTAATTGGGATTAAACAATCTCGGTATTATCTCCCTAAAAAGGAAAACCAAAGGAACATGTAGGTGACAAAGCAAGCATTCCGAGAAGAAAAGCATTTGATTTTTCTTTCTCAAGAACAACAAAGCAAATCACATTTTGGCAGAACCTTCAAAAGGCTGTTTTCTGGGATCTTTTCTTTGATCTGCGCTCAAACTCTTCTCCTACTGAAAATGCCCCTGAATTCGGGATAAATCGGTAAACCGAATAATTTGATTTTAAATGTAATATGATCATTGAAAATACATTTATTCAAAAATAATGACGTACTTAAATAATAAAAATAAATTCTATCTAAACTAAATGTTTTATCTTACAACTTTTAACTTGCTTAGAAGTAAGGCGATTAATTTTTAAATTTATTTACTTATATACAACTACTCTGAACGGTGACCAAAACCATAAAATACACATATCATTACATTACTTGCGTAGTTGCAATGATTGACAAGTCATAATTATACCTAATGGGTGAATTTTCCCACATAACTTATATCTTACACATTAAGAATAGCTAGCTCTGTGAGTAGGTACTTATTAGCACATTAAATCCGAGTAATAAGTAATGTGTTCTGATTACAAGTCACAATAATAATTATTCATTTCTGAAAGTTTACAACTTTAAAAGGACCAATAAACCCACAAACTTTTTCATTTTCTTTCCATTTTTATAAATAAATTGCTTTATTTTTTATTTACATTTTTTTTTTACATTTTTCAAAAAGGAACTCCAGTCCAATTTTTTTATTTTTTTGAATGAATAATGACCTTCTAACTTAAATAACTGAATATTTATTTTTATTTTTATAGTTAGTTTTAATAGTTAAAATAAATGTCAAAGTTGTAATTTTTCAAGATCCCCGAAAACCACCGAATCTAGTGTGACGTCATCATGACCAACCGAAGTATGAATTTTGTAGGCAACTGATATCAGCTGATCATGGCCGGCCATTTTGAATTTCAGCATTGGAGCGTTTTATGGACGCGGTGACGTCACGCTTCACAAATTCAATAATACCAACTTGACAGGGTGTTTTAATGAACTGTTTTAATGGAATTTTCAATATTTTTTTAAAAACTCTACATTAAATATTATTTAATACAACTTATATATTCAGAATCAGCGTATATTGGTCTATATGAACATATTTTTTTAAAGCCATAATATTTTTCACTGGAGTTCCTTATTAAGTCCCGTTAAACTGATTGATATCAGTTTAACATAGAAAATTAAATGTTTTTAATTTTAAAGGGATTGTGAACTGTCTTAAAAATTCTGACTCCCTGGTTTTAATTTCGTGATAACCCATCTCAAATATTCTGTTATAGCTAAAACACCCGGCGTTACCCGAGATCTACTCTGTTTCAAGGGTGGGAAAAGGGGATGGGGAAGTTTTTCAACTATCGCGTAGAAATTGATCTTCCTGTTGCTTTGAAGGTCAAATGTGCAAATTTTCATCGCTCCTCGATCCCTACCCACGTTTTTCCTTCCCAGAACGTCTTCTACTTCCTTTCCTTAAAAATACATCTCCACACAGCATCCCCAAAAATGACATAGGCCCTGAGAGAAATAATTTTTCTCAAGGCCTCCTGTGTGGAGTTAATGCAAAAAATATATTTATATATAATGTATGAGGTGAATAGAAGATTGATAAAAGATAGATAGAAGGCTGAATACGACCGGTCAGTGGTTGAGTGGGCATCTCGTTCGGGTCCCACCCGGGCGTCGTGTGTTCGATTCCTCGGCCAGCTCCATCACGACACAAGCGACATTTTCCGCTTAGTGTAGTAAAAAATTTGCTGGGTTGTTAAACATTGTTGGGTTATTCGTAATCCGGGAATGTTTGTCTTTCTTTTTTTTTTTAAAGTTGATAGTATTTAGATAATATTATATTTGCTCGATCTGTGATTGATAGGGAAAGGTTCAGGGGATCTGGCTATTCGAATATAGTCACCAATTATATTATCACTGTTATTATCTTTAACTTTCTATTTCAGACTCAAATCGAAAATACAAATTCTTTCAGTAATTTTACTCAATGAATCACCTTAAACGGGTATTAGGTATGGGGGACCTTGTTAAATTATACCATAAAGCGATGTCCCCGTAAGCGTAGGCAGAGGACATTGAGCTTTCAACCCACTGATGTCTGTGGGTGGTTCAAAGACGCTTCACAAAGAAATGATTAAACTTTTTCTCGTTCAGAAGTGAAATTTTCCGAACAAAGGGCCTTGTTTTGGTGCTGCTTTAGGTTCAGTTAATGAGGTCCATATTTTACGTTTGTACCCCGAAGGAAAAACGAAGATATTGAATTGTTTTCCAGAACTTTTACCATTTTGGAAAAAAGTGGAAATAAAAATTTCACGGAAAAACAAACTTAAATGTAGGCATAATTAAATTAATTAATTTGGCTTGATTATGCCAAGTGCCAGCAATAAGGGTTGCTCTATGTTGAGCTATTAACTGTTATCTCAAGCTTTCTTCAGTATAATTATTTATTTATTTATTTATTAACGCCTTTCGAGGTTTTATATAACATAATAGACTTAACTGCAACACTATAAATTGAAAATGAGTAGATAAGTGATGAAGAACATGAGCGTGTAAAATAGTAAAGGTTAGTGAATAATAGTTTAAACGTGTGAAAATAACAAAGCAAAGTGAAATCCTGCTTAAAAAATGCAATATTTGGAATGCCTAAGAAATATACATAATTAATACTTATTCTATTTTATTAAAATATAATATGTAAGTAACTTTAGATGAAGATGAGGGACAGAGTAAATGCAAGAATTACGAATACCCCGTAAAGTATGCTTCAAGTTGAAAAGATAACTAAATTAGTATTGTTTACCTAAGTAAAAGACAAGTTTTTGCTTCAAGGCCCTACGGCGACTTTTGGTTCGACATCGCCCAGTTTGAGTGTTGGTGACCATTTTATCAATCAGACAGGAACTGGCTCCAAAAATAGCCGGTTTCTCGCCACCATCCGCTGTGATCCAGTGACACTTAATCACCGGGACAAAGTAACCGCGACAGGTAATGACGTCGTATGTAGTATATAGCCGCGTGGTACTATTATTCACAACTGCCAATTACACTAATTATTATATCTCCGTCAATCTCTCCATATCCGGAGGGATACACAGAATTAAAAATCCGTAGTACGCCTGTCAGGAGATGCTAATGACGCAAACTGTTCACGTAAGTGGCGCCACCTTTTGGCATTGCTTAATTCGGTAAAATTACAAAAGTACATTTGTATACACGTTTTGCGTAAGGCGCGGCATCAGAGTTGCATTCTTAGCCGGATTCTTAAATTTCAACCGTACAGTCTCTAGCCTATTAAAACACTTTGATAACTTAAAATAAAGATGGGGTACGTTTAAATGTTTAACGGTAGGTATATAATAAGTATGATATAAATCGAGTTGAGAAGATGTCTATAAATTACAGGAAATAAACCTAATTTCCATTAAAAGCATCAAAATGAAGTAAATAACTTAGTAAGAATAGCCGTATTTATTATAATACATTACCATTAATATTATCGTAAAATGATTTCATTTATGAGAGACATTTATAAGTAATAAGGTTTTGTTTACTTTAATAATGCATACAATTAAGAACTACAGTTCATTTATGTATTAACTAGCTTTTCCCCGCGGCTTCGCTCGCACGGTATTACGGGAAATTACTGTAGCGCTTGCACTTATCAATTATCTCAGCCCCCCCCCACCCCACCCCCATCCCCTCCCGCATTCCATATATTCATTCCCTTACATTCAGTTTTCAAACATCGCGCCTACCACCTAAATTTCATAATGCTATAGCTCAAAGAAAAAAAGAATTTCTTATCCAATTTTGTTCATTCGTTCGGAATTTATGCGCTTACAAACATTTCGGATGTTTATTTTTAATTAAATATTTGAAAGTTTGTGAATATAATAAAAAATTACACTATTTATTCAGTTCATTTATTCAGTCTTTATAATCGTTACGAATTATATTTTTAATGTAGGAACTGACATTTATTCCAAAACAGAAGCTTGTCCAAAAAAATAAAACATATTCTAATATTTGAATTTTCTGAAGCAGTAGCAATCGTTTCCATGGAAACGATTTTTTTCTGACGTTAGCAAAAATTTGCTTTAGTTAGCGACAGAAAACGTATAACAAATATAATATATTAATATTTATAATTACATTACGCCAGAGCTTACCATCATATACAAAATATAGTCTGCGCATATAATTTAGCTTTCTATTGGTGAATGAATTTTTAAAGTCTTTATATTGTGTTATGCGTGAAAGAGTCATAAACAAACTCGAGCAGTTTCGCATTTATAATATTAGTATGGATAATAACGTTCTAACTTCAGAAGTAGCATTTTAATTTTAATTTTTCTACTAAAGTTTTTTTTTCGAATTCCGCGCAGGAAAAACGATCCCTCAGGACCTAAGTCATCTTTAAGGATGCTGTTTGGAAAGGAAGCGAAGAAAGTTCTGGGAAGGAAAAAAGGCGTGAAGGGAGTTACAGACAAATATCAGAAATGAGTATTTTTGACGTGGCGACTTTTAAGCGAGGATAAGTACTGGAATTAATTTCTCCGGGTTTCTCCCGGGAAAGAGCACAAAAATGAATAAATCCTTTCACTATATATTACTTTGGTCGCAAATAAATTAAACGTTTTGGACACGTACGTCGTACGGCGAACGTACGGAGAACGGAATGTGACAAATTAATAACACATGACAAGGAAGAAGACGTAGTAAATAGTCGTGGACGTCCCAGAAATATAAGTAGAGGAATCTTGTTAAATAAATGTGGTCATCCATTATATCTACCTACCAATTAGAGAAATAATTTCTGAAATAGGTTGGCAAGCAATGAAATAGGGACATTTTTAATGAGTAAAACAATACTTTACAATATCGGATCGATATTTTTCATGACTTTCATCTTCAATAATTTTCGATGATTTTATATCGATATTCCGAGCACGGTTTCACTCTTGACAAATGTGATATTGACAGGGAAATAAATTATTAATCGTGTTTTCTATGAGTTTACATTCCAAAACGTCACACGCCAAACAATTACGTAAAAATATGAATAAATTGGCAATGTTGAATTGAAATACTAACCTAAATATACATTGGCAGTCTGCATTTACTTTTTGACACTAAACGGGAGTTAAATAATTAATGAGGACTTAGTCGTTTTCCAACCACTTTCGTTTCTCAAAGATCTAACGGAATAAATTGATCGCGCCCTAGATGCGTTATTTAAATCTATGGATCGCGTATACGACTTTTTTCAATTCTTAGAGCTTCGTTAGTTCAATCCGTTCGTTAAGAGGATTGTATGGGCGGCCCATTTCAGCCAGTTTCATACAAATCTTAAATTTGGATCTGAGATCAAAATACCAAACTGAAAAATTATTTTTGGTTGGGTATTTTGATCTCAAATCCAAATCTAAGATTCGTATGAAACTGCCCGAAATGGGCCGCGTATACGTTCCTCTTAAGACTCTTAAGGATCAAAGCCTCACCGAATAGCTTTTTCCCAGAGTGGGAGATACATATACTCAACATCGCCGTGATGAAACCAAAATGAAACAAAGTTTCTTGAAATTACTTTAGCCGTATTTAGTGACCAGATTTGAACAGACATGTACTATGCAAGCTTCTTCTCCCCCGTCTCCTCAGCCTCACAACATACCCTAACAGGGGAAACAATAGTCTCATTGGCTCCGAGCAGTGTACAGTAGTTGGAATGCTTAGGTATATGTAAAAGGATCATGTGAGATGCGTCAATTGGTTGTCTGTTCTCCGAGTGATAATATGTCCTGCTTCATGCCAGTAATTTGTTATTTTGCCAATTCCATGACGTCAGTTACCTAGAATTACTTGCGTTTTCGTTCCTCATCGTTTGGACAATTGATCGAGTGTCCTGAGCCCACCATAAAGATAAATAATCCCTTATAATTAATAAACGTTGTACACTAAAATTCAGCGAAATGATAACATACCTTTTGCTTTTGAAAACCACCCTCTTATCTTGACAAAAGGTTCATGTGAATAAGAGAAAAAATAATTAAAATAAAAGCAATGATGATTTTTAATCATTTCAAACAATAATGCATGCACCTGCTACCAAGATCCGCCTCAAATTCATGTTGGATCCAATTAAATTTACATATTTATCCCATGTCTTATTTCATTGCTGTAGATTGTACAGAAAACCCACTCAGAATGTAATGGCAACTTCGATGAAATAAAAGGATTTTTCCAGTTCAACCAGTCCTCGCTAGAAACTCGATTAAACTTTGAATATATACTACATAGTTACCGTCTCAAAACTGCGAGAGCTGGATGTGTTAATTAATCAACAAGTAAATACAATTGATGGAGGCAGTATGGCCGTTAGTGCTTAGGAAAAGGTTTTGCTTAATCTGTACAACAAACTTTCAGGCCTCGGTTCGGTGCTTTGCGGGGTCATTTTCAAGATTGTTTCTGAGATTTAAATAGGCTCTTTTCATTTTCAAATACTAATCATTAATGGTGTGAAAATTCGAATAAATAAAGGGAAAGTTTGATAGTGATCGAATTTATGATTTATCAATATGGTTTTTCAGATGGTTTTTTTACTGACGGTTTTGATTTTAACCAAGTTTTCCGAAAAGTGACATTTATGATATTTTGTCTTGAAGCTTTTATTTTTTGAGTATTTTTAAATGTAACAACAGAATTTTTAAAGCGACTGCTTTTTTTTATTTATTATTTTTTTTTATTTTAATAATTCTTACCTTTTAAATGAGGTAAAACTAACGAAGATATCTATAAACGCAAAGAGCTTTACACATTTGAATGCTTTGCAAGTAATCTTTGAGGAAAATGAAATCTCTTTTTAATTAAACTTAGATTTTTTGTCCGAATACACATAACGTATTTAGTATGGAGTATAAATACATTTAAAAAATAGTATTGGCGGCCTCCGTGGTCGAGGGGTAAGGCTCTTGACTCGTAATCCGAAGGTCGCCGGATCGAATGCCGACGTGCGCAAATAAATTTTATTTGATTAATTGGTGTTATTTCACAATTAGTTTATTTTAAATAAAATATAGTACATATGCGGCATCAGTATCGCCCTGGTGTAAAACCACCATTCAGAATTGAAGCGTTGCTTTTAGCCGTGTTTGGTGACCAGATTTGAATAAAAAAATTATTTTGTCAGGTATTACGAATATGACATCCACGCTTATTTCCATCACCCTACGTTTCACAAATTGGGGATGCCATGGAACCACTTGCTCCGAGCTTGAACTCCGTGTGAACAGATCAGCTTGTATAAGAAAATCATTTCAAGAAATAGCTGAAAGAAAACCAACAATTTTAAGTAAGTCGCTCAATCGTTAAAAATAAGGGTCACGAAGATTGACAATTTGGAGTATGTCAGCTTTTATTTGATTCTGAATTTACGAAGAGTCTTTTATGGTGACATTATTTAATATATTAACAATGCAACAATTAAACTCTTTGCTTATTTTAAAAACCCTCACAATCTGTAATAATATTCATTTATTTTAATAACTTCTTCTTTTTATCAGTTCAAAATTTTTAAAGGTATCCTTATCCTACAAAGGGGGCTATTCTTGCCTGTTCTCGCTAGGTTCCTCGTAGGTGAGGATCGTCCCTACTCCAATTTCAATGGTGGGCAAGACACAATTGATCACTCCAGCGCATTGCTGACTCCGCTTCTTCTGCCTTTCACTTTGCCAGTTTGAGTTTGGAGTTCACAGTTTGGCAAGCAACGTGTCCAAAGTATCTTAAAATTCGTTGTAGGCAGATAGTTGAGAGCCTATTGTAGATGCCTAGATCTTCCAGAATGGACACATTTGTGCGTCTGGCTATCCATAGGTTCCTAGGCATTTTCCTCCAGCGCCACCCCTGATCTGTTATTACTAATATTCATAATTTTATTGTTTGTTTGAAAATTAGGTTTATTTCTTCTAATATGTAGTTATCTTCTCAACCTGGAATACATCTTTCTTATTATGAAACATTTTCAACGTAATTCTCATTTATGCTAAGTTACTTACATATATTATTTATTTGTTTATTTGAACGCCATAAAATGGCTTTTACAATCAAGTGGTACATGAGGCGATACTGAAGTACACGGGAGGGTAAATATATAATGACAAAATAAGAATGTACAATAAACAAAGTATGTATGATAACAACTAGTATTTAGTTATAGGATACAATTATGTGTTAAAACAAAAACAAAAAGAATATGAACACTTAAGGTATAAAGGGTTATAATTTGTTATAATAACAGAGATTTTATTAAAGCAGAATAAAAATAAGTAAATAAAAGTGACTTGTTAGAAAAGTTGTCAACATCAAGTATAATTTACTTTACTTATATCATTTAAGTATTTCTGTATATATTTTTTTATCATTGTGATATTGTATTATTTATAGGATCTCATCGTTTGCTTTGTTATTTACACATGTTCATTACTTCCATTTTCTATGCTTTGCTGTTTTACACGTTCATGGTGTCTTTATTGCAGTTCTAATTTCTCGTGCTATAATGTATGTCGTATATCGTGATATTATTTGAAAAGCAATGGAGTGCTGGTACCTACCCTGTTGTACGGCAGTGAGGCATGGAACTGGCAGAGGAAGGATGAAAGGAGACTGAATGGGGTAGAAATGAGATCCCTGAGGTATATGTGCGGTAAACCCATGTATGATAGGTTTAAATCATGGGTGAAATGTTGAAGATTAAGAAAGATACCCCCAGATGATTTGGTTATGTAGAGCGAATGAACGAAGAAATGAGTGATACGGATATACGACGCAAATGTGAATGGTAGAAGAATTTGGAGACGCCCGAGGAAGACATGCCATATCAAGCGAATCAGATACTTGAGTCGGGCCCTGTCAAGAAGAGTAAAATAGAAGAGAATGCATGAGACGATGTATAAATATGGCAAAGACTGTATGCCAGGATCGAGTTGTTTGGTGGTCCGTCCCCACTGCCTACCCCTGCGGAGAAACGGCGTGATGGCTAGTTAGTTAGTGAGTTATGTAAAAGTCGAGAGTCTTAATGGATGATAAGGCAAAAGTGTTAATTAATCAAAAATATGCGAAGTGTCCTGTAAAAAAATCGTTTTGCATTTGCTTCCCATAAGTACGTGACGATTATTTAAAAGTGCCTGAATGTTAATTGTGCTTAATGAAGTGAGTCAGAGAGTGCAGCGATAATATGACATTTTATCGCATGTGTCATCAAATCTCATTCAAAACCAATGTTTCAGCATTTATAATCGTAGTTCACCGTGTGACTCATGGAAGATAAAACCACATATTTTTACATAAATTCACGTTTGTACGGCGAGTTATTGAAAATGCCCATGTTAATATTTTTGATAAAACACGTCTTTCGGGAGCATAAGAAAGATAACACAGTATTTGTTATCTAAGGAATTATTTTTATTATTCGTCTCGTCATTTATCCGATTTATAAATGTCCTTTCTTCCTAATCCAAATTGCTCATTATGTATATTCTTATCTTTTTTTGTAATCAATTTGGAAGACGGGTACGGGGACCGCCGCCCCGGGAACCATTTATTGGGTAACCAACACCTCTGCCATAAGTGGTTTGATACGTTTGGTGACTTAGGACGGGTGCTCGGGTTCATGGGTGTGGTTTTCGAGGTTGAGGTAAGGCCGGATCGGGAGAGACTGGTTTAGAGAGACCTTTTGATCTCTTCATCAGGATTCTCTTGGAACATCGCCCTGCACCGCAGTGGGAGGAATGGATTTTTACTTCATCGCTCTTGGACACATTGACCCCCAGATTCATACCCACCCATCATACCCTTTTTTTCCCAGAACTTCCTCTCCTTTCTTTCCTTGGTTTTCAAGGCTCTCGACTAGCGATTCGGAGAACGCGGATTCAAATCCTGGGGTACGCAAATAAATTTCATTTTATTGATTTATTTATCGCACATGGTATATCTGCGGCACGTTCCAGAGTGAAAGATCCTCTCAATATTGGCCTGGTGTAAGTCCACCATAAAAAATATCCTCCACACAGCTTCCCCAAAGATGGCATATGCCCTGAGGATAAATATTTTCCTCAGGGTCTCCTGTATGGAACTAATATTACAAAAAACACTTTTTTTTTGTAGTTTTGTAGTAATTATGTTTAGTAAGTACTTAAGTACTATTTTTTAAAATAATATTTTTAATTATTTATATTATCTAAGATGCTTGCAGCTTGAAAATTAACATGTGTTGGTTTATGGAATGTTCGGCGACACTTTGTACTTTGTACCACTCAAACAAGATGAAATAGAAAATAATTCAATACCGACCCTTTTCTATCCGGAAGGGTCGCACTAACTGTACCACCGCCACCACCGCAGTCCATTTACTACCTACCACCATTTTATCAATTACATATTTTTTGATAATGATGTACAGATATCTAATTACTTTATTTGCTATAAACCTATTTTCTAGAATGCACAATCAATTTCACAACACCGAGACCTGGAAAATACAAGAGATAAATTAATAACAATAAATATAAATTTAAATTAACCAGAGCAACATATTGACTCACCCATATAACATGCGAAGACCATTACGTACTGTAAGGTAGCCGATACTTCTGTCATGTCATATTATTCATAACTTCTTAATAATAATTATATAATTAAATATAAAATGATTGACCTCATTATCTGTGTAACAGTCCATTATGTTTTCTGATGTTGCGACATTTTAATAAGAATATTAACTCCTGGTATGTAAATAAAATCCTTTGTCTCACGATTATTATCATTTTTACATAGCATGTGGATCATGTCAACAAAGGTATCAAGATAGATCACCTAGATTTTATTATATTATTTCATAATTTTTTTCTCTGTTGACTAAGTTCAAACAGGTATCTAGAATCTATGTCACTGTATATGTGATTTATTTATTTATTGTTTGAAACATTTGCAGAATATTAACAATTTTTACATTAATTATATTGCTACTGGGATGTGCTTAGATATTAACACTCCGATTAAAAATGTTCACAGCATGCGTAAATAAGTATTTTTTTTTTTTTTATTTTTTTTTTATTGTTTTTGGGGTGTTATGCCGCGTTTCGCTACAGCGTTACAGTGTCCATCATCAGGGCAGATGAGTAAATGATATTGGTGAGAGTGTTTACTTATGTGTGTCAACACTCTCACCAATATCATTTACTCATCTGCCCTGATGATGGACACTGTAACGCTGTCCGAAACGTTGGCTAAAGAAGGAGGTAGCGAAACACGGCATAACACCCCAAAAACAATAACAAAAATACTTTTTGGCCGTGAAAACCTTAAAACAAGTATTTAGTTGTTACTGGGTGGAGATGCTACTAGTGAAATAACAGATATGATAGTATGCAATATAAAATATGAAACGTACAAAGAAAGAAAGAAACGACATAATGATAAAGCAAATTACATAATTTTTAATTCAAATAATTCTTTTTGCTATATATATTATATAGCTAGCTATAGAAGCTACAGTTATAGTTATAGCTAGTTTTATTTATAAGTTATAATTAGCTAATGAAATTCTTTAGAGGAGGCCTTCACCTTCGCCTGAGAGAAGGGTTCTTGCGAATAATTTAATATACCATATTGCGAATAATTTAATATGCCATATTACATTTTTCAACAAGATTGTATATAGCATTAATTAAACTTTTTTATAACTCTGTGAGATACCTTTTTGCAAAAAATAAAAGGCTTATTGTTATATTGTTCTCTAGATTTTATGTCCGGGTTAAATCTTCCTCACAGGAAAAACTTAATCCTTCCACACACTTTTCCACAAATGCTAATCTAGTCAATTCACGCGATGTAATTGCATTGTATAAGTATACTAAATACAAAACTATACAAGAACAACACGTCAACCTACCAGAGACCATATGGGAAAATACTTCACCGACTCCAGATATTTTCATATCAGAGGGTTCGGCTCGATAGAACTCCTAACTGAACCGATAAATCCTACCGATCCCTCAATATAAATATTTAAAAAATTATAATTATTATTATTATTATGAAATTAGCACATGTTTTTTTAAATGTAGGTTCGAGTAGAAAATATATTAAATATGCAGGTAAATGAATTAATGTAACATTCTCCATTTTCGGGTAGTGGACGAGTAGGGGTATTCAGATAAAGCAGATCACAAAATACGTTTTTTATGTGAGTACATCACATGAGTCCCAACTGCTCCCAAACGACTGGAGCGTGAGCCAATGAAAGTATGGCATCCCCAATCATTGGGTGAGGGAGATGAGATGTGGAAGGTGGGGAAGTACCTAGCTATTCAGAAGTCGTCACCAAACTCTGCTAAAGCGATTTCATGCAACTTTTCGATTCTGAATGGTGGTCTTTCACCAGGGAGTATCTACCACTCGTACAGATAGGGAGGTACATGTGAGGCATGACATAATTTGTCAAACGTTATAATTTCGTTTATCTACGTGCGTGGATGTTAGTCCCCGTGAAATCTGGATCAATGAACTCAAATTTGCTATGAATTTAAGTGTCATTTTCAAAATTGAAAGCAGCTGTGCATAGATTATTCAGATAAGCGATAAAGTACATACCTATAATATAATGTTTTACTATTTAAAAAATTGAACTTTTTGCCAAGAATCAAACGATCTGATTATTCCGTGATTTTTCACGGGTTTCAAAATTCCAATAAAACTTTTTTTTTAAATCTCTCAACGTCGTCGACGTGAATAATGAAATAAAAACACGACTGAAAGTATTAATCACAATACAAAAATGTACATAATTATATCGGTAGATATCAACATGTCGATAAGATTATCGATTATCTAACTCCCTTTTCCGTGTCATATTGATAGTGTTCAAGTATTCGGCAATAAGGATATACAATGTATTATTTTTAGGAGGGCTTCCCTTTAAATGGGGAGTACCGCCCCTATAGGGAAGGGCGCACGCTGTATTGATTTTGTCACGTCTTTGCTACAAATAATACAATATTGTAAGTGATGAATTCGGTGTTATTATGCACTTACTACCAGCATATTATTTCGTATAATCACACCAATCATACACAATTAAATAGTGCAACCACTAAACATATAAAACGATAGAAATGTATTGTGGGCGTATATGAAGAAAGCTCGAAGAAAACTTAATTATTTATTACTTCTGTGTACACTAGCATACTGCTATATATCAATATGACTATCTAGCGGACTACTTTATATCAATACTATATTGACTAAACCTCTCACCTGTGGTTAGATATCAATATTTGCGATCACGGTCAACGATCGATAACAGATAATCCGGCCGACGATAACGCGGCTTCTGAAGAAGTTTCTGATTTATACTTGCGAAGGTCTAGCACGGACGATCGATAAAACCCTATATCAATACGATATTTACTAAATCCGTCATCTATGGTTAGATATTAAGATTTGCGAGCACGGTCAACAATCGATAAGATCCCGACCAACGCACAGTTAGTAGGTAATTTTGAGCATCAAGCGTAACGTTATTATTTTAGTATGTTTTTGGGACAATACAAATTATCATTATATGAAAATATTGTTAAAAAAAATATATTGCGCAATTCAACCTGGAAGAGTCGTTTTTAATACTAGTAGAATTATTTAAGTCTATGGATCGCTTGTACGATTTTTTTTCAATTCTATGGGCTTCGTTAGTTCACCTCCATTCATAAATAAACTACTTATTTAGTATAACGAACGATAATAATTATTATCAACAGCTTATCTGTACTCCGCACTATCGTCGTACAGTTGATAATTTGAGGTATCTAGCGTAACTTTATTATAAAACCCAAGGTTTCTTTCTGAATTTTATTTTATTTTAATTGGGTACCTAAATGTCTAATCTTTTTAGAATTTAAAAAAAAAATTAGCTGCTTGCGTCGTATGGCACCATCGCAAATACTCATTACCTCAAAACGCGAACGAGTAATTTTATGTCTGTCGAGTTTGGATCTCTCCGCGGGTCGACGTGTGCATGTAATCGTGATAATTCAACTATAACTACTATGTTTTTCTGAATCCTTATGATGGAATCTAGGAAATCAGGTGATTATCATAACTATTTAACTTGTGTTTTAGTGATAAAAAATATTGAAGTAACCATTTTTCAAAATGTATTTTTCTTTAAGTTTAGAATTCATCGAGACTTTTAAAAATGTATCCGAATGAATTTGTTTTCTGTATTTAATGGATATTAATGTGTTTAATGGAAATTAACTTTAGTTTTGTGATGTATTCAGGGTTTACTTTAACAACTCTTAATTTTTTCAGCACCATGGCGATTTTTGATATACAGATCGATATATACAAATTTCATAACGCCAGAACTTACCATTATATATTGAAACACTCTTCTGCTAATACGCAAACATACGGAACCTAAATTTGTATATATATATATGTAGATTTCTGTAAGAATCAAAAACGACTGCACCAGGTTAAATCGCGCTATATATATTTTTTTAACAATTTTTTCATGTTTTGATAATTTGTTTTGTCCCAAAAACATACTAAAATAATATAGTTACTCTAGATACTGAAAATTACTAACTGTGCGGCGGTGCCTGTACCTGCCTCCCAAATTAAATGGTTAAAGCCATTTCAAGCAAGGTTATCGACTGAATAGTGTTCTTTCTCTGCTTACTTTATGCGCACGCACACGCCCACAAGACACTTTTATGGGTTTATCACTTCAGTGAGAACCACAGATAAGAGCTACCTTCAGTTAACGAAGATTGCAACAAGAAAACCTTATGGCAAGCAGAGAAAAGGGAAATTTTTATATCCATTGTGCCTGCTGACTTGTTTCGGTTAGTGTTACGAAAACAAAACGTTTCCAATATTGCAGGTAATTGGGGGTATTCATTTGTTATTTGGAATGAATGGAGTCGAGCTGGCGGCGACTTACGCTATTTTGTTGTTGTACAGAAGTTTAGCATTGAAGAAGTTAATAGTATCATTGGACCATGACGCCACTTTACTTGAATCCCGAGGTCTCCAATTATTTACATACGCTTGCCTGGATTCCTGACTATATTTCAATACAGCTTTAGTGAGAAACCATCATTCAGAGTAGAAAAATTGTTCGAAATATCTTTTGATAGATTTCTTGGACTAGAATCTTAAGAACACAGTCGTTAGGTGGGAATGTTGTCTTTGTTCTATCGGTATTTCAATGGAAGATGCTTTGAGGAGCTACCATCATTGATCCCTCCAGTACCTGTACCAGTCACATGTGAACGGGTCATTTCTACGACTCGTTCTTGAGTTCAACACAACACTATTCGGCTTTGAAACGATTTCACTGGGAACATAGGTCTCTTCAAGACCCATGTTCCCAGGGTCCTTTTTTTCCTAAAAAAGACTCTCAACATAGCATCCCCAAAGTTGACAAAGGCCTTAGTAGAAATTATATTCCTCAAAGCCTGTATTCTTGTTATTCTCCGTTTATTCTCTGTACTTTTTACTTCAACGTTCTCTTCTACTTCAATTTCTATTTCCCCTCCTATTTCCCTATCTATTTTTCCTCCTACTTTCCTGTCTATTTCCCGTCTTACTTCCTTATCTTCTTCTCCTTCCACTTCCCTATCTATTTCCTCATCTACTTCCCCTTCTACTTTCCCTCTACTCGCTATATATTTCCCTGCCTACTTCCCGTTCTACTTCCCTATCTATTCCTCACCTACTTCTCTGTCTATTACCCTCCCTACTTCCTTATCTACTTCTCCTTATACTTCCCTATCTATTTCCCCTCCTACTTCCTTACCGGCTTCTCCTTCTATTTCCCTGTCTATTTCCCCATCTACTTTCCCATTTACTGCCCCCTCTATTCCCTATCTATTTCCCACTACTTCCCTTTCTACTTATCTATCTATTTCCCCTTCTAATTGCCTACCTATTACCCCTCCTACTTTTTTTTATCTATTTCCACATCTACTTTCCCCTCTATTCCCTATCTATTTCCCCCTGCTTCCCTTTCTACTTATCTTTCTATTTCCTCTTCTAATTGCCTATCTATTACCCCTCCTACTTTTTTTTATCTATTTCCCCATCTACTTTCCCCTCTATTCCCTATCTATTTCCCCTCCTACTTTTCCTTCAACTTATTTCCTTTCTATCTATTTCCCCTCCTATTTCCCTATCAGCATCCCCTTCTACTTCCCTACCTTTTCCCCTCCATGTGATACGCGCTCTTTCTCATAAATGAAAAAAAATTCACCGGACCGCAAAATTACATCAACATTTTTTACCCCAAATATGCTCTGACTCGCTGGTACGTGCTGATACACCCAGTATACGCAAAAATACATTCGTTCGCTTAAATAATGAAATTAAATCAATTCGTACTTTTATTGCACCTCATTCGTGAATACGGTGTCAATAATTTGAACGGCGCACATTGAAAACCTCATTTGAATGACCTACACAGAATAATCCGAAATTATGAATTATTATGCAAATCCCCGCCCTACCTTTCCGAACGCAATATTTTTAGCTGTTTCAAACCGTTCAACCGTCCAGCAAATGAATATGTTTGTTAATATTTCATCTAACATTTGAGTAATGTTGAAAAATGGATTCAATGGACAAATGAATTCAAATAGCTTAAAGCACTGATTAGGCAATACACAATAGAAATGCCTTCCATGCAGATTTGATTTGAAACGAAGTCACTTCTGATACTTTTGAAATGCAGGTGATAACTTTTGGTTCTATCCCATTTCGCACGCTTTCCGTCTCTCTTTAAAGGTACTGACGTCTCCGTCTCTCTTAAAAGGTAATGATGATTAAGTAATGCGGCGAAATGTAGAGCTAAATCACTATTGTCGGATTTAGAATCGGATTACATTATACATACAAAAAAATATGCTTTAAAAATTTTGAAGTTTTTCCTATCGTTTCCATTGAATAGAATTTAAATAAAAAAATTTAATTACTAACTGATGCATTTGAATGAAAATTTATTTCATACTTTTGTTATTCGGCGGTAAATCCTCTCTGCACGGGGGAAGAGGGCGAGAGGAGTGG
The DNA here is from genome assembly GCA_936435175.1 of Glyphotaelius pellucidus. NCBI lineage: Eukaryota > Metazoa > Arthropoda > Insecta > Trichoptera > Limnephilidae > Glyphotaelius > Glyphotaelius pellucidus. The sequence goes on along the minus strand of OW386548.1, from coordinate 6,122,315 downwards.
GGAGAGGGAAGGCAACGCATGCCGGGAAATGAATGAATGAATGATTGAATGAATGAATGAATGAATTAATTAATTAATGATTGAGTGGTCGAATGAATGAACGAATGAATAAATGAATGAATGAAATAATGAATAAATGAATGAATGAATGAATGAATGAATGAATGAATAAATGATTGAATGAATGATACATTAATTAATTGATGAATGAAATAATGAATGAATGAATGAGTAGATGAATGAATGAATGAAATAATGAATGAATAAAATAACGAATGAATGATGAATGAATGAATGAGTGAATGAATTACTGATGAATGAATGAATTTCTTCATTAAGTTGCACAACAACGCACGCTGGAAACTCACTACGTATGTAAATGCCTTTTTCAGAATTTGGTAAATTGATTTATAAAATCGATGTAAATAAAAAGATGTTTTGCTGAGAAAATTGAACGACTGGGAAAGACATATGCTACTTTTAATCCCGGAAAAAACATTTCATTCCCGTGGGAAAATACTTTCCCCTAATACCATGCGAGCGAAGCCGCGGGTAAAAGCTTGTTGTATATAAGTATGACGGGGCCATCTGTCGGGGAATAAACTGTCATTTAACCAAATATTTAATAGAATCCTTTCAATAATATATGAATTATTTGCCCAACTCGTCCAAGTCACAAGTACTAGCGACATAACGTTTTTAATATAAGTCGAGTGAAACACCAAGTACCTTCAGAAGTATTGTTAATGATTCCAAGGTAAATGTATTATTTGTACAAAATTCAGGCGTCATTTACAGAATAAGGTCGCGGTGTGTAGTTAAATTTGAGGTTAGGTCGACAGTGGTTGACATCCGAACAATCGACCGACTATTATAAGAAAATGGTTTGCACTACTTTAGTTCTTGCGTGTAAATAAACAGTGGTCGTGTGTTCGGAGAGAACTGGTGGATGGCACAATGCGCTTTGCTCGACTGGGTTCGATTCCGAAATCGCTATTTACCTATGCGCCACTTATTTCAGAAAGTCGTGTCGCTAAGAAGTAGAGTGCCGATGGCAACCTAAGTCAATAATTTCCTAAATTTAATATTTCTACAAAACATGGCGTAAATAAAGAAATTAATTTAGGACAGATATATCGATCATTCAGATGATTGGTCAGACATTTCCAAATATAAAGTTTTTGAGATAAATAACACCGAGAGAAATAACGGTCCGGACACTTAGTAAATATCCCACTAGTGACCCAGAAACATTTTGTTTAATTCATTACAAGTTTTTCTGTATTATATTTGAATTGTTGGGGTTTATGAGTTTATATTTTATGAAAATTGTACAAGATAGAGGGTACACTTTTGCTTTCAAATTTGGATTTTTCGGGGATGTCTGCCTAATCAACTGGGCGATCGATATGTCTGAAATGTGCACTAACAGAATTCAAACGACAAAGCAGATATAAAGATAATATTCAAATTTTCATTGGCTTCCGACAATACAGTGGTGACCGCAGCGTTCCAGCACCAAACCCCACTCCTGAGTGAGCGCTGGGCCCGAGCTCACCCCAGAACACGCCCTAAATAGAATTGATTATTTTTTTAAATTATTTTGTTTTTTTCTATGTACCCAATTAGTTCTTTATTTAAAAAATCTTTTTTGTAAATATATATAATTATACGGGACGAGTGTGATTGCACTATCCTCCCCACATCCTGGAATAAAAACATTATACATAAATTATTATTATTATTATTGTAAGAACAACTCTCTTTTTATAACTTTTGAAGGTTATTCCGTCTCGGTTAGACAGGGGTTAGGGGTTCTGGGTTCGACCATTATCTTTTTCTGTTATTTTGTGTCTTGTTCTCTTTCATATTTTCGATTAGATTATTAGTGTTACCTTCTTCTTCAATCATATAAAGATAATATATTATTAAGATTTATACGTAATTTTAGAGTGACGTCCATCAGTAATGATGGGGAAATGCGAAACATTTAATCAAGTAACAAAGCTCGGCCCGAAAATTCCTTCTCCAGAAATTTGTTAATTATTTGCAAACTGTCAAACTTCGTTTTATAATCTTGCTTCCAGCCTATAACTCTATTTGTTTTGACTTTTATTTAAATCAATCAATTCTTTGAACCCATGTGGAACAGTATTTATAATTTACTAAACTCAATAAAAATATTATTTATTTATTTACGCCCTTAAAAAAGATAACGTGAAAAAAAACTACGAAATTTTTTGTGTATCATTTACCAATTTCAAGCGTGAAATCGATTTTAAAAATATCCTTGGTATGAATATCAAACGAATTTATATGCAGTGCCGATTTTTTGTAGTTACGCGCTGGTATACTGTATAGGTGTTGGTGTAACTATAAGTGACCAGCTCAGGTATGGGGGCTCCATCGAAGCCAGAGTAAAGTTGGCTTCTCAAAATCTGGGCGTACTGTACAGGGCCCGCAGATACTTTAATAGTACACAACTGCTAACCCTGTGCAAATCGCAAGTGCGCCCCACGGTTGAATTTGGCAGCCCCCTTTGGTCTGGAGCTCCAAAATACTTGAAAAATACCCTCGACTATGTGCAGAAACGGGAGGTCCGTTTGATAGATTTTCCCATCTTAACGAACGGATTTCAATCTTTAGAGCACAGGCGTCGGATGGGAATGCTATCCATGTTCTACCGGTATTTCAATGGAAGATGCTCTGAGGAATTAGCGCCATTGATCCCTTCGGCACCGGTGCATAGTCGGGAGACACGCCAACATATATACACGGTTGAAATTTGTCACATGAGAACGGGTCGTTTTTTCGACTCGTAACATGGGTCTCTTAAAGACTAATGTTCATTCCTTCCTCTCCTCAAAAAGACCCTCCACACAGCATCCCAGATGACATGGGCCTTGAGGGAAATTATTTTCCTCAGGGCCTCCTGTACGAAGTTAATGTGAAAAAAAGGTATGGTAGGTATATAGTACAAGGAAAAATAGATTTTTCCTTGGTCTATTTGAATTAAAATAATATTAAGTTTTATACTTTGTTATTCGGTGACACATCTTCTCTGCACATCCCTTCTGGGTCACTTAGTTATATTTTGTGTAATTAGATATACCGTATTTTCCCTAATCCGACTGCACATTGTATATAAGTATGCCGGGGGGCCAACTTTCGGCGGATCAACTGTCATGTCATGTCATCAACTGTCATTCACCCGTTCGCTATAACGTCCTGTTTCCGTGCACCGCGTGTAATATAATAAAGACAAATTAATGAACTTTTTTACATTAGCTCCACACAGGAGGTCCTGAGGAAAACGATTTCCCTCGGCGCTTATATTATCTTTGGGGATGCTGTGTGGAGAGTCTTTTTAGGGAAATGAAGCACAGGAAACTCTGTGAAAGAAAAATGTATGAGGGATGGGTAGTAGTCCAACGGTAAGGCTCTTGACTAGCATTCCGAAGGTCGCGGGATCGAATCCCGGCTTGGTAAATAAATTTTATTTGATTAATTTGTGTTATTTCAATTTATTCATTTAAAATAATATATAGTATATTTGCGGCACGTTCCAGTGGAAGATACTCTCAGTATCACCTAAAGTTGCTTGAAATGGCTTTGGCCGTATTTGGTGACCAGATCTGAATAGCCAGGTACTCTTCACCTTCCTCTTCCCCATCTCCTTTCTCTCCCCACTACCTTCAGCCTCACAACATACCCGAATTGGGGATGCCATAGTCTCATGGCTCCAGACGGGAGCAGTTGGGACTCTTGTGCGGTGTTCATACAAAAAAAAAATCTGGGGGTCAATGTATCCAGAGTGACAGACGTTTGGATCCATTCGGTCTCTTAAACCAGTCTCTCCCGATCCGGTCCGCCACGCAATAGGCGGGCAAACGCACATGCCCCCAAACCCGGGACTCCTGCTATGTCACCAAACGCAGCGAACCACTTGGGCTGTACATAATATGCAATATACTATCGCAGCCACTAATACTTTTATATCGGACAAACTTACCAACCTTCAAATCAAATAGTTTTAATACTTGCTTGGTTAGATTTTATCAACGTTATCAAATATATAATATATAAAGTTTTACGTAAGAAAATTTGCATGCAATAAACATTACAAATTTATAAATGCATATTAGAGCACGCAGTCGTAATGTGATCTAACTTGAGATCAATAAATTAATAAATCAACTGCGTAATAATCAAAGGAATATCCCACTTCTCACATAAAATCATACTTATTATTTGTTCTGTCGATTTGTCGATTATAATTTTCCCCGTGCCTTTATGAACACTTCGTTTGACAGCAATGTATAATAATTTTTCTGTCATTTTAGACACTCTTCATAATAAAAATCAAAGAAAGTGTTTAAGTTATACCTACTCGTTATATAACCTTCTCACCGCAATTTGTCCAAGAATTATTTATTATAATTTTTTTTAAATGACTAACTAACTAACTGACTAACCATCACGCCGTTTCCCCGCAGGGGTAGGCAAAGAGGACGGACCGCCAAACAACTCGATCTTGGCACACACTCCTTGCTTCGTTCACATTCATACATCGTCTCATACATGCTCTTCTGTTATTCTGACTCTTGACATCGCCCGACTCAAGTATCTGATTCACTTGGTCGTGCCATGTATTCCTCGGGCGTCCCCGACTTCGTCTACCATTCACATTTGCGTCATATATTCTCCTTACACTCCTTTCCTCATTCATTCGCTCTACATGCCCAAACTATCTGAGCGTCCCTTTCTTAATCTTATTCATTATGCTTACATCAGCCTTGCATTCTTTGCGGATCTCCACAATTCTCACACGATCATACATGGTTTTATCACACATACGTCTCAGGGATCTCATTTCTACAGCATTCAGTCTACTTTCATCCTTTCTCTGCCAATTCTATGCCTCACCGCCATGCATCAGGGTAGGTACCAGCACTCCATTATGGATGGCTAGCTTCGCTTCTTTTGACATTTTTTTGTTGCTGCCAACGGCGTTCAGTCCTCCATTAATGGAGTTACCGGCATTACAAAAGCCGAAAAGATTGCAACTTTACTGGGGAACATCTTTCTATGGTTTCATTGTCCATAGTCAAGTTTTTTTGTAAGTATGTTCATTTTTGAAGTGAAACTTCTATAGCCCCGTTAGTGATTTGAAATTCAGGTGAAACGGAAGTGCGTCACTAAATTTATTATTTGATGGGTCCTCGTTTCTAATATAATGCGCTAAATTCGCGCCTCGGCGCGAAACTCCCGGAGCGCAGCGGCTAAGGTGCATGACAAATCCAAGCGGCCAGAGAGATAGACATCCATCATACGGAGTTCGAATCCCAAGAAATCAAAAAAAATAAACATTTTTATTTTTCTGAAATTAATATCCTATCTTCAAAACACTTTAAAATAAGCAGGCAAATGAAAAGAAAGCGACATCTAGCGATTTTCTAGTTTCACTTCTACCGCGTGTGAATCGCACACTCTAATATTTTTAAAGTAAGTTTTTGTAAGTGTGTTCAAATATTATAAGAGGAAAGTTATAAAGCAATATATTGAAGAAAGAACAGATATTTGAAATATTATAAATAATTAAGACAAGTACATATTATAGACACATTACACATAATTTCCTCACGAAATTATATAATATCAAAATATGCGGGTACTGCTTGTTTACAATATTAATTATTATGTACTCAATGTATTTATATTTTCTTATTAATTAATTACCATGCGCCTACTGTATTTCCATGTGAATTTTAAATTGCGTATGAAAATAATAATCTTTTCGTATTTATGGAAATATATCAAATAACATAATTTAAATTTAAAGATTTAATATAACAGCGTTATACATGTATCGTGTGTGTACATACATTATATGTATGATTTTTTTTCAGTTTACTGTTAAATATCTATCTTTTGTTTTACACATAAAAAATACTATTTTTTCTTTGTTAAGTTGTGCTTTACATTCGTTTTCTCCGCCTTTTAAACTCCAGCTCTGCTCTAAAAAAATGTGTACTTATCAATTAATGTATTTTTGAAAGAAAAACTTTATTTAATGTATGAAAACATGTAACCTTTGTACCATTATATTAAATAAAAATAAAAATAAAATGTATGTAAGCATGTGTGTACATGCATATATTTTTAACTTTTTATTTTGTCTTTTTATATTATTTTTATACCCATGTCTACCTTCATACATATCTTTTTTACTAAATACAAAATTATTTATCCGCCTCGGAACAGACTTTGTCTAGTGAGGTGGGTAAAAGAAATCAATGTACATTAATGAAAATAAAACAAACGCCCGGGTTGCCGGCACTGAAACTGAAAATATAACATAAGCGTTAATCTTTGTTAGGTTGCAACATTGTATCTGTATTCTCCCTTCCCGTGTCCCTAATCCATAACTTAATACTTCTTTTGAAGTCGGTATTTTTTATTGGTTTTTATTTCAAGGGGGAGAACATTAAATGATTTTGTAGAAAGAGATTGCATTTTTCTTTGTCTAAAAGTCATTTTAGTTGCAGGTTGGTGGAATGTATGTTGTAATGAGGATCGTGAATCTTTTGAATGTATTTAATTGTTTCAGAAAAATTAAATTCAGGACAATTACCACTGCAGAACTGATGTTCTAGCACAGGACAGCATGAGGAAATGTACCGTTCAATGAAATTTCTAGAATACTAAATGTTTTTAATCTTAAAAAATTAACTATTTTTTGTATACCTATTGTAAGAAATGGTTAATTGGTCCGTCGGGCAATAAATTTTAAAATAAAAAAAAATTAAAAATTGTTGAAATTGGGTAAATTTATAGATAAACTAGCTTTTCCCCGCGGCTTCGCTCGCATGGTATTACGGGAATTACTGTAGCGCTTGCACTTATCAATTATTCCCCCCCCTCACCCCCATCCCCTCCCGCATTGCATATATTCATTCCCTTACATTCAGTTTTCAAACATTTCACCTACCACCTAAATTTCATAATGCTATAGCTCAAAGAAAAAAGAATTACTTTTCCAATATTGTTCATCCGCTCGGAATTTATGCGCTTACAAACATTTCAGGTGTTTATTTTTATTTAAATATTTGGATGTTCGTAAATATAATAAAAAATACTCTATTTATCATTCAGTCTTTATAATCGTTACGAATAATATTTTTAATATAGGAACTCTCATCTGACATTTATTCCAAGCTTGTTATATTTGAATTTTTTGCAGTAGTAGCTGACCAGTAGACTGAGTACCTATCAGCATAGAGCCCAAAAATATATCAACATTGTTTCCTTGGAAAAGATTTTTTTCTGACGTTAGCAAAAACTCGCTTTTGTTAGCGACAGAAAACGTATAACAAATATAATATATTAATATTTATAATTTCATAACGCATTTATTTTTGGGATTTTATGCCGTGTTGCGCTACCTCCTTCTTTAGTCATGGTTTCGGACAGCGTTACAGTGTCCATCATCAGGGCAGATGTACAAAAGTGCCACGTCTGCCTCTGCATTGTAACGCTGCTGTCCAAAAATTTGGTTATAGACGGAGGTAGCCCAACATGGCAATAATACCCCAAAAATATATCACTATAATACTTTTGGTCGTGAGAATCTAAAAACAGATATTTTATAGAAATGACAATAAAATTCGCGTTCCTAAAACACACACTACAAAATATCTGATAAAATCTCTGAACTGCATTGCCTACACACTATACATTTCACTTCCAGGTATGGAAAAAAACATCTAGCATAATAAAAAATTTCAAAGCAATGAAAGAATTTTTTTTTGTACATTTAAAAATGAAAATATATTGTTTTCTTGTCATGTTTTGTTCTATCTTGTCTCTTTTTCCTTTATTTGTAATCATCCGTATTTGTACATTCTTGATTTCTTTTCTTTACTTGTTTTCTCTAGTTCTACTAAAACATTTTTACGCTCTACTATTTTTATTTTTATACTGTACTGAATGTGAAACTTATATTTTTAATATCAAAATACCTTCGTTAAATTGTACCTATAACTCCCATCTATGAATTATTGTAATTTTCTCCCGATCGAAAATGAGTTTTGTAATTCGTCAGGATTGCTCCAGCAAGAAATAAAAACAATTTTTTAAAAAGTTGTATTTTAGTAATATTATTTGTGTTGTATGTCAGATGTAGAGTTCCCAGAGCGCGGGAGGTTCTTGGATTCCTGTAATAATGTTTTGAAGAAATGGTACACTAATTAACAAAACTCTGAAGTATTCATAAATTTACCTCAATTACGTAATTTTCGTTCCGACCTCCCTGGGTGTCCTATATCCGAGTAAAAATAATGATTATTATAGTCGCCCTTTGAAGATATGAAGCGTTTTTTCAGGTGCGTGTTCAATGTTTGAATACATTAAAAAAGGTTAACAACTAATTGGAAAAGGTGTATTTGGGACAATCGGACAGTATCTCAAAACCAGTAATTAAAAAAAAATCGTTGCATCCTTAATGTACCCATTCACATGGGCGTGTATAATATAGGACAATTAGAGCTAGTGAAATAAAATGGATAGATTCTCTCGAAATGTGGTGCTAGAGAAAAATGGTGCAGGATTCCATGAGCAGCCAGACGCACAAATGTGTCCATCATGAAAGAGCTGGGCATTCACAATAGGCTTTCAACTATCTGCCTACAATGCATTTTAAGATATTTTGGACACGTTGCTCACCAAACTGAGGACTCTAACTTGGAGAAACTCATAGTCACTGGCAAAGTGGATGGCAGAAGAAACACAGAAAGGTCACCAATGCGCTGCAGTGACCAAGTATTCCTGGTGTCCGCAGCTCTCCCATGCAGCACAGGACTGCGAAGAGTGGAGGAGCCTTTTCCAACATAGAAATTGGAGTAGGGGTCACGATCCCCAGCAATGAGGAACCGATTTGAGAAGAAGACAATCTTGTGGACAATAGGTAATGATCGTAAACATAAGAATCTTAATGAAAAAAGTTATTTCACTAAAGTATATAGGGGGTATAAAACTATCTTCCTCGTAGACATAGTGTCCGACCGAAACAGGACTTTCTACCGAAAATGAATCTTCGGTATCTGTCCCAGTTTCGGCCGAAACCGAAACCGAAACTTTTTTAGACATGTTAAAAATCTATTATTTACTGAAATTAGGCATATTTTTAACACTTATACAGACAATTAACACACGTACTAAATGAAATAAAAACAACAATTGAAGTACGTGAAAAATATATTTCTGTATAATTTTTTTAAAAATATTACTACTAGGTATAAAACAAACGAAAATTATAAAAGTAACATAGCATATTAACTACTTCTTGGAACAAAATTTTGTCAATAATCAATACTTACATTATAAAGGAAGGACCCCATTAATCAAGTTTTTAATTTTAATTGCGTTTAAAATCACAAAATTTTTATTAAATGTGTTAAATGAAATAAAAAAAAAAAAACAAGAATTGAAGTAAGTACAAGAATTTTTTTTTTTTGATATTACTGCTATACAAAAAAAAATTATATTACTGCTAAACAACAAAGAAATATGGTAACGTTGGAGGGCACCACCGTATAGGCGGTCGTTAAGTGTTTTTTTATTAGTTAGGCCGTATTATAGGTAAAAATAAATATTCAAAATTTGTTTTGCTTCAACGTCATAAAATTTACTCTTATCCGTGCACATACATCGTGCTTGAGTATTATCAAAATATTTTTTTCTAAACATAAACGATAATTATTTGCGCTTTAAAAATACTGGCATAATAGATTGCAATTCCTGGCTGTAGTAAATTAGACACAGTGAATTCCAGAGCCTACGAGCTTACCGCTCTTCCACGGTCGTTGAATTTGCGTGTTTATTTTGATGTCGAATTATAACATCAACAGAATAAAATGAAAATGCAGGTATTTTTTATGTGAAGACACACGAGAGTGTCACGCCAGTCTTTGAAGTAAGCGAAAGTTGCATTACTGATTGCTGCGCCCGCGTTTGCATGTTTGTAAAGAGTTTTGATGCTTCGCTAGTAAAGTATTGGTTGCAATCTTGAAATTCAACCCAGGTCCTTACGTTTACAGCTGTTGTGCAATTTGCAGGTTTACATCGAATAGTCATAATTTCATGTACAAAATGGACCGAAGACAGATCGTGGAATATAGAACTTGAGCGAAAAATATTGTGGTTTAAAAAACATGTACTTACTTTTTCTTATTTTAGCGACTATATAAAATAATTGTATATACATACAAAATATAATGATGAATTTAAATAAGTATATATATTGTATTTCTTAGTCCTCCTCACCAGGGGGTCCTGTGACGAGGTGGACTAAAGTTAGGTTGGAAGTAGTTTATTTGTCTTCTATGTCGTTTTTAGTGTCTTAATTAGGGTTTTTTCAGTCATATTTTTATTCTTGATTTGTACTCATTATAGTTTTATGTCTTGGGGAAAGATGTCATGGAGTTTTGTTGCAAAGTATGTGTAGTTTCTTTGTCCGAATGTGGTTTTATAATTTGGAATATTTTTATGTCACTTTTATTCGATCTAGTGATATGCATACACAGTCTACTAGAGGATTCAGTATTTTTGAAAAGCTTGAAAAGCATTTGGCACGTCAAAGCTATTGAAAATTTCAATTGAAGGCGATCTAATTGGTACTTAGTATGGTTTTTATGATTCCTTTTTGAATTGTATTCAGGTTATGTATGTACTTATGTGTAACAGATCCCCTATTCGCATAGAATCTGTAAATAGATCAACACACGCTGATTCTGAATAAATAAGTTTAATTATTAAAATTCAAAACATTCTTCCATAATCTCTGGATGTTTCATTTCTTCCTTGTTGGCAATTTATTTTGCTTTGCTTTTTTCGTCCCATGTTCGTGATTGTAATATACTAAAATTGAAAAACCTTATAACTTGAAAAACTTTATAGAGAAACTATAGTTCCAAGAGATCAAAAAATATACATCTAATAAATTTCCATAACTTAACCTAACCTATTTAAACTAGTTTTTTTTCATCACTTTTTATAACTTTATACCGCTTCAATAAATGTCAACTGTGACAAGTTTTCAAGATTAATTTGTAGAACTCCATTTTATTTTTTTTATTTCTTATGTAACATGAATTATATTCAATAATATTTTATTTAATTTTTAAAAATAGTTTTTTTAAAACATGTTCTGCTATTTATTATTTTTACGCGCGGTAGCTGTTTCGCCTTCTGAAGGCATTATCAAACTGTGGTTGTACCACTTACAGACGATACATTTAGATTATATAGTGACTGCAATATTTATACGAGTATGTACACTGTACACACAAAAAAGCTTTTCTGAACATTATTGTTATGGGTGATTTTTTTGTAATAATAATTATTATTAAGTATTTGTTATCGTGTTACTAAAATATAATTTTTTTTTTTGCTTTTATTTAAGTGTTAATATGTATCTGCTGACCAGACCTCTCGTCTAACCGGGACATGTTAAATGAGAGGTATGTGTTTAATGAGTCCCGGTTGCGACCATTGTCTTTTTCTATTTTTCTGTGTCTTGTTCTCTTTCATATTTTTGTTTAGATTTTTATTGTTATATTACATTCATGGGAATAACCTTCAAAAGTTATAAAATAAGAAGAAAAGTTATACCAAATATCTAGTACTGAAATGTCACATTTTATTATTTCTCTGAGATGGGCAGGTATACAAAATTATTTAAGCTGCATTGATTTTTTTATTTAATTTTATTTTTAATGAAAATTTTTTTTTACAGTAAATACCTTTTTTATTATTTTGAACGCCTTGCCCTAGGGATGTCGCTGCATTATGGCGGGTGAAGTTTACAAATTGAATTTATTCATAATATGCTTTATAATTATTACTATAATTTATTCAATCCAGTTTTATTTATAAATGTTTTATATGATATCTAATTGTAAATTAATAGAGAATGTGAGACATGTATGAATGGAGTTGAGGTGGTCAGAGTGTAGAATGTATGTGTATTAAGATTGAAATGTATTGCAGATGTAAGGCTTAGGCGACACGTTAAATATTTGTCACGATCGATTTTGATGGACCGTGATCCATCAATATGGATTGGAGTGCCACCTAGATCACAATATGGATCACAGGATTTCTAGATTCCTGATTTCCGGATTGTGATATGGATTGCGATAAATATTGAACGTGTAGTCTACGCCCCAATATTTATAACGATCCATAGGTTCACGATACGGAATTCAGGAATTTAGACATCCTGTGACCCATCCTTCAATACGCTAGCCTACACCATTATGGGTGATGGAATGTATTGCGTATGTAAATCAAATAAGCAAGTCTTTCAAAACCATAATTTACTCTTGAACAAGATTATTTATCGGAAAGTGGGAAGCGAATACGGAGTAATTCGCGAGCGGTTGGATCGACGGCAATCGGAAACAGAATGAATTCTCTTTTAGTTCGGCATCCGTCGCTGGGGTAAAAAGGTCCGTATCCGCTATTGGAGTACAATTAGGGGCCATCCATAAATTACGTCACACATTAAGAGGGGGGGGGGGGGAGTAGAGAAGTGTGACATTGTGTGACAAGGGGTATGGGGGGGTCATCTGTTCTGTGACATCACATGTAAAAATCTAAATAATTAAAACGCAACAAAATTTTAAATGTAAAATTTCAAAATATGTGACGTCACACTAGGGGGGAGGGGTCTCACAAATGTGACGATGTGTGACAGGGACGGGGAGGAAGGGGGGGGGTCAAAAAATCATGAAATTTGTGTGACGTAATTTATGGATGGCCTCTTAGCCAGTAGGAGGTTATCACGACGCGAATGTGCTGCGTTGTTCGCTAGCCACATGTCATGTTAAATAAATATCACACTATTTGATAAATATCTGCGGATCACAATAAATATTGAACGTGTAGGGTTCGCCTAAGGATCCGTAGTCTTATTTGTATTTTGTATAAGTATAGAGTTGGATTTCGGTTTTGAAGTTATCGTTATCAGGCATGCTACAAATACACCAACTATATTTATATATAAATCAAGCATATATTAAGCGTTCTCGCAATCTCAACGTCAAGGCAAAGTCATGATTATACTGATTTTATTATTGATAGTGCCTTTGAATGTATATTTCAATAGTCTGGTACATGTGCTTACAAGACTATTTTATGTTTTGTTGTTTGTTTTACTGCATCGGTCAATCTTGCATATTTTATAACAATGTAGGCCGCATACACGTGCATATAGGCACGTTCACTCACAGTTCTCAATGGCAATCATATTATGTAAATTAAAATGAGTTCATCATTCCTTCCATTGTTTGGAATTATTTGGAAACGGATGTGGGATTGAGTTTCACATGAACACCTCTTGACATTATTGTGTTTATTTCAGTGCCACAGTCGAACCAATCAAAAATTGTGTCTTTCATCTTTGATGCTTTTTGAGAAATGTAAGTTCTCAGTAATCCACTTTTAAAAACACCTGTCGGAAAAAAATTGAAATTGCATTTAAATACTTGTAGATGCTGCCGACAGATTTGTAGAATAAACTTACTTATTATAATAAATAATAAATACATGTTTTATTCCAGGATGTGGGGAGGATAGTGCAATCCCACACATCCCATATAATTGTACATATTTATATAATTATACATTTTTTAACACAACAGATTTTTTTTAATAATGAACTAAGTAGAGACATAGAATAGGAAAAAACAAAATAATAAAAAAAAAATCATTTCTATGTAGGGCGTGGTCTGGGGTGAGCTCGGGCCCAGCGCTCACTTAGGAGTGGGGTTTGGTGCTGGAACGCTGCGGTCACCACTGTATTGTCGGAAGCCATTAGCCGCATCCTGGCTCCAGTGACCCGATGTCTCATTAAACCGGCGAATCCGTGCAATCCTAGTTCAGTGAATATTTGATAACATTACCCACACATAACCTGATATATGTATATTATTTAATCAAGTTATCAGTTACTTGATATGCCATGTATGTGCTATAATACACCATTCATAATGTCTTCATTTTTGTTTTCTTTTTTTTCCATCTTTATTGATTAAATTACCGTGGGGATGTGCTGTATCTGCCTTACTAGGAACTCTTGTTTTGAGAGCAGGCGCATTACAAAAAAATAACAACACAATATTACATGTGAAATAAAAGAAAATCAGCGTCGCACCATTGGAAATTCATAGTTATAAATAGGTGTTAATAAAATCGATGATGTTTGATCTGTTCTGGTTGGTGATCCAAGACTTGGTGTCTAATTTATATTTAAAATAATTTGTGTTCTCTCTAACGGCCAGTAGAAGCGCGTTGTATAGCTGTGTTGCAAAGTACATAACGAAATTTTGAAATATTAAACATTATGTTCATTTTATTGACTGGGATCATCGTAGATGGGTACCTACTTATTATAGAAATTGATTGTCAAGTTTATCACAAAGTTTTGACGTGACTTTGATGCCCTTTTATAAATCCCGTTTTTGCTAAAACTTTTATTGCTTTAAAACGATCATAATGTCAAAATAACAACAAAGGACGCACCAAATTTTACTGTCAAAACAACATCCAACTGTCAAACAATCATGCCGAATTTCCTGACGTCGCCGCACGCAAGCCTAGACCAATACAGTAATTATTATCAAATCTACAATTCTTATAATAGTTGTAATTGTTTAATATCTTCAATGGGTGCATGATAAAAAGATTAAAATACAGTTAGAAATTTTATATCTTGTAATTCGGTTTTACTTTTAGTCGCATATTATTTGCATACGATTTGTACGCATAAATTCCAGGAGGAACATTATTCGACAATGTTCAAATCATCTCCAACCAAAAGGGTAATATTCATTCATTAATATATTTTTTCTTGATTAAGGTGGGGAGTATCAATAGCGATAAACTCAAAACAAAAATACGCCGCAGGCAAAACGTTCATCAGAGCGCCTGTTTAATCATCAATCATTCAATCAATATATTAATACGTGAAGCCAAAACTTTGTACCCCTTTTTACGAAAATTGCGCGGACGGAGGAGTATGAAATTTCGCACACTTATAGTTTATATAGAGGAGAAGTGCATAATGCTAATATTTTTTAAAAATTATGCATAAAAATAGATTAAATCAATAACAAAAACATTACACACACTACCATGTATTTGACACACACACTCGCGTCTTTACTCTATTGTTTATGTCTATGGCCAAATTGAGAAAAGATTAATATTGTTTGTCTTTAATATTATTTGTCTATGGTCTTACTGAATGTCAAACATAAAAAAAAACATTACAATTATGGTCGAATTTCGACCATTGGGCGACCACTAGTATTTCTTTAACACGCATTGTTCATAATGTTAAAATGACTAGCTTTTCCCCGCGGCTTCGCTCGCTTGGTATTACGGGAAATTACTGTAGCGGTTGAACTTATCAATTATCCCCCTCCTCCCCACCCCACCCCCTCCCGCATTCCATACATTAATTCCCTTACATTCAGTTTTCAAACATCTAGCCTGCCACCTAAATTTCACAAAGAAAAAAGAATTATCCAATTTTGTTCATTCGTTCGGAATTTATGTGCTTACAAACATTTCGGATGTTTATTTTTAATTAAATATTTGGAAGTTTGTTAATATAATACAAAATTACACTATTTATTATTCAGTCTTTATAATCGTTACGAATTATATTTTGAATGTAGGAACTCTTATCTGACATTTATTCCAGCTTGTCCAAAAAAAAACAAAACATATTCTAATATTTGAATTTTCTGGGGCAGTAGCTGACCAGGGGGCTGAGTACCTACCAGCTTAGAGCCCACAAATATATCAACATCGTTTCCATGGGAATGATTTTTTTCTGACATTTGCAATTAACTCGCTTTTGTTAGCGACAGAAAACGTATAACAAATATAATATATTAATATTTATAATTTCATAACGCCAGAGCTTACCATCATATACAACATATAGTCTGCGCATATAATTTAGCTTTCTATTGGTGAATGAATTTTCAAAGTCTTTTTATTGGTTAATGCCTGAAAAGGTCATAAACAAACTCGAGCAGTTTCGCATTTATAATATTAGTATGGATATGGATTATTTTACCTCTAAAAGCAGTGAAGTTACAACAAGAGCTAGAAGTTACCATATCACAAGGCTTGAAATGGGAACCGCATTTTGCTGGGGTTTTCAAAAGAGCTAATTCATTAACATATTAAATAAGGAAAGGATTCCTTGACCTAACACCGGACAAGATGATAAAAATGTACAAAACAGGTGCGACCTCTACTCAAATACGAATTCCAGATTTTGCAAACGATATAGTATAGATCTAATAAAGAGAGTACAGAGACGGTTTACAAAAATACCAAGAGGCAAAATGAAAATACTCCTAAGGGACTAAAATTACCAACGTTAAAAAAAGAAGAGAAAAGAGTGACTTGATCGAGACTTTCAAAATTTTATCTGGACATTACAGTTGCACTGGCATCCAAGAAATCTTCACCACCAACATTGACACACTTCCTTGCAAATAGAGTAGTGGATGCATCGAACAAACTTCCACACGACATCGAACATGTCGATAACGCGTCATCGATTCTTGTTTTTGATTTTATGGAGTTTTTTCATAATCCTCTAACTAGCTAGGGCTTGTAACAATACCCTTTAATTTTTCTAACTAGTAGGCACTGCGGCTCATTTGGCCTTCCTACTACTACTCTTGGTTGTATTAAATTAACTGAATTTATGTTATCACGAGGAAAAATTCGTAACTGGATAAAAAAAACCTCATCGCGTCGTCCATGCTACGAAAGATTTAAAGATCTATTGGGTTTATATTTGTAGATAAGAAAGGACTAACTTATTTCTAAACTTAACTTTCCTATTTAAAACAACTCGATTTACTGTTTTTTATCAAAGTGCCGTTAAAGTAGTAAATTACGCGTTCATACGAGTATATTATTCGTAAAAACCGTGGTTTACTATTCCATAGATAAAATAAAAATGATTCTCGCGTGGAAATGAATTATCTATTGTCGTTCGCCTTACACGTGTAGATACCTATCACTAAAGTATTCAAACCGTTTGATGGAATGATAGAGATGAGATGCATTTGGATTGAAAGTTATTTTTTGTTGCGATTGAGTCATCACTCGTGTCGGAGAACATATCGTCATCAGATTTTTTTTCACATCTCGAGCCAAATTTAACTTATGACCTTGCGAATGAGGCTAAAAATATGTAATAAAATCCACCACACATAATATGTCATTGTTAATAAAATTTGAAAATCTTGATATTTAAAAAAAAAGAAAAATTGATAAATTTCCAAAAATTTCGAAAATTTCAAAAATCTTAAAAAATTTTAAACTTTTTGAAAAATTAAAAAAAAATTTAAGATGAATTTTAAAATGTCAACAAATTTTAAAATTCCCAAAAATTTTAATTTTTAAATTTCTGCACTAGATGCTCAAGCATTCCTAAAATTGAGCACAGAGGAGTTGATTGCGAATTTTTGATACAATCATTGTAAACCAGAGAGAAAGGTGCAAGTTCTTCTGCGACGGAGAAGTTAACTACATAGTAAGATACACACCGACAGCTGGTGACAGAACATGTTGTCAACCACCTGGGTTGTGTCTTTGGGGTTATTGCCATTCGGTTTGTAGATGAGTTATGTTGTATGGGTAGGTATAAAGGACTCTGTAGTAGATCGGTAAGATCAAAGGCTCTATGTCGTGAATTTTGAGGTACAAAAAATACCATGACAAAAAACACAAGATTTGGAAATTATCAGCCGTATTCTGCCTCGTGCCAGTAGATGAATTTTTTTTTTACATGAGCTCCACACATTAGGCCCTGAGGAAAATTATTTCCTTCAGGGCCTATGTCATCTTTGGGGATGCTCTGTGGAGGTTTTTTTAAAAGGAAAGTAAGGAGAGGAGAATTCTGGAAAGGAAAAGGGTTTAAGGGGTGGGTAGGAATCTGGGGTTCAGTGTGACCACCACCAAGACCTAGACAAACCTCACCCCATAACCCGGGCACCACTGCTAAATCATCAAACGTAGCGAACCACTCGGGGTGACCTATGGCAGAGGTGTTGGTTATCCAATAAAGTTTTCCGGGGCGGCAGAACCCATTCCCGCCTCCCAAATTGGTGATGATCAAAGTATCCAAAAGGCGCCTGGCGCTAGTAAAATTTTGGAGTTCCATGCCAACTCAGAATCAAGTCAACTCAACACCTCTTTGAAAATACATTAAAAACTATGAAAAAAATAGTTTGAAAATAGCCGTTAATCCTAATCTAACGTAACCCAATTTAACCAATTTTTAATATTTTTTTATCACTTTTCTGAAGAGGTTCTGAGTTGATCATTCTGACTTGTTCGGTCGCCAAATTTTGGAGCCCCTTGTAATAACCAGTAAAAGAGTCTGGTAGGTGATCACTGTAACCTATAACATTTGGATGATTTGTACGTTTGGGTAGCGCTGTTTCATGAAAAATAATATCAAGGGCGATGTGTTAGGTGTTAGATATTATCAGCGCCGTGGCGCCTTGGCAATTCGGCGCCCAGGGCGGACCGCTCCAATTGCGCCCGCTTGGGATTGGCCTTGCCCGGGTGATTCTCAAACATTCGGTACATATTATAAATAGTGCAGGTTATCTAGCGTGGTCGATCGATAAAGGTAACTTATCATCGTTCCCGAGCACAACTGCAGATTGCTAACGAACAAACAACAGTTGACGACGGCTAAGTGTTGTTAATTCAACAACATGGTGCAACGGGGTGAAGTTTGTCTAGGTCTTGGCGGTGGATGCGTTACTGCGGGAGTTGTCGAGGGAGATCTAACCTAGACCTCTCCAGCCAGACTCGCACTCTCTGAGAGCGTTGAGGCTCAGGTATTACGTGTCTAGAGTGGCATTCCAGAATCAAGTTCAATCCTGTACGTTATAGTACATTATTGGTGCCGAAACCAGGGATTTCTTTAGATAAAAAGGCATCTCTGTATTAAATTCGTTCCATGCAAAGCGTAAAATGCTATGAATTGTTAATTTATATGTGAATTATACCGAAAAACATGAATCATTGACCGCACATCTAAATTATAATTGCCTATAATTATTATTTCTTTACGTTTTGCGGGTTATTCTCTTTCTTCATTTTAAACGTTTCCAAACTGTTTATTGTCAAAATGGCCCCAACGGTGCAAGCGTTGTGCCGGAAACGGACATTAGCGAATAATAGATTAATTAAAACATCTGAGATCGCGAAAATCGCTTTGCACCAGCACACGCAGAAATGCTGGACTTCATAAGTCCGTCACTCCTGGACACATTGACCCCCCGAATCCTACCCACCTTTCATACCTTTTTCCTTCCCAGAACCTTCTCTCCTTCCTAACCTAAAAAGATCCTCGACACAGCAACCCCAAAGATGAGATATGCCCCGAGAGATTTTTTTTCCTCAGGGCCTCCTGTGCGGAGCTAATGTAAAAAAAAAATCATTAGACGTGAACTATTGTTAGTGCGTTACCGATTCGCAGTCGTGCTTGAGAACGATGACAAATTATCAACATTATCGATGAATTCTTTATCGATCGACCGTGTTAGAAATCCAGCTGCTGTTTGTATATTCATCAAAACAATAGAGACAGCATTTTGATTTTCGACACATGATCTAGCCCAGAATTCGATATTATCGATGCTGTTAGGATGTATTATATATATTGTACCCAATACTTTAATGGATCCATAATTTTAATTATGGTACTTTACCAAAAATGAGTGTATAACTAGCGGGCTAAAATTAGCCCGCTAGTTATACATAAAAGATGTTGATTGGAATAATAAAGTCGGTTAGGAAAATACAGACAATATAGATTATACCTAGGAACAACACTACTCGTAACTCGTAACCCACATCATTGGAATGCTGTTTCAAAAGATATGACAATATTCTACAC
Source organism: Glyphotaelius pellucidus (assembly GCA_936435175.1). Lineage (NCBI taxonomy): Eukaryota > Metazoa > Arthropoda > Insecta > Trichoptera > Limnephilidae > Glyphotaelius > Glyphotaelius pellucidus. Next base: position 6,102,304 of record OW386548.1, on the reverse strand, counting down.
AAAGTAACTATCGTCAGTAGGAGTACCTACTAGATAACAAAAAAAAATCCAGGCCATCTCGATTTATACAATTACTGTTGAGTTCCTATTATTCGACCTTAATAGGTTTGCGAGTATGAATGTCTGAAAACAAAGAATTAAGGGGGGGTACGGTTTTAAAGGCGAAAAAAAGGCATATTTTCATGATTTTTTTGGAAACATGAATAATGTTGGCTTATTTCTTTTATATACACGTTATATTATGACATCTGAAGTATCTTAAAAAAAAATAAATAAAAAATATTAATAAAAAAGTCTGTGAGAGCGAATCTCCGGAGGCGCCTTGAAAAAAATGTATTTCGCGGTGAACATTATAACTCGTTAACAAATCATTTGAAACAAAAAAAAAATTGAAATGGGTTTTAAAATTCACATGTTTTGTCAGGTTGTGACGAAGCGTTTTTTTTTTCGTTTTTTTTTTTTGCAGCATGTTGAATTCAAAAGTGCGATTTTTGCTAAAATTTTCGGTGAATTTGTTTTTATAAAATGTAAAAAAAATGGTAAATAAAAAAAACTCTTCGTCGCTACCTGTTGATTTATGTGTATAAATTGTGTAAAAATTTTCAAAAAGATCGGTCAAGTAGATTTTGAGTTATAATGTTCACAGATTTAAGAAAAATATTTGCCAGAAAATCGATTTAAAGTTTTTTTATATACGAAATATACTTGAATCCAGCAAGAGAGCCAGTCGCTTGAAATGCTGAATCTTCGTTAGTGTTGCTCCGATTTACTTGAAATTTTGACACAATACTTTCGACATGTTGTAAATTTAGAAAAAAAATTAAAAATGAGTTTTAAAACCTTACCCCCCCCCCTTAAGGAGTGTCATGATAGCCCGAAATATCCAATGAAATTGGTTAATTTTCCTCAGAAATCGGTAAATATTTAAATAAAATCCTGTAATTATCTACGATGATAACCATTAAAATTGTCTATTTTCCTAACTGTTAATTCTTGGTGAAATTCCTCAATAATAAGCACTCATATAATGAAACCAATTTTAAATTTCATCCTACATATTGATGGATTCGTACGTCCTTACACATATCCATGTTCCTACCCACTTCTCATACCTTTTTCCTTCCAAAAACTTCCTCTCATTTATTCACACAGCTCCCCAAAAAACTCTTCACACAGCTCCCCAAAAGGCTCTTCACACAGCATCCCCAAAGATGACACAGGCCCTGAGGGGATTTAATTTTCCCTTTGGGCTTCCTCAGAGAGGAACTAGTGTAATTTTTTAAATTTATTGTGGACGACTTTTTTGCTTTGTATTTTATTGAAACCTGAACACAAAATAAGAGTATCGTTCGTTAAAAAATGTTCCAGATTTCCGAGAAAGAATATTTTTTTAGAAAGTAGTATTAAAAATATAAATTTTAACAATTCCGTTGCTTAGTATCGAATACCCATAATCTTCATTTTCAGTCCTGTGTTTTTTGCAATTTTGCATTCAGAATGATCACTTCTATAAAAAGTATGCCAAAAACCAAACGATTCGGGAAAAAACTGTCGGAAAATATGTCACATTAATGTACCAGTTTGAACATGTTTAAAGAAAAATTTTCAGGTCTAAAATAAATACGCAGACCAAAGATATTGTGGTTTTTAGGACGCTTAATTGGTTTACGTGGTGTTATAATGAGTCGACAAGACATGTGCCTTCACAAATATCATCAAGATGGATAATATTCCGCCAAACTAGAAGTTTCATCGGTGTATCATACAATAAACTACAACAGAAGTGTTATCAAGTAACCTAGACGTAAAACACCGTATAATAATGGCGCTGCCGCTCGGATAGGCCTTTTAGCATGTAAACAATCTCTGCTACGATTTCAAGTTAAAAACGTCAGTGCTAGTGTACCCGATGCACCCAATACCGCGGTTCGTTTTAATTTCCTCCGGCAGTGTCTATACTCTGCAGTCCGCAGTCTGTGCTCGCTGTATCTGACAGCAGCGAGCACGAGCCGTTTTGAGTCCGCCATCGGGGCCCCTCGGCGCTCAGCTGTTAGCTTGTTGGTTTGTTTGTTTGTTGTCGGGTTACGTCTTACGTCAGGCGGTGAAACCATCCGGCTCCGACGAGGCAAGGTTAGCGGGCGGCGCGGCCAACCTACATAGCAGCTGGTGAAAGTTCGCCGGTCGGCTCTGTAGGAGAATCTGTAGTCTGTAACCCAACCAGCACCCGGCGTTCTGCCTGCGCTCCTGGTCTCCCTATACCTGCTCGCTTCCTTTTACTTATGGGAGTAGGGGTCGTTGGACAAGAGAAGATCCACTATTCCAAGCTAAATGAAACAATTTATTACCTGTAAAAAGTATTATTCAAGAAACACCAATAACACCTGGAATTATTTCAACTGTTACAATCTGTTTTCTAAACGTTTCGGATGAGTTCCGACATCATTTGTACAGTCCGGGACGTTATCGGATTGTGAAAATGACTGATTTGGGTGCATGCATGTAATGATAAACACCAATCCGAAGATTAATGCACTATTTTCGAATAATCTTTACTACATATTTCCTTAAAATTATAAATACAAAAAATACGTTTGGATAAATTGAAGATTTTTCTCTCGTCTCCATTGAGAAGAATTAAAATAAAATTCTTAATTAATTTATAAAAATAAAAGCGTAAACAACTAAAAAATGTGTTTTTCATTAAAAATATATGAACGTATATAAGAAATCACTTTTTAAAAATACAAATATATGGCTAAAATTATTTGTGACAGTTTTCATTGATTAGCTTTTTTCTTTAACCTAAAATTTTTCATAAAATAAATAAAAACCATTTTTGCACTTGAAATCGTGACCTCTAGACACCGTTACAACTAAGAACACACATTTTTGGATTATGGCTTCCTCAAAATGGGCCGTTTAGGCAGGTTAAAAAAAAAATATTTTTATTTGTTTTCTATTAACCAACTAACACAAAAATACCTGGAGATTTGTTACTTATTTTCAGTGATTTACGTTTAATAGTAATAGTAAACCTATAACGACTAACTAGTAACCTATTAGCAACTTAGATTACTCTATGAACAGGTTTTATATATGATAGATAAGTTATAAATTATTGTAATATCTCATAACTATTAGCTTTAATAATTGATAGCAACTTACTTCGACCGACGTCTGTTTAAAATTTATAATTTCCGGGTATGGTTATTGGGAACGAGGATGTTAATTGTGTACTTATTTTGTTACACACGGTACATGTATTATATGTTACTACTCATGTAGGACTTTGTTTATAATGCACACATTCAACTAAATAACCTGCAAGGGTTGTAAGTATTTGTCGCAAGGAAATTGGAAACTATAGTGAGGAGGGCAAGGAAATTGGTAAAGATAACAAAAAACTTAGCGCTGATAGCTCCATCTTCCCATCTTTCTTATAATCTTATAAACGACCCATTTAGCAGAAACAGTGCTCAAAATGGACATCTCAGCGGTAGAATCATATATTACACCTTGTTGCATGTCTTTTAATCTGAGTTCCGGGGTTTCCGTTATCGAGCTCAAGGACATTTTAATAAATAAAATCATATGTCGAAGCATCTTCACCGATATTCACATAGTTTTTTATTTTTTTATCGACACGTATAAACGTAGTTCAATATGTGCATCAATGTGTGCCTTCGGTTTAGGTAATCTATATTCAGCTTCTGTTTTCTGTATCCCTCAGGTTAATTTGTTCATTTTGGGAAAGCTCACATAGGTCTAATAGAAATCGTTGTATCTGCCTTAATGTCTCGGTTAGAAATACGGTCTATACCATGTTAGAAAGAGAAAACATCATGCTTTATCTTGAAGATAACCATAGAAAAATTAAAATGTGCACCTCTATGAAACCAAAATTCACGACCTCAATTTGAGAAATTTTTTTAAGCTTCGTGAAATTTTTATTCACAATTTTTTTATGAAATGACAAAAATTTGAGAAGTAACTTTTATAATACATATTACTAAATAACTATCAACGTGTTTTTCTTTTTTCCGTTATTAGTAATTTTAGTAAGAAAAAAAAATAAGGTTATCATTTTTCAAAATTTTTTATGCTCGCCTTCAAAAATTCAATTCTTAAATATTCCATTTATTTGAAATTTATTTCAAAGCAGAAATTTTTAATCTAGCTCCTCGTATATTTTTTCTTAACTATTTGATATTCAGGGAATAAGTAATTCCGTACAAGAGCAATAATTATTGTTTGAAATCGTACACGTGTTACATCGAAACATACGTAGATTTTGTCGTACATCAATGTAGATCGATCTAGTCTAACTTGACATTTGTGTGTTCATTTTTTGGCAAAACTTAACCTAACCATATCGTGTTCACCATTGCACAAATAAATTGATCCTTTCTGTAACCTTTTTTTACCCTCTGCTATCCGGGGAATCCGTCATTAAACACAAGGGCATTCGTTTTAAATCTTACATCGTAATATCTCCATATTCATGTTTATTTTAAAGACTAGTGAACTAATATCGATGTAGCCTGACCTGATGTTAGTTTATCTTTCAATCTTTAGTAAATCCCAACCCAACCTTACAACTCTACGTGCATTAATGTAGGTATCCCTTGTGCAACCTCTTCTCACCTTCTGGCTTCCGGGCATCAGTCATCGGGCACAAGGGCATTGTTTTGCATCATGCCACTACCATACCTTATTAAATTAATACACCACGTATACGAATTCGTACAATTCTTCTTACTCACGATTAATTCTCAACTGAATTAAACTAACCTAATTTTACCTGAAACCATTTTATCATTATTTCATTTATATCTTAGTGTCTATGGGAAAGTTTGCACATGATGTATAATCGTTATATCACAGTTTTTACAGTCCTCCTTACGATGGTTTCCTGTTCTGAGACGGCCTATGGTTTTTAAATGTTTGTATTTAGTTTCTAGTTGTTTTTACATTGTCTTCACAATGTTAGCAATCTATTTATTGCTCTGTTCTCTTAGTCATATTTTTACATACGTTTTTTTATGTATTCGTTTCTGTTATTTTTGGTTTTTATTTGTTGTACTGCTTAAGCATTTTATAATTTATAGTTTCTTATCGTGAAATTTAATATTTCTCTGTCCAAAAGATGTATTCAAAATGGGAATAAATAGTATATTCTGATTTATTGCCCCTGTTGATTTTTTATGTTGGGCGGTGGAGTATTTAGTTATGTTTTTTTTAGTTTAAATAAAATATTTTTTTTAATATGATTTTGGCGCAACGAAAATTTGAAACTTTTTAAACATTTCGTCTGTCGAAGTTCTAACTTTAAAACTCCGTTTTGGGCTATATTGAGTCGCTCCTTCTAAGATGTCAAGGCAGAACCCCATCCAGTTATCCAGTATTCTATTTGTGATTGACAAAAAGCGTAGAATACTTTTTTTAATTCGTTAATTGTTATTCTATAATTTTATTAAATGTAATATGGCTTTATTATTGCAATTCTTCGTAAAGTGGCCATGCCGGTGATAGTGTGGTATTAATACTTGAGAGAAGAGTAATCTTGTTATTGAATCGAATCGCTACGTATATCGAAATATTAGCTTCAGCGAAGTTGCATTCAATCGGCAAGCGTTATTGCTGCTGGTGAAATAACAGTTCTCTTTTACGTTTATGTTAATGTTACATTGTTTTGCATGTTTTCTTTGCCAGTAGTTCTCACTTTCATTGTTTTATAACTTGCAAATTTACGATCAGGTATGATTTTTTCTTTTCCTAAATTGATGCCTTTAATATTTTTGATTAATTATGTAACAACAGATATCTCTCTCTAACATATGTCCCTTCCTTCCACCCAACCTTACATCCAAGATCCAAGTACCTATCCCTATCTGGCAGTGTGTGGTTGATGTACCTACGTGTATGACATTTGCAACAATGTTATTGAACTATCAGTCTATGATGTGTTACAGCCCGTGCAATGATCAACTCCTGTATTGATCTCTCAAAGCATTTAATATCGATTCTGTTGAAGAAGCCTCCGTGCAGTATCAACTAAACGGTGTTCTCTCAGAGTGTTTAGTTATTTAGTCTATTGATGAAGCCTGTGCAATGGACAACATATTGATCTCTCAGTGAAATTAAGAAATCCGGACAGTGACTTAACAAACTAAAAATTGTAATATCTTGGTTTGAACACGAATGAAAAACAAGATTGTCAAACTGAAAATTCTTGCGAAATTTGATGGAAGACGTGTTAAAAAAAGAGTTGTTAGGACGAAAGTAAATTTTTAGATACGCTGGACGTCCACATTATTTTCAAAATTACAATAATTAGAATCAATCTCATTCTCTGGAGAAAAAAAATAATGCATTTTAATAGCCATTTCGTTAAAATTAAAATTGACAAATTCGTCGTCGTTCACTTGGCAGCCATCTTTTGTACATTATAACTATTGGTGTATCTATAAAATCATATTATGCGTATACCAAACACCTATAGAACCCGTAAAACTAATCTTAAACTTTTTTTTTCATATTATGAAAATAGGTTTTCAGTTTAGTTTTTTTTCTTTCATTTAAACCAAAATAAGAATCCAAAATAGGTTCCTATATTCGATTTAATTAAAAAAGAAAGAAAAAATTTAAATAAAAATCTATTTTCGTATCTCAAAATATAGCGTGAACAAATGACGTTAAATTATCAGTTAGGCTGATATAGATGGAACTAAATATTATTAAGCTGGTACGTGTTTTTTAAATAATTATTTAATGATGCCCATCTGGATCACCTGGATATTTACCAGGTGAAGATCCCCCTGATAATAGCCAACCTCCAAAAGGAGAGAAATTTCCAGTCAACTTGTAGCCGCACCGTTTCCTAACAACCAGCGTCTCTCTTTTACCCTCTACCAAATTCTAATTTCCGGGGGTACCACTCATTGAGCTCAAGGACGTTAGTTTTGCAACCGTAAGACAACAACATGTAAATTCACTGTGGACTGTAGCCAATTCTTCAACAATTCGACTTTACCTGACCTAAATAAACGGAACGAGATACCTGCCTAAATACCTTCTCCGAAGTGAAATACTGACCGGTCTCTTGTTACCTAAGAATGTTTCTCGTCTCTTCTCCATTTCTGCTTTCCGGGAGTAATGTACACTATTTTGCAATCGTAAGAAACCTCACATAATCATAATACTGTCAGTGTTTCCTGAGGAATACACAAGTTAAAAATTTATATATTCTTTGTGTGCCTTATATCACCACGAATACATGAGTTATAGAAATAAAAATCGCTTGGCAAACGGAGTCTGGAAACGGTCGATATTAGCGCAAAAGTTTTTTAATTTAATTTTTTTCGTTATTAATTTTATAAGAAAGAAAATCGTTTCACAATCAAGGGAAATTAGTCAAATAAATCTTAGCCAATTATTTAAAAGTTATTTTTTTATATGTTCAAACATTTCCAATGAAAATTTTTTTTTCAGTAGTTTACATTTACACTGTTTGCAAAATAATTAACATTTTTTTAAAATTTATAACTAAGCGATAGAATAGGAGAAGCTTCAATTTATCCAAAGCATATTTTTTGCTATTCGTAATGTGAAACCAGGTCGTAAAAGAGTAATTTCACTTTCTATCGTTAGAAATATTTTAATTATGTTTTTACGTTTGTATAATATTATCTTTTTTCCTATATTTATATCATGCTCTCTCTATGTTTAAGAGAGTTGCGAGTCTCTTATTAAATGTATATAATACGGTTCCGTGCCAACTGAGAATAAAGTCAACTCAACACCTCATTGAAAAGTCATTAAAGGCTATGAAAAAAATATTTTTATAATTGCCCATAACTCTAACGTCCCTAACCTAACGTAAGCTATTTAACCAGTTAATTAAATATATTTTTTAATCACTCTTAATGACTTTTCTGAGGTGGTTCTGAGTTAGTTTCATTATGAGTTGTCCGGTCAAGGTATATACACAATATATTAACAGCATATACCCGAAGCGATTCCTGAGCATATTCATTTCTTCTGTATGCTATTTCTGGATCTTCTATGAAAACTTTGTATGCCACAGAATTTTATTTATTTATTGGCTCTCCAACAGAGTACAAAATAATTGTCCTTCCCGGAATATATTTTCTAAATCATCGTGGAATAATAAACATAATAAACCAAACAACTTTGTCGTATTGTATTATCATTAAAATAAAAAAAAATAACATTGATACAATTTGTTGGTAAATCGAATTGTAACGAATTCTAGAATCATCCAGAACTTACCCAGTACATACATATACATAATTTTTCGCATAAGTACCCAATCCACATCCTATATCCATAATGTCGCTTCTAGTCAAGGCTGTGCTTCGTTCTAGCACGGCTCAGAATATTACACAAACAGAGTTGCAATTGCCATTGAAGGTGAAAGGAAATAAACCTTACTTGCTATTTCCAGATTAAAAGAACTCGAGATGAAAAACAAAAATATGTTTGGAGGTTAAACTTAATCTTCATTTCAATGCTGTCACTGTGATGTAAATCATTTAAAAATTATATTAATCAAAAACATAAAATAATTGCAAGCACTACTTTATAAGTGGTCAGTATACCAACATAGCCAACTTGTTTCGGAAACATTTTTTTGTGAATTATTTAGTACTGTATAAAAGTGAGTAATGAAAAGTTTATAAATTGATTTATTTATTTATTTACGCCCTTGGGATTTTTATATAAAACAAGCCTTAATAAATTACTTAATGAATTGATTTATTTTTATTTTAGAGAAACAGTTTACAATGTTGTTAATCTATACACGTGTAATTCATCTAACTGAGAAATCAATTATAGATTTCCTCATTATACTAATGTATTACGTATTTAAAAAAAACAGTTTACTTAAAATAACTGACGGAAATTACATAAATATATGTAATTACAATAGAAGATACTCTATAATATAAGTCGGTTCATAAAATATCATTAAGTTTTATGCAGTTTGGTATACATTTAATACACTTTTAATAGAGTTTTTACATGTATTTTCGTAACAATTGAAGACAACTATAACAGAGAAAATGCTTTTACGTACATATATGTTGAATACAGTTTTATAAGGCAAGCATTTTGATTTGAATTTGTTTTACAGTATTTTTATTTTAAAAGATTACACGAACGTGTGTGCCGTGTTACTTTAAAATCAAACAAATGCAACATAATTGTAGAAATAACGACAATCATTTAAAACCAAAGAGAAAACGCAAAAATCAACATTGAATCATTGAAAGAAAAAGTAGAGTATCATAAAAAGTTAGTTACAAATTATATTTAATAATATTAGGGAAACAAAATGTTAGAACTTTCTGATTTAATTTCGGTTTGGAACAAATTAAAATATATACAGAATTTATTTCCCAGCCATTGGACTGAGGAACGAATGAAATAGTTTGTTTTCGACGAATAAACAAAGAACAGCCTCTGGAAGCCTCGTGTTACGATTTGGTATCATATTTAATTTGTATAAGAGTACAAAATCGTTCATGGTTCATGGACAAGATTTCATTAATTTATCATCATTCATTTGTTCAATGGGTATTGATGAACCTCAACTTGTGTTGAACTATCTCAATTTTATATGGAAATAACTGTCATTGGATATAAAGACGTTATTACATTTTTTAAAATATGCATGTTAGGTATGCCAGTAGTTTGGTGTAGACATCAAAAATAGTAAATTTTCATGTTAAAAATTACCATTTTGGGAGAGAAGCAATTGCAATAAAAAAACGGGAAACACGTAGATTCAACAGGAACAAGCAATGAATTTGTGAATGCATTTTATAGTCAAATAATTTTAAAGAGAACACTTTTGAATGTATATTATTTGTGCACACCGATATTATCGAAAATTTCAAAAATGTTTTTCGAACGAGTTTTAAATACCTGCAAGCCTTTCCCTCTTACCCCGCAAATGCTGAAAGGTCGTGGGTGCTTGGCGACATTTATCAAATCTGTTTAAATTTATTTTAAACAATTTTACAATGTCTTTTTTATGTTATTTTTGTTTGAGCTTCATCATCATTTGAGCATCAGCTTCCTAATAAAAACAAAATTGTTTTAAACATATTTTTATATTCATCCATTACACCAACACTACACTAGGCTGGTCTCTTAAAATTGAATAACCTGGACTCTTGTTTATTTCAGCAACAATATTTTGCGTGTATTAAGTGATAAATTAAAGATGTCCACTGAAGAATCCACATTTTATCCTCCATTATTATGCTAAAAAAAACTCATTTGTAAGCGTTAGTAAAGGTCATTTCATGAACATTCTACAGTCCTAAAGAGTCCTAAATTCTCCAGTTCCTAAAAATAAATATCAACTGTACTTTTGCTACAAAACTTTTAATAAATAGATACTAACAGCGATGGGGGTAGCAAATAACGTAAAATCATGCAATGTCCAGTGTTTTAAATATAATGCCCTCCGCGTGCAAAGCCGTATCTTCTGCAAGCATTAACTTTCTAATTAAAGTGTGTTTATCGGAAGTGACCTGCCAGGTAAGTATGTTTCTGTATCTGTTTGTAAATAGTTACATTATATAGAACTAAGGAATTCTTAATAAGTTTTACAGCGCCCTTGAGGTGATTTTTCACAAAAACGGCTCTACAAATAATCCAATTATGATCATCATAAAATTTCGTAAAAAAGGGGTACAAGCAAAAATTTTGTACCCCTTTTTACGAAAATTGCGCGCATGGAGGAGTATGAAATTTCGCACACTTATAGTTTAATTAAAGAGTTCTAAATTCTCCAGTCTTTCAAAATAAATATCGTATCTTATTTTGCAACTAATCTTCTCATAATAGTAATATCAACAGTAATATTACATTGAAGAAGAAGATAACACTTATAATCTAAATGAAAATATGAAAGAGAACAAGACACAGAAAAATAGAAAAAGACAATGGTCGCAACTGGGACTCGAACCGAGACCACTCGTCTAACCGGGACGTGCGCGTTAACCAATTTCGCTATTGCCACCTTCTGTCAATTAGATATGAGATTGACAAATATGACAGTTTGAAAAGCTATGTCCAATGTTTTAAATATAATGTCCTCTGCGTGTTAAAGTCTTATCCTCTCCAAGCAAAAACTTTATAATAAAAAGTTTGGTTATCAGAAGCGACCTGCCAGGTAAGAATGTTTTCTGCAGCTGTTTGTAAATAATAAAATTAGATAGAGCTTCAGAACTCATAACAAATCTACAACGCCTTTTTGTAGGTAATTTTTCACAAAAACAGTGCTCTACAAATTATCCAATTATTATTATTATTAGAAATTGAAATTAATGTACTAATCGCTTTAGATTACCCTCATTTTCCTATAACGTATAATTTTTAATTCACCTGTAGTAAAATGTGAACATCCTGAAGCATATTTTCCAAAGTAGAGCATTTTGTCAACGACTGCAACGCGGTTTACCATCACACATGCAGGTGGTAGTGCCGACAGTTAGAACCGACTTATAACGTGAAGCCCGTGAATAGAATGTTTGTTGGCCGTAAGATGGTAATGTGGTAAATAATAGTAACACAGTGCAGGCATGGATGGCCGAGCTCTGCCAGTGCCTAGGCTAGAGGTACCTACCCGGTATCTGCCTCGCGTCGTGCGGTACCTACCCAGGCAACTGGGTCAAGTCACTGTTCATTTCATAATGAAGAGTTACATATTTTAGCTTTATTATTGGTGTTCGTGCTTCTAGGTTGGATGGAATTCCGTTATATTTGAATTTTACAAAGTCTCAGAAGATATACATGGTGATGGGAGAAACGGATCCACTTGGTCATAAAATATTATGATCATACATTTTATTAATTTTAACTTCCAAATTTTGAGTCTTAAATGTAAGTCACTAGTTATAAGCCTTAGTTGTAAGCCACTAGCTATATGACTTGTATCTAAAACCCACTTGGGCATTCATACGGCCACGAATTTTAATATTTAATATTTGGCTTATTTATAAAGCGTCATTTTCATGAAAAATCATCTCAATTTTATTAGTTTTAACTCACTAGTTATGTCTCAATTGTAGTCACTTGTTATAGTTATAAGTCTTATATGTAAGCCCGTAGTTATAAGCCTTAGACCAGTGGTTCTCAACGTGGGCGATAAAGCATCCTTTTGGGCGTTTGAGACCTTCAGGGGTACGGTAGAAGACCCAGAGAAAATTGGGGGGCGTTGAGATGGCCCAGGGGGGCGTTGGCAGATAAAAAATATGGTCTAAAAAATAAACAAAACACGCTAATTACGTACTAATAAAGCAAAGTTAACTTTAATATTAGTTAATTTTTATTATTGTGTGTATTGTAATCATTTTTATCACGTGTGTGAAAATTTACGTATTTCGATAGTTAGGGAAGTGGATGAAAATTAAACTGAAAGATTCTATTGCAATGGATACTAGAAATGTTTTATTTTTTGATTGGAATTAAAAAAAGTTAAAACTTCCGATTTCACGTGAAATGTCTCATTTATAAATACAGGTGGAGTAAATTAAATCAACTTTCTCTTTGGATAAGTTATAAATTCAGTGTCTTTTCAATGTTAATAAAAATACTTAATCTTACTTCAGTGTAATTACACGTTTAAATATAATCGTGGCAATAGCTGTTTCAGATTCGCGACAGATAGTATATAAAAAAAATTGACTTTCGGGAGACCCAGAGAAACCCATCCCATCCCATTACGCCCCCCCCCCCCTCCGTTGTGGTAAGTATAACCGTTACAATAGCTGTTTCAGATTCAGAACGACAGATGGAGGGCGCTAGAAAAAAATATATTCTCAAAGGGGGCGGTTGGCAAAAAAAGGTTGAGAATCTATGCCTTAGATGTAAGTCACAAGTTAAACAAGCCTCAGTACTGCTAACTATTATAAGTCTTAGTTGTAAACCATTAGTTATAAATCTTGAATTGTAAGCCACCAGTTTCACGTCTTAGTTGTAAACCACTAATAGCAATAAACTTTTAGTTGCATGTATTAGTTATAAGTGTATGTCATAATAAATTAAGTTTTAAAGCGCCCTAGAGGTAATTTTATCACGAAAATGGCGCTGCATTAATAATCCAATTTTTATTATTATTTGACCCCTAAGCAAATAGTCTCGGGTTTAATTTACCAAAAAGTTGGAAAATAAAATTAATAAAACAACATTTAAATTTAACCACTTTTATAGTGAATAAAAGTGATTGGTGTTTATTAGCTGTGTTTAAAGAAAAATAAAAATCTGTCAACGAGTATGTGTTAGCAGCGATCCGCCGGCGACGTATAACAAATAAGGTGAAAGAAACTTATAAAGGCTTTCTAAAGTATAATAATAGATTTATTTATTTATTAACTTCACTAGCTTTAATACCCCGTTTCATCTGAGTTTTAACACCTTCTTCATTAAACAAAAATGTTCTCATTGAAGATTGCCTCTTGTCTTGTGATTGTCTTGAGAAACCAATGATTCGAAGCTCCATACCTCAAGATTTGAGGTATGGAGCTTCGAAGCTGAAAATAACTTTAAAAGATGAAAATAGCGTTGATCTACAAATCCAGATAGAAAAGTATGTGCAATTAACGGGACCCAAAAGCACGCCGTTATAGTTTCCCAACGACAAAAAATTATAATTTTAAAATACTTATATTTTCGGGGGGCCAACTGTCAGGTCATGTAATATATAAATGTCGCCCATGTTGAAGGAGATTAACTTATATGTCCCTAACGCGTACACTCGTGGGATATCCCACGCACTTTTTTATGCTGCGAAAGCGGGAACTTTTTCCTATCAGAATGCGCGATTAAACAGAGCAATTCAACTGCTAAATGAATCTGCATGGAGCATCGAAATTTTCAATGTTACCTGCAGAGAGTACAGTAACTATCTTCTGACATACGTCACAACATAGTGAAACTTCCCTCATACACTTTTTCTTTAAATTTTGTAATCTTCTCCGTAATATTCTGTTGTTGGGTGTATAACTGTTTTATGGAGAACCTGATAAAATAAATAAATAAAAAGCTCAATGCTTGAAATGAGTATAATGAATGTGTACGAGTACGTGTGCAGTTCGAGTGTCATGGCTATTGAACTCTACTGAAATACTGACAGTTATCTCGTTCTAGTTAAAGGTAGTTTCACTCATACTGAGAAAGTTCCAGACGCCTTCGATAAGAAGCTAAAACGAATGTACATGTTTATAAAAAAACAATAAAAAGACTGTTCGTCTTATGAGACCACAGCTTCAGAGTCAGATAACACGTGACTGTTCACTTTTACGTGACAGTTACCACGGTAAGCTGATCAGATCACTTTTAAACGATACTTAAAGAGTTGAACATTTTACTTTTGGTGTTTTTATTCATCAATGCTGTAGCAACAGCTGTGAAGGTATTTTTGGAAGGTTCATCAAATTTCACGATTAATATCATAACACCCAGACACGATAAAACATTTTTAATTAATATTTCTCTAGATTGAATGTTAGTAGTTCAGAAATGAATCTTAATCAGTGTAATTATTTTAACTACTGAGGATCGCTTTAGCGTAACGAAGGAGCTAAATAAGGTGTAAGTAGCCAAATTTACGATTTACTTTTTTTAAAATTATAAGTTATTTATTTTGTCCTGTTTTTTTTAATCGTCCTAGTCAAATAATTAAAAATTATTATTTCGTGGAAAGGAAGGATTGAATTTCCAGAGACCCATGTTGTAGAATAAAGACATGTTCATGTGTCAGAAGACTTAAAATACGATTTCTTATTAACTACTATAAAAATACATACATAAGAAGACAGACGTAAAATAAACGATTTAACATTTTTATTCAAAATACTTAACTCTACATTCGACTGTTGTGAACTCCTGCAACTCATTAACTTACAAACACCCACAGTAACAACAAGACAAAATACAATATCCTACAGCAGCACTCATAAGCGTAACTATATTGCCCACTCTCCAATACAACGACTTCACACCATGGGAAACCAGTACTTGGATGATGTTGACATATTCAATATCAACTTGGCGAGTTTTGTGGATCATCTAAAACTTTATTTTGTTGTCCCTCTTCCGCTGGTGACAATAAGACGGCATTTACAAGACAAAATGCTGTTCTTCACCATTGAAGGCGTGTACCTATACACAAATACATTCAATGCTAAGTTACGTCGCCGTAATTGGAAGCTTTGTATTTTTATTATATGAACGCACTGTCTGTTGCATACTAAAATATTTATATTTAAAAATACTTAATAACTTAGTTTATACAGAACGTATAAAAATAAATCATTTCAAATATAACACGATTTGTTTACATTCACAAGAACATCTGATATTTGACGATTGAAAACAAGCAGAGAATGCCCTTTCCAAACGACAGATAACCTACCCAATCAAAACAAACTACTAGACCTTAGACAATTATGCTACGGGGAAAGCACAAGTAATGTTTTAACTCGACCATTTGGAATATTTTATTTATTTATTTTTTAAAAGAACTTTATACAATGAACAAAAAAAATGTGTTAATTCATCCGCCATGCTAGGGATGTCCCTGTGTTATGGCGGATGAAGTTTACAGATTGGGTACAGTGTACAGTTATTAACAATTATTTTTATTATATCATCTATCTGTAAATTTGTTTGTGTGTTCCGTTTCCGGATCAAGATGGTGGCCGTTACGGATACAAAATTGTTTATAGGTTTTACCAGAGTTCCTACTACGAGCTGTCAAACCGGAATACGTAATTTATACTATGGTACCTACCGATCTGAAAAAAGTTTAAAAAAAATATGTTGTCATTGATATACTTAATTTAAATAAAATTCTTGTATACCTACCCCGTTAACCCCCCTCACCCTCCCTCATATGTTACGTATAGAAGCCGTATGTAAGAAAAAATTCTACCAGTCTGAAGATGGTCTCAACGGTCTGAAACCGGTTACGGTCACAAATAAATTAAGTGGAAAAAAGTTTGTATTAAAAATTGTATTAATATATAATTAATAAAAAAATAGTATCATATTTTTTGACGCTTTTCTGTTCACAAAACTACTAGTTGTAAACTCTATTGATCGTCATTTAAATCCGCATAAAAAACCGCTCATGTGTAGATAATTACCAATCGAAAATAATACAATATATCATTCTAGCATAATATCATAAGTAAGTAATATTAAGCGGTATCGGCAGTCATATCCCCCTCCTACACATTATATTATCAGTACCACAAATGCATGTGGTAAGAAGGTATTAAATAGGAACTTAATCGTGTTCTAAAGAGGGACTTATAGTTTTCTCTAAAAATGTATTACATTATTCCAGTACTTACCTTCCTAATTACCCACGTCTAGTACGAATGAAGCAAGCATTCGTATGCCCACTGATACATTTTTTAATAATTGGTATATGTAGGTAGGCACCTGATTTTTTGTACATAGGCTATTAAAATTTCACATATGTCCGAAGATTAAATATTTTACATGTATGTCTTTCTAAGTAGCTAATAAATCTGAGCTTTGTGGGAACATTTTTTTTTTGGTAATTTATTTTATGATTTACCTGCCATTATTAAATTTCCAAAAAGTGGTTTCAGTAATCATCCAACTGTTGCTTTTTTGTTGTTGTTAAAATCAATAAATTACGTCTTAGAAATTAAGATACTTACGACCGTTGTTCCCAATCCTACTGATCAACTGTCCAGCCGAAATTTTGGCTAAACTCTCCTTAAATGCACAAATACGCCCTTCCTAATGCAACTCTTCGACCAACAGGCGAATCGAACGTTACTAAATAAATCACTTAGCTGATCGGAGACTCAGATTGATCGATCGAAAAGTTGAGAACAGCGGCCGTTAAAGTAATTAATTTTGTGTAATACCTTCAGATAGGATGGGAATAATGCAGGAATATATTTTACTAAATAAAAACTAATGTGTAGCTACGTGTGACTTTAAATAAACGAACACGCAAACCGGTTTCGGCTTGATCCTGCCTTCTTCAGGGCAGATATAATAAATAGAAATTGGATACAATTTAGAATTATTATTGACCCTAGTAGAAATAGGCAAGAAAGGGGAGATTGACAGGGGTTTTCAGAAGTTCGCCTATTAATTTGGTCTGTATCCTGTATTCAAAATAAACATCATCTGGAGGGGGGGGGGGGGGGGGGGGTTTACCATCGCCCCGGGAACCTTTAATTGGAAAACCAACACCTCTACCGTAGGTCACTCCAAGTGGTTCGCTAACTCGGTTTTATGACTTTGCAGGGGATGGCCGGGTTCGTGGGGTGGGGTTTGTACTTCTACTGAGGGGCGGGCTGGATCGTAAGAGACCGGTTGAGGGTTCCTACCCACCCCTCACACTCCTTTCTTTTCCCTAAAAAATCCCTCCACAAAGCATTTGGGAGGTGGGAGTGGGTACCGCCGCCCTGGGAACCTTTATTGGATAACCAACACCTCTGCCATAGGTCGCCCCAAATGGTTCGCTAAGTTTGGTGATTTAGCAGGGGTGACCGGGTTTATGGGGTGAGGTTTGTCTAGGTCTTGGAGGCGGATGACCGGGACACACTGAACCCCAGATTCCTACCCCCCCCCCCCTTAAATCCTTTTCCTTCCTAGAACTCTCCTCTCCTTTCTTTCCTTAAAAAACCCTCCTCACAGCATCCCCAAAGATGACATAGGCCCTGAGGGAAATTATTTTCTTCAGGGCCTCCTGTGTGGAGCTCATGTAAAAAAAAGCATCCCCAAAGATGAAATAGGCGTAGAGGTATTTTTTTTTTCTTTAGGGTCACGGAAGTATTTTTTGGAAGTAACGTAAAAAAATCATATTTAATTTTGTTAAAGTAATAAACAGTCCCAGATTAAAGATGTTTGCCTGTTTTTACTGAAGCACAACACCGTGTTATAAATCCACCCTTAAAGTTGGTACTTCTGAGTTTTATACTTCTGCAGTATAATGGAATTCTTATGGTTTTCAGCTATTATTTAAATTCCCCGAGCGAGCCGAAGATGGTTTTTGAAGCCGGGGGTGCCAGGAGCATAGAAGCGCAGAGGGGTAAAGAAGGGAGAGGTGGGAGAATCTAAATTACCAAGACTTTGATGGATCTTCTCTGGGGAGGCTGCATCCCAGCCAAATAGTATCCTTGGAACAACAAGGTTCTACCTGCCATTGGTATGAAACCGAGATATTGATGTCCAAAGTTTTGAATCCCGAATAAAACTCGGAGGTCCAGTTGTTTCAATAAAGCATTTGATACAGTTTCCCATAAATTCCTAATTTGGAAATTAGGAAAGCTTGGTATACGCGGCAATATATTTGCCTGGTTTGAAAGCTATCTTAACGGAAGACAACAAATTGTAAGAATAAAATTCTTCCTGTCGGAAAAAAATTAATGCAACAAATGGAGTTCCACAGGGTTCACACCTTGGCCCAATCTTATTTACCTTGTTTATAAATGATCTAACAAAAATATTTCACGATCTATCTATCTTACTTTTTGCTGATGACCTAAAAATTTTTTGAATTATTCAAAATATATACCATTGCAAGGGCGTTTATTAATAAATAAATTCGCATGTGACAAAGTCATCAAATGGTCAATTAGCGCTTTTTATTTTTTTGACAATTGAAAGATGTCGTTATGTTGAAATTGTTAAATGCCGAACTAAGTCCGTTTCAGCTTTTGAACAAATTGTGATCAGCAGAAGAGGGTAACTTAGACCCATACCCGCCTCACAAAATTTTCAATGTATGAGGTGGGTATGGGTACCGCCGCCCCGGGAACCATTTATTGGATAACCAACACCTCTGCCATGTGGTTTGCTACGTTTAGTGACTTAGCAGGGGTGCCCGGGTATATAGGGTGAGGTTTGTCCAGGTCTTAGCGACGGATGCGTCTGCCCACCTGCTGTGTGGCGGGCCGGATCGAGAGACTGGTTGAGGGAAGCCTTTTGCCAGCCGGACTCTCTAGATACATCGTTTTGCACCGCAGTTGGAGGAATGGATTAATACGTCCGTCGCTCCTGGACACACTGACCCCCAGATTCCTACCCACCCCTCATACCTTTTTCCTTCCCAGAACTTTCTATCCTTCCCTTCCTTAAAAAGATCCTCCACACAGCATCCCCTAAGACGACATAGGCCTTGAGGGAAAATAATTTTCCTTAGAAGATAAGATGATTACAATACGTTCTGCATGTTCACCTTTTTCATTTATTTTCTCAGTTTTATGCAATTGGAAGATTAAAATTTGCAAGCAGAACCTTGTTGTTCCAAAAAGAAAGATTTTTAAAAATACAACTAACGTGCTTTTAAATTGCAAATAATGGAACTTTGTTGCTAAAAAGAAGAAATTTGAAGTATTTTAAATAATTAAAATTTGAATTTGAAATTGAATTTAAATAAGTCGCATAATTATTTGCGAACTTACACTGATCATGGACACATTTTATAGAGAAAAAATTCTAAGAAACTTGGAATAAAGTAGTCAACTTTGGCCAACATATCAGATAGAACCTCGTTATCCCAAGGGCGAGAAATGGCGGGCCAGTGAAACGCCATAATTTTTATGGAGATTGGAGGAATTCAGTTTTGGACAAGTTAAAAAATAACATGCTCCTTGGTAAAAGACTGGAAATTAAGAATTGATTGAAAATTTTATTGAAAATTTTTATTTGTTCAACACCTTAAATGAGCTAAAATTTTGAAAGTGTTGTTAAAACAATAAATCGATTATTTTTTAAAGCGCCGTTTTCGTGGAAAATAACTTCAAGGGCGCTTTAACATTTTTTTTACATGAGCTCCACACAGGAGGCCCTGAGGAAAATAATCTCCATCAGGACCTATGTCATCTTTGGGGATGCTGTGTGGAGGGTTTTTTTTTTAGGAAAGGAAGTGGAGGAGAATTCTGGGAAGGAAAAGGGTTTAAGGGCTGGGTAGGAATCTGGGGTTCAGTGTGTCCTGGTCATCCGCCTCCAAGACCTAAACAAACCTCACCCCATGAACCCGGGCACCTCTGCTAAATCACCAAACGTAGCGAACCACTTGGGGTGACCTGTGGCAGAGGTGTTGGTTATCCAATAAAGGTTCCCGGGGCGGCGGTACCCATTCCCGCCTCCCAAATTGAAAATGATAAAGGGAAACCTAAATATATATATATATATATAAATTTATACAAATCTCACGTCGACATATTACTACAGCTTGTAATTCGGGAGGTCTGGGTCTGGGTCTGGGTCTGGGTCTGGGTCTGGGTCTGGGTCTTCGGAGGCCGCCCTGGGATCTATTTATTGGATAACCGTCAACAGCTCTGCCATAGGCCACCCCAAGTGGTTCGCAACGTTTGGAGACTTAGTCCGGGTTCATGGGATGAGGTGTATCCAGGTCTTAGCGATGGATGCATCTGCCCACCATAGGCTGGCCGGATCGGACCGGGAGACCTTTTGTCCTCTCCAGCAGGACTCTCGGAATATCGCCTTGCACCACAGTAGGGGGATGGATTCATATGTCCGTCACTTCTAGAGATATTGACCGCCTGATTCCTACCCATCCCTCGCGCCTTTTTCCTTCCCAAAACTTCCTCTTCACAGCATCACAAACGATGACATAGGATATGGGTGGAATTATTATCCACTCAGAGATCTTGTGTGGACCTAACGTAAAAAAATCCACATTATCCCATCAACAACTACAGCTTGTATTAATTAAAAAATGTATAAATAGCTTCTCCTAACTTGGCCTTCCCAGATATTGCAGTGCTTCCAACAGACTAACGGAGTTCCTGATTTTGCAGCCCTCATAAAAACTCGGATGGCAGGATTAAGGGATACGACGCACAACTCCGGAAATGTCCTCTCAAAGTGGCATAACCACATTGTACATAATGTATTAAGTATTGATTAACTCTCATTATAGAATCACACCATAGTCCAGATTTCAGAATCGAACAAACACTGGAGAAAGCGATTGACCTCATCAATCTTGAACAATTTTACAGACCATTAGAAGATTTCTTTTTTTTGGTCACACGTAATTTTTTCGTTGTTGTTTTTTTGCTTGTAATTTCTCACCTGTATGTATTAGTAGATACTCTATGGGGTGTACGGGATCACACTAAACTCACATTCTGGAATAAAATAAATAATAATAATTATTATTACAACTATAAACTATTATTAGTAAATCTATAAACTATTTTACAACCAATTAAAACTTTTTAGCTTATTACGATTGCCAACCCACAAATCAATGATAGAAATAATGTGTAATACAGTTGATTAATCAGAGTGATATGTTTGCATCATGACACATAAAATAATAATAGTCATTAGTAATACATGATATACAGTCATTCAGATTGTCGTCAACTGTTTTAGACCATCGTTGTCAATTGCAACCTAAAACGCATCATTGAGATGTTTTAGAATTTCAGACACGTCGAAAACTCGAAATTGGATAAACCCATGGTCATTGGCAAAGTGGAGGAACAGAGGAAGGTCAAAGATGAACTGGATTGATCAAGTTAAGCATCTGGATTGTCCGTGTTTACCTCTGAGTGATTTACGATTGCTACTAAAGAATAAGTAGCAACCGTCCAATACCGGTGCACAACAACACGTAAACTTAAAACAATAAGTGGGCATGTAAAACCACAACAAAACAAAAGAGGCAATAAAGTTGGAGTCAAGCGAAGTTCAGTTAAAACAAGAGATTCAGAAATTTGTAAGGTTTGGGTGCTGTCGCTAAATATATCTGCAATCTTCCCACTACAGTATAAACGCATGTTTCCTCCGACAAAAACACGTTCTCTTTTTAGGCTTAGATTGGAGTTTTCTATCGGCCACGGATAAAAAAACAACGTGACCCTGCCCCAATTTCGTTTTTCGGATGTTTTGAAAACATTTTGTCGCCGGAGACCAGACATTATATAGTTGACACATTCGCACAAGAGGTTAAATTGGTTCTCTGGTTGCACGGAACCACAAGGAGTCGATGAGTATGGTTCATCAGTACAACAGTTCTTCTTCTTCCTTCTCTTATTGGCGATTTGCTATCATCTTGAACCCATCAATCAAGGGCAATATTAGAAGTGAAATTTGAAGAAGGACTAGTAGTGCAAAAAATAATGCCTTTAAAAGCGTTGAAGAAACATATATTAAAATTCTTGCAAAGATCTGAAGAAAGAATGTTGATTCAGCTAATAAAATGTTATAATATGATGTTGTGAATTTGTTATTGGTAGAAAGTGAAATGGGAAATTGCTCATATTTTGTAGCCACCTATATATTTACGTCGCTATTGACTGTCTTTACGATTACAATACGATTAAAATCGAACGTAAAAAGTGCATTCACCAAAAACCTGTTATTTGTCAACGTTTTAGTGTATCAACACCATCACTACCTGTGGTTCTGCTTACTATAGCTCGGGATGACTCATCCTAAACATGTGCCGAAATATTTCCTTGCATCTTTTCCATACGTTTAATATTTAATCATTTTGATTTGTTTCGCGTTTACTTGACGTTGCGCGAACCGAGTGCTAAGGGAGCAATGGATTGAACCAACACAATGAAATAACCAAAAATGTTTGAGTAGAAATTTAACATCTTTAACAAATTATTCATAAAAAGAAAGGATTATTTTTGGAGAGCCGTTTTCGTGGGAAAATCACTTCAAGGGCACTTTAAAACTTAATCTATCTAACCTATAACTAATCCCTTAGAATTAAAACTAAAAATAACAAATAACTTACAGCTAGGATTTATGACTAATGAGTTCTAACTAGGATTTATAACTGGTGACTTGCTTGAAAACTTATAACTAGCAACTAAACGTACATCTAAGACTAAATTGTTCCGGGATGCAGCCCACAGGGTGAAGTTTGCCCTGATAATAGTAAACATCCGATAGGAGATTGCTTCAGAAAACGAAGAAGTGACATATTTATTATAGATTATCCACACCGTCAGTTTTTGCAATATCCGTGTCGGAAAAAAGGCTATATGTACATCGATATCTTTGGCAGGACTTTATCAAAATGAAGGTGATATCAAAAGTAAGTAGGAATGTTATATAAATTTTATGCCTTAAGGAAAAACCATACTGGTTTGTTTATTATTGGTAATTCTGTTAATAAAATATTTATGCAGTTATAAATTATAGCATGATGCGTTTTTTATTTATTTATGCTCTTTTAGATATTGACATTACAAAGTTGTTTGGTTTTAGTTTTCTTAAGAGATGAAGTGAGAGACTGATAACTAAACATTATCATAATTAGCAATTTTATTATAAATACGGAAGTTACTTACCTAGGTGAAACAAAGGTATATTTCTCTAATTGTTAATTAACCAAGCAGCTGTAGGAATAAACACAAAACATTTCAAGAGAAATTGACACATCACCACGAAAGCATTAGGCGCCAAGCTGGATTTTCCTCTTAATGTTTCATAAAATAATAATTATTGGCATTTTTCTGGGAAGTTCTGGGAAGGAAAAAGGTATCAGGGGTGGTTTGTAATCTGGGGGTCAGTGCATCCATGAATGACGAACGTATGAATCTATCCCTCTCCTTGCGGCGCAAGTTGTTCTGAGAGAGTTCTGCTGGAAGAGTCAAAATGTCCCAAAATCCGGACGAACCTCACCCATGAATCCGGGCACCCCTACGAAGTCACCAAACGTAGCGAACCTTTGGCAAAGGTGTTTGTATTCCAATAAATGGTCACTGGGTCGGCGGTACCCTTACCCACCTCTAAATTGAATTGAATTGAATTTCAATGAATGAAAAACGTTTGCAAGCCTATACAGGGTGTTAAGAGACGTGACTTACTTTAACATGTAATTCTTGATTTTATTTTGAAATAAAAAATGCTAATGAAATTTTGGTCCTCCGTGATCTTTTTTGATTTGGATAGTAAAAGATGGGGTGAGGGGTTGGTTGGTTACTCGGCCGAGAGGAAGAATTTTTTTTTGATTTTGATAGAAAATTTTAAAAAAAGACATCGAAAAGGTCACCAGAGACCAAAATCTCACGTACATTTTTTACTTCAAATAATGTCAGGAATCACTGGATAAATTAAGTCAAGTACCACTTGTACATCCTGTATAATATAATTTTTTATAACTTCGTTCGATTTATCAATATCATTCGCTTCACAAAAATATGCTGGTAGGTACGTTAATCTATAATGCAATAATGATTATTTATCTTCATTATTATCTGTCAAGGACACGCAATAAAATGCACATGTAAACATACACAATACTTAATCAGTAGGTGTTTTTATCTGGTTAGAGTCGATACGACCTCTAATGCAAAAATATTGCCCGTTGGCCATTTGCTTCCTGGCCGAGGGGTCACGGTTTCACAACTAATCAACTCCGAAAGACTTACTTCATCTATTCTAAGCTTGAGTTACTTATTCGCAAAAACTGGTTTTCAATGAATTTTCGCGGAATTTCATAATGGTATATGTGCTGAATGATTGATTTTAATGACTATTAAGTTGGTTTCATGTCTGAATATGTTGACTTGATCTTCCCTGTACGGATTTATGTGAATGTATTTGAAGGTGAAGTATGAAATCAGTACGCAAAATTAATTGATGTTATTTACCTACACACAAAAATTATATAAGGCATTATCAGTATTATCACTGGTGTGTATACGTCAGGAAATTATGTATGCTTTACCCGTTAATATTGACAATATTTCTCTCAATTTGTTTTTAGGGGGATCTAATTCGTAAAATTCAATCGAAATCACGCACTCCTTACGCAGATGACTATATAAGGTTGAAATTCTAGCCACCGACTGTTTGATTTCTGCAAAAAAAAACATTGCCAAAATGCCTTTTGTTTTTCTTTTCTTGAAGTTTAGGCCTAATTTTTTTAATATTTTCCTTTCATACTTTAAAGATATTCGTTTCACACGTTATTCAATAAATCTGTATTTATCTAAAAAGGGGGTTTATTAGTAGGATATTTTATCCTTCAAAAAGCCTGACACTTTATTTTTTTCTAGGCTTATAAAAATACTTCATTCAAAAGCCAATAATAATTCGAGGCAGCCAAATTTTTAAACCAAAAACACCGGATTTTACATCATTTTACATAACTTACCTACTCTGCACATAAAAGAAATAACAAAAAGAGCTATAAAAATGCTTGGTTTCATATGCAGAACAGCAAGTGATTTGAAGTCACTAGAATGTTTGAAAACATTGTACACTTCTTTAGTAAGAAGCTAGGTAGAGTATAATTCTACTATTTGGTCCCCATTGTATAAAATACATTCCGACTATATAGAAAGGGTACAGCACAAATTTTTGAGATTTATCAACATGAAAATGAATATTCCATTTCAAAATATCGACTATATCCTTTTGATGAAACAACTCGACTTAATTACGCTGTCAGATAGGCGGATCATCACTGACCTTGTACTATTAAATAAAATTAATAATAATTGCATTGACAACCCTGAAATTCTCGCCAAAATAAAATTTTACTTACCGACCGACACGAGGCAAAGTGCTACCTTTTTCTGCGACAATTTAAAAACTAACTATGAAGCTCATACACCTATAAACAGACTACATCATTTTGGCAATAAATTTGGGAACATTGTAGACATGTTCAAAGATTCCGTATTAGTTTTGAAACGAAGTTTTTATAATCACTCTACTGAGATGAATGTATGATTTCACGACTCCGTAGTGAATGAACTTTTTTTTATTTTTATATTTCTATGTTTCTTTATACATAAATATTTAACTTTCCATACTACATACTATTAATTTTAACTTGCCTTAATTTAATCATAAATAATTACCTATAGTATACTATGTACCTACCTAACACGACAGTTTTGCTTGTTTATTTATCCTGTAAAAGCCCACTAGGGGATAAATAAATAAATAGCTTCTACATTAAATCTTGCATTGCATCGCTTTTGCTAGGTGATGGTCTGAAAGGATTGGTCAATGGTCATTGAATACGAAGTCACAAACAAAAACAGATTTCGTATTGTTTCTCAGTAAAAACTCTAGAAGTGAGTTAGCCTGGTTTAGAGTCAGGTAGAAAGGGTTTCGATTCCAATTTTCCTTTGTGCATGGGATGCGGCTTGAGCAATGTCCAATAAACAGCTAGGTAATGGAGGTTATGAAATCTGGCTGTATAGGAGATTGGTGATGTGATGATGTTCACTGTAGAATAGTCGTCAGGAGATTGCGAATTGGAATTCTATTCTGTAGCAGAAACGATATTTTATTATTATTTTTTATTATAACTTTCAAATTGTAATATTTAATTAAATGAATTTGAGTTTTTACTCATAAAAGTTGAAATAAAAAATAATAATATTCATCCTGGACTTGCAGAAAAGTCAATAGATGTCGCACATTAAATAAAATGGTTAAAAATTTATCCAGACACCATCTAGATTGCATTTAGTTCGGGTTTGAATCTTGCTATCATACATAAAGATGGCAGCCAATAAACTAAATAATAAACCACCCAATATGGGTGGTTCTTAGTCGAAGTATGGTACAGTTATAAGTGATCGAATTGGATATCGACACCTTGGCTCAGTGGTCAAGAGCACTCGCCCGGAAAGTAGAGAGGTCCTGGATTCGAGTCCCAGAGGTGCAAATATCTTTTTCTGATTTTTCTGTTTCCAGATTTTCGATTGAGTTTCGCTCATAGTGTCTTCATTTAATTAGAAATAATATTTTTTGACGTTGGCGTTGCTGTGTTGCTTCCTGTCTAGGGTCGATGTTCATTTGAATCATTTTGAACCGTTGAAGTGTGGATTTTCGCAAAATTCCATTATTAGATGTTTTCATTGGATTACTTCATAGAGTTGATTAAATGGAATGGAGAAGATATGGTATGAATGCGGCCTTGAAATAATAAATTACACAAAGAGTATCTTATCATCAAATATCTTTGTAATAGCGTAAGTCAATTATACTCGAATAGTTAGATAATATAAAAGACAACACGAAGAATTGACGGATTCATGAAGGTGAACATTTGATTTACTAATAATTCACCACAATCCATTACATACTTGACACGAAGTACCGCCAATAAGGTTCGATACACGGGCCATTCGTGTAGTAATGTAGAACCCACCCCCGAGCTGATCCCGGGCGGGCGGGTTGAGGGGTGGCAGGATTAGGGTAGGGGTAGTTTGGAATGTGAAGCCTCCCAGAGCGGCGGAAGGGGAGGTAGTTAAACTCGCTAAGCAAATGTCTGATGTTACTAGTTTACTGCATTTTGGATGCAAAATTCATCGGCTTTTAACCGATAGGGGTAATAAGTAGAAATGAATTACATTGGATGGGGTTAAAGGTTAAAGGTCTCACGGCATTACTGAAATCTCGGACCACGATACAGTTTGAATAATTGAAGCCTTAATTTGGAAGGCGCATTTGAGTACCGCCGCCCCGGAAACCATTTATTGGATAACTAACACCCCTACCGGAGGCCACCCCAAATGGTTCAATACGTTTGGAGACATAGAACTTAACTTTGCGTGGGTTCACGGGGTGAGGTTTGTTCGGGTCTTGGCGGTGGATGCATCTGTCCACCTGCTGCGAGATGGGCCAGTTCGACTATTTGACCTCTCTAGCCGGACTTTCTCGACCAATCGTCTTACACCGCGTCGAGAGGGATGGATTCATACGTCCGTCACTCTTGGACACACTTACCCCTAAATTCTTACCCAATTCTCGTTCCTTTTTCCTTCTCAGAACTTTCTGTCCTTCCTTCCCTTAAAAAGATCGGCATCCATTTATAATTTGGGAGGCGGGAATGGGTACCGCCGTCCCGGGAGCCTTTATTGGATCACCAACACCTCTGCCATAGGTCACCCCAAGTGATTCACTGCGTTTGGTGATTTAGCAGGGGTTCACAGGGTGAGGTTTGACTAGGTCTTGGAGGCGTATGACCAGGACACACTGAAACCCAGATTCCTACCTACCCCTTAAAGCCTTTTCCATCCCAGAACTCTCCTCTCCTAGCTTTCCTTAAAAAACACTCAAAGATGACATAGGGCCTGAGAGAAATTATTCTCCCCAGGGTCTCTTGTGTGGAGCTCATGTAAAAAAAAATCCCCTAAAATGACATAGGCCCTGGTGGAAAGTATTATAGGGCCTCCTGTGTGGAGGTAATCTAAAAAAAACTAGTTTTCATGTTTTTCTATGCACTTTGAAAGAAAACTACATGTGAATGGTGATTTTCTCGTAGGTAAAGAGAATGAGTACATTCGACTTTAGGGAAGATGTTAAAAATGATATATGTACAAAAAAGCTTTTTCTGGTAACGTAATCATCATAATTTAACTAAACGGAAACGTGAAGTATTTTCAACGAAGGTTCTATTTGATCTTTTTTTTTAAATGAATACCGCACAAGTGTCCCTACTGCTCCCGTCTGGAGCCAGTGAGACTATGGCATCCACAACTGGGGTATGTTGTGAGACTAAAGGTAGTGAGGAGGGGAAGGAGATGGGGAAGAGGAAGATGGGAAGTACCTGACCATTCAGATCTGGTCATCAAACACGGCTAAAGCCATTTATTTTATTTTTTTTTAATTTTTTTATTTATTAACAATTTTTTTGGTACAATTGGTAAAATTTTGTAATACAAACTTTTTATATAAACAGTTTTAAAAAAAGTAGAGAATAATACAAATAGATTAGCAGAGTAACCAAAAAAATCCCTCATAGGCATCGCCAGTTCGTGGGTATACTTGAGTGTTATACTCACCGCTCTGTTCGGCTGAAATAAACACTATTATTATTATTATTATTATTATTATTAAGACAGAAAAAATACTCATAAACATACAATATCTTTGTAGAAGTTTATAAAAAAAAAAAAAATACATAAAAAGTCGATTCAGTGTTCTGAAATACATATTCAAAAGACATGTTCACAAAGATTAATAAAAAATTTGTTAAGTTACAGCAAGTCAGATGTTACAGCAAGTAAATGTTTGTGTCGGTGGTATTTATCCAAGACTTTAATACGTTTTTATACTTGCTGTAGGTGGATATATTTTTACAATCAATTTCTGTTGCCTTATAGAAAGCATTATATATTTTTGGTGTAATAAAATATGCATGTCTTTGCGCAAGCCTAGTTTTACACATTTCAAGCTATGTTTCAATTCTGAATGGTGGTCTTACACCAGGGCGATACTGAGAGTATCTTCCACTCTGGAACGTGCCGCAAATAAACTATACATTATTTTAAATGAATAAATTGTGAAATAACACAAATTTATCAATAAAATTTATTTGCCACGCCGGGATTCGATCACACGATCTTCAGAATGTCAAGTCAAGAAAGTCAAGAGCCTTACCGCTGGATTACGCAGGCCTTCTTTCGTTCATGAACTTTAAGCCCTTCTGCTTTTAAACAGCCGCTATATTATTAATGATTGCCTCACGAAGTATTAATTTCTACTTTGATTAATGCGCAAGTGTACACATAAACATAAAATATGCTTTCTTTTGCAATAAATTTTATAAAGCGCTGCGCTAATGTCCAATTAGTATTTAAAAAGTTGTCCCATAAGAACACTGTCTCTTTAATATTTTTTGTTAGGTTTGAAGATGTCGTAAGAAGTTTTTTTAAAGGATTCAAAGATTCAACTGTTGACCCTATTATACATAATATAATGTTTTAGTTGATGATGTTATCAATTTTATAGCAAAAAATACATTTTTACAGTACCCAAACATATATATTATATTGGCCCTAGATGGCCGGCGTGGGCGAGCGGTAAGGCTCTCGACTCACAATCCGAAGGTCGCGGGATCGAAACCCGGCGTGGCAGATAAATTTTATTTGATTAATTCGTGTTATTTCACAATTAATTCATTTAAAATAATATGTAATATATTTGCGACACGTCCCAGAGTGGAAGATGCGCTCAGTATCGCCCTGGTGTAAGACCACCATTCAGAATTGAAACGTTGCTTGAAATGGCTTGAGTCGTGTTTGGTGACCAGATCTGAATAGCCAGGTACTTCCCCACCTTCCCCTTTCCCAATCTCCTTCCCCTCGGCGTGACCTCCTCCCTCAGTGGGACCTTCGGCCTCACAGCATATCCCAATTGGGGGTGCCATAGTCTCACTGGCTCCAGACGGGAGCAGTTGGGACTCTTGTGCGGTAAACAATTATTAAGTTTTAAAAAATAACATTAAAATAAGAACCCCCAAGAAACAATTTTTTATTTACAATGGTACACCTATTTTCAAATGTCTTTGAAAACACAGAAAAAAAATTGGTTTGACTGATGATTGAACCTTTCTACCCAGGGACTGGAGTCGACAACGCAACCAATTGAGCCAAATACCGTTTGGATAAGACCGATATTTATTTCATATGTGCTGTAATGTCATCCAGTTTCAGAGAATTACATATTTTTCCGCGTACGTGTGCGTGATTGCCATCAAAAGTTGACAGAACGCAACGTCATCGTCAACGAGTCTGTCTATAGAGTTTGAGCTAGATCGGATGTCGGGAAGTGGGATAATTTTCACTTCCAAGAATCCACTTCAGTCCTAGATTCATTCATTCGATCGAGAAAATAAAATTGAAATTCAAATAAATGTATTTAAAAAAAATCCAAAATTTGTACTACACGACAGATTACGGGCGACAGTGCCTGAGGAGGTGTGTTCATTGGCGTTTATAAATTTCTAGAACGTTTTACAAGTACGAGGCTAAAGGTGACAACTGTTTGATAAATAAAGTTGAGTTTAGTTATATAACTCGTCTCGACCTCACACTTTAAATAAATAACAATTCTTAAATATTCATTACGCTATTCTAATTACATATAAAGATCATTAACTTTAAATTCGGCAATGTAAATGATTCACCACAAAATAAGAATCAAAAATTTTATAATAGGGATGTACAAATTTTGAATTTTTATCGTGTTTTTTTATGTTTATGTTGCGTAAATTTGTCATTACATTAGTGGCCGAAGTATGAGAGATCTCCTGTCCGTGGAAGGCTAACGTAGTGGCACTTCAATTCCGATGTATTCTGCCCGTGCCACCCAGCCTCTCATAACCATAGAAGAAGATCATCCTATTCCGCATGTGTATTATCTGTTCGGCTAGCAAAGGTCAAGATCGCAGCAGGTGATTACTGTAGGAATACCATCGCATACCGAGATAACAACGTAAGCTTCATAATAAGTTTACCGCATACGCCGAGCTATGCGAGCTGCAAACAGTGCATACGGCGTTACGCGTCT
This sequence comes from Glyphotaelius pellucidus, assembly GCA_936435175.1. Classification (NCBI taxonomy): domain Eukaryota; kingdom Metazoa; phylum Arthropoda; class Insecta; order Trichoptera; family Limnephilidae; genus Glyphotaelius; species Glyphotaelius pellucidus. The sequence goes on along the minus strand of OW386548.1, from coordinate 6,070,957 downwards.
TCACTCTACAAGAACTTGTTTGGATATATAAAAAATTCGAGCTTTCAACTAGCATAATATGAATTTCAGCAATAATTAAAAGCTCATCAAATTTTCAAAAATCTATTTCTTAGAAAATAACTCAAGACTTTAGTTATTCATATGCATCCTTACTAAAAAACGTCGTGAAAATTTTATTCATTTGATAAACGACCGTGGATGTGAAAACGTTACTAATTAAAAAGTGACCAAAAATTGTTAGTGGAAAGATATATACATTGCTTTTACAACCAAATAGGGTTGTATAAGCAATGTATACCATTGTATATACTTGTTTTATTGATAATTTCGGATTTTTCCAATTTATGTTAAATTTTTTATTTTTTATTTTTTTATTTATTTTATTTATTTATTTATATACGCCTATTTAGGCTTTTACATATATATATATATAACAATATTTATGAATTATACTTATAAATAGTGCAGGAAATAACTATTTAAGACAATTGCACAAAAATAATTATAAAGTAACAACATTATTGAATTAGATCCACACAGTATGTAGGTACCAAATATTTAGAAAAAATATTTAAAATATAAAAATCCAAAATAGCTTTTTTCTTTATGCAGACAAAATACAAATAAATAGCTTTATCAAGGTATTCCCATACTTGATAAAAAAAACTTCAATAAAGTATGCTTATATATTGAAATTGATGTACTAAATATATCAACAACATCGGAGTATTTGTTTCCTAGCTGTTGAATCCGTCGCATAGGAGTGTAATATTGCGATGTTGAAGTAGAGTTGTCACAATAATAAGGTAGGTACTGTCTTGTAACTGACCTGCCTGGAGTGTGAAAATCTATATACAGTATATTTACATTGGGTTTTTCGATGTCCTGTCTGGATATTTGTGTCTGTAAATGTCCTGCATATTTCTTATTTTCGAAAATGTAATAAAAACAAATAAAATAAAAACAAAGCAATTTTGTATTTGAAATACACTTTAGGGTTGAAAAAATGCCATATTTTATCTTCGTACGCATCAAATACTCATATAAGCTTAAACTCATACTCATCGCTTAAAATGCCGCTTGCGGTTGCTTCATTCTTTTCCCATATTTCGTAGTTCGGCTCGCAGGTTTAACTCGCGTTTACATAGCAAAGGAAATTGTCAGAACCATGTTGTAGTCAAGTTCACTTAATATTTTTTGGTAATATTTGAATACCCACAAGTGGTAAAAAAGCCGACCTATTTGTATAATTAACAGCAGTTTTAAATTCAGTAAATTTAAATGATTCAAGGCACTAATCTTTAATTAAATAAATCTTTTTTTTTTTTTTTTTAATATTTTGTCTATGTTCTAATTAGTCTATACCTGTTTGTCTTTTGTTATTTTTTATTGACTTATTATCCTGACGAAGAAAACATAGTTTTCGAAACATGTTGATATTGTTAATAAAATAGTGGTGTTACACAAAGGTATTTGTTTGTCATTAAAATAAATCTTTTTTTAAACATTACTTCCACACAAGATGACTTAGGCCCCGAGGAACACAACTTTCCTCGGGGCCTAAGTCATCTTTGGGGATGTTGTGTGCGGAGTCTTTTTAGGGAAAGGAAGTTCTGAGAAAGCTCTAGGAAAGTTCTAGGGGGGTGGGTAGGAATCTGGGGGTAAGTGTGTCCAGGAGTGACGAACTAATGAATCTATACCTCCTTCTACGATGCAAGGCTATGGGTTGAGAGAGTCTGGCTGGAGAGATCAAAAGAATCAAAAAATCTATACCAGTCTCTTCCGATCCGGCCCGCCACGCAGTAAGCAGGTAAACGTATCCGCCGCCAAACCTATACAAAACTCACCCCATGAACACCTTCGCGTGACCTATGTTAGGTGTGTTGGTTATTCAATAAATGGTCGCTCGCCTCCCAAATTAGTACCTTTTTGAAATGTGTCATATTTTATGTCCGAAAAATGGACGAGTATTAGAATGAAATGCCGAGATTTTTTTTAGACGCTATGTGTGACGTTGCATACTTTCTATCCATCCGTGCGGAAATGTGGCATGATGTTTACGGACTTAGTAATAAAATATTACACCATGACATGTAATGGTGACAAGATTATTTATTCAATTAAATATATTTCGATTAATAAAATATAATTCAGACAACTTCCTAATTCAGTAGCGTGGTGAAGTTCCTATGCAAGAATGTGGCAATTCAAAGCCACTAATTTCCGTCCTGTGACCACAATTGATACGATTGTTGGAAGTATCGCAAATCATTCGTATTATTTCAAATGCCAGAGTAATGTCGCATATTGGTTGAATGTATAAAAAAAAAAAACAAGAAACCTCCTTGTTGAGTTTGCTAGAGTGCTACGATTGAAAAAAATCATAATAATTGATGAAATTTAGTGGGGTGTATGATCAAATCCTTCCGGAAGCAGCTTCGTGGAAAGTATTGTGTATTCAATGTCTAGAGATGGTCCCAGCGACTTACGGGGTGAGGGGGGGATTCAAAACAAAATTCATGGTGTTCACCCCCCCCTTTATGTCCCGTTGGCCAAAAAAATCTTTTAAGGGTTCACTATTCGAATTTTGACTGATTTCTTACATATCTCCCTTAAACATTTGAAGTTTTTAAGCTCTTAAAAAAATATATGTTATTTTGAAGATAATATCTAGATACGTTCCACGCCGAAATGCAAATTAGATGAAATTCCCTCGATAGAAAAAAATCGCAAAGTATGCTCCGAAAATCATTTTAAACAAATTTATTTCTATTATTTTACAAGTTAAATTTGTGAAAAATTTCACAATGTTTCTTTAAATGATACTTGAGATACGTTCCACGAGATTTTTGCTCTATTTTAAACGAGTCATGTTTTATTAAGCCTTTTCGCCATTTTCGCTGCGATTTCATCAATTAAAATATTAGCGCGCTCTGTCTAACATTCGTAATTGCACATCTCTCCATCTTCTTCTTTTTCAGCCGAATAGCGCCGCCTTAACCCCTCTGCTGAGAATCAATTGCCTGAATCATTCTTACGACGGTATCCAAAATTGTATCCAAAAAAGATTTGAAACTCACCATTTCAAAAACTGTAAGCGTTTCTTACTCGTTTTATTAATATTCAGGCAGTGTGAGATAAATCCGTATCAATTAACACCAGAATGGAGATAGAATGGCGCCCCAGGAGAAGTACTTTTGGCGCCTGAACAGGCTGGCCGGCACGCGGTGAGGCGCCATTTATACCATACCCGCCAAGCCACTACCACGAGACGAAGTAAGTATGCACCAGTCTTTAATTGATTAATAATGGCAGATTACTACAGACAGATGACAGCTGATAGCTGGTATCTGGAAATAATTATTGTGTTAGTAATATTATTATTACTAACACAATAAATAATATGGAGCAATGGTTGTGTATGTTGTTGAAGAAAAGAGTAAAAATAAGGTAAGAATTTTATGCAGATTTCAAAAAGATCTTTAAATTTTTTTATTGAAATTAAAATGATCTATTTCTTCAAAATTCGCAAATTCACTTTGTGCCGTCATTATTAATTTCATGAAAATAAATAACTTTGTGTACACCACTATTTTATTAACAATATCAACATGTTTCGAAAACTATGTTTTCTTCGTCAGGATAATAAGTTAATAAAATGATCTAACCCAAATTCAATCTTTTGTGTCGTTGTGCTTTACGTATTTTAAAACTTCTTTATAACAAATGATTTAATTGATAGATATTAATTATTTATTTAAGGAACATTAACAGTCTTAGTAATACAAAAACATAAGAGGATGATAAAAAAACAGACCAATTATTAATGTACACAGATAGGTATTTAGAAACAAGACTAACTGAATATAAACTAGAATATTAAAAAAAATAATAAGATTACAAATGTGAATTCAACAAATGGTAAACTAATACACAACATTAAAATAAGTGTGATTATAACTGAAATAGACTGCAAAATAGGGATTTGGGTTGGGAAGGGTAAGGGGAGGAGAGGGATAAGGGAAAGTTGCCACGCAAGTAATGTCAAAATATTAAATACAATTAATTCATGTGTTATTCGCACCTAGAATGTTATACAGTGAAGTTCTGTAGCGACAGTAACTAGCAGTAAATACGTCAGCACGTGTGTCTATATTTGCAAATTTGTTGTGATAGTAGTTACATGTCCTTTGTATAAATTCATTTTGATTGGAATTGGTGTTGCATCTATCAATTAGATTAGTTTAGAGTTGAATTGCCCAGGTTACTTAGAGGTAGGTATAAAATACTGTTTTTGAAAGCAGATGAAAGAAGTGTTACAAATCAACATTTGAAATTAAAAATATTAAAAAATTTTAAAAGTTTTTAAAGTCGCTAACCGATGGTTTTTATCACTTTACAAGTGTAATTACCACTTTACAAGAAACTAAAAAATATATTTAATTAGACAAAGAAGTTATTAAAAATGTTGTACCTTCACTTATCGTTTCATATTTAAAAAAATCAACACTTTTGCAAACCTTAAAAAAAATTTCAAACGCTGAATGTTGTTCCATGGAATTATTTCAAAATTTTCGGGAACGTCTGTGATAAATTTTGCCGTGATCACGCTCGAGACAGCCAATTCTTATATTTTTCCCCGCAAATTTCGATGCACGTAAATTATTTAAAACGTCCCCTTTTCGCAGGCCACCCTTTGAAAACAGAGTATTTTTTCAGGGAAAACATCAATTTCGTTCAAACAATCTCCCGAATGGTTTTGGTTGTTTTTTGGGGCGTTGGCGTTGGGCCGTTTTGCGCTCTCCCCACGCCAACTCACAGAGGGCTCATAAATACAATAGTGACCAGGTTGCCTGGTTATTATGGAGGCCATACAATTGAACGCGAACTGAAAACTGAAAGTTAGAAGACAAAGGTAACCCCGCCAGACATATTAAACAAATTAAAAGAGCAAAATCGACCCCAATTGAATAGATGAAACAAAATTTAAAGACTGCATTCGCTTGCATTAAGCATCTATAGAATTCAACAGGAGGAATTGTCTGCATATTATAGAAAGAAAACATCGAAGATACTATACGTCCGTGTTAGAAAAAGAACAAATGGCGTGTAAGATTCACAGAAAAGAAATTTCCTTATGAAACAGATGACGGTCTATTTTAGATCCTAGCCCCCTAAAAATTCCAACGGATTCAATAATACGACGAATTAGGCAGCATTAAAAGGAAACCAAACGACAAAAATATGTAAGATGTAAATATGTATATACATCAATATGCTTTTATTTCAATTTCAATAAAAGCATATTGAAGTTAATGGCGGACCGAGTAGCAGTAAGGGTACTTAGGTTAATTATGTTTTTGAAGTCAGAGGTAATTCTAGTGATGACACCAAGAAGTTTCAGATATTTCTTAAATGCATTTATGTGTTCCTGGAAAGAAAGCGTGCAATCTAAACAGACACCAAGGTCCTTCATAGATGTGAAAGTTTTTAGGCAAATAGTGTACATATTATAATCTGCTAAAATCGGTTTGCGACAAGGTCTGTGCTTGAAAAACGCACAGGTTATAGCAAAAGAACTGAACATGTACGAGCAGGTAAATTTGGTTATTTGGTAAGCTAGATCCGCAATAATTGCTTCGAATTTGAATCTAAAGTGCTGGGAATGCCCAAAATCCATCTAGCTCGCCTAATTACAAAGGCAGTTAAAATTAATAGGCATCGGCTTACATTAAAAGGGACGTTTGGCTAATTCTCTGTACTTCTCAGTACCTGGCTTTAGAGGGTGTTTCCTAGAAGCCATCGGTAGGTAACAGGCAGTAACAAGGATCGACTGTGATGTCAACTTATTACCGACACACGAATAACCTTTCAGGTATAATGCTACTTGCTTATGCTGTTGATAAAAGCCTGTTTTAACTCGACCGTTTGCCATTTCATCTGCCTGTAAATTTGTTTGTAAGTAGTTGCGTTTCTCCAGACAAATTGTGTAATTCCTTATTTGAAATAAAAAAGTTATAATATGCAATATTATTTGGTTTATAGATATTATTCGGTTAGTAAAAAAAACTAGCTTTTACCCGCGGCTTCGCTCGCAAATTAATTTAGCGCTTCACTTATTAATTATCCCTCCCCCCATTCCATCCCTGACCCCTCCCCCCTCCACTCACCCTCCCGCATTCCATACATTCATTCCCAGTACATTCAGTTTTCCAATTTGGAAAATTGAATTATCCAATTTGGTGCAGTCGTTCGGAAGGAATGCGCGTACAAACATTTCGGAGATTCATTTATTTTTATTTTTTTTATTTCTTTTTATTGAGGAAACAAACAGTCATACAGAAAAATGATTATAACAATAAAATTCATATGTTGTAGACCAATTAAGTTCCATTATGTTAAAAAATATTGGTTTAGTATTTTTACCTACTCAACTTATTAAATGACAAAGAAAAAAAAATAAAAACATAATAAAGAAAAACATAAAAAAGAAGAACATAAAACATAATAAAGAAAAACGTTAAATTATTAACAAACATGGTTATACTATTTACCATGGTTGTGATAGTATAATTTTCACAAAAAAGAGAAAAAAAAGTATTTAAGTTATTAATTTATTAAGCTGCATTTTATAGGATTTCAAGTCATGGTTGAAAATGTCTACATCTCGTAAGGCATTGTAAGTTTCACAGATACGTACTATTACAGAGTTTTGCGCATATATAGATTTACTGCGTGGTATTCTAAATAAGTCGTTCGATCTGGTGTTTTGTTTGGGGCAACGAAATGCAATATTTTCTAACAGATATGATGAATCAACAAGGCAATTCACGATTTTGTGTAAGAATAATGCATCAGAGATTTTTCTGCGTTTATATAAAGCGATAGGGTCAAATTTTTTTATTTATATGCTTAGATAGATTTTAAATACGACGCCTGAAATATCAAAATCGTTTCCACGGCAACGACTTGTTTTCTGACGGGAGCAATAACTCGCTTTTGTTAGCGACAGAAAACGTATAATAAATATAATATATTTATAATTTCATAACGCCAGAGCTTACCACTATATACATTTTGAATTTTTAAAATCGGTTTATTGGTTTATCTGTGAAAGCGTAACAAACAAACACGCAGTTTCGCAATTATAATATTAGTATATATATAGATAGATACAAACTTATGATTTCAGAGAAAATTTTGGTTTTGATTTATTAAATAGGAGAAAATTACAAACATACTTTTTTCGGCGCGAGGTCGAATTTCGACCGATTTCTTACATATCTCCCTTAAACATTTGAAGTTTTTAAGCTCTTAAAAAAATATATGTTATTTTTGAAGATAATATCTAGATTCGTTCCACGCCGAAAAGCAAATTATATGAAATTCCCTCGATAGAAAAAAATCGCAAAGTATGCTCCGAAAATTATTTAAAACAAGTGTATTTCTATTATTTTACAAGTTATATTTGTGAAAAAAATTACAATGTTTCTTTAAATGATACTTGAGATACCTTCCATGAGATTTTTGCTGTATTTTAAACGAGTCGTGTTTTATTAGGCATTTTCCCAATTTTTGCATCAATTTTGTCATTGAAAATATTGGCGCGCTCTGTCCAATATTCGTAATTACATATCTCTCCATCTTCTTCTTTTTGGGCCGGGAAGCGTCGCCTTAATGATTTGTACAGCGCCGTTTTTGTGAAAAATTACCTCAAGATCGCTGTAAAAACACATATAATGCAAAGTCCCTGCCTTCTCAAAAATATAGGCGGCACATCATAATCCGCAAAACCTTGTTTGCCCATAGAAATACATTGCTGGCCCGAGCCCCGCCTCAAACTCGCTTCCGGTATCATCCATCCCTCTCGCTTTCGTTCAATTAACTCGCAACGAGCGAGAGAGACGTCCATGCAGTACGAGATACGTAACTGTATTGTATGTATGAATTTCGCAACGGGGTGATACTGAACTGAGTTCTTAGCTTGCACTTTGAACGACATACAAACTGTTATGTTTTATTTTATTTTTTAAGGCTTTTACACGTATGCATTATTATAGGAAAGTTGTTCAGGAGTGTAATAAGAAGTGCATAGTAAATTAGATAATAAACTAAATATAAAAGATACACGCATGTACAATACAACTAGGTATGTAGTTCCATTATCAAGGAAAGTTTTACAAAGAAGTTCAGTAAGTTTAAGTATAAGAAGAGTAAAAAAGAAGTATTTAAGGTAGGTACTCTGAAAGTAGTTACAGAGTAGGTAATATTATAGTAACTTGCATATTTTAGTAGGTACGTACCTACCTACCTGGCTAGATTTATGAATATCAAAACATCTATATCTAAACTAATATTACAAATGCAAAGCTGCTAGAGTTTGTTTGCTACGCTTTCACGCATTAACCAATAAAAATACTTTAAAAATTCTGTCACCAATAAAAAGCTAAATTATATGCGAAGACTATACGCTGTATATGATGGTAAGCTCTGGCGTTATGAAATTATAAATATAAATATATATTTTTTTTGTCGCTAACAAAAGCGAGTTTTTGCTAACGTCAGAAAAAAAAAGTCAGAATTGAAACGTTGCTTGAAATGGCTTTAGCCGTGTTTAGTGACCAGATCTGAATAGCCAAGTACTTCTCCACCTTCATCTTCCCTATCTCCTTCCCCTCCCCACTACCTTCAGCCTCACAACATACCCCAATGCCATAATCTCACCGGGTCCAGATGCTTTGGAACAGTTGGGACTCTTGTGCGGTATTCGCATAAAAAATAAAATAAAATAAAATAAAAACTTAGCCCAAAAAACATTTTTCAGTAATAAAATTAAAAACAAATCAGTGTATTAAAAGTCAACAACATGTTTCGGTAATAAACTATATAAGCAAGTTATGTATTTAGTTAAAGTTCATTCGTTTTCCCATTGGCAAATTGGCGAAGTTTTGATGAAATTCGTCCTGGCGCATTAAGGGCCAGTGCCATAACAACATAAAGCCTACACTGCCTTTACTACCTGACTCGTAAAAATGTTGCCGCGTTCAATTATCAGCTTGAAATTACCGTCTAAATAAGTGCTATACGAAGCCTTAAACAACGGAGCTAAGATCTTATGGAGAACCCTTTAAAATTAACACCTTCAAACAAATTTGTATGCTAATGCAAATGCTTGTGTACTTCTAAGCAGAACCAACCATGAGCCGAATTACACTTGGATCATTTTAAAACTGGCCCCTTTTGAAAATCTAATACAATACACTCACAATACATTCGCTATTTTCTGCACGGCTAGTCTCCTTCTTGGCCGTTTCGCATTTTTCAGCATTGAATAGTTTCTCACAGTTGTATTAATTTCGTAAAGGTATACACGAGGGGCTTTCGATGAACGCTAGTGTCACCTCCATAAACAATTATTAGTGATCTACATAATTAATGTAATTCTGAACTAAACAAAATATCTAAGAGAAGAACTTTGTTTACAAATCCGTAAAATAAGGTGTCCAAGGTTCTGTGGTCGCAATTTTACGCGCGATCCAGCAACACTATCGTGTATCCTGGTTTTCCCTTGCCAAATCCTCACCACATTTTCGGATCCACCTTGGGCAGACCTTGTGGTCTTCCAAATTTTCTGTCAAAATCTTGTCAATGGTGGTCTTACTGACATCAGGGATCATGTCCCAGAGCTCCCGAATCGTCACCCGTCGATCTGCAATCATTGCTTTTTCCACTTTGGCAATTGTTTCGTCCGAAGCCGATGGCCGTCCGGCACGCTTTTAAATTCTCTGCACCATTCACGCACGTCTTGCGCACTCATATACTGTTTTCCGTACACTTCAAGCCTCGTGGTGAGTAGAAGCTTCATCGCGAATGGCTGCCACACCGAGACTAAGTGTCGCAGAGAGTGCAACGTGGTAGGGATTTGGCGTAGGGAAACCAGGCTACAAGCCAGTGTTGCTGGATCTCGCGTAAAATTGTTCATCGCGACCTCTGCACCTTGGAGACCTTATTTTACGAACAGCCCTCGGTATATACCGAAAATTCTGTTCAAACGGTTGTACAAAAATGGCGGTGGTTTCTATGGTTATTATTCGGTTTATATAATAATAATAATAATAATAATAATAAGTTTTATTCCAGGATGAGGGGAGGATAGTGCAATCCCACACGTCCCATATGATTGTACATATTTATATAATATATTTTATAACATTTTAAAACAACAGATTTTTTTTTTTTTTTTTTAACATAGAATAGGAAAAAAAAACAAAATAAAAAAAAAATATATTTATATATATAAAAATTAAATATAAAAAAAAATAAATAACTAATCAATTCTATTCTTCAAGCTCGGGCCCAGCGCTCACTCAGGAGTGGGGTTTGGTGCTGAAACGCTGCGGTCACCACTGCATTGTCGGAAGCCATTAGCCGCATCCTGGCTCCAGTGACCCGATGTCTCTTTAGACCGGCGAATCCGTGCAGTCCTAGTTCAGTGAACATTGTCGATGCACTGCTATATCTTCTGAATCCAAATATAATTCTACATGCATCATTATATTGGATCCGGAGTCGTTCCATCGAGGTGGTTCGGTAGTTACACCAAGTTTCGCATGTATATAGATTAGTGCAAAATGCATTGAACAATGTTTTTTTTACATGGTTACTGCATTGGAAAAATCTTCGGGCAATCATATTGGACAATACACTGATACTTCTCCTCTGTCGTTCAATATCACCATCATCCGAGAGGTCTTCAGTGATGATGTGACCCAAGTATTTTACACTCGTTGATATACTTATGTTTTCCTCATTGAGTTGTAGGGGGAGCATCTTCTCGAGAGTTTTTCCATGGTGGAATGCGATTAGTTCCGTCTTCTTGGGGTTGTACATCATGTGGTGGTCATTTGCATATTCTTCACAGATTTTTAATAGAATTCTCAACCCTTTGATCGACGGAGCTAAGAATGTCGTCCGCATAGCTAATGTGATTTAGGCACAGATTATTGATACGGCAGCCTGCTCTGGTGTCCAGGCGATTAGATAATTCATCCATGTAAACATTAAACAGGATTGGGGACATACACCCTCCTTGCCTTACTCCTGATCGCAAGTATATCGGTTGGGAGTACGTACTTGCCCACCGTACAACGTTTTCCTGCTGGGAGTGCCATCGGGATAGATGACAAGAAATAAATATTTGTTCTATCTTGGTCGCCATTTTTGTATAACCGTTTCGGCGGAATGTTTTATTGGTATGCCAAGTCCTCTCTTAGGGTATTTTATTTAGTCATTGGTTCCAACACGCCGCAATTTTTTTTTTTTGTGTTTTAGTAGCTCAACCGTCACCGAGAAGTGATAGAATAATAACACAATCGTTTTAATGGCTGTTGAATATTAAATGATTGGGAAAAAAATGCCTGCGGCGCATTTTTAGTCGAAATAATGCGCTGGAGTCTTGCTTAGAATACATTATAATTGATACAACTTGTAACATAAATTAATTTAATGTGTTAATTAAATTACTAACTTAATTTGTTACTAAATATGTTACTTAAACTACTTAAATGAATTGCATAAGTTAATAGCTGTACACTGTACCTACACAATCTGTAAACTTCATCCGCCATAACACAGGGACATCCCTAGCATGGCGGATGAATTAACACAATTTTTTGTTCATTGTATAAACTTCTTTTAATAAATAAATAAATAAATAAAAATAAACATCGTTTTTTTAGTGTGCTTTCAATATTCCCTTTTCAGCGCCGGGTAAAATATTCACTTTCTCTTATCGACGCGACGGGAAATAATAAAATCAATACGTATTGTTGCCTAAAATTTCACTAGATTATTACTGTGCGTCGGAATTTGACAATTCGATTAGGTCCGTTGCTTGTACAGTTCTTTTATTGTTTGCGTTTAGCGAATCCACTCGCCTTCTAAGATCCGTCCTCTAAACAGTAAACAGTACTAATGATCTTAGCGAGGTCACCAATCTACTTGCGGCACTGCCAGCAAACTCAGCAATACACAACAAAAAGCAAAAAAGCGTCGTTTTAAACAATACAACTCATTTCCATAAACTTGTAAAAAGTTCCCTTTTGGCGAGTTCTTACTTGCGTGATAAATTGGCAGCTGGGGATCGAACCTTCAAAGGTTTCAAAGCAAAATATTGCCGGAAAATAAGGGCATACGGAAACGAAGAAGCTATTTTCTAAGCACTAAACAGCTACAAAATTATATTATCTACCGTTTTTATTTGATTTATTTCATACACACCAACCATCAAAAATTATCCCTAGTTACAAGAGGAGTAGTCAAAAAACTTGTTTTAATATAAAATAATATTTGTGCAGCGTATTGTAACAACATGTTTATTATTATTACCGAACAAGGTAAATAAAGTTTACACACTCCTGAGTATAAATAGGTACTAAAATGAGGAAAATTCTTAGAGATGCTTTTCAGTCGTAATTGTTTCTGAACAATGTAAATAAACAACTCATTGGAACCAAAAAATTTGGCGTATTTTTCAGATGGTCAAAATATTTCCGATTTACAATAAACTGCAAATAAATGAAATATTTCTGAACATATCCAAAAACTAAAAACTGTTTTTGAAAGGCTTTCAAATTTTATATTTAGAAATAAATACATAATTTTAAAATATAAAATTTTGGCATGCAAACATAAAAAAGTTTTAAAAATACTCACCTTACATTTTTCTAACTAAAATTACTGATAACGAAAAAAACATACAAACACAAACATATTTTATTAGGGAAGTGTATTATAAATGTTAATTTTACCTCAATTTTTCGTCGTTTTGTGTAAAAATGATTAATAAAAAATTCCCAAAGTTTAATTTTTTTTTTTCAAATTAAGTTTCAAAACTTTGGTTTCATGAATGTGTACATTTTACTTTTTTGGTGGTATTTTTTAGATTTGAATATAAAGCTTGGTATTCTAACTTCGTTTAGAATACAATTCTCACTATGATAGTAAGGGAGTTACAGCGATTTAAATGATACCTATGTGAGCTGGGACATATTTGGTCTCCTTTGATAAACAGGTTAAAAAAATTCACATGCAAAGAGCTGCGTTTTAGACCTATTTGTTTTCGAACAAGGTGGTACTAATTTTGATAAAAAGTAAGATTCCTAGTGATGTTTTCTATTCCTTGACGTTTTTAAACCAGGCAAACAAACAAGTCAATCGGATCGCATTAACAAGCTACTTGCAAACTGAACGTGTTAATTTTTTATACGTTGTATATTATTATTTAAACATATATTAAAATTTAAAAAAAAAAGAACTTTCATACTGAAAATGTTCAATTACTTTATATATGTTTGTTAATTTTTTTTTATATTTAGATTATTATATGTAGGTTATCTTTTGTATTTTTATTAATGTTTTTCTTTTGTACTTTGTATTATTATTATTTAAGTTTTTCTTTTGTACTTTGTATTTTTACTGCTACCCGGCCAGAACAGATCAGAAAAAAATCCCGACTATCAATACTGCTAATAAAATACTGCTATCCCGGCTCAGAAAAAAAAATCAATATCCATGTAGATAGGTACTATAAAATAGGGAATGTTTAGATAGATGCTGTATTATTTAGGAACAAGGTAAACAAAAAACTTCTATATTAATTATATTTGTGTTTTAATTCGTAGAACTCCACATAATTAAAAAAAATTTAATATTGTTGTTGTTAAGTTCTGCACGTATTTTAGTTTTATTTTTGTGACAGCTGTTTCGGCTTACAAATAATTAAACTATGGTTAAACCACTTTGAGACAACTTATTTATAAAAAAATAATAATGTCTCAAATATTTTCTCAGCAAATTGTTTTAACCGATAAGAAATCAATTTAGTCACCCTCAATTTTTTTAAATTTAGAATCTTATAAATAAGTCGTCTAAAGATGGTTTAACCAGTTTGAAAATGGCTCTGTAAGCCAAAAAAGCTTTCACAAAAATAAAAAATAAAGTAAAATACTTGCAAAACTTGATAATAACATTATTAAATTTAATTTAAATAAAAAAAACTTCTACTTTTTGGAACTATCTAGAGTTTATTTTGAACAAGGTTCTTAAACGACTAATATTGGTGCGTTCTTGTCTTTATTCTTTCCAAACAAGGTTAACACAGAAGTTAACTTGGATACTCGTACTTCTAGAAGGTTCTAGTAATGAGGAAAATCCTTTCAACTAAATACGATTACATGTTTTGAATAAGGTTTGAAATGATTATCTTGAATTGTAATCAGAATAATCAAGCGGAAAAATGTTAGCATTAAAACCAGCCCTAGAGGCTCGTATCTCTCAATGTTATGAACTAAACCCCAATAGATTGACACTTTCCCTGAATATATTCATAAACATCGGTAATGAAATTTTATTATTTTAATTTTAACTAGGGCAAACCCTTGAAAAACCAAGAGAAAATACTGTCACTGGTCAATAAATTAATGTTTGAATAATCAAATGGAAATACCCAATCATATTTCTGTGTTCCTGGTATATTTTTTTTCTTGTCGGCACGTTGTTTTTATGGTTATTATTATTTTTTATAATAAATAATTGTGATATTAGCGCCATTGCGGAAATTAACGCAAATTACCATATGACATTTCTGTGCTCCCCTGGCCCCCTAGCACGGTCGATCGATAAGGATTGATAGGATAACTTTCGGTAACTTCTCATCGTTTCCTAGGACTAATAACAGTTGACGTCGAATATATTAAGAGCACTTAGTCATTGTGAACTGCTACTTATTCGTTGGCGATCTGCAGTCATGCTAGAAATTACCGAAAGTTATCCTATCAATCCTTATCGGTCGACTGTGCTAGGAGGCTGGTATTTGGTTCCTGTCGACAGAAGTTTTGATGTTTATTTTATGCCTAGCGCAAACTCGTGAAAAATCACGGAAAGCCAAAATTATCGATAAATCGCTTCCAATTTTGAAAATGCCAAAATAAAATCATTTTCTTTTTAAAATATTTTACTCTTGGTAGGTATATGAGTATCGCTTGTCTGAATTCTCCAAACACCTCCGATTTTTAAAATGATACTTAAATTCAAAGCAAAATTACATGATTCATTAAACGAGAGTTACAGACAGACGGAATCGCAACCAAAATTAATATTTCAAATAAAATTACGGATGCATAGAATATATTAATTTGAATTATCTACTTCTGCATACTCATTCTCAGTTCACGAGGTTTCTTCGTTACATTTAGAGCACGCCTAGAAAACAAAAAAGAAAAACGCCATTTATTGTCAATATTAACTTTCACTTTGTTTCGTAATTCACCATTTTACAGACAATATACTAAGAAACTAAGACAATGGTGTTCGGAAGCCCGTGCATACGTAGTTTCTGATATAATTTACACGAGTTTGGGGCCAAAACACTGGTAGATATAATATACTACAAACTACCATATTATAAGTCTGCTCTCTACCTCTGCATATACGTTATCTGCATACTCCGTCGCCTACTTCGATCACACTTCTGGCTCGTAGCCATCTCAGTTGGGTCCTCCCGTTTGTGCTGACTGTGAAACAGCTGTTTGGATTATTTTGTCTCGAAATGCGATGTAGGAATTGTGTTCGAATGGGATTGAATCAAGGTGATTTTTTGATTCAAGCACTTACTTGAAAGTGAGTACAATAGTACAGGTTTGCATTATCAAGGTTTTCTCATTCGTTAGCGCTAAAATATTGAATACATTCGTGTTATTTTGTTTTGGTATTCGAGTCTCTAAACGCGTAGATGTACATTTTATGATAAGTATTAATTAAACAAAGAATTGGGTTTATTATTTTGACCTAACAATATGTTTGATAGAAGTTCATTAATAAGAATAATGACAATGCAATTATAGCCGTAAAAGACAATCAGTTTGTAATAGTTCCCCCTTGTTCATTAATCATTAATATACTTTACACATTTACGTAATAATATCATCTATGAGGGAAGCTCTTCCTACATAAAATTATCTCCCACGGTCTTGTTTTCACATTATAATATTGCAACTTCCTTACGGGTGACGTCATTAGTTGTTGTTGCTGTTATTATATTTTTGTAGAAACCAAACGCTTTGTGGCTAAACGTTATTCTGACGTATTAAATTTGTTTTTAAATATTATTAATTTTTAACATGAATTCAACCTTACATTCAGTTAATTCAGTGTGAATGCACTGCACAGTGCACAGGGCCCATATATATACTTTAAAAGTAGGCAACAGCTGACCCTCTACAAATCCCCTTTTTGCTGTTGAATTTGGCAGTCACCTCTGATCTGGAGGCACAAAATACTTGAAAAAAATCTGGATTCCGCGCACAAACGGGAGGTTCGTAGATTCCCCTATCAATGTTTAGAGTTTAGAGCACAGGCGTCAGTTCTTGCTCTACCGGTATTTCATTGGAAGATGCTCCGATGAACTGCGTCATCGATCCATTCGACACCGGTGTATAGTAGGAAAACATGTCATACACGCGCCCACCAGTTGTCATTATTACAAATAATTTATTAGTCACATGAGAAACGATTGTTTCTAGGACTCGTTCTTGAGTTCAACAGCTTGGCTGTGGAATAATTATTTGTCAGCCTCTGTGTTTCCTGTCTCCTACAAAATGGATCTGTTCAAGTTAAGGTTCACTTCTTCCTTTCCTCAAAAAGGCTCTTCACGCGTTATCTCCAAAGATAATATCTTCAAAGATGCAAAGATCCACGCCCTGAATGAAATTATTGTCCTCAGGGCCTCTTGTGTTAATGTAAAAATAATCAATATAATATATTATAAAAGAAAGTCTAAAAATACGTGCGGCTCGCAAAAACTCAGAAACAAGTCTCGGTACGATCAGGGGAGTTGTATGGTGAGGTAGATCTCTATCCCCTCTTCAGGATGATGGTTCCCGTTTTTACCTAAAGGGCGTGCTTTTGAAGATATAAGGGCTGGAAGTTTCGCCCTCTTGAAAATTCTAGAACAGTCTTCCGGAAAATTCTAGAAGGTTCCACAAGAACTCTAGAAAGTTCTGGAAGGAGTGGCGGAGTAAGCCGTGGAATGTTCGGGAATAGGGAATCGGAGACATCACCGTGGAACATTCCAGAACACTCTCGAATGTTGTCCTGAGCGAAGCCGGGTAACCCAGCTAGTAAAAAATAAAATACAGAAAGGCTAGATAAAGTATTTTTGCTTTGTTTTGATTCAAATATACATTTCATCTTTTACCGTTAGCAAAGTACAAAAAAGAAATTCAAAAGCATTTAGTCTTAGTCAATGAGCTCCGAAGGCCCCGCGAAAAGAAGACGACCCCGCACCCCAATAATATCGACAGGTTATCTACCTACCTGTGTATATCTTCCTACCTGCAAAAAGCAGTTGGAAAAAACGTAAAACATCCGCATTATCGTCATTACACCTTGCTTACTTTGGAGCTTAAAGTATATGCCTTTGTACCTGCTGAATACCGCGGAGGTAATAGGAGGAGGTGGTACGGAAAGAACAAGTACACCAGTGAGCACAGGTACAGTACGGCTATAAAACTCCCTACTCCGCAGGTATTCGGTACTACATGCAGTCCGTTCTCTGCACTCGTACAATATCGCAAGACTTAATATGTCAGAACGTTAAATCACGGTGTCGTCAGTTAGGACTCGGAACTGGCTTTCTGTACGCTTTTCTAAGAATTATACGAAGGCTCGGATGTCGTCTGCGTATTATTTAGGATTCGTGTAAAGGTGAAACCTGAAAACGGGTCTTAAATAATAATGCACGTGTTTGAGTTTGGTAATTTGACCATATGAATAGATATCTAGATGTTATGAAGCTCAAAAATAACAAAAAGATAAAATGGTGAAATTGATCGAGGAAGAAAATCTATTGTCACTATTATTTTCTCAGTAAATCGGTTTAACCAGTAATAAATCATTTTAATCACATTAAAAAATGAAATTGGGCGTAAACACGTCTCAAAGTGGTCTAACCAGTTTGTAAATGGCTGAAATAACTGTCACAATAATAAAAAACGAAAATACTTGCAGAATAATAATATTATTAATGATATTATTAAATTTGATTTCAATTAAATTTAAAAAAAAACAATACTGCGAAAAAACAAATTAATAACGAAGAAATTTAGTTCTTGGGTGGTGGTGTACAGATAAGCAAAAAAGTCAGCGTAATTTTTTTAATCAAATAATTTGGAAAAAATACCCATATTTTGCCAAGGAAGGTGAGAAAAGTCGGAGGTTTCTTTGCACAGAAAAGTGTACTTTTATTAAAACATTTTTTTTTGTTTTTCCTATATCGGCTGTGAGGTAAGGAAGCATTGAACAAACCAAAACTTTAAAATTGAATTATTGACTTAACTGTTTTCACCCCGACCCACAAATTTGCAATATTTGTATATGGGAATGAGCATGTCGATATTCAGACTGTCTCTAATTATGTTATGTTAGATTTATAACAAGAGAGTATAATGGGGTTAGTACCTACTTACAAATTATCTACAAATTACTCTGGGCACATTTTTACATTGATTTGTCTTTTTCACAAACACAGTTGATGTAAGTAAATTGATAACAAAAATATAATATCATGTTTACGGGGGCATCGTTCGCCAAAGATAAGAAGCGTTGCTTGACTTTTTAAACCAATATTTAACGTAACAGTCAACCAACTCTAAACAGTCCAATGCGGTGTTCACATAAAATAATAATTAAAAAAAATAATGAAGGTTAAAAATCATCAAGCGTTTGCAATTAACAAATATGCAGGTATCATACGGCTATTCGATTATTCGGTTACTTCGTGACCTTTCCTTCTAAAACTCAATATGTTTTATTCCAACAGGCCGAGGCCTCACACAAAAAGTACTAAATCAAGCACTATGAAATATTTGCAGTGTTGCCATGTGCAAGATTTTTACCATTTTTTCATTGTTTTTTGGGTCATTTCTACGACTATAGTTTTTACAAAAAACATTACCGATTCACAAAAGTATGCACTTTGGATACGTTATTTTAGCATGGGTCGCATGGGGAAATACTGAAACCATGAATGTAGTTCTTGAATTTAAGCATAATG
Source organism: Glyphotaelius pellucidus (assembly GCA_936435175.1). Lineage (NCBI taxonomy): Eukaryota > Metazoa > Arthropoda > Insecta > Trichoptera > Limnephilidae > Glyphotaelius > Glyphotaelius pellucidus. Next base: position 6,051,846 of record OW386548.1, on the reverse strand, counting down.
CCTCTTTATCTAATTTAGCTGTGTCTATAAGATATTCATAAAAAACAAATCAATATGTCTTATAGGTATATAACTTTAATCAGGTACCGTAAAAAAAATATATACATATATATATATATATGTATTTCTTGGGCTTTAACTATGAAATTTACTTTCCATGTACATTTGTTATTTAAATTTAAGTACATACATGGAAAGTAAAACTATTCAAAATAAAATAAAATATTATTGGAGTTGTGGGTAATTTCTTCTCCCTCATCTCATCGACTTGAAAAACTTATTCGTAAAAAGTTATTTATATTCTATTAAGTAGGTACTACAAAATAAACTTGATAAAGTTAAAAAACTATTTTTTTTAAATAAAAACTTGTTAAAACGGTAAAAAAAACTATTTTTAAGGGAAAATCTTTTCCATTAAAAAAAAACAACTATTTGTGCGGTGGTTTTTTTTTTAATTTTTCTTCTTCTTTGTGTGCCCTATCAGGTCCTTCCGACGTTGGTGATCACTCTGGAAAATGTCTCTCTATTTTGCGCTGCCCGGAATAGCTCCTCCGCACTTCTAATGCCGGTCCACTCTCGTATATTTCGCAGCCAAGACATTTGTCTCCTACCAGGTCCTCAGCGACCCTCCATCTTGCTTTTCAATAGCAATTGGAGCAAATGAAACATTAATTTTCCCTATTATTCGAAGGATAATTATACAATTATTGTTTTTAATAAAGCATTATAGATTCTACGGTACGTGCCGCTGTTTTCTTATTCATATTCTCAAGCTTACGAAAAACATGGTTTTTTACAAGGAATTTTTATCCTTCAAAACATAGTTTTTTTATCCCTGAAACATGGTTTTACAATTTTGGGATATGGCATCACTGAATATACGCGTCTCGTAGAACCAAACGCTCGCAATGCTAATTAAGAACATCGACAATATATGTGTGGTGTGGACAGAGCTACATAATTGATCGATGGTGGTGTGTGTACGTTTGTGTGTATGCTGTTTGCTGAGCATTCGAAGGTTATCTCCAATATCGCTGACGGTTCAGATAAGAAACGAGAGTGAATTTCGTAATGTTAGCTTTGCTAAATTAATTAGACTGAACTTATTGAGATTCGTTCAAGATCTAATAGCCAAAGGTCACTTCCAAGGCAAACTCCAACAAACGTCCTTCAAAAAATATGGTTCACAAATTTACTTTGTCAAGTTCACCTCAAGTGCACATATAAAAAAAAAAACAAAAACTCACAAAGCTTATTAAATGACCTTTAAATAAACTGCTTACTATATGATTAAATGCTTATTTAAATACTAGATTTGATAAATTATTTAATTACTACTTTACCACCTCCATCGTCGAGGGGCTCTCAACTAGCAAGCCGGAGGACGCTGGTTCAAATCCCAGCATGCGCAAGTAAATTTCATTTCATTAATTTGTTTTATTTCACAAATAACTAAAAAAAAAATTATTTAGTATATTTTCGGCAAGTTCCAGAGTGGGCGTAAGTATCTCAGTATCCCCCTGATGTAGACCACCATTCATCATTGCAACGTTGCTCGAACAGGCTTTGGACGTGTGGTGACCAGATCTGAACAGCCAGGTTCCTTTTCCTCTTCCACATCTGGGGAAGGGAAGGATCCCTTCCCCATTAATTCAGCCTCACAAAATACCCCAATTGGGGATGCCACTGGCTCCAGACGATTGAGAGCAGCTGGCATTCTTGTGCGGTGTTCACATAATGTTTTTTTAAATTATCCCATACCTACAATATTATGTACAAAATAATAACAATGTATAATTACAACTAAAAACTTGCGAGAACCACCTATGCATATATTGTGTACACGTATTTAATAACTATAATATGAACATGTGCCTAGTTTGGTTGTCATTCGATATGTCATGTATTAATAAAAAAATACTACGATTAGTTAAAAGTACCACAATTTTTTATGTGTTGAATAGATAAATAAAATAAGGAAAAATCGTTTTACAATCAAAAGAGGAAACGCGGACGCCGAGAAATTTGAATAATAAGTACCTATTTTACTAAACTATTGCTGTCACTGTCGCTGTTACCCCAAAAACAGAGCGAAAATGACAACTGAACCTTAGACGGATTTAACCATAATAAAATCGCCTAAATTACGGTACGGTTTTGTATTCCTCTGTTTTCTCCTGCAAAACTGAACCGATTTTTAAGGTTTGTAACAACTTAAAAAAAAGAAAATATTCGAAGTTTTGCCTTTTTTTTAAATACATTTTAATAATAATAATATTAATTGGATAATTTACAGAGCATCGTTTTTGTAAAAATTCACCTCAAAAACGCTATAACATTTATTATAATTTCTTAGGCTCCTTCTAATTTTATTATTTACAAACAGAGAACAGAAAACATACTTACCTGGCGGGTAACTTCAGATTAACACACTTTTATTAGAAAGACTATGCTTGGAGAAGATACGACGTTGCATGCGAAGGATATTTAAAACATCGCATGATTTTAGATTTGCTACCCACCCATTGCTGTTGATGTTTGAGAAGATTAGTGCTAAAAGTATAGTTGATATTTATTTTGAAAGACTGAAGAAATTAGGACACTTTATGAAATGACCTTAAAAAGCTTGAAATTTCTTATTTGCTTACATTTTTACAAAATAGTCATTTATAATCTCAAATTTGTGTACTGAACGTCTGCTGATAGCGTTCAAACATGGCAATTTTAAGGATTTGGAGGGTCGTCACTCCTCTATGAACTGATTAATAAAAAAATTTAAAAAAACCTAGGAACATGCCTGTGGTTGATATCTAAATTACATTTAAAAAATGCACTAGTATCAAAATGCAGAGAGGAAATAGAAGAATAAGTTTGAATGGACTAAACGCCGCCTATATTTCCTCACACACGATAGAGAATATTTGGCGTCGTTGAATAAATAATTGTTGGTATCTGTACGAAGCACGATGAAAAAATTGACATTTAAATAGACGATTAGAGTTGAATCCAAAAGAGAATATTATTTTGGTTTGATATAATAATATGTTAATTATAATATCACACATCTGTAAGACATATTTTAATGATGCAAGTGATCAGTTAGTTAACGTACCTTTACATGCACATTAGGTGCATACAGCCGATAACCGGAAATCGGTAAGTATTAATTATTCTATTTTTAACATCGCTCAGAGAATAATGTCAAGATATTTTGCGAGTTATATTGCTAATTATTGGATGGGTGTTTTGATGGAAACTCCATTTTATTAATATAATGATTATTTTTCAATAAGATTTTTCCTGTCCTATCAAGAAAGCACAGGTCATAACGTGTGTTTGGTTGCCTGATAAAATAAACATCGTATGATATCTACTCGTTGTTTTTCCTATAACAGTAATTATGCTGACTAATTTCATATGTTCAAATACACTGACTCATCATCCAGCTAGTATAAGCATTCTTTATTTGATTTTTCTTGATTACTAGCGAGTTCCCGGCATGCGTAATAAAGCAGGCCATTTAATAAAGAAATTGTTTCTCCTTGCGTGTCCTTTCCCATTCGTCCCATTCTCCTTCTGTCTCCCCGTCCTCTCCCGCGTCCCCTTCCCCATGCGCGTTCCCACTCTCCCCGTCCCGCGAACCCCTTCCCGCGTTCCTCTCCCTCCTCCCGCGTTCATCTCCCCCTTCCCACGTTACATACATTCAGTCCCGGTACATTCAGCTTTCAAACAGCTCGCGTGCCACCTATTACAATTTTTATACAAATTTCATAATGCCAGAGCTCACCACTATATAAAGAAACCATCGAGGGCGTGCGCTAAATTTTTATCGCAATAGGATGCATGGTTTAGCAACTTCGCTAAATAAGCAGGCAGTGGAACAGGGCCTAATACCCCAAAAATAAATCACAATAATCCTTTTTGCCGTGAAAATAAAAAAAATTATATCCAATATTTCCAATATTTACGGCACGTTTCAGAGTGATTGCCATGTTTGGTGACCAGGCCTGAATAGGCAGGTTATCTTCCTCTTCCCCATCTCCTTCCCCTCCCAACTACCTTCAGCGTTCAGCCTCACAACAACCTTTCCATATAGGGTTGACAGATTGTGTCACTGTCTCCAGACCAGTGAGAGAATCTGTTAACTAGCTCCACATTTACGCAGAAGGTCTCAGTTTTTCCGCTTTCCAATAAAATCGAAATAAATTTAATATTTTTGAACGTATCATATAAAGGTGATGAAATAATCTTTAAAATTATTTTATTAGAAGAAGAGGTATAATTTTAAAAATATAAAAATTTTTCACATAAAAAAGGTTTTAAAAATGGCCCACTTTAGATTTTTTCCAACTAAAATTACTGATAACCAACAAAATAAAAAAACCCCACATATTTTATTAGACAATTGCATTTTAAACTTATTTTCACCTTTCGTTTTTGTCGTTTCGTGTAAAAATATTTAATAACAAACATCACAAAGTTTCATAAATTTTTCTCAAATTGCATTCGGAAACTTTGGTTTCACGCATGTGAACATTTTAATACTTCTGTTGTTAATTGTTTTTAGTATTAAGCGTGGCGTTTTCTCTTTCTAACGCCGTTTAGATCATATTCCTCACCATGACAGTAAGAGAGACGGCGATTATTTGCGATCTGTTCGAGCTGTCTCCAAAAGTGAAAAAATAGCGTTAGGCTTGAGAAAAATGAATAATAATCCAATAAAGGCACTGCCTTTATCCAAATAATTTGTCGGACTTGTCTCTATAAAGCCATCTCTTGCCAAATCTAATCCAACCTCACAATTATCAGACATCCATTCTCATTGTACGAAGAACTTCGCCATGTTAAAATTTATAATATTTTCGGAATTTTAAAGATGTCTAGACATAGGTCAAATCATTATAACAACCTCAAAGATTCAGCCCAATATCGAGATAAATGATTTGATTTTCAGGTATCGAGGACGCCACATCTTTGCACGCGATTATATTGAAATTCGACATGCAATGCTCATATCGGCTGCACTTTCAGAAAGCGGATGCATTTGAAGCTTCTGAGAGAAATATCTCATTCGATGTAGTATCGGGGCTGGACATCTGTATGTGTGTGCTCGCGTCGTATAATACACAATACACACAGGCACTAACACACGAGATCCTCAAACACGAACATTCCTTTCAATACTAAGGCCGAAGGAAACGGAATGAGATCGCAATTGAATAGACGGTGAAATACATAAACTTAGTAAAAAAGTATATTTGATTCCGTAGATTAAAAAATTATGTTAATACGTTCAGAATTTTTTTTCGTTTGGTGTCCTGGCGCGATAAAAACGGTGTCTAGACTGGTGATTTGAAGTTTAGAGGTTTCAGTTGTTAGGTAAGTTACTTTACAAAGTTTTGTAAGACGAGTTAAGATACGTAAAAAAACAGACAAATTACATATTACCATCAGCATATATATATTTTAGCTAGGTATGTACCTACATTTTAAATATGCTCACAGAATTATAAATGTATGTATTTATAATTCATAATTACGCATCTATCTGTGAAAAGAAGGCTATAATAACAAACCTCAAATTAAATGAATTTTTTTTTTACATTAGCTCCAATTAATTCCACTCAGTCATCTTATGTTATCTTTGGGGATGCTGTGTGGAGGACCTTTTAAGGTGAAGGAAGGAGAGGAAGTTCTGAGAAGGGAAAGATATGAGGGGTGGATAGGAATCTGGGGGTCAGTGCGTCCAAGAGTGTCGGACGAATTCATCATTTCCACTGCGGTGCAAGGCAATGTTCCGAGAGAATCCTGCTGGAGAGGGCAAAAGATCTCCCTCAATCAGTCTCTCCCAATCCGGCCTGCCACGCTGTTGGTGTGCAGACACGTCTGCCGCCAAGATCCGGTCAAAACCGACCCCATTAACCCGGGCACCCCTGTTAAGTCACCAAACGTAGCGAACCATTACGGCAGAGGTGTGGGTTCGCTGATTTGATGGGCCACAGAATAGCCGGGATGAGTCAGCGCTACCGAAGATCGGAAAACACTCTCGTCCAGGCCGTGGCCCAGTGGCATGGCGCGCCTCTGCACCAAACTTGGAGAATTCACTTAAAACCTCCGTAGTATACAAGTACTAAATATGCTTAATATTGTATTCTTATTATTCCTTTTTCTTTTATCTTTTTTCTATTATTTAATGTAATTTTTATATGGCTAACAGAGTACTACATTGACCCTTCTGTTTGGCTGAAAAAAACACATTATTAGTATTATTATTATTATTCAATAAATGGTTCCCGGGGCGGCGGACTCATACCCGCCTCCCAAATCGAATTTAATGTAAGATTTTATCAATCAGCATTATTATTATTTATTTTAAATAAGGCTATAAAAACACACCTCGTAAATAAATATTAACTATTAACAATTATATCACTGTTATTCAGAATAAGCAAAAACTTTGTACCCCTTTTTACGAAAATTGCGCGGACGGAGGAGTATGAAATTTCGCACCTTATAGTTTATATAGAGAAGGAGTGCAGAATGCTATTTTTTTTAAATTATGCATAAAAAATACATTAAATCCATAAAAAAACATTACATATAAAATTAATAACAGTCGAATTTCGACCATTGGGCGACCACTAGTAATAATAAATATTTATATTTTTTTGCGTTTGGATAGTAAGTATTTTATAATTTCACGAATTTTGCTTGTTGAACACTGTTCTATTATAATATTGTATACATCATAAATAATAATATAATCTTTAATTAAATGAAGTCATTATGAGCGAAACTCAATCGAAAATCTGGAAACAGAAAAATCAGAAAAAGATATTTACACCTCTGGGACTCGAACCCAGGACCTCCCTACTTTCCGGGTTGGGCGCTCTTATCCACTGAGCTAAGGTGTCGATATCCAATTCGGTCACTTTTAACTGTAACATAATTCGACTAAGAACCACCCATATTATCTTCATTTTTCTTAACGCATATTTTTATTGGCTGCCATCTTTTTTATGAATGATTGCAAGATTCAACTCGAACTAAATTCAATCTAGATGGTGTCTGGATAAATTATTATCCATTTTATTTAATGTGCGACATCTATTGACTCTTCTGCAAGTCTGGGATGAATATTATTATTTATTATTTTAACTTTATGAGTAAAACCTCGAGTTGAATCTTGCAATCATTCATAAAAAAGATGGCAGCCAATAAAAATATGCGTTAAGAAAAATGAAGATAATATGGGTGGTTCTTAGTCGAAGTATGGTACAGTTAAAAGTGACCGAATTGGATATCGACACCTTAGCTCAGTGGATAAGAGCGCCCAACCCGGAAAGTAGGGAGGTCCTGGGTTCGAGTCCCAGAGGTGTAAATATCTTTTTCTGATTTTTCTGTTTCCAGATTTTCGATTGAGTTTCGCTCATAATGTATTCATTTAATTAAATATTACAGTTTGAGGTTTTACTCATAAAGTTAAAATAATAAATAATAATAATATAATCATTTGTAGAGCGCCGTCTTTGTGAAAAATCACCTCAAGGGCGATAAATCACAAAAGTTTGTAATGCTATATGGGCATATAATTTAAATAAATAAATAATAGTAATGTTAATAATGTTTGTTGTTGAAAAATTAAGAATCCATTACCATTTTCTCACCAAGTACAACAAGATAATGATAACTCCTTGAATTATTATTGTACATTCCGTTCCATTTTCCGGAAAGCAAAACCGAATCAAAATACGGACATTCTATTAAAAAGAGATCCATCGTTCGCACAACTCAATCAAATTATTGAAACAAATAAAATGTACATTTTGATGAGGTGGTATCGTTGCTCTTTGTCAGTTCCGGATCATAATATCTCGCATTCAACAGTAAGTAACGATCATAATAATATGATACCTAGTAAAAGGTTCAATTAAAACAGTGAATAATTTAAGGTGCTGGTGGTTTTGATTGAATTCTTTTGTGAGGTGCACCGCGTGGCGAATAAAAAAAGTGAAAATAATTCCGTTAGAAGCGCGTCAAGTAGGTCGGCGACCACGGCCGCGGCATGGCTATGGAATTATGGAGTAACAGAGAGAGAGACTAGATATAGAACTATAATAGATTTTTATAGAAGTCTGTAGACGTATGGGTAGTCCATACGCCGAAGCAGAACGCAGAGCAAGAACTGAGCTGACGTCTGGCGCCCCTTGGCAAATATATCTGTAAAAACAATCAACACGTAATAAATACTCTTTAATGGGTGCATGCTCTGTATTGTAATAATATGCTGTGTTCTGTGTTGTGATTATACGGATTATTATAATGCTATGAAGATTGCTATTGCTAGAGAAATTCACGAGAATAATATCATCATTATTGAAACTGCTTAGATTTTCTACTGGTTTGCTTGCAAAGATAATCTTATCCTTATTTACAAGGAAGTGTATATTTTTTTATTATCAATCAAATATGTTTGCGGAGGAAACTAGAACCTTCCATTAGCCGGGCAATTACTCTAATCACTAAGCTATTGAGGAACCCTTTAGACCTGCCTTGTATATCCAATGCATATATATCATTAGTATCTAAATATAATAAATATTTACAAATGGTATTATGAACTACTGTAAGAGTTCATACCTATTATTTTTTTTAATATTGAAATTTTTCTTTATGTAGTGAGTTTTTATTATTATTTGAAATATTTTATTATTTAGTTACTTACATGGTTACATATAATTTACAAGAGCCTCGTCTCTTTATGATGAGGAAAGCCTATTTTTATATTCATCTGCAACCTTCGATCAATAAAGGCACTTGGTCCATGTTTGCAACATGTAAAAAATGTATACTTATTGTAAAAACATACAAATATTAAATAAATAAAAAATAAAGAATATTCCCCTAACCGCCGCACTTTAAAAAGAACGTATGCGCAGTCCATTTTGGTCCGTTTCATACAAATCTTAATTCTGGATTTGAGATCAAAATACCCAACCAAAATGAAAAATTATTTTTGTAATCAAAAGGTATATTAATTATCTAGTACGGATGTGAGCTACTTTATTTATTTTTGCTTTAAATTATAAGATATAGGCCTTTAAATATTTTAGTATTTCATGATTTTAGAGGCAACTTCGGCAATTATTTGTGAGTAAATGAAAAACAATAAAAAAATAATTTTACTTTATTTATTTGAAAAGTACGATGAAAAATAAAATACAAAATTAAACACCGTTAAAAATGAATTTTTTGGGTAGTAATTTAAAACATAAATGACAATTTTTTTTTCACTGTAAATAGGTAATTTGTTTATTAACCATTTTCACCATAGCGTGTCGTGTTTTATTAACCATATTCACAATATTAGCTTAATTATTATCGTTTTTAATATTGGCGCGCTCCCTTTAACATTCGTATATACATATCTCCCCTTCTTCTTTTTGAGCGCTTACACCGGGCCTACATTGTTAAAAAAATCAATTAAATTCATCACTCCGTGGAAATATAACATTATTTATAAAACAAATGAAGCCAATGAAATATTAAATTCAAACTGCAAAATACTTTGATACGCATTTAAGCATTGTGCAATGATTAGATTAGATTTTTGCAAAAGTAAATTGTAATACAATTATTTACCTTTGTCGATATCCAGAAATAGCCCCTTTAACAACCAATTACAATATTGAACATTATATTCACTTCAAATTCATAACAAACTTCTTGGTAACAAAATCGATATATTTATTTTAAATTCATATAACTCCGGCGATAATACGCTAAAAGCGGTCCTATTGTGAAGGCAAAGCTTTAGTCTGGCTTCTCAAGCATGAGGTCATGAGTTCACCCCCCGGTGCATGCAAAAATATGTTTGGTTCGAGCTTCATTAGGGGCCCTGGGTAGCGTGGCCACACGTCCCGATTTGAACAGGACTGTCCCGTTTTAAGGGACCCTGACCGTATTGTCACAAAAGAAAGTGAGTGGTCGGGACGAGGAAATGTTTAGTTTTCATAAAATGGGAAATTCACGTCACACATCAAATTGAGAGCAAAAGATTATCTCAATCTAAATATGGTCGTAGAAAAATTAATTGTGTTAGAAGTGTGATCTGTGCCGATTTGAAAGAGAACTGATGTCGCCGATTAGATAAGACCTTTGCTGACAAGGAAAAATGCATACCTCTTCAAGAGTTTCATGTTGGGAGCGGGTATGTGCGCTGCCCCGGGAACTATTTAGTGGATGATCAACACCCATATCACAGGTCACCCCAAGTGGTTCGCTTGGTGATTTAGCAATGGTGCCCGGGTTCTTGTGGTGAGGTTTGTCTAGGTCTTGGGGGCAAGCTTTTGCTCACCTCCCAGATCGGGAGAGAACTGGTTGAGGGAGACCATACTCTCTAGACCCATCGCCTTGCACAGCAATGGAAGCGATAGATTCATACTTCCATCACTCCTTGGCACATTCCCTGATTCCTACCCACCCCTTGTACATTTTTCTTTCACAGAACTTCCTTTCCCCAAAAATAATCTCCATACAGCATCCTCAAAGATGACAGCCCTAGTGGAATTTTTTTCCTCGTGGCTTCCTTTGTGAAAAATTGTAAAAAAATGTAAAAATTATCCTATTGTAAAAAAAACAGGGTGTGCAGTTCACACATGGTAGGAGTGAAACCTTTAGCAAACTTAAGTAGACAAGAAGGGAGAAACTACTTAGCATCGCACAAAGAGGAGACCGATAAGCTATGGAGTACCGCACAAACAGGAGACCGATTATACTATCTCATTCTCTCGCATGCTAAATCCTAAAGATGCATGAGTTTTTCTTTTATAGTGTCTCTATTTTTCGTTTCATCGAGTTTCAAATCACAACGGCGCGGAAGATGTTTTCGCTTCAAAAAAGAAAATTTTTCGTTATGCGTAATGTTGGATAAATTTCACTATGAATTAGATAAAATTGATCTTGCTTTGGCTAGACACGAGACACGAGACTTTCACCGTTTTATTTCTTCAGTTGGTATCGTGGATTCAATGACTAGCGAAGGTCCCGGTGATTTTGGATGGAGGGGGATCGAAACCAATTCAAAATCATCCCCCCTCAGCATCTCTACCAATGTCCCGTTTTAAGACCATCAAAATCTGGTCACCTTAGCCGTGAGCCATAAGGTACGGGGCGGGCCCCTCGAGCCTCGCAGGCAGAACGATATTAGGGTGTTTGTACGGGGTTTGTGTCACAAAAACAATAATATGGATCAAAGAGAGTAGATAGGGGCAAATAAAGTTCTGCCAACATGAAGTGGTGTTCGTGTATTCAATCAAATTGGGGATAGAGGGATAGACACATCTACTTTTTGTTAAATCGTATATAATTATTGAAAAGTTGAAATTTCATCTGTCTGAAACGGTAAATACTCTTGAACGGAATTCAATACAACTTTATCAATAAAATGTTTCATAGGTCGACCGAATTATTTGATCTAAAGATCTTTGAAAGTAAGACAAAATCCAGTGTGTGGCAGATACCTATATGATTTTCAAGATTATAATAATGAATTAACAATTTAACACGATTAGAATATATTTTCGGATGTGATGATGTATTTAATGTCGTGTGTTTAATTCATCAGCTGGCTATATTCTCAATCACTACACAAACAACATTTTACACTTACTGTGGTGGTAGTAGGAGATTTTCAAATATTGTAAGATTATTCGTAACCCGGGAATGTTTGTCTTTCTTCATAATATATTTAATCATTAATATGTAAGATTATAGTTATTATTCTTCCATCATTGTTTCACCTTTCCAAAATATGTAATATTTGGACAAAACTGGTGAATTTGGTAGTGTCATTTGAAACAGTGTTTAGCGTTAAAACAATACCTCTCTTATGTGGCCTAATAAGGACTTACAAATGTTGGGATTTATAACTAGGCAAACTAGAAATATCAACAATATTAAGTGTATTCATTCTTATATTTTATCTTTGTTAGAAGTCAACCGGAGTACAATTCTCCCATCTGGAACCCATATTACAATATTCATGTTCAAGCTATTCAAAGAATGCAAAATAATTTCTTACGTTTTTTAAGTTTTAAAATGGGTGTTCCAGCAATGTTGATGAACTTGCATCACGCTTTCAAATTAATATGCTTATGGATTTTCACCGACTTGGTATTTCTACACAAAATTTTGATTTTGAGATAGTTGATGGTCTAGAATTGTTTGAAATGATAAGCTTTCGAATCCCACTAAGTCGGGATTCATTTCAGTGCAGAAAATATGGGACAACTAGCATATGTACTCCTTGCCCAGATTACTAATGGAGGGAAATAATTATACCAAGTCGTGGACATCTTCAATTTATCAATAAACAAATGCAAAATATTGTTACCGAGGCAGTTCAGTTATGTATTATAATTACTGTAAAATTGTTGTTTTAAAAATAAATAAGCGTTTTTTTTATAATAATCATTTATATATATAATCATTTTCTTCCCTTTTTAAATATCCGAGGAGAAATGAAAAGTTTTTACACAATTCGAATAAATTATGCATTAAACTGGCACAGTAATATTATGCGATAATAAACTATAATCTAACTTTCTCTAGAGCCCATTCTCGCATGGCTTTGCCGGGTCAGGGGAACCTTGTTATTTCACACGAAAGATTTAGCAATATTGAAATCTCAATGCATAATTACGTAGGTATTTTATTTTCACATTAAAATCAATACATTTTGCGCTGTTCGCAGTGGACATTGCATCTGCAATCTCTGCACTCAAAACCAAATAAATGCATTAACCCCACATAGCTTAACCCGGCAGTTGATCCCTCGACAGTTGCCCTTGAAGGCCTTCGCGCCATACATTTTTTATGAAAGCCCGCACACATCCGATTCGAATACCTGATCGGTAATAAAAATAGGCCACGCCCTTCCACGCCGGCCGTCCAATCCGGCCGTCCAAAGGTCGTGGCCCCGGTCGTACTACCTATACGATTTTCGAATCGGATGTGTGCGGTGTTAATCCGATCCGATTGTCTGATCAGATAACCGGAAAACAAAATCTGGGATGTATGCGCCCAGCCTTAGACATTTTAACGAACGAAATGTACTTTTCAAATATAGAATTAAAACAATTTTCTAGTAAATAAAATAAATATTATGGTTAGGTAGGTACTATATCGGTTGTCTATATTTTTGACGCAATCAGTTCTATTTCTGAAATTGACACTTAAATTCAAAACAAATCAGAGTTTATTGAATCGTGGTTACAATCACATACAGACCCACAATCGAAATAATTATTGTTATGTTTAAAATCCGATGTGATCTATTTATAGTATAATAAAGTACACGGTCAACTCGATTTCATCGCGTATTTTTATCTGGGACTGAGAAGGAAAAATTGCGCAAACAAGCATTTTTTTAAATGTACAAATTTCAACAATAATTAATAATTCTGTACTGTACTGTTGTCATTTGCTGCTTCCGTGGCTCAGTAGATAAGATAGCAGACATTGGCTACTGAATCCCGAGCAAGCTTGTTTGATTCCTGTCGAATTGCGGAAATGTCGGTCGGGGTACTGTGAATGCTAATTCTCAAGCCAATATAGACCCTACAGCGTGTGTTGCACATTGATTTACGATGTTGTAGTCTGCAGTACCATGGTAGCGCAAACAGTACTCAAAAACCTAAGTTGATCACCGTTTTGCGATAGCTATAAAGTATTAATTTTTTGAGATATTTGGACATTTTTATAACATTGTGGTTCACCAAACTTTAATCTATATACAAATAACTTTTTTTTACTTAATTTAACTAGCAAAGTTATTTTTAATTTTATTTGAAAAATAAATGGAGATAGGATTTCTTGTAGCTAACAAAGGCAAATGTTTATAGAAGCGTATTTTTAAAATGGATATAAAATACCTTCGTACCTTCGTAAATGATGCTTGCTTATTTTTTATTAAGTACATAAAACAGGCATTGCCTTAAAAATTTATATACATGGATGATAAAAAGTTTGGTGTATCAACTGATGCATGTATAATTTTGTGCAGAAGCAATAAATCGGAAAGTTTCCGTCTGGCTGTCAGAGAGTGTAGTTTATAGTGTAGAATTCGGTCATTATACGTTTCAAATTGATCTGATAAACCTTTGCGATAAGCAATTATACGGGTTAATTTTCTTTGTATGGTGATTTTTCTCAAAAACGGCGCTCTATAAATTGTCCAATTATTATTTTGATTATTCGATTCTATAATTGTGAATCTCATAATTGGGAGACCAAATAGTGGATCCGTATTCGAGAATACTTCGCACAATCGATTCGTATAATGTTAAAGTTAATTCTGCCCTTTTCAAGCAATTTTATCAAAGATGTCATTGAATGTAAGTAAATGTCAACAAAAAATATCTGATATTTAAAAATACATATAAATAAGACGTGTGAAAGACGTTAGGGGAATAAAAGCTTAAGCTTTGGGTCAGCCGTTCTTGAATTCAAAAGCTCGGCTGTGGGATGATTTGCCGACTTTGCTTTTCCTCTCTCCTTGGATGGATCATGGATCCCTTCAAGACCCAGGTTCACTCACTTCTTTCGCCGGAAAGCTCATAGCTAAATCTTCTAGCATCGGAAAATTATTTTCCTCAGTGTCTCCTGTGCGGTGTCAATGTAAAAAAAAACAGACCAAATAAATTGACTTTCTGAACGGAAGAAAGAAGATACCACTTTTGTACAATTTCACCAGAATAAAATGTAATTTGAGCTTACAACAGTCACGCGGACAAGCCCGCAGCAGACTTCTACTGATGTCTCACTTCAGTCGGTAGGTAAGTAAATACCTGCTATCATTCCTCCAAACAACGATTATTCATTTTTTTTTTTACATTCGCCGAAAAGTGTCGGTTGATTTGTAAAGGTTTTGCGGATTTGCATTATAAATAGCCGAGTGATTCACATCAGTTTGTTGTAATAACTCGTCACGGTGGTCCTTGTGGTCAAGCGGTTAGAGTCTAACGTCTATTTCCTGGAAGCGAGGGTTCAAACCCACTGCGATCGACGACCCACTGCTTCCGGCTGGAACCATGGAATTAGAAGTAACTACCAAGTATTACTCAGACTAGGTAATTACCTGTACCGATCATATTCCAAGAGTACGTGGCAGTCATTTTTAGTTTACATACAAAGTGGCAGATAGATAATTCGGAATCGTTTTCGTAAAAACGCCCTGTTTGATGATTAGTCAAGTACTTCCCCACCTTCATATATCCCATCTCTTTCCTCTCCTTACTTACTTTCCTGCCTCTCACAATATATCCCAATTGAGGATGCCTTAATCTCCCTGTCTCCAGACGATTTGCAGCAGTTGGGCACAGCCGTCCGGTATTCGTATAAGTATTTAGTAAGCATTTTTGATTTACATGGGTTATAATTCTGTAATCTAAAAACAATTCATAAAGGATATAACTTTTTAACATTATCTTCACCTAAGAAAGCTGTGTGGAGTGTGGAGGGTCTTTTTAAGGAAAATAAGGAAAGGAAATTCTTGGAAGGAACAAAGGTATCAGTGGGTAGAAATCTGTGGGTCAGTGTGTCCAGGAGCAAAAGGCGTATAAATCCACCCCTCGCACTGTGGTGTAAGGCGTTGTGACGTGTCTAGAATCCGGATAGGTCAAAGGGTTTCCCTCACGATACGGGTTGTCACGCATATATTATGCAGACGCATTCGCCGCCAAGATTCGGATAAACCTCACCCCATGAACCCGGGCACTCCTGCTAAGTCACCAAACATAGTGAATCACTCAGTGAACCATGGCAGCGGTGTTAGTCATTCAATCATTGGTTCCCGGGGCGGCGGTACTCTACCCGCCTCCCAAATTGACATACCTTAACATTTCATTAGTTTTGATTAGTGAAAGAAAACGGTTGAATTTTTGAAACATGATATTATATAGTGACCAATTGACTGAGACTGAAAACAGATGGAGCGGAACTGGAAGAATTATAAAATTATTTATTATGGTAATAATTTTATTTTTTTCATATGATGCAGATACATTGTGATGTGACGTTATACTTTTAAACAATGCAATAACATTGAATTATAACACTATACTGCCCTGACGCTCACGACGAAGCTACGTTTTGTAGTGAAACCTGGTCACCATTAAGTATGTATAAAAATATTTTTTTACAAAGTTATTGTTTTATTTAAAGACCACTACGAAGTGTTGCAAAATCATGCGTTTTTGGTTTGAAAATTTGATCTCTTAGAAATATTTAAAATATTTTTTTTTAATTTTTAAAATTTATATTTAATTAAAAACTGGGAGTAGAACACATCTTGGCCTTTGAAATAATCGAGTTCTTTTTTGGATAAGTCTTTTTATAAGCCCAGAAAAAATAAAGTTTCGTGTCGATAAAACTGCTTTTTTTGGAGCGATTCGTTTAGAAACATCTGAAATTTTAGTAAAAGGTTTAACAGAATTAATTAAAATAAGTCCCGCGGAAAGATCAAATTTTCGGGCCTGCTAGGGCGAATTCGACCGTAAAACTGTCCAGATTACCGGGGTCGCGCCTGGTATATTTGTGTACACGCCTTCTCCACTTACGTCGTTAAGATTCTGACTATATTTTAGGGTATTGTGTCACCTTAAATTGTAACGATTTTCAATGAACCTCACTTAGATATTATAAATATGAATGTGTTTTCGTATCAAAAATATACAAGTGCTAAATACCATCAAAATTACAAAAGTAAAATGCATTTTAGTCAGTTACAACTATTCTTTTTTTGGTTTTCGCATGAATTTTGTTAAATTCGCATAATGTGTATTGTGTAACATAGTTGCATACAGGTTATAGAGCGATTAGCTTGTTCAAACCGACAGCGATATCAGGCAAATAGCGCGATGAATGATTCTTTCACCAGTGAGGGAAAATCAATAAATAATTAATACACGCTTCTGTGTACACATTGTATACCTACATTATAGAGTGCTACAATGTTCAGCTTATCACAAAATTATCGCTGTACAGCTGGCCGTATTGTATACACTCCTGGTTGATTATATTACCTATGGGTTGAGACATGAGAAATTCGCGTTTGCGGTAAAGCGAAATTTTGCGCGAAATTTGAATTTTTCGAGCAAATAACGCGAATTTCCGTGTTTTTCACCAGAGTTTTTCACATTTTACAAAGAAAAGTAAAAATGGTCCATTTTTCTAGTTTTATGCGCTTTTTATTAATTTTTTATAGTAACACGATACAATAAATGTATGTTTCTAATAAAAAAAATCTTTTTCTGTGTTTTTGACGGCTAGAATACACATAAATGAACCCTGTTCAAATGTTGTTGAAAAAAGGCAAACAAACATAAAGGTTACGATATAACTATTTTTTATTGTTATCAAGTTTAATTTGTAGAACTTGGTTTTAATTTTATTATTATTTTTTTATAAAGAAGTTTAGCTATGTAATTATTCTGAAGGCAATATCAAACTGAGGTTATACCACTTATAAACGACGTATGTACTTTATTTCTAGATAGGTACTTACGATGAAAAACGTATTGCTTTAATTTTATCACCTATGCCCTTATCGAGTAAGTATTTGTATGGTCTCTAATATGGATTTGAAATTGGCTTAAACATAAAAAAATCACATTTTTTACATAATACCACCGCTTTTTCTGAAAAATAACCACTTTTTCTCAAAACTCCACAAAAAATAACGCAAATTTGGCCAAAAATAACGCGAATTTCACTGAAAAATAAAGCATATTTTTTAGATCCATACCTTTGAGTGATTATATACATATTATGCGATTACTTTTCAATTATATTGGCGCGTACTTCAGTTACTTGCGGCTAGACCGAACGGCTTAGATAAGTTTCACTTGCCGTTTTCTGGGTTGTATTGCCACATTAACGGATGCACAGAGCATTTTTGCCGTATGACCGTTTTGAATGAGGAGATTCCAAATTAATGCAAGGTCGATGTAAGCGTATATCCAGTGAACTAGATTAAGTATTAAAGCTTTGGTTTCTAGTTGCTAGGACACATTATTGAGAAAGGATTTCATCAGAATATGTAATGCACATTCAAATGTAGAATAAATCAAATACATAACTTAGGGTGAGATTTTTCAATTTGGGGGCGGGTATGGGTACCGCCGCCCCGGGAGTAATTTATTGGATAACCAACACCCCAGCCATTGGTCATCCCAAGTGAATCGCTATATATTAGTGACTTAGCGGGGGTGCCCGGGTTCATGGGGTGATGTTCGCCTAGGTCTTGGCGGCGGATGCTTTTGCCCACCTACTGCATGGCGGGCGACTGGAGAGACTGGTTGAGGGAGACCTTGTGACCTTTTGACATTGATCCCCAGATTACTACCCACCGGCATTCCCTTTTCCTTCTCAGAACTTCCTCTCCTTACTTTCCCTAAAAAGACTAAAGAGGGATTTTTTTTCAGAGCATCCTGTGTGAAGATAAGGGGCCATCCATAAATTACGTCACACCTTAAGGGGGGGGAGCAAAGAAGTGTGACAATGTGTGACAAGGGGTATGGGGGAGGGAGGGGTGGTCATCAGCTCTGTGACGACACAGGTAAAAATCTAAATTATTAAAACGCTATTTATTTTATATGTGACGTCACACTGGAGGGAGGGGGTCTCATAAATGTGACGATGTGTGACAGGGACGGGGGGGAGGGGGGGAGAGGGGGGGGGTAAAAAAATCATGAAATTCGTGTGATTTAAATTTCGTAATTTATGGATGGCCCCTAATGTAAAAAATAAAAATAAGAGATATGTTAACGTTACCTAATGAAGCAAGGAGAGTGAGTCAAGACAGAATTGTGTGGCGTTTCACCGTGTTATCTGCCTTCTCCTGCGGAAAACGGTAAATAATTAGTAGTTTAGGCATCTTCTGGTTAAGGTGGGTAGGGTCACATGCCAATTTCTTGGTTGAATAGTAGTTTTTACTGTTGTTTTCTAGAATATTTAGAAATATAAAGGTCGTGGTGTTTTTCCTGAAGAACTATTTCTGGATTGCGGTTTCTGGGTTAAGATTAATGGTTTAAATTGCTGTTTTGTGGTTAGTACATAAATAAAGATTATTACTTCAAATATTTTTTTCCTTAACCTTTAAGTACCGATGTTCCTTTTTAGTTACATAAGTACCAACGTGACGTCTGCTAGACCACCATAGTTTTAATATCAAAATCAAAAGTTACTGTTTTTTTTCCAAAAACATTGCTTCTAAATATTGTTTTTGTGTCTATAAATGTTTTAGTATCTATAAATGTTTAAGTAAAATAAAATATAAGAGTTTACACATTTATTAATAAATGTAAGCATTAAAATCACAGACGTCAGTTTTACAGAAATGACTTTCACTTTAGTCTTAATACATTTAAATTAAACTTTTTTTGCTCAAAAACAAATCATTCGGATAGTAAAATAACTAAATAAACTATGAAAACATAAATAATCAGCAGTTTTATCAAAAAAACCACAAGGCTACGTGTTATGTTATGGGAACCATAAAATATTACCAACAATGCACATAGGCTTCCTGCATTGAAGCCACACATATTTCGTGCAAGGTACATTTGCAAGCAGCCTTGCATTTTAGTTTTGAGGGATACATATGAGGGATACATATGAGAGTTTTCTAGGTTGGTTACCCTCCAATTCATTTTCTTCCCTTATATTTTCCGGCGCATTTGGCCCAAAAACTCTTTTTATCGACGAATGCAATTCCTTCGGAATGAGAAAATCTCTTCTTAGTGACAAGAACACTGTTATTTTCAAATGAGGTTGCCCGTTTCATGCCCTAAGAGCCTGGTTAATTCATTGTAATATTTGACTGAAAATAAAGGAGAAAAATCACATAATCTGAAAAAATTCGAGTGCAGTTAACAAGCGGTAGAAGCGAAACTTTACCATAACAATCTCATCCAAAACAACTCAAACAAACTCTTGAAAAGTGAGGTCATAATCAAAGCAGCCAATGAGCGCCGAACTGGCACCATTTCCGTTTTATATCTCAACCAATAGGAGCCTTGATAGGATTTTTATGCTTCGCAGGTGCGGTATGCGTCATTTCAGTTTCATCCGAATTCCTAATGACAACGGGGCTAAAGAAGTTTCACTTCAAAAAGTTGTAATCAAAAAAAGTTACCTACCGTACCAACATAAAAAGTTACATTTAATTCTATTCTATTCTATTTTAACCTTTAAGTACCAACGAGTGGTCTGACAGACCACTCTTGATCTTATAACAGCCAAAACTTACCGAAATCGCACGCGCCGACACTAATGGGCGCTGTTGGGCGACTCGAGGGAGAAATGCGCGGGGTAATACTACTACCCTAGACTTTTTGAAAGCTTGAAGTGTCTGTCAGACCACACGTCGGTACTTAAAGGTTAAAATAGTGTGTGACTCTATCTAGGTTAACTTATACAGTGGATCATATATTTCTAAGAGGAATGGTAATATTAAATAATAATGTTTTGCCAGGTGCAGTTAGTTATATGACGCATTGTAATCTTTGACTGGCTTTATGATATCGTAGTCAAATTGCATGGCGCATTATATTGTAAAGCTTTTTGATTTTGATTTACTAGATTCTTATATTCCTTGAAGAGGTGAATCATTTAAATTTACTGAATTTAAAGTTAATGTTCTTTATACAAATAGAACGGCGTCATTTGCGCCTCGCAATCTTTACCTCATGTGGGTATTTAAAAATTTTACTTGTTTATTATAGACTTAAGGTCCTGAATTTAATCGGTAGGGAAAAATTGTTACCTAAAAACCCTACTAAAATTGCATCTTTTTTGGTCATCATTTACTCTTGATCGTCAGCAAACTGGAAAGCATAAATACATATGTGTGTGTTTGTGTTATGTTGGGAGTGGGAAGGAGGCGGTCATGTCCTTTTATTTGGAGTTCTTCCGCATTTGCCTTCGGGAATGAGGAAACCATGAAAAACCTCATCCAGGAAGATTCGGCCGGCGGTCAACATGAACCCGGTCGGCCTTCAGTGATATCGGTGTACGATATCCTGCATTGTGTGTGTGTGGGGTGTATGTCTGTTTTTATGTAGATATATACTTTATGGGACTATAGGGGATAAACATACATATACATACATACATACTATACAATATTATATAAATATATACATAGATATATAAACATAAGTTACGGGGGAGGGGTCTGGAGTTTGGGAATACCTACTGCTCGCTCACTCGTCGGCGTCTGAATCTGGTTCATGCCAGATGTGGTCAAGGTCCATCAGAATGTGTTTGGGTAGTCTGTGTACGTATTTGAATGTGAAGTCGCTGGGAGAATTGTATTGACCGATTTCCTGTATGAGTTTATTTTTACTGTGTCTTAAAGATTTGTAAAATCGGTCTGTCAGTCTGTGAGTGTATTCAAATAAGGTCGGAATGTCTTCTCTCGCATGTAGTCTTTTCAAATTTGTTCTGATTCTAGTGTTGTATGTGATTTTAATGCAGAGATTCTGTAGTGTCTGTAGTTTTGTAAAGTCAGATTGTGAGATGCTACTCCACACGGGAATAGCATATGTCAGCACCGGTCGAATGAGCGAATAGTAAGTCAGGAGTTTGGTTCTGGGAAGTAGCGGACTTTTTCTATTGAAGATGGGCTTCATCATGCCGAGTGCCATTCTGGCTCTTGCGTGCATCTTGGCTAGGTGAGATTTCCAGTTGAGTCGTGAGTCCATAGTCAGGCCCAGGTAAACGACTTCATCCTTCCATTCTAAGACGTGTCCGCCCATTTCGATGTTGACGTCTGGTGTCCTTCTGACGCGTTTCCTCGTGTACATGATGACTTCGGTCTTGGCCTCGTTCAGTTTGAGGCGCCACATCTTGTAGAACTCTACGAGAGCGTCGAGCGCTCTCTGTAGGTATATGGCCGCCATCTCGGCTTTCAGCGAGGAAACGTACAGCTTGACGTCGTCTGCATAGATAGACAGGTTGCATCTCTCGTCTCGGGGGATGTCATGTGTAAAGATATTGAAGAGATGAGGTCCCAGTAGACTTCCTTGTGGCACGCCTTTTGGAATCTCACGTAGTGACGACAGCGCGTTCCTGATGAAGACTCGGAAGGATCTGTTCTTGAGGTATTCTTGTATCACTCTCGTTAGGTATATGGGCGTGTTAGTTCTGTGCAGCTTGTGCAGTAGCCCTCTGATCCAAACGGTGTCAAATGCCTTCTCCAAGTCTAGCAGTGCAGCGGCGATGTAGCGATGTTCGTTAAATCTTCTGGTGATGAATTCCGCTACTCGGGTGAGTTGATGGGTGGTGGAATGCCTCTTTCTGAATCCGAACTGCTCGTCTGGCAAAGTGTTGTTTTCTTCGTGGTGTGGAAGCAGCCTGTTGAGTATAACCTGTTCAAATACTTTGCTCAGCGTGGATAGTAGACTGATCGGCCGGTAGCTTGTCGGCTGCCTCTTGTCCTTGTTTGGCTTCGAGAAGGGCAGCACGGTCGCCGTCTTCCAGATCTGTGGGAAATGTCCGGTGATGAGACAGGCATTGAACAGTTTTGTGATGTAGATTATGGCTTTCTGAGGTAGATGTTTGAGTAGAATGTTGTGTATTTGATCGCTTCCCGGCGCCTTGTTGGTCTTCAATCGCTTAATAATGACGGCAACTTCGCTCGGTGTGCTGAAATGGATGTCTTCGACGTTCGTCTGCTCCGCTTGTTCGAGATGTCGTAGAGATTCATCTACTAGTCGATCCGTTTCCGGATCGGATAGGCCGTCCGTGGCTGCGTAGGCTCTCTCGAATCCGTCGGCGAGCGCGTTCGCCTTCTCTTCTAGTGACAGCGCCAATCCTGAGCCGTCTAGCTTCTCTAGCGGGGGAATCGTGTGGTCTTGATGTTTCAGCGCTTTTGCCATTTTCCATAGGCTGTTATCCTTTGGCGTGAGTGATGTAACTTTCTTCGTCCAAAGTTGGCGTCTGAGGTCCGTTATTTCCTGCTTGATTTCCCGCTGTAGAGTGTTGTAGGCCGTTTTGAAGTAGCCGTCGCGCGTACGATGGTAGATGCGTCGCAAGCGATTTTTCTCCTTGATGAGCGATAAGACATGCTCGGGAAGCTTGATCGTGTGTGTGTGTACTTCTTTGAGAGGTATGTGTGTGTCTTGTGCATGTTGTATGATTTCCGTGAGAGTGCTTGCGGCCTCGTCGATTTCATCTGTAGAGCGCAGAGTTCCCGATGTTAGGTGAATTCGTTCGTTAATCTCTTTCTTGAATCCTTCCCAGTCTGCGTCCTTGTAGTTTCGCTGTTTTCTGGGGCTCCTTGAAGTCGTTCCTCCAATACTGAAGCTCACGGGCAGATGGTCCGATGACAGTTCATCCAGCGTGCGCAGTGGCGAGATCGTCTTGACGTTTTTCTCGAGTACGATGTCCAGAGTGCTGGGGTACTGTGCGTGCACTGCGTGGTATGTCGGTTTGTCCGGCGCCATTATCGTGTAGTTGTGAGTCTGCATATGCGTAAAGAGCGTTTTCCCGTTCGCATTGCCTCTGTAGTTATTCCAATAGTTGTGTTTGGCGTTGAGATCTCCTCCTAGAACAACAATTGGGTGCAGATTAAGTAATTTGTCCAAATCTTCTCTCACCAGAAGGTTGTGGTGTCTGCAATAGGCGGCGATGAAGGTATGCGCTCTATCCTCTATGGTGACTTCGACAATCGTAGCTTCAGTATGCTTCAGCTTCGGAGTGGGGATCCTTGTAGATGTGATGGATTGACGAACGAAAATGGCGGTGCCTCCGCCTCCTCCTTCTAGTCGGTCGTCTCGGTGAACTTCGAAGCCGGGCACTCTCAGCGGTGTGTCGGGTTTGAGATGTGTTTCTGAAATGAGAATGATGTCAATGTTAGTGTTATTTGCCAGAGCGAGCAGTTCATCAATCTTAAAGCGGATGCTGAAGGCATTCCACAGGAGGACGTTCACCATCTCGGGATTATACATTGATGGTGGTGGTGATGACATCCATCAGGATGCAAGCCCTCTGGTATATGGAGGTGCAGCTGGCCAGCTGCGATCGCACGCCATCTAATCCCATGAGGAGGGACATCATCAGCGTGGCGTCTGGGTCTCTGGAGCCTGCGGACTGCTGCGTGTAGGTCTGCGAGCGGGGCTGCGGTTGGGGCTGAGGCTCGGGCTGCGCCTCGGGCTGCGCCTCGGGCTGCTGGGTGGCCGCTCTTCCGCCAGCCACGTGGGCCCATGAGCGTCCATCAGTCCTCGTCGTCTGCTGCGCCTGAGGATGTGGCCTGCTGGCCCCTGGTCCGGGGCGATGGGGCTGCTTCTGTCGCTGCTGGAGGGAGGCGACGTACGCTACCCTCTTCGGGCAGCCTCTGAAGTTGGCGGGATGGGGGCCTCCGCAGTTGCAGCACGCGGCGGGCTCGTCCCTGGTGGTTTTGGGGCACTCGGCCGAGGCGTGCTCCACCAAGCACTTTACACACCTCGCGGTGTGTGAGCAGTCGCGGGACCCGTGCCCGAAGTTCTGGCAGCGGTAGCACTGTGTCCCGTGCTGCAGATGGTTGCTGCGGTGCTTCTGCAGGCGGATCCTGCAGTGGCAGAGGTACTTGACTGCCGCCCTCAGCTGGCCCATGTTCACTTCTTTATCAAATTGGGCCATGTACATCGGGTATTCCGCTGCGGTCGTCATCCTGATGACCTTGACTGGGGGGAAGCCCTGATCCGTCAGGTCTGCAGCGATCTCCTCCGTCTCGATGTTTGGCAGGCCCTTGATGACCGCCTTCTTCAATTTTTCAGCCTCCGCTGTGTAGGTATGGAAGCCGCGCGCCTCCGCTCGCAGCCCGTTGGTGAGGGCGCGGTGGTCCGCCATGCTGCGTACAAAGATGTTGGCGGTCCCGCCCCTGTTGTATCTGAAATTGAAATTGGCGTGGCCAAGATGACCCTGCACTGCAGAGGTGATCTGGCTGTGTGTGAGGTTCCCCAGGGTCATCACGACCGGGGGAACGCGATCTCTCCTTGCCGCTGCTTGGCTGCTGGTACCTGCGGATGAGAAAGAGGGATTAGTTGTGTTGGCGCGTTTGGGTTGCGGAGCGCCGCCGCCTTCAGAAACCTCCTTGAGGTCGGAGAACCGGTTACCGACAATAACCGGTTCCGGTCCCTGCGGTGACAGGGGCCTCTTCACGGGGTTGGACGGCCTCGTCCAACCCTCCTCGTGGGTCGTCTCCATGTCCTGGGATGGCTGCTGGGGTCTGGGGGGCGGCACGTAGCCCGAAGCTGGGCCTACTGAGGGGCGGTTGCTGGGTCCGGGTGCGGAGGCGGGCTCGGGTATCACGGGGGACGGCATGGGGATGGCCGGCCTTGTCCTCGGGTCTGCGGGGTGGCTCTTCACTGGCTGCTGGGGCTGGATGGCGGGGATCGTGTACAGCACGGTCCCGGTCTTTGTCCTGCTGCGGTACTGGCGGGCGCCAGGGGGAATCACGATAGGAGATTCCTCCGGGTCTGCGGCTTCTAGCCGCGCGGAGTACATCCGCACGGCAGGGATGATATTTTTCCTCTTCTGGATTGAGGTGATGGTCCTGTGATCTCGTCTCGGTGGGGCCAGGTCGTCCTTCTTCTTCTTCTTTGCCTTGAAAAAGGCAGTTGGTGGCGCGGGGGCCTGGGCAGTGAGCCGGTCGGGCCGGCTGGCTGCGAGGTGGCAGGTGTCTGGCCGTGTAAACACAAGCCAGACAAAAGCGAATCGGGGCGAAAGGGCGGTGGTCTCGAAAAGCGACTGTCGCAGGCGGCAGTCACAAGGCGAATCCTATCGATCGATCGATCGATTGATGATCTATATTGTAAAGAAATTAATTGTGAACTAAAGCAAGTTCAATAAGTCTCTTGAAGCTCTACATTTTATGCTTAGCTTGAGTATTTAGGTAGGTACTACATTTTTTACATAACTTTCCGGTTATAATTTGTTCCTCATTAATTGAAGAAGACACTAGTAGTTGGTCGATTATTTTTTTTCGGGTGTATCATTCATTCCAAATATGCTCAGGATTCGCTGGTTGAAATCCTTCTTTAACGAGTTGTTGAACTTTTTTCGAAATCCTTTTTCCAAACACGCATTATCAAAAATACTAATTTCGGTTGTCTGTCGCGTCATGTATACCACTTTTTGCGTCATGTGTCATTCTGGTTCAATGATGATCACCTCACCCTAACAAGCGGACTGCAATTTTTAGAGCTCAGGTGTCAGGTAGGTATGCTGTCCTTGTTCTACCGGTATTACAATGGAAAATCCATTAACTAGGAACTAGCGTAATTTAGCGTCGGTGTATTTAATTCGTAGAAGTCCATTTATTTTTTTTTAAATTTGATTAAAATTAAATTTTATTGTCAAGTTTTGCAAGTATTTTAGTAAGTATTTTTGTTATAGCTGTTTCGGTTTACAATACCAATTTCAAACAGTGGTTAGTCCACTGTTAGTCCACTGGTTAGTCCACTGTTATACGATTTTAAATGTCGACACCTTCAAATATAGACACCTTCAAAAATTGACATTTAAAATCTTATGAATAAGTCGTCTAACGTGTATTAACCACAGTTTGAAAATGGTCTTGTAAACCGAAACAGCTGTAACAAAAATAGTTGCAGAACTTGAGAATAAAATTATCAAATTTAATTTTAATTAAGTTTTAAAAAATGGAAACACGTTAATCACGCGCCCAACATTTGAGCATTTTTTGACCCGTTCTTGAGTTCAACGGTTTGGCTCTGGGATGATTTAACGGCTTCTGTGTTTTCTCCCTCCTACAGCATGTTCACTCACTCCTCTCCTCAAAGAGAGCCTCCACAAAGAGAGGAAAAAATTTTTCCCCATGACGTCTTGTGTGGAGTTATTGTAAAAAAATAATAAAAAAGTAACTACTTATAAATGTACCTCATTTTTTCTGCTTTTTGTTTGCTCGTATTATTAAATCGTTCTTTTGTAATGATTGAAAAGTAAAAATGTAATATTAGTGTGGAATTCGTACCAAATACAAAGCTATTAGTATAGTGGAGTGACATTGATGTACGGGCGAACATTCTTTCCGTAGCTCGGGACCTGTAGTAGATAACTTTCTCTCAAATTATTTTTATTACCCACTGCCAAGTTGCACGTTGTACCATCACCTCTAGCAGTGTCGGTGTACCTTCTCCGTGAACAATGATAGCAACGAACGCAGGCAATCACGTGCCTACCGAGGATGGAATGCCACACTATGCAACACACTTCATCACGGGTGAACACACTCAGTGGCATCGCTAATAAATCACAACTGTGAAGATATTTCCCTTCATTTTTATTTTTTTTTTCTGTTCTCGTACGTACAGATTACAGATGTTTACAATTTACGTAGAGAGTAAGTATCAGGAGCTCTTGCACGGTGAAATCGATTACTTTACGATATCGGATTGATAGGCGCAACTTCCGATAATTTTATATCGATATCCCTAGCACGGTTTCACCGTTGACAGCCGAACCGCTATTGAAAGGAAATAAATTATAAATCGATATAACGCTGGCATCACTGAAGGTATTTTCTATGAATTGATACAACGAAATGTCAAAAGTTAAGCAATTACGTAAAAATATTAATAAATTGGCAATGTTGAATCAAAACACTCACCTGAATATACATTCGCAATTCGTATTTAGTTTTTGACACTAAACAGCAGTTAATTAGTCAATGAAGTCTATATTCATATTTCAACCACTTTCGTTTCTCAAAGGTCGAACGAAATGAATTGATTGCGTTTTAAACTCATTATTTAAGTCCACGGATCGCGTACACGACTTCTTTCATTTCTAAGAGCTTCGTTAGATCAATTCGTTCATTAAACAAGCCAATGATTTTGCACAAAGAACGATATCATTCAAAAATATGTACTTATTGACATTTAACCGAAGTCCGTCTGATCCTATGAAGGACGCACTAAAATTTATCAATCGTCGCGACACGCGTCGGTCGGAATATGTGTTAATAATCGTAGACCGTGCTCACAAATATTGATAACTGACCATAGATAACGGATTTGGTCAATATCGTATTAATATAGGGTTTTATCGATCGACCATGCCAGACCTTGTGTAATATAAAAAATGTCAATAATCAGTAACTCTGTGTAACTGGGTTAGTAGTAGCATTTTGTGACGCAATTTACTATGTTTTATTTCACTTTTCATTATATTAACAAAGTAGATAAGGCAAAATATATTTGCAAAAAATATAATTATCTCACAAAAAAAACCAAAGTTGTCTCCAAAATGAGGCAAAATCGAATTCTTTAATAACCTATACAATGCTCATCACTTAAAAATAAAATAATAAAATGTAGCACATATGCGTACTAGATATTTGATATAAATATTGATTAAAAATATTATTATTCAGTTCGGTTGGGTATTTTGGCTTCAAATCCAGCCGTTCCTCTAAAGCCATTTATCTTATTAAGAGTCAATCTAAACCTTTACTAAATAACATTTTTTACCTGTAATTGTTGACGTAATTTAACATTTTTGTTTTTATTATCCACGCGCAGGCAGTGCCTTAGTGGGTTCCCATTACCGACTTTTGTCTTTACTTATATATATAATACAAGCTTTTACCCGCGGCGTCGCTCGCATGGTATTAGGGGGAAATTACTGTAGCGCTTGCACTTATCAATTATCCATCCTTCCACCACCCCCTCCGCATTCCATACATTTATTACCGGAATTCAGTTTTCAAACAGCTCGCGTGCCACCTAAATTTCATAATGCCAGAGCTCACCAGAGCAAAAAAAAATAATTATCCAATTTGGTGCAGTCGTTCCGAAGCTATGCGCGTTCATTTTTATTTATATGGATAGAAAGATATTAACTACGATTTCCCGCAAATATATCAACATTGTTTCCACGACAACGATTTGTTTTCTAACGTTAGCAATAACTCGCTTTTGTTAGCGACAGAAAACGTATAATAACTATTGTATTTATATTTATAATTTCATAACGCCAGAGCTTACCATTATATACAGCCTATATTACTCGCATATAATGTAGCTTTCTATTTGTGAAAGAATTTTAAAATCGGTTTATTGGTTTATGCGTGGAAAATACTGTATTTAGAAATTATGTAAAAATTATTTTTGAGATGTATGAAGAAATAATGGGAAAAAATAAAGAAAAAAAAATAGAGACAATAAGAGGAATCGTCAAATAGAATCCAATCCCCATTGACAGAAAATGCGGAGATAAGGTAAAACATAATTTTTCAAGTCTTTTCAATAACACTAGTTGAATTACATGCAAGTTAACATAGTCTGTTATTTCATCTTCTGTCTTATCGGAACAATGCGATACAGTGATGTTATTAAACACGGCAGTGGTTACAGTATTGATAACGCCATACACATTCGTCTGACCTTTGAGCGATATTGTGTGCTTCTCTTATCATTACTTGTTGATTAATTATTCAAGTTATATTTGGTGCGACTAAAGAGAGAGTGCCAATAATAAATTGATTGAGGAAAATAATTATTATTGTGATTTCAGTGCATCGCCCTGGTGAAAGAACACTTAGTAATTGAAACGTCGTAACGTTACTTACGAGGATTTAGCCAAAATCACCACTCCCAATACCACTCACCTAGTAAAATCTAATAATTTCTGTACTTGAATAATTTTAAAGTTAGTTTTACGATTGCTGTGTGTGACACGGATGTGTTGAAACAGGTTGCAGATAAATAAAAAATTAAGTAACAAATGTACATGTGAAATGAAAATCTTCAAAATAAAACGGTTTTACGAGTGCTTATTGACAAAATCTTAATAGCCAGGTAGAGTCAACGCAAGTTTATAAGATGTGTCGTAAACGTCTGTTTATAAGTAGTGTAAAATTTTTATCGCATTTACTTTCGTATAGATAAACAAGGGTTTCATAATAGTGTGAGTGAGGATCTTATAAACGTGCTTTGACTCTACTTTTCAACCAACCTCTTTCCTTCTCCTTCTTTTTTCCTCTCCCTTCTATCTGACGGTTCCCCGACTTTTTATCCCGCGACAAAATATCCTCAGATAAATATTCTACGGACAAAACCTAACCTAACCTAACCTAATAAAAATTGGGACAAAAATAATACAGACATCCTATAAAGACAATAAATTAATGTTATCTTTATTATTTTTGTCCCATTTTACTACTTTTGAACAATAATTTTTTGTCTTGATAGGAGATCTGTATTATTTTTGTCCCATTTTTTGTTAGGTCAGGTTAGGTTAAGTTTTAGTAGATATTTTGTTGGGGTATGTTTTGTCGGGGTTATTTTGTCGTGTTGGATGAAAACGCGCATTACCCTATCTGACAACATACCCCATTTATAAAAAAACCCATTTATTGTGATTTTTAGCAGACATGTCATCATATGAGATAATTCTGAAAGTACTTACCCATGTTGACGCCGTAGTTGCTACGATTTATTCAAGATACCACACGATAGAACAGTTGTTCTAGCACAGCATACCATGACAAGATAAAAGGTGCTAAAGAAAGAAATTTCTAAAACAGTAGATACACGTGTATTTATGTAAAAATGTTAAGAATAAATTTTATAAGTAGTGACTAAATGGACGATCAATATATCATAAAATAATATAAAAATATATTACACCGCACACGGAGCCTAATTACCGGTGCCTGGAGATTATTGCATTCTTTTTTTTATTTCCTTAATTATCTCCTTTTGTATTATGTCAGCAGGTACATATTCTCAACATTTTATTTAATAACGTGGAATATGTTTGTATGAACGGTTTTTGTTTATGTGTACTAATGATGATGATAAATGAACAGTTGGATCAATGGGTTAAATTAATATTTTTATTTCTTTTATAAATTCAATAATATTATTATTCAATTTATAAAAACTTCTGCTAGAACTTGTTTATAAATAAACTGTTTTTATAAATTGAATAATAACATTATTGAATATATAAAATAAATAAAAAATTAAAATGGAGTTCTACAAATTAAACTTGATAACAATAAATAAAAAAAGTTAAATTAGCATAGTATAAATATATAAAGAACAATATAAATGTTATATATGACAAACAAGTACAAATAAAGAGCCACACCAATAGTTTCATTGATTTAGATAGTTTCATATGACAAAATTAAAAGTCGTAATACAAATCAGCAATACAAGGGCATCAATACAAATCATTTGTATTTTATACCCATTTCCTTAGACTAGTGGTCGCCCAATGGTCGAAATTCGACCATAATTGTAATGATTTTTTATGTTTGACATTCAGTAAGACCATAGACAAATAATATTAAAGACTAACAATATTAATCTATTATCAATTTGACCATAGACTTTAACAATAAACAATAGAGTAAAGACGCGAGTGTGTGTGTCAAATACATGGTAGTGTGTGTAATGTTTTTGTTATTGATTTAATCTATTTTTATGCATAATTTTAAAAAAATATTAGCATTCTGCACTCCTCCTCTATATAAACGATAAGTGTGCAAAATTTCATACTCCTCCGTCCGCGCAATTTTCGTAAAAAGGGGTGCAAAGTTTTGGCTTCACGTATTAATATATTGATTATAGAATTTAGCAGTGTAATTAATTTAAATATATAATAACTATTTTAACGTACTCTTTCAACTTATTTATTGGTTCATTTCGGAATCCCCAAACCAATTAATACTTACTTAATTTAAATGTTGTTTTGCTAAGAGGGGAAGGAAAGGAGTAGATCAAGGATGTAAAATTGCTTGTAAAAAAATACCGCACAAGGGTGCCAACTGCCCGCAGCCAGCGGGACTATGATAAACCCGATAGAGTTTAGTTGAAGGCTGAAGGAACTGGGATGGGAAGTACGTACCTACCCGGCAATTTAGATCTGGTCACTAAACAATCCAATCTCCCATTTACTTTTCTTTGAGGCATCACCGAGGAACCGGCTAAGGGGCGCGGAAGCTGAGTGTGGTTTACGGCTAGACCGAACGTCTTGTACATTCTTGCTGGAACTGCCAATCGATTGGAGAGGACTCCTATCCGTTTGCCATGCCCTTATTATTTGTGTACTGTGTCTTCCTCCCACACAGGTGCTTGTAGGATATGCTGGATGCAATCACCCAGCGCTTGCCGCCTCGTGGATTGTCACCAACCTATCCCATTGTCTTGTCTATATCTTATCACACTAACACATATTGTATCTTGTATTTCCCACTAAGCACTTGCATACTGCTTACTAACAACGTATGCAGGGACACTGGAGGTCTAGATTCGTTCTAAATTAAATGTAGCTTCGTTCTTTAAAAAAAAATTAGAGTCCTTGCGAGAGCCCTGAAGGAGTAACCATCTGTTACTTATACCAGGGCGGGTATGTGGTGGATAACCTCCAATGGTCACTAAACAAAGTAATATCATTTTCAAGCAATGTTTCGATACCGAACTGTGATCTCTTTTCAGGGTTTATAGATGCAGAACGCATCGATTTCAACTACCAATCCTGAAACAAAATTCCCAAATAAATTAATGTTCTTACCCAACCTAGTGTGACGAATCAAATTCAAACCAAACCTAACCAGAAATAACCAAACTAAATCTTGCATTAGTGAAGGTCGAAAATAGACGAGTACAAGAATGGTAAAAACAATAATTTAATTTATTCTAGGTCCAACATTGGCTCCAACGGAGTACTAGGAAAATTAGGAAATGTTGACTTTGCCCTGTAAAATAAAACAAATTCTTAAAAAATATGCGTTAAGAAAAATGAAGATAATATGGGTGGTTCTTAGTCGAAGTATGGTACAGTTAAAAGTGACCGAATTGGATATCGACACCTTAGCTCAGTGGATAAGAGCGCCCAACCCGGAAAGTAGGGAGGTCCTGGGTTCGAGTCCCAGAGGTGCCAATATCTTTTTCTGATTTTTCTGTTTCCAGATTTTCGATTGAGTTTCGCTCATAATGTCTTCATTTAATTAAATATTACAGTTTGAGGTTTTACTCATAAAGTTAAAATAATAAATAATAATATTCATCCCAGACTTGCAGAAGAGTCAATAGATGTCGCACATTAAATAAAATGGATAATAATTTATCCAGACACCATCTAGATTGCATTTAATTCGAGTTGAATCTTGCAATCATTCATAAAGATGGCAGCCAATAAAAAATATGCGTTAAGAAAAATGAAGATAATATGGGTGGTTCTTAGTCGAAGTATGGTACAGTTAAAAGTGACCGAATTGGATATCGACACCTTAGCTCAGTGGATAAGAGCGCCCAACCCGAAAAGTAGGGAGGTCCTGGGTTCGAGTCCCAGAGGTGCCAATATCTTTTTCTGATTTTTCTGTTTCCAGATTTTCGATTGAGTTTCGCTCATAATGTCTTCATTTAATTAAATATTACAGTTTGAGGTTTTACTCATAAAGTTAAAATAATAAATAATAAAACAAATTCAGTATTTGCACCTAACCTCAGTCCCATTTTGATCTAGAACATTATTATTATCCAAGCAAGCGTCCAAAAAGCTGCAGAAGATGGTTTAAAATGGAGATATGTAAACATAAATGTTAGAGGGAGCACGCTAATGTTTAAAACGATTATAATTAAGCCGCCGCTACCCGAATTGTTACCGATTTCTTACAAATCTCCCTTGAACATTTGAAGTTTTTAAGCTCTTAAAAAATTATTTGTTATTCTTGACGATAATATCTAGAAGCGTTTCACGTCGAAACGCAAATAATATGAAATTTCCTCGATAGAAAAAAATCGCAAATTATGCTCCGAAAATTATTTAAAACACGTCTGTTCCTATTATTTTACAAATTATAGTTGTAAAAAAATTCAACATGATACTTAAAGACGCCTTCCACAAGATTTTTGCTCTATTTTAAACGAGTCGTGTTTTATTAAACATTTTCACAATTTTGGCTTCAATTTTATAATTTAAAATATTAGCTCACTCTGTCCAGCATTCATAATTACATATCTCTCCATCTTTTTCTTTTTGAGTGGGGATGCGCCGCCTTAAGCAAAAAGTGTAAAAAATATTTGATAAAACACGACTCATATAAATTAGAGGAAAAATCTCTTGACAAACGGTGAATTTTTCAAACCTAATGTTTAAATAACAGAATGAAATAGGTTATTAATAATTTTTAGGGCATACTTTCATACTAGGGCGGATTTTTTATATCGAGGAATTTCTTATAATTATCGTATCGGCTCGGCAAATGTACAGACATTGTTTTAAAAAGTAACATATATTTTTTTAAGAATTTAAAAATTTAAAGTGCGAAAGGAAATTATGTTATAAATCGGTAAAAATTCAGAATGCGGGGTCTTAATTAGGCACGGTTGTTACAAATGCATGTCACATTTGATGACAATCAGCGCCATTTTCAATTTACGACATTTGAATGGTACCCGTAAAACGGCGATTCCCGGCTTTGAACAAAAACGTCGCAAAAAAAAAGAAAATGGCGCTAATCATCGTTATAGTGGTTATCAAAAGCGACTAGTGTTTGAAACAACACAACCTCAGAAAATTATACTGGAGTTTTTTTTTTACTTTGACGCAAATCGCAAAAGGCAAATAGTGATACTTAAGGAATTAACACCATTAAAAGAGAAGCATAATGTTCTAAAACAGGTTTTGTTAATTATTTCAACGTTTTGTAGGAGTCACTCGGGGTCACTGGTGATACAGAGAGAGAATGTTTGAAGAAGTAAGAATAAATACAGAATCTACAAAATACAAATAGTTCCGCCACTTCCTGACGAGCCACGATGCAATTCCGTTGCACATCTGCTTCCGGTTTATTTATCCTGACACGGAACATTATATTTACCGAAAAAATATTAAGGAAACAACGCTTTATTGTCTCCTGTTAAATTTCAGTACTTAACATTCACTTGTTTGTAATAAAAACTTAATAAGTTGTGATTCATAAGATAATTTACTATGTTATGAAAATAAAATATTTTCCCTACACCACTATTTAAATAGCGGCGTGTACAAAGTATTTTATTTTAAACTAGCTGTGTTATCCGGCTTTGCTCAGGACAACATTCGGGAGTGTTCTGGCATGTTCCACAATGATATTTCCGATTCCCTATTCCCGAATATTTCACGACATACTCCGCCACTCCTTCCAGAACTTTCTAGAGTTATTATGGAACGTTCTTGATTTTTCCGCAAGACTGTCCTAGAAATTTTAAGAGGGCGTAACTTCCAGCCCTTATATCTTCAAAAGCACGCCCTTTAGGTAAAAACGGGAACCGTCATCCTGGCGGGGGGTAGAGATCTACCACACCATATAACTGCCTTCATAGTGTCGTGACTCGTTTCGGAGTTTTTGCGAGCCGCACGTTTTTTTGGACTTTATTTTATAATATATATTGATCACTCAATCAATAATCTCTAATCTGCGATTAATGAAGAAAATTGTTTATTAGTTTGTTTTTCACAATCTTAAGTTATTTAAAGTATTGAGTTGTAAGTATAAGTTACCTAATCTATCTGTAATAAAATTCACACCGTTTAAATGCCTAACGAAATTAAGTTATTAGAAAATAATAACATTTTTATTCATCTGATTATTGCATTTTTATTCATGTGAAGCGTTTCAACTGCCCCGAGCCAGTGGGGCAGCACCCCCAGTCATCTGGGTTGTTCCGGGATGTTTCTGAACGTTCCAGACTATTCCCGAACATTTCACAACATTCTAGAATATTCCGGGATGTTCTGGAATGTTTTGGAATGCTCTCAAATACTCTCAAATGTTCTGGAATATTCTATAAATTTCTAGAGGAGGAAATTTCCAGCCCTTATATCTTCAAAGCACGCCTTTCAGGTAAAAACGGGAGCCTTCTTCGTGGATGGGGGATAGAGGACTAACACACCGTGTAACTCCCTTGATCATACCGACAGACGTTTCTGCATTTTAGCGGCACGCACATTGAACACTTTCTTTTACAATATACTGGCTGGTACCCGGCATGCGTTGCTATGCCATTTAATAAAGAAATGTTTCCACGGCAACAATTTGTTTTCCATGGCAACGATTTGTTTTCCACGACAACGATTTGTTTTCCACGACAACGATTTGTTTTGCTTAGCAACAATTCGGTTTTCTTAGGGACAGAAAACGTTTAATTTCATAACGCCGGAGCTTACCATTATATACTGCCTATAGTACTCGCACATAATTCAGCTTTCTATTGGTGAAAGAATTTAAAAAATCGTTTTATTGTTTTATGCGTGAAAGCGTAAAAAACAAACACACGCAGTTTCGCATTTATAATATTTAGTAGAGATATTGAGATGATTCAATTTGGTTGCATCATCCAAATTGAAATGCAGTAGTTGACCGTGTAACACCAGCATTAGTTATCCAATAAATAGCTCCCAGGGCGGCGGTATCCAAACCCGCCTCATTGCCCGTCCCTTGAATTAGATTGTGAATAAGAAGACTGAGAAGATATAGGTTGGATAGTACCTACCTGGCTAATGATCTAGATCTTGTCACTAAAGGCGGCTAAAGCCATTTCAATTCTGAATGGTGTAATTACACCGGAGCGTTATAATTACAGTAGGTACCCACATAAGTGGGCATTTAATTCATTTTTCCATATTTCATTTGCTTATTGACTGGAAGGTAGTATTCTTGAGGAAAATGTCAATTTTTTATAAATGACACGTTACACACACATTTTTTAATAAAATTTTCTAATGACAACTCCGCAATACGGTAGCAGTCGGTAATGAATTTTAAGAATATATTTGTTCATACTTTACGTAGCGTTGCGAACAAGTTTAAAACACCTTCAAGCAGTCAAACAGTCACGACAAAGCTCAAATCAATAGCATTTTATTAATCCTTCTCTCAATGATTAGATTTGACGTTTTTGATAAAGTGGTCGAGAGTCACGTTAGAGGAGGGGTTGCGCAGTCGGGCCCGAATTAAACAATATGAAACTAGTTTGGTTTCGTGAGTAGTCGTGGAGTGGCGATGTGTATTATAGTGTATATTGTATTAAGGTACCTACTCGTCCACATATTAAATTTAGAGGGGGGCTGAAAACTTAATTTTAGAAGGAACAGAATCATGGCGGCCTTTCTTTTGTTCCCAAATGCGATTCGTTCAGTTCAAACTTTTGACGCTGTACTCGTAAAACTATAATAGAAGATACTTCCAGTATTGCCCCGGTATTACGGATAACAATTTTGAACGAGAAATGACATGTTTACGATAATTTTGGGAGCATATTTTGCGATTTTTTTCTATCGAGGGAATATTTATTTATTTATTTATTTATTGTTGTTATACGCCCATATGGGCTTTTACGTAGATTATACAATAATATTTAAGATATCGAGGATTATACATACAAAGAATTTAAATCAAAAGTTATAAAAATGAAAACATTTTAAAAATATAAAGGTAGTTTTTGAAGAATATAGCGTAAAACCGTGAAATATTTGAAACAATATAACATTTGACAATAACATAGAATAAAATACAATATAAAACATTACAATAACACATCAAATCGTTAAATATATTACACCCACGTTACAATAATTTGTAGGATTCCACAAAGTGTTGGTTTAAAATGCATTTTAGATTACAAAGGGAATCAGCGAATATATCTACAATATCACCAAACTTGTTGCCTAAATCATGCATCCTATTGGTAAGTGAGTGTGATTGATAGTTGGTTGTGTATGTGTTGCAAAAGAATGTAATATTTTGTCTAGTATTCCTTGTCGGTACATGGAGTTTAATGGTAGTAACAATGGCAGGGCTGTCAATTAGGTTGTTCATGACTCTGTATAATAAAATTAAATCTGAAATGATTCTTCTGTCAGATAGCGTAATTAAATTAAGTCGATTCATCAAACTTATATAATTAATGTTTTCTATTGGGATTTTTAGCTTGAAATTTAAGTACCTAAGAAATTTGTGTTGAACCCGTTCTATTTTGTTAGAGTGTACTTTATAGAAAGGGGACCAAGTAGGTGAATTATATTCCACTTGATTTCTAACTAATGAAATATAGAGTGTTTTCATGCAATCCAAGGACTTAAAATCAGTTAAGGTTCTACAAAGGAAGCCAAGCATCTTTAAAGCCTTATTAGTTATTTCATCTATATGTGCTGTGAAAGTTAAGTTTGAATCGAATATAACTCCCAAGTCGTGAATTTGTGATACTGGTGTTAATTTAACATTATTTAAATTATATTCATGTAAGATTTGAGAATGAGTTCTGGAAAATCGAATTACTTGACATTTCTCAATGTTCAAAAATAACATATTTTGTTTGCACCATTTAAAAAGTTCATCTAAATTAGCTTGTAAAATTAGGCAATCATGTATATTTCGTATTCTTTTAAACAATTTTAGATCATCTGCAAAAAGTAGGACTTGTACATCTTTAAATATATTTACAATGTCATTAATGAATATTAAGAAGAATATTGGGCCTAGGTGGGACCCTTGCGGGACACCACTTGTGGCCTCGAATACATAGGATTCTATAAAATTAATCCTGACACTAAGCACTCTATTACTGAGGTAACTGATAATCCATGTCAATAAACTACCTTTGATGCCCAACAGTCTGAGTTTAGATATAAGAATGTGATGTCGAACCTTATCAAATGCTTTACTGAAATCGGTGTAAATAGAATCCACTTGTTGTTTCAGACTAAGGGATTCGCATATGTAATTATTATAGATAGTTAAATTACTTAAGGTAGATCGACCTCTGATAAAGCCATGTTGGTTAGGAACAATAATATTGTTGATAGGTTTTACAATGGTATCTAATACTAATGACTCGAAAATGGGTAAAGCAGACATAATGCAAATAGGTCTATAGTTTGATATATCGCTTTTGTCACCTTTTTTATGAATAGGCGTTAAATAACTCTTTTTCCACAGAGCCGGAAAACAGCCAGAAGCTAAGGATTTGTTAAAAAGTTTATGTAAAGGATATATCAAACTATCAATGCAAGTTATTAAAAATATGGGAGGAATACCATCCGGTCCAGCAGATTTATTACTATCTAATGCTTTAATGCCCCTTTCTATGGATTCTAAATTTATGAAACATTGGCTTAGGTTTAATGACTCTTCTACTGACGTACTGGAGACTGCATTGACGGGAATATCTTTATCGTAAACACTTTTAAAGGAGTCAGCAAAGAGATTTACTATACCCTCAATACTGTCAGCACATTTTTCTTTAAAGTACATGCTATTAGGATATCCACAGTTGTCTTTTCGTTGAGATTTAGTAAAATTCCAGAATTTTTTCACATTGTGATGATGTACCTCATTTTCTATTACGTTAACATAGTCACTATAGCATTTTAATGATAATTCTTTACATTGTTTTCGTAGTTTAGAAAATGTTATATAATCGTTAGGATTTCTGGTATGTTTATATTTTCTATGGATAAATTTTTTTTTATTAATTAAACTAGTTAGTTCCCTTGTAAACCATTTTGGATAATTAGATGATGTGAAGCTAACCCTGGGAACAAATTGTTCTATAGAGGTATTTAAAATCGAGTAAAAGTATTCAATTTGATCATTAATATTATTTTCCTCATCTAAAAAAGACCAATCTGTTTGGGTAAGGTACTCAGTAATATGATGGTATTCAGCTTTGGAAAAGTTATACGATGGGGCACTTGTTTTTTTTGAAGATGTTAAAGGCATATTTGTTATGATAATGTCCAATGGTGGGTGGTGTTGATCTAACGGTAATAATAATTCGTCGGATAACTCAACCACTATTTTCGAATCACTTGAAAACACTAAATCCAACATTCGATTGTTAAAGTTGAAAATCTTGTTTGATTGAGTTAATCCCAGAAATACTGACATATCACGAATTTCACTGCATTTAGCACACTGTAATTCGGCTTGGTTTATAGCAGGTCTGTTGTCATCTTGGCTGGTCCAGTTAGGAAGGTTATAATCACCGGCAATAATGAATTTTGCTTTAGGATATTTGAATTTGAGTGCTTCTATGTCCTCATTGTGATTTTTATACGTTTGCAAATCCGATCATATAATTTGCGTTTCGGCCTAGGGAATATCTAGATATCATCTTCAAAAATTTAATTTTAATGTTGTTTTATTATTTTTAATAAAAACTTTAAATATTTTGTAGCTATCATGTATTTCAAATTTTCTATTTAAGTTTCTAAATTATGTAAAAAAAATACTTACATTGTTTTTCATGTGTCTGTGAATTACGCAAATGTTATTACTGTAGACACATTAGTCTAGGGATATTTATATTTGTATCTTAATTTGTTATACATTAACCAAAATAATGCTCTGTAAATATCCTGTTTGTGTCTCAAATAAATAAATAAATAAATAAATAAAAAATAAAATAATTTTTTTTAAGAGCTTAAAAACTTCGAATGTTTAAAAGGAATATAAACGCTTGAAATATTTCGATTCTCATGCCTATAAAATTTAAAATCTTGCGTCAAATTTGCACGAGACAGGTAAGCGAATAAGTGGTTTTTATTTATTTTGTGCATAATTATATAAGATGAAAAAAAGTTAAAATATACAAAACTTCAAAAATAGTCTTAGCCATAAAAGGATATTTTTTAAAAATTGTTTCTTATAACTTCGTAGTTAATTCACGAAAAAACATTTTTTTTGTGGTTTACGATTATATTTTTTGTTAAGTAAATAATAATTTTATTGTATTTCCAATACGTAGAAAAACTAGTAAAAGCTTCAATTTATCCGTAGCATATTTTTTGATGTTCATTCTGTAAACCGATTCGTCGTAAAATAATAGTATTCGTCGTAAATTCGTCGATTAATCTAAATAGTATCTAAATAGGATTTCACGTATAGCTTCATCTTAAGGGAGATATGTAAGAAATCGGTGGAAATTCGGGTAGCGGCGGGTGTCTGCGTGCAAAGTCGTACTTTTTCAGAAGAAAAGTAAGTTTTCAGTATGCGCTGCGAACAATGATACAGAGCCTAGGATATAAGATTTTTCACTAAAACATGCTTGCGATTGCACTATGCATGTGTGCATGCCGCTCTCAATCTTAACCTAACAGTTAGATCATACCTATTTAGGGATCATAGAAATGGCGGCCGTAAAAAAGAAGAGTAACGTTCTTTACAATAAAGCTCTGTTTAAAATGCACTTATATAAAAATCTTGCAAATACGAATAATGTACTTTTTATTATGTAAGGTAGAAAGCGTAAAATGAGTAAAAAGACCATGACGAAACAAAGCGAAACTGAGTTATGAACGTCTGCAGCTCCCACGGACAAAAGTAACAATAAGTTACTACCCGGTTTCACCCGGGTATCTATTCTTTTTAAAAAAATAAAATTGGTTTTCTATAAAGTCGGTTTACGGACGCTAATTTTACGTGATAACGTCATATAATAACGATGTAGTGGAAGAGAGATAGATGCGCTACAAGCCGTACGCTTGTTCCGCGCTCTCGCTTGCACGCTCGGCTCAGGTGGAACGTGACAATGAGTAATGCGTTTTCGTGAGTGCAGCAGGCGGACGTTATAAGACGTTATCACGTCAAAAAAAACGGCTCCTATATCAATTTATTTTTGCAGCCAGTTTGGTATTTCAAAGCTATTTTATTGTTACTCTTCTTGTTGTGTAAAATTCTTTATTTTTAGAATTATGGTAAAAAAAAAAATAAAGCTGCAAGTATTTTAGTTTTCATTATTGTGATAGCCTTTTCGGCGTTTAAGGCCATTATCAACAACTGTGGTAATGCCGCACAAAGACGAATATTTTATGTGATATCCATTATAAATCAATGAAAAACAAGACAATTTTAAGGGAGGGTAAGTGCATCACACAATTGATTTTCCAAATAAATCGTTTTTACCGAAAATATTAACAATATCGTACAAAAAATTATATGAATAAGACGTCTCAATGTTACATAATCATGGTGTGATAATGGTGTTGAACGCCCAAACAGCTGTCACAATAAAGAAAACTTCAATTTCATTCAATTTTTTTAAGCTATTTTACGGAATTGATGTTGTGTCCTGAAAATAATTGGGTTGTTGTAGAAATTCCACAGGGTAAATGTAAATACGACGTCAGAGCCCTCCGTTTTACATTTAATGGACCCTTAAAATTTTTTTCTATAATACCTATTTTAGAATACCTGAATGGTTTAAACTTAAAAATCAGTTAGGTAGAATTACATATGTATTAGTTAGTGCATTACCTCGTGTTAAAAATCGGTTAGATAGTCGAGCGATCCAAGGCGTTGGGTTCTTAGTTCCCACCCAGGCCGCGGCGGGTTGAATCCTCTGCTTTGCTAAGTTTTCCATCATTACTCAAGCAAAAATTTCTGCTTATCATGATGCGATTGGCAGGTAGTAAGAGGATGTCAAATATTGCCACGATATTTATAACCTGGAAATGTTTGTCTCTCTTTGTCTTTAAAAATGCTATAGAGCCTTCTTATAGAAGTCGATTTAAAATGGCTAATGACTTTTTTTAAATACATACACCTACACGGTGTCAGGAAACTTGTAGTACAAGCAGGAAACCCAAAGATATTTAAATATTTCAATATCTTTGGGGAAACCGGTGAACCTCCATCACATTTGGAGTCGAGTTTGAGGCATAACTTTTTTCACTTGTGCTTTCGTTTTCGAGTACATCGAGTCAATTTTGAAAAATCGGTCGCTAGGGGGTTAATAAACTAGTCCCAGCGAGAGCTCGTACTGACGTCATCGACGTTCGTTCTCTTCCACCTCACGCGTCTTGTTTGAAAACGAAAAAGACAGAAGATAATACTCACATACATCTGCCGTTGAGACTAGTATATCATAAATGTTTAGCGTATTTAAAAAAATGTCGAATCCAAATATAATCCAAATGTTCCAAATGTTGAAATAAAGTTAAAACAAATATTTAGATCTAAAAAGTGTTTTTGTGATCTCTACGTGATTTAGACATTTTGTGACCTCTACGTTATATAGATTCACCAGTTTGTTGCTTGTACTACGATTTTCGGAACACCGTGTATTTATTGATACAATATTTTACAGTTCAGGGGGCGTAACTCACTTCACCTCTACCAAGAGCGTAGAAGTAAGTGTGGTTCTTTGTTAATTCTCAGTTATTTTTTTCGATTTGAAGCGGCCGAGGTATACGCGACTAATTAGCAGCGAATGAAACACTACCTAAACATTACATAAAGTCACGGAGCGTTAAATTAACGCGCGTTACTAGTTACTCCGGTACTGTAACGATGAAAACTAATAGAGGTTTAGAAGAACTATGTAGAATGTCCAATGTTATGAGGAACGATGCCAATATTATGTTTTTTTCTAACTAACTAACCAACAAACACGCCAAACAACTCCACATTAATACATCATACATTCTCTTTTATTATTCTTACTCTTGACATGGCCCGACTCAAGCATCT
Organism: Glyphotaelius pellucidus; assembly: GCA_936435175.1. Lineage (NCBI taxonomy): Eukaryota > Metazoa > Arthropoda > Insecta > Trichoptera > Limnephilidae > Glyphotaelius > Glyphotaelius pellucidus. The sequence goes on along the minus strand of OW386548.1, from coordinate 6,008,312 downwards.
GAATCACTCGATTGTGCCATGTCTTTCTCGGGCGTCCCCGACTACTTCTATCATTCACATTTGCGTAATGTATTCTCCTTTCAATTTCAATTCAATTCAATTTATTCACTTTAAAAACTAAAATATTAAGATTTAAGCATATATAAGCATTATAAATAATTAAACATTTTTAACAAATTAAACAATTTAAATATCAATGAAGCACTATCAGACTAACAGCAATAAAGCTTGCTGTCTAAATTGTGCGTCATTGATGTTAAACATTTCGATATTCAAAGTGATTTAACAACAAGACCGCTCTCCCGACTGGCATAACCATTGGCAAGTTAGTCTTGCAAGCCGGGAGATAAAACAGTCTATGCTGTCGATGACGGAGATAACCACCGGGAACATAGAAACTAATGCTCTCCAAATAGCCGAGTTTTCTAACCGTCCACGAATCAGTCTGAAGAAATGTGTTATAATGAGCACATTTCTTCTGACCAGTAGACGGTTCATACCGAGCATGCCCAAAAGAACGTCGGTAGGGTAGAGCCAAGGGTAGTATCCGTATTCCCTCAAGTAAAGAAATCTCAAGTAAAAAATTTCCTCGTTCATTCGCTCTACATGTCCAAACCGTCTGAGGCTCCCTTTATTTGATCAATCTGTCTTAAGATTTTTGAAAAAAAAATGGTTGTCTGTAAAGTCGGTTTACGGACGATAATTTCACGCGATAACGTCACGAGCCGAACGCTTAAGGCCGCACTCTTGAAACGCACGGCGCTGGAAAAGAAGAAGATGGAGAGATATGTAATTACGAATGTTGGACAGAGCGCGCTAATATTTAAGTCGTAGAATAGCAGCGAAAAAGCTTAATAAAACATGACTCGTTTAAAATAGAGCAAAAATCTCGTGGAACGTTTCTTAAGTATCATTTAAATAAACATTGTGAATTTTTTCAAAATTCAATCAAAATTCAAAATTCAAATTCAAATATAACTTGTAAAATAAAAGAAATAGACTTGTTTTAAATAATTTTCGGAGCATAATTTGCGATTTTTTTCTATCGAGGGAATTTCATATAATTTGCGTTTCGGCGTGGAACGTATCTAGATATTATCTTCAAAAATAACATATATTTTTTTAAGAGCTTAAAAACTTTAAATGTTTAAGGGAGATATGTAAGAAATCGATCGAAATACGAATAGTAGACCCGCTTAGGCCGAACGCTTGTTCCGCGCCTCGCTTGTACGCTCGGCTCAGGCGGAACGTGACATCGTGACATCGTGACATCGTGACATCGTGACATCGTGACATCGTTACATCGTGACATCGTGACAGCGTGACAAAGAGTCATGCTTTTTCGTGAATGCGGCCGGCGGTCATCGATTTATAGACGTTATCACGTCAAAATAAAGCGAATATGGACAATAATTAGCGTGATTCTAGCAAAAAAAATAACACGAAATTTTCATGTTGCTGCTCATTATTTATCTGAATCCTCTGTCTTTGCGGTGTACCATCGGCGGTTACGGACGAGATAGCTGCATTGTCGGACGATACTGGGCGAAATATATTTATAAGGTTGTTGTGGAAATGCTTAGCTGTAAGGGCAATTAAATTACTCTCTCATTCTCTCGGCCAGGGTTCAGTCCCCCGGTCCCTGCTGCACTCCATGCAATACTCACACAATACGCTTGTATGAGTTTTCCGACCAGATGATTAAATAAATAAATATTCAACATTAAAAATAACGTTGCTCTCTAGTAAAATGGAATTTCTACCTAGGTTTTTGTAGAAATTCTCCTGTAAGCGGGCCAATATCAGTGCAGAATATTTGTTATTGAAGTTCTAATGAATATGAAGGATCTTTGCAAAATAGGCTTTATTAGTAAATAAGAATACTGATTTTAACCCCTTCGTCAAATCAATTTTTTTTTTTAAATACTGTGTTTTTCAATTTTATTGAAATAAATTTTTAATAACTAAGGTAAGGTTAGCAGATTGTACCCAGGGCTGGGCAGTATTTGAATTACTTGTAATTGAAATATGTATTTGAAATACAAATACGTATTTTGTATTTGTACTTTAATTACTTCCTAAAAACGTATTTTGTAATTGGTATTTCAATTACCTGATGCTGAGGTATTTTGCAATTTGTATTTCAAATACTTATTGGCTTCAAAATACATTTTCCAATACATTTAACGATCTTAATAATGATAATGAAAAAAGAACTGACATAGACAATACATAGACTAAAAACGCTAGAATCCAGAGCAAAACATGTTAATATTTAGAGTTGGCAACACTGTACGTCAAAGCAAATATCTTGTAAATTGTCGTTTTCATCGTTTCGCGGTATTTATTCATGAAGACGTGAGATAATTGATAATGGATGATCAAATTCCGTCAAAACCACAAAACTTTGCAAGTGGAGCGGAGGTGAGATGTGTATTCTGAGCAATATGATTGGTCATTTTTTGCACGTCGCTGTTTCACTCTGCTTAGCTTTGCTTCTATGGAAAGCTAAGCAGAGCTTGCACCTTGCTGAGGTGCTAAGCGTGCTTAGCACCCTTACATAAGGGCGCTGTATTACAACCAAAGGTTCTATCAAAACCAAATGTATTTTGAAATAAAAAAAAATGGTAAAATACTCTATTTTGTATTTCAAATACACGACTTGAACGTATTTTGTATTTCGTATTTTAATTACATGCGAAAAAGTATTTTGTAATTTGTATTTTAATTTCAGCAAAGCATGTATTTTGCCCAGCCCTGATTGTACCCATCAATGAAATACATCATTGAAGAAGATAATACGAATTAGTCTAAACGAAATCTGAAAGAGAACAAGGCACAAAAAATAAAAAAAAGGTAACGGTCGCAACTAGGAATCGAACCCAGGATCTCTTATTTTACAGCGCCTTAAGTGGAACGTTTTGCGCGGCCCTTTTCGGCTCGTTTCATACAGATCTTAAATTTGGTTTTGAGATCAAAATACCCAACCAAATTGAAAAAATATTTTTTTAATAAAAAGATATATCAAATATCTAGTACGGATGTGAGCTACTTTATTTATTTTTGCTTTAAATTATGAGATATAGGTCATTAAAGATTTTAGTGTTTCATGATTTTAGAGGCAACTTGAGCAATTATTTGTGAGTTAACTAAAAACAATAAAAAATAACTTTACTATATTTATCATAGAAACATAATGAAATATAAAATAAAAAAATTAACAAAAAAATCATTTTTGTGGGTGAAAATTTAAAATACAAATTAACTATTTACGGCGGAATATATTTTGCCATTTTTATATTAAAATTATTACCCAACAAATTAATTTTTAACATGTTTTATTTTATTTTTCGTTGTATTTTTAAAATAGATATAGTATTTTTTTTTAATGTCTTTCATTTACTCACAAATAGTTGTCAAAATTGCTTCCAAAATCATGAAACACCGAAATTTTTAATTGCCTATATCTTATAATTTAAAGCAAAAATAAATAAAATAGCTCACATCCGTTAAAGATATTTGATATACCTTTTGAATAACAAAATAATTTTTCAGTTTGGTTGGATATTTTGATCTTAAATCCAAAATTAAGATTTGTATGAAACTGGCCGAAACTGGCCGCGCGTTCGTTCCTCTTAATTAGGTACACCATTTCCAAAGATTCCTCTTTCTCTATATCCTCCATTTTCCTACTTTCTGTCTTGATCTTTGATTGGAAATCGATTGGAAATTCTACGTTATAATTATTATCTCCCAATCCCTCAAGCCCGTGGGATCTTGCGCGGTGTCAGCAACACAAAACTTCCAAATCGGGTGACGATACCCTCCTGGCTCCACAACAAAGCACCGAGAGTTCTCTGGTGAGGTGTCACATAAAATAAAGAGGACAATGCACTCGTGTTGGGTTTAGTTAAAAGCTGCGGTTTGAAGCCCAAGTGGGCAAGTGGCATGCGTCACCAGAGCTTTACGATCGCCCGGAACCTATATTTTATTAAGTTATTATTGCGGGAATGACGAATCACAGAACAACATGATTTGAAATAGCCTTCCTACCACACCATATGCCCCATAATTCATTGGTGATCTCAGCACACTTACAATTAATAATATGCATTTCTGGGTAATAGTAGTCACAATATCAAACGTGCAAAAGTTAAAGGATCACATTTTTTGTGAAATAGTTTGTTTACGCCCACAGAATTTAATTTAATTTATTAATACCGACCGGTTTCGTATAACACCTGCACGATCGGTGTAAAAAATTAAACTAATCAAAAAATACACATAAAAAGAGACAAAACATTCGAGAGAAAGAGACAGATCTGTTTACTACATTACATTATCTAAAGATACAAAACGTCACATGAACAGGTGATTATTAATTCCTTGTATTTATTGGGTATCAAAGATGTAACTATTTTTTACATTTGTTTTTGATAAGTTTTATTGTACAATGTGTATTATATTTACGTCCCGTTTAAACTCGACCGTTTCGCATTTCGTCTGTCTGTAAACTTGTTTGCACGTTCCGTTTCCGATTCAAGATGGTGGCCGTTTTAATGTTTCAGAAAAGATTATTTTTCAATTGTAAAATCGTTGAGTTAATTGGAATTTCTTAAAAGCATTTTTTCAATATTTATACCTAGCTGCCTGAAAAATGTTTGAAAAAAGAATTGTCATTGGGACAGTGACATTTCTTTGAATAAATAATTACGTAATTTTATATTTGAAATTTAAAAAATGATACATAAAAAATATGGTTTATAATATTAAACACGTAGATATTTAAGTACCACTTAAAAATCTTATGATTTAAGAGGAAATTTTGTTTTCGATTTTTCTTATAAGAGAAAATTTCTCATCTCACTAGATGTGGTAAACCTGTGTTGAGATGTTAATTTACAGAAGTGGTTGTAAAGTTAACTTTATTTTAGATATGCTTTGAGATTTTCACGGCATAATTGATAATCATAATTAATTTTTGGGTCGTTATGCCGTGTTGCGCTTCCTCCTTACTTAGTCAACATTTCGGACAATTTCATCTGTATACAAGTAATTCAAATGTTTCCTCAAATCAACAGTACAAACTAACAACATCATAATAATTTATGTATATACTACACAACTCTCGGTAATATCTGACTTATTTATTAATTAATTTATTCAGTTGACCTTGTTACTATGAAAAGCGTTTCATGTATTCGCATGTGTGCAGATAATTACGACCTCCATTATCATTACGATATATTTAGCAATTCTGTTCTTCTTTTTAGTAATCCGACACGATGTGTGAATGTGGATGAAGCTACAACGTATGACAAGAATAAGTTTCAATCATATCTACCTCCCATTGAAGGAAATGATTTAATGGTTGAAATATATATTCACAAATCACCATAGCAAAGTTTAAGAGGAATATAAACGCTAGAAATATTTCGATTCTCATGCCTACAAAATTTAAAATAGCGCGTCGTATTTGCAAAACCTCAAAAATAGTCCCAGCCATAAGGGGCCATCCATAAATTACGTCACACAAATTTCATGATTTTTGACCCCCCCCCCGTCCCTGTCACGCATCGTCACATTTGTGAGACCCCCTCCCCCCTAGTGTGACGTCACATATTTTGCAATTTTACGTCCAATTTTTTTTTGCGTGTTAATAAAATAAATTTTTACACGTGACGTCGCAGAGCTGATGACCCCCCCCCCCCCCCCTCATACCCCTTGTCACACTTCTCTACTCCCCCCCCCTTAAGGTGTGACGTAATTTATGGAGAGCCCCTAATGGGGTATTTTTTAAAATTGTTTCTTATATTATATAATTCATAGTTAAGTCATGAAAAAAAATGTGGTTTACGCTTAGATATATTTTTTGTTATTTAAATAATAATTTTATTGTAATTTCAATACATAGAAAAGCCAGTAAAAGCTTCAATTTATCCGAAGCACATTTTTTGATGTTCATAATGTAAACCGATTCGTCGTAAAGATTAATCTAAATAGTGATTTCACGTATAGCTTCATCTTAACGTCTTTTATGTTCTCTCCAGAGAATAATTTCATACGGCAATTACTGGTGTACATGTATGCTTCAATACGTAATATCCCTATAAACTATAAGATTCTTATTGATTATTAATTGAAAGATAAGATTCCTAATATTACAGTGACTATTTATTGTCGTATTGTAATTATAATAATACTCCCAAATACTTCCTTTTACGATTCTGGCAAAATATAGCATCACCACTGCCATCCTACAAATAATTCAACACTCCTCATACACCAACACTAAACCAGCCTTTAATTCCGATAAACACCAGCACAAAACACGATCACAAAATCAAATACACCTATCATCATCTACTCACACGACTAAATTTGGGATTAACTCCTTACAATACGTCGCACACACGCAATACAACGCACTACCCAATGACTTAAAACTTCCAGCATCAAACAAAAAAACATTGGCAAAGGCTCTAAAAGGGTATTTTCTCAGCAGCTTTATTAACCTGTGACGAATTTAGCTATCTTACTTTGTAATTCCTGTATATTCTCCGTATAAAATATAATTACTAACTATATCAAGTGTGTCTAGTCCATTTTAAAATTATGTACTGTTCATTAAACCATTGAATTTTGTGTTCTTGTGTAAAAATAATTTTCTTTTTGTTTTCTTTTACTTTTTCTTAAATTTTTAAATTTCTTTTCTTTTCTTTTATTTGTGTAATGTTGTCCTTCCCGAAATGAGTTTTATTAAACTCATTGGGAGTAATAAATTATAAATGTTATGTAATATATTATCACTAATAAATAAATAAATAAATAAATAATAATACTTCTGAAGACAACTTCCTTTCATGTTGGTTCTAGCTTTTCTAGTTCTGATCACGGAAGCTCCTGAAGCCTAAGAGACCATGTGACCCGAAGGGTCCATAGACTACTGAACTGTGGTAAAGTATGTACAAGATCATAGACTATTATGATACATTACACAGAGGCAGCTATCTTATTAAATCTTATTATTAGCTATCTTATTAAATCTTAGTAAAATAAAGACCCATATTCTAAAAGTAAACCACATTCACAGAATATTTCAGAGTGTGCATGGTTGCCGTACGTATATTTCCAGATATAATTGGGGCAATAAAGAGACAAGTTTTATTACGAGTTAGTCACGTGCCCAAATGGTAAAAATTAAGGAGTTTAAGTACACCGGTTGCCGCTATGCTCACTGAAGAGAAAACCGACAGAAGTGTGTTGCGGACGTGGACCAAATCAATTTTTCTTTACTTTTGGTGAAACTGATCAAATAACTTCTGCAATAGAATGTCTTGTATATAAAGAGTTTATAGCGATAGTTAAATAAGTTTTTCGATATCTCTAAAAATGACGAAGTAATGAGCTTTCAAAGTGAATTTGGGTTACTGCAATGATATCTCACGATCGTGAGGTCACACGATTTAGTACTATTCGAATGGGCGTGCTGCAGTAGTGCAGCGCATGTACTGTGATGTCTCAAAGTTATAACTTCGGTAATATTCGGTTTTTCCAAAAATTCAAAAAGTTTCGTTCTCCGCATGCTCTAATTAAAGTGTCGCATTAATTACTTCAATTGCCCTAACTTTTCGTATTTGTGCTGAATATATTAAAAAATAAGATTTGTCGCGTACTATCACGATTATCTTTGGTTTCTTTTCCTTATTCCGATTTTTGTCTACATATTATCTGTATTTCCATGACTATTTTTAGTAGACTGTATTATTTAAAATTATTTCTCACATTAAAGTTATACTGTTTTTTTGTAAAAGCCCTCTGAGCATAGAATAAATAAATGATAATTAATCTAAACTTAATATTATAAATGCGAAATGAGTGTGTTTGTCTGTTACGCTTTCACGCCTAAACCACTAAACCGATTTTAAAAATTCTTTCACCAAGCAAGCGAAGCCGCGGGTAAAAGCTAGTAAATAATAAAACCAACATATTCAGAATCAGCGTTCGATGATATATATGAATATTTATATTTTATATCATAATATTTTTCTTTCAAGTTCCTTATTTTTCCCTACATCTTATGAAATTAACGTTTTCAAATATTGATATTCTTTACAGGATAGTTAGATGGTTTTCCTCCAAGAGATAAATAGTCAAATTCATTGGCCTGTTTAGGAATAGGGGTTTTAAGTTAGTTTTTCTCTCAAATCGGTATAGATCAAACCTCTAGGAATTATCTATTCGGTGGTGTTGTCCAGTGTCGCGGGAAAGCCCGGTAGCTGGCCGGTGGACTGCGGATGACACCGGGCCGGGGGGGTTAAAAGGAGAGAGGAAGGGGAGGATTGGTTGGTTGTGACGGAGTTATTGCCTCAATACGGGTAAACAAATGTCCCGTGGGGTACGCTGACATGGGTATTTGGATTGTTCTCATACAAAAGCGATATGGAACCTTTTTAAAAATCTACCAAATAAGATTAGAGAGAACTTGATTTAAAACGATTAATTTACCTACTAATGTAAAGTTTGTCCGGCTCTGCTATTCAAAAATTAATGGGATTTAATATAGCGATGTGCGAAAGAGAGACGGGTGATAGGCCGGCGCGTGCGCAGACAGGATATTGCGGATAGCGGTTAACTGTGCGTGTTTGGTTTTGGAAGAGGATCTGTAATTTATTGTTTGAATAAAGAGAGTTTAGCATTGCTCATGCGTTCTTTAATTTGACAAAGTAGGTACAAAGGCTACAAAGTAAAACGTTTATTAAAAACACACAGCATTTTGATAAAACCCCTTGAGACCAAACAGTGTAAGTGTTTAATCACAATTTTTATGATTTCCTTAACATCAAGTTTGTAGACCTCATCTTCATAAATGTTGATTTCTCTCATTCATGTTCTTTTAGTGAGTTCGCTGATTTCCTCATCTTCATATTTGTCAACTTCATCTTCATGTTTGTTGACTTTAGTGTTACTTCATAATTGTTTATGATTTCCTCATCTTCATAATTACTGCCATATTTTGATGTTGCTTTATGTAGTATCAATTTGGGAGGCGGGAATGGGTAGCGCCGCCCCGGGAACCTTTATTGGATAACCCCTGCCATTGGTTATCACAAGTGATTCGCTACGTTTGGTGATTTAACAGGGGTGCCCGGGTTCATGGGGTGAGGTTTGTCTATGTCTTGCAGGCGGATGACACACTGAACCCAGTTCCTACCCACCCCTTTAAACCTTTTTCCTTCTTTAAAAAAACCCTCACACAGCATCCCCAAAGATGACATAGGCCCTGAGGGAGATTATTTTCTTAAGGGCCTCCTGTGTGGGGCTTAAGTTTAAAAAAAAATTAGTCAGAAAAAAGTGGACATTTATTTAGAAATTTTCCCGCTTGACTTTTAAATTAAAACCATGTTATAAACTTCTCCAATCTTTGCAAATTCACTTTGTTGTTCCATTTTTAATTAAATGAAAATAAATCATTTTGTAAAACACCACTTATTTAATCAAAATTATTTACATGTTTCAAAACCAATGGTTTCTTTGTTAGGGAAGATTAACATTAATAAAAATAACAAAAAAACAACAAACAAGTGAAGACAAATAAGACCATAGACAAAAAAAGCAATAATGGTAGTGGTGATTAATCACTTAAAAGTATAAAAAAGACAATTCATTAAAATAAAATATAAAAATTATTTTAATAGTTGTAAAAATTGCAATTACATATTAACTTTTATAAATGAACAAAAAATAATCAAGATGTCTAGATAACAAAAACCAATTACATATTAAAAATGTAAATGTTAATATGAAAATAAATATTTAATTGACTTTAAGCACTTTTTATAATTTCTAAGTTATCTAATTTTAAATCTTCGTGTTTGTACGTAAAAAAATTATCAAAAGATTGAATTGTTTCCAAAATGTGGTTGGCAAATTAAGAATAATTATTATTATCTAAACACTTTAGATGAGTAGTAAACTTTTAAATGTAAATAGAAGGCTGCGTTCTTTATTTCTAAAACTGTTTACATCATATGGCTGACCATTACAGAAAAGTCACAAAGCACTCTTTTTAGGGTGAATTGCTTATTTTAAAAAAAGGGAGAATGAGTTTTATGAGGAAGTGAGAACTTTTATAAATCACGAAATTACGGAATAACAAATTAATTTAACGAAATTCATTACAACAATATTATCAAATAGTTAAAATCAAGGCAATAATTTGAGGGGTTGGAATTCCATTTTACTACTCTAATTTTACAGGTATCGTGTTTCAAACGTTGGATCAAATATTCAAGATCCCGAATCACTTAGCAGACTGAAATTCAGGTTTCCGACCCCTGCCCTAAGCTGAGCAGGCTTACTGAAACTGAACGAACAATATAATATATTATGTATTCAGCTTCAAATGCAGGTAGATGGATGCCCGGCCATTTGTTCGGGGTTTAATTGATACTGAGAGCCAGACCCAGTGGTCCGTGGCCCCTGGACTTTTTGAACCCAGGTAAAATGGACTGAATCTGCAGCATAAATATCTCCTGAGGCAGTGCTGTATAGCTTCATGCTTCTGTGTTATGTGCATTATGGGTTATCCCAAATTTTACGACGAGGAAAAAAACCTGTTTTGATTATGTATTTCACTTTGATTTTTATTAAGTATTTATTTAACGCCCAGTGGGCTTTTACATTGGTTGTGTAACTCCCCAAGCTTTGGGTTATTTTGTCAGAAGGTCAAAATATTTTCGTTTTGCTATAAAATCCTAATAAATGGAATATTTCTGAATATGTTCGAAGACTAAAAATTGGTTTTGAAAAGTGATAAAGTAAGCTTTCAAAATTTAAAATTCGAAAGAAACATATCATTTTTGGAATATAAAAATTTTGAATGCAAACATAAAAAAGTTTTAAAAATGGCTCACCTCACTTTTTTTCTAACTAAAATTACTGATGAAGAAAAAAAAACAGACTGTGCAATTCACACAGTAGAAGGGAAATGTTCAGAAAACTAAAGTAGACGAGAGTGGGGAAGCTACGGAGCACCGCACAAATAAAAATTAAAAAATCCAGTGCCGATCACACGCGGTAGAAGCCCACACAATCTCAATCAATGGAAAGTGACCTCATAATCAAAGCGGCCAATGCGGTAAGGTTTCATTTTATATCATTCTCTCGCAGGCTAAATTCTATAGATGTATGTGTTTGTCTCTTTTTAGCGTCATCTACGTTTCGTTTAGCTTATTTTATTGCTTTCTTATTCTCTCGCAGACTAAATCGTATAGATGTACGTGTTTGTCTCTTTTTGGTGCATCATTTCATACGAGTTTCAAAACACAACGGTGCTAAAGAAGTTTCACTTCAAAAAAGTGGCACGACCAAGTGAATCAGATACTTGATTCGGGCAACATCAAGAGTCAGAATAATAGAAAAGCATATGTGAGATGATGTATCAACCATCAGCGGAACGTTAAAATCTACTCCTCTCCCTTGGCTCCCCGTACTTGCAACTATAACCCCGCCAAATATCAGGCGAGAGATTGCAACACTAAGGGAGTACAAGAAGGCGCTGCAAAAAAGCTCAATACTCCAGACTCAAAGAGTCCTCCAATCACCTCTCACCCCAGAAGATAGGTGGAAGCTGGCCAAGGTGAAAAATGCCATTTCATAGAAGACCCCACTAAGAGACAGCCAGTGTTCTCATTGCCTCGCAAACTCTGGTATACCATTAATAGGATAAGGTGCTCCCACAACCGTTGTTCCCATATGATGTATATATGAGTCGGAGATGTGTGAATGCGGTGAGGTGCAGACCACCGAACATGCACGCTCCATTCTTTCCCCGGCGGGATTGATGAGGTCCACAGAGCAACGCCTGAGGCCCTAGATTGGCTCGCAGACCTAGATGTCCCCCTCTGACCTCCGCACCACACGAAAGAAGAAGAATGTGAACGAGGCAAGGAGTGTGTGCCAAGACCGAGATGTTTGGCGGTCCATCCTCTCTGCCTATGCCTGCGGGAAACGGCGTGATGGTTAGTTAGTTAGATAACAAACAAACAAACATTATTGATACATATCAGCTTTCAAACATCGATATGAACAACTTCTCTATTAACAACAATCCTTTAACTGCCTCTACTTACCCATCTTTCAAGCTGTAAATTTTTACAACTTGATTCGGAAGCTCAAGGTGTATATTTGGATCAAGAGCTCCTCTGACATACTCAATTACATACAACATACTCAGTAGTATTCTCAATTCTAACTATTCACATGGTGGACTAAATACTCGCACTAACGCGTTGGTTTAATCATTCCAACCTATTTTTACACTTGATGACGTAGATTTATAAATAAAACCCGCTCGTTACATACTCGGCTGAGCAATCTATTTGGGCATGCGGCTATCAAATTAGACATATCGTTTATAGTTGTATACTCGGAGGCACAGATTTTTATATGGTGATAGCTAGCATCAATTAATACTTCTTTACACTATTTTGTGTAGTTATTGGGCATTAACTATGTAAAAATTTGTATACATTTGGTTTTGAAGAGTGTTATTCACAATTTAAATTTGTTACAAAATGTTATTTATTTGGTACCGGTTTCGGCACATCCTTGTAATTCATTACTATTAGAAAAATAGTTTCATCAAAGAAAAAACTAAAAGATTCAATTTTAAATATTTTAATATTTTAATTTGTGAGCTTTTAAAACCTTAGAAATTAACAAAAAAATATATATAACCAAATAATAGCACCCTGTAAGTCACTTCTGTTGACCATATTTCTTTGTTATTTTGACTCCTCCTACCATCACCACTTCTGTACTTTTTGTTTGTGTTTTTAATTCGTAGAACTCCATTTTTTTAAATTTAAAATAAATTTAATTTAATAATTAAGTTCTGCAAGTAAGTATTTTAGAATTTTATTATTGTGACAGCTGTTTGAAAATCGTTTATTATTGTGACACAGTTTGAAAATGGCCTCGTTAGCCGAAAAAGCTATCAAAATAAAATTAAAACTTGCAGAATTTAATAATAACTATTAAATTAAATTAAAATAAAAAATTTAAATCCGTATAATTTTTAAGTTAGTTTTAAGAACTAATACATGACACAGATATGTCGAAACCGGTAGCAAATAAATAAAATTTTGCAACAAATGTACACTGCGAATAAAATTTTTCAAAACAAAATTTTTTAGGTTAAGTATCCTACATTACTTTTTTTATTAATTTATAATTAGACGCAGGGATTACTGTTCCGAGGCGGACCATACATAAGTAGTTGTGATGGTGTTACATCATGATTTTCTCATCATAATATTTGCAGCTTTGTTTATTTTTCCTCATGTTTGTTGACTGTTTATTGATTTCCTCATCTTCATGCTTCTTGATTTCCTCATTTTCATGTTTGTTGATTGATTGTTGATTTCCACATCTGTATGTTTTTTGACTGGGTTGGTGTTAGTTCATATTTTTTTTATAATTCCCTCACTTGTTTTGATGGTTTAGTAAGGAAAGTGTTAGCCTTGATTTCTATAATCCCTGGTTTAAGTCCTGCTATTAACCATTATTATGGGTTTCTGTGCGTGTTTATTTTAACCCGATTGATTATTTTCTTTGATATCATCGTATAAACCAAACACTTCGTGGTGTGATGTTGAATACCCATATAAATTTATCACAACTTGGACATGTCCCATTTAAAAATATATTTTCTAATATATAAAAATATAACTCTAAAATATAACTCTCTCTCTCTTTAAATTAAATGATTTATCCAGACATTATCTAGATAGAATTTAGTTCCGGTTTGAATCTTGCAATCATACATAAAGATAGCAGCCAATAAAATATGCGTTAAGAAAATAAGATAATGGTTGGTTCTTAGCCGAAGTATGATGCAGTTAAAAATGACCGAATCAGATATCGACACCTTGGCGCAGTGGTTAGCGCATTTGCCCGGAGAACGAAAGGTCCTGGGTTGGAGTCTCAGAGGGGCAAATATCTTTTTATAATTTTCCTGTTTCCAGATTTTCGATTGAGTTTCGCTAATATTCCATTCATTTAATTAAATAAAAACCACTTTTGCGATTGAAATCGTGACGCTAGATTGTTGCTAAGCGAGTTTTACGCATATTACCTATATTCGTGGCTATATAAGGCGCTCTAAGAATACTTACCTTTTTAGCTTGTGGCTTCCTTCTAATTAAGGCCTGTCTGAATTTCATATGCAATTTTTTTTTCTATATATATTCTTATTTGTCATGAAGTGGGAATAATTATAACTGAATTTGAAGATAATGTTCTTTATACAAATAGAACGGCGTTATATGGGCCTTTCAATTTGACATTTACGAGAAGTGTAACCAACAAAGGTGTCCTGGTTTCGATACACGGACCTCATTAGATTGTGGGTTAGATGTGTTGTATAATTATTGCCAAACACCGTCCACCGTCCACTGCTCGGACTAGTTCCGAGTCTGAAAGCCTCAATTGAAAGACGAGCTACCTATTCAAGTTTTTGGTACAAGAATACACTTTATTATGGGCTTACGTATTTAAAGCGTATAAACTTACTTGTTGGCAAGTAAAATGTGTCAGGTTACCTGTGCAATTTTATTAGGAGGGTGCATATTAATAAACAGTAATGGCAGAATGGCCAATAACAACAACTGTAAGTGGCATCCTGTTAGAAGGGTTATAATAAAGTTGATGTAAGCCCGAATGATTTATTAAGTCTGCTCGTTAAAAATTATTCACAGGCACTAAATTTAAGCCGCAGCTATCCGAATTTCAACCGATTACTTACATAACTCCCTTTAACATTTGAAGTTTTTAAGCTCTTAAAAAAATATGTGTTATTTTTTAAGATAATATCTAGATACGTTCTAGATACGTTCCACGCCGAAACGCAAATTATATGAAATTCCCTCGATAGAAAAAAATCGCAAAGTATGCTCCGAAAATTATTTAAAACAAGTCTATTTCTATTACTGTATAAGTTATATTTGTGAAAAAATTCACAATGTTTCTTTAAATGATACTTAAGATACCTTCCACGAGATTTTTGCTCTATTTTAAACGAGTCATGTTTTATTAAGCATTTTCTCAATTTTCGCAACAATTTTGTCAGTGAAAATATTGGCGCGCTCTGTCCAACATTCGTAATTATATATCTCTCCATCTTCTTCTTTTGGGGCCGGGAAGTGTCGCCTTAATGATTTTTTCGCACACCTATGTACCTTTCAACATTTTAAATAAAACTGTATAGGTAACTACTCACAAACTTATTAAATAATAAAAAAAAAATGGTTGTCTGTAAAGTCGGTTTACGGACGATAATTTTACGTGATAACGTCACGAACCGAACGCTTAAGCCGAACGCTTAGGTCGATCGTGCCTCTCTATCGCTAGTTCCGCGCTCTCGCCGAACGCTTAGTCCGAACGCTTGTTCCGCGCCCTCGCTTGCATGCCCGGCTAAGGCGGAACGTGACAATGAGTCATGCTTTTTCGTGAATGTGGCTGGCGTTCACCGATTTATAAGACGTTATCACAAAGTGATCTAAAAAAACGGAATCACCGAATAATGCTGAAATAAAGTTATATTTTAATATTCTTAATTGACTTTCTAATCAGGACTTATTAAAGGTTTCCTTGTAGTTTGTTGGCATATGTATGAAACACATAATTAAAACCGGAGCGGCGAAAATAACCGATTTGTCTGTATGATTCCAATATACAGGATATTAAGTGTCGTACTTGACTTGAAATGAAATAGCCAACGGGATAAAAAGTAGTCAACGTCACATCCTAGTCCTCCAACTATCCGTATACAAAAATCACGTCGATTGGTTGCTCCGTTGCGACACGAAAGATGGATAAACGAACAACACACTTTCGTATTTATTATATTACATACATGTAATATAATAAATATAAACTTTCAATATAGAAAATATTTATTTATTATTTATTAATATTATTTTAGTAAACTGTAAGTACATTTAAGTTTACAATTTGCTAATTAATTATATCATTTCATATTGTAAACTATATTTTTTCTTGTTTTATGTAGCTCCTACAATACATCTTGAATTTTCCAACTGTTGCGGACTTTAAGGATTCTGGTAGAGTGTTATATAACTTCATCCCTTTGTACAGTAAATTGTTCTGCGTATTCGTTTTGTTCTTTTTTTGTAGCTGATTTATTTGCACGCCCTTGTGTTATGTCTGTCCTGAATGTCATTATGATTTCCACGTGTTACCAATTATGTACCTAAATTTCTGTAATTAACAATAATCAGTGTTAATCTCAAGTGACCTCCTAGGTAAGCTTATTTTCTACATTTTAACGTTTGCAGTAAAACGTTCATTGGTCGAATGCATTGTACATTTAGTTCTATTTTGATGATCGACGAACCTGTGGATGCGATCTGCCATAAGTTGTTATATTAGTTTAAGTTCTATTATGTAGTTACTAGTGAGATATTGTACAAATATGTCATAAATTTGTACAGCCCCCCTGAGGTAATTTTTCACAAAAATGACCTATACAAAACATCCCAAAATTAAACTTATTATTTTTAACATATTTTATCAATTATAACAATGCCCGAAATAACTACGATCAAACGCGAGGAAGAATAGAATGTACTACCCGTAAAATTCATGAAAACAAAATCTTTTATCATTTGATAGAGTTCCTCATAAAATAAACTGCAGTGCAAATAGAGTCCAAATATAGCTATGTTTCCGAATTAATTTCAGTGATAATCCAAGAATCACATTCCGGGAATACCTTCCACGTGTAGGGGAAGCACACGTGTTAAAGTTTATGCAGTGAGTTGCAGAACCCACTCCCAACTGCCCACAGTCCGCTAATATGTGAAGAACAGCTGTTAACTAACCGATAGTCCGGTACAGAAGTAATTCAGAGCGCAGCTTCCGGGAACACCTGGGCCAGATGACAAACAGATGATTGCTGCTTTAAACGGGCAGGTGTAGTTGGTAATATACCTGGAAATCTTATGCTTGCGAGTCTTTTACGCTGTGTTTCGGTACCGACCGGTAGACGGCTTTTTATACAAAACCCGATGATTTAATGTACACAACGTACAATGTCAATTAATTAATTGTCAATTATCATTGTCAATTAATATCATTGTCAATTAATAATTTCATTTGATAATGTCAACGTCAATTAATAATGTTAAAAACATTTCCATTGTCATATTGAATTTTCAGTTAATATTGTCGTTGTAAGTTAATATTGTCATATAATATTGTCACATAATATTGTCATTGTCAATTAATATTATCATTGTCATTTAATATGTCATATTAAACATCATATTATATATGTATATAAATGTCATATAACATTGTCATATCAGTTAAAATTGTTTATATATGTCATATAATATTGTCAATTAATGTTGCAATTACCAATTAATATTGTCATTGTCAATGTCACTTAATACTGTCATGTAATATTGTCATATTATATTATCAATTAATATTGTCACTGTCAATTAATATTGCCATTGTCAATTAATACTGTCATTGTCAATTCATATTGTCATTGTTAATCAATTTTGGTAAGTAATATCGTCAATTAATATTGAAATCGTCATATTGCCAAATATACTGTCAGTTAATATTGTCGTCATACTGTTCCGTAAATATGTTTGTTTTTAATTGAACTATTTAATACCGGCTCCCTACGTTAAATGAATTTGAGAAGTTTCTAATATTATTTGTTTTAAATACCATACATTGGTATAATATTTCATCCACAAGCAAATACTTCTAATGGAAGGGTATTATAAATACTAAGAATATTTTTATTTATTAATCTCAAGAAAAATCTACAAACCAAAAATGTACGTATTCTCACTTTTCTCAGTACACCTCATGTCACCCAAATATAGGTTCGGCTCGACTAGGGTTGCCATCCATCCGGGTTTCCCCGGATTTGTCCTAGTTTAGAGGGCGTCCCGGCGGGGTTTCATTTATAGTCCGGGTTTAAAAATTTAAAACTGATTATTAAAACATTTTATAACAAACTTTAATAAGATTCTGTTTAGTTAGGTACATTTAAAATGATGATAAAAGATGACTAAATTTAATTTTAAGGTCTGAAAATAAATAAAAAAATTATTTATGACATTTTCAACTGTTTTTATTACACTGACTATGTTTAAAAAAAACTTGTTGACATGTCCGGGTTCTGGGCTCTAAAATCCGGGGTTTTCACGCGTCTCTTGTCCTGGTTGCCAAATTTTAGAGATGGCAACCCTAGGCTCGACAGAACTCCTAACTGGACCGATAAATCCTACTGATCCCTCAATATAAATATTTAAAAATATTTCGTAATCCTACATGTATTTAATATGACCGATTTTTGCATTTTTATATAGAGATTCTTTGACAAATCTAATAAGCCTAATTTTGAATGAGAGAGCTAGGTATAATGTCAGTAGCATTTACTATTATTATTATTACGTACGTTGTCTGTTAGTTTAAATTTTCCCTGAAATTCAATTCGTAAGATCTTATAACCCTTTACATGTTTTTAAATTTTGGTTATGTAAGAAAATTTTGATATTTGTACAGGATATCTATAAATGGTTATATAAATGTAATAATTTACGTGCAAAAGCTCACTGATTTAAATGATATTATTTAAGAAATAATTCTGTGTGAGGCTTCTCGAAACGACTTGTTTTTAATATCAATCAATTTCCCAGACAAGTGGCACACCGCGTGCAGTTGTTTTCGCCGTACGAAACACGTACACCAAATCTACCGAGGGGTGGCGGCCTACCCTCTTCCCACTTACCTACCCTTTCCTGTAGACTGGAGACTGTAGGGCATAGGGGGGTAGCTTGTAAGGGTCGAAGCCGAAAGAAGGAACGATCGGCGATGAAGTTTGCGGAAACTGGAAGACTGCAAAATGAAGGTTTGGGGTTTATGCAAACAAGTTTACCCACATATTGCTCTATTCAGAGTAACGAAAATTAATGTAGTTATAAACTTAAAAAAAATGCTACAAATGCTTAGGTAAGAAATCAGACCAAAATGAGTAAAAAAATCGTCACTTCTTTCGACTCTCGAAGAATTGCAGCGATTCGGAAATGTATCGGGTTGGACGAGTGCAATCTTTTAAAACATTTCTACACTACAGCCTTTGCCAATCCAACAAAACTCTCAATGGCATGGTTAAATGGATATATTTCCCTTGATGACCCTTTGAAGATAGAACTTCAGACATGTCCTTAATAACTTCATTTAATCATTGATAATACATATTACCTGAGTTTACATTTATTTTAAGTTATTTTTTCTCTAATTCTTTATATCTTTCCTATTTTCTGGATTAAATTACTTTTATAATGTGGTGTGGCGTGTAACCTAGATTTCAAGCAGTATTATAAATATTTCAGTAAGAGTTAGATGCTATGCAGAAAGCGCTAGAAAGGAATGAATGAAATATTAATTGTTTCCAAATTTCAATCAACAACGCTAATATTAGAACGCGTTCGCTAACCCGTGCTGTTCAAAACAAGCATAAGACAAAAAGACAAAGTAATACCTACCTTGTGTGACGCGACCTGCTCGTGTTTCTAGCAGCTCGTTTAGCTATGGGGGCTGGCGAAAGGCGAGGGCGGATATTCCTGTCGCCCTCGCACCGGCCGTGAGGGCGGGGGTGGGGGCGGAAGTTTGGACACGGGGCGGGGCGGCGCGGGGAGGCAGCGGGCGGGAAAATAACTTCAATTATGCCGGGAGATGAATTGCAAGGAGATTAAGACCTGGACATTTGGAATTGAAAGAAATTAAAAGTGATACTCGCTGCTCCGTACTGTCCTCGTTATTTAAGCCTTCATCATTTACCTCTTCAAATAAAATTCGTCAAAATAGTTAACTTTTTAACGCTTATAATATATAGCTTACCGCTCGTCCAAAGGCGGCGGTTGTAAAGGTTGCTTTGGCATTTACTCAAACTTTAATACATCACGGAATACTTAGCACAGAGAGCGAATAATATACCAATCTGAACATTTATTCAATAAAAATAATCATTTTAAATAATAACCAGCAGCTGCTTGAATTGGTTTGGATAGAATCTATGAACCTCTATAGCTAAAGATGTTGTAAAGGGAGTTCTTAAAATAATCGTTTTCAGCTAAGTTTTCGCGTGAAACGAGAGCGTTACAAAATAATTTACAAAGCTCATTACGAATCAAAAAGATTCTTGGGTTTTTTTTATGATAAGAGATATATATTTTTTTATATTTTAGATTCATACATACCAGGAAGTGATTGAATCGTTTAAATTACTGAATTTAAACCTACTGTTCTTTATACAAATAGAACGGAATTAGTGCACCTCGCAATTTTTTACCTCATGTGGATATTTAAAATATTACTTGGCTCTTATAGACTTTAGGGGTCTTGTAAGATAAGTAATCAGGCGTTGGTTAATGCACTAATAATACAGGCATTTATTTGTCAAGGCATTTGTTGGTCGTTTGTCGTTGGTCGTTGGTATGGGATTTGGCATGGATAAACTTTGGCTAGAAAAAGCCTCTGGGAGCTTTTGTTCTCCTAATATGATCGGGGCATATCGATCGTCCGGTCGATTAGTCAGAAATCTCCAAAGACTAAGTTTTGAGATAATGCGGAAATAGTGCTGTAAACAAATATTATTTACACGTGTGTTTTACTTATTAGGTGCGCTGCAGAAATAGCTCCAATTTTGACGAAGCTTTTCAAAATGTCCCTGAAGTTTGGGACTGTGCCCTCCGGTTGGAAAAAAGCGATCATTCACCCTATTCCAAAGAAGGGTGACCGCTCCAACCCGGCCAACTACCGCCCCATAGCGATCACATCTGTTCTGTCAAAAGTGATGGAACGTGTGATCAACGACAAACTGCTCACATACCTCGAGAAGAACAAAATTATTAACGACCGTCAATACGGATTCCGGCGGAACCGCTCGTGCGGTGATCTTCTCGCGTATGTGACGCATGTTTGGGGGCGGTGCCTGGAACGTTTTGGTGAAACCCAAACGGTTTCACTGGATATTTCCAAGGCCTTTGACCGGGTTTGGCACCGAGGGTTTGTCAACAAACTGCCTTCTTACGGACTTCCCGCATCCTTGTGTATGTGGATTGCCGACTTTTTGAGGGAGAGGTCGATTCAGGCGGTTGCTGATGGTTTCACCTCTTCCTCGCATTCGATAAATGCTGGCGTCCCACAGGGATCGGTTCTGTCTCCGACTTTGTTTTTGTTGCACATCAATGACCTCTTGACGTGTGCACCGATTCATTGCTACGCGGACGACAGTACAGTCCATGATAGCTTTTTGTTTGACAAACCTCCAAAGGGCTCACAAACCCCAATGGCTCGGAGGGCTTTGAAACAAAGAATGGACGGTTACCTCGAGAGTGTTTCCTCTTGGGGTAAGAATAACCTCGTCGAATTTAATGTTTCAAAGACCCAATCTTAATAAGAAATGATAATCTAGTCTCCTTCAACGGAAGCATTCTCCCGAACAGGCCTTCCATTGATATGCTTGGTGTAACTCTAAGTGACCAGCTCAGGTACGGGGGCTCCATCGAGGCCAGAGTTAAGTTAGCCTCTCAGAAACTGGGCATACTGTACAGGGCACGCAGATACTTTAATAGTACACAACTGCTAGCCCTGTACAAATCGCAAGTGCGCCCCACGGTTGAATTTGGCAGCCACCTCTGGTCTGGAGCCCCAAAATACCTGAAAAAAACCCTTGACTCTGTGCAGAAACGGGCGGTCCGTTTGATAGATTCTCCTAATTTAACTAACGGATTGCAATCTTTAGAGCACAGGCGCCAGGTGGGAATGCTGTCCTTGTTCTACCGGTATTACAATGGAAGATGCTCCGAGGAACTAGCGTCATTGATCCCCTCGGCACCGGTGCATAGTCGGGAAACACGCCAAACGCGCGCTCAACATTTGTACACGGTTGACATTAGTCACATGAGAACGGGTCGTTTCTACGACTCGTTCTTGAGTTCAACAGCTCGGCTGTGGAACGATTTGCCGGCCTCTGTGTTTCCTCCCTCCTACAATATGGGTCTCTTCAAGACCCATGTTCACTCCTTCCTCTCCTCAAAAACACCCTCCACACAGCATCCTCAAAGATGACATAGGCCCTGAGGGAAATTATTTTTTCCTCAGGGCCTCCTGTGTGGAGTTAATGTAAAAAAAAAAATTAAACATGCTAAATAACATGGGCCGGTACATTAGTACAACATTTTGAAATATCCTACTGGAGACCCAGAAAACATCAACATTTAGTTTAATCTACTACATATTTTTCTGCAATGTAATTAATTTGGTGGTGTTTATAACTAACTAACTAACTAACCATCACGCCGTTTCCCCGCAGGGATAGGCAGAGAGGACGGACCGCCAAACAACTCGGTCCTGGCATACACTCTTTGCTTCACTCACATTCATACATCGTCTCATACATACTCTTCTATTATTCTGGCTTTTGACATGGCCCGACTCATGGCACGATCAAGTATCTGATTCACTTGATCGTGCCATGTCTTCCTCGGGCGTCCCCGACTTCTTCTACCATTCACATTTGCGTCATATATTCTTCTTACACTACTTTCTTTGTTCATTCGCTCTACATGCCCAAACCATCTGAGGGTCCCTTTCTTAATCTTACTCATTATGCTTACATCAGCCTTACATTCTTTGCGGATCTCCACATTTCTCACACGATCATACATGGTTTTACCACACATACGCCTCAGGTGTTTATATAATATATAAAATAATTATTTGTTTATTTATTTATTTATTTATTTATTTATAAATAAACGCCCTTTTTCGGGGCTTTTATAATATAAATAATTTTAAAAAATCAATAAAATAACACCGGGAAGCATAACGGTCCAGTGTCACATTTCGAAATTTTCTTCTAATACCTAACTCAGAAAACATTTTTTTTTAAATTATTTCACTACATGTTTTTGTGCATAATAATTGATTTGGTGGTGTTTATGAGTTATCTGAATGCTGTACCAGATATTGAGTACAATTTTTGCACATTCTGGAGATGTCTAATTCATCAATTGGACGATCAATTTATTCAATAAAAAGAATAGTTTTAAATAATGATGACCAGCTGGTTGGATTGGATTGGGAAGAATCTATGAATCTAGCTTTTAAAGAAAACACTATTAAGAGATCCCAAAATAATCTGTTTTCAGAAAAGTTTTCGTGAGAAACGAGAAAGATAACATGCAAAATAATTTTCAAAGCAAATCAAAAAGATCCCGGAGTCTTTTTCTGATAACTGTCAAGTTTCAATTTTCAACCAATCAAGTGTTGGTCAGTGACCGCTATTATTACCAAGGCAGTTGTCGTTAGCTAGAAAAAGTCGCCGGGAACTTTTGCTCTCCCAGTATGATCAGGCCATATGAGAGGATAAATTCTGATTTACGTGTAGATAAATTCAAAATGTTAGCTTTTCTTATTAAACCGACTTTATTTACAGTTAAATACATAATTAGAACAAAGGACGTCATTGTCTGAGATATACTGCCACTCTACATTCCCAGTTCCGTTACTCCAGACACAGAAGCAGTAGTCCATGTACAATGTACAATATCTATTAACATTACTAATTGTTACCGATGCTAATTACAAAGCTGTGAAAAATATTTTAAAGCCTCCAAAGGCTGTATGTTTAAAAAATTGGTAAATTGTAAAAGCACAATTCATTTTCATTATCTTGAAGTGGCGAAGGCACGTGTTGTGTTAATGACTCTAAACGCTCTTCCACGTGGAAAGTGTAAAGCGAGTTGGAACATTATTCATCTCTGTCTGGAACTAGACCGAATCTGGTTCTCCAGATATCGCTAACAATAATTATTTTATTATCATTTTAAATAAGCCACTGTTGAACCGCAAAGAGGAGCTTGTATTGCAAAAATGGTTGTTTAAGCCGCCGTCACCCGAATTTCTACCGATTTCTTACATATTGTTAGTTTTTAAGCTCTTAAAAAATATATGTTATTTTTGAAGATAATATCTAGATACGTTCCACGCCGAAACACAAATTATATGAAATTTCCTCGATAGAAAAAAATCGCCAAGTATGCTCCGAAAATTATTTAAAACAAGTCTATTTCTATTATTTAAGTTATATTTGTGAAAAAAATCACAATGTTTCTTTAAATGATACTTAAGATACCTTCCACGAAATTTTTGCTCTATTTTAAAGCGAGTCATTTTTTATTAAGCATTTTCACAATTTTCGCTTCAATTTTATCATTGAAAATATTAGCGCTCTCTGTCCAACATTCGTAATTACACATCTCTCCATCTTCTTCTTTTTGAGCCGGAAAGCGTCGCCTTAGGTACAGGATAACTTTTACGTTATTCGTAGATAAGTACCTAGTCTTACATTATTCATTATATTATAATGCTTCTCTTCATTATTTCTTCGAAAGTACTCAATTCCCTATAATATTTTTGTCTATGGTTCTTATTTGTCTATACTTGTGTGTCTTTTGTTATTTTTACTAATATAAATCTTATCCTAACGAAGAAACCCTTGGTTTCGAAACATGTTGATAATTTTGATTAAATGGTGGTGTTTTACAAAGTTATTTGTTTTCATTTAATTACATAATACATTGTTTCCGGATGAGTTAATTAAAACGCATGAGATTATAAATATATTTAATAATTACATAAAAGTGTTATGTTATACATTGTTTATTAATTTATAAAATATAAAGCAAATTGTGATTACTTTTATACTGAATTCACAGCACCATAATGAAATCACAGAACGAATAAACCTATAGAACAGTGTTGTTGGCGTGTTGAGTTAATGAAACACAATAAAATATAATTTTCCTTTATTTATTATAGAAATATAATGAAATAAGAAAAAAAAAATTAAGAAAAAAAATCATTTCGATGGGTGTAAATTTAAAATACAAATTACATAATACATTAAAATTATAACCAAAAAAAATGGATTTTTAACAATGTTTAACTTTTTATTTTATTTTTCATTATATTTTTAAAATAAATATAGTAAAATAATATGTATTTTTTAAAAAAAATTTTTTAAATAGAAAGACAAACATTCCCGGGTTACGAATAACCCAACAATGTTTGAAAATCGAATTTTTAAATATTTTTCGTTTACTCACAAATAATTGCCCAAGTTGCCTCTAAAGTCATGAAACACTAAAATCTTTATGGCCTATATCTTATAATTTAAAGCAAAAATAAATAAAGTAGCTCATATCCGTACTAGATATTTGATATACCTTTTGATTACAAATATAATTTTTCAGTTTGGTTGGGTATTTTGAACTCAAATCCAAATCTAAGATTTGTATGAAACTGGACAAAATGGGCCGCGCATACGTTCCTCTTAAGAATAGATCACACTTATATATAGTAATTTTTCGGTGAAAAGCACTTTTTAAGCAATAACAAGTGTGGCAATAACATAAAATAAATTATTTAATTCATTCCTACACAATACGTATGTGTGTAAGTACCTTTCTGTGAAGTTACAGAGACATCATTCAAGGTAAGGTCAAATGCGGCTTACAAAATGCTGACGTAAACAACAATGCTCACTGCATACTGCTGACTGCTGACTGGTGACTGGTGTTGACTCCAATGTGGCTCTTAATCAGGTGTCTGACCTTCCAGCCGATTAAATAATTCCAATAACAAATGTTACAGTCACAAGTCAAGAGTTGAGACAATGCGAACAGAGAGAATCTCCCGGTGAGACCTCAGAAAGGCTAGTCACTAAAATTTGTGATAAGAGATCGTTCTCCCGCGAGAAGTGCTGTCAGATTTGTGTGATTTTCTACAACTGTTAATTAATAATCATGCATACTTGCAGGAATTCGTGTTTAAAATGACCCAAACTAAAATACGTGTCAGCTCACGTATTTTCGTTTGGGTTCTTCATTTAATAATTGTAGAAAATCACACAAATCTGACAGCACTTCTCGCGGGAGACCGATCTCTTATCACAAATTTTAGGAAATAGCATTTCAGACCGTAATGATCAAACATTATTAATTATATTTTATTAAAAACAATGTTTTCATGATAAACATGTGTGAAAGATTTAATGTTTATTTTTCTGATTTTCATCGTTTTTAGAAAAAAAATTATATTAGCTCCACATTTTAGCTCGCATTCCGAAGGTCGCGGGATCGAATCCCGGCGTGCCAAATAAATTTTATTTGACTAATATGTGTTATTTAACAATTTATTTATTTAAAATAATATATAGTATATTTGCGGCACGTTCCAGTGTGGAAGATACCCTCAGTATCGCCCTGGTGTGAGGCCACCGTTCAGAATTGAAACGTTGCTTCAAATGGCTTTGGCCGTGTTTGGTGACCAGATCTGAATAGCCAGGTACTTTCCACCTTCCTCTTCCCCATCTCCTTCCCCTCCCCACTACCTTCAGCCTCACAAAATACCCGAATTGGGGGTGCCATAGTCTCACTGGCTCCAGACGGGAGCAGTTGGTACTCTTGTGCGGTATTCATATTAAAAAAAAACACAGACGGCCCTGAGGAAAATAATTTCCCATCTTTAGGGATGCTTCGCGGAGGGTCTTTAGGAAAGGAAGGAGAGGAAGTTCTAGGAAGGTAAAAGGTATCAGAGATGGGTAGGAGACTGGGGGTCAGTGTGACTGCGCTCACTGCGGTGCAAAGCGATGTACCAAGTGACCGGCTGGAGAGGTCAAAAGGTTTCCCCCAATCAGTCTCTCCCGATCCGGCCTGCCACGCAGTTGTTAGGCAGACGCTAAGACCCGGACAAACCTCACCCGTGAATCCGGGCACCACTGCTATTAAAGGTGGTGGAACCACTTGGGGTCACCTATACACTCCTCTCAAAGTGCAGAATTATTATGAATGAAAATATTAAAATTAGTGATTTTAAGAACGACGGTCAGACTTGGAAAAACAAACTTTAAATCCGATGTCTAAAGTTTGAGAAAACAACCAATTTTAGTACAATAATGTGTGGAGACATCGTTCAAAAAATCCTATTTACCACCAATCCAGGTGAAAAAAAACGAAGTACCTAATACATGGAAATAAGTAATCTAACGTAGGTTCCTGCTCCTATTAATTGGATATTTTAACTGGAACAAAGGAAATGTTGTCATATTCATTGTGATTTGTAATCTAATCATTACTTGAACAAGTATGCATTCCCGGCGTGACGCGCAGTGGCGAGTCATCGCTAAAATGGACCCTTGAATAATATATTATCTTCTGTGTGTACTGCTTTGAGCGAGATTGATTCTAACACGCCTTTTCTCCCTAGGAATTTTCAGAGAAGCAGAGGGAGCCGAGGAATCGAGGGTCCGAATCCCGGCGAGCACAAATAATATTTATTCATCCAGTCGCTGAAAATTTTTGAATAATAGGTATTTTACCAAACTGTTGCTGTCTGTGTCGCTGTTACCCCCGGAATACTGAGCGAAAGGGACAACTGCACCATAGGCTGATAATACCTAAATAAAATCGACAAAATCGAGGTTTTGTATTCCCCATTTTCTTCCTCCAAAACTGAACACATTTTAAACTTTTTTTACCAACCTTTATTAAAAGAAAATAATCTATGTCCGCACGTTTTGCTTTTTTAAAGATACGATATC
The DNA here is from genome assembly GCA_936435175.1 of Glyphotaelius pellucidus. Lineage (NCBI taxonomy): Eukaryota > Metazoa > Arthropoda > Insecta > Trichoptera > Limnephilidae > Glyphotaelius > Glyphotaelius pellucidus. The sequence goes on along the minus strand of OW386548.1, from coordinate 5,980,591 downwards.
TATTTTGTATACTGAATTTCTATGTATGGCGTTCAAAACAATAAATTTTAACAATTTTTTTAATGGTCCTAACTCCTTTAAGAAGAAACTTATTAAGGCGCCGCTTCCCTGTTAAAAAAGAAGGAGATGGAGAGACATGTAGTTACGAATGTTGGACAGAGCGCGAAAATATTTTAAATGATAAAATTGAAGCGAAAATTGTGAAAATGTTTAATAAAACATGACTCGTTTAAAATAGAGCAGAAATCTCGTGGAAGGGGTCTTAAGTATCATTTAAAGAAACATTGTGAATTTTTTTCACAACTAGTAAAATAATAGAAACAGACGTGTTTTTAATAATTTTCGGAAGGTGCTTTGCGATTTTTTTCTATCGAAGGAATTTCATATAATTTGCATTTCGGCATGAAACGCGTCTAGGTATTATCTTCAAAAATAACATATATTTTTAAGAGCTTATAAACTTCAAATGTTTAAGGGAGATATGTAAGGAATCGGTAGAAATATGGGTAGCGGCGGCTTAAAAAAGCAAAACGTATCGTGACCCTAGTGGTAAAACCTATATTATATTAAAAAAATATGTTAGCAATAGCGTCTAAATCCGAGAGGAAATTGGGGAATACGTTTTTAGGAACAAAACGCCGCCCAGTTTCCTCTGTGATAATTAATTAATGGAACAATTTCATTGTTTTGATTACCGAGATATTAATTAAATAAAATTTCTAAATTAATTTATACGTTAAATTAAATCATCGCAACCACATTTTAATTTATTTAAATTGTTTTGAAATAGTAAATACTTTCAGTATGGCCCCGGTGAAAAACTAACATTCAGAGTGGAAACATTGTTTGAAATTTGGCAACCAGACCTGAATAGACAAGTACTTCCGAACCTCCCTCTTCCTCGTCTTCTTGCCCTCCCCACGCCCTTCAGCCTCACAACCTCAATTTATAGGGGATGCCAAAATAGCACTGGCTCCGACAGTTTGGACTTTGGTATGCGAAATTTACATAAACAAATATATTTTAAATTCAACATAACCCTACCATTGGCAGACTCCTGGATTCATTCACCATGCATTAAGCGTCTCATACGTCTACCCCTTGTATCTAAATAATTTATTCTCTTTGACATGACCCACCTTAAGTAAGTATTTGATTAACCTGATCGTACTTAGTCTTCCTGGGGCGTTCCCAACTTCTACTTCTATCCAATTGCGCGTTAATGTATAACATACTTTCCTTGAACTTTAACTTTAAGTTCTTAAAAAAATATATGTTATTCTTGAAGATAATATCTGTAGATTCATCACGCCAAAACGGCAAACACATGAAATTCCATCGATAGAAAAAAATTGCAAAGTATGCTCAGAAAATTATTATAAACAGGTTTTTTTCAGTTATTTTACAAGTATGAAAAAAATCACAGTGTTTATTTTATACATTCCCCACGATATTTTTGCTCTATTTTAAACGAGTGGTGTTTTAATAAACATTTTCACAATTTTCGATTAAATATTATCGTTTTAATATTAACGCGCCCCCTCTAACATTCGTATTTATATATCTCTCCTTCTTCTTTTTGAACGGGTACTACCAGCCTTAAACATTTTCATAATGTTCACTTAATGTTCAATATTAGCGCGCTCCCTCTGACATTCGTATTTACATATCTCGCCTTCTTCTTTTGAACGCCTGCTACCGGGCCATACGTGCCTATTTTCACTCCCCCTCTTCACCCCTTTCACCGACAACCCGCGTTACGTTCAATATTTATGTAAACAAGAAAATTAACAGATCACCTGCTTGTCTTTGAAGTTGGATGCAGCAAGTTATGTGTGTGCACTGTACGCAGAGCTTAGACACAATTCCTTCAGTCACTTGGTATTGAGAATAGAACCTTGGCAAATATAATAAGAGGCAATAGTGGGCAATTATTTATATATAGTATTCTCAATTGAGGATGTTTCTCATGTTTAATGTCAGTGTCAGGGCAGATGAAATGCGTGACCTTAAACCGTTATACTTACAGGCAGTATTATAAATGTTTAGAAGAGTATATTAAAACAGAGAAATACAACTTTGTAGTTATTTACAATTACCTACTATTTTAAAGCATAATTAGGTACCTCTGTGGATGATGCAATATACAGTGAAATTACTTTATAACGAACTATCTCCCGGCGTTGCTCGGGATTTACACAAAGTTTTTCGAAATCCGTTGTACAATTGTAGACAGTAACTTTCCACTTATTTTGAACGTCACGTGTGTAAAGTTTCATCGAGAGTATCAAAATTCTGCTTTACGGTGTATAGGTACCTATATTTAAAAATGAAACCAAAAACCCACGCTAGGACACTCTGCTTTGTATAGAGTACGAACTTGACTTACTTCAACCAGTGATTCTTGGCATTGTTTGGAGGAAAAAAAATTGGTTGTCTGTAAAGTCGGTTTACGGACGATAACTTTACGTGATAACGTCATTTAATAACGATGGAGTGGAAGAGAGATAGATGCGTCACAAGCCGAACGCTTAGGCCGATCGTGCCTCTCTATCGCTTATTCGCACGCTCGGCTCAGGCGGAACGTGACAATGAGTCACGCTTTTTCGTGCATGCAGCCGGCGTTCATCGATTTATAAGACGTTATCACGTAAAAATGTAAATGAAATTTAGGTTTCCGGTGACTTGGGATGTTTTTTTGTTAAATCAAAAATATTAAAAAAATCTGTAGGTATTGGACTTTTAGAGTTGGGGCGAGGGTACGTTTTGTTATTCGGCCAGTGACCAGTGATTGATTACATGTGAATGATATAATACACCAATATCACTGAAGGCCGACGGGTTTCGTGTTGACCGCCGGCCAAATCTTCCTGGATGAGGTTTTTCATGGTTTCCTCATTCCCGAAGGCAAATGCGGAAGAACTCCAAATAAAGGACATGACCGCCTCCTTCACACTTCCAACATAACACAAACAGACACGTGTGTATATATGGCAGTCGGCTGCTAGTCCTGATGATGAAGATTGATGTCGATGCTGGGAAAAACATGAAATTTTAGTAAGGTTTTAGATAACAATTTTTCCCTATCAGGTAATATTTTTAAATACCCACAAGAGGTAAAATTGCAAAAAGAACAGTAGCTTTAAATTCAGTAAATTTAAATGATTCACCTCTTCATAGTCTTCTTAGGCATATAAGAATCAAGAAAATGAAAAAATTTTTTTTTGAGAGGTTTTAGATGACGTTTTAGGAACAAAATACATAAAAAAGAGACACCGGAGACCAATACTTCATTTACACCTTTTGCTCCAAATAATTTCAGGAATCACTGGTTAAAGTAAGTCAAGTACGTCCCTAAATACCCTGTATAGTATAAACAAATAGATAGATAAATGGAAAAATGAAATGGAGTAAAAGATTTCTTTTTTCTCAATGCATGAAAAATATAAATAATTCCACGAGGAAACTATGAGTAGTTTAAAACTTTTTAGTCCAAAACTTAAGCATGAAGTTTTCTAAGATGTGGGGTATTTGATTATTACTAATTACATTTGCCAAAAAATTTTCATGGCTCCAGTGGGACAAATAAATGATAATTCGACTAAAACAAATAGGTGTTACTTTTCAACTAAATAGGAAACAGCAAAGAAATCCGCATCCTGAACGTGCGTCATGACAATGGATTAAATGATAATGAAATATTTATTATTATTACATCTTCAGATTGGTCACATAAAGCAGGTAACGCCCGTAATTTGGGGTTCAGTTGAAGTCGGAGAGGTTTCAAGCAGAAGAAGGAGAGGTAGATGTGTGGGTCTCTCTATTCCCATTCTTCTCCTGCAGCACTTTCTTCTCTTTCATTGTCGGAACTGAGATGATTGCTGGTAACGTTGGAGAACGGTCCATTCACTAAAAACTAGACATTCCTAAACCGTAGGGGTCTGGGACCGCCGGACGCCGAGACAGGAGATTCACAAACTGTGGGCCGCGTTACTGTTTGGATTATTGATTACCAGAGACCTGAAAATTTCGTATTTGGTATAGCGCGAATTCTTCATTTTTACGCGAAAAACAAGAATTTTGCCATTTTCAAGATAAAACGCAAAAACCAAATTTTGGGTAAATAATTCGAATGTTCGTTATAATATAAGTGAAATTTTACATTCTAAACATTTCTTTGTTGGTGGTTTTGAAAAGCATAAATAGCCATAAAATAGAACGTATTTAACTTCACGTCGAAAATGTCGCGTACTACTTTCATCAATTATAAAATCAAAATTAAAAAAAAAAAAAATGCTTTAAATTTTTTTACCGCTATTGTTAGAAATATCGCCACTGCTGAAAATAACAACGTTTTTCTAAAAAATTCTACGAGAATTTCGCCAACAAGTAACGCCAAATTTTTGAGGGTCATTTACTTTCCCTGGTACGACGCATGACCTAGTGCGAGAAAGTTTCAAGCAATAGTTGAACATTAATGCAGTCACAATTATTGATTTCGTTTGCTCTATTCACCGCAATCTTTTTTTTGTTGGTTGGAAACTGCTTAGAACGCTCGAGCGCGCTTTGTGGACAGGGCTATTCACGTACGGCGTAAAAGCGAAGACCCCTTAGCGACAAACAAGAAACTTGAAGCCTTTGAACTCTGGGTACTTACCTCACTATTTCATCGCGCGCTGAGAGTTGATATCTTCTTGGTACTTGGACAGAAATAATTTGAGAATGTTTGGAAGCACGGCGGCGATCTCTAAGTAACCCACACAGATTTCATTGATCATGTAGTCAATTGCCGCAGGTAGAGTATCTCATGTCTTTAGACTATTTGGACCTGATTGGGTTGTAACTTGTGAATATTGATCGGACGTCATACCTTTTCACAAGTTCGGTATTGGGCAATACTATGAACCTATTTAATCAGTGGACTTAGGTGTTTTTATTAGAGTGTGGGTCGGAAGTAATCGAAGGCTTTATTGGTTTGCGCATAAAGCTTCTCTTTGTTCTTAAGACGCCTTCTTCTATCGGAAGTCGGAAAAAATAAGGCTATTTCCACACTGGAGACTGTCTTTTGAAGCTACATAACGATTGTGGTCATTAATTTATCAACCACCATAGAATGGAAACGTTGCTAGAAACGGACTTAGCCCATTTGGTGACCAGATTTTTACTTCCCCAATATTATTTATGCTAACGGCTGCGCCAATGCTATTTAGTGTTTTCTATAAGAGGCTCCGCATCTACTTCCCCTCCGCTCGCCTCTTATTTCAGACCCATAACATACTTCAATTGGAGATGCCATTGTTTCACAATTGGATTCTTGTGCTGTGTTCACAATAAATAAATCAGCATTAAATTGTGTTTTCTTGATTATATCGTTACAATTTATTGAATTATACGCATTGTACAATTTATTTCCTCAAATCATTGAAGACATTCCCGTTATCTAATTTTCGAAGCTTTTCAATGAGCAGTTTACCTATTATACCTTCGAAGTGAATTCGTTTTCTCCAGAAATGGATTTAAATTGACGGAGATTACCAATTAAAAAATCGTAGCTTTAGTAGATAAACCGTAAAATGATAATTTGGGCCTTCTAAGAAAATACTGTTACAGCGAAAGCATTAGCAAAGGGAACTCTTATTCGATAGAGGATAGAGGTCAACGTTCGGTTTATAACCGGCAAGGTGTCCGAAATTATGAAGACGCGCCGTGAATTATGAACGCAGAGTCGAGCTTATGCTACCAGGTTTAAAGGACGTGCAGACTTTATACATGTTTAATATTGATAAATATTTTAATTTCATTTCCGATTTTAAGATGAAGCCATGCGAAATAATGCAAAATCATACTCATAAAATCATATGTTATTGATTTGAAAATTTGTTCGCTTTGAAATATTATAAATGCTTCAATTAAATACTGCGAGAAGACCTTTGCCTTGAAAATTATCGAGTATTCTTAATAAATCTCTTTGTGCATATGGAAAAAAATAAAGTATCAGGCCTAAAAAAACATCTTTCAAGTGTCAAAATCTCCTACTAATGAATCCATTTTCGGATAAAGTTTTTTTATGCAATGTGGCAAATTAAGTTATTTAATATTTGTGCCTGAATTTTGCCTAATAAAACAAAATATTCCAATTTCGCTCCGTTTCTTTCGGCATGAATCAAAATGGCCGGCGTTCAACGAATCGAGAATTAAACCTTATGCTGTCCGCAAAACGACTTTGTATGTATCAGTTCCGCCCCATCTGCGATGGGGAATAGACGTCCCTAGACGTCGCTTGGTTCTGTGAAATCAATTTTAAATTTTCTTGTTATTATAATAAACAATACGTAGGAAAGGAGTTAATGGTTTTTACATGCCTGTACGTAATAAACCTGTAAAAACAACTCTCAAATACCTTTTCTAACTATATATTATAATAAAAACAAATATAAAACTTTTTTCCATTTTAATTTTACATTTGTTTTTATTATAATGGAATTCCACCACGAATTTCAAAATTAGAAACCTTTTCCAACCTTTCCAAAAGCTTCTTCTCAAGTCTTGTTAATTATTTTTAAATCTCTCCAAAAAAGAGGCGGGGATTCCGATTTCGAATTTTTCACAGGACTAGTAGATCACCTTAATATTTATTTACCATCAATGCATTACGAACCGATCCTACGGAACAGGAGAACATAAAATAACGCCAGATTATTTGGAGGTAAAATAATCGCATTGATGTATGACTTGGGTCGATAAAACCTTCGAGGAAAACAGCGTGAAGCTACAAAAAAGTTCATTCATTTTTTACATTTCATTTTCCTGTGCGGCGATTAGGAGAAACCTTAGCATTCGTTGAATTTGATTAGATTTAATTATTTATAAGGAACGCGATTGGGCCGGGAAACACCAGCGAAATAATGCAATGTTCTGACATGATTTTTTTATGGATGAAAACGTTTAGGCATAACTTTCTTCCACTTTTTTATTAATTACCGGACCGGTTTCACTTCATCACGATCGAAAGAATGGTGATCGAATGGAATTCCATCATGAAATAAAGGTTTCAAAATTATAAATAAATTCTGTAGGCCCATGAAAAATCGCAGGTTATTATAATTCCAAAAAGATAACCAAAAATTAAATTGAACAAAAGATTAAATTCGAAAAAGAAAATTGAAATAATCATCTGTGAAAATATTGTATTTTTCTAGAGTTCATTGAACCGGAGTTACAGACACTCAATCGAAATTAGTATTTTTAATAATTTTGTGGTGAAAATATTAGGCTATTGCCTTTTTTATGTGAACATCGCAGAGAGTTTGTAGATAGGTAATTTCATTAGTCATTATCGTCAAATTATTATCAAAATCCAGAGAGGAAATCCCCCGAAGGTCGCGGATTCAAATCCGGGCGTGCGCAAGTAAACATTAATTGGTTGATTGTTTTCACAATTTAATAATTTAAAATAATATAAGGTATATTTGAGGCAAGTTCCAGAGTGGAAGGTACTCTCAGTATCGCCCTGGTGTAACCATACTGAATTGAAACGGCTTGCTTAAATGGCTTTAACCGTGCTTTGTAACCAGATCTGAATAGACAGTTACTTTCCCACCTTCGTCTTCCCCATCTCCTTCCCCTCCCCACTTACCTTCAGCTTTACAATATATCCGATTATGAATGCCTTACTGCGTTTGCTCTCAGTTTCACTGGCTCCAGGCGGTTGGGAGCAGTTGGGACTCTTGTGCGGTATTCACACAAAAAAATAATGCAGTTCACAAGCGGTAGGAGCGAAACTTCACAAAAAACAAACTCAACCAATAGGAGCCTTGAAAGGTGATATCATAATCAAAGCGGCCAATAAGCGCAGTTTGACGTTTCGTAGGTATTGTAATGCGTCAATTCCGTTTCATCCGAGTTTCAAATCACAACGGTGCTAAAATTTTCCTAAAGCACCTACAACGGTGCTTTTCACTTAAAAAATAAGTGTAAGAGTAAGAGAAACAGAGCATGCGCTAAATGGGCAAGAACCAAATGGTATTACATGTATTTAGTAAAAGGCTACATTGGTTTCCATTCAAATCCACATAGAAGGCAAGTCTAGTGTGTATTATTTTAAGTCATACTGACGTTTGGTTATTAAACACGGGTAAAGAAAGCCATGTCAAATAACGTTTTGAGTCCGAGCGGTGATCTCTCACCAGGCCGATGCTGACTCTATTAGCACTCTGGAACATGCCGCAAATATACCATAGATGTAAAATATTGGACAGCAATTATCGCTGCTAAGGTAGGTAGAATGGATAAAACGCGAACATCCTTGATTCTGAATATCCTCGACAATAAATTATGGGTTTTGTTCCGGTTGTAATTTTTAACATTTTAATCATTTTGTAAAGCGCACGACTTTGCAAAGTCGACGGCCTTGATGGTGTAACGGTTTTGAGTTTATCAGAAGCCGGAGATAACGGGGTTCGATTTCTGGCGAGGAGAATATTATGGGTTCGGTTTGACATACTTATCTCTACAGACGGTAATAAGAGTTATGTAGATAGGTTTTAACGAAAGATAACTTTTAAATTGATAATTTTTTTAAAGATATCTACAAAATAACAATAAAACTAGCAACTTCCCCGGCAGCATTAATTATTTAATAGAACTGTATTCAACTTAACAAAAAAGTAACCTCGTAACCAAAGATATTGAAATATAAGTATCAGTTCCAAATATCCGAAACAAGTGAAACTTTGGCATCCCCATTTGGGGAACGTAGTACGGCGAAGCTGAGTGTATGCCTCTACGAAATGATGAACAAATAGTATAATAATGGTAATTGGATATTTTTTCTCTATACACGTATGACTTCATAAGCTCTATCTATTGGGCCGTTTTCGGGGGGTCCTCCTGTCATGAATTATTGGGTGATATGAATTATGGGTGTGATATCTATGGCAATCTATGGAAGCGTGACCGGACAACTCAAAACGAAATCAACTCAGAACCTCCTTTGAAAAGTCATTAAGTGAAGAAAAGAATACATAAAAAATGGTTAAATGGGCTATTTTTTAAATATTTTTTTTCATAACATTAACTGCAAAAAGGTGTTGAGTTGACTCGATTCCGGAACCCTATGGAATATGGACTCTCATTTCGATTCCCTTTTGACGCCTAATCGCACCCTTTTCAATTGATTGTTGTTTTCCGCTTCAAAACTAAAATAAACAAGAATAAAAATAATACAGAACTGTCTGAAATATTTATTTCCTACAAATATTTTTAAAGACGGAACAAAACATTGGCAGATGCAATCACAATGACAATTTTTTTTTGCATTCCACTTAAAGTGTTTATTAATATACACTATTATATACGCACTTATAAATTACACTATAATATTATTCTTATTCTTTATATTGGGGATTCAATAATGAGAAAAATGACTAAATATTCGAATTTAAGACCACAAACGATGAATGGTTACTTGATTCTTCTAAGCTTATCCACTTCAAATTATTTCGCGTACAAATCTTTGTCTTTTGCGAACGTATATTTGCGAACAGGCTGAAATGGGCCTCGCATACGCTCCTCTCAAGAGGAACGTATTTCATTATATCGTATCATTTCAGCCAGTTTCATACAAATCTTAAATTTGGATTTAAGTTCAAAATACCCAACCAAACTGAAAATTTATTTTTGTAATCAAAAGGTATACCAAATATCAGGTACAGATATGAGCTATTTTATTTATTTTTGCTTTAAATTATAAGATATTGGCCATTAAATATGTAAGTGTTTTATGATGTTAGAGGCAACTTGGGAAATTATTTGTGAGTAAATGAAAAACATCAAAAAAATAATTTTACCTTGTTTGTTTTACAAATTCGATGAAAAATTAATTAAAAAATAAAACCTTGTTAAAAATGCATTTTATGGGTAGTAATTTTAATGTATAAATGAAAAAATTTTGTTCCGCCGTAAATAGGTGATTTGTATTTTAACTTTACACCCATCAAAATGATTTTTTTAAATTAATTTTAATTTTTTAATTTTATATTTCACAATTAAATATGAAATTTATAAATAAAATTATAAAAGTGTTTTATAATTTCATTAAAATACGCGTGTAAAATAATTAAATAAAATTATCAAACATGTTGAATCAAGGAATACCTGCCACGGAGGTCGTCAAAACACCATAGATCCGTTGCCACCCTTCCCACCTAGAGCCTAGGGGTAAGCCAAAACGGTAAAGCGTTCACCCTAATTTTACATTTAGTAGAAGCCATAACGCGCTCGTTTTAGAAATGGTTGCATACAAACGATGCATTTAAATATTATTGTCATACAACCGTGCTGTACTCAGGATGTTCATTTACATTATTTATTTAAATTATTGTGAAGAACATTACAAAAATTCAAGATAAAACATTCACGATACAAGTCATTAAAGTGAAACTAATAAATTAAAGACACTTTACAGAAAAGTTTCTGATTAGATATAAAGGTTTTTCCTTGCTTTATAATGGTTTGAATCTTTTTACTGCCATTATAATGTGTTGATATTGAAGGTACAAAAGGTATACTAAACTATACGTATTCATAGTTCTATTAAACCAATAATACAGCGGAAATTAAATTTCGATTGGCCAGTAAAGCATCTCTGAACCTAATTGGAACATAATCTAATATTATCAATACCTGGCATAAAAAGGGTTCAATCATTAGCTTTTGAAAGGTAATATCTTCTTAGGAAGTGATTTACACCTTTTTATAGACTGTTATGCATTGAAAGTGATTACTGTTTAAATGGGGCTGAATTGGATGAAACGATAGATTTTAGGGGAGGAATTTAGTTGAGAATAATAAACACTAAAAGGAAAGGGGTGTTTTTTAATTGCTTTCTAAAGCGGAGACAATCAACAGATATGCATGTATACATAGTTTAGTAAGAATATGAAGGTTTACAAGGTTATCAGTGATGTGGAAATGCTTCAAAGAAGTTATTGTTTAGTTAAATACCTACATCATGTAGCGCCCGGTATTTTGTCCGACGCACGGATCCGAATACTTTCTCCCACACACGCATAGCGCCGTTTTGCTCAGCAACTATCGCCTCGCTGCCCGGCCGAAAGGACACCCCATCGGCCCAAGCTACCCCCACCTTCCATCGCCAGCCGGCCACTACAGGCCCCACTCAGCGCTAAGGGGTATATAAGGGCGTGCTGACCTATATCATAACAGTGTAGCCGGAATACTTTTTTTTTAATATTATTACCGCACAAGAGTCCCAACTGCTTCCATCTGGAGCCAGTGAGACTATGGCATCCCCAATTGTGGTATGAATATGAACTCCTGGTAGAACTAAGCAACAGCATCCTAGTGGTCAGTGATAAGTCACCAAACCAATACCAAGTCGAGAGAACCCTCTGGGTCTTCCTTGGGAATTAAAGTAACCCTTCCCTACTTGGACATTACTTACCGTGCATCTTTTGCCCAACTAAGAGACCGCTGGTCCTATGTTGGAGTGTTTAACTAAATACGCTAGGTGTTTAGTGAGGACAATCGTGAACTCTCAGTGATTCTATTTTGTTCTAAATTGTTCTGTACTCTTTACTAAAATTTTAAGTTGTGAACCCTATTTAAGTCAAATAAAATTGGCATTGTGAAAATCGACTATTTATATTAATACCCGCCACATATCTAAATTTTTTCGAGGACGATTATACATGTCCTTGTGGAAGAGCCGTAAAATCTTGGCTTTAAACCAAAAGGTCGCGGTGTCAGATTCGACCGTGGTAAAATACATCTCGTAAAGGTCGGTAAAGTCATGTCATCATGGTCGTTAAAGAACCGACAAAAACCAATAGCGGTATACCGACAGCCCACCGATCAATGTATTTGTATTGGGGTCTGCAAGCAGTGCAAACGGGTTGGGGGGCGAGAGGGAGCTATGCGATGTACTTCCCGTACACAGCGTTATAGTAACCGCGAAACTTAAATGCCGACCTGAACTTGATACGATCCATTCTTGTGCAGGCACAGTCACTTTACTGACTTTAAAATGGCCGTAAGCGAAAGAGAAAGATGCGTAAAATATACGTGCGACAGAGAAAGGCGTGGGCGGGGAGGCAAACTGCTTTACGACCTTAAACTCGCCTATAGCGACGATTTCTGAATCTACGTCAGGTTGGCATTAAAGTTTGGTGTTTACTATGGTACTTACCAGGTTTAAGTGGGCGCTCGATATTTATCGTGTCACCGCCGATATCACCTAACGAACTTCATATATATATTTTATAAATACATATTTTAGTCAAACCTTTTTTTTTGTTCGTTATTTATGTTTGCCTTAGCTTTAAAGGTAGCTCAACATGGCACAATACCCCAAAAATAAATAACGAAAATACTTTTGGCCGTGAAAACCTAAAATCATACCTTAGTCAAACCTTTACAATTACAAACTACAGAGAGATGATAAGAAGACATTATAGTAAAGTTGGTGACAAAAATCTACAATACCGACAATAATCCATCGATAAAACCCCATATCAATACGATATTGACCAAATTCGTCATATATGGACAGTTATCAACATTTGCGATCACGGTCAACAATTGGTAAGAAATATTACGACCAATCAAAGATAAATTTTAGCCTGGACTCCATAGTTCAAATAAGTTTCGGTTAACTGTCAATATACGCATTTTTTGGGTAATGTCGTTCGTTTTGCAAAATTACTGGCTCGTTGAACGGAATTCAACTAACTAAGCTTTTAGAATAGAAATAAGTCGTAATCCATAGACTTAAATAATTTAACTAAGACGCAACCAATTTATTCCGTTCGATCTTTGAAAAACTAAAGCGGTTGAAATATTACTAAAGACCTGATTAACTAATTAACTCCTGTTTAGTGTCAAAAAGTAAATGCAGACTGCCAATGCATATTTAGGTTAGTATTTCATTGCTTGGCGTTTGACATTTTGTAGTGTCAATTCATAGAAAATATCTTCAGTATTGCCAGCGTATATCAATTTCTTTTTTTTTACACGAGCTCCACACAGAAGGAGGGAAATTATTTTCCTCAGGGCCTATGTCATCTTTGGGGATGCTTTTTTGGATGGAGGATTTTTTTTAAGGAGTAGAGGAGAGTTCTGGGAAGGAAAATGGTTTAAAGGGTGGGTAGGAATCTGGGATTCAGTGTGTCCTGGTCATCCGCCTCCAAGACCTAGACAAACCTTACCCCATAAACCCGGGCACCCCTGCTAAATCACCAAACGTAGCGAACCACTTGGGGTGACCTATGGCAGAGGTGTTGGTTATCCAATAATGGTTCGGTGCTCTGTAGGGAACCCGCCTGCACAGCGCGGATGTAAACTGTGCGCCCTAAAGTTTAAGTTAAGACTTACGAAATTCAATACTTCGTTTTTGTGAAAATACTATGAAAAAAAAAACTATTTATTCCCTATCAATATCGGTTCGACTGTCAACAGTGAAAGTGTGCTCGGGACATCGATATAAAATCAAGTAACGCCTATCAATCCGATATTGTATACTTATCGATTTCACCGTGTTCTACTCTTGATCCACAAGCTTCATTCCTTATCTTACATTGGGCAACTTTACAGCACTCTGTTTTTGTCGATTCTTTAACGACACGTGGGACTGTGACGGAACATTTGGCGTTCAATCTCCCCTGCCTACCCTTGCGAAGTAACTACTGATTAATTAAAAAGATAAACATTGGTTTCATAATAATTTTACAGCACAGTTTTTAATTCAAATTTATTAATGGTTCGAAAACCATCCAAAGCATGCATAACATTATTTGCATGATATTCGTGTTTTTTATTACATTATTGAATAATCCACCGCCGGCCGTCAGTAAATAATTCTACCAGAACGAAAACTCTGACATGTGTCAATACCAGGCATAGTATTATTTATTCCAAATAATCATGATCATTATTCTATACGCGGATCGGGCTCGCATTAAACTGTTCAATTATGTCATCTAAGTGTACCTGTTCATATTTATGATATTTTGTTAGGTATACCAGAAAAATATCTCAGCCCCTCTTTGCCAATAGGTCTGTGGCATTCTCAATTTACATATTAATATTATGAGGTTGCGGGTGAAACAAAATCGACAAAGAGTTGATGTATCTATGGGTGAAACAAATAAGGAAGATGGAGGAGAATTAGAATAATATCTGGCAGCAGGTACTCATCTAGTCAATCAAAATAACAGTACAAACAAGGTAATGTGACTAATTGATATGATGGTAATAGCAGGTACTCATCTGGTCAATACAGTATAAAAATGGAAAAAGACTATTTGATATATGTAATGGTAGTAGCAGGTGCTCATCTGATCAATCAAAATAACAGTACAAACAAGGAAAAAAGTAACTATTTGATATAATCTGGTCAATCAACATAACAGTACAAACGAGGAAGAAATCGACTTTTTGATATAATTGCGTACAGAGCTCAGGGCCAAAAAGGCCCCTTTCTCTTTCATCGTGAATTTATAATATATGACCAATGAAAAGAGGATCATTTTCGGGAAGATATGCGGAGTAGTTTCTACATTGAAATGAGGTAAAATTTGAACCAACCAATCATTAACCATCATGCCATTTGACCCAAAGGGTAAACAGATAGAACACGTTATTTTATACAAACACTTCTGTTAATCCAACCCTTTAACCGCCCCGACTCAAATATTTGATTCACTTAATGCCAAGTATTTTAGGAGCGTTCCTGATTTCTTCCTCCACCGACTTTTATTTTATTTATATTAAGAGATAACCACAGAGGGTTTTTTCATTTGCATATGTCGGACAACGCTAACATAAGAGAATATTTTAGATGTGAGAAAGAAATAATAATATTAAATTTTACAACATATAAAAAAAAATCAAGAAATCTAAAAGAAAGCTGTTAAGTGGATCGAATTAGTAATTAATATCGTCTACATAATTCACCAAGTTAACATTAAACAATCTCATGTCAATATTATCCCTATGCATTGGTTTCCTGTTGTTTGAAATTACTGTATCGGGGAATGGGCATATTAGTTGTGTTTAGGTACCTAATGCTGCAGTAGAATGGTATATTATAATGTATATTGTTGTTCTTGTGTGTATGGGTAGGTTTATGAGTTTCAGGAGTTTGAAACAGTCGAATTTGATATTTTATTTTTTTTTAAAGCTAAGTCGTTTATTTTACTCAACCAATTGCCATAGGCCACCCTAAATGGTTCTCTACGTCTGCTGACTTAGCAGAGGTGCCCGGGTTCATGAGGTGAGGTTTGTCTAGGTCTTAACGGCGAAAGAGTTGTCCCACCTACTGGAGGGAGGGACTGGTTGAGGGAGACCTAACCTAGACCTCTTCAGCCGAACTCTATCGACACATCGCCTTGGGATTCCTCACTGCAGTGGGAGGGATGGATTTATACATTCGTCACTCTTGGACATATTGACCCTCATAGCATTTTCCTTCCCAGAACTTCCTCTACTTCCTTTCCCCAAAAATACCCTCCACACTTCATCCCCAAATATGACATAGGCCCTGAGGGTTTTTTTTCTCAGGGCTTCCTGTGTCGAGCTAATGGAAAGAAAAAAAAAATAGGTACACATTCTTCTGACACTCCTTCCTCCATTCACTCCATCTATGTGTGCAAATCAGCGGAACGTCCTTACATTTTCTTATTTGTATTATGTTCCGTTCTAAATAACGTAATTTACGAAGATCTGTAGTCTCTCGTGTCTAGGATGAACGAAGTATGAAGAATGAGTTAATGATGAATGTTAGGAAGTCTAAACTCATGGTATTTGAAAAGGGAGAGTACGAAAACAATGTGCAACATAGTTGTGAACGATGAATACCTGGAGCGGGTGGATGATTTTGTGTATTTGGGAAGTATTTTACGAGAGATGGGAAGGCTGTAAGAGATATCGAACGAAGGGTAAATGCAGGTAACTCCATTATTGGAGGACTGAACGCCGTTGGCGCCAACAAAAAAACTATCCAAAGAAGCAAAGCTAGCCGTTCATAATGGAGTGCTGGTATCTACCCCGACGTATGGCAGTGAGGCATGGAACTGGCAGAGGAAGGATGAAAGTAGACTGAATGCTGTAGAAATGAGATTCCTTAGGGTTGTGCAAGTAAAACCATGTATCCTGTGAGAAATATGGAGCAAATTGAACAAACTTTAAACATTTCTTCTTTAGAAAAATGTAGAAAGGACACTGATCTAATTTGCATATTCAAAATTATCAACAGTATTACTGACACACCTGCTTTGTTACAACTCATCCAGTTTAACATCCCTTCCCGTAGACTCCGAAATAATGAATCGCTGTTCCTCAATCAACATTCTACTATTTATGGATATCATTCTCCTTTATCCAGAATGTCGAGACTTGTTAACGCAAGTCAAAGCATTGAATTTTTTGGTGTTAGCCTAAATGACTTTCGGCAGTCGATACGAAATGTGTAATTTTTAAAGTCTTTTAAATTCATTTTAAAGTCTTCTATATGTTCTTTATATTATAATTCGTCAATGCTCTTCATTTATATGTACTTTCCTTTCATTGTCATCTCTTTTTTTATTCGTGTTATTGTTATGTTATTAATGAAGTATTTGTCCGTAAATAAATAAATAAATAAGAAACGGACGCTCAGATGCGAATTAACTACGAAAGGAGTGTAAGAATAATATGTGATGCAAATGTGAATGGTAGAAGAAATCGGGGACGTCCGAGGAAGACATGGCACGACCAAGTGAAACAGATTCTCGAGTCGGGCCATGTCAAGAGTCAGAATAATAGAAGAACATGCATGAAACGATGTATGAATGTGAACGAGGCAAGGAGTGTGTGCCAAGATAGAGTTGTCTGTCTCTGCGGGCATGATGGTTAGTCAGTTAGTTAGCATTTTTCCCTGTGAGCTATCCCTTTCGCCTTGTGGCTTTGTTTTGAAAAATTGTAACATTTTACTAGCATTCAAGAGCATGTGCCACAGTGTATAGTGCACCCAGTTCAATCCTCTCTGACATCTGTTCCATGTTTATATAAAACACCATTCCGTTAGTTTTTATAATGTCTGCCGTCCCCGAGCCCGAGTGCTGTTAGTCAAGCTGTTGAGTATTAGGCACTCTTTTACGGGGGATTTGTTGCTTTAAAAGTCCCTGCAATGTAAACATATTCTTAACATGGCTCTCGATAATTGACCTCTGAATGCATACAATCCTTGTGTAACATTGTGATTGTATCTAGTCAACGTTGAATCTTATTTCAGAGATCGTCAAACTATCGAGTACTAGTGAATATTTTTAGCTTAAATCTTAGATAGTAGTGAGTATCTGGAGTAATAATTATGTAGGCGGATTTAAGAAGAAGTCAAGAACGCCCCAACTAAAAATGATAAGCCCGAATTCCGAAAATATATTCACAAAATCACGTCAAGTGTAAGAATTGCACAAGATAATGCATGAAAGTGAATGAAGCAAGGATTGTGTGCCAACACAGAGTTTTGAGGCGTTTTCTCCTATCTGCCTACTCTTTCTGGTGCACGATATTCAGTTAAATTTGTAAGATTACTTTCGGTTTTTATAAAGCAGGTTATTGTTTTACATTCTGTTGTGACAAATCCTCCTTAAAATTTAACCTCCCCATATTGCAGCCATCTACCTTTGCAAAAAAATTTTTTAACAAACAATTAAATAATCATTTTTTCAACAACCATTAATACAAATTCACGATGAGAGAAAAAGGGGCCTTTTTGGCCCGGAGTGTATGCCAATATTTCAAAAAGTCAAAAAGTCAAAAAGTCATTCTGTTTGTCTACGCCGACCGTGGAAAATGTTTTCTGCCTCCGATCAAAAATATCATGCAAATTTTCTTATAAATTTAACACTTGCTTTATCTATCTGCAATATATAACATTACCATCATTTGAATGAATTAATGAAATTTTAATTTTGAATGAAATGCGATTCGGACATGCGCACGGCGCAAGCATCATATTCATAAGCATAAATTTAGTTTTCAAATATGTATTACAGAAGTACATATATTCGTATTTCAATTAAAAAAAAATAAATGACATAATTTACGCAACTCAAAAATATATATTTTTTAATTTAACATCCCAAAACCAACTAACGAAAATAAAAATAAATTCATGAAATTAAAAGACGAAAGAAGTAGAACAATATATTATTGTCATAATAGACGTAGACCTCGGAAAAAGTATAAAAAATACCTTGCGAGGTTGATTTACTTTAATCGGTGATTTCTTACATTATTTGCAGTAAAAACCGCAATTGAAATTTTGGTCTCCGTTGACTTTTTAAATGTCTTTTATTTTTCTTTTTTTTTTTCTTCAAAACCTACCACAAAAAATATTATACATGTCATCACTGGTCACTCAGTCAAGTAACCAAAAAAATCATCACTCCGAAAAAAAAAACATCTAAAATGTCTCCCGAAAACATACCCACTTTCACGTACATTTTTTACTCCAAATAATGTTACAGTTATTGACTAAAATTACTCTACAACCTCAGGCCAATGTTGAAAATTTCAAGAGATCTAGTAGTGAACGCAAAACGATCCTACTAGTTGTTTTCCTAGCGCAGTTACAAGATTTTAAATATTTAAAAAGAAGAAGTTAACTGAAGATTTTTGAAAGGGACATTTCAGTAAAATACGAATGATATAGTGAGCACGCAAAAAATTAAGAGATCATTTAGCTACTGCTACACCGCTTGCCATGCTATGCTCGGCCGTCGGGTGTTGACATTGTTGATATTGACTGTCGAGAAAATAGTTAATTATTTTATGCTGTTATGAAAGAATCCCATTCCTCCTAGATTGGAAACTTTCGCAGCGGGACCCAGAGATCAAATCCATGTGAAGTGTGGATCGTGGATACTCATCGTAAATTCTCATAATAATATATCAAAGATTCTTTAGAAACTTTTTTTAAATTTGTTCCTATAATCCATACTAATATCATAAATGCGAAACTGCTCGAGTTCGTTTATGATGCTTTCACGCATTAACCAACAAAAAGACTTTAAAAATTCATTCACCAATAGAAAGCTAAATTATATGCGAAGCTCTGGCGTTATGAAATTATAAATATTAATATATTATATTTGTTATACGTCTTCTGTCGCTAACAAAAGCGAGTTTTTGCTAACGTCAGGAAAAAAATCGTTTCCATGGAAACGATGTTGATATATTTGTGGGCTCTATGCTGGTAGGTACTCAGCCCCCTGGTCAGCTACTGCTCCAGAAAATTCAAATATTAGAATATGATTTGTTTTTTTTTGGACAAGCTTCTGTTTTGTAATAAATATCAGATAAGAGTTCCTACATTAAAAATATAATTCGTAACGATTATAAAGACTGAATAATAAATAGTGTAATTTTTTATTATATTAACAAAATTCCAAATATTTAATTAAAAATAAACATTCGAAATGTTTGTAAGCGCATAAATTCCGAACGAATGAACAAAATTGGATAATTTTTTTGAGCTATAGCTTTATGAAATTTGGGTGGCAGGCGAGATGTTTGAAAACTGAATGTAAGGGAACGAATGTATGGAATGCGGGAGGGGGTGGCGGTGGGAAGGAGGGGGATAATTGATAAGTTCAACCGCTACAGTAATTTCCCGTAATACCATGCGAGCGAAGCCGCGGGGAAAAGCTAGTTCTATATAAATTCAGTATTTTTGCTGGTATGGGGCCCAAACGGCAAAAGCATAATACCGTTCAGCTTGAAACTTGAAACATCTAAGTTTGCAAGCGGGTCTATTTTGAATCTACACAATCTTCTGTTAAGATAACAGAGTCTAACTGTAGGTACGTTAGCAATCCTAATTGTTCATTTTCTAACAACAATCAGTTGCAAGCAATGGCCTCGCTTTGTACCTGTGTCTTTTTCTTTATTGTTTTGTATAGTTTTATGTTGTTAACTTGTTAAATCCTTTGACAGTTATATCCGAGGCAATCTGCACAGAGCCAGGACTGTAAGATCTTCTATATCAATTATAAAAATCAGTGTGCGATTCACACGCGGTAGAAGTGAAATTAGAAAGTCGCTTTCTTTTCTTTTTCTTGTTTATTTTAAAGTGTTTCGAAGATTGGATACTAATTTCAGAAAAATAAAAATGTTTATTTTTTTTGGATTTTGTAGGATTCGAACTCCGTTTGCTGGATTTCTGTCTCTCTGGCCGCTTGGATTTGTCAAGCGCCTTAGCCGCTGCTCTACGGTAGGTTCGAGCTGAGGCGGGATTTTAGCGCATTATATTAGAGCCTAGGTCTTCCATATTCGTATTCAAATAATACACTTCCGTTTCACTCGAATTTCAAATCACTCAGGGCTATAGAAGTTTCACTTCAATAAATACTTGTCGATCTGTCTATTGATCATTTAGCACAATTTGTGAAAGTGTTATCTTATCTTTAATAATATTAAACAGCTGTCTTCACGATATCTGAAACTACGATTATCGTCGAATGGTGAGCTCTGACGTCATTTAGTTTTGAATTACCCGTCCGTTTTGGAATTACCAAAATGACGCAACTATCTTCAGCTCGGAACAACATGAAGGTTTTAAACAAACTAACTATTGCGCCCTTTCCCGTAATGGAAGGATGTGAGGATGGACCACCAAACAACTTGGTCTTGGAACACACTCGTTGCTTCATTCACATGCATAAATCGTCTCGTACATACTACATACCCTGTTCTGACCTTAGACAAGATATAACTTCATGGTCAAGGGATAAGGCTCTCGATTATCAATTTGTAGGTAGCGGGTTTAAATCCTGACGTGCGCAAATAAATTTTACTTGATTAATTTGTGTTATGTCACAATTAATTACATATTTTAAAATAGCATATAGTTTATTCCAGTCATATCGTTCCAGAGTAGAATATGTTCTCTCAGTATCGCCCTAGTGTAAGACTAACATTGAGAATCGAAAAGTTGCTTGAAATGGCTTTAGCTGTTTTTGGTGACCAGATCTGAATATACCGGTACTTCCCCACCTCCGTCTTTAACGTTTTCTTCCCCTCTCCTATCTTCAGCCTCACAGTATACCCTAATTGCCATAGCCTTACTGGCTCTGGACGGGAACAGTGGGGACTCTTGTGCGGTATTGGCATAAAAAAAATAATATCGCTCTTCAAGCCCATAGCCCGGGTTCATGGGGTTTGTCTAGGTCTTGGAGGCGGAAGACCAGGACGTAATGAACCCCAGATTCCTACACACCCCTTAAACCCTTTTCCTTCCCAGAACTCTCCTCTCCTCCTTTCCTTAAAAAAACCCTCCACACAGCGTCCCCAAAGATGACATAGGCCCGAGGGAAGTTATTTTCCTCTGGGCCCCCTATGTGGAGCTCATGTAAAAAAAATTACTATCCTGCATCCTCATTACATTGCATCATTGCATCCTCATTACGCTTACATCAGCCTTACTTTCTTTGCGAATCATCACATTTCTCACACGATCATACATGGTTTGACTACACACTACACGTACACCTCAGGGATCTCATTTAGTCAGCATTCGAGAGGATTTAAAAATGTAAAAATTATCGCATTAGACGTACACAAATAATTGTTTAAGATTACATTTCATATCACTCGATGAATTATTTTTAATTTGCGTAGGGTTTCACGCGGTAGAAGTGAAACCTTCACAAAACTAAAGAAGACAAGAGTGGGGAGGTTACGAAGCACAGCACAAAAATGAGAACGATTATTCTATCTCATTCTCTCGCAGGCTAAATCCTACAGATGTATGTGTTTGTCTCATTTTAGTGTCGCTTTTTATTCCATAGAGTTTCAAATCACAACGGTGCTAAAGAAGTTTTCACTTCAATAAATATGGATCAATTAATTTATTTGGACTTTTATGTAACTTATCTATTATCTATTATCCTCCTTCACCACAACACAAAATGAATATTTTCGTAGGAAAAAACAATTTTCCTCCTCCCTCAGTGGCAGATATGTTTTTCTATGGTATGTTAAATTCTTATCGAGAATTACAAAAATCCAGGCAAAATTTTAAATCGTCACCTAAACCACGAAAGTATTAATCGACCGAAAGAAAACGAATCGGTCAATGCCGCTGTGAATATTATTAGTGAGTTGATAGTAGGTAGGTACTTAAATAAAAATAAAAGCATTGACCTTGGTACATTGAGCCGTCTTATCTGCATATGTAAGTCGGCTTATTAAATACCAATTGTCGTGTGTTATACTTCACGTAATGATATATTAATAACTATAGATATTCACTAAAAACATTTTAGGCGATAACAACAAATGCATTTTTATAGGCTGAGATATGAGGTGTCAAAGTTTGCAACAATATCTCAGTTTGCATTGATTTCTCATAATCTACAATTTTGATTTTGAGGTACAATCTCGTGTAAAGTCTTTTAGTTTAACATATTTTAAAGGAAAATATTTAAATAGAAATGATCTAATATAAAAAATAGGTATATCGAATTTGTTAATGTGTGAGTACATAATAGTACCCTTTACACACAGAGTTCGGAGCGGGACGTGCCCCGCGCCACTTCAGGCCGCCGCGCAGAAAAGTCTCACAGTGAACTGCGCTGTAAACCGTTATCTTACTTTCGGTCTTTACTTTTCTGCGCGGCGGCCTGAAGTGGCGCGGGGCACGTCCCGCTCCGAACTCTATGTGTTAAGTGTACTATTGTGCTCTTGCAAAATATAATACATGCAAAACAAGAAGTCACAAGGCAAAAATGTAGGTTTTTTTAGTGTGCATCTTATATCTTTATTCCACTTCCACTTATGTAAGAAATACATATAAAAATCTCTTGGCAAACAAGTCTAGCCCGTCTTATCACAGGAGACCTAAGTTGTCCCAAAACATCATATGCCGTTATAATAACAAAAGACTCAAATTGTCCCAGAAAGGCTATTCCCTAAAATTTGTGATTAGAGATCGTTCTCCCGCGAGAAGTGCTGTCAGATTTGTGTGATTTTTCTACAGCTGTTAAATGAATAAATAATCATGCATACTTGCAGATATTCGTGTTTAAAACGACCCAAACTAAAATACGTGACAGCTCTCAGCTGAAATTTTGACATCGGCCGATAGAAAAAGCAAATAACAGCCGTAGAAAATCACACAAATCTGACAGCACTTCTCGAGAACGATCTCTTATCACAAATTTTAGGGAATAGCCTTTCAGAGCGATCGTGCATTATTAAAAGTTGGATATCTCTCTTCCTGTCACGTCAACATTTGTGATTTCTTTTATTTTAGAAAGCGAAAAAAATAATGCTTCTTATTGCCTTAGCAATATATGATCTATGTTGTTCAGATGTTTTACAAACCCGATAATAAGTGACGGTTTTATTTCGTGCCAATTTGTGACGTAATACAATAATAATTTTAAAATAAAATTGCATGAAAATAATAAAAATTAAAGTGACAGTTTTATTACAAATTTTCTTACAAAGAGGAATCTGTATTTAAAATTTTAAGTTTATTCTATTTTAAGTACTTTAATTCGAATATTCGCAGGAATGTATTTTTAGGTCAATTTACATTTCCAATGTCAAAATTTTAATATTTAGAAACAAAAATGTTGATTTCTAATAAACATTTCGGAAAGATTTTATCTAGATTTTAGAACATTTTTTTTTTGTAAAAGGGTTAAGAAATAACCAAAAAAGGGAACATTTAAAATGCATCAAACCTTGACAGGCAAAAGTTTACAGTTTATTATTATTCGAAGGACTAGACGCGATTTCAAGCACAAAAGTGGTGTATTTATTTTGTGTATACTTTTATAAGAAACAAAAAAAAAGTTAATAAATGGAAGCTGTCACAGATAATTTTAGCCAAAAAAATATTTTTAAAAAGTAGTTTCTTTTATGCTTTCATACATCTCACTTTCATGAATATTCAGTTTTTGATTTTTTTATAAAGTAAATAACAATTTTATTTCATTTCTACTCAATGAAAACGGTAGGAAAAGCTTCAATTTATCCAAAGAATATTTTTTTGTATTTATAATATTAACCGATTATTTTTAAAGATTAATCTAAAATAGTGATTTAGCATTAATGTTTGCCTTTATTTATTTTCTAGAATTACTTGGCCATTTGTTCTTATATGTATCACAATATCGTTACTTAACTTCTTTTGTCAATATCCTATTCAAATAATATGCAACCATGAAATAATGTGCTTGTTGTATAAAAATGAATCTAAAAAAAAAAACAAAGACATTTTATTTCAAATATTATAAAGAAGTCTATTTTCGTTCTCGTAATTCCTTGAGGTTTTCTGTATTTATAAATAAATCTACCTTTGCTCGCAAAACAACAAATCGCACAAAGCAAAGCTCTTCAAAAATTAAGCTAAGTCCAGGTTATTTGAGGGGTGAAAGAAATTCACAATGAAATATAAAGCTCAATTATTTTTATATATGAGTTTTAAACAATTGCCATTTGGTATTACGAAATTTCGAACAACAAATCTTCGCTTAAAAAATGTAGGTTCTTCAATCATTTGTTACAGAAATAAATGTTTTTTTAACAACCTTTCGACTACGAATATTAATTATGTGTAAGCATTTTGTCCAACTGTCAAGAGGCATTCTGTGTTCTTAATTTAAAACATGTCTCCCGCGTAGACTGGAGTGTTATTTATGTAACTGGCAACTCTGTACTTGTATTACTAAAGGTACCTACCCACTATACTCGTAAAACTAATGAACTCAGTGAAGATACTGGGTCTCATGAAGTTAATGAAATATCTAGGTATATAATGTCGCGAGTAGCACAACGATTTTTTTTCAATTATGTAGATTCAAATATTATAATTTACTATGTACGTATTAGAGTAATTGCCCGGTTAACCCTCCGGCTAATTTGTTCGCTTTTGGGAACAGCTCACAGAAATCGTTGTATCTCCCTTACTGTCATGAGAAAAATACGATCTGAACGGTGATAGAAAGAGAAAGCATCACGCCTTATAATAGAAAATAGAAATTAACAACAAAGTTAAAACATGCACCTGCGTGAAACCTAAGTTTCCGACAGCGATTTGAAAAATATTTATAAAACTTCGTGAATTTTTTATTGATAATTTTTTTATGAAAAGACAAAAAGTTAGGTGACAAAAACATTTGTAATACATTTCGCTTGCTGAGGATTGGTTTGTACTCCTGTGTTTTTAGGTTTTTTTAAGCTGTGATTTGAAGTACATAAAATATGTTGTTCTTTTACTTATAGGTAGATTAACTTTTGTATTTTTAAAAAATATTTACTACAATTAGTTTGAAATAAAGGAAACAAAAATATAATTTTTTGAAAATCAAAAACTTTTATTTTTCAATACGAGTTTTGTGGACATAGTACAAACCAATCCTCAACAAGCGATTTGTTTAACAAAATGTTTTTATTTAATTTTTTAAATTTTTCATGCTTGCATTCAAAATTTAAACATTTCAAAAAGTATGTCCTATTTCCTAACAATGATATTTGGATGATTTGTATAGCGCCGTAATAACAACACCACTTGAAAGCGTATTTCACCACCTTTCAAAAACAGTTTTTCATTTTCGGAAGCATTCAGATATATCCCATTTACTAGGATTTTATTATAAGCTACTCTCATCGCGATGTTTCAAAATGTCAACGACGGCAGTTTGTTTTAACACGGGGTTAAATTAGGAGTTTATTTATTTTTTTAATTCCGCACTTGCAATATTCGATGGTGATAATTATAAATGGTATTTGCTTTGTTGGTATCAGCCTCCTTGGTCCAGGCGTGGTCTAAGGCTCTTGACTCACAATCCGAAGGTCGCGGGATCGAATCCCGGCGTGCGCAAATAAATTTTATTTGATTAATTTAATGAAAAACATTTATTTGATTAATTTGTGTTATTTCACAATTAATTAATTTAAATATAATATACAGTATATTTGCGGCACATGCCAGAGGGATGATACTCTCATTATCGCCCTGGTGTAAGACCACCATTCAGAATTGAAACGTTGCTTGAAAAGCTTTAGCCGTGTTTGGTGACCAGATCTGAAAGATAAAATGAAATTGTTATGAATAGCTAGGTACTTCCTTTTCTTCCTCTTCCCAATCTCCTTCCCATCCCCACTACCTTCAGCCTCATAACATACCCCAAATGGGGATGCCATAATCTCCAAATTTGTTTTTCTATCCAAATTTTTGGAATTTCGAAATATAATGCATTTATAATAGTGTGTTCACACACAGTTATAAAAGATGTAGCTTGGCCTATTTCAGCATATCACTCGCCATATATTCTCATTGTTTATGCTGAAATAGGCCAAGCTACATCTTTTATAGCTGTGCGTGAACACGCTTTTAATATTAATGCATCGTTCCCGGGTATTTAAATTCAACATGCCTAAAAAAAGGTGCATTTATCCCAGACATCCATTTTCAATAGCTTCACTAATCGAGATAATACTGTATTAACAAAATAAATATGTTAGCATGGTCATACAGTTACGAATTATTTCTAAAGGTTGATCAGTGAAGTGATCACACACGTGCCGGTAATGCTATGGTATCGTTTTATACGTTTTTTATCGTAATGTTTTTTTATGATGCGAAGAGGTGCGATGGGACTCGTGCATGCATAAATAAGTGTTTTATGTATTAAAAAGGCCGTTGCACATAACAATTAAAATACATAATATATTAATAATTATGTTATCTTACGTTTACCGAGCTGATAATGAAATTACCCTAGTCTATTTTCAATGTACATTGACGCTCACAATAAGTTATGAGGTCGGAGGAAATTAGCAAAAGGAAAGAGAGTGGATAGTAAAGGTGCTAATCTTGTTAATTGATTATTTTAGTCAGACGATACACCAATTTAGGAATGATGTCGTCTCATGTCTCATTTGTACACCAACCCCACGTATGAAAACGGTTTTGCGTAAGGCGCGGCATCAGAGTTGCATTCTTACCCGGATTCTTAAATTTCAACCAAATCTCTAGTCTATTAATACTTTTTGAATTTTTAGAAAACACCGAATATTACCGAAGATATACGCTTTCAAAATGTAGGTATTTGCGAGTGGCCGAAAAGCTTGTGACATCGTGTCTCGTGTGATGTCACGAGACTAATAACTTCGTCATTTTTGGAAATATCGAAAAACTAACTTTACTGTCATTAATAACTACTTAAATATTTTTTTAAAATAGGAGATGACCTCATTATTGACTTTCTCCGAGAGCCTCTGGAGGGAAGCAAAGTTGTGGATGCGACCCCGTACAAAAAATTTCGAAGCGCTGCAATAACATGGGAGCCCCAAAAAAATCTTAATTACCGTTGTTTCGGTGCGTTTGTAATAAAATAACTTTGGTTATATGTATCTAGACAACAGCGAATAAATAATAAAATGTGCATACAAAAAGATAAGAAATATACATAGCATTTCTCTTCCGCACTGCATCGATGGAAACTACTTGAGAACATGTTTGTATGAGTATTTAGCATTATGCCTTTGAATATCGCCGTCATTAAAGTGTTCCCACGACTTTTCACGGGAACAAAACACTCGTGTAATTTTTGTCACATTTTTCTCTTGAATTCGCAACACAGAAGCTTCGAATCCTTCCATTTTTTCCATTACTTCCATTTCTTCTCGTCATTTCACCTTGTTATGAAATTATATTATTGTATTATTATCAATCAGCTGACTGCTAACAACTCTTATCTAATCTCTTCTTACCAGATAATGTTTTAAAACATCGGGAAGATAATAATGGATTGATACCGATAGTAATAACAAGCGATTAATGTTATATTACAAGTTAATGTAAACTGTTGCGTGCGGCAATAGTTGATTAGACCTTCCGTTGATGGCACCGTTTTAACTATTAACATCCCCCTCATTCTTATAAATGACGCTTGGAACAGGTTACAACGGAGCTTTCCGTGGCAGGAATATAATTTTTAGTTTATTGATTAGATGGATTAAAATGTGGAGATATGTTATTGTATATCGCGCGTGGTTTTATTATTGAACTAGGTCCCGACGACAAACTTGAGATTTATTTTTTGACGTGATAACGTCTTATAAATCGATGAACGCCGACTGCACTCATGAAAAAGCAGGACTTATTGTCACGTTGTCACGTTCCACCTGAGCCGAGCGTGGAACGTGACAACGCTCTCGGAACAAGCCGAGCTTGTTCCGAGAGCGCGGAACAAGCATTCGGCCTAAGCGTTCGGCTTGTGACGCATCCATCTCTCTTCCACTCCATCGCTATTATATGACGTTATCACGTAAAATTATCGTCCGTAAACCGACTTTACAGACAATCAATATTTTTACATTTATTTATTTATTTCTATACATTACAGTATTTACCTATAGATCAATTTCGAAAACACTTTTACATAATATATTTTATAATTTTATTATGTTGGGTGTAAGGTAGGTTTGTGAAGTTGAAACTGTGGATAGGTATTGTTGTATGTTTCGTGAACACCTCACTAGGAGAACCTGTGCTGAGGTGTTTACGTGTTTATTTATGTTTATGTGTGACAAGTATTTATGTGTTGTAATATAAATTTTATATGTATTTTTTTTTTCAAATTTTAACAGTTATTGTACATTGGTTACATTACATTAGCTCCACACATTAGGCGCTGAGGAATATAATTTCCTCCACGGCATATAAAATTGGGTAGAGGACCTTTTTCGGGAAAGGAAGGAGAGGATGTTCTTGGAAGGAAAAAGGTTTGAGGGGTGGGAAGAAATCTGGAGGTCAGGAATTGTATATACAGGTATTGTATATACATGAACCCATTACTCCCACTGCGGTACTAGGCGATGGGTCGAGAGTCCGACTGGAGAGGTAAAAAGGTCTCCCTCAACCAATCTCTCCCGACCTGACTTGCCACGCGATTGGTGAGCAGACGCATCCGCCGCCAAGACTCGTACAAACCTCACCCCATAAACCTGGGCATTCCTGCTAAGTCACCAAACGTAGAGAACCACTAGGGGGGACCTATGGCAGAGGTGCTGGTTATCCAATAAATGGTACCCATACCCGCCTCCCAAATTCAAAGATGCGAGTACCGTATAGTAAACTCGGGCTGTGTTAATAAATAAATTGCAAATCGTTAGTCAAAAGTATACGTTAACTACGGATAAGCTATCAAGAGGATGGTGAAATGCCCCCTTTTAATATCACAAATACGTAAGTGCGTTCGCCAGACAAGCTGTCAACAACTACCGTTTATAGTTATTTGTGAATACTTACGGTTTTTATTATCCTAATACCATAGATAACAATGATAACTCAAAGTCCATCACTGTAGATTTGGCATTTGTACAAAATTTAGAACAATAAATAAAATTTATTTTAAACTAGGTTAGGTTAGATTAATTTGTCGGCGAAAACACGTTTAGTTTGCTGGCAACCTACTAATTGAGATCTATATCCCGGTTGGGACTTTTTTCATGAATACCGCACAAGACTCCCAACTGCTAAAGGGCTGGAATCAATACTGCAGCCAGTGAGACTATGGCATCCTTTTAGAAAAATGTTGTGAGGCTGATGTTAGTGGGGAGCGAAAGGTTATTGGAAGAGGGAGGTGGGGAAGAACCTGGCTATTCAGATCTGGTCACCAAGCGTCCCTGAATGGTGATCTTAACCAGGGCGATACTGATTATCTTCCACTCTGGATCATACAGCAAACGTACAATATATTATTTTTTTTCTTTACCTTTATAGCCAGCCACCGCATTAAATATCTATCTTGGATATCCAGATGATGTCATGGAAAATTCTAAGATCCAAATAATTATCGTTTACCGTAGATATTTACGGTTCTTTCGTTCTGATTAGGCACTCATAAATAAATACAAGATAAATGAAGAAGTAAATACAAGATATATCAATAATTTAAAAATAGGGAACTTTTAAAACAACAGAATATATTATTGTTTTTGAACTACGTATTTTTTGTTTGTTTTAAATTGGATCGACTTAAACCATAGTGAACTAACTCACTTTGCAATTTTTGAGTTAGAGCTTGAATTGAGGGATCCAAATCATTATCTAGCTCTGCCAGAAAGAAGAACCAATCAAAGAAAAACTATCTATGATTGGTCAAGACAGTATTTCTCTGGTTGGTTCTCTCTGGCAAAGTTAGATTATGATTTGGAGTCCTAATTTTAAGCTCTAAGTCAGAAACTGCAAAAAGTGAGTTAGTTCACTGTGGTTTAAGACGATCCAATTCATCTTTATATTTCAGCCTGACTTCAAGATAGTATCAATTTAAGCATGGACATTGGACATTTTGTTTAACAACAAATTAAATCATTTGGTTGTTGGAGGGTTAAGAAGTGAAAAAAACTAATAATAATTAACTTATTGACCTTTCTTCGACATTACCCATCGCTCTCCAGCCTCTAGTACGGACGCCCTTGAAAATATTATTACCATTTTGCGTTGTTTACATTTTGATAAACTAATTTTAGTTGTGACGTCATTGGCATAGATAAGAATTAGTGTATTCTTTAAAAAATAATTACTCTTGATATTTTTAAAAGCCAGTTTTTGTAATTGTGCGCTTTTAATATTCCCACGTTTACGAAATGGCGACGGTACAAAAAGGCAATAAACATACGTTCCTCATCACAATAATGCTGCAGCTCTTTCTCATACATTAATTATGGTGAGACAAAAGATGAGACACACATGTACGTATGTCTCATGGTAGGTAAGCATAAAATATATAGAACGATCTATTTTCGGTTTACAATTTTTATTAATTATAATTTTTCCTACACAATCTTTCCTTTATGTACCTACATCCGAATAATACAGGTGCGGCAGCATAACTTTTTTTAAATGCGCGCCATTCAGTCGGTTGATTTTGTAGCGGAGCGCTAGTGATCTCGTTCGAGAGGCGGAACTATAAAGTTTTTTCCCAATGCAGTTTAGTTGCCATCACGCATTGGAACAGTGAGGAGCGTGCGTTTGCCGTTGAGGCCTACTTTTCAAACGGATGCATATTCCCTGCAGTAATTTTTGCATGTAATATTATGTATAATGCTTAATTTTGACGTGGAGAGTGTGGTCATGAACTCCGCGAATTTCTTGTTTATGAACATAAATACAACTTTAATATGTTAATCGTCCAGTTGATTAGTCAAAAACCTCCAAAAAATGTAAATTTATGTTGAGTATGCAGTTATGTACGTTCAAGTGTATCTACCCTCTATCTCAATGATTCCCAAAGTGGTAGTAGGTGGACCCCTAGGGGTCCACTGGAGACCCGATGGGGGTCCACGTAGACGTGATAAAGAAATGGGGGTCCACGAACTGGTTTCGTGCCCCTTATCCATATCCCATCCCACCCTCCGTCTCATATCCCATTACGCCCCCTCCATACAGCACACAATGGGATATGGGTGTACTGTACCAGGATGGGAACATACCCCATCCCCGTCCCATATCCCATTACGCCCCTTCCGTCGTGGCAAATATAATCTCGAATACTGGTCCATTTTGCCCCCGTTTGAAAAAGTTGTAGATCCGGTTGGGAATATGGTAGAAATGTACCAGCAGGGGATCCACCGTGACCAGTAAAATTTTGAATGTGGTCTACGAGAAAAAAAGTTTGGGAACCTCCGCTCTATCTGGTACAATACTCAGATTACTCATAAACATCACCAAATCAATTACCTATAATCCAGAAAAACTTGTTATTAATAAAACTAAAACTTAAAAATTAAAGAAGATATTTAATTTATTACCTGACAATATAAAGCAACATAATTCTATGAATAAGGTTAAATACATGGTGAAAAATTGGTTATTGGAAAAAGAATATTTATTTTGATACTTATGATAAAATTTATGAAAAAATGTTTAAACTGTAGATAAAAGATGTAAATTATAACTTTAAATATATTTGTAAGTAATTATAAGCACCTGCTGTCAAGCCAATTGCAATTGGCTTAACGGGACTGGATTGTTGATTTATAAAATAAATAAATAAATTTAAAAAAAAAAAAAAAAAAAAAAAGTTATGTTTTCTTGTTCAATAGTAGGATATTTCAAGATGTCATACTAATGCACCTGACCGTTATGCATCCCGATGTTATTGTATAGCATTTTTAATATTTAAACACCGACACGTGTAAATAATATTTGATTTATGGTGAGCATTAGAATATTGCTTTCCTCAATACTAGGAGGCGGAATGCGGAGGCAAAACAAAAATTCCAGAGCCGCTAATTATTAAAGGCAAAACTATTAAATTATCGTTATTTGACCGGTCTAATTTGTTTTATGGAGCCAACAGACTTAGCTATAAAAGATAAAATATCATTAGGTTTTGGCCTATTTCAGCATATCGCTTGCCATACATTCACAATGATTTTGCCTCCGCATTCTGCCTCCTACTCATTACTCATTAGGTATCTCAAAACTTAGTATTTGTAGATGTCTGACTAATCAACGGGACGATCGATATAATATGTATTTTTACTTCCACAATAATGTAGCTGTGTTAGTCGTCTAAATACCTGCCTCAAACTGTAAAAACCACGGATATAACACAGCAAGCATTATACTTTTTTATGTCAGACTAACACTCAGCATACAGTAGTTTCTTCCGTTGTATTTTTATTATCATTATAAACCTACGCGCCGCTTTTCAACAGAGAAAAGTGCGCGAAAGCGTTCTTGACAACAACGGCCGATTCGGAAGCGTTCGGCTGCCCTCGGTGCACTTCGGCAAACCTCGGAAAACCTCGGATCGGGCCGATTAGCTGTCAGCTGGCACGCGCGATCAGCTGTGAGCCGTGGCGGCGTAAAGAGGCGCACACACGCGCAATTATGATCGTACTGAATGTATTATATACGTATTCATTATAAGCGTGTGTGTGCTCTGTTAACGTGTAGGGGCAAGCGATTTATTCATATCAGAAGGTAGTATTGTGACTTGTATGAAAATATCGTATAATCCTTTGTAACATTACGAGTTGATGAAATCTTTTTGATGTTTTTGTAGGTAGTCGGTTATTGTTTTATTGTTTTTTTAATTGTCTCTAATCCCTTTAACGCAATAAGTACCTACTTGCTTCGTCAATAATAAATCAAAATACACTTGCAATTAACTATTGTTATTTACAGTAGAGAACATAGATACGTATCGATTTAAGAAAGTGTGTAATTCCACCGTTTGTATCTCTGATATCGAGTCTACATAATTATTTTAATTCTAATTTGTAGGAGAAAATATGTATTTCATTTGGTCGGTTCTGTGTTGGAGTTAACCTAACTGTTTTTTGAATAGGTACATAAAACGACCAGTCTATTTATCCGAAAACGCTTCTAGAGAAGCACACAAACGTGTACACAATATGCGAGCTAATAAGTAGAAATAAGCATTTTAAAATCGTTGACAATTGCGAATTTTAAAATTTAAGCCGTGCGCACGTGCGCACGTGCGTAAACGCATAACTGATCAATATAATTATTATTTTAGTGGAAATAAATCACTTCGCATACACCACCATTTAATCAAAATAATCGACGTATCTTAAATTGGGTTTGTATCATACTTCGAGTAAGAACTACCTAGATTACCTTCATTTTTTTATTAGCCGCTATCTCTTTTATTAATGATTGCAAGATTCTTCCCGAACTAAATGCAATCTAGATAGTGTATTGGATAAGTATATACATTTTTATTTTAATGTGCAACATCTATTGAGTTTTCTGTAAGTCTAGGATGAATATTTTTGGAATAGCTTAAAAAGTAAAACCACAAAATATAATACTTATTTGATGATTGAAGACAATATTAATGACCCTCACACGAAAATTTGAAACAGAAAAATCAGAAAAAATCAGTCGAATCTAAGAATTGAACTCGGGATCCATATAAATTAAATCTAGAAAAATATGAATTTGAAAATAATGCGCATATCGTAGTCGCATCAGCTATATTATTAAATATTATTTTCTTTTCAGTAATAAGGAAAACTAAATAATAGCACGCACAAAAGAAATATTGAAACACCTTCACTATTTTCAGTACGGGACAATAACTTTGATTTTAATCGCCCAAAATCATATTGTAAATATTAAAACACAATCTATTTAAAAATATTTATTTGTAGAATTCAGTAAAAATTACAGTGTAATACATATAAAATAATATTGTTAATTTATTTAAAACAGTGTAATACATATAAAATAATATTGTTAATTTATTTAAAATATACTCATTCATTATTATTGTTATAGCTACTGAAATTAATTTTACACGGAAATACTAATTTGTGTAAAATGAATTACCTACATAAATCATGATTATTGTTCATACGCTGTCAATTGGGGACACTTATTAAAATTAAATTATTAGAAAGGAATTAAAATTAAATTATTAGAAATGAATTAAAATTAAATTATTAGAAAGGAATTAAAATTAAATTATTAGAAAGGAATTAAAATTAAATTATTAGAAAGGAATTAAAATTAAATTATTAGAAAGGAATTAAAATTAAATTATTAGAAAGGAATTAAAATTAAATTATTATAAAGGAATCAAAAACAATCAAAGGAGACAGGTCAAGATATTATACTTAATCTTACAACAGAAGTTAGAAAATCAGAACGTCATTGAAATCTCAATTTTTTTTCACCATCTCCATGCAGATTCACACTTATATCAATTGAAGAAAAATTTTCCATTATGCACCACAAGAACCAAGGATCCGGCAGGTAGAAGAATCCAACAGTAGTCAGATATCAGCGCGATGACCTGAGTTATTGAAGTCAGGATTATCAGATCCTTGACAAACTCAGCGTAGCCCCCATCAATGTTCAGGTCGACTCCGCAATCCAAGATCTTGCCCCTGTCGTCGTGAGAAGGCCAACTCACGCAGTACATGAGCTGGTAGCAAGCCACGTTGATGAGCGAAGACACAACCAAGCAAGCAACACTGATGCACGTGATATCCTCCCAATAAAATATTAAAGTCACCAATGAATACACGGTAAAGGACAATATTCCCATGTTTCTGTAAAACTCGAGAGTCACTGCATTGTCTTCTATGATTTGATTCTCTGATTTGTTCGGGGGTGTATTCAGCGCAGTTGGTGGCGACATGTTAGTTGGTGGCGACATGTTAGTTGGTGGCGACATGTTTTAACGGGTTTCTGACAGATTGATGAACTTCTTAGCCTCAATAACTGATTACAACGTGAATTAAAATGTTGCTCGCCGGGCAGCTGACCGCTGAGTGTGACGTGCGAGGAGTGACAGTAACAATAATAACCATAAACCAAACCACCCACATAATAACATACAATAAACATTAACTGTGGAAGTACCCATCTCCAGAATTTATAACTGACGGTAGGTGCACGATGTTGCCCTGGATAAAATTTGTTTTGTTATAAAAAAAAAGAGAGCAGAAAAATCGCATATTATTTGTAAACAAAAGTCCGTAAATATGGATAATATAGTACGATACAATTTTTTTTTTAAATTAAATAAAAAATTTATAAATCAAATAAAATAAAGTTTACGAATAATTGACAAGTGTGTCAAAATACGACGCGTTCTACCCTGCAATGCTTTTTTGTTTATTTTCAAAATAGTTAGTGAAAAAATGTCTTATTTTCAAACACGACCTGATTTTTATGTATTCTAAAATATAAACATAAATACAAATTTTAGAATCATTTTAATGGTTAAGAAATTTTTACGTGCGCAAATAAATTTTGTTGGATTAATCTGTGTCATTTCACAGTTAATTAATTAAAAATTATGGTTCCAGAGTGAATATACTCTCAGTATCGCCCCGGTGTAAGACCACCATTCAGAATTGACATGTTGCTTGAAATGTTTTCAGCCTTGTTTGGTGACCAGATCTCAAAAGTCAGATTCTTCCTCACCTACCTCTGCCTCGTATCCTTCCCCTCCCCGCCCTACTACCTTCAGCCTCACTACATACCCTAAGGCTTATTACCCATCCGATCCTTGAATCGGATGTGTGCGGTGTTAATCCGATCCGATTGTCAGATCAGACAATCGGAAAGCCAAAGACTATGGCATCACCAATTGGGCTGTGCGCACACATCCGATTTTGCTTTCCGGTTGTCTGATCAGACAATCGGATCGGATTAACACCGCACACATCCTATTCGAAAATCAGATAGGTAATACGACCGGGCCACGCCCTTTTCAGACCGGATTGGACGGCCGGCGTGGAAAGGCGTGGCCTATTTTTATTACCGATTAGGTTTTAGAATCGGATATTTTCGGGCTTTCATAAGAAATGTATGGCGCGAAGGCCTTCCGGTTGTCTGATCAGACAATCGGATGTAAAAATCGGATGAATGCACCCATCCTTTACTGGCTGCACACTGGAGCAGTTAGGACTCTTGTGCGGTATTCATAAGTAGGTAAAATAGTAAGAAGTAGTTGGAAGCTTGGTCCTTGAAGTAATTTTAAATTTTAACGCAAATAAATAACCCTTTGACCCGCCATAAAGCTTTAATTATGCTTGTCAAGTAGTACAAGTGCTGAGATTTGTGCAAGTATACTTGAAGGTGTGTGGGACGAATATTGCACAAGTTTGATCGAACTTGTGCAATATTCGCAATGTTCTCAAAACCTTATTCTATCTGTTCTACTTCCCCCTTTCCCCAATAATCGTGTTTCACAGTCCCAGTAGCTCCTGACGTAGTAACCTGGCATTTACGTTATAATTCATTACCTAAGCATCAATTTACAACTTATAATTCATGATGTTCTTTGAACATTGGGAAAAATGAATGTTTTAGTTCAGATCCAATAATAATATATCAACCTTTCTTCGGTCTGTGAGTGGAACACTTGTCTGTTAACCCCTCAGGTCTCGACCATATTTTGTCAGAGGGTCATAATATGTCCGCTTTGCAATAAAATCCAAATAAATGCAATGTTTCTGAACCTTTCCGAAAACTAAAAAAACTGATAATGAAAGGTCGTAAAATACGCTTTTAAATTCTATAAATCGAGAAGAACATAAAAATTTTGCATGCAAACATAAAAAAGTTTTAAAATGATTCACTACGTTTTTTATTAAATAAAATTGCTGATACAACTAAAATGAAGAAAAATTTAAAAAAAAACACACATATTTTATTGAACGAAATTAATTTTAAACGTTATTGTCACCTCACTTTTTTGTCGTTCCATGTAAAAATAATTTTTTTAATATATATTTTTTTAAATTAATTTTTTGAGAAAGATAAACATTCCCGGGTTACGAATAACCCAACAATGTTTGAAAATCTCCTACTACCACCACAGAAAGCCGAAAATGTTCCTTGTATTGTGATGGAGGACTTAGCCAGCCGAGGAATCGAACACGGGACGCCCGGGTGGCACCCAAACGCGATGCCCACTCAACCACTGACCGGTCGAATAATAATAAAAGATTCCCAAAGTTTCATAATATTTTTTTCAATTTTCGATCCTTCGCTTTGGTTTCATAAAAGTGTACATTTCACTTATTTTGTGGTTTACTTTTATATTTAAATATAAAGCTTGGTATTTTCTCTTGCTAACAACGTTTACATCATATTTCTCACTATGATAGTAAGGGAGAAACAACGATTTCTATGAGACCTATGTGAGTTGTTCCGAAAAGGGAACAAATTAGCCTGAGGGGTTAAGGAACAGGGCGAGGGTAATAATGTTCAGAGTCCTTATGATCAACTAAATATCATACCTGATTTGATTGACCGGAGGTGTAGCGCCGTAACGGCCACTTTATTAGTACAGAGTCCATAATAAGTGTTTACGAGTATTGCCCGCGCGAAGCACTTTCATTATTTGCTAGCGATCAAATATAATTATGTACATTTTTATCGTTAACTACCATTATTTTACAACCCTTTGAGAGAATTAACACTTTTTAATGAAGTGACAATAGCAATTTATGACTCTGACAACCGACTATTCAACAAATGGCAATTCAACACCTTCGAAGCCTCATTAACCCTGGAAAGATAACGTTAAAGATATTTATACACCTTAAAGACGTACTGAAGTTTAAAAGTGTATATTTTACGTATTCTCATACTTACACTGTTGAAAGGAAGTTGAATAATTAGTTAAAGGTTTTATACTTCAAATCAAACCAAAATAATTATAAAAAATATATTTTTTATTTTAAGAAATAACAAAATGCTGTAAACCTCTTAGAAATCAACTTTAAACTACTAAGACTTTTTTTTACGAAATATGATGTTTTATTTTATGTCTAAATCGTATTTTTTATATGTTATGAAAGTTTAAATGCTAATTAGTTGTTGCACTTAAAGATAATAACATTTTTAATAAAATAATTATAAGAAGTCCGAAAGTTACACAAAAGATAATCATACGTCTTTCGAACGTATGGTGTATTTTATCTCCGTAATTATTGTACTTACCGTGGTGACAGAGCCGCCCCGCGCCAGCTATGCTCGGCAACTGAGCTAACTGGGATAGACAGCGCGCCACGTTGCGAAATAAAAAAATTGCAATATTTGTGGCTCGCTTACGTTGCAAAGACGTAGATTATCTTTCTAGGGTTAAAGTGAAAAATAGGGCATCGGCCTCAGTATTGCAGAGGAAAAAAGAGAATAATAGGTAGGTACTCATAGATTACATTACTGTAAAATACAACAATATTTTTTGCATTACCTCTTTTATCCATTATGTTATAGTAAGTAAAGGTCCCAAAAAAACATTCTAATGAATTTTCCACCATTCCCCTCTCCCCCTTTCTCCCTTATCCCTCCCAGGATTGAACCCCCTCCCTCGTCCCTTAGGGTCGAACTCCATCATGTGAATGCTAGAGCTACGCTCTTAATTTGGTGCAAGTTATGTGAGTAATGATAAACAAAAAAATCTATTATTGGTTCAGTTTGTACATAATAGTAACCTTTCCTTATAAATAAAAGTAAAATGTTGGTTATACAAAGAAAATAAAATTAAAACAAAAACTAGGTTATTGGATATTTTTTATAATTTTTTTATAATTGGATATTTTTTATAATTTACACAAATGAATTAATTTTTTTTTTATGTAAGCACTTTTTAGTTCAATGCTGCAGGCCTCTATACAAAGATATTGAAATATAAGGAGATGGGCTATCGGTAGTTTTTACTGGGTGGGACCGTAATTCTTGGTATCGCCGATATTTTTAACCAATACTATTGCACACGTTCAAAAAATCAACAAAATGAACGAATTCTTTGCGTATTCAAACCATATTGTTAACCAATACTACTGCAGAACTTCAAAAAACCAACTGAATTCCATATTCAAACTGTTCCCATTAGGTAGTGGTCGGGCGGACGTCATAGCATATCTCCTTATATTTCAATATCTTTGCCTCTATATAACAGGGTGATTATAACTTTTATATAATCTTTATACAACACAGGCTTTTATATAACAGATGTACCAGACACAAAATTATAACTATTATCTGCTACAAAGAACTAGACGATATCACATCTTTTACGATTTAAAATCTATCAATTCAATTTTATTTTTTGTACCCGAAAGAATACGGAAATCGAACTCAAAACCATCGAATCGGAAAGCAGAAGCCAGTGAATGACCACAAGGCCTTCATTATACATTTACCTGAAGCATTTATAATTTTTAACTAATAGAATGAAAAGTAGCGACTATCGCTTTTATTATTTAAAGCCGTTTTATTTAAATTAAATTTATAATCAACTGAAGTAGTAAATCACCGAAACGAATCGTAAAACGCAAAGCGAATCCGAGCGATGTTAAGTTGTTATTTTGTTCGAAATCGAATACAAAGCGACACAAGAATCCAAATTATTTATATGTGGAAGTGTTTATCGATGTATATACAGTGTTATCAAATTGTATAGTTCACAGGCATACCTAAATATAACAGCATGATGGGTTCGATTCCGTGATTATTCCGACCACGAATATTGCGCACAGATTATATGCGCAACGAAAGCTCCGAACATGAATTTTCAGATCACAGATTTTTCGAAAAACTCCGAACACCGATTAAATCGCGCCAAAATTTTCCATGCACTAATTTTTGCTTCTACGTTTATTTACTCCGAGGGTACACAGAATATTCCCCACACTGTTTTCGGATTCAGATTATTGCACACATTAAAAACTACGAACAATAACTGAAATGAATGATTATTCGGACGATATTAATGCAATAGATAAATGCAAATAACTAGAAGATTGTTAAATTATTTGTATTAGCCGAGGATTGACAACAATTTTTTTTTCGTCTTTGTCTTTTATACATTAATTGCATTAAATATTACATTAAATGAAATTTTAAAACATGGTCACCCAGCATGTTTTCATTACTATGTATTAGGGGCCATCCATAAATTACGTCACATGAATTTCATGATATTTTGACCCCCCCCGTCCCTGTCACACATCGTCATATTTGTGAGACCCGCTCCCCCCTAGTGTGACGTCACATATTATGCAATTTTACATCTAAAATTTTTTTGTGTTGTAATAATTTAGATTTTTACATGTAAAGTCACAGAGCTGATGATCCCCCCATACCCCTAGTCGCACAATGTCACATTTTTATTCCCCCCCCCCCCCCTTAAGGTGTGACGTAATTTATGTATGGCCCCTTAATTACCTTTAGCTTAGTAGGTAGGTACCCATTATCTGTAATAAATATTAATGTAACAATATTGTACTTTCAATACCTATATTATTTGTGTGTGTGTTTGTGTTTTTTTTTTAATAAAGTTATTTACCTCAATACAGGCTTGTCATAGTTGAAACTTGAATTGTAAACAATAATGCCTATCATGTAAAAAACAATAAATAAGTAAAAATAAAATGCTACTCCTCACAAATTTAAAAAAAAAATTGTTTGCCTGTAAAGTCGGTTAACGAAAGATAATTTTACGTGATAACGTCATATAATAACGATGGAGTGGAAGAGAGATAGATGCGTCACAAGCCGAACGCTTAGGCCAAACGCTTCCGCGTTCCGCGCTCTCGCTTGTACGCTCGGCTCAGGCGAAACGTGACAATGAGTCATGCTTTTTCGTGCATGCAGCCGGCGTTCATCGATTTATAAGACGTTATCACGTCAAAAATTATTACTCGTAAAAATACGAAAAAAAATGTGTTTATTACTCTGAGATTTTATGAACGCAATAATCTAAGTCTGGAATATTATCTTTGCACAAAAATATGTACGTTCACAGTGTGTGGAGTATTAGTATAGTGTAGTTTCTATGTGTGGAGTTGTGTTTATTCGCATTTACAAAATGCTCGCATTTAATCTGTGTTCGTAGTTTTCCATGTGCGGAATCGTCGTGAGCGGAAAAATCCATGTGCAATATTGCTGTGTGGTCGAAATAACCCGAGCACCGCTGTATATGTGCATATGTATGATAAAGCGTCCGATCTAGATTATAATATATTGTGAGCACATTACCTGACTGAATTGCCATAAATTTGATTCGGATTCTGAACTCGCGAAACACAACAAAACAGCTGTCTTTATGTTTGTGTGCGTGACGGGTTTGAAGGTGTTGAAGTGAATGTGTGCATATCACTTTAGTGGTAGGCAACTGCAATGCGATAAGTATTTCGAAATTTTCGATTATTTTTCGAAATTTTTCGGTGGAATCAATAGAGTGTAAGAAATAGAATATCACAAGATACTGGCCTTGCACATGCACAAGCTATTCTCATTTTTAACATTATATATTCAAATATTATTCCAACCCTTGATGCGACCCTACCCAAATATTTGATTCACTCCGTCTTGTGTTCTATGTCTTCCTGAAGCGTCTCCGGCTTTTTCCATTCGTCGAAATAATCGAGAAATTATATAGGTAGGTACCTACTAAACAGGCTCACTCTAGTTCTATACGAATGGAAGCTTTTTGAGGTAAAAAAATCCACAATCCATATTTCAGAGAAATTTTAATATGGAAACTATTAAATGTCATAATTCACAATAGGTGTAAAGGATATCTGGAAATAAAGTACATATACTTCGAGTGCTGATTCTACCTGATGTAGAATTAAAAAAAGGAAAATAATTTTTTTTTGAAACTACGATGTTTTTTTGCCCATACAAAAATATTTTTCCATAGAAGATAATATGTGTTGTTTTTCCATACAAACAATTCAAATTTTTAATTTTTTTTCTTTTTACTTGTACAATCAAGCATCTCCCGAAGTTTGTGCGCTTTGCCCCTGGACGCCTTTTATATGTCGACGTTGTGGTTGTATTCTGCGGAAGAAAATGTATTTTTGTGTTATTTTCTTGTAGGTTTTCGAAATATTCGATTACTGAAATGCTTCAGAATCGAACAATTCTGATTTTGAAAGGTTTCAATTTCAATGTTGACCATCACTAGAAAGAGTGGAAACTGAACATTGTACGTGTTATATTTATAATAACGTGTATACGTTAATACCTACAATGTCGTATGTGTTTGTATTAAGTATTCACAGCTAAGTTTATCAATCCCAAATAAACGTTATCTGATAAATGAATATTGCCAATGGGAAATAGCAAATGACCAAACTGCTTGTGAACGAGCTGTGTTATAAATATAAATATTTTTGTTATTTCCATACTTAAGCAGTGGCGTTTTCTGAGTAGTACATATTATATATGATCTCTATTGACAACATGTTTGTTTAGCCTGGAAGGCATCTAACAAATGTTCAGCAATAATTTTAACCAATAGGTTAGAAAAATACATGGGTTTAAGGTAATTAAAATAATATTGGTGAGTACGTCGATATCGATTCAAAAATAATTTTTTTACATATAAATCACTATCCTACGAAAAGTGCTAACGCTAGGCTTCCTTTACGGCATTTGGTAGGTTATTATAAAGTTTTTGCTCTTAAGTAAATAAATATGATTGTATTTAATGATGAAATGATCGCAAATATGGGTGACCCGACAATTAATCCCTTTACAGTAAGCCCCCCGAAATTATAATTTTTATAAAATCATAATTTTTCGTGTAATATTTAACAATTTTAAACCTGAAATCGACTCCCAAAATAACAAATGAATTTACAGTGTCGATTTTTTGTACTTATATCCTGGTATATACGGTACCAATGACTTGTAATTATAAGTAATTTTATCTTAGTGCATTTGAATGAAAATATGTTTTATATCTTTGTTATTCGACGGTACATCTTCTCTGCACACCCCTTCGGGGACACTTAGTTACGTTTTGTGTAAGTAGACATACCGTATTTTCCCTCGAACTCGGGCACTCTTGCTAAGTCAACAAGTGTAGCGAACCACTTGGGATGACATGCGGCAGAAGTGTTGATTATCCAATGAATGGTTCCCGGGGCAGCGGTACTCATACTCGCATGGTCTGGAATAAAAATTTCAGTCTTCCTCGGCTGTCCCCGACTTCTTCTACCATTGAAGTCTAAGAGTATCATAGTTCCATGATTGAAATCATTCTCTAAACACTCCTGGCTTTAATAAAAACAATCTTTTAAATTTTCAGCCAAACTTTCGAGCCAATCATTTTCAGCCTAATTTTTTTTGTGATTCTTTATGGCACCATTGATGTATTATATTGTACAACTCTTTGTATGGCACACATTTTGTAAGTATATACCGGTCCACATAATTTATTTGAAAGAAATACTTAGCTACAATCCTAGAAACGTTAATAATGAATCTAATGTTCGTTGTGTTCACGTGACAACAATTTCTAAATGCCACACAATGTATATAAAGCAGCAAAAACTCCAACGTTGAGCTCTAGCGCCGTGAAAATTGCATAGCTTTTTGGTTTAGAGTTTATGTATGTTAATGCAATTTTGAATCTTAAGTTTTAACCTAAAAAAATTAAAAGCCCAGCTGCCTAGTGGTTAATTAAGTTTTTCAAATGTTTCTGCTCCTTACACCGCTTAACATCATAAATGAGGAAAGAACAATTTAAATATTTTTATAATCCTTTGATCTAACGTGCTGAAGTGACCAAGTTATATAAAGTAGAATATAATATAGTCGGTGTTCTTGGCTCTCCACGCAGCGCCGAAACGCGAGGAATGGAAGATCATTCTCCACCATGGAAATTGGAGCAAGGGTCAATATCCGCAACAATGAGAAACCGACTGAAACAGAAATCCTTACATTTGTTAATGTTGAGTTTGAAACAATTTGTGGCGTTTGATTATCGTGAAAGCTTTTTTTTACATTAACTCCACACAGGAGGCCTTGAGGTAAATAATTTCCCTCAGGGCCTATTTCATCTTTGAAGATGCTGTGTGGAGGGTGTTTTTAAGGAGAGGAAGGAGTGAACATGGGTCTTAAAGAGACCCATGTTGTAGGAGGGAGGAAACACAGAGGCCGGCAAATCGTTCCACAGCCGAGCTGTTGAACTCAAGAACGAGTCGTAGAAAGGACCCGTTCTCATGTGACTAATGACAACCGTGTACATAAGTTGGGCGCGCGTTTGGCGTGTCTTCCGACTATGCACCGTTGCCGAAGGGATCAGTGACGCTAGTTCCTCGGAGCGTCTTCCATTGAAATACCGGTAGAACATGGATAGCATTCCCACCCAACGCCTGTGCTCTAAAGATTGCAATCCTTTCGTTAAGGTGGGAGAATCTATCAAACGGACCGCCCGCTTCTGCACAGAGTCGAGGCTATTTTTGAAGTATTTTGG
Organism: Glyphotaelius pellucidus; assembly: GCA_936435175.1. Classification (NCBI taxonomy): domain Eukaryota; kingdom Metazoa; phylum Arthropoda; class Insecta; order Trichoptera; family Limnephilidae; genus Glyphotaelius; species Glyphotaelius pellucidus. The sequence goes on along the minus strand of OW386548.1, from coordinate 5,935,796 downwards.
AGCTCCAGTCTAGAGGTGGCTGCCAAATTCAATCATGGTGCGCACTTGCGATTTGTACAGGGTTAGTAGTTGTGTACTATTAAAGTATCTGCGGGCCCTGTACAGTAGAGTGGGCCGATTTTTTTTTCTTCCGAATTCCTTTTGGCGCTAGTAATCTAAAACATCAAAAAAATTTAGTTTAAAAAAAAATCAAAAAATATCCTAAAGTTCCGCAAATCCTTTGAAGTTTGAGAAAATATCGAAATATTTCCATTTTTTCAGCCTTTGCCCAAAATATTCTGAAATAGTTTAATAATATCTATTTATGAGCTCTTGTTAAATAAAGTCTATAGCTTCGATGTATAAAACCACCATTTATTATTTTTGTAGTAGTATGGCACTAAACCACGTCCGCCCGCAGTCCCCAAACCCGCCCTTGCTTAAGCAGCGCGCAATATTGGCCGTTCCTTAGTCGACCAAGGACCCTCCGTTTCGTAATATTGTTGTGTAGGTAACTAAAAGTATTTTGAAAATATGATAAATATGAAAAAATAATATATTTTTTGTTTTTTTTTAAACTAAATTCTTTTGATGTTTTAGATGCAAAGACAACTTTTTATTACTAGCGCTTAAGGAAATAAGACCTTTTTTTTTCGCCAACAGTTGCGGCCCACACTACTGTACAGTACGCCCAGTTTTTGAGAAGCTAACTTTACTCTGGCTTCGATGGAGCCCCCAAGAGTTTGCAATGATGTTATTGTTGTAGATATGATGATTATGATGTATTTGATTATTTGATATAGGTTCTTGCCTACCTACTTTAATTGCCATGTTACCTAATGGTTTATTTGGGATTGAATATTACTTAGAAGATTTTTCATAAATATCTACCTAAATCTGTAAGGCACAAAATGTAATAAATCTTCTCTTCATATTTCGTACTTTTATTTATTCAGAGAGGTCCACAGTGCTCAAGATAAGTAAAAATGTTATTTTTATAATACACTGTTTTGTACACGAATTTGATCTGGTAAGCTTTTCAGCAAAATGAATTTTTATTACCTGTTGTTCACAGTCATGTGGCCGGAATTTCAGTTGCTTTTTAAGCTCGCTATGAGATATATTTACATTCGTCAAGCTGCTTTCTGATAGGAAACTTAGGACAAGATAAGCCGACTGGTATCAGTTCTAAAAATACTTAAACACTGGCATAAAGACTCAATCGAGTGATCACCGAAAATCTTTAGGAAAAGTCGAAAGCTTTTTCATTATTCAAGGGAAACCAAAATAAAACATTGGCCCGACACCTAGCCTATTAAAAATTTCCATTCTAATCGCATACCTATCTATAAAAACTTGCCCGGCAATGTTGATATTTGTCGCTATCACGTCCACGAAGGCTGACCATTTTCATCGTTAGCAAACAGCTGATCGAATTAATAACAATAAGTCTATAATTAGTTAGCCAACGTATAAAGCGATACTTTCATGAAGGCATCACAGAACGCGCATAGAACTCTCTTCACCTAAGCTAGGTAATTATTTGTTAATTTTTTTACTAATTCATTTATATTCAACCAGGCTTTTATAATGAACAGATAAAATATCAGGAAATTAGTGTGATTTTAATTTCCTAATACATAAAAATATATATTATTTTGTAATATTTTAGGTAATTTTAGATGTTTAGAAAATAAAATTGTTTGTAAGAAAACGGGGGAAACCTTGGGGATATCATGAGATACAGAAAATTAATATGAGTATAAGATAAAATAAACTTTTTGAATAGTGGTAAATAAGATAATAATACAGTTTTAATCAATACATAATGGAAGTAATTTTATCAAGGGAAAGTTATTTTTTTATAAAATAATTGTGTTTAAATATTAAGTTATAATAAATGATGGTTCTTATCACAATGATTAGGCATCTTTTTTAATGTAGGTACATTTATTTTAAAATTAAGTTTTCTTTATGATTCTTATAATGAATAGGAGGTGGAATGCGGAGGCAAAACAAAAATTCCGGAGCCGCTAATTATTAAAGGCAAAACAATTAAAATATCGTTATTTGACCGTTCTAATTTGTTTTTTTGGGCCAACAGACTTAGCTATAAAAGATAAAAGATCATTTGTTTTTGGCCTATTTCAGCATATCGCTCGCCATACATTCCCAATGTTTTTACCTCCGCATTCCGCCTCCTACTAATGAACAATTCTAAAGAAAAATTTAATACCTTTTTGGCTAACAGAAATAATCCTTACATAACCTCAGAAATCCTTTTAGATTTTCATTGCCGTAAGAATTATCGTGATTTATTTTTGGGGTATTTTGTCGTGTTGCGCTACCTCCTTTGTTAGCCAACGTTTCGGACAGCATTTCAGTGTCCATCATCAGGGGAGATGAGTAATTATTACACATTGCACATCTGCTCTTAAGTAATGCTGTCCGAACGTAGCGAAACACGGCATAATACCCCAAAATAATTTTACACTAACCTAACCTATTTTATTACATAGATAATGAGCAGATAATAATGGACTCGCTAACAATTGTGATTACAGGAAGTTAATACAAGGACCCTCATTGCTTTTTAATAGTAAATTGGGTTAGGTTAGGTTATCAAATGCGATTGCATATATATATCATAATATGGACGTCCACGAAACTAGAAAGGTTTGGATGCCAAAACGAATTTCCTTCCTCTAAAAGTGCGCTTCAATTTTTCAGGTAACCAGCGAAAAATAATTATAACATCATCTGTTTTCGAAGAAAGGAACCAAAATGAAAGAAAAAATAATAAAACTTGGGTTCAAAATCCGTTCCTTTGTGTATCGCACGTCAACTGTTCTACGTACTGGCGCACATGCCTTGGGCTTCTTCTCCGTGAAAAAATTATCAAAACAATAACCAACAAAACTAGACCACCAAGAAAAAAACAATTCAAAGGTATCTCTGTAATGTACGTTTTGATGAAAATGTTATGTGTCTTTTTACTTGAGCCAAACTCGCTGTGCTATGAAGTGGTTGCATTCGGGATGGTCAGGTGTGCACAGCGAACCTGTTTGTTCCGAGCAAATTCGAAGTTTGGCGGAGATTGCCGAACGCGACAGACCCACGACCACATGCATCTGAGTATTATTATTATTGCAACGAGATGCAAATCGCTGGTCCGCGTGCAAAAACCCTTTCCTTCATAAAAAAAAGCGAACCAAATCAAGGTGCTAAAATTATTTAAAATACAAATTGAACGACTTTTTGATTAGTTGTATTTTTGCTTGAAAGTATACTTGATTCTTTCAAGACAAGAGGCCTACACATTTCACTGCATTGTGTAGTTCGCAGACCGGAAAACTTCGCTGTGAAAATTGATGCGTGCCCAACAAAATCGTATCGTTTTAATCAACTTTATTTCTTCTTGCGTATTGTTGGTTGTACTTTTTGAAGAGGTGCGTTTACTGCTTGGTTTTGTGAGACGTTTGAGGCCTGACTAATGTGCAAATCGTCTTGGCGAGCGATCGTTTCCCAACATTTTTATAGCTCATTAATTTGAAGCTCGCATGGCCAAATTTTCATTTGAAACAGTCGAAATTCGTGCGTGTTCTCCTTGCATTACATTCTGTTATAGCTGTTTGTAGAATAGGTCATAGATAAAGATAATAGAAACAAGGGAAATGGGTCATTACTAGGCGCGCGTTCAAGTGTCACCAACATTTTTTTTATGTAGGTACTGCTAAGTGCAAATCGCATCTACGCACAGAGACATCATCCTCGTTTCAAATTCAGAACTTTCCTTAGCTCCATAGGAAGTCCGTGCTGTTTGGTCGTAGTCAGCACGATTTCTTGTCACATCTCTCTTTGTTTTGAAGTGAAACTTCTTTAGCACCGTTGTGATTTGAAACTCGATGAAACGGAAACGAGTGAAACTAAAAAGTGACATACAATACATATCTATAGGATTCAGCCTGCGAGAGAATGAAGAGCAATAAAATATTTATTTAATTCACGGATTTCAACATGAAACGATAAGACATAGTCCCACGCAAGTTTCCTTTGGTATAGTGGTATAAAGCGCCTAACAAACCTCAACGTCCAGACATTTAGAAGACCGAGGATCGAATCCTAAGAAATGCAAAAAAAAAATATTGTTTTGTAAAATCAACACCAATCTTCAAACCAATTCAAATTGAACAGGCAAAAGAAAACACAAAAGAAAGCGACATCTAGCGACTCCGAAAAAGAAAACACAAATACTAATAATATGTCCAAATTTATAGGAAAGGTGCACTGGAATTCGACGACAAAAATATAGGAAAAATCATCCTACACATCGATAAAAAAGTGCTTCGTAATCCCCCCACTCTTGTTTGCTTTAGTTTTCTGAAGGTTTCACTTCTACCGCGTGTGAATTGCACATTCTGTTTATTTTTTACTAGTTGGGTACCCGGCTTCGCCCAAGACATCATTCGAGTGTGTTCTGGAACGTTCCACATTGATGTTCCCAATTCCCTATTCCCGAACATTCCACAATTTTCCAGAATGTTCCAGGATGTTCTGGAATGTTGTGGATTGCTCTTAAATACTTCGCTACGCCTTCCAGAACTTTCTAGAGTTTTATCGAACCTTCTAGAACTTTCCGGAAGACTGTTCTTGCAATTTCAAGAGGGCGAAACTTCCAGCCCTTACATCTTCAAAAGCACGCCTTTTAGGTAAAAACGGGAACTCTCATCGTGGAGGGGAGACAGAGATCTACCACACTTTCTTTTATAATATATATTGATTATCTATGGCACAGGTAGTATTTTGTCCACCAAACTAACACTTCTTGTCTGAATTTTGTGAAAATGCTACCCATTTCTCGGTCGGTATGGTAATTTGAACTAGTTTGTTAGGAAAAATGAACGGCGTGATATGTTGTTCTGACGTTTACTTTCTCTCCGTTAAAAACTTATTCCCACGGAAGGTGAAATATCGCTCGCTATTAGCTGATAGATATTAGCTGAACAGTTATGTAGCGGGCTTGCTAAATGATCTGGCATCTTATACCATAACTCGGATCCCGGGTGCCATTCAAATAAATTTTAACCGATTTAGTCAATAATTAAGCAATGAAGACCGCCACAGCTTAAATGTAAAAACACTCTTGACTGGTTGTTTCGAATCGATTTCTATTTTTGCCGTGTTTTTAGATTTTTTTTGCATTTGTCCAGATTTCGAAGACGCCGTTAGTTCCGAGCAACGCTGCGCACCGGACCTAGCAAATGTTGTCTCGTTATGTGCCGGCACCTTTCGAAACCGAATTTACGTTGAACGAAATATCCCGTAGGTTTTTAGCTTCATATCTACGACGTCCCTAATTCCTGAAATGAGGTGTGTAGAAGCAAAGGCAGCAATCTCAACTTTCGTTTTTTTGAAAAAAATTCTAAAAACAACTGATATCTTTGCCTTTGATACATTTTTTCAAACTCTGATTTTGATGGGAGAAAGCTGAGTTTGTAACTAACCAGATTTGTAAATTGAATTTAGGTTATCAATTCAAATCACTATGAAACTGCATTTACAACTTTTTTCCGATATTTTGGAGATTGCTGCCTTTGTTTTTACACACCTCAAATCAAATAATTTATTATTGGCACTGAGCATAAAATGAAACATGCTTAGTAGAAGATTTCGGATCTGCAGTCCGCAGATAAAAATTGGGGCTCTGGGCCAATTTAAAAAAATGAATTGTGGAAGGGCTTCAGGTGCAATACAACAATGCACACCGCATGAAGTTCAGACTTATCAGGCACTGCAATGCCACCTCAATGTTCACGTAAGGGCGAGTTCCTGGATTTGAAGCTCTAATAAGAACCAGGGTGGTAGGAATGCGGGAAGGATCAATCCCGTGAATTGAATCCCTTCTGACTTCAGAATAGGGTTGGTAAAAATCATGATTTTTTTTTAAATCATAAAAATCGGATTTTTTTTTTTATTTAAATCGAATTTAAATCAGATTTTTTTAATCATTTGTCTATTTTAACTCGGAAGTCAATGTTATTGTTGTTCATTTTAATTATTAATTTATAAATTTAAAAAATCAATGTACATACTTTCCTTAAAGTCATAATTTTTATTCATTTGTTCAACATTTTACTGTACCTACACAATTATAATTTTGAACATTATAACATTAAAAAATTTTCACAACATAACAAAAAAGAGCATAGAAAGTAAGAGTTTTGTCTGTTATTATTAATATTACCTATTATTATTTCTTTGTTTTGGTTTTTGTTTTTGTTTCTGTTTTTTTCTTTAATTATTATTTTGTACATGTATTCTCTTACGATAATACTCTCCTTTCTCTATTTTCCCTTTGTTTCTCTGTTTTATGTTTTTGTTTTGTTTTATTCTTGTTTATAATATGTTCTTCCTTGATTATGTGACTAGGTGCTTACATTATATGCCGGATGTGTGGGTTTGCCTCACATTCCCCACATTCCACACACTCCCCACATTCTGGAATGAAGATCATTATTGTTAGTATTAAACATTGTTCAATGAATTTTGCACTAATCTATATACATGCGAAACATGGTGTAACTACCGAACCACCTCAATGGAACGACTCCGGATCCAATATAATGATGCATGTAGAATTATATTTGGATTCAGAAGATATAGCAGTGCATCGACAATGTTCACTGAATTAGGATTGCACGGATTCGCTGGTCTAATGAGACATCGGGTCACTGGAACCAGGATGCGGCTAATGGCTTCCGACAATGCAGTGGTGACCGCAGCGTTCCAGCACCAAACCCCACTCCTGAGTGAGCGCTGGGCCCGAGCTTGAAGAATAGAATTGATAGAATTGATTTTTTATTTATTTTTATTTTATTTTATTTTATTTTTTTATTTTGTTTTTTTTTTCCTATTCTATGTTCTAAAAAAAAATCTGTTGTGTTAAAATACGTTATAAAATACATTATATAAATATGTACAATCATATGGGACGTGTGGGATTGCACTATCCTCCCAACATCCTGGAATAAAATATTATTATTATTAATAATTTCAATATTTAACGCTCAAGAAAAGTTTACTATGTACTGAAAAAAATTCGATATAATAATTAAATGCACAAGAAAAGTTTACTATCTACTGAATAATATTTGATAAATGCTTTCAACTTTATAATATTCTATGGAGTAGACGCATAACTCACTTCTAGCACATACTACTTGCGTCATCCGTACCTACTATTTTCACGTTTCGACTATTTATTCCGATTCACACATTTGATTCACTTAACCGTCTAATGTCTTCCTGGGGCGCCCCCGACAACCTATTCCATCTTTTAATCGGATAATAATACGCCCTCAATCTTGTTATTGATTTCATAACCGATAGCGAATCGAACCCATGACCTCATAATCAGGAAGTAACCGTCCTACCTACACGCCACCATTTAGATATAACTAATACCATACATTAGTACCCTTTACACACAGAGTTCGGAGCGGGGCGTGCCTCGCGCCACTTCAGGCCGCCGCGCAGAAAAGTAAAGACCGAAAGTGAGATAACGGTTTACAGCGCAGTTCACTGTGAGGCTTTTCTGCGCGGCGGCCTGAAATGGCGCGGGGCACGTCCCGCTCCGAACTCTGTGTGTGAAGGGTACTATTATCTAAAACTGGTTATCATTTTCGTAGTAAGAATATTACCAACATAAGAAAATATCGTAAGTAAATCATTAATTGTTCGTTGCAAAATAATCGTTTATATAGACAACTATTATTAGTTAAATGAAATAACCTACTTTATTTCATTTTCACTTCTATTTTTAATAAAACATATCAACATGTTAGGCTGCGTGTATACACTGTATACATGCGCGTATAAAAACGCGAAACGAACCACGAACTCAGAATCAAGTCAACTCAACACCTTTTTGAAAAGTCTTAAAAAATTTTTGAAAAATAGCCCATAACCTAACCTAACTAGTAATCATTTTTCATAACTTTTAATGACTTTTCACTGAATTGTCCGGTCACCAAATTCGGTATACTGAAGATGATTTTTTTTTTAAATTAGCTCCACACAGGAGGCTCAGAAGAAAATAATTCCCCTCAGGGCCTATGTCATCCTTGGAAATGCTGTGTGAAGGGTATTTGTAGAAAAGGAAGGAGGGGAAGGAAAAGGGTATGAAGGGTGCGTAGTAATCTGGGGGTCAGTGTGTCCAGGAGTAACAGGACGTAAGTTATTGTCGCTCAGAGTCGCCAAACTGATGGAGTCTACCCGACTACCAGCTGCCTTCGGCTAACATCGGAACCGTTCGTACATTAGGCACGAACGACCTCCAATACATCCATCTCTCTCACGGGGTTGCAAATCGTTGTTCGGAGAGAGTCCAGCTGAGAGATCAAAAGGTTTCCTCCATTCCAGACACCAGTCCATCCCGATCGGGTCTGCCACGCAATTCGTGGGAAGATGCATCCGCCTCCCAGACATAGACAATCATCATCCCTTGAATCCGGGCAGCCCTGCTAAGTCAACAAACGCAGCTAACCATTTAGGGAAACCTGTGGTAGAGGTGTTAGTTATACAATAAATGGTTCCCGGAGCGGCGGTACCCATACCCGCCTCTTAATTTTATTGTTGTTGTTTTCTTTTAATTGCCGGCAACCCGGACGTTTATTTATTGGATATACCATATAAGAATAGACAAATAAATAGCCATATTTAGATAAAAGAATAGTTAGTGATTAATTAATTTTTTTTTAAATGTTTCATGGAAAATAAATGCAAAAAAAAAAAATTGTATTTATGTTATAAAAACTATTATAAAATAAAACAACAGAATCGAGGAGCATCCAAGATGCATAAATAATGGTGACCGGACAACTCGGAATGAAACCAACTCAGAACCATATCAGATAAGTAATTTAGAGTGATAAAAAAATATATATAAAAAATTGTTAAATAGGTTACGTTAGGTTAGGGTTATCGGCTAATTTGAAATTATTTTTTCAAAGCTTTTAATGACTTTTTAAGGAGGTGTTGAGTTGACTTTATTCTCAGTTGGCACGGAACCATAAATAATACATCAAAAATATTACAATATTGTTAATTTCAAATGACACCATAAAGTAATTTTGCAATTATTGAACAAACTATTATTAGTTTTATCCACTGAAGATATTTAACGTTAGAACTGTATTGTGGGCGTGTCCGCGCATACGAAGCTATGTCCGTTTTATCTTGCTTTGAATGAAAATAAACAAACATCGAAATTCTTTCTTGAACTGAAAGTCTATCATGTTCGTTCGATAAAACTCTTTATCCATATGATATTCACCAAATCGGTCGTCCATGGTTATCAGATATTCCGACAGACGATTGATAAATTTTAGCGCGGCCTTCATAGTATCGCATAAGTTTCGGTAAACCATCAAAGTACGCATATTTTTTTAAAATGTCGTTCGTTATGCAAAATTACTGGCTTATTTAATGATCGTATATATTGAACTAACGAAGCTCTTAGAAATGAAAAAAGTCGTATAAGCGATCCAATGACTCAAATAATGCATCTAAGAAGCAATCAATTTATTCCGTTCAATGTTTGAGAAACGAAAACGGTTGAAAAGATATGCGGAAAAGTAAATGCGGACTGCCAATGCATATTTAGGTTAGAATTTCAATTCAACATTGGAAATTACTTAATATTTTTACATAATTGATTGGCGTTTGACGTTTCGGGATGTGAATTCGTAGAGTCCGCCAGTGTCGCCAGCGTATGCCGATTTCTTATTTATTCCCTGTCAATATCGGTTTGGCTATAAATGGTGAAACAGTGCTAAGGACATCGATGTAAAATCATCGGAATTTAAGCATATCGAATATATATCGTAAAGTTATAGATTTCACTGTGCTTAGAGCTCAAGATAAATTCAAATTTATCGTCATGTGCACATTATTGACAACAGCAGTGTTCTTCCAAATTGATATAAATCGCAGTTCTATGAAATTTCTGTTCAGTGGTTTTACCTGTTTAGTGCACCTTGATATCTTGCGATATCTGCATTATGTTTTTTTAATATAATTATTACGAACAGCTGATTTTGACCGGTTATGGATAGTATCCGATATGGTAATACATTGCGTTTAATTTGTTGAAATATGACACCAACTGATTAATTATTATTTATTTATGATTTGCATAAGCACAGGTGTGAAAATAATTTGTCATAAATAATGTGCACTGCAAATGAAGCCTCGTATTTATTTCAATTTGTGACAGTGTTTACTTTCATATCATCGAATAGACGCCTTTCTAATTAAATTTTTATCTTAGCACTGCCAACATATATCTTCTACGAATACTTTGTGTTAAGCCTTTTTACTTTATGCCTCTCTAATTATATTTTTATCTCAGCACTGCCGACATATCTCTTCTACGAAAACTGTGTGTTAAGCCTTTTTACTTTATGCCTTTCTAATTATTTTTTTTATTGCACTACTGCTGACATATCATTTCTACGAAAGCTATGTGTTAAGCCTTTTTACTTTTTATTGAGAGAGGAAGGAGGTTACCCGAGTGTTGAAGATACGTGTAATATGTAGGGTGACCCGACAGTTGATCCGCCGACAATTGGCCCCCCGAAATGATATTCAATCTAAAATTATATTTTTTGCGTATTATTTACCAATTTCAAGCGTAAAATCAACTTCAAAAATACCTTTAATAATAAGTTGGTATGAATATGAGGGAATAACCAGACAAAACCGGAAATATGTCATTTTTAAATCAAATTTAAGATGTATTGACTCTTTTCCACAAAAAAAAATAAATTGATTTCGAAAGACTGTTCTTTTATCTAGTAAAGCTGTTTTTAAATTTTTGAGAAACTATATTTATTTTTAGTACAATAAGGTTTTACCGTAGGTCGTTGGCAGATTTGTTAAATTTTATTATTTTTCATTTACTCACAAATAATTGCCCAATTTGCCTTTAAAATCATGAAACACTAAAATCTTTAATGGCCTAAATCTTATAATTTAAAGCAAAAATAAATAAATTAGCTCGCATCCGTACTAGATATTTGATGCACTTTTAAATTACAAAAATAATTTTTCAGTTTTGTTGGGTAATTTGATCTCAAATCCAAATTTAAGATTTGTATGAAACTGGTCGAAATGGGCCGCGCATACGTTCCTCTTAATATACGACACACAGACACTTGAAAGTAATATTTGATGTATGGTGATCATTCGAATATCGCCTTCCTCATTATCTCAAAACTTAGTATTTGGAGATGACGGGACGATCGATATGTATCTTTGTATTCTGTGTACGAGTATAAGCTGTTTGTTTCTTACAAATAAGAAATAATCTTTTTGCAAATCATCAACACATATTATAATCAGACACGTTCGTTCAGCCTTCAGCAAGTCCGCTACTGTTCCGAGGTCTACTTTAATCGCTCGTTTGATTACTTTTCCTTATCAATCATACTGATGGCACTCGTCACTCATTAGGTATTTCTCAGCTGACGATAGAGTCAACGACCCAATGTTAAACGGATGTCACAAGTCGCGTGGGGATATGTTCGAATGTATAATGTTGTGTATTCTATGTCCCACCGCACACTGGCTAACAACATTGTATCTGAGCACGGTGGACTCTTCGATTATAAAACAAAAAGGATAAGAGAGATTGATAAACAAGGAAAAAATATAATTGGTTGTTTTTCTCGTATTTTGTAAGGCGTTGAGTAGGTTAAATGAGCACCATGTGAAGAACAAAAGATTTTTCCAATTCAAAATTGCTTCAAGATGTGCGTTTGTACCTTGAACAATTTGAACAATTCATCAAATTTCAAAGTTACTTTTCTAGCTCAGTGAAAGTTCTATTTAAGTTCTGTTATCATTTCAGTGATGTGAAACAACTGGCCAATAATGATATAATAATAGAACTTGAAAAATAACAATGAAATTTGATAAATTGATCAAATTCTGTGAAAATTCAACCGGCCCTTAGAGAAGATTGGATGCAAATATTTTGAAATTTCTTGGTATTTTCCTGCACAAATGAGAGAAGGGGCTTCCATCTCGGTTTAGATTTTCAGTCATGAAAATTATTACCGTCTTCCGATTCAATATTATATGTTAAACTTTTTTGTCTTGAAAAGGTTAGGGGGCAAATGTTGTTATTTTATAGGTTATGCAATACAACAATATGCAATTTTGGAGCTACGTGCAAAGTTAGTAGGTCATTTTTCCTCGTTAGTTATGGGTTCTTCTCTTGATTTCAATAACACCCTTAAATCTTGACACGGTCAGTGTCCATGCATACATTTACGGTCGTTGTTCCCAACTTTTCGGTCGAAAAATTTGATTCTCCGATCAGCTATGTGATTTGTTCAGTATTTCAATATATTCGCCTGTTGGTTGGAGAGTTGCGTTGAGAAGAGCGTATTTGTGCATTTGACGAGCCAAAATTTCGGCTCGACAATTGATCATTAATTAGTATTGGGAACAACGGCCAGAAGGGGGATTTAGTTATGGGAGTTTCTTGCACAATTTAGATGTTTTTTACCATTCAATAAAGAACCTCTACTAAAGGAACGGATATTTTTAAAAGATGCACCTGATAATAAGTTCTTACAACCAGAAACAATCTGTATTCCGTGTCAATGTAAAGCAAATGATGTATGATATAATACATACCAGTATAACTGATAACAGCATACTGGATCATACTTAGATTTTCAATACGTTGTTCAATGATATTTGGGTAAGGCGTAACAACTAAAAGGTGACTTTTTTTATTTTTATCAGCTTAAATTTGTAGAACTCCATTTTCATTTTTTATTTCTTTTATGTATTCAATAATACAATTATTCATAAAAACAGTTTATTAATAAACAAGTTCTGCTATGTAATTATTATTGCGAGTGACAGCTGTTTCGCCTTCTAAAGGAATTATCAAACTGTGGTCATGCCACTTACAGACGAGGTATTTATATGATTTCTAGAAAGGTATTTACGATGATCAATTTCTAATTTATGAGTAAACTGAATGAAATTATATATGGCTATTTCCCTATTAAAAGTTTCCCCGATTAATTGCATTGCTTAAATTCGACTGAAGGTCGTTATCTACTCTAATAATAATGTGAATTGTTCCCTAATGATGACTCATGGTTTTATTTTCTAGCTTAATTAAGTTTTTGAAATTGAACTTGGCTTGAACATATCTAATAAAAGTGAGGGAATTATATTTGTTTGTTCATTTATCAGAATATTTTTATTATTATTAAAATGTTTGTTCATATCTAATTGCTCTAAAAGATTGAGATTGCGTCCTTTATTTTGTATGTGTAAAGGAGTCGGCTTATTATCATCGCTAATAAAAAAAAACTAATAGGTGACACCCTATCAGAAGAAGCTCTCATTTTTGAAAAGGGCGTCTTATGTAATCACGACGGCCATAATTTGCGAAGTAAACATAAGCACAATAGACCTTAATAAACCATGAATCGCTTTGGTCCTCAAGAACGCGGAATAATTATGTTATAATAATTTTTTTTTGTATTCAAAACATTTTATTATTTAGCTCTATTTGTGTACCTACCAATCCTATTTGTTATTTCGTCGTTGGAAATAATGACATTAATGGCAATATTGCCTGTTTATTGTGTCCTGTGGATGGGAAATTAAAAAAAAATAAAGCTTTATAAATGCGCAATTGTTGAATTGATCTGACGAACGTGACGCTTCAATGGAGGTGTGCTGATTACTGATTAGTGATTGAACGTTGAACACGACAAAGTTAAATCAGCGAATTAAAGCCATTGTTATTACTTTAAAAGATTATTATTACAAATGATTACATTAATATTTTTCACTGTGTCTAGGATGTGACTGCTCACTTGATAATTAATTAAAACAAGTCCACGGAATATTGCAAAAAGCCTTACTTTTGTACTTTGGACTCGATTTACTCGAAAACGAAAGCTCAAATCAGTAAAAGCTTTACCACTAAATGTAATTTAAAATTAGATTTTCTTATAAGTTTCCCGCTTGTAGGTACTAGGAGTTTGCATAGTGACCAGAAAAATTGCTTTAAAAATGTTGGCATTATCTGCTAACTAGTTTAAATATTGATAATCAATTTGGAGGCGGGTTTAGGTACCGCCAACCGGAAACTATTTATTGGATAACTGCCGTAGATCACTCCGAGTGGCTCGCTATTTTTGGTGACTTAAGGTAAGGTTTTGTCTAGGTCTTGGCGGCACTTCGTTTGCACACCTACTGCGTTGCAGGCTGGATCAATAGAAACTGGTGAGTGAGACCATTTGCCTCTCCAGCCGGACTCTCTCGATCTACAGAAGGAGGGAAGGATTCATATATCCGTCACTCCGGACACATTGACACCCAGATTCCTACCCATCCCTCATACCTTTTTCCTTCCCAGACCTTCCACCCCCTCCTTTCACTAAAAATGACATAGGCTCCGAGGAAAATTGCTTTCCTCATGTCCTCTTGGCTGGAAATTATTTTAGACTTTATAACACACAATTGTGTACCTACTCCCATGAGGCAGCTACGTCATGCACAACTGACAACATGTTTGAATATTAAATCCATAGAGAAGAAAATAAATAGGTGCGTTAAATTGTAATATTTGATTAAATGAAGACACTTTGAGCAAAATTCAATCGAAAATCTGGAAACAGAAAAATCAGAAAAAGATATTTGCACCTCTGGGACTTGAACCCAGGACCTCTCTACTTTCCGGGCGAGTGCTCTTGACCAATGAGCTAAGATGTCGATATCCAATTCGGTCACTTTTAACTGTACCATACTTCGTCCTGGGTCCTGGGTCCTGGGTCCTGGGTTCTGTTTCCAGATTTTCGATTGAGTTTCGCTCATAGAGTCTTCATTTAATTAAATATTACAATTTGAGTTTTTACTCATAAAAGTTAAAATAAAAAAAATAATAAGTGTTAAATTGTAATAAATGTTATATTAGCTTCCCATCCTAAGAGAAACGATGCTGGTTAATTTGAAAACTCATAGATAATCTGAGGTCAAACCCCTGTTACGTTACAAATTCGAGAATTAGACTTCTCCACGGACTGGAGAATAAGGCGCCATATAGAGGCGCGCGCACTCTACCCCTTCCCGCGAGCGACAAATCCGAGCCGCCGCTAGACCGAACTCTCGCGGCAGCCGCAGTCTCCAGCAAGCCGGCTTACAGGGCCCACGTACCGCCCGAACATGGGCGACACCAGTTCAGTTTCGCCGTGTGCGCTTCCGGTCTCCGATGGACGCTGCGTAGCTTGATAGAATCAAGCGCGTGAAGCCGCTGTTGGCCCAAAACCAAACGTGAGTCAATTACCATGTTATCCCTTGTGTGCAATTAAATGTATTAACCCTAGCCACGCGTGATAGAGAAGAGAGACGGACATTCAAACTAACTTTCAGCTAGGATCGTTCCTTATGTATTATTGTGTCTCCTAGAATTGAATAAACTGTTTATGTGATAACCTACCGTGTTTTGCTTGACGAGGGAGGCCCTGGGACAATGGAGAAACGTGAAGTTCCGAACCACAAGCACTAGCCCTGAGGTTACGAGGAAATCCTGCTTGTGCCAAATCTTGAGCTAGTTATTATTTGGGGCAGATACAGCAGCTAATTGTATTAAATATGTGAGAGCTTTCTCCAACCCTGCCGATGGCGTCAGCACGCACGCTGGACGCCAACACTGGCGCTAAACGTGGGGCCATTTAAATTTTTTCTGTCCCACCACGGCCTCGTTCCCAAGCAACAATTGTAAACTCTGAAATGTTATTATGATGTATTGTTTATTCCCAATTGTCTAGCACTTCCAACAGGAATCTCGGCGCGAACATAATTTCGAATCACAATTTAAATTATTACGGACGCGATTTTATCATTTGTGACTCGTCACTCGACAAAATATTACCGGTATTCCAACGCAAGGTGCCCAACCTAGGAAGTTGTCGCTGCGAATAATACAGTGATTACAAAGTGTCGGCCGATTAAAATTGCTATTTTCAATACAAGTGAATAGTGGAAATAAACACAAATTAAAGAAGAATTTATTCAACAATTAAAATCATGTACATGATAAACAAATCATCCGCTTGGTCTCGAAAGTGCTAAATATTTTTAATAATATACTAGTTTGCAGCTCGCTGGTACGTTTCTTTAAACGAGACACTTGCTGACACCTAGGGAACAAGTGGATTTAAATTCTTTCTGTCATTTGACAATTAAGTATTTTTGACTCTGTCGTCTGATGAAACCGGATCATGCCATGCCATGCCAAAATCACATTCGAATATTGCAAAAAATACTAAATTCGCGTTGACGTGGATTCCTTGACATCTGACACTATAATACCTTGTCAATTGACAATGAAGGTAATATCTTGTCGAAAAGACGAAGGGAATTCGCGGGTAAATACCAAAAAATTGGTGCTGTTTAAAGCCAGGCTATAGGAAGCCGCGTAATGAAACCATGCCCCCAAGATATTGTTGAATTCTCAAACAAATTACTTCCACGAAAACTTGTGAAAATTTTTTTTCGATTTTTTTTAATTTTCGAAATATTTTTTTTTTTTCCAAAAACGCTTGGAGTTTTTCTTAAAAACGCATTGCCAGAGGAAAATCGCTGCGCAAATTTTCTCCAGTTTTCGGACTCTGAAAATTTTTCCGATTTTTTTTCCTTTTTTCGATTTTTTTTAATTTTCGAAATATTTTTTTTCCAAACGCTTGGAGTTTTTCTTAAAAACACAGTGCCAGAGGAAAATCGCTGCCCAAATTTTCTCCAGTTCTCGGACTCTGAAAATTTTTCCGATTTTTCCTTTTTTCGATTTTTTTAATTTTCGAAATATTTTTTTTCCAAACGCTTGGAGTTTTTCTTAAAAACGCATTGCCAGAGGAAAATCGCTGCGCAAATTTTCTCCAGTTTTCGGACTCTGAAAATTTTTCCGATTTTTTCCTTTTTTCGATTTTTTTTAATTTTCGAAATATTTTTTTTCCAAACGCTTGGAGTTTTTCTTAAAAACGCATTGCCAGAGGAAAATCGCTGCGCAAATTTTCTCCAGTTTTCGGACTCTGAAAATTTTTCCGATTTTTTCCTTTTTTCGATTTTTTTTAATTTTCGAAATATTTTTTTTCCAAACGCTTGGAGTTTTTCTTAAAAACGCATTGCCAGAGGAAAATCGCTGCGCAAATTTTCTCCAGTTTTCGGACTCTGAAAATTTTTCCGATTTTTTCCTTTTTTCGATTTTTTTTAATTTTCGAAATATTTTTTTTTCCAAACGCTTGGAGTTTTTCTTAAAAACGCATTGCCAGAGGAAAATCGCTGCGCAAATTTTCTCCAGTTTTCGGACTCTGAAAATTTTTCCGATTTTTTCCTTTTTTCGATTTTTTTAATTTTCGAAATATTTTTTTTCCAAACGCTTGGAGTTTTTCTTAAAAACGCATTGCCAGAGGAAAATCGCTGCGCAAATTTTCTCCAGTTTTCGGACTCTGAAAATTTTTCCGATTTTTTCCTTTTTTCGATTTTTTTTAAATTTTCGAAAATTTTTTTTTCCAAAAACGCTTGGATTTTTCCTAAAAAGCACGCGGCCAGAGGCAAACCTCTGCCCAAATTTTCAAATAACCCAAACACTTACAAATACGCGTTTTTTCGCAGAAGCATTTTTTAAAAAAAAATATATATACGTCCCCAGTGGTCAATCCCTGGCAAAATTTCTTTCCAATTACGGATAAAGAGTCGAGTTCTCGTTTTTCTCCCAACGTAAGGTCACCCTGACACGACCCTATACACTATGGAAGTCCCTCAAGTCACGCTGGGTATAATCCCCCACATTTCTACGTCAAAAAAGGAAGAACTACTACAGGCCCTGAGAAGTAGAAAGATTTCTCCCAGGAATAAATCCAAAAAATGCCTTATTCAATATGCTTCTTTCTACAACAAAAAGTACATCAGGAAGTTGCAGTTTCAACAGGAAGACACCTCAGAAATCATCTCTACCTCCCTCACAGTCTCCGAAGCAAAACCCTTGGTGGTACAAGCCCAGGAACAGACGAAAATATACGATTTGACAACCTGGAAGACGAAATACAACGGACTCACGGATGTGGAGGATTTCATCAACAGAATAGAAGAAACAGCCCAAGTCAGAGGAATCCCCGAAAGTATTCTGCACAGGAACTTCATAGACCTCATCGCTCCTGAAATGCTTACCTGGCACAGGATACATAAGAGAAAAACAAACTCATGGAGGGAACTCAAGGTGGCACTTTTATCCAGTTTCGGAGAAAAAAAGGCCCAACATAGAGTCAGGTTATCCCTACTCGCTATCAAGCAGCACTCCGGAGAGCCTGTTGCTAGATTCACACAGAGGGCAGAGGCCATCAATATTAAGCTCACCCAACCTCCAAGTCGCGTGGGGATATGTTCGAATGTATAATGTTGTGTATTCTATGTCCCACCGCACACTGGCTAACAACATTGTATCTGAGCACGGTGGACTCTTCGATTATAAAACAAAAAGGATAAGAGAGATTGATAAACAAGGAAAAAATATAATTGGTTGTTTTTCTCGTATTTTGTAAGGCGTTGAGTAGGTTAAATGAGCACCATGTGAAGAACAAAAGATTTTTCCAATTCAAAATTGCTTCAAGATGTGCGTTTGTACCTTGAACAATTTGAACAATTCATCAAATTTCAAAGTTACTTTTCTAGCTCAGTGAAAGTTCTATTTAAGTTCTGTTATCATTTCAGTGATGTGAAACAACTGGCCAATAATGATATAATAATAGAACTTGAAAAATAACAATGAAATTTGATAAATTGATCAAATTCTGTGAAAATTCAACCGGCCCTTAGAGAAGATTGGATGCAAATATTTTGAAATTTCTTGGTATTTTCCTGCACAAATGAGAGAAGGGGCTTCCATCTCGGTTTAGATTTTCAGTCATGAAAATTATTACCGTCTTCCGATTCAATATTATATGTTAAACTTTTTTGTCTTGAAAAGGTTAGGGGGCAAATGTTGTTATTTTATAGGTTATGCAATACAACAATATGCAATTTTGGAGCTACGTGCAAAGTTAGTAGGTCATTTTTCCTCGTTAGTTATGGGTTCTTCTCTTGATTTCAATAACACCCTTAAATCTTGACACGGTCAGTGTCCATGCATACATTTACGGTCGTTGTTCCCAACTTTTCGGTCGAAAAATTTGATTCTCCGATCAGCTATGTGATTTGTTCAGTATTTCAATATATTCGCCTGTTGGTTGGAGAGTTGCGTTGAGAAGAGCGTATTTGTGCATTTGACGAGCCAAAATTTCGGCTCGACAATTGATCATTAATTAGTATTGGGAACAACGGCCAGAAGGGGGATTTAGTTATGGGAGTTTCTTGCACAATTTAGATGTTTTTTACCATTCAATAAAGAACCTCTACTAAAGGAACGGATATTTTTAAAAGATGCACCTGATAATAAGTTCTTACAACCAGAAACAATCTGTATTCCGTGTCAATGTAAAGCAAATGATGTATGATATAATACATACCAGTATAACTGATAACAGCATACTGGATCATACTTAGATTTTCAATACGTTGTTCAATGATATTTGGGTAAGGCGTAACAACTAAAAGGTGACTTTTTTTATTTTTATCAGCTTAAATTTGTAGAACTCCATTTTCATTTTTTATTTCTTTTATGTATTCAATAATACAATTATTCATAAAAACAGTTTATTAATAAACAAGTTCTGCTATGTAATTATTATTGCGAGTGACAGCTGTTTCGCCTTCTAAAGGAATTATCAAACTGTGGTCATGCCACTTACAGACGAGGTATTTATATGATTTCTAGAAAGGTATTTACGATGATCAATTTCTAATTTATGAGTAAACTGAATGAAATTATATATGGCTATTTCCCTATTAAAAGTTTCCCCGATTAATTGCATTGCTTAAATTCGACTGAAGGTCGTTATCTACTCTAATAATAATGTGAATTGTTCCCTAATGATGACTCATGGTTTTATTTTCTAGCTTAATTAAGTTTTTGAAATTGAACTTGGCTTGAACATATCTAATAAAAGTGAGGGAATTATATTTGTTTGTTCATTTATCAGAATATTTTTATTATTATTAAAATGTTTGTTCATATCTAATTGCTCTAAAAGATTGAGATTGCGTCCTTTATTTTGTATGTGTAAAGGAGTCGGCTTATTATCATCGCTAATAAAAAAAAACTAATAGGTGACACCCTATCAGAAGAAGCTCTCATTTTTGAAAAGGGCGTCTTATGTAATCACGACGGCCATAATTTGCGAAGTAAACATAAGCACAATAGACCTTAATAAACCATGAATCGCTTTGGTCCTCAAGAACGCGGAATAATTATGTTATAATAATTTTTTTTTGTATTCAAAACATTTTATTATTTAGCTCTATTTGTGTACCTACCAATCCTATTTGTTATTTCGTCGTTGGAAATAATGACATTAATGGCAATATTGCCTGTTTATTGTGTCCTGTGGATGGGAAATTAAAAAAAAATAAAGCTTTATAAATGCGCAATTGTTGAATTGATCTGACGAACGTGACGCTTCAATGGAGGTGTGCTGATTACTGATTAGTGATTGAACGTTGAACACGACAAAGTTAAATCAGCGAATTAAAGCCATTGTTATTACTTTAAAAGATTATTATTACAAATGATTACATTAATATTTTTCACTGTGTCTAGGATGTGACTGCTCACTTGATAATTAATTAAAACAAGTCCACGGAATATTGCAAAAAGCCTTACTTTTGTACTTTGGACTCGATTTACTCGAAAACGAAAGCTCAAATCAGTAAAAGCTTTACCACTAAATGTAATTTAAAATTAGATTTTCTTATAAGTTTCCCGCTTGTAGGTACTAGGAGTTTGCATAGTGACCAGAAAAATTGCTTTAAAAATGTTGGCATTATCTGCTAACTAGTTTAAATATTGATAATCAATTTGGAGGCGGGTTTAGGTACCGCCAACCGGAAACTATTTATTGGATAACTGCCGTAGATCACTCCGAGTGGCTCGCTATTTTTGGTGACTTAAGGTAAGGTTTTGTCTAGGTCTTGGCGGCACTTCGTTTGCACACCTACTGCGTTGCAGGCTGGATCAATAGAAACTGGTGAGTGAGACCATTTGCCTCTCCAGCCGGACTCTCTCGATCTACAGAAGGAGGGAAGGATTCATATATCCGTCACTCCGGACACATTGACACCCAGATTCCTACCCATCCCTCATACCTTTTTCCTTCCCAGACCTTCCACCCCCTCCTTTCACTAAAAATGACATAGGCTCCGAGGAAAATTGCTTTCCTCATGTCCTCTTGGCTGGAAATTATTTTAGACTTTATAACACACAATTGTGTACCTACTCCCATGAGGCAGCTACGTCATGCACAACTGACAACATGTTTGAATATTAAATCCATAGAGAAGAAAATAAATAGGTGCGTTAAATTGTAATATTTGATTAAATGAAGACACTTTGAGCAAAATTCAATCGAAAATCTGGAAACAGAAAAATCAGAAAAAGATATTTGCACCTCTGGGACTTGAACCCAGGACCTCTCTACTTTCCGGGCGAGTGCTCTTGACCAATGAGCTAAGATGTCGATATCCAATTCGGTCACTTTTAACTGTACCATACTTCGTCCTGGGTCCTGGGTCCTGGGTCCTGGGTTCTGTTTCCAGATTTTCGATTGAGTTTCGCTCATAGAGTCTTCATTTAATTAAATATTACAATTTGAGTTTTTACTCATAAAAGTTAAAATAAAAAAAATAATAAGTGTTAAATTGTAATAAATGTTATATTAGCTTCCCATCCTAAGAGAAACGATGCTGGTTAATTTGAAAACTCATAGATAATCTGAGGTCAAACCCCTGTTACGTTACAAATTCGAGAATTAGACTTCTCCACGGACTGGAGAATAAGGCGCCATATAGAGGCGCGCGCACTCTACCCCTTCCCGCGAGCGACAAATCCGAGCCGCCGCTAGACCGAACTCTCGCGGCAGCCGCAGTCTCCAGCAAGCCGGCTTACAGGGCCCACGTACCGCCCGAACATGGGCGACACCAGTTCAGTTTCGCCGTGTGCGCTTCCGGTCTCCGATGGACGCTGCGTAGCTTGATAGAATCAAGCGCGTGAAGCCGCTGTTGGCCCAAAACCAAACGTGAGTCAATTACCATGTTATCCCTTGTGTGCAATTAAATGTATTAACCCTAGCCACGCGTGATAGAGAAGAGAGACGGACATTCAAACTAACTTTCAGCTAGGATCGTTCCTTATGTATTATTGTGTCTCCTAGAATTGAATAAACTGTTTATGTGATAACCTACCGTGTTTTGCTTGACGAGGGAGGCCCTGGGACAATGGAGAAACGTGAAGTTCCGAACCACAAGCACTAGCCCTGAGGTTACGAGGAAATCCTGCTTGTGCCAAATCTTGAGCTAGTTATTATTTGGGGCAGATACAGCAGCTAATTGTATTAAATATGTGAGAGCTTTCTCCAACCCTGCCGATGGCGTCAGCACGCACGCTGGACGCCAACACTGGCGCTAAACGTGGGGCCATTTAAATTTTTTCTGTCCCACCACGGCCTCGTTCCCAAGCAACAATTGTAAACTCTGAAATGTTATTATGATGTATTGTTTATTCCCAATTGTCTAGCACTTCCAACAGGAATCTCGGCGCGAACATAATTTCGAATCACAATTTAAATTATTACGGACGCGATTTTATCATTTGTGACTCGTCACTCGACAAAATATTACCGGTATTCCAACGCAAGGTGCCCAACCTAGGAAGTTGTCGCTGCGAATAATACAGTGATTACAAAGTGTCGGCCGATTAAAATTGCTATTTTCAATACAAGTGAATAGTGGAAATAAACACAAATTAAAGAAGAATTTATTCAACAATTAAAATCATGTACATGATAAACAAATCATCCGCTTGGTCTCGAAAGTGCTAAATATTTTTAATAATATACTAGTTTGCAGCTCGCTGGTACGTTTCTTTAAACGAGACACTTGCTGACACCTAGGGAACAAGTGGATTTAAATTCTTTCTGTCATTTGACAATTAAGTATTTTTGACTCTGTCGTCTGATGAAACCGGATCATGCCATGCCATGCCAAAATCACATTCGAATATTGCAAAAAATACTAAATTCGCGTTGACGTGGATTCCTTGACATCTGACACTATAATACCTTGTCAATTGACAATGAAGGTAATATCTTGTCGAAAAGACGAAGGGAATTCGCGGGTAAATACCAAAAAATTGGTGCTGTTTAAAGCCAGGCTATAGGAAGCCGCGTAATGAAACCATGCCCCCAAGATATTGTTGAATTCTCAAACAAATTACTTCCACGAAAACTTGTGAAAATTTTTTTTCGATTTTTTTTAATTTTCGAAATATTTTTTTTTTTTCCAAAAACGCTTGGAGTTTTTCTTAAAAACGCATTGCCAGAGGAAAATCGCTGCGCAAATTTTCTCCAGTTTTCGGACTCTGAAAATTTTTCCGATTTTTTTTCCTTTTTTCGATTTTTTTTAATTTTCGAAATATTTTTTTTCCAAACGCTTGGAGTTTTTCTTAAAAACACAGTGCCAGAGGAAAATCGCTGCCCAAATTTTCTCCAGTTCTCGGACTCTGAAAATTTTTCCGATTTTTCCTTTTTTCGATTTTTTTAATTTTCGAAATATTTTTTTTCCAAACGCTTGGAGTTTTTCTTAAAAACGCATTGCCAGAGGAAAATCGCTGCGCAAATTTTCTCCAGTTTTCGGACTCTGAAAATTTTTCCGATTTTTTCCTTTTTTCGATTTTTTTTAATTTTCGAAATATTTTTTTTCCAAACGCTTGGAGTTTTTCTTAAAAACGCATTGCCAGAGGAAAATCGCTGCGCAAATTTTCTCCAGTTTTCGGACTCTGAAAATTTTTCCGATTTTTTCCTTTTTTCGATTTTTTTTAATTTTCGAAATATTTTTTTTCCAAACGCTTGGAGTTTTTCTTAAAAACGCATTGCCAGAGGAAAATCGCTGCGCAAATTTTCTCCAGTTTTCGGACTCTGAAAATTTTTCCGATTTTTTCCTTTTTTCGATTTTTTTTAATTTTCGAAATATTTTTTTTTCCAAACGCTTGGAGTTTTTCTTAAAAACGCATTGCCAGAGGAAAATCGCTGCGCAAATTTTCTCCAGTTTTCGGACTCTGAAAATTTTTCCGATTTTTTCCTTTTTTCGATTTTTTTAATTTTCGAAATATTTTTTTTCCAAACGCTTGGAGTTTTTCTTAAAAACGCATTGCCAGAGGAAAATCGCTGCGCAAATTTTCTCCAGTTTTCGGACTCTGAAAATTTTTCCGATTTTTTCCTTTTTTCGATTTTTTTTAAATTTTCGAAAATTTTTTTTTCCAAAAACGCTTGGATTTTTCCTAAAAAGCACGCGGCCAGAGGCAAACCTCTGCCCAAATTTTCAAATAACCCAAACACTTACAAATACGCGTTTTTTCGCAGAAGCATTTTTTAAAAAAAAATATATATACGTCCCCAGTGGTCAATCCCTGGCAAAATTTCTTTCCAATTACGGATAAAGAGTCGAGTTCTCGTTTTTCTCCCAACGTAAGGTCACCCTGACACGACCCTATACACTATGGAAGTCCCTCAAGTCACGCTGGGTATAATCCCCCACATTTCTACGTCAAAAAAGGAAGAACTACTACAGGCCCTGAGAAGTAGAAAGATTTCTCCCAGGAATAAATCCAAAAAATGCCTTATTCAATATGCTTCTTTCTACAACAAAAAGTACATCAGGAAGTTGCAGTTTCAACAGGAAGACACCTCAGAAATCATCTCTACCTCCCTCACAGTCTCCGAAGCAAAACCCTTGGTGGTACAAGCCCAGGAACAGACGAAAATATACGATTTGACAACCTGGAAGACGAAATACAACGGACTCACGGATGTGGAGGATTTCATCAACAGAATAGAAGAAACAGCCCAAGTCAGAGGAATCCCCGAAAGTATTCTGCACAGGAACTTCATAGACCTCATCGCTCCTGAAATGCTTACCTGGCACAGGATACATAAGAGAAAAACAAACTCATGGAGGGAACTCAAGGTGGCACTTTTATCCAGTTTCGGAGAAAAAAAGGCCCAACATAGAGTCAGGTTATCCCTACTCGCTATCAAGCAGCACTCCGGAGAGCCTGTTGCTAGATTCACACAGAGGGCAGAGGCCATCAATATTAAGCTCACCCAACCTGTCCCTGAAGCGGAACTTCTCCCGGTTTTAATCGACGGTCTTCTCCCCAGATACGAAAACATCATTACTTCTCAGAAAATTGCCACGCTGGAGCAACTGAAAGATGTCTGCCAGCTACTAGAGGCATACCAGGATCGGAAGAAAGACGAAAGATTCCCCAAAGAAAACTTTCGCCCAAGCACTTCGTCCGGCATAAAACCGGAGCACAACGAGAAGAAATCCTGCTCCTTTTGCCACAAGATTGGTCACTCCCAAGCCGCCTGCTTTAAACAAGCAAAACTTTTATCCTCCAAAGACACCCACTCTAACAAAAGGCGATCCGTCGATCGTTCTCCAAGAAGAGATGAAGGGAGGAAGTTTGGCAAAAGACCACGCCAAGACAATACCGAAACGTCCATCCCGGATCTCAGATTCATCAAACCCCCTATGGATTTCTCCAGACCCCCTCCCAATTGGACAGCCAGGAAGACAAAAAACTAGACCCCAACCCCCCGGGCCATCCCTCCCATAGGCCAAAGGAATGGTCGGAGTGGTTGGAACACGTCAAATTTTTTAAACAGGCCTTACCCCTCTCTACAGTTTGCTGCAAACAGGCAATAGACGGTAGACCCTTCGCGCATTTTTCCATAAACAACGTGGTTTTTTCAGGTCTCCTAGACAGCGGCGCCTCTGTCAGCTGCCTGGGCGACAACGCCCACACCTTATTCACAAACTGTGGTTTTAAAATGGGAAAACATTCTTCACATGTTACCACGGCAGACAACACTTCACAACTCGTCATCGGTTCTCTAACCCTGCCGATCAATTGTGACCAAAAAACAGTTTGGATCAAGTTTCTAGTTGTACCTACAATCACACAGAAATTCATCTTGGGAGTGGATTTTTGGATGGCTTTCAAAATTGCCCCGCAACTGTTTAACAACCCCTCCGTCACTCCCCAAGTAAACGAAATCCGTACGGTAATACCCTACGAAAACTTGAACCCTTTACAAACAATACAATTAAATCAAATGATCAACAAGTATGAATCCATCTCCTTCGAAAGGTGCGGTTTAGGCTTAACCAACCTAGTACAACACCATATAAAAACAACAGGCCCCCCAATCAAACAAAGGTATTACAACCTAGCTCCACAAAAATTGAAAACGCTGGAAAAAGAATTGGACGATATGCTAAGACTGGGAGTGGTGGTACCCAGCCGCAGTGCATGGACCAACCCCACCTTATTAGTTTCAAAGAAAGACGGCTCAGCCCGTTTCTGCCTCGACAGCAGACGCCTCAACGCATGTACAATATCAGACGCCTACCCGCTCCCCTTGGTCAACTCCATCCTGGACAGACTTCGAAACGCTAAATACATCTCATCCATAGACTTAAGCAAAGCATTCTGGCAGATACCTTTGGATCCCAGCTCCTGCGAAAAGACTGCCTTCGTGGTGCCTGGCAGGGGTATGTTCCATTTCAAAAGACTACCCTTCGGTTTAAAAAACAGCCCAGCAGAACTACAAAGACTCATGGATAAATTGTTTGGCCCAGAGTTTGATAACAATTTATTTTGCTACCTGGATGACCTGATCATCATTAGCGATACCTTTGAAAAACATATACTTATTCTAGAAAAGGTTTTTCAACAACTCAAACAGGCCGGTTTGACCATCAACCTGAAGAAATCGGAATTCTGCAGGCACCGCCTACGATACTTGGGTTTCATAGTAGACGAAGAAGGCCTAAGAACAGACCCCACAAAAGTAGCGGCTATGACAAATTTTCCCCGACCTACAAATGCAAAAGAGGTAAAAGCCTTCCTCGGACTCACCGGTTACTACAGAAGATTCATAAAAAACTTCTCAACTCTCGCGGCGCCGCTCAACAAAATCACGGGAATCCGTAAAGGTACCAGTAACTTTTCCTGGTCTGCGGAGACTGAGTCAGCATTCAACTCCCTGAAAGAGGCTCTTCAATCAGCCCCAGTACTGAATTGCCCCGACTTCAATCTTCCCTTTACGATCCATTCGGACGCATCAAACGTCGGAATCGGAGGAGTCCTCACTCAAAATTTTACGGACGGCGAACACCCCGTGGCATACTTCTCTCGTACCCTAAATAAACACGAAAAAAACTACGGGATTACCGAGAGAGAATTGTTAGCAGTCATGGAATCCATTCAACATTTCCGCGGATACATTGAGGGCAGTAAGTTTACCGTCGTCACAGACCATAGCAGCCTAAAATGGCTGATCTCGCTAGACAACCCCTCTGGGAGATTGGCTCGCTGGTCGTCCCGCCTATCTCAATATACTTTCGATGTCATCCACCGTAAAGGCGCCGATAATATCGTCCCGGATGCCCTTTCTAGGATCGAGATAGCAACATTAAATGCCGAATTGCCCAATTCTAGTCTCCCCACAAAAGACGTATGGTACCAAAAAACCTTTAGAGGATGCAGTGACAACCCACAGAAGTTCCCGAATTTTATGATTAAGGACGGACAACTATATCGCAACTGCAAGCCTCCACTGTCAATCTTAGAGGACTACGCCTGGAAAAAGGTAGTCCCCCTCGAAAATAGAGAACAAGTTATTATTGATAACCACAGTGCCGTAGACTCCATACACCCTGGAACCTTCAAAACATTCAAAAAAATATCTTTAAGATATTATTGGCCGGGTCTATTCAAACAAGTACGTTTATACATCTCCAAGTGCGACATCTGTAAGGCATACAAGCACAGTACGGCACCACCGTCTGGTCTAATGGGCAACCCCAAGCGTGCCGATAGACCACTTCAATCCTTTTCTATGGACCTCATTGGACCCTTCCCTAGAAGCTACGCCGGTTACATGCATATACTCAGCGTAGTGGACATCTTTTCCAAATACTGCTGGTTGTTTCCTCTGAAAAGGGCAACTGCAGCAGCAATAACCAATCTATTGGAAAAACATATTTTCATACCCTACGGTACCCCTCGTACTATAATATGCGACAATGGTAAACAATTTATAGCTCTGGAATTTAAGGAGTTTTTGTCTAAATATGGTATAAAGGATGTATTCTATAACACCCTTTACACCCCACAGAACAACACCGTTGAACGATACAACCAAACCATAAACACGGCCCTGGCAATTTTGGTTGGCAAAGACCAACGCACATGGTGCAAAAAATTAGACAAAATACAAGCAGCCATGAACAACACGGTGAACCTCGCTACAGGCTATACACCATTTTTTCTCAAACACGGCATGGAACAAGTAGTTCACGGTTCACTACACCCTGACAATTGCCTTCCACCCGTCCCTTCCTCCACAGCAGACCCCGCAGCAAATTACGCCCACCGCTTGGAGGAACTCTCCGCTATCTATAGTGAAGTAACAGACGCTCTACTATTGGCCCACCAAAAGAGCGCCGACAGGTATAACCTTCGCAGGAGGCACGTCACATTCAAGGAAGAAGACATCGTCTGGAGGAGAAACAACACTCTGTCACAAGGTGCGCTGTACTTCTCTGCCAAATTGGCACCCCGTTTTGTAAAGACGAAAGTCCTAAAGAAAATCTCAGACCTGGTTTACCGATTGTCCGACATCTCTGGTAAACACATAGGTAACTACCACATAAAGGACATTGTAAAAAGTGGGAACATGGAAACAAACTCCATTGCCACGCCCGTATAACCCCAACGGTTACTCCTCGACTCCTAGCAACCATTCGTCTACACCGTGACATGGAACACTATGGAAGTCAACCCTTTTGTTTCGTCACTAATGAGCGGCCTCTCGTAAACGATTGTCACTCATTGGGACACTCAAACGAAACCCTTTCTAGCTCTGGCACAGTGTTGTCAACTGTAGCCAAAGTCATGGAAGAAAATATAATTCTCCCTTGTGGTTTCGTTTCATTTTATTTTATTTTTGTTTGTATAAATATCTCGTCATCATCAGTCATTCGCCTCTAATTGCGGCCCCAGGTGTCAAACCTTGGAAACATCGTTTTTTCTAAGCATGCACACCTCTACCTGAAATTGATCACTTCGGAGAAAGGAATTCCCTGTGGCTTACTGCAAGTAGTCAGAGACTACGTGCCCAAGGTTTTGTGCATCGTCACAACTCGCAGCATCACATTTTCACATCATCATGTCATACCTCGTCACCCCTTTCTAAATATTAGAAAATCTTTTTGTACATTAAATATCGGGTCCTCGCCAAAGTGCATCTAACCCTTATGTCATATGTAATTAAATTAGGTAAGCAAACCTGTGTAAACCCACGACGGTATCAGATGTTTGCTACCCGTTCTAAGTTTTTTTTCTGTTTTTTAAGAAAATAGAATGGCGCTCAATAAATAACCCTAATTGCTCTAGCTCTCCCCAGAACTGAATGTGGAGTCTGGAAAGTATCGTTATAAAAGGGACAACTTTCAACGTGCCTCTTCATTAACGATAAATTTTTTTTACAACATTTCAGCAACATTGAGTCACCCTGGGTCTCAACTGTTCAAACTGAAATTTTGGGGTTGCCTTGTTGTGACTTATCACGTGCAAAGTACGAGGTCACAACAAGAAGCCAGGTCTCCAAGTGAACACCCTGCGAACAACCCATCCCATTATTATAATTTTCATAACACCAAGGTGTGTCCATCGCAGTCTGTTTAAGTAAGTAAAACCTAGAAGGTCTTAAACACTCAAATCGGACCTTTGTAAATAATTTGCCTTGTCAAACAACAATAAGCGCATGTCTTGTATTGTTGCTACCATCGTACGTGTAAGTACAACAAAAGTTGTACCATCACGATACGATACTCTGTGCGTAACCAAAAGAGTTGTACCACAAAGGATCTCTTTTGCGGTAAGCTTAGATGAAATTCACATTCCATCAGCACGCCAGAATTTTTCGTCCCTTAATTGTTGAAGTATAAAATCTTGGCCAGATCTTCAAATATGTTTTTGCCTTTGTGCAAGTCTTTAACGTACGCTAATATGGATTTATTATGCTACGGTATTGTTGTACTAAGTACATCAGTATGTCTCGCCGTCTGTATTGAATAGGTACTTTTATATGAACGTTAACCTTTTGTTGCCATCATAGGTGGGAACCTTATAAAATCTGCCGTCATAGATGGGAATCTCAGAATATCTACTAAATGCGATACGGGGAGCCCGTTATAATTACTCTGTGGGTTTTTGTCAGAAATGTCATAAACACCTAGTCTTTTGCACCTCCCTTCAATACTGGGCAACCCAGTTGTAATTCGTTCATTGTTATCCGTGAAGACGTTATAAAACTTACTTGCAAATCTTTTGATTTTGCAATCTTGTACGCTATACGTGAAGACGTTACAATACTCACCATGAATCGTGCGAACGAAATAATATCAAACCTTTATGTGTGAACTACTCAATGTAGTCCACACCCCTTTTTTGTAATCATTAATATGCCCGTGGACTTCCTGTCACAAGAACCCAGGAACTATCTACTATCTCAAAAGGACTAATCATACGCTTCACGCATGATTATGGGGCATCGTGTCGTGGGAGTTAAGTTGATGGACACAAACACACCTAACTCGTTGTCTGGGAGACGAACAAAGAAAATCCCCAGGTTTGTGAGATTTGAGCAAGGGTCTGTCATTTCTCGCAAACAAGTAGGAGAATAAAACGACCCCTAATCTTCTGCCCAATACACGTAGAGGATTAGACTTTTATGTCAGTGTATTCTTTTGTCCAACACTACCAAATATTATTGTAATGTGCCAGGATGACTGCTGTAGACCTTGTTTCACCTCCACCCAGAGGTCGAATTTCGGAAATAGCCGAGTCCCCAGCAGTTTTCTTCGTTCAAATGTTCCCAATTATCACCCTCCCCCTTCCTCGAAATTATCCGTGAATGGGGATATATGCGTTACGCACTTGGCGTTTCGTTTGTCAAATGGGACAATCTTCATACGCGGATCCTTTCAACTTCCTACTCCTTTCCCACTTTGTTATAACTAATCTTGTACGCAATGTTTTGTTTTTCGAAAGTAGAAAAAATGCTACCGTATAGACGTGAGCATAGGTCATGGAAGACCAACTTCTTTCGAATGGGAATTTTGTTATACGTACAA
Organism: Glyphotaelius pellucidus; assembly: GCA_936435175.1. Lineage (NCBI taxonomy): Eukaryota > Metazoa > Arthropoda > Insecta > Trichoptera > Limnephilidae > Glyphotaelius > Glyphotaelius pellucidus. Next base: position 5,904,368 of record OW386548.1, on the reverse strand, counting down.
TCCCTCAACCACGTATTCTTGGAAATGTATTTGGTAAAGAAAAAAACCAAAAGGGGTTACACAGAACCTGTCCTTGAATACGTACCTTTGTAACATGTATTAGGAATTAGCCACATTTAGTTAGCTCTCTCTCCGTCTCTCTCTCTACACGCCAAACAAATCCAACTTTTTCTCAACATGCACACTTGTTTCTCTCCAAACTTTTTTCATCATTGGTCTACTAGGCAGGTAAACTTCAAGAATTTTGTTCTAATAATAATTTTTGCCGGATTTAAAAAAAAGAAAACCAGCAGCTCTGCACCCTATCTACATCTGCGCCTCTTCATGCTGCCCTCGCTACCGTCACGGAGGTCCCTTGCCTTCAATCCCTGCGTACCAAAAGCACCCGACCGCATCTAACATAACCTAGTGTGAGTCGTGCGTGTAGTTGCGAATCGTATCACCACAAAGAACCGACACTCAAAACAAACCCGAGCACGCCAGCTCTAGGTTGGTTCCTGTTCCTGTTGCCCTTGTGCAAATGTTCCTGTTGCCCTTGTGCAAATGCTCTGCTGCCATTATGCAAATATTCCTGCTGCATAATACAAATGTTCCTGTTGCCCTTGTGCAAATGCTCTGCTGCCATTATGCAAATATTCCTGCTGCATAATACAAATGTTCCTGTTGCCCTTGTGCAAATGCTCTGCTGCCATTATGCAAATATTCCTGCTGCATAATACAAATGTTCCTGTTGCCCTTGTGCAAATGCTCTGCTGCCATTATGCAAATGTTCCTGCTGCATAATACAAATGTTCCTGTTGCCCTTGTGCAAATGCTCTGCTGCCATTATGCAAATATTCCTGCTGCATAATACAAATGTTCCTGTTGCCCTTGTGCAAATGTTTCTGCTGCCATTATGCAAATGTTCCTGCTGCATAATGCAAATGCCCTACTGCCATTGTGCGGATGCTCCTGTGCCCTTGCGCAAATAACAATACCAACGATTGTTCACAAAACAATCCCACTACATACAAAAACCAGTGTACCAACCACCAATTGCGATTCCACTCTCCAGTACTTCAATGGTTTCGTACTGGCTCACCCACAGGATCCGGAAGCAGTTACCCTTTCGACCTCTGTGACAGGTAGAACTCTCCACACCACCTAGAAGCCTCATCATGTGTTCTCTTCCTCGTATTTTCTTAAAGGCCCTAGTGTCCCTTGAGTGTAATCTCAAATGGGCCAGGTTACTGTGACAAAGTAACCTTGTAACTTCAGTGAAACGTTCAACCACCCCAGACATCCTACGCAAACCACGTTCGCAAACATTAGCTCACAGACCAATGATACAATTTTAGAGTTTTTTTTTCTCTATCACTGCATAACCCTTGTACCTTTCTTCAACAGATCCTTGTTCTTTGCAACTGTATTTATGTATGCCACTGCCTTTATATACTTTTATTGACAATTCCTTGTTACACCATGTATCTTCTCTTTTGTGTTCTGTTCATAACTATTCTCCAGCTAGGAATATCTCTCTCTCTCTCTCCTCGTTTCTCTTAAATATTTTTGGCACAAGTGCTGAAAAGGTAAGAGGATTTATTAGTCCTACAGCTCCATTACCACGTCGCTTTTATTGCGGCGAGGGGGGAAGTGTTACGTTACAAATTCGAGAATTAGACTTCTCCACGGACTGGAGAATAAGGCGCCATATAGAGGCGCGCGCACTCTACCCCTTCCCGCGAGCGACAAATCCGAGCCGCCGCTAGACCGAACTCTCGCGGCAGCCGCAGTCTCCAGCAAGCCGGCTTACAGGGCCCACGTACCGCCCGAACATGGGCGACACCAGTTCAGTTTCGCCGTGTGCGCTTCCGGTCTCCGATGGACGCTGCGTAGCTTGATAGAATCAAGCGCGTGAAGCCGCTGTTGGCCCAAAACCAAACGTGAGTCAATTACCATGTTATCCCTTGTGTGCAATTAAATGTATTAACCCTAGCCACGCGTGATAGAGAAGAGAGACGGACATTCAAACTAACTTTCAGCTAGGATCGTTCCTTATGTATTATTGTGTCTCCTAGAATTGAATAAACTGTTTATGTGATAACCTACCGTGTTTTGCTTGACGAGGGAGGCCCTGGGACAATGGAGAAACGTGAAGTTCCGAACCACAAGCACTAGCCCTGAGGTTACGAGGAAATCCTGCTTGTGCCAAATCTTGAGCTAGTTATTATTTGGGGCAGATACAGCAGCTAATTGTATTAAATATGTGAGAGCTTTCTCCAACCCTGCCGATGGCGTCAGCACGCACGCTGGACGCCAACACCCCATAGAACCGTAAATATGGTGAGTCATGATGAGGTTAGCCATCACCAAAATACGGTATTCTGACCAAAACGTTAATTTTATTATAATCCGCGGATCTGTACTTATTAGCTGGTCGCCGAGTTGTTCCACAAGCCGAAAGGAGCTCTCATTTAACTGCCGACATGTATCAGCTATTAGTCTGTGGGCGGCAGCATCCGTCCTCACCAATGGACCGTAAACTGTCTAAATATCGACCTTTTGTTCTCTCTCTCTCTCTCTGCTCCATCTCTTTCGCTTTTATTCAGCCCGGGGCTCCGGAAGATCTCCATTCTTTTGTTTTAAAACATTGGTTATTGCTGGGCAATCAATAATCGTGAAGATGCATTGCATTTTTTGACAGCAGCTGCAGTTATGGTAACTAAAATTATCAATTTTTGATTTTTTTTTTTTTTTTTACAGTTAATACCGCACAAGAGTCCCAACTGCTCCCGTCTGGAGCCAGTGAGACTATGGCATCCCCAATTGGGGTATGTTGTGAGGCTGAAGGTAGTGGGGAGGGGAAGGAGATAGGGAAGAGGAAGGTGGGGAAGTACCTGGCTATTCAGATCTGGTCACTAAGCACGGCTAAAGCCATTTCAAGCAACGTTTCAATTCTGAATGGTGGTCTTACACCAGGGCGATACTGATAGTATCTTCCACTCTGGAACGTGCCGCAAATATACTATATATTATTTTAAATGAATAAATTGTGAAATAACACAAATTAATCAAATAAAATTTATTTGCGCACGCCGGGTTCGAACCCGCGACCTTCGGATTGTGAGTCGAGAGTCTTGCCTCGGGACCACGGAGGCCGTCGATTGAAACATGTATGCAACATCTATGGATAGGAGCATTATTTTACGATTTCAAGAGTCCCGACAGCTCCCTGGTTATGATTATGGTAGGTATTAACCAATTGGGGAATCTTGTGGGATTGAAAATATTGAGGAAGGGATGGAGATTGTAGTGAAGTAACCGACTTTCTAGCAGATCGATAAAGGATGTATCGATTAAGTCGGTAACTTTTAATCGCTCCCGGGTACGACTGCATATCGTTAACGAACAAACAACAGTTTACGTCGAATAAATTAACTTATTATTCACTTATTCGTTGTGAACTGTTGTTTATTCGTTGGCGATTTGCAGTCATGCTCAGAACGGTGGCAAGTTGCCGATATTATTATAAATCCTTTATCAATCGACTGTGCTAAATACCTAGTCACAAAACACGGTTTGATTATGAACGTTTACCACTGATTAATGGGCTATAAGGCTTATCCACACTAATAGATTCAATTTAGGAGGCGGGAATAGGTACCGCCGCCCCGGGAATCTTTATTTTATAACCAACACCTCTACCATAGGCTAAGGGACGCGGGTGTTTGGGCACGTTGCGGCCAGGCCGCTCGCCCGCTCATTCTCGCCGGGACTGCCCCGCGATAGTGGAACAAACTGCCCCCGATATCTTTCTTTTTATATATTTTCTTTGGTTTTAATCATGCTTACAACAGTAAATATTTTCTTTTTCTTTTTATTTCGCTCTAACTAGATGCTGAACTAACAGGCGAACACATCTATGACGTGTCTTTATCATGTTAATTACTGCAAATGTAAGTATGCATACATTATTCCCTCTTACTAACATTCATGCATGCAGGGACATTGGAGGGTCTAGATTCGTTTAAAAATAAATGTAGCTTCTTTTTTACAAAAAAAATTAGAGTCCTGACGTGTGCGGCTAAGAAAGTTAAACAATCAGTTTCCTCACACAGTCATTGGGAAAGTGGTGGGTCCCCTCCAACCTCTGCTATAGGTCACCCCAAGTGGTTCGCTACGTTTGATGATTTAGCAGGGGTGCCCGGGTTCACGGGGTGAGGTTTGTTTAGGTCTTGAAGGTGGATGACCAGGACACACTGAACCCCAGATTCCTACCCACCCCTTATTCCATTTTCCTTCCCAGAACTCTCCTCTCGTTCATTTCCTTAAAAAAAAAACCTCCAAACAGCATCCCCAAAGATGACATAGGCTCTGAGGGAAATTATTTACCTCAGGGCCTCCGGTGTGGAGCTCATGTAAAAAAAAATAGATAAATAAAGTATCTAAAACTCTTAGTAATTAGATGGAACATTTTCGATTTTGTTAATAAATAAGTGGAAGAAAAATATTAATTTTAATTCAAAATTACATACATTACTTAAAATTAACCACTTTTATTGTTTATAAAAAACCGACATGTTTCGTGAGCTCACTTCCTCGGTAATAATTGGTAATTTAAAAATATGTTTTGTTAAATCATATTTTAATTCCTATTTACGCTCTTTTTAATTTCTAAGATTTCCAATTTGTCCCATTGTTGTAATTAGTTTTTAAGTAAATCCTGAGGAAGTGAGCATTGCTCACGAAACAGTTTTATATAAACAATACACGTGGTTAAAACTAAGTAATCTTTTAATTCTGAATTAAAATGGTGCAACAGAATAAGCCTTTTTTATATGAATACCGCACAAGATTCCCAACTACTCCCGTCTGGAGCCAGTGAGACTATGGCATCCCCAATTGGGGTATGTAGTGAGGCTGAAGGTAGTGGGGAGGGGAAGGAGATGGGAAGAGGAAGGTGGGAAGTACCTGGCTATTCAGATCTGGTCACCAAATACGGCCAAAGCCATTTCAAGCAACGTTTCAATTCTGAATGGTGTTCTTACACCAGGGCGATACAGAGAGTATCTTCCACTCTGGAACGTGCCGCAAATATACTATATATTATTTTTTAAATGAATAAATTGTGAAATAACACAAATTAATCAAATTAAATTTATTTGCCACGCCGGGATTCGATCGTGACCTTCGGAATGCGAGTCAAGAGCCTTACCGCTGGACTACGCCGGCCGACTAAGTGTGCTGTGTTTGAAAAAATAATTTTAATATTGGTGATCTCTTGAAATATTTAAGATCGACTCCATATGATCAAATGGAATCCCTTGGCATCCAATAACAAGTTTGGACTAGGCAAATTTTATATATTTTTATTTAAGTTTTTAATTCAGCAGGACAGCGAGGATAGTGCAATCCCAGTCTACCATATTATATAAACAACTATAATATAATAATAATAATATCCAATCTCATGCAAAATATACATGGCCAATAACTCCTGTCTCCTAGGTTGATTCAGAATGGGAAGATCTCTGGAAGAAACTCACCAACATGATAGAGGTAGGAAGAAGGAAGTGGTTGGATAAAATCATAAGTGAACATAGTGAATTCAGATTATAGGTCCCCCTACATCATGGTTTATCTAATCAGATCTTTTTTGGTTGTTAGCCACTGCGTTTGCAAAAGGTGTCCAACAACACAAATCAAGTAATGCATCAGAGACCGAGGTGGCTACTCTTTAGTGTGATGTTTTTGTAAAATGAAATACGCAGTTCGGTCACTTTAACAATATTGTACAATCTACTTGTTTCGTTAATTTAATTTTAACCGGACCACTTAACCTTTCAGCGTATTCGCCGCTACGTGTTTTTTAGACCGGGACCCGAACGGCATCAAATCACCATCACCTACTCTAGCACCACCAATACATTCGTACAGCTATCATATAATCCACGGGCGGCGTTCGGTGACTATAATGGTATAATGTAGGCGTTCCTTTGATGTTCTGGGGGCATTCTGGGTTCTGGGTTCTGGGTGCCGAGTTCTTGGCTGTGTTATGGGTTCTGTTCTGGCCGCGTAGAGACGTTGTCTATCGCGTCGTGTGGGTTAGCTTGCCGTTTTGACCAGGGCTGTCACCGGGGCAATCAATGACAAACCGATGAAAGATAATTTGATTTTAGGGTCCACGTACTTGGATCTGAAGGGTTATTTGAATTTCAACTGGATAACCATAAGCGTATCAAATTATTTCCTTTACGCTTTTGGTTAAGTAGGTAAACTAATGTTAATAGTTAACACGCGAGTATCAAAACTAATTTATGATTGAACTGTTGAAAAATAAATGCGGTATCTTGATGAAAATATTTTTTATTTCAAAGCTCTACAGCTCATGATAGATGTCATATAGCGAGCTAAAAATTACGTTGACCTAGAAAATCTACACGTAAAAAATGCTGTAAAAATATTATGACGCCAGATTTCACCGTGCAAGAGTTGCTGCTGCTTCAGCTCAGAGATATTTTTGTTTTATGGTTAAGAATTTCAACAATTGTTACTTATGCCAGGTCAATTAGCATCAATTGCATCTCTCTGAACCAAATTTTTGTATCTTTACGTCCACTTATCCTACCTTTTTGAAAAAAAGACGTCTTCTTAGTTCACGTAAGAACCTATTTCGGTCTCGTGTTTGGTCAAATATCGCTGCCCAACCTTACTGTAAAAACCGCAAATCCACGGCATAACGTTATTTGCCTTTGCCTCATTAAGTTTACGTAATTTACGACTGGTATAAATATACTGTTTGCTGGTCAACCGATAGTCACGCTCGCGCTTCTCTTTAAAAGAAACATTCTTCTACATTATTAAATATCCTCTACCCAAATCTATTAAAAAGATATTGCTTTTTAATCGTAATATCATTATTTCAAACGACTACTATTTAGCGATCATCGATCAGCATGCGCCTAGCTAATATTATAATTGTTCCTAAAAGAGCAGTATGCCAAATACAGTAATTGAAGTGAACACTAATTCGATTTTTAATTATGTCAGGTCAAAGAGAGAAGATGTGTGCACACAAAAGAGTTTCACTAAACAAAATAGCCTAATTCTTAGCGGAGTCAAGTAAAGTAATGCCGATTTTCAGTAAGTTAGTGACTGAATTTCATTCCAAATGCCCCTGTCTCAATAGAGAATATCTAAAATATTGTCTAATTAGACCGGCAAAGAATATATACTCATAGACAAACAAAATGTATTGAAATAAGTTGACACAATGTTAATTTAATATTGTTATTAGAATGTAAGAGAATCACAAGCATGTTTATATGATTCCTTCAATTATGAAATTTAGAAAAATCTGTGGATAATTTCAGTTTGTTTTTTCACCTAAGCCATTTGCAATGATAAACTTTAGTTCATCACAAATTCAAACGCAATTTTGAGGAAATCTGTGATTTTTGAGGTGTCTGTCATATTACACAACGAGTAGGTAATTTTGCTACCCATAAAGATCCAAACAATAAGTAGTTGATCTGGAAACAAATGCGTACCATTATAGATAACTAATTAACCGTCACGCCCGCAGGGGTAGGCAGATAGGACGGACCGCCAAACAACTCGATCTTAGCACAAAATCTTTGCCTCATTCACATTCGTACATCATCTCATACATACCCTACTATTACTCTCTGACTCTTGACATGGCCCGACTTAAGTATCTGATTCACTTGATTGTGTCATGTCTTCCTCGGATGTCCCCGACTTTTTCTACCATAGTCTACAGATACACACACATAATATTATATATCTATAATCTATCTACATAGCTATTCAGAAAAATAGTAACCAATAATAATTCTGAGTTGGATAAAGGTGGCTAAAGTAATATGAAACATTGACCATAATCTAAATTTAGGTCTCTTACAGGGATGGCACACAGTATACAACTAAGAAAAAATAATAATATTCAAGTAGATATTTACCTTTTGAGGTAGCATTGTAGCATACATGCACCTTCATAAATAAATTCTGTAGCTTAATATAACATGAACCTTTTTTCCCTTTTAAAAGATGCAAGGGCGTAGCTGTGACAATTGCATGGTGAAGAGATCGATAAAATTCTTGAAGGTTTTTTGGGTGATCTACTTACCACAACTTATTATTTATATCACATTAATAAAATAGTTGGTGCAAATAATATTGTTATATTTTCAAGGAATGGTCTACAAGTACTATTTTATTTTTTCTACGCAATACTGCGGCTGACGGGAGAGAGGGGGGGGGGGGGGGTTTGAGCCCCCTAAACCCCCCATATTCGCCTGTTGGTAAGCTTAAATTATTTGTATCTGTTTATGTATTATTGTTTATTTCTTTACATGTTAAGCATTATTGTTTATAATTCAATGTTAACCTCACCACGATAATCCTGTGTTGAGGTCAATATCTATACTAATATTATAAATGCGTAACTGCGTGTGTTTCTTTGTTACGCTTTCACGCATAAAACAATAAAACGATTTTTAAAATTCTTTCACCAATTGAAAGCTAAATTATATGCAAGTACTATAGGCTATATAGTATAATGGTAAGCTCTGGCTTTATGAAATTATAAATATTAATACATTATATTTTTATACGTTTTCTGTCGCTAACAAAAGCGAGTTATTGTTAACGTCAGAAAACAAATCGTTGCCGTGGAAACGATGTTAATATTGTTTTTTTTTATTTCAGGCGTCGTAGTTAATATCTATCGATGTAAATGAAAATGAATCTTCGAAATGTTGGTACCTACGCGCGTAACTTCCTAACGACTGAACCAAATTGGATAATTCTTCGTTTTTACTACTGGTGAGCTCTGGCATTATGAAATTTAGGTGGCACGCGAGCTGTTTGTAAACTGAATGTACCGGGAATGAATGTATGGTATGCGGGGGGTGGTGAGGGGTGAGAGGGTGGAGGGGGGAGGGGGGAGGGGGAGGGAAGGGGGGGGGGACAATTAAGCGCTACAGTAATTTTCCCCTAATACCATGTGAGCGAAGCCGCAGGTAAAAATGCTAGTAATTTTATAAATAAATAAAAATAACACAAAATAATAATGGTATTTTTTTTTTACAATTTTTGGAAACGATTGTGTTCTTACTGGGGTAGCCCGTTCTAAGGTCACATTGTACATGGTTACGTGTTTAAATTACAAGTACCTATGTTTAAGTATTACGAGAGGAAAATTGTAAAGCGATATCTAGAAAAAAAATAGAATACAAGCTTGAAAGAACAATATTTTTACATATTAAGCTAAAACATTATAATTATAATGTAAACATAATCATCTTGCGTTGAAATTTCATTTGATATAATATATTATGCTATTAATTTAAAAATGACAAAGATGAAAAGAAATATATACATTTAGAAAGGACGAAGGAAAAAATGGTTTTCAATCCCCGGCTAACGCAAAATAATTTGAGTTCTGTCTTTACATTGCAACCAGATTTGATGCCCTGTCCACGCCATAACCATTTAAAATTTGCCATAAGTATAAAGTATAAACAAGACAATTAGCTCGGCAGCCCTGTTCCGAGTAATGTCTACATCGGACGGGTGACCCTTGTAGGGCCATTGCCTCTTCAGGTAGACTTTTTTCATCTCGACCTGGGCGGGATCACAATACATACAACACAGCACGCGTTGGTGCCACACTGCGTTCTTGTATTGTGTGCATGCTTTATTGAAGAAAGCTGGCTTACAGAAGAAAAGGTGTTGAGCTAGGTAAGTTAATGGTTGAAGTGGGTTGTGATGAGGAAACTAGAAATTATATTTTTAAAATTGGTGAGAAGTAAAGTTAATTTTATATGTGATAAGAGCAACGACTGCATGCCTGTCTTTTTTCATGCAAAACAAATTTGAATTTGACACCAAAATTTCTATTTTTTTTTTTTTTTTTAAAGAAAGACAAACATTCCCGGGTTACGAATAACCCAACAATGTTTGAAAATCTCCTACTACCACCACAGAAAGCCGAAAATGTTGCTTGTGTTGTGATGGAGGACTTGGCCGGCCGAGGAATCGAACACGGGACGCCCGGGTGGGACCCAAACGCGATGCCCACTCAACCACCGACCAGTCAATAACCAACAAACAAAAACAACCAACCAACAAAATATCCAACCAAATTGAATAATATTTATTTTATCAAAACTATAACAAATGTTTAGACGGAAATGTGCTATTTTTATTTATTTAAGTTTTAAATTATAAAAAGAGACAATTAAAGAAATCGATTTTGTATGATTTCAGAAGCCATTGTGGCATTTTTGTGAAATAATGATAAAAAATAATTTTTACTACTTAATTAATTAAACCAAATAAAAAAAAAGTGTTATATTTTTCATTTTTTAACGCAGTAGATAGACATGACGATATTATTATTTTATTATTACAATGACCTCACAAAAATACCAAATTTGCCTCAAAAATCATCCAAAATTAAATTCTTTAATGGCCTTTAATATTTCATAATTTAAAACATAAATAATTAAGTAGCACATATCCGTACAATATTTTTTGATTATTAAAATAATAATTATTAAATTTAGTTGGGTATTTTGGGGTCAAATCTAATAAGTAATCGCAAGGAGATCTTTGGAATTCTGCTTAGTACCAAAACGTGATAGTCATAGAAGAAGAACACAAGAAATGAGATGCGGACATGTTCCGCGATCCAAAAGTCTGAACATTCTTTTCTTAAATTTCAAATACAGAAATTCGTTTCGTCATCATAATTTCCTTAAAATTTAAATTATACATTAGTAAAATATTAAGAAAGTTTTGTGGACACCACTCCAAGCAGCTACGGGCGCAGGCGTAACAGTTTTACTGTGTGTGTCGTCAGCTTATCCGGAGATATTTCTGCATTCGTGTTCGGGAGATTATTATGCATTCCGGACTTTAACAGTTTAAAATAAAAGGTTGACCCTCTCCAGGTATACTAGGCTCCTCCAGCTAACACCATAACGCGAACAAAAACACTTTTTTTCGCCTAACAAAGCAGCGAAAGCTAGAGACCGAGTCACACTAATTTGAGGTCGTTTGAGGCGGTTTGAGGCCCTTTATGGGAAGTGAGGTGGAAGCGTTTTGTTTAGAGTTGTTGAGCTGTTACCGCTGGTTCAGTTTAGATAAACAATAAACACCGAGAGAAAGTGAGGGGCAATTCGGAATGGAGATTGCCTGCTTACAGTTGACTTACATTCCATGTAATACAATCAATTAAATTCCATGTAATATTACTTAAAAAGGGGGTTACCTTGCATCTAATGACTTAGGTAGTTGTGATTTTTTTAGTATGTTTTACATGACTGAATCATTGTCAAAAACCCAAAAAACCGCAAAATTTTTGACCCATTGTCAATTTTTGCCAATTTTGACTATGAAGTACCAATTTTTGAGGAAAGAACTTTGAATGCTTTTTAAAGTACTCTAAATTTGCTGTAATTTAATGGTGTTTGAGATAATTTTACAAAATTTTTGTCCAAATTTGCAATTTTAGCGGTTTTAGCTTGGAAACTGTGAAATGCCTACCAGGGGTTCAGAAAATTCAATCAATCCTAACCTGGCTTAAAAAGACCCTCCCCCTCCCTTAAAAATAGCGAAACATTAGCCAAAACTAGTGAAAGTGATTAGTAATAAAAAAAAAATTGTGAATTGGAAATTTGGAAATCATTTAATTGTCCTAAGAAAATGTTAATAAGTTAATAAATAAATTAAAACAATTTATATAATTCAATTGACTGTAAATAGTTTAGACAAAATGGTGTTTAATGGAATTGTGTTTTTGTATAATTTTATTGGATAACAAGGTAAGGAAAGGAAAAGGATGACCATTTTTCAGATTTCTGGTTTTATGTTCTATGTATTTGGTTCTATGTACGTTCCATATAACCTTGTAACAATTTTCAATAATTGTTTTTAGATTTATGTTGTATAACACTATATTCACTCCAAAATAACCTTTTAGCAATTACCAAAAATTCTTTTTAGATTTTTGGTTTTATGATAAACTTTTAACAAGTTCAAATAATTTTATTTAAAAATTGTACACTTATGTTTTTAATGATTATGTGCATGCATGCGTATACGTTTGTATATGTATGTTTTTTTAATGATTATGTGCATGCATGCATGCGTATACTTATGTGTATGTATGTTTATATGTATGTGTATGTTTGTGTGTATATGTGTGCACGTGTTTATATGGATAAATATGTATGTGTATGCGTATGTATGTATTTATGTGTACATGTACGCATATGTATGTACCCGTCTCAGAACAGACATCGTCTAGTGAGACGGGTTACTTACTGTTTTGTATATGTTATTTAAATAAACGCCCGGGTTGCCGGCAGATAAAAAAAATAAAAAATAAAATAATAAAATTAACTTACCATTGTACCATCTCCGTGAAAGAGTACATAACATAATAAATAATCAAATCACTAATATGTACCTGTAGTTCCCCCGCAATACCTCGAGGTAATCCAAACGAACGAATACCATAAACGATATATACATACAGCAACAATTTGATTCATGATTCCTTATTTTTGGTCCAAAACAAAAACACTCGAACTTGCATTTGTTTGTTTGTTTTTTAATCTTAATTTAGATGAACGCAAGATTTTGTTGTTCAAAATTTGTTGAAAATTGTTCCAAATGTTTTGTTGTTCAAAATTGTTCCAAATTTCAAACAGTTTTTCAGGTGATGGCTGGGGAAAGACAGGAACTCGATAAATGATAGGAACTGATAGGAACCAAGCATATTCTTATTTCAAGACCAAACATACATAGTACTAATAACAAATTATCAAATCGAGGCCATTCTAATTCTTCAAACGGTACAATAAAAATAACTCATGTCTACGCCATATTATTATTATACCATCTCTATATTTCTCTGCCCACTCCCACCCAGACACGATACGGCGGTGAAATACTGAAATACTGCAGCAAGCAACAGGCACTTAGTACCAGAGGTGGCCGCTAACGCCGACCTTCAGTTTTTGCCCTCTATTTTTTACAGCATAATTAACAGCAAATGATTTACTGTTCTTGAATTTTTTGCTGTAATAAATACAAAAAAAACACGGTGAGGAATATTATTTGGCTTGTTGCAATGAACTGAGCTTCTCAAAAGGTGCCTATCTGGACAAAAAATCTTTTTTTTGGCCATGTGACATTTCGAAACCGTTTTTTATTGACGTGGACGGCATTTTAGAAGTTTTTTGTTGAAAACTAGATAGGTACCTCCTTCATGTTGTTAATACGTTAGGTTTTTTCAATCGTATGACGATAATTTTCACGTCTTTTTTTTCATTTCAACGGCATTATAGAATTTATTGTCCAGTTTATCCGTTATTCGTTGATTGAAAAATATATGCACTTAACAGTTAAGTATATTAACATTAGGCACCGTTTCGAACTTCAATGAGTAACACAATATTAAAACGAGACAACAATCGAAAAACAACGATATAATATATTGTTTTTGTTATCTCATTCTTGTGGGTCACAGTACTAGAATTTTTTACAGATTTCCAAAATCATACACTTATTTTACCGTTCAAAAGTCCGGGAATAAATTCTCTCCTATAAAAAAATCAAAGAGTTTACTTATCGCAATGAATCATTCTAAATGCTAATTTCGGTTGTCTGTGTGTTACGCGTAACTCTGGTTCAATAAACTCAAATTTGTTTTAAATTTTTGAAGAAAGACATACGTACCTGGGATACAAATTATCTGACAACATTTGAAAATCTCCTACTACCACCACACTAAGCTGAAAATGTTGTGATGGATGACTTGGTCGGCCGCGGAATTGAACACACGATACCTGGGAGGGACCTAAATGCGATGCTAACTCAGCCGCTGCCCGTTCAATTTAAGTGCAATTTTAAAAAAAATTGGAACTGATTGGAAGAAGAATTCAGATAAGCGATAAAGCAGCTAGGATACCTGTAATATAATATTTTAAAAGGAAATTATTTTAATCGTCATTTAAAACAATTTGAAACGATAGAATTGTCAAGAATTTAGACTATTCCTACAAAAGAATAACTTATAAACATTGTAAATAGGGGCATGGTAACAATAAATGTTTCTCCACAGATTTTAAAAGTATTTTTTTTTTCATTAATAAAAATATATATAATATATTATATTGTTAACATATTTTTAAATGAAAAACATTTTTTAACTATCAGTAAATTTACACCTAATACATATTTCTTGATGGCAATCAATACCTCCCTACTTGATAATAAACTTGTATTTAGGAAGGGAGTATTTAATTAGTGCGGCGCTTCTCCACTCAAAAATAAGAAGATGGAGAGATATTTAATTACGAATGTTGGCGCTAATTAAGGCGGCGCTTCTCCACTCAAAAATAAGAAGATGGAGAGATATTTAATTACGAATGTTGGAAAGAGCGCGCTAATATTTTAAATGATAAAATTGAAGCGAAAATTGTGAAAATGCTTAATAAAACATGACTCGTTTAAAATAGAGCAAAAATCTCTTGGAAGGTATCTTAAGTATCATTAGAAACATTGTGAATTTTTTCACAAATAAAATTTGTTAAATAATAGAAATAGACTTGTTTTTAATAATGTGCGGAGCATACTTTGCTATTTTTTTCTATAGAGGGAATTTCATATAATTTGCGTTTCGGCGTGAAACGTATCTAGATATTATCTTAAAAAATAACATATATTTTTAAGAGCCTAAAAACTTCAAATGTTTAAGGGAGATATGTAAGAAATCGGAGAAATTCGGGTAGCGGCGGCTTAAATAATTTCGGGAATATTACCATTAACATATAATGAACATATCGGTCGTCCAGTTGATTAGTCAGACATATCCCAAAAATCGAAGTTGCAGTTATATGCAATGCGTACCCTGTCTCGTACAATACTCAGATTTACCTATAAACATCACTGAATCTATTATTATGCAAGAAAACTAGAAGTGCAAAAACAAAGAAATGACATTTTTTGGGTGACTTTAAAGAAATTTCAAAATGTCATATGAATTTACCGAACTTTTATGCTTTCCGGTGTTATTTAGTAACATATTTAACATTAAAAGATAGACAAGTGTAACTAATATTTGATTTATGTAGAGCATTCGAGTATTGCTTTCCTCATTATCTCAAATCTAAGTATTTGAAGATGTCTGACTGGACGATCGATGCATTGTGTAAATATAATAACTCTGAAACCTGAAATTATTGCAAGACGTTTTTTTTTACAAAATGGGCGTATAGTGTGTATAATAAATAAGTATTTTTTTAAGGAATAAATTAATAACTTGCGGAGATCGTAAAACAAGTTAATATATTCCCAATCTGCATACTAAATAGCCAAAGCTAATTAATATGCATGGCGCAATACAATAAAACACGGAAAAGCAATAGCTAATAAGCTAAATTCAAAAGGTATATTTTGATGATGTTCCAAACATCAATCTTTTTACACCCAGCGAAAGGTAGCTTCCCACATAGAAAAAAACATACAACATTCCGTCACCTCAGTTTGACATGGTTCTAACTGATATTGTTTTCAAAAATCATCCTTTTGAATGCAAAACCATATCTTTTGGTCATTTCTATAACAAATAATTCAGAGCCATGTGTATTGTATTTCCGTAAATATATTTATGACAAAGTTCTAACACCAAATTTTAAAAGCTTTAATTTATTTTACAAGGTTCTAACATCACTTTGAATCATTTTCAAATCCAATATTTTAATTTTTTATTTAGTAATTATATGTACATATATTTTTTTACATTTTTATATGAAAATGTTAAGTATACACATGTTTATATAATTGAAATTATATTCCTTGTCCTCCCCACTAGGAGATCCTGTGCTGAAGGGGACTATATTTTGGATAATTTTTCAGACACTTCTATGGTTTAAATTCATGGTTTGGGTAAGGTTTTCCATAAACTTCCACAACGATGTTTTAAGTATATTAGTAAGTTCATTTTCCGATAGTTTTTTTTTTTTACATTAACTCCTCACAGGAGGCACTGAGGAAAATAATTTCCCTCAGGGCCTATGTCATCTTTGAAGATGCTATGTGGAGGGTGTTTTTGAGGAGAGGAAGGAGTGAACATGGGTCTCTTCAAGACCAATCAAAGACAAATCGTTCCACAGCCGAGCTGTTGAACTCAAGAACGAGTTGTAGAAACGACCCGTTCTCATGTGACTAATAGTTCCTTAAGCCAACATTTAATGTCATTAATGTAACTATTTTTTGCTTCAATTTTTTTCAATACCAAGTGAGAATTTGTTATATAACTTAATGCAAAAAATTCAGAACTTCTTTTTCCAGTCCATAGTTTGAGTTTGATGAGTTTGTGAGGTGTCTGCCTCTGAATCATTTATGAGGTGATGTTTCTGAATGATTTTGGCATAGATTTTCTGTAAATTCAGTACGTCACTTTAGTTGGATAGGGTTCAAGTTTACCGTACCATACATATTCTGAGGTGTCAAAGTTTGCAAAGACGAATTCTCAAAATCTAGTTAACAATTCATGATATTGTGGCTCAAACTTGTGTAAAGTTTTTTAAACATTTCTTCCTTCTTGAACATGAACATTTGCTTACACTTTGCTTGAACATTACTTTAAACATTGGCAATGGGGGCGTGGCCTTGCTGCAGACGTACACAAAAATGTACAAGGCCGCGCCCCCATTGACAATGTTCAAGCAAATGTGTAAACTAACGTTCACGGTCGGAGGACACCCCGCTTTAGTTAAGAATATTTTAAAGGAAAATATTTAATTAGAACGTTGCCCTATCTTGACGTTAGAAAAATGTACTTGCAATGTATTATAATGCCCTAGCTTGTTGCTGCGTATGGTTCTATCTGCTTGTTTTTGTATGTTCTGAAATAGTAAATATACGTACTTTTCAAATGTTTTTCTTAAAAATATGTTAAACTAAATTACTTTAAAGAAGATTCAACCTTAAAATCAGAAATTTGACACTCTTTATCTCAGAAAAAGGTGAAGTGAAGTTAGAACCCTGTCCAACCAATGCGACGATTCGTAAAAAGTCAAATGTTCAAGGAAATTGTACAAATTGGCTGCTAATAAAGAGGTGTTCAGGGTTCAAATTTGTAGGTTAGACAAGTTTCTGTTAATTTATGACATTTGATATTTCTTTATATTTTATTAGCGCTTTTCGGCTGATATCTATGATCCTCATTACAATTAGCACATACGAGTATATGCTTATTGTAATGAGGATGTACCTATCGTTTAAATGTGAATACCGCACAATGGTCTCAACTATATGGAGCCGGTTAGAGAATTGCATCCCTAATTATTGCGGTATACCGTTTTTTTTTTTTTTTACATGAGCTCTACACAGGAGGCCCTGAGGAAAATAATTTCCCTCAGGGCCTATGTCATCTTTGGGGATGCTGTGTGTATGGCTGAAGGAAACGAGGAATGGAAGAAGAAATGGAAGAAAAAGGTTTAGAAGTATCTATCTATTCCAGGGTTTCCCAACCTTTATTTCGCCGAGCCTCCCCGAACCAAAAAAAATATTTTCATGCCCCCTTAATTAAGTTTCAGCAATTTTTTTTATATATTAACTAAATTATTTATTTGAATTTCAAATACGTACAATACAGATACAATATATTTATTTATTATGGATCTTCAATAGAAGAGTAGGTACACTTTTAACCATAAATTATTTTTACATTTACATTTCTTCGTTTTCTTTTAATTATAATAATAGAATAATATGATGCTATTATTATCATTTATTTACTTAAATTATATTTTTATAATTAGATAATGTCTAAACGTACCTATTACCTATTACGCCCCCCCCCTGACATTTCTCTACGCCCCCCTAGGGGGCGTGCCCCCCTGGATGGGAAGTCCTGATCTATTCAAACATGGTCACCAAACATGGAAAAAGCCATGCCAATACATTTGATTTGACTAATTTGTGTTATTTCACAATGTATTAATTATATTTTAGGTGTAGCACAATATTTGTAGTCAATATTTGCATGTTTGAGAGTGGTAGATACTTTCATTATCATTTTCTTTATACGTGTGAGGGAGATGTATGATAATAATTGTATGTATCGGGGGGGGGGGGATGCGGACGACAGTATCACCCTGATGAAAGACCACCATTCACAATTCAAACGTTCCTTGAAATGGCTTTAGCCGTGTTTGGTGTCCAGATCCCATCGTCTTTTTGTCTACTATGAATTGAATAAACTAGTCATAAATATCTCAAAATGTAATAAAATATCATTTACACGTAATAAAAATAAAATTTTATTTGATTATACACTAAACTGGACACTTATCAACGAAGTTGAATCTATCAGGGACCTTGGGGTAACGCTTGATTCTAAATTAAACTTTATCCAACACACTAATAATATCATCAACAAAGCCAACAAAATGCTGGGATTTATAATTCGTATATCGAAACCTTTTCGAAATGTAAATACTCTATATTCCCTCTACACCGCATATATCCGCCCACACTTAGAACACTGCACACCGATCTGTACTCCTTTCCACCAAGCCCACATTGTTAGGATCGAAAGAATTAAAAAAAATAATTTTTAAACACTTAAATTATAAACTTAACCTGCACTTTCTAAATTACACCGATTCTATTAAATTTCATCAGTTCAACTCCCTTCATACACGATTAATTTTCGACCAAATTTTATTATTTAAAATTTTAAACAATGGCCTGGATTCACCAGAGCTTACCAATTTAATAAAACTCTATATTCCTTCAAGATTAACCCGACAATCGAATTTACTTCATTTGCTCACTTGTAGAACAAACTTTAGAAAAAATTCCCCGATTCCTCGAATATGTGCGCAATACAACGAATTGTTTCACAAAGTAGACATTTTTAATTTAAACCTTCAGAAGTATCGAATAGAAGTAACGCTTGCGATATTGGATTGATACGGAGTGTGGAAGGTATCGAGAGCATCTCATATCCTTATCCTATATTCTCCCTCCCCTCCCTCTCCTCTCCCCTTCCTCTCCCCTTCCTAAGTCTAAAATTTAGCTTAAGATAAATTAAAACTCCATCTAGAAAATATATTAGCACAAGAAACTCTTTTGGCTTCACTGCAGTTAACATGTATATTTTTATGTCTATTGTATGTATATAAGCTGTTTGTTTCTTACAAATAAAATTTAAAAAAATAAAAAAAAAAATCACCAGGTGACAGAACAATTCAGAATGAAATCAACCCAACACCTCATTTCAAAGGTCATTAAAAGTGATAAAAAAATATATAAAAAAAATATTTTCGTTAGGTTGGGTTATGATCTAATTTTCGATTATTTTTTTCGTAGCTTTTAATCACTTTTCAATAAGGTGTTGGTTTGGCTTGATTTTGGGTTGGCTTGGAACCATCTATCTCACATCCTTCCCCTCCCTATTTTGTTCAGCCTCACAACATACCCCAATTGGGTATGCCACAGACTCACTGGCTCCAGATGGTTGGGAGCAATTGGGATTTTTGTGCGGTACTCACATAAAAAAACGTTTCGATTATGGAAGATCTTTCTCCAGGGCGATAATTAGAATATAAGTCACTCCGGAACTTGGAAAAGGGAAGAAACTCTAGAACAAGAAGGAGAAAAGAAGGAGCTCTTACTTAGAGAACGGAAGGAGCTGTACAGGAAGGTGTGGGTGCGGAAATCACTTCTCCACCGGGCAGGTGAGTGTTGAATAATATAATGTCTATACATTCGTGAATATTGTGCGGCGGAAGGAAAGGAGGGACGGAGGGAAAGAGGAGAGAGAGGGTTGAGAAAACCTGCTAATTGAATCCGGTCATTAAACATACTTAAAGTCATTCCAATAACTGCAACTGTAGTTATATGTATAACTTTATAATTATGAGTATAACCTCAAATTGAATGATTTTATTATTTAATCATCGAATGCTACACACGAAGTAACTTCCTCATTAGACGTTGAACGTCTTCGTGCAACAGCGTCGACCAACGAACTGCAGGTGTAATACAAAAAAATAGTACAATAATTCCAGATTAGGTCATTTTGGAGAACCAAAAGATTACTGTACAGGGTTCGCAGATACCTTAATAATACACAACTGCTAACCCTGTAAAAATTTAAAACCCTGTAATTAAATATTTTCCCAAAAACCCTCGACTCTGTGCTGAAACGGGAGGTCCGTTTGATAGATTACCCTATCTTAACAAGCGGATGAGTACAGGCAGGTATGCTGTCCTTGTTCTACTGGTATTACAAAGGAAGATGCTCCGAAGAATTCCATAGTCAGGAAACACGCCAAACGCGCGCCCAACACGGTTGACATTTGTCACATGAGAACTGGTCGCTTCTACGACTCGTTATTGAGTTTAACAGCTCAGCTGTGAACATCGGTCTGTCTCTTCAAGGCCCATGTTCACTTCTTCCTCTCCTCAATAAGACCCTCTACACAGGATCTTCAAAGATGGCCCTGAATAAATTATTATTAAAAAAAAAATAATGATAATTTTAATTAATTTTTTTTTATTCAACATAATTTTTTATTAAAAAAATTAAGGAAATTATTTTCCTTGTGACCTCCTGTGAGAAAATGTAAAAAAAAATCCTTCTACATACATCCGTAATCGTGTTAAATGCATAATAGTAATTGGTTTTAAAGCCTCCGATTACCAGTCATCGTAAATCATGACCAGTATACAGCGATGTTCACAGAAAATGATACCCATAATCTACACAAAGCTTACACTTCTGCTTGATATTCCCGAGTAATGAGTGCCTGATGACTTCGCAATAATAATATTACAATATTGACAAGGTTAGCGCATATTACTCAGTCAATAAAGTCCTATCGCTGAGAGCTCCGTTGTGACCTCTCATTCTATTACGTCAGAGGCGATATAAGAGGGAGGGAGAGGTAACAACGGAGCTATCGGCGGCACGCTAAAACCTCCGCTACCTACAGTCTCAAGTCGCCAGTCGGCGAGGGGCGATCAGACATTGGTGCTTCGTGGCTCTGCTACCACTGTAAAATCAGGGTTGCCACAACATGTTAATAAAATGACGCCAGAAAATACGAACAAAATAAAGACAGTCTTATAATAATTGATCAAAATAAAGACAACCTTATAATAATAAATCAATAAGACATACACAACAGTTTTGTAATTTTTTTAGATGTGCCTACGCAACATTTTACCTTCAGTGTATGACCGGTAATAATAAGAACTAATGTTATATTATCTAAAATAAAAAAAATTAATTAAATTAAAGCCCATGGCTGCAGGAAACGTGTAATGTTTAGAGTATGGGTTAATGAACTTTTTTGTTATTTATTTATTTATATATTTTTTTTAAAATAGCTTTAGTTTTCCCAAGTTTTACATTCAATATATAAATACAACGAAATCATGTGAGTAATGAGAACCCACTTGGTAATGAGAACCCAGGGCGCAGCCCTTGCGTGGGTAATATAAATATATACATTTTATCTTTGTACCTAAAAAGAAACAAACAGTGGGGCATATAAGGCTAAAAGAGTAAGCTTATAATTAAAATATATCTAAACAGTTTGTACAAATAGTGTACATAATACTCGGTTTGTGAAAAACATAAAGCGATATAAATTAAATGCATAATATTTCAACATATGTATTGTTAAGCCATAATTTTAACTCTTTTAAGTGTTGGGGCAATTTAGTTGTCACTTGAATTTTTTCGGTAAAAGATTGAAAGCAGATACGAGGTCCCCAATAAAACTGTTGTGTGTTTGCATTTGTTATAAGGGGCCATCCATAAATTACGTCGCACGAATTTCATGATTTTTTGACCCCCCTTCCCCGTCCCTGTCACACGCTGTCACATTTATGAAGCCCCCCCCCCCTAGCGTGACATCACACGTCTTGCAATTTTACGTGTAAAAGTCTAAAAAATGGTAAGCCTAACTGCTTGTGACATCACAAAGCTTATGATCCCCCCGTACGCTTTGTCATACAATGTCACACTTCTCTACATCCCTCCCCCCCCTTAAGGTGTGACGTAATTTATGGATCGCCCCTAATGATACATTATAATAATTTCTAACGTTGGTTGATTCTATTTTGAAAGCGATGATTTTCCCCTGCATTGAATGAGGGGAAAAATGGTAAAAAACAAATTAACGTTATTTATTGTTTCTTTACGTGGGATTATTGTTAACATTTAAATTTTTTACCTTAAGGGGTTTTTCACGATCCTCCTCATAGATTATCTTTACGATAACATACATTTTCGATAAATTTTTATATAAAAAGTCTTAGTTTACTATTCGGTACTTGAACCTGTGAATAGTGGCTATATAACGGATAAGTTAGCCGAGTTTTTGACCTGTTGTGAGTATTTATTAATTTTCGTTGTCGAATGGATAAGTTATCAGGAGGTTAGTGAAATACCCCTTTAGTAGAACAGGCCTGTGATGAGGTTAATAATTTTATAACCTAATAAAAATAACACAAAATAATATATTTAGATAACTATATTGATACCTTAACGTTTCTTACAAATAATGGGCTCCTACTAAGTTGAAGGAAACTAATTCATTATATTGGAGTAAACATGTAGGGTGACCAGGTGTTGAAAAGGTCAAATTTAAAAAGCATGAAAAATAAAATAAAGTAATTATAATTTAGAAAGGATAGGAAAGAAAAAAAAATGTTGGCAAAACTCGGCTAATAATTAAGCAATTCTTTAAAGATAATACAAGGAATTATAAGTTTTGGAAGGCTATCAATATGTGGAGCCTGATACTAATTGCTTTCCCAGATTTTTTTTGAACTGTCAAATGTTCATACCAGAGCCAATTTGTAATTTATATTCCTTAATTACTAATAAAAACTTCTATTTAACTCAGCCAACTAAATTGTTAGTGTCAAGATTTTTCATTAATATTTCATTTAAGATATTATAGCTAGAAATCTATAGAAATATGTAATTAGGTTACGATAGCATTACTGCGTTTTAGATTTTCTGGCGATTTTAGCTTAAATCTTACACAATAATTTAAGATGAACGTGACCGCTATTGGATAGAGTTTCATTTACAAAGATTCTGGTAGCCCTGAGTTGTTAGCCTTATACACAATATACCAGCGGTCCTAAACCTTTTTGGAGCTGGTACCCCAAAATCAAGGAAAGATTTTTCAGCGACCCCAGAAGATTAAAACGCCAAATTTACATGTTACACATACTTGATTCCGGTAAATGTCAAGAAAAGCTGTTCCTAGCTGTTTTCATTTTTAATGCATATTTTTTCTAAAATAATAGGAGAGGGGGCTGGCAAACATGTATCTTATGTGTGTTTAATAAAATGAGCAATGAATACAAAAATAATTTTGAGAGTCAGAATAACAGAAGAGCATGCATGATACTATGTATGAATGTGAACGAGGCAAGTTTGTGCCAAGATCGAGGTGTTTGGCGGTCCGTCCTCTCTGCTTTCTCCTGTTGGAAAACGGGGTGATGATTAGTTAGTTAATTAGTTAAATTTGATACACAATTGGTATGAACTTTGTGCCTGCACACTTCGACCTTAGTGATAGAAAAGATTAAAAAAATTGCAAAATTCTCAAAATTTCCTCAATAAATGTTAAAATTCCGCTTTGATTTCCAAATGTACTAGATACCTTTTTTTGTTTTGAAGGTCATATGTGCAAAATTTGGCCAATCTGCAAATAAAACCATAGAATTTAAAAAAAGCCAACCCACTACACACTGTTTATTGTCTGAACGTTGCGTTTTGCATTTCATCTATCTGTAAATTTGTTTGTACATTTGGTGTACAAGATGGTGGCCGTTTTAACATTATTTTTTTAATAGTGAAATCGTTGTGTTTATTTCGATTTTCTTATTAGCATTTTTTCAACATTATGGTAACCACCTGCCTGGAGAAAATTGGAAAAAGAATTGTTATTGCCACAAAGATGTTTCTTTGGATAAATTCTATACTCATTTATTTGAGGTAAAAAAAAATACGAGTGTGCTTTAGACCACACGACTGAAGTAAAACTTCTATGAGAAGAAGAGAGAAAGAAAATGTGCGCGTGCACTGCTCTCTCTTGCTCCTACAGTGTAATGCAGACAATAGGCCTGCACTGTGTCTTAGATATACGAAACATAACTGGCTAAGAGTGAGAAAGAAAATGTGTGCTCGCACCTCTCTCTCTTGCCCCTACAGTAATATACGAAACGTAACTCTCTCTCTTTCTATCTTCACTAACTTATATCTCCCTCTCAACTTCCGTTCGCCTCGCCCGACACTTTTCGTAACGCTCTCGTCACGCATTCACCAGGTTACTCCCCAAGTCGAGTGTGCGTAAAGAAGTTTTACTTCAAAAAATATATAACAAAAATATTGTTTATAATTAAGTGGACAGGTGTTGAAGTATACCTACTTACGAATCTTATGATTTCAGAGGGAATTTTGGTTTACAAGAGAAAATTAGAAACACACGCGAGGTCTAATAACTGTTCACAGAACTGCAAGTATAAAATCTTTTTTGGCCACCCCATTATTGTGGTTATCATGACCCGGGGTTGTCGACTGCTGCATTATACAACTACCGTTGGGTGGTTGTGTGCGTGCCGCTAAAGATACAGACACAGATGCAGGCGTGGTGCAACGATACGGGCATGACCGCCTCAAAGTCTCTGCATTTACATTATTTATGACTTTGCCACGAAATTATTATATTATGCGCGAATTGACTTGTCAGCAAATCTATGATTTTATTTCCTTGGATGTTTTTATATCCTTCGAGGTGGGTGCTTACTCTGTTGGAAATACATATTACAGACGAAAAGATTCCCATTGAAGACTCTCCCAAAATGTGACAACACAAATTCATCTTTTATTTCTCCTTAAATTTTTTTACAAATTCTTTTACATGATATTACGTACACTCTCTTGCTAAAGCGCTGTTTGTGCCTAGCCGTAAGTTGTTAAAATTGTCTGCAGTAATAAGAAAGATTATAGAAATCTCTACATAAAATAAATTAAAGTCCTCCACCGTGGCTGTCTGTCTGTTCGCGATAAACTCAAAACTACTTAACGGATTTTCATGCGGTTTTCATCAATAGATGGAGTGATTCATGAGAAAGGTTTGGGTTTATAATTGGTTTTGTGTAAATTAGTTGAAATATTGAAGGAAGAATGTCCGAGCGGGCTGGCAAGCGGGCGGTGTGGATTTGATTTGTATGCAAATATTGTTTTTCGTTAGCCAAAACAAAGTGTGACCGGATCAGCTAGTATTATAAAAATTAAAGTCCTCCGCCGCGTCCGTTCGCGATAAACTCCAAAACTAGTGAACGAATTTTCATGCGGTTTTCACCAATAAATAGAGTGATTCGTGAGGAAGATTTAGATAGATATCAAGGTATTGTGAAAATCGGTTGAAATATATAATTAAAGGAGAACATCTGTATGTGGTGGACGAGCGGGCTGGCAAGCGGGTGGTGTGGATTTGATTTGTATGCAAATTAACAGATGGCGGTGTGAGTTAAGAGGTTGGGTAACCTTCCAGTAGATGGTGTTGTGTTTTGTTAGCCACAGCAATACGTGGCCGTGTCAGCTAGTATATTATAAATTTGTACAGCACCCTTGAAGTGATTTTCACAAAAACAGCGCTATACAAATCATACTAATATTATTATTATTATTATTAGGAGAACTGAACTTACATATGTATTACAACTAATTGTGTGTATTGTTATGTAAAGTTTTTAAACGAAAAATTTTGAAGCGAAGAATTTCAAAGCGAAATTCAAAGTGAAAAGTTGCATTATAGTTTTAAAGTGAAAAGTTACAAATAGAAGTTAAGTGAAAAGTTAGATATGCTGGTTCATCAAAATAAAATAAAAAATAATTATTAATTTTCAAAGTGAATTTGTAATCTAAAATTAATTTAACTAATAAAATCATTATTCAACCATTTTAGATGACAATAGGGAAGAGACATACAATGAAGAGATGGTATAATTTTATAAAATTATATATAAAATTAAATAATAAATAATAGTAGTAAACAGTAGATAAGATGTATTAGAACATATCATTAGAAGAAAACAATAGCATTAGAAGAAAACAATATCATTAGAAGAAAACAATAGCATTAGAAGAAAAAAAAATGTACGTGGTTTTATTACAAAATTTTTGTATTTATAGTTTTTTATAATTGTGGCAAGTAGTTTTTTTCTGTACGTAATTTTATTCCCTTGTATACGTAGTGATTCTGTGCTGTTGTAGTTCATACGAGTGGTATAGTTAGTCCTCCGCCAACATAAATCTCTATTGTAGGTACTAATTGTTATTGGGATATTGTTTGATTAGATATGATTTATTTAGTTATGCCACATCAAAGTGTAATTATTTGCACAGTTCTAATGGGACGTATCTGCAAAACTTTCAACATCCTATAAGATGTAGATATTTTCAACTGTACCTTGAAAACATAAATTGAAACTGGCTGAATCTATCTCGTGATGCAAAAAATTTAGATAGGTTTCTCTTTTTTTAACTGTTTTATTTGTTCTTATTGTTTATGTGTTTTTTTGTTTATGATTTATATTGTCTTTCTTTATATATAATTATAGTCATAAGATTACGCGTAATTATTTTTTTATACAAGATATACTATTTAGTTTTTTTTAATGATATCTACACAGGAGGCCATGAGAAAAATCATTTCCCTCAGGGCCTATGTCACATCAGTTTTTTTAAGGAAAAGAAGAAGAGGATGTCAAGCTGGAGAAGTAAAAAGGTCTCCCTCAACCAACCGCTCCTAAATCCGGCTTGCCACACACAGCAGGTCTGCAGACGCATCCGCCACCAATAACAAAACAATCCTCACCCCACGAACCCGGGCACCCATTTTAAGACACCAAACGTGGCGAATCACTTTGGGTGACATACGGCAGAGGTGTTGGTTATCCAATAGCGGAGCGGCGCTACCCATGCGCACCTCACATTTGTTGAAATTAATAGCACTTGGTTTATCAAATTATATAGAGGCACGTACTTGCTTACTTTAACAGGTAATTCCTGACATTATTTGAAATAAAAAATGTAAATAAAATTTTGGTCTCCGATGACATTTTTAAAGTTGTTTTTTCTACAAAAACATAAAAAATAGTAGGTGTTGGACAGTTGGGGAAGTTTAAGAGGTTAGGTTACTCGGCTGAGTGACCTGAGACGACGTGCGGAAATTTTTTTTGTTGTTTGATATGAATAAAAAAAAGTTATCGAAAAAGTCACCGTCAAAGTCAAAATTTCATTAGTTAAGAGGAACGTATGCGCGACCCATTTCAGCCAGTTTCATACAAATATTAAATTTGGATTTATGATCAAAATACTCTACTAAACTGAAAAATTATTTTTGCAATCAAAAGGTATATCAAATATCTAGTACGAATGTGAGCTTCTTTATTTATTTTTGCTTTAAATTGTAAGATATAGGCCATTAAAGATTTTAGTATATCATGATTTTAGAGGCAACTTGGGCAATTTTTCTTGGGTCCTAACAAAAGCGAGTTATTGCTAACGTCAGAAGAAAAGAAAAACAAATAGTTGCCTTGGAAACGATGTTGATATATTTGCGGGACATTTTATTTCAGGCGTCGTAGGCCGAAATGAATGTATCTACGCGCATAATTTCCGAACGACTGCACCAAATTGGATAAATCTTTTTTTTTGTGCTCGTTATTTTGATTAAAATTACAGGTGAGCTCTGGCATTATGGAATTCGCAATAGGTAGCACGCGCGCTGTTTGAAAACGGAATGTACCAGGACTGAATGTATGGAATGCGGGAGGCGGAAGGGGAACGGAACGAATGGGAAGGGACACGCAGGGAGAAACAATTTATTTATTAAATGGCCTAGCAACGCATGCCGGGTACCAGCTAGTAACTAATAATCTTATAAATAACCGTTTGATTCCTAAACATAATAAAATAAAATATCGATAAAATAATATAACAAATAGGTGTCAAAGAACATAATCGCGAAATGTTTTCATAGTATTCAAGCAAAACACATTTTTAACGGTTTTTACGAACCTGCTTTACAAGTTTCGTAGTGGTGTTGAGATTAAATTAATGCAAAAAAAAATTATCAATATTTTGACTGGAGAGAAAAATATATCTCGTTATCATTATAAGTAGATAAGAGATATCAGAAATAACAACGAAGGAATATTTGTATCGGTTTTAATTTTTAAGGCAGCAATTTCGCACGATTGTATCAAATTGTAAGTTAAGAACTAGTTTTAAATTTTAGTAGTATTTCTATTGTAAAACCATTAGTGAAATAATAATTGTAATTTCGTGTTTCACAACAATAAATAATAATATTCACCTTGCCGGTTTTAAGTGAGAGGAGACAAGGACGCTGGAAGGTTAACAAACCAGAACAGTGTCGGAAACGCACCAGGCAAAACTAGCACATCTACTAAAAGATTCATTATAAAGCGTTCCACAATAAAATTCTTCATAGAAATAACAACATCTTTTTGTTGCATGTTTTTACTACTTGTAAAAGTTTCATTGTAAAAATCTCACAGCTGCTCGTGTGACAAGTTTGTTTTAAGATAAATTGAGTGGAAAGTTTGAAGGTTATCAGTAAACAAATGTTTCAACAATATTAACGACATAATTTGAACGAAGGAAATGGTTTGTTCTTTTTTACAGACAGTAAAAATTGACAAGCATTACGAGATTCAGGTTCGAATGAGGAAAAATTCTTGATTGTTTTGTGTCAACTACGCTAGAATTTGGTTGATAAAATAATCACATAACCTTATGTTCTTTTCATATTACAGCCGAATCCTGAAAAACCAGTAATTTTAACGTTGAATTGAACTGACCCATTTATGTAACATACAAAACATGGGGTTTAATTTAAATTAGATTTTTGGCGATGTTACACGTGATGATGAATCCAAAAAGAATACATTAAAATATCTGATGTAACATATAAAAACAGAGAATAGATGCACAAAACTCTTCTGTGCACACTGGTCTGAAACCCAAAAAGATTGCAAATAATTTTAAGTAAAGCCATCCAGTATGCCTTGGGAAACTCAAAGTAGATTCGAGTATCACAATTACATGGGGATTCGGAATACTTCTTTGCCGGCAAACAAATCGAGAGGTATAACGTATAACCAACTGCAGCCATTTCCACAACTTCTGACTGAAATAAAGTATGAATTTTCTGATAAAACCAATATTGTTTTCCGAAATCAACAGCAATTCATCGTTTGAAAGATCAGAAAGTTTAATTTTAACTTTAGAGAGGCCGCCGAGTTTAGGAGGCTCAGCCCCCTCTCCATCAGTCTCATTATTCCGTTAGAAAAAAAAACACAATAATCGATTAATTTCATGGAAAGTAAAACAATACTATTTTCACACATCTCTTTTATAAATTTTATGTAAATAATATTAAAAGGCAAGAAAGAGGGTCGCCGAGAGCCTGGTAGGAGACGAGTCTTGGCTGCGAAATGTACGATAGTGGACCGGTATTAGAAGTGTGGAGGAGCTATTCCGGGCAGCGCAAGATAGAGATACATTTTCGAGAGTGATTGCCAACGTCGGGGAGATCTGATAGGGCAAACGAAGAAGAAGATGTAAGTAATAAGTTGAATTGAGTAGAGGTCCCAAAAACCGGTATAAAAAATGTGCCAACATCCGTCACCCTTTCTCCATGGAAGGGGACCTCCTAAGTGAAGGCTATAACTACTCCATTGATGGGCATGTATGTATATATATTTCTTAATAAAATATATATATATTTTTTTTTAAAGAAAGGCAAACATTACCGGGTTACGAATAACCCAACAATGTTTGAAAATCTCCTACTACCACCACATAAAGCCGAAAATGTTGCTTGTGTTGTGATGGAGGACTTGGCCAGCCGAGGAATCGAACACGGGACGCCCGGGTGGAACCCAAACGCGAGCCCACTGAACCACTGACCAGACGAATAATACGAACATATGGCCATGGTTAACAACTCAGGAGTCGTGGATTCAATTTCTCTGCTTGCCGAGTCTTCCATCATCGCACAGCTTATAAATGATGATACCATCATTAAAAAATATATAGTCGTAACGAATTTTTGTCTATCTTTTTAAAGAAAACGAAATGCAGAGAACACGATCGGATATTAACGTTACGGTAGGTAAGTAAGTTTATAAGTCAGAATAACATGTCACCTCTTCTGGCAGAATAGAGGTTATACACTCAATTAGAAAAATAAATATTGACGTAAATAATAGGAGCACATAAACATGATGAGGTTATTAGAGCGAATCGGATGTCCCTGCTTAGTGAACCTGATCGGAAACTAATGAGGACACAAAGCAGACTGTTTTCTCCTTGATAAGGTTTCTATGGTTACCTTCATCGCTAGACTACGTGGAGAAAGTACCTACGATAAATGCAAAGGAACGTGTGTCTAAATGTATGAAAAAGACAAACAAGTATGAATAAGACAACATGATAGTGAATATGCAATAAAAGCGTATGTCTGGTCGGATATCTTTACCGCATTACCTTCCGAGCTTGTATCTTATATCGTTGCTTGAATAATGACAGTTTAATCTTAACAGATTAATTACCTATTAATACATTCCAATAAGAAGTTTACTTGGTGATCGAGTCGATATATATTTTTTTTTTACAATAACTCCACACAGGAGGCTCGGAGGAAAATAATTTCTCTCAGGACTATGCCATCTTTGAAGATGCTGTGTGGAGGGTGTCTTTGAGGAGAGGAAGGAGTGAACATGGGTCTTGAAGAGACCCATGTTGTAGGAGGGAGGAAACATAGATGCCGGAAAATCGTTCCATAGCCGAGCTGTTGAACTCAAGAACGAGTCGAAAAACGACCCGTTCTCATGTGACTAATGTCAACCGTGTACAAATGTTGAGTGCGCGTTTGGCGTGTTTCCCGACTACGCACCGGTGCCGAGGGGATCAATGACGTTAGTTCCTCGGAGCATCTTCCATTGTAATACCGGTAGAACAAGGACAGCATTGCCACCTGGCGCCTGTGCTCTAAAGATTGCAATCGGTTTGTTAGGTTAGGAGAGTCTATCAAACGGACCGCCCGGTCAAGGGTTTTTTCAGGTATTTTGGGGCTCCAGACCAGAGGTGGCTGCCAAATTCAACTTGCGATTTGTGCAGGGTTAGCAATTGTGTACTATTAAAGTATCTGCGTGCCCTGTACAGTATGCCCGGTTTCTGAGAGGCTAACTTAACTCTGGCCTCGATGGAGCCCCCGTACCTGAGCTGGTCACTCTTGTAGAGAGATATATATTAGAGTATATTAGAGAGATATATTGTACTATAAGTAAATTATTGCGAATGACTATGTCGAAAAAACCGTAAACCATTTATTGGATAATCTGCACCCCTGCCACAGGTCACCTCACGTGGTACGCTACGTTTGGTGACCTGGCAGGGGTGCCAGGATTCATGGGATGAGGTTTGTTTAGGACTTGGCGGCACATGCGTTTGCCCATCGCGTGGCAGGCCAGATCGGTAGAGTCTGATCAAGAGCGACATTTTTACATCTCCAGCCGGATTCACCCCTCATACCATTTTCCTTCACAGAAATTCCTTTCCCTAAAAAGACCCACCAAACAGCATCTCCAAAGATGACAAAGGCCCTGGGGGAAATTTTTTTCCCCAGAGCCTCCTGTGTGTGTATGTAAAATGTAAAAAAATCACTACATTTTCAAATTTAATTTTAGTGCGTCGATAACGCCCAAGAATCCCAAGTGTCCGAAGTAAATGGGACCATGCCATGGCATCAATGATTCGGGTATTTTGTGAAGCTGAATGTGGGAAAGAGAAGGAGATGGCGGAGAGGAAGCTTGGGAATGTTTAGAATCTATTGGTCTTTCATCAGAATAATACTGACAGCTTCTACATACACACATAAATTATACGTGGTATTTTAAGTAAAATAGTAACAAATTGAAGAAAAAAAAGACGGAAAAGTCAAATTTCTTAGTAAACACCACATTATTAGATTCAAATCAACACGTATCGAGAACAGTTTTGCCCCATCTGTTGAGTCGTATATATACTAAATTTAAATATACATTAACATTAGGAGAGGGGTTAGATGGCGGGGGGAAGGAGGAAGGACAAACTCAAATCGGCAGAAGAAATCACGAATGTTTGGAAGGAGAGTAGGAGATATAATAATTAGGCAAATCGGTGATCGTTAAAATCAAAATTACTTACACGAATCCGTGACCTTTGGATTGTATTCGTTGTCGAGGACCTTAAGGCTCCACTATTCGATTTTCGACCGATTTCTTACATATCTCCCTTAAACATTCGAAGTTTTTAAGCTCTTAAAAAATATATATGTTATTTTTGAAGATAATATCTAGATACGTTCCACGCCGAAACGCAAATTATATGAAATTCCCTCGATAGAAAAAAATCGCAAAGTATGCTCCGGAAATTATTTAAAACAAGTCTATTTCTATTTTAAGTCTAAGTCTATTTAGTCTATTTTTTTGTTATTTTTTGTTGTGATACACAAAATAATTGTATGTTAATTTTAGGTTTCAGTTTTTAAGTTTTTTTATTTTTTCCATAATGTAACTTTATATACGCAATATGGACATGTTGAAATGAAATGATATTTCTCATTTTTATTTCTTGTTATTTTTTGTTGTGATACACAAAATAATTGTATGTTATTTTTTAAGTTTAAAACTACTATTATGTAATGATATTATTTTTCTTACTTTTGTACTCTATTATATGTTTATTTATAAAAGGCAGTATAGCCGTTTATGTATTTAAAATTAAAATTTCTATTATTTTACAAGTTATAATTGTGAAAAAATTCACAATGTTTCTTTAAATGATATTCAAGATACGTTCTACGAGATTTTTGCTCTATTTTAAACGAGTCATGTTTTATTAAGTTTTTTCGCCATTTTCGCTGCGATTTCATCACTTAAAATATTAGCGCGCTCTGTCCAACATTCGTAATCACACATCTCTCCATCTTCTTCTTTTTCAGCCGAATAGCGCCGCCTTAACAACCGAAGTGTACAGTTTTACTGAAAGCCAAATGTATCAGGAGTACCAGGTAAGCCAGTCATTGCTTCATTTTCAGACGACAAATTAATTCAGATTTCATGTTGCAACAACAAAATAAGGAAAACGATACTACCAACGCTAAGCTACTTCCTCAAAAACATCGAAGAGTTGGTCGTATTTCGTCAAGTTCACTTAATAATTGAACAGAAAAAAATAATTACCTGGTCCAAGAATCATTTTACATTATTAAAAATACTAATTTCGGATGTGTGTATCTCTGAGTCTGTGACTACTGTTCTATGAACTCAAGAACTTGGATATGCTTTGAATTCATTGAAACTGATTGCTGGAACAATTCTTCTTCCTTATTGCTGAGATTCGTGGACCCCTACTCCAATTTCCATGGTGGACAAGGTTCATCCACTCCTCGCGGTTCTGCGCTGAGGGGAGAGCTGCGGACACCCTAGTACCGACTTGGTCACTTCAGCATATTTGTGACCTTCCTCTGCTGCTTCTGCCTTTCACTTTTCCAGTGACTACGAGTTTCTCCAAGTTAGAGTCCTCAGTTTGGCGAGCAATGTGTCCAAAGTATCTTAAGATACGTCGCAGGCAGATGATGAAAGCCTATTGTGGATGCCTAACTACCACCAAAATACCACCCAGAGTATTAGAGCTTAACGACTTATCCCACATTAACAGGACGCGTACAAATGCTGGTGTCAGGGATCCAATCAGAAGAATGTGAGAATCGTTTAATCAAAATCAAAACCTTAAGGATTCTGACTCATTTTTTGATACACGTAGTACTTAGATTAGAAAATTGAAAACTAAAAACTGGTACTTTTCATTTTAAAATTTCTGTATAACACTGTTTGTTAGCTTTATATTTTTTTGCCTTACCCTCTAAATTTTTCGAAAAATTATTTTTAAACTAGTTTCTCACTAGTACAACATAATCACATTATTACATGGTCCGTAGTTTGTAGGTACTATACCCATTACGAGAACCAGACGGTTTAGAAAAGCAGCCTTGAAGTTCGAGCGACCGAGCCATTGCATTATCATATTCGTAGAATGCTTTTATAACAATAATAACAAGAACCCACAACTTCTAAAGTATTGGAGATTAAATAAAAACTCTAAAGTTACCTGGTTAGGTGTTATTAATAAATAATTCATTCTCGACAAGTCCATAAATGTAAACATCTATAATAGCAGTTTGTATTTCCCATTGATTTGACGTCGTGTTTCCCGTTTAGTACGGGATTACCCCAACGAAGATCTAATCTCTATTCAACTCTTTTAGTATTATATCTCCTTTGGAGTTGGAAAAAATATATAAAAATGCTGAACTAACATTTTTTTAATAATTGGGTTTTTTTGTACTCCCCATGGGGTATAAATATTATGGGGAAGTTTCCGTATTGCCTCGGCATTATTCTCCTTATGGGTCATAAGAACTGCAGTGGCGTTCAGTTCATAGTAACGTACATATTCCTATGTATGATATGATTTGATTGTACGCCAGTCGTGGAGTACACCTGGGGGCAAAGAGTTTTAAGATCTTGGAGCACGGTAATTAAGGATGGAAAAAGTGCAACGCGTACCGTCGTTTGACTGACGACGTAGCACTGACGAGCTGGACAAATAGTCCTCGCACTAGCGCATGGCTTTACAGGTGTTCATTCATTCACCTACACTTTACCGCAATCTACCGAAGCGACATATGCGCCTAACGGTGACCGGCCAACTCGGAATGAAACCAACTCAGAACCATCTCAGATAAGTCATTTAGAGTGATAAAAAAATATAAATAAAAAATTGGTTAAATAGGTTATGTTAGGTTAGGGTTATCGGCTAATTTAAAATTATTATTTTATCACTCTAAATGACTTATCTGAGATGGTTCTGAGTTGGTTTCATTCCGAGTTGGCATGGAACCGCGCCTAACGCACACTTTTAACAAGTATACCTACCTAGAAGGAGGTTAGAGTTTAATCAATTAATATACAGCAACCTAAATACAATGTAATGTTATTATCTATGGATGGAAAATCAGGGTAGACAGGAATCATCGGACATCTCGTATTTAAGGCGGCGCTTCTCGGCTGAAAAAGTAGAAAATGGAGAGATATATAATTACGAATGTTGGACAGACCGCGCTAATATTTTAAGTGATGAAACTGAAGCGAAAATTACGAAAAAGCTTAATAAAACGTGACTCGTTTAAAATAGAGCAAAAATCTCGTGGAACGTATCTTAAGTATCATTTAAAGAAACATTGAGAATTTTTTCATAAATATAACTTGTAAAATAATAGAAATAAACTTGTTTTAAATAATTTTCGGAGCATACTTTGCGATTTTTTTTGTCGAGGGAATTTCATATAATTTGCGTTTCGGCGTGGAACGTATCTGGATATTATCTTAAAAAATAGCATATATTTTTTTAAGAGCTTAAAAACTTCAAATGTTAAAGTGAGATATGTAAGAAATCGGTCAAAATTCGGATAGCGGCGGCTATAGAAATTTAAAAATAAATAGCTCATTATTTTGAGAATAATAATAATTACAAGAAGTCAGCTTGACAGTCATACATTAAAACCCCTCTCTTGATACATTATGCAATATTATTTTTGCGTAGCTTTGGACACGCAGTTGAATTGCTCTGTTTAATGGCGCATTCTGATAAGAAGAAGTTCTCGCTTTCAGAGCATAAAAAAGTGCGTGGGATCTCCCACGAGTATACCGTTAGGGACATATAAGTTAATCTCCTTCAACATAGGCGAATTCAGTATAGTACCGGAGATTAGCTTAAAAAATGTTTACCCAAACATGTTTTCCTAGCATGGCTGCAGATTTCCAACGAATAAGTGACAGTTCACAATAACTAAGTGTTCTTAATAAATTAGACGTCAACTGCTTTATACGTTAGTAATTTGCAGTTGTCCTAGTATGAGAAGTTACCAAAAGTTTTCTTATCAATCCTTATCGATCGGCCGTGCTAGTAGAGAGCTTGATCTTTATAAAAAAAAAATGGTTGTCTGTAAAGTCGGTTTACGGACGATAATTTTACGTGATAACGTCATATAATAACGATGGAGTGAAAGAGAGATAGATGCGTCACAAGCCGAACGCTTAGGCCGAACGCTTGTTCCGCGCTCTCGCTTGCACGGTCGGCTCAGGCGGAACGCGACAATGAGTCATGCTTTTTCGTGAGTGCAGCCGGCGTTCATCGATTTATAAGACGTTATCACGTCAAAAAATATCTCATGCACCGAACATAATTCAAAGGACGCTGCACCATATTTTAAAACAATATCTAAACTAATATACGATCTAAAATAATTTTTATATGTTATTTTATATAAATGTTTTTAATGATATTTTAAGTAATTAAACACCTCTCCTTTCTAATATTTTGTCTATGTTCTGATTTGTCTATACTTGTTTGTCTTTTGTTATTTTTTATCAACTTATTATACTGACGAAGAAAACATAGTTTTCGAAACATGTTGATATTGTTAATTAAATAGTGGTGTACACAAAGTTATTTGTTTTTATTGAATTAATAATGACGCCACAAAGTGAATTTGCGATGTTTGAAGAAATAATATACGATCTAATAATAGTGATAATAGTGGATACTAAATTCCTAGGTAGGCATCTGATATTATAACGATCTCCTTACATATACTTGAGTTCTTTGAAACTGCGCATTCATCTTCCAAAGAACCCAATATTAATAGCGGTTAATTGATGGCCACCGATAACTAGAACACAGGTTAATTGCAGTTTGTTAGCTGCCAGGCATAATCTCTTCCGGGATTTCAATGCAGTCTTTTCACTCTCCTTGGCATGCGATATTATTATGATCGGCAGGTACATCTTAATTAGGTAATCATTTAAAGTTCTAACTGTTTGTTATTGCCACACAAAGAGTCCCGACTGCCCGGGAGCAGTGAGACAAAAGCAACTCCAATTATTGGAAATGTTGTGAGGCGAAAGAAACGGGATGGAAAGTTAATTGATAGAGGGAGGTCGGGATGGGTTTTTTTAGTGTATTCAACTTTTATGTGCGGTAGACATTTCGATGTGGGTATCATATTACGTGACGTTTAACGGCAATGAGCTACGTGGCAGATGGTAAGCTGCTTGACATTAGACTGAGGACGCGAGTTCAAAACTCTGCTTGGGAAAAAAGGTATTTATTCAATTTATCGGTATTACTTGTGGAATCATGATTGAATATCCATATTGCGTATCCATACTCTTAGATATATATACATTTTTCCGGCTGTGCCAATTTAATTTTCGTTGGACTTAAGGAAACGTTCGTATATCCTCTTGATAGCTTATCCATACGATAATGTTTATTTTCGATTTATTTATTTATAATGTCCGAGTTTACTACTCGGCACTCGAACCTATAATGACTGTATTATACCTATTGCGAGTATTTATTTGTACGTTATTTTATGGATTAGCTGTCAAAAGCAGAGCGAAATTTTACAACGTTTATTGTGTGGCGGGAGCCGAATAACAATGTTAAAAATTAACAATGTGTCCCTATCCGATTCGGTCATATTTCACTGCATCATTCTTCGACCAAGAACTACCAACATTATCTTCATTTTCTTAATGCACATTTTTATTGGCTACTATCTTTATTTATTTATTTATTTATTTAAACGCCCATAGGGCTTTTACATATAGTGCAGTACATGTGTTTGGAAAAATATAAGAAATAACATAATATAATATAAACATAATATAAATATAAGAAACAAAATAAAGATAACATAAGATATACAAAATATAGATAACACCAAGTATAATATTTTTTTTTTTTTTTTTTTTTTTTTTTTTTTTTTTTTTTTTTTAGTAAGATATATCGATATCTCTGCCTTAGTAGTTAGTTATTATTATATTATATCCTGATGAAGCTTGGTCGAAGCGAAACCGGTAGATATACAAAATAATAAATTCGTGGTTTAAATACAAAGTGTTTTAATTCTTTTAAACCAAGTATAATAGTTGACACAAAGTAGGTAACATAGAATATATGGTAAGTAAATTAATGTGAGATTGTTATTTTAATTAAAGAGGGAAATACGATAGGATTGTCAATACTTATGTTTGTAATTAGCAAACTTTTTTAAAGTATTTATTACGTGTTTATCGAAACATAGCTACCATAATATTTCAATTAAGGTGCTATATAGTGCATGATATTAATAGATTTATTTTAATTGTTCTAATACACTGAGTTTAAATTTTGACATCGATTGATGACGGAATGAATGAATTTATGAATGAATTTATGTTTGATTGCAAGATTCAACCAGAACTAGAGCACTGACCCGACAAGTCCTAGGTCCTGGGTTCGAGTCCAAGATGTGACATATCTTTATCTGATTTTTCTGTTTCAGATTTTCGGTTGAGTTTTGCTAATATTGCCTTCATTAATTAAATATTACAATTTGAGGTTTTACTCATTAACTTAAAAATAAATAAAAAACATTTTTATTATTATATAAATACAGCGTTTCGAATAAACAAATCAGTATTATTTACAGATGTCACAAAGAGTCTTATTGCTAAAAGGTTCACTTCAAAATTAGCGGGACAAAAGTCATAATTCGCCAAAGACTTCCCATGCGGTTTGATCTAAATACCTTACAAAAAACCGCAAGCTTCCAGCTTCCGCGGGCAGATACTTACCGTTGAAGATTGCACAGTGCACAGTGCCTGCATATTGCGATAAAACAATCGATACAGTTTTGAGACTTGTGAACCAAATCCATCGGCCGGTCATAGACCCGCACCAGTCTCTCTTCTCACTATTGGCACTCTCCGCTGTCTGCCAAGAGAAAGGATTCCTCATCGACCTACCCGCAATAATTAACTGAATTCCAGTAGATTTATACTAGAGCATTTTTCATTCGGTTGAAAGTGAATTTACAATGCTGTTTTTTTAAGTGTTTTGTGGGAATCATGTTGCTATTGAATATTATATGAACTTACTAGCTAAACTATTATCATTTTTCCGCATGGTGTAATGTAGAATGTAGACGAGAGGGACGCCACTTAGGTCTCTGTCTTGGGACACACTTCTTGTTTCAATCTGTTATAAGGTATGGAATAACAGCTTGGGGATTTTCGTGTAAAACAAATATTGACCATGTTCAATCAGTTAAAAATTCATTGGTTAAATTATTAGCTGAAAAAAATTTATTCAAAGAAAGGCATAATATTCCATACTTTTATCAGAGTCTCAAAATTCTTTCAGTGAGAGTAATTCTGTGATACAAAATTATATTTCAGCACATAAATAACCCTTTATATATAAATAGGCTGGAACACAACCATAATACTCGTTTTAATTTTAATGAAGAACTAATTGTTCCTAAGCATACAAATAAATATGGGCAAAGAACGTTAGATTACATGATTTCCAGTTGTTTAAATATGTTACCTGCCGAAATTAAAAACTGTGCCCAAAACAGGCAATTGGTGAATTTACTGAAGACTTGGCTTACTGAAAATTAGCTTACGATAACATATTATTCTAAAGACTTTAAAATTCTTATTTTATGTTTTCATTATTTTTCTTTTCTCTATATTTCTGTAAAATTTTTAATTTATATTTTTAAAATTGTAAAATTGTAAATATTAACTCGCTTTAATAAGATTTTTAATGTAAAGAATCCGTTAGACAAACTGTTAAAAAGTAGTTTATCGGGACTTTTTTTGTCTTATATTTGTGAAGTGTGTAAAATAAATTAATAAAAAAATCCCATTCGTACATCATCTCCTAAATGTTCTTCTCTTATTCTCTATCTCTCTATCTCAGAAGACCTCTGAAGATCTTTGAATGTCTCCTG
This sequence comes from Glyphotaelius pellucidus, assembly GCA_936435175.1. Taxonomy (NCBI): domain Eukaryota; kingdom Metazoa; phylum Arthropoda; class Insecta; order Trichoptera; family Limnephilidae; genus Glyphotaelius; species Glyphotaelius pellucidus. The sequence continues at coordinate 5,864,322 of OW386548.1, read as the reverse complement.
ATGTTTCAAGAATGACCCATTTTGAGTATACAGATTGGTAGATACTTTCAGATGCATCGCTTGGAACATAGAATAAAGAAGAACACGAGGACTTTTTGACTTTTTGAAATATTGGCATACAGAGCTCCGGGCCAAAAAGGCCCCTTTCTATTTCATCATGAATTTATATCAGTGGTTGTTGAAAAATTGATTTTTTTAGTTGTTTGTTAAAATTTTTTTGCAAAGGTACATGGCTGCAATATGGGGAGGTTAAGGAGGATTTGTTTAGGTTTTTTATGTGTGGTACGTACGTTTTCGTCGTACCGGGCGAGGCAGTTTTTTCATGGGTGGGAATTCCCGCATAAAAGGTTTCCGCGAGACTTAAGATGTGATTTTTTAATAAGGGGATTTCAGAGTCAGAAGAACACGAGGAATGCTATTGCGAATTTCCTGATCGAAAAGTCTGACGATTCTCCTCTTAATTTTAATGTATAGAACTATTTTTCATCATCATTCATCAATAATTTTATTTCACTACCCTGGAAAAAAGAAGACAATTTTCTGACTTAATTTGTTTACAAAATTATTCACGATAATAGACGTAATTTAAGGAATCATAAAATATTCCATCTTGAATTATTTAATAATAATATTGCATACTTCAATCCTCTGTCTCGAATGTGTCGTCTATATAATACCATTGAATGTGACCATATAGATATCTACGCAACCTTCTCACATATTTCAAAAACAAATTATCAAACTCCTACCATGGCATTGTCATACCTTTTCTTTCTTTCTTTTTTCTCTTTCTCTGCAGGGTATTATATTTGACACTACTATGTTTTATATTTCATTTTGATTATCATTATTTCTGTTATCACTGCAAGCATCTCCGTCTTGTAACAACTTAACATTGATTACTCATGCTGTGAACATTTCTAATTTGAGTGTTAATATCTATGTAATATACCAACGGCAATTCCATTATTGTAATAATTGTTAACAAACACTCTGTAAATGTTTCAAACTATATTCTATCTAAGATATACTGTGTTAGTGATATACTAAGTTAGGCGAGTATAAGAGCATGTTCACACACAGCTATAAAAGATGTAGCTTGGCCTATTTCAGCATATCACTGGCTATATATTCCCAATGGGAATCTATGGCGAGCGATATGCTGAAATAGGCCAAGCTACATTTTTTATAGCTGTGTGTGAACACGCTCTAAGAGAGACGCGAAGAGCACGTGCTAAATGGTGTGGAACCAAAAGATACAAAGTCAGTGGCTAAATTGGTTTCAAATTGGAAATAGGCCTCATTATAATAAAACTACAGACCCTAATGCCGTTGGAAAGTATTAGGATCAACCAAAACTTTTGAAGAATTAAGAGTATTTTATGCACCTGTCATTTTTTAAGAATATACTAGAGGTACTTTCATGCTGTGTTGAATGTTTTCTTTATGAAATATTTCAGATGGAGCAAGTTTGTAGGTACTAGTAAATAGTGTGTAGGCACTAAGTAGGTATCAGGTAGGTTCTAGGTGAGTGCCAGATATGTACAGGTAGGTGCTAGGTACCGGGTAGTGCTGTGACGAGGTCAGTCCCACGGAACGTGACACGGGCGGCATGAGAAACTCCGGCAAACTACGATGCAGCCTTCTGCTGGAAGGTAAGCGGAGAAGGTAATGCTTTTATCTAGGTGATGGTTGGCACTTCTTTTCGGAACAACTCATATACGTCTCATAGAAATCGTCGTGTCTCGTTTACTACAATGGTTAGAAATATGATCTAAACGGTGTTAGAAAGAGAAAACACTGCGTTTCATATTCACATCTAAAAATTAACCATAAAATATTTAAAATGTGCACCTTTATGAATCCAAAGTTTCCCGCCGCATTTTGAAAAAAAATGATGAGAACTTGGGAATTATAAAATTTTAAGGCGTATTTCATCACCTTTCCAAAACAGTTTTAGTTTTCGGGTGCGTTCAGAAAATGCCATTTATTGGATTTTATTATGCAACTAAAAAACTAACAAAAAAAGAAGAAATAAATTTATGTTCATTTCTATAATCTAATACGAGTTTTCTTCTTTTCTCCTTTCTATTTTCTATTTCCTACTTTTAATTATAATTTTTCCAATTTTTAGCATCATTTATCTAAATCCGTACGTTTACACTAGACTTCATATTTCATACAAAATAACTATACTCCATTGGTCACCATGAAACAGGCAGCCGCCTAGTATGGTGATTTAATATATCTTCTTAATGTAAATGTCACAATTATGTAACATGTATTATATAAAATAAAAAATAAAATAAAATATTTACTTCCGACAAAAAAGGCTCGAGGTTTTTTTTTTTTTTTACACGAGCTCCACACAGGAGGCCCCGAGGAAAACAATTTCCCAAAGGGCCTATGTCATCTTTGGGGATGTTTGGAGGGTTTTTTTTAAGGAAAGGAAGTAGCGAACCACTTGGGGTGCCTATGGCAGAGGTGTTAGTTATCCAATAAAGGTTCCCGGGGCGGCGGTACCCATTCCCGTCTCCCAAATTGTGCAATTACTTAAATTACGCGAATTGTCGCAGCTTTGTCGCATTTTTTAAGACAGCCCTGCGTCGACCTTGTATTATCTTGACTGTGAAATAGAAAAAGAAAACACATATAAAATTTGAGAATTATTATTTAGAGTGATTACTTTTAATTTTATTTTTTAAATAACTTATTAATAAAACTTCGAATTAAATTACTTAATCATTGCAGACAATATTAGATTGTCATAATATCGTCTTCAAATAAATAATAATATTGTTTAAAACGGTTCCATGCCAACTGAGAATAAAATCAACTCAACACCTCCTTTAAAAGTCATTCAAAGCTATGAAAAAAATAATTTTAAATTAGCCGATAACCCTAACCTAATGTAACCTATTTAACAAATTCTTGATAGATATTTTTTTATCACTCTAAATGACTTATCTGAGATGGTTCTGAGTTGATTTCATTCCGAGTTGTCCGGTCACCGTTTAAAAAAAATAGCTAGGGTAAAAACAAATAACACATACAAAAGATACGCTTCTATTTCTTGCGCTTTATGCAAATTACCTAATTTCTGACAACCAGTTGACGCAATTCCGAACCATCGATGAATCCGGTAAGTCCCAAGAGAAACACAAGCAGTAAAAAATAGGACAGGTGATGATGCGTTATTATTGGTGTATCCAGATAAACAACATTATGTGATGATGACGTCATACCGCACGGTCTATTCGCAAATACTCATTGTTCCTATCAAAACAAGCAACCAGTACTTACTTACTCTACAGAATTTATGTGTTACGAATTTTAATTCGTGTTTACTGAGTATTTATTTCTGTTTACCAAATATGTAATTCTGTGTGTTCTAGGATAATGAATGACGCACAAGTCGATGGAAGAATTAGGCGGGAATTCACCGGGAAGACACGGTACGATCAATTCTTTGGGTAGCTAGCGCGGTCGGTCGATAAAGAATTTATCGATAATGTCAATAATAATATCTGTTTATCGTTCCGGAGCACGACTACAGGTAGCTAACGTACAAACGACAGTTCACGTCGAATAAATTAAGAACACTTAGTCGTTGTGAACTGTTGTTTGTTCTTTGGCGATCTGCAGTCATGCTCGGGAACGACCACACAAATCGTTCGACCCTGTTAGATTCGCTGGTCATGTCAAAAAAAGGGTCATCAGAAGTGCAAGTGGATGTAAAAGTTAATCGGAGATGCCTCTAGAGCAGTGATTCCCAAAGTGGTCCAGGTGGACACCCAGGGGTCCTCGGGAGACGCGATGAGGGTCTACGTAGGCGTGATAAAAAAATAGGGGTCCACATGTTGCAAGTGGGGGTCCACGAAAATTTAACTGATTTTGAGAGTAAAGAACAAAAATTGGCTTGGCTTTACCTGTCATTGTAGCAAAAATAGACTTTTGAATGTATTTCGATGAAGAACCATCCCGTTCCCATATCCCAACCCGCCCCCGACTCATACCCCATTACGCCCCACCCCTTGTGGCGGCTGTTACTTGTAAAAAGTTTCATATTCAATATTCAGTACAACGTTTTGGGAATATGGTAGAAATAGCAGAGGGTCCACCGAAACCAGTAAAATTTTGAAAGTGGACTACGAGAAAAAAGTTTTGGGAACTTCTGCTCTAGAGGTATATTAGTCGTTTTTAAGCTTGGTCGGAATGCCGAGTGTCGAGCTTAGCGTTGCTTAGCACACACCGAATGTAGATCGTAATCATAGATATCTCACCAATATTACATTTTGTCTATGTAATATTACAATATTACTACAATTGATTTATTTTAACGAATTAGGGATTGATACAGTAAGGTGATTGAAAGATACTTGTGATAATACAAATATGTATATTGTAATGCATATGTAATTTAAGCATAATTAATCAATATGTATTAAGTATAGAAAAAAGTGTACAATGTGCGTGCCGCTAAAACTCAGAAATCAGTCCCCGTACGATCAAGGGAGTTATATGGTGTGGTAGCCCAATATCCCCCATCCTTAAAGAAGTTTCCCGTTTTTGCATAAAGGGCGTGCTTTTGAAGAAATAAGGGCAGGAAGTTTCACCCCTAGAAATTTCTAGAACAGTCCAGAGTATTCGGGAGCATTCCACAACATTCCAGAACATTCTGAAAGATTCTGGAATGTTGTGAAATGTTCGGGAATAGTCTGGAACGTTCGGGAACATTCCGGAATGTTCCAGATCATTGTGGAACATTCCAGAACCCTCTCGAATGTTGTGGGATTTTATGGAACATTGTACCTTTTTTGTATGGGTGGGGCTACCCATTGGTAGCAAGATCCGTCGTGGGTTCGAAAGTCAGTTCAATTTCATATCAACTTCCTGAGCGAAGCTGGGTATAACAGCCCGCTTGTTGATAACAAATATAGGTCGGGAGTAATTAAGGAATTGAATGACAACAAATCTCTATGTCTGCACCACTATTTAATCAAAATAATCGACACAAAAAACGTTTTTAAACAAATGGTTTCTTCGTTAAGATAAATGAACAATGAAATTTAACAAATATAAAAATAGATGTACCTAGAATTGGTAAATGTTAAATGTCAATTATAGGCACATACAGTACCTACTCTTACAGCACATCAAGTATTTTATTTGGTGTGTTCGCAATTGAGTGGCAAATCTGAATTTGAATGTATATAATAAAATAAAATATAAATAAAATTAAATAAATAATTTAATACGACAGATACGAGTTTTAAAAATGTTTTTTTATGATAAATCTTTGAGTGGAAGATACTCATGGTGAAAGACCAGCATTCAGAATTGAAGCACTGCTCGAAATGACTTTACCCGTCGTGGCTAGGTCTGAATATTCAGATCACTTCCTCACTTTCCTGGTGACGTTTTACGACGCTTTTGGGAATCATTCTAAGATATTTTTTCTTATAAAAATACATGTTGCATTTTCCTTATCTGTGCATTTTTATCCGTTTTTTTATTAATCTGTATTGCGGTAGGCAGGTAAACACTGAAATTATCATGAATGTTTTAATCAGATTAATTAATATAAAAACGTCTTCCAGATAGTTAAGTTAATAAATTTTAATAATAATATTGCAATGGCCTTTATACTAAACAATAATATTGTAAGCAATTATTTACGACAGCATTCTACTTTCATGAAATAAATTATTATGAACCTAAGTAACAAATTGTTAACTCCTATCACATCAATCAGTAATTTGTTGAAAACTAAGTAGGTACCTACGCAATCGAGTTGATTAATGAATGTGAATAATGTTCGCAATATGACATATTAATTCAATTATTATTCATATTATTATATAAAGATACTAATATCTATGTTTACAGTTATTTATGACAGCTATTTGCCACATAATTATATTACTTAGGCATTATATATTAATGAAATGTAATGACTTTAAATAGAATACACAATACAGTGTGCAATATAGTTGTGGATGCTGAATACTTGGAACAGGTTGATGAGTTTGTGTATTTGGATACGTTGAAAGAAGGGAAAATGCAGGTAACTCGATTAATGAAGGACTGAACGCGGTTGGCACTAACGAATTATTGGTCAAAGCAGCGAAGGTAGCATTCTATGATCTAATGTTGGTACCTACCCTGATCTATGGCAGTGAGTCATGGAACTGGCTGAGGAAAGATGAAATTAGAATGAATGGTGTAGAAATGAGATCCCTGAGACGTATGTATGCTAAAACCATGTATGATCATGTGAAAAATATGGAGATTCGCAAATATTACAAGGCTGATGTAAGCGTAATGAGTAAGATTAAGAAAGAGACGATTAGATGGTTTGGGCATATAGTGCAAATGAAAGAAGAAAGTGGTGTAAAAAGTAGTGATTCTATGATAGTTGAGCCCTAGACAGTTGGTCCCCGGCATATTTAAAAACAATACGCAGTCGGTTTATCGAAAATTTAACTAAGTGGAAAAGGACATGTAAAGAAGATGTGCCGCCGAATAACAAAAGTATATAAAATATTTTCAATCAAATGCATCAAAGACAAAAAATACTTGTCTTATTTTGTATATACCAGCGTACAAGTAGAAAAAAATCGACATTACGAATAAATTCGTTTGATATCCACTCCAACTTATTATTAAAAGGTATTTTTAAATCGATTTTATTTTTAAATTATAATTTTTAAATTTACCAATTTCAAAAGTTTCAACTCTGGTGATCAACTCTCGGGTCATCAGGAAAAGATATGATGCGAATGTGAATAGTTGAATTAGTCGGGGACGCCCGAGGAAGGCATGGCACGATCAAGTAAACCAAATGCAATGTCAAGAGTCTGTGATGATGTTTGTATGTGAATGAAGTAAGAAGTGTGTGCCAAGACCGAGTTGTTTGGTGGTCCGACGCGCGATGTCTCTGCCCACTAATTCAGATAAATTCTCATGTGTTTTGCGTACGAAATAATTGCAAGTGTTTATGATTTCTCTTATTTATAAGTACTTAACGAAGGAGGAATTCCGATGCACGGTATTAGATATGACTAACGCGCTTATCCTTGGACAACGATGAAAAAGGGACAACGAACTTGAATGTTGGCCAAACAAAGGCGATTTGGTCACCGCACGAAAATGCATCTTGTTGACAAGTTGATAATGACTGCGTAAGGCGAAAGAGCTGTCCTTTTCTGGTGTAAAGGAAGAAATGGGAATAGAAGTACTTACCTGGCTATTCACGTCTAGTCACTATAGTATAGTTATAGCCAATTCAGGCAAAGTAACGTTTCGATTTCGAATGTTCCCGCCTATCATAGGAGCTATACTAATTTCGATTGTCTGTGCGTCCTATTGTGAACTGTTTGTAACTGATTGTGTGAAGAATTCGGAAAAGCTATAAAGTACCAACCATTACAATTACATTTTCAACTGAAAAATATTATAGTTGATATTTTCAACATTGGAAAAATTTTTTTAGGAATTCAGGCTATCCCCTGATTTTTCACGAATCTGCGCTAGTCTACATTAAAAACTTAACTAACGAACCATCACGCTGTTTTACGCAGGGGTAAACGGAGAGAACAAACTGCCAAAGTACTCAGTCTTGACACATGTTCCCTACCTTATTCACATTCATACATTTCTTTTACATTCGCTCCACGCAAGAGGTTCTGGGGAAAATAACTTCCCTCAGGGCCTACGTCATATCATCTTTGTGGATGCTGGATGGAGGGTCTTTTTAGGAAAGGAAAGAGAGGAAATTCTAGGAAGGAAAATGGTATGAGGGGTGGGTAGGAATTTTGGGTTCAGTGTGTCCAGGAGTAACAGACGTATGATCTATCCCTCCAACTGGAGAGATTAAAATACCTCCCTCAACCGGTCTTTCTCGATCCAGCCCATCACGCAGTAGGTGGGCAGACACATCCGCCGCCAAGACCCAGACAAACCTCAACCCGAGCACATCTGCTAATTCAACAAACGTACCGAACCACTTGTGGTGATCTAAGTAGGCAGTACCCAAACCCGCCTCCCAAATTTATTGAATCACCTCTTACATACTCTCTTATTATTTTTGACTCAACAGTCAGACATGGCCCAACTCAAGTATCTGGTTCACTTGATCGTGTCATGTTCTCCCGTCTTCGGCTTCACCATTCACATTTGCGTCACATATTCTCCTTAAACTCATTTCATAGTTAATTTGCTCTACATGCCCAAACGATCTAAGCTTGGCTTTCTTGCTCAGCGTAGCAGGCAAAAAAATCATACTTTTTCCCCGTGAACTTACTTAACTTTTCTAAAAGCTCAAACAACGCACACGTCTGTTTTCACATTAATTTCACTTGCTTCCTTTAGATTCATACACGTCTCATAAATATTTCTCTATTACTCAGACACTTGACAATAACCGCCTCAAGTGTTTGGTCACTCGATCGTGCATGCCTTCCTGATTAATACCCAGCTATGTACGCGTTTTATTTATAAAAGCAAACTTCCATAGGTATCTCTTTAATTATACTTAAGTACCGTGGCGGTTTGAGGATTTGAAAAGCAGGAAAGCACAAACATTTTTAAAGTAAGCGTTATGTACTACACCTAGAAAAATAAATGGAACTATTTCTTGCGTCAAACTGTAACAATACTGTCCAAATACAAGATGGACCATCAACAGCAATTCACCTTACTAAATTAATCAAAGTAATTACAAAACCAAACAAAACTTGGTCACTAGTGCTAGAGCTAATTCTAAATTATCGGTTCTACTGTTTTGAGGCGCGCCTCAAACTAAACAATGCGCTACCGCGCAACGACTACCGTTAATTTAGATTCCATGTGACTTCCCCACTCCCCTCCCACATGAAATAAGCGGCTCTCGGAGGCGGGCCCTATCACTGCCTCCCTAGCGTGTTATTGCACTGGAAGCTCGGCGCTGCGAACAAAAATCAGTGTGGCCGGCCGGTGCGATTTACGTAATATAAAACCAATCCTAGTGCAAAACGAAAATATTCATGGGTAATATTTTACTTGAAGTAACTGTAAGACTTACATAATTTATAAATTGGCAACATTTAAATGAAAGTTCACTATGTTTTGTGTACGGATATTTGTAGTTTGTATGCTTTTCTTCTTTTCTTATCTATTTTTTTGGGCAGCCTCCCCTGCCTCATCGCACGAACCGCCGCTGGTGGGTAGGTATAATCAACCTGAACGCGTTCTTTGACAACTGATATCCTGTCTATACCAGTGATACGGTACTTTACTCATGTGTTATGGTACATAATATATTTACATACATAGTTGATTGGTATAGTTTTAATATCGTACGCAAACGTAAATACGGTCATACTGTGAACTTCGCTGTTGCAATAATTCGAAAATGCAATATTTTGTGCATGCCACCCATTGACATAGGATATAAAATGCATAAAAATAGGCCTTTTCTATACCCAAAATGACCGTTCTGACAAAAAAATCAAAAATACTGTTCTCATAGAAAAAAGCAAAAAATACTTCTCTGATAAAAAGCTCTTGTATCTCACGTTATTTTTAATTATTTTTCCCACTTGTTTTATATTTTCAACAACTGATAAACCATGATTACCGGGCATTAATGGTTGTTTATCAGTTTATCAGTAAAAATTAGGACATGTTAATTAGTATTTAATTCATTAAAAAACCACCGACTAAAAAAACACCCTTTCTTCATTCAAATGAATGCATGCAATCATCTGATGGAGGGAAACAATTATACCAAGTCAGTGGACATCTTCAATTTATCTTTGAATAAATATAAAATATTGTTATTGAGGCATTTCAGTTATGTACAATAAAATGTTTTTTCTAACTATGCTATATATGTAAAAGCCCCGAAAAAGGGTGTTTATTAATAAATAAATAAATAAATATCTACTCTTCTTCAGTATTTGATTAAATTGGTCGTGTCGTGTCCTTCTTGGGCGTCATTATAAATCATCATCTTCATTGATTTTCAGTATTCATCGTCATTCACTTTCATCATTCATCATCATTAACTTTCATCATCATTCACTTTCACGTCATATAAAGTATTAAATTGTTATATTTTGCTTAAGTTAGAAGTCATCTGGAGTACAATTCTCCTGTCTGGAATCCACATTATAATATACATGTACAAGCTGTTGAAAGAGTATAAAACAAATTCTTAAGGTTTCTAGATTTTAAAATGGGTATTCCAGCAATTATGTTGAACTACAACTCTATTTAAAACGATATAAATATGCTCAAACTGTCAGACAGAAGAATTTTCACTGACTTGGTATTTCTATACAAAATTCTAAATGATTTAGTTGATAGTCCGGTACTACTTGAATTGATAAGCTTCCGAATTCCACTTCGTAATACTAGAAATCAGGATTTATTTGAGTGCATAAGTTCTGGGAATATTTACCATATATATTCCTCTTTGCCCAGATGGACTAATGGAGAGAAACAATTATACCAAGTCAGTGGACATCTTCATTTATCTTTAAACAAATATAAAATATTGTTATTGAGGCAGTTCAGTTATGTACAATAAATATATATTTTTATAACTATGCTATATATGTAAAAGACCCAAAATTATGCTATTTAAATTATATAGAAACCCATGCAGAAGAATGTGCTAATATTGATTATTATTATAGGGGTACGTTATTATAGCCTTCTTATAACTATATTCCGTGCAGTGCAATATATCTACCACTTCTGAGAAAGTAGTGCCAATTACATGCAATTTAGTTACAAGCGAGCATCTAAATGACTCAGTTATGACATTGTTGTTGCGATTGAAAAATATTGAATATATATAGATTGGCGTAATAAATCAGGGCTGTCTATAACAACAATTTACCACAACACGGTTTCCCACATAAACATACTCCCCAGGGAATTCTTCAGCATTCTGGATACTTTCATCTTTTGCCAAACACCTTAAAAAAGTCTCTGTTATTAAAAAAATGATGAAACAGCGTCCGTATGAAATTTAAAAATAAATAGACCAGATGGCCAGTTTAATCGGTTGACCAATTTGCAGACGGCCCTTCTAGTGTATCTCATTTCAACGAAACAATCCATTTGGTCGGTAAACGACCGCGGGACAAATAACATTCACGAATTCGCCATACAAAATGCACCAACACAAACGGAGTGGAATTGTAAAAGATGCCCCCGCAGTAACTCAATGCCCAACGTGTAATTCCACCTGCAATTCATTATGTGTTTATACATCGGATCACGGATTGAAAACACTGTAATCATTGATTAATTCGGATGGTTACATTGTATAATAATATATTGTACGAATCGAATCGAAATTGGACCGTCGAGAAATATCGAACGGTCAGTTATTACAACATTTGAAAATTTAACCTATAAAAGTATTGCAATGGAATTTAGCATTATTTCTAGATGTGAGGATGTACTTATTTGAAAGAGTTCTCAATTATGGTAACAATGGCCTCCGTGGTCGGGGGTAAGACTCTCGACTCGCAATCCGAAGGTTGCGGGTTTAACCCGGTGTGTGCAAGTAAATTTTATTTGATTGATTTGTGTTATTTCACAATTAATTTATTTAAATAGTATTTAGTACATTATTTAGTAAATTAATTTATTTAAATAGTATTTAGTACATTAGCGGCACGTTCCAAAATGGAAGATACTCTCAGTATTGCCCTGGTGTAAGACCAACATTCAGAATTCAAACGTTGCTTGAAATGGCTTTAGCCGTGTTTGGTGACTAGATCTGAACAGCCAGGTACTCCCCAACCTTCCTTCTCTCAATCTCCTTCCCCTCCCCGTCATCTTAAGCCTCACTATATACCTTAAGCCTCACTATATACCCAAATATGTATTTTAGCAGAAAATAATTAATTTTAAGACACATGTTAATCATAACACGAGTAATGCAGTGTTGTACCGGTTATAAAAATAAGTATAGTTTTAAGTCACTAGTTATATAAGTCTTATTAGTTGTAAGTCCTTAGTTGTAAGACACTTGTAAGATAAATAGGTTAAATGTATAAATGAATTTATAAAGCGCCCTTGAGGTGATTTTCTCACAAAAATGGCGCTATAGAAATCATCCAAAAATTATTATAATAATTAGTTGGGGAAGCCATAGTCTCACTGGATCCAGACGATTGGGATCAGTTGAGACTTTTGGGCGGTAAAGATATAAAAAAAATGGGTAGAGTGGTAGATAGTTATATTGGTGACCGGACAACTCGGAATGAAACCAACTCAGAACCATCTCAGATAAATCATTTAGAGTGATAAAAAATAGGTTACATTAGGTTAGGGTTATCGGCTAACTTAAAATAATATTTTTCATAGCTTTTAATGACTTTTCAAGGAGGTGTTGAGTTGACTCTATTCTCAGTTGGCGTGGAACCAGTTATATTATGTTGTACTCTCAGCAGCTATGGCTTTGGTGAACAGCATTCAAAGTAGAAACGTTTCTTGATATGGTGTGAGCCGTGTTAGATGACTAAATCTGACTAGTCGGGTACATCCCACCATTCCTCTTCCCCATCCTACTTCCCAACTACCACAACATATTCCCATTGGAGATGCCGTAGTCCAACTTGCTCCAGCTGAAATTAATTCTTGTGTGGTCAAGTTCACATAAACATGAAAAAAGTGTTAAGATTCAAAATATGCAAAGAAATACACTGCAAATCTCGTATATTTGTGTAGAATAGAATTTTTTTACATTATCTTTACACAGGAGGCCCTGAGGAAAACAAATTGCTGTAGGATAATTTCGATGCTGTGTGGAGGATTTTTTATGGGAAAGGAAGGAGATGAAGTTCTGGAAAGGAAAAAGGTATGAATGGTTAGTAATTTAGGGTCAATGTGTTCAGGAGTGATATGAATCCATCTTTCCCACTGCGGTGCAAGGCGATAGGTCAAGAGATTCCTACTGGAGCGGTCACTAGGTATCCCTCAAACAGTCTCCAGAGCTGGCCCGCCACACGGTAGGTGAACATGAACCCAGGCACCCCTGCTAGGTAACCAAACGTAGAAAACCACTTTATAATAATAATAATTTTTGAATGATTTCTTTAGCGCCATTTTCGTGAGAAAAACACCTCAAGGGTGCTTTGCAAATTCATTTACACATTTAACGTACATATATATATATATATATATATTGCAAGTAGCTTATAACTAAGATTGATAACTGATGATTAACACTAAGACTTGTATAACTAGTGACTTAAGACTATACTTTTTTTATAACCGAGTACAATATTGCTCGTATTTTGACTTACAACTTTCTTAAAAATAGTTATCTACGACAAATATACCTACTTATTAACATTTAAAACACACGTTGTTATGATTACTGCCCGTACTGTCGGTGTAAGTTACGAAAATATTAGAAAAAAGAGTTTATGCATAATACTTAAAAATTGTTAAATCAATGTCAAAAATTGCACAATTTAAAATAAAATTCAAGGTGGAAGATACATCAATTAAAGTAAATCCATTTAACTGAGTACTGAAGAAATGCGGTTATTATTCTGGATACCTATGATAATTTGAAAAGGTGAGTTTTTAGTTTTGCTCTGAACTCAGATGATTGTGCTGTTGATCTTTCGCAAATGGGAGTTTGTTCCAAGCAGATGCCTGCCACTGCAAAAGTCCGGTCTCCGAAATTGGTTTTGGGATTGTGCTTAGATACTGAGAGTCTACTTATGGCTGTTGAAGATGCTGATCGAAGGGTTGCTTGCCTAGTATTGACATCGTTTGGAATGCACAGTTTCGACAGGTAGGGTAGCTACTCTAACGGTGGCGCCATGTCGTGTATTGCCTTAAAAACCATCCAGCAGAGTTTGAATTGGATTCTCTCAGGACACTTAAGCCAGTGAACGTTCCGCAGATGTTAGGAAATGTGGAAATATTTGGAAACACCCATTATCAGTCTAGCTGCAGTATTGAAAACTGACTGAAGTCTGTCAGTGTATATTTTGTATACTTGGGGTGTTAGTTATCTAATAAATGGCCCCCGAAAAGAGTTATATTTATGATTCAAGTCGAGATCAAATAAAAAAGGTAACCACATGATGATACGATGAACCAAGAAATACTCTCGATTCAAACTAGGCTGTTTTCCGTACACTTCAATAATAGTTTACTAAACACGACCAGATGTTCGTTGAATGCATCTGCTGACACTAGCGGTACCATGGAAGTGCGGTATAGCCACATGCTATAAGTTATAAGTGGGGAGTGTGTGTGTCTGTAGTGTGTATGATAATGTGTGTAGGCATCGTCCAAGTGAGGACACGAAACGTCCCGTATTGTCCGGGTGTGGGAAGGCACCTACCTCTACGGGGAAGCAGGGAGGAGGTCGATCGAGGTCAACCTCTTTTCTTCTCTCTTCGGGACTCTCTCGCCTCTAATTTACAGATAAAACACTTTTACAGTAAATAGATATCATTTTAGTCGACTGCAACCGACCAACATGCATTTAGTTTTTTATCTCAGTGGTCTCGATTACATCTTCTGAATTTGGATGTCAAACACGATAAAAATAAATAACTTACACATCTACTTACTGTTGTTTTATTGGAAATGTTAGTGAAAGATTGAGATATGTTCAAAATTATGTTCTCTGCATGCAAACTGTACCTAAATTTCTCTTATATACAATGAACAGTGACCTCCAAGGTAAGTATTGTCCATATTTTCTAAATTTCTCTTTTCAGCATCACGTTCATTGGACAATATCATAAATTTGTGAAGCGCCCTTTAGGTGATTTTTCAAAGCAGCGCTAAACAAATCATTCAAATATCATTATTATTATTATTATATGCATTGTTTTCTTCTCATTCATTGCTAAAATTGGTAAGTTTAATGAAAATCTTACACCAACTTATGTATTATGATCTCCTTTGTCTTTCATTCTGAGTCCCATATCTAATTTTTGATCCATAAAGCGACGCTTCCCGGCTCAAAAAGATGAAGATGGAGAGATATGTAATTACGAATGTTGGACAGGGCGCGCTAATATTTTCAATGATAAAATTGAAGCGAAAATTGTGAAAATGATTAATAAAACATGACTCGTTTAAAATAGAGCAAAAATTTCAGGGGGGTTGTCTAAAACAACGTTCAAAGAAACACTGCGAATTTTTTCATACATATAACTTGTTAAATAATAGAGTCAGGCTTGAAAATAAAAATTTTCGGAGCATACTTTGCGATTTTTTTCTATCGAGGGAATTTCATATAATTTGCGTTTCGGCGTGGAACGTATCTAGATATTATCTTCAAAAATAACATATATTTTTTTAAGAGCTTAAAAACTTCAAATGTTTAAGGGAGATATGTAAGAAATCGGTCGAAATTCGAATAGTGGACAGAAAATCAGAATACATAAGTCGGTGGAATCATTTTGTTCGTCTTTCATGATGAGTCCGATATCTAATTTTAGTTCCTTAATAATGTTATCAAAGGCTTAATAGACATACTTGAGCCAGGTTATGCAACAGTGGATATAACAGAAAACTATGAATAGATGGAAACGCAGAAAGGAGTGGGTTCCAAGCAAGCAGAGGTATACTTTACCTTCCAAGTTCCAAGACAGTGGCGCTTCGTCCTGCCCCTCTAATCTTTTTATTGGAGTTATTATGGCATGATGACTAGTGTATTACTTGTGGATTTTCTATTTTAATGGTTACACGAAATATAAGAGATACACTTGTAAGATCTATGACTTTTTTACGATCATTCAAAAAGGAAATAGTGATGAAAAGAAAATGGGCAACAAAAAGAGAGAATAAAAAGACATTCGAATTCGAGAAATATTCTGATTTCTAATCTTATTTTTGGTTAAGAAGATTGCTTGTTCGATAACCGCAAAACTGCAAACGTAATAATTGTACGTATTGCATATCGACAGACATGTACTTTTTGTTAGACAAATAAAAGAACTATTGTTGTATGCAAGAGATGAAAAAATAGACGTATTGCTGAATGACTACCAGAGATTTTTTTTTACTAGACAATAAATAATAATAATAATAAGTGTAAAGAACGATGCTTTAAGTCTGGAGATTGCATGCTTGATTTCAACAGCAGTGCAAAACTTTTTGAATTTACGAGTGTTGGCTGGATGGATGTTTTGATGGACTGGTATCCATGCAGTTGAAAACAGCCCTTCTACATTCTACATTAAAGTCCTCCGCCGCGTCTGTCTGTTCGCAATAAACTCAAAAACTACTGAATTTTAATTTTTTTATTTCACATATTTATATATTTAAGTACATGTTCAAATATTCCAATACTACTCTTCCATGGAAGCATTAACTCGTGGCTGAAGTGCAGTGTACATTGCTTCATTATAGATATTTAACTGTCGCCAACAATACTAAGGTTACATACATGTATTTTATATACTATATTAAGTAAATTACAATGCATAAATAGAAAACAATAATTAATTAAATGAAGACACTATGAGCGAAACTCAATCGAAGATCTGGAAACAGAAAAATCAGAAAAAGATATTTGCACCTCTGGGACTCGAACCCAGGACCTCTCTCTTTCCGGGCGAGTGCTTTTGACCACTGAACTAAGGTGTCGATATCCAATTCGGTCACTTTTAACGGTACCATAGGTACTTCGATTAAGAACCACCCGTATTATCTTCATTTTCTTAACGCATATTTTTATTGGCTGCCATCTTTATGTATGATTGCAAAATTCAAACCCGAACTAAATGCAATCTAGATGGTGGCTGGATAAATTTTTATCCATTTTATTTAAGGCGGCGCTTCCCGGATCAAAAAGAAGAAGGTGGAGAGATATGTAATTACGAATGTTGGACAGAGCGCGCTAATATTAAAAGTGATAAAAATGAAGCGAAAATAGCAAAAATGCTTAATAAAATAGAGCAAAAATCTCTTGGAAGGTATCTTAAGTATCATTTAAAGAAACATTGTGAATTTTTTCACTAATATACTTGTAAAATAATAGAATTAGACTTGTTTTAAATAATTTTCGGAGCATACTTTGCGATTTTTTTCTATCGAGGGAATTTCATATAATTTGTGTTTCGGCGTGGAACGTATCTTGATATTATCTTCAAAAAAGCATATATTTTTTTTTAGAGCTTAAAAACTTCAAATGTTTAAGGGAGATAGATATGTATGAAATCGGTGGAAATTCGGATAGCGGCGGCTTAATGTGCTACATCTATTGTTGAGTTTCGCTCAAAGTCTCTTCATTTAATTAAATATTACAATTTGAGGTTTTACTCTTAAAAATAAAATAAAAAATAATAATAGAAAACAATAAGTTGTACGTAGTTAGGTGTTATATAATTGTTAAGTATTTTACCACTATCAAACTATTTTACTATTAGAATAACGTATCTAAGAATACTGTAATTAGTTGTTAATAATAAAACAAATATTTATTTATTTGAAGAAGGGAATATCACTTGAGGAAGCTGAGGTATGAATTATTTTTAAGATTAAATCATTTTAAGATTCATGAGGAAGGTTTAGGTATATTATTTGTCAAAATTTTGTGTAAATTGGTTGAAATATAATAATAATAATAATTTTTGTGAGAAAATCACCTCAAGGACGCTTTACAAACTCATTTATACATTTAACCTATTTATATTACACGTGTCTTAAAACTAAGATTGTAACTAAGGACTTACAACTAAAATATATACTATATAAAGGAGAATGTCTGTATGTGGTGGACGAGCGGGCTGGCGAGCGGGCTGGCAAGCGGGCGTTATGGATTTGATTTGTATGCAAATCTACAATTTTATGCCGAGGTTGATGAAATTTTGCACATGTGACTTTCAAAAGGTCTCTATCTACATTTGATTTCGAAAACTTTGTGTAAAGCCCGGGCATCGCCGGGGACTTCAGCTAGTACACAAATAAAGTTGTCAACGCAATCTCGGTATTGTGAGCTAGCGTTCATTATTACTACTGCGTGGGCAGCAATATTTACTTCCACCTTGTGCAGTGAGTGTTCCACCTTCCGGTCCGCACTACTTGTTGGGATTGAACCTTGGCCCACAGGTTAAGAGCCTATCGCACTTGAAAGAGAGCACTCAACCACCGATCCACCAAAACCGAATAACCTCACATTCCCGCAGTGTTCGCTGTTTTTCACTTTCAAAACATTATTATTATTAGGTATCGTTAATGCCGAGTTAGCACGCGTTCGGCGGAGGACACCGCGAGGTCATCGCTCCATTGAAGAGGTGTTTTATTTGAAGATCTTTTTAATTATAAAATGGATTAGTCAAAGCGCCTCACAGTGAATTGATTTGAACTATCTAGCTGGACAAAATTTCAAAACTGAATTTACGTTTTGACGTGATAACGTCTTATAAATCGATGAACACCGGCTGCATGCACGAAAAAGCATGACTCATTGTCACGTTCCGCCTGAGCCTAGCGTAGAAGCGAGAGGGCGGAACAAGCGATAGAGAGGCACGATCGGCCTAAGCGTTCGGCTTATGACGCATCAATGCAATTTTACATCAATGTTTTCTCATGACGTTATCACGTAAAATTATCGTCCGTAAACCGACTTTACAGACAACCAAATTTTTTTGGTAGGAATTTGAAAAAAAATCAAAATATTGCATGATTTGTAAAGTTCCTAATGTGGTTCCACATCAATGACTGAAGTCAGATTTTGTAATTAGAACAACTTTCATTACTTTGTCAATTGCATTTAGTTACGTCTCTTAGTGATTATAAAAAATAATTTTACAAACACAATGAAAAATATAATAAAAAAAAACATCGTTAAAAATGCGTTTTTTGGGTTGAAATTTTAATATATAAGCCGTAAATAGGTAATTTTTATTTTAAATTTACACCTATCAAAATGAATTTTTTTCTTAATTTTTATTTTTCATTATATTTCTTTGAAAAATATATGAAAATAATTTTTTTTATTGTTTTTCATTTACTCACAAATAATTGCCCAAGTTGCTTCTAAAATCATGAATCACTAAAATCTTTAATGGCTTATATCTTATAATTTAAAGCAAAACTAAATAAAGTAGCTCACATCCATATTAGATATTTGATATACCTTTTGATTACAAAAATTATTTTTCCGTTTGGTTGGGTATTTTGTTTTTAAATCCAAATTTAAGATTTGTATGAAACTGGCCGAAATGGGCCGTGCATACGTTCCTCTTAAATAGGTTACGTTAGGTTAGGTTGAAAAAACATGCTGTTTAAATTTTTTTTTGAGTTGATTCTGAGTTGGCATGGAACCCGCTATTGACCGCCCGTTTGGAGTAGACGCGAATTGTATGTGAGGGGCCGTACATAAATTACGTCACACGAATTTTTTGACCATCCCCCCCCTGTCCCTGTCACATCGTCACATTTGTGAAACCCCCTCCCCCTTTTGTGACGTCACATATTTTGCAATTTTACATCTCAAAATTTTTTGTCATCTTAATTTTACATCTTAAATTTGATGTCACAGAACTGGTGACCCCGCCCATACCCCTTGTCACACAATGTCACACTTCTCTACTCCCCCCCCCTTAATGTGTGACGTAATTTAAGGATGGCCCCTGATGAAGCTACTTAACTTATAAAGTCAATAGCCAAATACGACAGTTTCAGGAAGGCGCTTGGGGACTTTTTGATGAGTGATTGTGATAATGTTAGTAGCCTGTTTCTCGTACTCAGATGAAAGTGTATATTTTGTTTATATGTGTGAGGATGTTGTTATATGGGAGTATGTACGTATGTGTGTATATACATGTATAGATGTGTGCACCAATATATGCATGTGTGCTTGCATGCACCCAGACTAACAAAAAAGGTAAAAAAAGTTATTACATCGCAAGTTATTACATTATTACATTACAAGTACATTTTTACAATCCTATGTTAATTTATTCTCCTTTCTACTTTCTATTTTTTTTTATATACATAATTTCTACTTTTTATTATAATTTCTACTTTTTATTTTAATTTCTACTTTTTATTATAATTTCTACTTTTATTATAATTTCTACTTTTTATTATAATTTCTACTTTTTACTATAATTTTTCCAATTTTTAGCATCATTTATACTTAAATCCATGTTCACACTAGACTCCATACTTCATAAATGATAACTTTTATCCATTGGTCACCATGAGACAGGCAGCCGCCTAGTATGGTGATCTAATATTCTTTATGTAAGTGTCACTAATATGTTACATGTGTTCTATAAATAAATAAATAAATACTTAAAATACCTCCATAACTTATCTTTAAACAATTTGTGGTGCGGGCCCAAAGGCTGAGACCTTGATAACCAGGTTTAGGCCCTCGTACACAAATCACGATCCAGCGTCGTCGCCAACAATCATTGTTACCTACCTTTCTAAACGCAGTCTGACAAATGACATAAGTAATGATGAAACCATTATTTCTACTTGTTATCGTTGCCGAAGGAGAAGAGATAGTCGTAACAGAAAATACTGGATTTATTTTATATATACTTTAATTTTTTTTACTTAGATAAATGTTAACTGTTGCAGACTGTTTAAGATTCCAAATATCCAAAGAAAGTTTTAAATCCCTTATCGTAATGGCTTCAGCTTTCTCATCGGTAATGTGTATTCCAGAAAATGCCAATTCTCGACAGTTAACCCTCAGGTCAGCAGCGTCATCAGCTATCGGAAGGTTGAAGGAATCAAAGCGCACACAACATACCAAGCTCGGTGAGGTGCTTTCGGGGTATCAGGTCCTAAACCCTGGAATGGACTGCCACACGATTTAAAAACGATCACAGACTCGGCAGAATTTAGATCTCTGCTTAAAATTCACATTTTAGACAGTCGTATCCATAAAGTCAAAAACCTTTCACCTTCACCTTTACAGCCCGCGGCATTGTAAATAACTAAATGTGTAAAAATGCATGCAAACATCTACAAGTAATTGGTAAAAGGTTATTTCATAAAAAATCTCCAGTCCTAAAGGGTCCTAAATTCTCCAGTCTTTCAAAATCAATACCAACTTTACTTTTGCCACTAATGCGAATGCCATGCGATTCTGTATCTTTTGTGGATACGGAATCGATTCCACACATAATCGCCTGTCAAATTCGTGTGATTGTTTATGGCTTGCAATTGCTTTTTCTACGGGCTGCTGTGTCAGCTGTCAGCGCTGTCGCTAACTTCAACTAGTTTAAAACATGAAATGCTGTAAGTATACATGACTATTTAATAATAAAAATAACATTATATTTGTATAGCGCAGTTTCATGTTATTTCACTTTAAGTGCGCATATGACGCGCACTGACAGCTTAAACTTACACGTTAGTGTAAGTTTAAGCTATCAGCGCTGTCGCCGACTTCGCAAATGTCAAATTCGTGGTATACAACTTTAGACGTACATTAAATGAATATATGCGCACTTAAAGTGAAATAACATGAAACTGCGCTATACAAATATAATGTTATTTTTATTATTAAATAGTCATGTATACTTACAGCATTTCACGTTTTAAACTAGTCGAAGTTAGCGACAGCGCTGACAGCTGACACATCAGCCCGTAGAAAAAGCAATTGCAAGCCATAGACAATCACACAAATTTGACAGGCGATTACGCATTGAATCGATTTCGTATCTACAAAAGATACAGAATCTCTCTTCAGTAATGAAGAGCAGTAAATGTAAAATCATGCAATGTCCAATGTTCCAAATATAGTGTCCTCTGCGTGCAAAGTCGTAGCTTCTCCAAGCATAAACTGTTTGATGCAAGTGTGTTTATCGGAAGTGACTGCCAGGTAAGTATGTTTTCTGTATCTGTTTGTTAACAATAAAGTGAAATGGAACCTGGGAACTCAAGGTCATTTTTCACGTTTCGGCGCTCTACAAATAATCCAATTAATATTATATATACAAGTTTAGTGATTACTCACTCATCATGGAGACACATTATATCACATGAAGAAATGTATTAGTCTTGAGAAAAGGGTTGTAATTACACTCATGTACGTTTACAAAACTTTATTACTCTTTTTTACACACACACACCCAAAAGCTTTATTTTAACATAACTTTATTTTTACACATACAAACTTTATTAAGTTACACATCAAATATAACATAATAAAACTTATTTATCCATGACTTTTTATACAAATTGTGTGCAATTTTCCTTATTTGAGGCCTTCTGAACTTTTATTAATGAATGATCACAAGTATTGAAATCTTTAACTCACATAATCAATACATTTTCTTAAAGTGAATATAGAAACATCTTAAAAAAATTATAATAAAATAACTTAACAATTAATTCATTAAGATTAATCACGTAATTATCGAAAACCAGTTTGGATTTGGGGAGAACAGAAGCTCAAAGATGCCATCACCAAATAAAAATATCTAATACTATTCAAGACGCTTTATATAAATTTTTGGAATGTTTTGGTATTTTTGTTGATCTCCAAAAAGCTTTCGACAGCATTTCTCATGCTAAATTAATACAAAAAATAAATGACAAAGCATTAAATTGGCTAAAAAGCTAGCTACACAAAAGACCACAAGATCGACCTTCACCTAACATTTTGCGAATAGGTTGCCCGATGATATTAAATCAAGCCTACCCTTAATTAAAATTAATGTAATAAATGATTTTTAACTTTTTCACCTATTTGTTAACCAAACGGAATCAGTTTTGATTGAGTGTTCGAAGCACGAGGAACAAGAAACGGTTGGGTTTTCTATCTTTTTCTGGTCCATACTAAAGGTTGGCAGATATAAATAAGTGTGTTAGAACAATATTTTTACTCTCAACTGTTTTAATAATTGAATTACATATTAAAATATAGATCATTTTATTGCGAACACGATGGTATTAGGTTGTCTAAGTAAAATTGGTCAAGACTCGAGGTTGTCCCAATTTGAAATATTGCGCGACAGAGAAGTATTGCTATTATGATTGCTAAAAAATATTTTTCATTCGGTAAACAAATGGT
This sequence comes from Glyphotaelius pellucidus, assembly GCA_936435175.1. Taxonomy (NCBI): domain Eukaryota; kingdom Metazoa; phylum Arthropoda; class Insecta; order Trichoptera; family Limnephilidae; genus Glyphotaelius; species Glyphotaelius pellucidus. Next base: position 5,841,296 of record OW386548.1, on the reverse strand, counting down.
GAAGGTGATCGCACTACTACGTCCGATTGGATGTTTTACTGAACATTGCTAAATGAAACGACCGATAAATGGTGCACATGCAAAAAAGAATGAAAGTACAAAAAAAATCAAATCCTTATAAACTGAACAATAGTAAAATCATCAACAAAAAGCAGTAAACTCTTGTTTAATTTTTTATTTTTATTTATTCAAAAAAGACGAAGATAATACAGGTTTTGCAAAAAGGGTGATCCTGCAATGTCGTATGACTTCTTGTCTGCAGATTCTACCTTAACATATTGTCTTTATTAGTAATGAATAAGGAACACAATTGTACATAAGACAAAGTAAAAAAAATTGTGTCTATAATGTGTTAATCTATAATGCTTGGAAACAATATTGGGGTTTGAAAGAAATAATGAAAAACAGTGAAATCAGGATAGCTATCAAACGGAAACTTTTTGACACCTGCATACTTCCTGTACTTACTTATGGTTGCCAAACTTGGGCACTCACAAAAACTCACAATAAGAAGCTCGAAACATGTCAAAACTCCATGGAAAGAAGTATGATAGGGAAAAGACTGTCCGATAGAATAAAAATTGCAACCATTAAGAAGCAAACAAGAACAAAAGATGCCATAAAAACAATAAAAAAGCTAAAGTGGAAGTGGTCAGGCCACACAATTAGAGGAAGTGAAAAATGGTCAAAATTAGTCATGAATTGGTTCACAAGTGACAAGAAGAGAAAACGAGGTAGACCATTTAGACGGTGGGTTGACGACATCAAAACCGTGGCAGGTGGTACATGGACAAGAACAGCTAATGATAGAGAGAAATGGCAACAGTTGGAGGAGGCCTTTGTCAACTAGTGACATACAGACAGGGAGTCGATGCATGATAAGTGAAAAGTTTATTATAAATAATGTTATTTAATTTACTGTCTGAATAAAGGCTATTATTATTATTATTATTATTATTATTATTATTATATAATGTGTTTATCATGTAATGGCGGAATCAATATTCTACTAAATAAACAGTTATGGCCTAACGTTAATACAGGCATGTGCTTAGTGCTGTAGTAAAAAATCATGCAAAAAAATTTGCACACAAAACTTACATGACGAAAGAAAATGAAAAAAGTACGCTATCAAAATTGAGCAAATTCAACTTTTTTCCCAAAAATTCAAACCACATTTATTAATTTGATCACATTTCCTGCATCGAACTCAAAAGCCAGTTCTCTTAATTGGTGAAGAAAAACTAAACAAATGTATATTACTGTTTTCAATATAAATAAAATATTAAATGAAATTATAGTTTTAAAGGGCAAAACCATTTTCGGTGTCTTCCAAGTTTTGTCCACTATTGGCTGTAAATGGTATTGTTTTGTATTGGTACAATAGTGTTGGGTCTGCAAGGATGTTCTCATATTATACTCTCTATCAAATCCATGACTTGTCTTTTAAATGATCTTGTTTGTGTTGGTGACATTTCATTTAAATCTGGCAGCAAACTTAACAGAAACATCTTATTAGCTTCACTTATTAAGTTGTCGTCAGTTTTGGGCGCTTTAGATTTTAAGTGATTATTAAAATCTTCATCAACCTCGCTTGCTTTCCTTTTATGTCGTGTACTTCGTTGAGACGTGACTGATTCAGGACTTGGCGATGGCAAAGCGCACGTGTGTGGTGATGAAGCAGATTGAATTAATGGATCATATTGGATGTATGAGGAGTCTGAATGCGATGGAGATGCAGGTGGTACATTCTGTTCTGTTTCTTCTGCGTAATTAAATTCGACCTTAACTTCGTCAGTTAGACCAACATTAGGAGAATCATTGCCATATGCTCTTGCTGATTTTATGTATGGTATTACAAACTGCATCGCGTCCATCAAATAGTATTTCTGTCTTTTTGCTCTCCCCGTTTGCGACTTTAAATTTCGCACAAAAACAGTCCGGAGGTTTTTCCACCTTTCTTTGGCTTGTATTGCTGAAACAAAATAGAATTCACATCACTTTATATTTTGTTCAAAGTATCAAAAATTTGCACAAATAACAATTATTAATTATGGTGTCCGTAAACTAGTGGTACAAGCGCGTAACTGGTGAGTTTATATTTTTTTGATTGGGCTTTCGTTTTCGAGTAAGCCGAGTCCATAGTTGGAATTTTTAGGTCAAATTTGTAAGTTGGTCGCTACGGGGTAAGTGATGTAGATTAACCACTTTCCCGCTTGCATAACTAGTTTTCAGACACCGTGTATTCAGGATGTATCAGGACGTACACGATAAACTTTGATCGGCTATTCCTGAGCGTACCTATTTCAAATAAGCAATGTGGATGTCATTTGCTGACGGGCGACATTTTTTTTTAAATTAAAACATTTTTTTACCACAAGTCGCCGTCGGAAAAACCTAACCTAAAACATCAAATTGATACATACCCGCTCTACTTCGACGGAGAGCTAAATGACATCCACTGCAAACAAGCTCAAGAATCGCGGGTCACAGTAAGTCAGGTCTGATATATGCCTTAAAAGAAACCCGTACGCCATCACCAGATAGAAACAAGTGGAATTTAATAGTACAACGCTTCATTTTGTTATAGAATTTACCTAATTGTTTAGGAGATCTAGACGGGAAGCAAATAAGAATAGAAAAACTGCCCAACAAGGTCAAGTAATTTCAAGTACCTATAAGTCGAAACAGGATTTTCTGGCAGAAATAGAGACGGTGTTACATTCGTATCAAAGATTTTATTGTATGAGAAAACTTTGGTATTCCGCCGCTTTCGTTTGCCGAATTCAATGACGACGACGATCTCGAATTTTCATTTTATTCTGTAGGGAATGAAGGGATGAAGCATTCCCTTTGTAGCATTATTTACTTAGACTTTAACCAAAATGAGTTTTTAAAAATATGAAAAGAATATAGGCTGAGCAGGAGAAGAAAAATCCATTAATGTGCTTTTGGCAAGATGGCTAAGTAAATTCAAGTTTCAAAAACACCTATTAGATCTTCAATAATTTTAATACTACTTTATGGCACCATTTTTAATTCAATTATAACGAAGCACTTAGTTTTAAATATACGTTGTACCTGATCTTTGTATCTGAAGAACCATTGGTTCAGAAACACGTAGATATGTATAAACAGTGGTTAAAAGTGTTTCATTACTTTAGCTATTAGATGTCACGGCAGTGAAATTTTTTTTGTTAGTTAAATCAGACTATGGCGGGCGTCGTAAAACCACAGAAAAATCCTTATATAAATTGCAAGCTCAGTTATCTCCCTTCCATGGCAAAATCATAATACCAATTCTGATGATGCATAGACTTACATCATTGACAAACTTCAGACTGAAATAAACAAAAACCCTAAATTTATGCTTAAGTCAAACCCACACAAAATTCTAACAACTAGGATAAATCACACCATCAAAAATTGCGTAAGAAAAATAACCTTGCCCTAAAAAAAACATTAAATCCTTATGACAGTATACTGCACAACTTTTATAAAAGATATATAAATGTAATTACTGTACACAAGTTATTGGAAAGCTAAATAATTATAATACGAACATAAAATAGAAGTTATGCGTAATAAACCCAACGTTAACACCGAACTAAAACAACTTAAAAAAACACAATTTTTATTCCATGTGTATTTTTTAAATTCTTCATGAATAATCATATACAGAAATTACCGAGTCTGGCCCTGAAAAAACTCAAGTATTAGGTAGCAAGTCGGCGCCCAATTGCACCTGTACCAGCCAGGGCCAGCCCTGCATACTAGGTAAAGAATCACCTCGTCTTGGAGAGAGTTCAGAAAAAAATTCAGAGATTTCTCTATATGAAGTATTATGCCTGTTGCCTACCCGTGGCTCTATCCAATCGACTTTCTTACTGGGTGTGCTCGGAATAAACCTGCAGATTGATTCGTGGATGCTTTGAAAACTCGGCTGTCATGGAGAGCATTCATTTCTGAGTTCCAGAAAGTTATCTCCGTCACTGACAGCTTAGAAATATCCCAATCTGCAGCACTAACCTGCCAATGCTGGTAGAAAGCAATCTTGCTGTTGAACAGAATCAATTTGGATATCGACATAATATTTAGCATCAACGAAACTGTCTTTAAAAGGAAAGCTCTGTTAGTACTGGAATAGTTTTTTTTTTCTTTATTCATTGCTCGCATTGTATTAGGGGAAAATTACTGTAGCGCTTGCACTTATTAATTATTCCCCCTCCCCTCCCCTCCCCTCCCCCTCCACCCTCTTCTACACACCTCCCTCCCCCCACTCCTCCCCCGCCATACCCCCACCACCCTCCCTCCTCCCGCATTCCATACATTCATTACCCGGTACATTCAGTTTTCTAACAGCTCGCGTGCCACCTAATAAGCCCAGAGCTCAAAGAAAAAAAGAATTATCCAATTTGGTGCAGTCGTTCGGAAGTTAGGCGCATACAAACATTTCGGAGATTCATTTTTATTTAAAAATATCAACATCGTTTCCACGGCAACGATTTGTTTTCTGACGTTAGTAATAACTCGTTTTTGTTAGCGACAGAAAACGTATAAGAAATATAATATATCAATATTTATAATTTCATAACGCCAGAGCTTACCATCATATGCACCCTATAGTCTTCGCATATAATTTAGCTTTCTATTGCTGAAAGAATTTTCAAAATTGTTTTATTGTTTTATGCGTGAAAGCGTAAAAAAACAAATTCGAACAGTTTCGCATTTATAATATTAGTATAGATATAGAAGTATAGATTATTGCAAAGCGAACATTTTCCGACCTTCCGACCAAACAAGGCCGATGCAGCGGGGTTAAAATAATAAATAAATTGAATCGGAATTTCAGTTGTGTAAAATATAAAGCGAGTTTTAGTAAGTTTTGTTTTCGTAATAACAATATTGTAAAAAACATACCTGTTATGTTTATCGATTTGCCCACCTCCGACCAAGCTTTTTCGGTAACATACTTGTTGGAAAAATCTGGTCGGTTACAATTATATAAACAAGGGTATTTGTTTTTCAATACGGAAACAAATTTAAGATTCAATAATTGCTCCGACATATTTAAAGACGACGATCGGCGACATTCACTGGCAGCGACAACCCCGCACGACCGGTTGTGGGAAACTGGCGACTGGCGTCGCTGTCGCGATGAGCGTTGAGTTTCGAGTTGATAAAATACAAAATGTCGGCAACGCGTGGCACTGTACGTACTGGAAAAACGACTGGCGTCACATCGATTCAGTGTTGCCGTAGTTCAAATAATAAAAACCCGTTTCAGGGGAAAAAATAAGCAATTTTTTTATTAGAAGAAACTTCCCTGTATGGGAGGTTATTATTTATTCTATTAATTTAATCATTGATTCACACTTTGAAGGCTTTTACACGCATACATTATAATAGATAAGTTGTACAAAGTAATATGATCATAATTATACAAAACATAATAAACTAAGAATAAAAGATATAAGACAAGTAGGTACAATACAATAATGTAGTTTCATCAAAGAAAGCTATACATAGGAGTTTAATAAGTGTATATAATAACAAGATTACAAAAGATGTAAGTAGGTACTATGAAGGTATGTTTTTAGGTTTTCACGGCCAAAAGTATTTTTGTTATTTATTTTTGGGGTGTTATGCCATGTTTCGCTACCTACTTCTTTAGCCAACGTTTCGGACAGCGTTACAGTGTCCATCATCAGGGAAGATGAGCTCAGATGAGGGCAGGTGAGGGCTCATCTGCCCTGATGATGGACAATGTAACGCTGTCCGAAACGTTGGCTTAAGAAGGAGGTAGCGAAACATGGCATAACACCCCAAAAATAAATAACAAAAAAGGTACTGTGAATGTACTTAGTTACAGATCAATGTGTAGTGTGATATTGTTATAATAAGAATTAGCACTAACAATTTTGTTGACAAGTATTTTTAACGTTATTTTTACAGGAGGCCCCGAGGAAAAAAATCCCTCAGCCTTAGGGCTTGTCGTAAAAAAAATAATTATTGGATGATTTTCGTAGCGCCATTTTCGTGAGAAAATCACCTCAAGGGAGGTTAAAAACTTTTGAAGTGGGGGGCGGAGGGTCTTTTTAGGGAAGGGAAGGGGAGGAAGTTCTGGGAAGGAAAAAGGTATGAGGGTGGGTATGAATGGGTCAATTATCCAGGAATGACGGAAGTACCCACTGCGGTGTAAGGCGATAGGTCGAGAGAGTCCAGCTATAGCGATCAAAAAATTTTGTGAGAACCTAAATTATAAGAAATTCTATGCAAATTATGCTATTATTTTCGCATTCCTAAAGTTGATAGTTTTCGAGTTATAAAAAAATTGTTACAAAAAAAAGTTATGAATTGTTAAAAAAAAGTTGAAAAAAATAGGAAAAAACTTTAATTAATGTTTTTTTGGCTAAAACTCAAAATCCAACCATTTTTGTTGGCAAAACTCGGATTAACATAAGGGGCCATCCATAAATTACGTCACACCTTAAGGGGGGGGGGGTAGTATTCTAGGGGGGAGGGGATCTCACAAGTGTGACAGGGGCGGGGGAGGGGTCAAAAAGTCATGAAATTCGTGTGACGTAATTTATGGATGGCCCCTAAACGAGGAAAACATCAGAATTTGTTAAATACTCCGATGATGGCCCTAGAGATAGCGATTGTCAATCAGACTTACCTCCTTTGCACAAAATCAAGAAGGTTTATCAAGTGTTTTGGGGCTCCAGCCCAGAGGTGATTCACAATTGCAATTTGAGGCATACTTGCGAGGGTCGGCAGCTGGTTGCTACTGAAGAATTGAGCCGTTGCGCGTTGCCCGGAATAATGTCGTACCCAACAAAACTATCAACGTTAAGTTATTGATAGAATAATGTTGGGCATATTAATATTTAATATGCATCTTTTAAGGTAGGGATTATAGTAACGAATAATTTTTTAGACCCGTAGCACCATTTTAAAGTTTGGTTAGTGGAAGAACGTTGTATAATCCCATTTATCGAAATCACGGAGCATGGGAATAAATGGAGAAAACGAACGTATTAATAATATTTCTGAAGAATGCAGAAAAGTAGAATTTGTCCAGAAAAAAATGTTATTAAGCATTCTTTTTAGCTGTTGAAACAGTTTTGTGGAATAATGTTGTGTGTCCCCAATGCAACCCTGCTTTGTCACCAAACGTAGCGACCCACTTGGGGTAAGCATACCCCAACATGGGATTCTTGAAATGCCATAGCCCTGCTGGATCTGGACAGTGGGAGTGGTGGACATTTCGGGACAGTGGTATGATATTTCCATAAAATAAACTTCACAAAAGCTTTCAGGGAAACACCAAATCTTAACCAGTAACTATAGGTTGGTAATAGGTACCTACTGAACAAGCAAAGGCAACAACAGACAAATATAATTAAGTCTTAGAAAACACGCGTTTCGGGACTTAATAGCTTGTATGTCATATTTCATTTTTCAATTGTTGTCCTTACCACCCTCAGAGAGTAGCTGGTGTTTTTCCATTATTTGGTTTGTCGGTTTGTCCTCATGTTTATTTTCAAGTTTTTATCATTTTTTCCAGAAGTTCTTCTGTTGTTTCAGTAGAGATAATGTTCACTTTAAAACAGTGGATTACGCGCTGTTTTATTATCAAAATTATCCTTGATCCATTTATGTTATTTTATCAGCGTTATTCTGCCGAGCACGGCTCGAATTACAAGACGGCACTGTTACATTGACTCTTGACAAAATAACAAATTAATAAATGAAGATATTATTAATTGAGTTAAAATTCGAAATCATTCGAATAAGTATTCTAAGTGACAAAATATATACTAGTCCCAGCGAAAGATCGTATGTAACGTCATCGTTTAAGTTTGTTCTGTGATTTTTGTTTTCAAACAAGACGCTTTAAGAGGAACGTATGCGCGACCTATTTTGGCCAGTTTCACACAAATCTTAGATTTGGATTTGAGATCAAAATACCCAAACAATCTGAAAAATTATTTTTGTAATCAAAAGGTATATCAAATATCTAGTATGGATGTGAGCCACTTTATTTATTTTTGCTTTAGGAGAATTCTGGGAAGGAAAAGGGTTTAAGGGGTGGGTAGGAATCTGGGGTTCAGTGTGTCCTGGTCATCCAAGACCTAGACAAACCTCACCCCATGAACCCGGGCACCACTGCCCGGTTATTTAATTAATTATTTGTGAGTAAGTCAAAAACAATACTGTTCATAAATAAAAAAAAAAACAATACTAGTAGTAAATGAAAAACAATACTATAATTTTACTTTATTTATCATAAAAATATGATGAAAAATAAAACAAAAAATTAAATTAAATTAAATAAAAAAATCATTTTGATGGGTGTAAAGTTAAAATACAAATTGTCTATTTACGGCCGCGGCGTAATAAAAATTTGTCGTTTGTATTTTTAAATTACTACCCAAAAAATGCATTTTTGAAGATGTTATATTATTATTTTGTTCTCCGTTGTATTTAAAAAAAATGTGGTAAAATTATTATTTAATTGTTTTTCATTTACTTACAAATAATTGCCCAAGTTACTTCTAAAATCATGAAACACTAAAATCGTTAATATTTCATACAAATCTTAATTTTGGATTTGAGATCAAAATGAAAAACTATTTTTGTAATCAAAAGGTATATCAATTATCTGGTGCGAATGTGAGCTACTTATTTTTGTATTAAACTATAAGATAAAGATTTTAGAGTCAACTTGGGCAAATAATTATTTGTGAGTAAATAAAAAACATAAAAAAAATAATTATATATATTTATTTACAAACTATAATGAAAATAAAATAAAAAATAAAACGTTGCTAAAAATACATTTTTAGGCAAATGTTATTAACGACTAATTTGTGTTCCGACGTAATCAGGTAATGTTTTTTTTATTAATTTTAATTTTTTGTAATATATTTCATTATATTTTTGTGATAAATATGGTAAAATTATTTTTTTTATTGTTTTTCACTTACTCACAAATAATTTCCCAAGTTTCCTGTAAAATCCCGAAATGTTAAAATATATATCTTATAATTTAAAGCAAAAATACATAAAGTAGCTCATATCCGTACTAGATATTTGGAATACATTTTGATAACAAAAATAATTTTTAAGTTTGGTTGGGTATTTTGATTTCAAATACAAAATTAAGATTTGTATGAAACGGGCCGAAACTTACCGCGCAAACGTTCCTTTCAATCACCGAAATAGTTCAGGCGAAATGGAGTATTTTCACAAACTGTGAAAATTCCTCCTGTAAAAAGTGTGCTGACGAATTAAAGTGATAAATTCAATATTTTAAATCGTAATCATTGATTTAAAACTTATCTAAAACCGCACATTCCGAAACGATTCTACTTGGCTACAACCTCATTATAACGTAGAAAAGCTGTCGTCGAAGCGACGTTTTAATTACAAATCTGAAAAGTAACATTTTAAAATGTTATAGAACATTAATAATCGTCGACGTAAAAATGCCTTCATAATCGTAATTTTGACATATTTTTAGACAATACTAAAAAAAAAACAGTGAAAACATCGTATTGAAGCGTGTGTTCTAAACAGAGCGTTGCTGAGGCGCCTTTTTGCCAAACCCAATGGCGGTTTTCTACAAGGTGCGTTTGTACAGTGAACTCTCATAAAAAGACAAGAAAATAAGATTCCGTGAAAATCCACCCATCCGAATTTTACATACTGCCAAAGAGCGAGTCCGAAACGAATCCCATTTGTGCGTCATGAATGTCAGCGACTACGGGACTTTCTATTCGAATAAATAGTTCATACAAAACTTACTAGTGGCGCCAGAGCGAAAGACATGCAAACCTTGGGTTTTTACTAGATGACCGTGTGCCCAGCGATTATGAGATTTTTTTTAACACCAAATTTGTACGGAATAGTATTTTGCAAGAATCAACAAATATTTTTGTGAGATTATCATATTTTATTTAGTTATTAAAATAAGTTAAAAACTGACGATGTTACTTTTTACTATAAAAAACAGATTCTTACTTGAATTGTAATTCTCGGATTTACAACCATTTTTTGTTACCCACAAATTTATATTCTTTAGCCACAGAAGTTATAAATCGCTGAATTGTATTTTGTTGCTAGGTCGCTAATCTCTGGTGAATTAATGTGTCGAGATTCCTTTAGATCTATGGAAAAAAAATATGGGTATGTTTCATCAAAAATAAGTCTATTCTAATGTAGGATTTTTTTCATATACTTGAGAAACTTTTATTTTTATTTTATACTGTGCTGTAAATAGAAGCCATGATAAAACCGTACACTACTGGTAGTGAACGTACAGAACTGACACACACGCAAATTTATAAGCATGCTCATCAATTGAACACATTTGCTCATACGTGCGCATGCTTGGTTGGAGGACTGAGCATGACTGAGCATGCTCAAAGCCAATAATTGAACACACATGCTCTTTATGAGCACGCTGTTGTCAAATAAATGTCAAGAAATGGATTTGTCCAGAACTAAACAAAATAATCTTCTTGCTTGCAATGCAATTATTTAAGAATATTTTTACAAAAGAAAATAAAACGGTCGATTTGGGTCCAAGATATCAACGGATATCCAATTACAATGACATTGTAGTCAGTTCCATCCGTAAATAAATCAATAAAATATTATTATTGCTTGCAACGCAATTATTTTAGAAACTTTTGGCGAAAGAAAATAAGAAAATGAAAATTTGGGTTATGAATGAGACCGGTTCGAAGCGAGCATACTCATAAGCAAGCCTGTTCATACATGCTTAGAGGACTTCCCCCTCCACCCGCGAATCCGAAGTTTGTGATCTTGCTAATTTGAGCGTGCTCAATAATAGCAACGTCACTGACATACATGCCACTAGGTAGCATTTGTTCTTTAGTAGCATGCTCTCTTGCTACTAATGAGCTTGTCTGTCAGTACCATAATGTGAAAAGAGAACATCAGAATCAATATTGCTGGGTGAAACGAAGCAACGCAGAAAAACAAAAGGAAACAGCGCAGAGTCTATATTAAAAGTAACAATTTAGAGGAACGTATGCGCGGCCCATTTGGGCAGTTTCATACAAATCTTAAATTTGGTTTTGAGATCAAAATGCCAAACCAAATTGAAAAATTATTTTTGTAATCAAAAGGTATATCAAATATCTAGTACGGATGTGAGCTACTTTATTTATTTTTGCTTTAAATTATAAGATATAGGCCATTAAAGATTTTAGTGTTTCGTGATTTTAGAAGCAAATTGAGCAATTATTTGTGAGTAAATGAAAAACAATAAAAAAATTACTTTACTATGTTTATTTTACAAATACAAAGAAAAACAAATAAAAAATAAAATATTGCTAAAAATGCATTTTTTGTGTGGTAATTTTAATCTATAAACGACAAATTTTTGTTCCGCCTTAAATAGGTAATTTGTATTCTAAATTTACACCTATCAAAATGATTTTTTTTCTTAATTTTTATTTCCTATTTCATATTTCATTATATTTTTATGTCAAGTATAGTAGAATTATTTTTTTATTCTTTTTCATTTACTCACAAATAATGGCCCAAGTTGCCTCAAAAATCGTGAAACACTAAAATATTTAATGGCCTATATCTTATAATGTAAAGCAAAAATAAATAAAGTGGCTCACATCCATATTAGATATTTGGTATACCTTTTGATTACAAAATTAATTTTTCAGTTTGGTTGGATAGTTTGATCTCAAATCCAAATTTAAGATTTGTACGAAACTGGCCGAAATGGGCCGCACGTTTCTCTTAAAATTCATAAACTATCGAAAGAGACAAGCTATCATGTCGAAAAATTAGATGATCAGATTATAAATAGGCTGTATCGAAATAAAATATTTAAGACGCGGTAATAGAAGATTACCTTCCGATATTGAACACACATTCATTCTAATAAAAATACTCTTACAGAAATCACTTTCAGGTAAAGTTTTATTTATAAATAAAAAAAACGAATCCAATATTGTAATTCAACCATTTTATGCGGCGGCGTTTTGCGACCAGATACACTTTCCAACGTGCGCAAAACGTAACAATCCTCCGTTAAAACAGTAACACCTCATCAAAAAGCTTATCAATCAAAAGCATTTAATTCGCAGCACCCTTGTAAATAGAATGACCTTTTAACGTGTTCGCAGGGGTCGTTAATGAATTCTGGATGAAGCGTTTTCTGTTCTCTGACCCAGAATAATAAATATTATAGTCGGTAGGTGGCGGCCTGTTGTAGCCGGTAGGAGTTGCGCAACGGAAGATGCGCGACCAACTATGTTGTTTTTGATCGTTTTAGTGGCTGCATTGCTGAGAGCTTGTAAATTCGTTTATGTAAATATTACGTACAACATTTGATGAGAAATGTTCAAGCATTTATTACGTTTTATAATAATATTAATAAAATTGGATAATTGTGTAGCGCCGCGCGGAAAATCATATCAAGGGCGCTATACAAAATTTTACTTCCATGTGACAAAAAAAAAGATAACAAAAATAGATAATATTTTTTTGGTATTTTGTAAATGTGTAGAGTTATTATATTCATATGTACTGCCTCTTTTGGACGTTTGGAGCTAGTTTAAAAACCTCTTTTCCAATATTTTATTTATTTAACTATTTGAACTTAAACCAATATTATTTAACCTCCCCAATTTCAATAAGCGTCATTAACAATTTAGTAAATTGCTTTCTCCACATTTAATAATAATAATAATAATTGGACAATTTATAGAGCGCCGTTTTTGTGAAAAATCACCTCAAGGGCGCTTTACAATTTTTTTTTTTTCTTTTTTTTTTTTTTTAATTTTTAGGATCTATCTAATTTTATTATTTACAAATAGATACAGAAACATACTTACCTGGCAGGTCCTTCCGATAAACATACTTTTTAGAAAGTTTATGCCTGAGGACCATACGACTTTGCACGTGGAGGACATTATATTGAGCCATTTAAAAGAGTTTACAAGGCTTCACAGCTCATGCTGGAAATTACGTTGCTACAAGAAAATAGTTGCATTTTTTAAGTAAAACTTCTTTAGGCACGCTTGACTTGGGAAGTAAGCTGGTGAATTCGTGACGAGAGCGTTACGAAAAGTGTGATCGGGCGAGGCAAACGGATATATATACAAACATATAGATGGAGCTAAAGAAGTTTTACTTCAGTCGTGTGGTCTAAAGCACACTCGTGTTTTTATTATTTTATATGTAAATATCGCACAAGACTCCCAACTGCTCCAGTCTGGAGCCGGTGAGACTATGGGATTCCCTGATTGGGGTATGTTGTGAGGCTGAAGGTGGGAAAGTATCTGGTTATTCAGATCTGGTCACCAAACACGACTAAAGCCATTTCAATTCTGAATGGTGGTCTTACACCTAGACGACTCTGATAGTATCTTCCACTTCGGAACGTGCAGAAAAATATAATAAATATATTTTTTTATGAACAAATTAAGAAATAGCACAAATCTATCAAATAAAATTTACTTGCGCACGCCGGGACCCGACCCACGACCTTCGAATTGCTAGTCGTGAGCCTTACCCCTCTACAAGGAAGGCCGTCAAAATCTTCATATTCTATTCAGAAATTGCTGTGTACATTTTTCATGACGCCAGAAAGTGCCTAATCTCAGCTTCAGATGTCGGTAGTTGTCATCAAATTTGGTTTATAATAAATAATAACTAATGACGTAATTTAAATAACTAATAATATTCAAAATCAATATCAATAGGTTTAAGTTAGCAGTTACAATAGGTAGAAACTTCCTCACATGAAAATTTTTCCTTGCTGCAACGATTAGAATTCCGATGCACCCTAATGTAACCGCAGGTTATAAGAATGTATGTAAGAGGTTATCGTAATCGCCGATTATCTATTGAATGTTGAATTTTCTTTGAATTCTTACGTTTATTAAAGATAAATTGAAGGTTTGCTGAACATAGAGTAATTTTAAAATAAGAACGAAATATTATACATAGACTCGCTACTTCAGTTTATTTTAAGCCCGGCTAATTTCAGTTTGGAAAATCACTTTATTTTAGCGCGGCTAGTCCGTATATAGGCCGCAAGCAAGGTTCGTACAAAGTGCGTTTAACATGTAGTTTAGTTAGTTCGGTGACCGGACAACTCAAAATGAAACCAACTTAGAACCATCTCAGATAAGTCATTTAGAGTGATAAAAAAATTATATAAAAAATTCGTTAAATAGGTTACGTTAGGTTAGGTTTATCGGCTAATTTAAAATTATTTTTGTCGTAGCTTTTACTGACTTTTCAAGGAGGTGTTGAGTTGACTTTATTCTCAGTTGGCATGGAACCGTTTAGTTCATACGGGTGTTTAAAAAGAAAAACTCGTAGAGCCGTTTCGAAATTTCCAACGCGTGACGTGGCTTGAAGTAAAACATTGCCAATTTAGGTCCAAATTAAAAACATACCTTTTTGGGCTCTCATATCCTTAATTTAAATATACATATCTGAGAGTATCATACTTGTATTGCCTATGATATGTCTTAATCACACCTTTCTTATTGAATTTAAAATCACTTGAATCTTTACACATCAATCTGTCTCTTGATGAATCACATTTAGAAGATGAAATCCTTGTACTACTGTACCGCCCACTATAAAATATTGCTTTTGATTTCCAAAATACACTCATTAAAGAATGTATTTTATACTAAAATTGAGATATATTTCAGAATTAAATACACGTAACAAGTGTTCACAATAATGTCATCTGCGTGCAAACTCTATCTAAGTTTCTTAATAAACAATAAACAAGTGTTGATTTCAAGCGACCTTCCAGGTAAGTATGGTCCTGTATGCATTTTTAAAAATCATCGCGTTCATTGGTCGAGACATTGTACATATTTTTGAGTATAAACCGATGAATGCAGTTTTTAGTAATAAGTTGTTTTTGATTGTTTGTCTAGTTTGTAGTTTTCTAGATTTAAGAAATATATTGTAAGTTTGTACAGCGCTCTTGAGGTGATTTTTCACAAAAACGGCGCTATATAAATCATCCAAATATTATTATTATTATTGTATTCCAGTTAATTAAAATCTCCCAGTGGAACATGGACTACGTCATGAGCTACGTCACGATTTTTTAGCCAATCACCGCTCTCTCGATGAGCTAACCTTGTTAAACGCATTTTCTAACCTTGAGTGTCAAGCCTAGATATCACCAGTATTAGGTACACGGATTGTCTGTGATTTTAATTTAGGAACCTTTTTTTGAAAAACAAAACTACTGTTTACATGAGTGGTGTATCTGTGCTTTCTACTGTAATCGGGAGATCGCGATTTTAGAAAATGCCAACAAGACAGTATATTTCATGAACCCGATTATATTTTTAGACGGGTTGATTTTTTACGCGTTGATTTAGCGAGTATTACCACTTTTTAGCGAGGATCCTAATTTTAAATGGTATTTGTTTTACCGTAGGCATGCATTATTCATTAAATTAACCGCTAAAATATATCTTCCACGCGTTGAAACTTTTAAAATCCCTTACCAGACTATTTTAGACTAGCTGGTTCCTGGCATGCGTTGCTATGCCATTCAAAGAAATAAATTGACTCTCCCTTCTTATCCTTTCCCGTACGTCCCCGTCCCCTTCCACCTTTCCCGCCTCCCCCCTCCCTCGTCTCTTTCCTCTCCACAAACCCCACCTTACCCTAACTTTCCTCCCTCTTGCAAAAATATATGAAATACACACATTTTCATTTATACAAATTTCATAACACCAGAGCTTACCATTATATACAGCTTTCTTTTGGTAAAAGAATTTTTAAAATCGGTTCAGTAGTTTCGGAGCCTATTCAATGCAAACAAACAAACAATCAAATCTTTCCTTTTTATAATACCATTATATTATTATAATATAGTATAGATTATCAATTATTAACGTCGACATTCCTCTTTGCTTGATGAATACAATTATCCAACACTGACAAAATTAGGCCATTTACGTAAAATTTCGGTGAGATGAAAACATGCAATTAATTACGTAATCGTCAAGTCAAGTTTATGTCTTAATGTTGTGAAGTCCAAATTTTAATATAATTATAGATTAAGTTTAGATTATATTAGATATAAAATGTAAGTTTTATAGCTAAATAAAATATACTTAAAAAAAAATAAAAGTATGACATGTGACTGATAGCGCTTAGGTGTCAAAAAATGAACTATTCGTTGGCTTAGCGAGGCTAAATTTTAGCTCGTAATGTCATGCGTAAGGAGGATACGGACTGACTGAAATACAGACCGTGGTATATATTTTTTATCTACGGTTTTGACATGCTTGCATAGCCATAAAATGGAATGCAGCTAAAACGATTTTCGCCATTTATTGGATAAAAAAATTAAACGAATTTTTACGTATTTTATTAAATAAAGATGTATAAATCATCGCAGACTATAAACCACGGATCATTGTACTAAAAATTGACTTGTTTCACACACAGCTGTCCATTATTGGTAACGGGTTTGGTGCGTGCGGACTTTATGCACCTTTAACGAGAACATCTGTTCCGTTCATCATTCTTATATTTTCAGAAGCAAGAAACAATATTAGTTATCTCCCTCTTTTACCAAGCGGTTTGACTTCTACCTGTCTGAATTTTTGCATTAATTGACTAATAAGAGTAATAAGGCAACGATACGATACGGTACAGTTGTACCACCCCAACTAGAAGCACTCCTTTCTTGATACGACCGGTAGATGTTTTGTTAAAACTTGGAACAGGTGCTCTGAGGATGGCAAGGAGGTTGGACTTTAATCACCCTGTGTACGTGGTAACCTAGAGCCAATGTTGGAATGTAGAAGTAACAGCGATTATAAGATTGATTAAATTTACATGGCAGTTCTTCTTTCTAGATCTCCTTCTTGATTCTTTTTATAATTGTAATGTATCATATTAGTCCACGAATAGTTCTAACATTACTCTAGTTGTCTTTGGACTCTTCGGTTCACATTGTCTGTTTCCGAGATGTGCCGAAGGTAACCGAAGGTAGATGGGCAGTCATTATAATTCGGGAGCTTAGCAGACAAAATCTAGCTTTTAGTCAGAAAAGAAACCCCGAACTATAATTATAAATTACGATACAAACAAACGATAATAAGTCTTTACAGTCTGCAGTACTGGAGAATACTGCTACTTACCAGTACTTACAAATAACGAATGTCTCTGAGAGAACGTTAGAGATATTACAATAATGAAAGTGTTTTATTAATAGAAAGGTACCTACAACCAAATGTAGACTTATATATATCAGAGATATCGATCGTCCAGTTGATTAGTCAGGCATTTCCAAATACTCTCAATAAATCAAATATTATTTACACCTGTCTGGGTTTTACATATTAAATATGCTATAAAACCGGGAGGCATTACGATCCTTTACATTAGTACCTATGACATCTTGAAATATCCTGGTAGCCACCCAGAATACATCAAAATTTTATTTAATTAACTACAAGTTTTTCTGCATTTTAATTGATTTAGTGGTGTTTATGAGTATAATCTGAGTATTGTACCAGATAGGGTACACTTTTACATGTAACTGCATACAACTCAAATTTCCATTTTTTGATGAGATGTCTGACTTATCAACTCGACGATCAAAATACACGGTCACTTTTATACCATAATCTCCGACCCATGTTCATTCATTACATAATACATTTCTTATATTTGTATTTTTATTTCCTCATTCAAGCTTATTTCATTCTTTCTTGTCCCTTGTTTCTTCTTATTTCTTCGTGATACTAGCGCCTCTAACTTCTAGTGCCTGAATTTTTGCATAACATTTAATTAAGCTATCTTAACTCATAACGCAACCGCGAGATAAAGAAGGTATAGCATCACTGGTTTATAGATGTACCGACACCAACACATCTTCAGTCTGGGCACGTGTGATCTTACCGCTAGGCTATAGGCTACAGGCTACATCGAAATGAGATAATTCTGAATAAACACAGGTCGGACCACATCTGAGATTGAGCGGTGCTCTTGAAAGGGGAGACCTGAAATGGCAGGTTTAGGCGCAAATACAGACAAAACAAGGAAGACACGAAAGGAGACCTATATTCAGCTGGTGATATGGAAACACAGTAATAGAATTCAAAACTCCAGCATTTTACTTAGATCCAGTGATCGGTATTTTATAGGCGCCTAATCGAAATGTTGGTATTCTAACTAAGGACGGGTTGTGAAAGTTCCATTCAAGTTCTGTTATTATCTCACCATGGGACGATTGTTCCACAGTAGCTTGGAAAATAACAGAACTTGGAGGTTAACTTTGAAATTTGATGAATCCATCTATCTATATATTATCATTAATTATTATCATCTTCAGTACTAAAAACTTTGTACCCCTTTTTACGAAAATTGCGCGGACGGAGGAGTATGAAATTTCGCACACTTATAGTTTATACAGAGAAGGAGTGCAGAATGCTTATATTTTAAAAAAATTGCATAAAACATATATTAAATCAATAAAAAAAAACATTACACATTACTTTTTTGTTATTGTTTTTGGGGTGTTAACATAACACATAACATAACACCCCAAAAACAATAACAAAAATACTTTTTGGCCGTGAAAACCTAAAAACATACCATTACACATTACATTGATTATGGTCGAATTTCGACCATTGAGCGACCCCTAGTAATTCATAATCATAATATATAATTATTAATATATTAACACGTGAAGCAAAAACTTTGTACCCCTTTTTACGAAAATTGCGCGGACGGAGGAGTATTAAATTTCGCACACTTATAGTTTATATAGAGAAGGAGTGCAGAATGCTGATATTTTTTTAAAAATTATGCATACATTAAATCAATAAAAAAAACACTACACATTAAATTAATTATGGTCGAATTTCGACCATAGGGCGACCACTAGTAACTAATTCAAGTTTTTGTTATTACTACGTAGAGATGTCACTAATGAAATAAACACAAGGAAAAATATAAAACATAGTATGTAAATACATAGTAAAAAGAAAGAGAAGAGATAAAGACAGAAAACATGTAATAATAAACCAATTACCTAATTTTTGGTTCAAATACTTCTATTTACCATGACATCATATTCGCACATAGATAATAAAATTCCCACATAATTTTTAAAAATATAAGACTAATAATACCTCATCTCATCAATCAATAGCATATTGAGAGATTATTCAACTTACAGTTAAACACAAATAATAACATTAAGGGAAATAAATAAAGTAGCTCATATCCGTACTAGATATTTGATATAACTTTTATTACAAAAATAATTTTTCACTTTAATTGGGTATTTTGATCTCAAATCCAAATATAAGATTTATATGAAACTGGCCAAAATGGGCCGCGCATACGTTCCTCTTAACATTGTAGGTCTCCACAAAGTGAGGGCCTCTGTCCCGACAGCTTCAAATGTAAATAATAATATGTTAAATAAGAATAGGTACATCTTTTTACGTCACGTAGTTGGCGGTTTTGTCACTCTTTTCCAATCTTCGTAATAGTGACTTGTTTACTGTTTACGGCATTCCTGACTACGTCGCCACGTAGAACTTTGAGTTCAATCTACGACGTACTTTCCTCTACGATCCAGGCCAAGCCGTATTATTTTCTCTTTGATATCGAGTAGGTAATAATAAGTAAAAGGTATATACTAAGAAATTATTGAAAATTTATCAAAGCATCGTAAATGCCTGTGACTAGCAGACAACCTTCTGGAACATGGAAAGCGTATGAGTTTTGTCAGTGCTTAAAAGTTCTTAATTGAATTTCGGCGAATTAACAAATTATGTCTAAATAAGAAAAGGGCCATAGAAATATTGCATATTTTAAAGACATCATTTTAAAGACCCTCACAGCCCAAAACTCTTTATTGTCTGGGGGCACAGGGAAATCTTTGATAGCGGTATGAAAAAAACGCGAGATGTTGTATGAAAACATCCTGAATTCTTTACGGTTCTGAATTGTTCGGTTAATGCCAAGAATCTAAACAATGGATGTTGGTAGTTTTTATTTTTTTATTTTTACATTAACTCCACACAGGAGGCCTTGAGGAAAATAATTTCCTTCAGAGCCTATGTCATCTGGGATGCTGTGTGGAGCGTCTTTTTGAGGAGAGTAAGGAATGAATATTGGTCTAAAAGACCTACTAGACGCTGAATTCCCTAGGGTCGTCGGGCATTTTCCCCCAATCTCCCATTTACTTTTCTTTGAGGCATCACCGAGGAACCGGCTAAGGGGCGCGGAAGCTGAGTGTGGTTTACGGCTAGACCGAACGTCTTGTACATTCTTGTTGGAACTGATTGAACCAATCGATTGGAGAGGACTCGTTTACCATGCCGTTATTATTTGTGTACTGTGTCTTCCTCCCACACAGGTGCTAGTAGGATATGCTGGATGCAATCACCCAGCGCTTGCCGCCTCGTGGACTGTCACCAACCTGTCCCGTTGTCTTGACTGTATCTTATCATACTAACACATATTGTATCTTGTATTTCCCGCTAAGCACTTGCATACTGCTTACTAACAACGTATGCAGGGACACTGGAGGTCTAGATTCGTTCTAAATTAAATGTAGCTTCGTTCTTTTAAAAAAAATCCTTGCGAGAGCCCTGAAGGAGTAACCATCTGTTACTTATACCAGGGCGGGTATGTGGCGGATAACCTCCAATGGTCTAAGAGACCCATGTTGTAGGAGGGAGGAAGCACAGAGGCCATCAAATCATTCCATAGCCGAGCTGTTGAACTCAACCGAACCGTTGAAATGTCAACCGTGTACATACATTACGTTGGGCGCGCGTTTGGCGTGTCTCCCGACTATGCACCGACGCCGAAGGGATCAATGACGCTAGTTCCTCAGAGCATCTTCCATCGAAATACCGGTAGAACAGGGATAGCATTCCCACCCGACGCCTGTGCTCTAAAGAGTGCAATCTGTTCAATCTATCAAACGGACGCGATGAAGTATGAAAGCAACTTGGTAACAAAATTATTTAGTTTAAGATTTTTTGGAGTATCTTTGAACTGTCTGTAGAAATCAGAGTAAAATTAGCGCCGACCCGTGAAAAATAACGAATATTCTGAATTCTAGATAAATCAGTTCCAATTTTGGAAATAGCAAATAAAATAATTGTCTTTTAATAATTATTTATTTATTTATTTTAAAAACATACGGCACAACATGTGCCATTAACATAAATTATATTTCACATGTATTACAATACAATAACAAAACGAAAGTAACAACATAAATTAAAGTTAAATATAAAAACAAAAGGTAAAAAAAGGAGTTGAGGTAGTAAGCAGTAAGTAAAAAGTAAGATAGATAAATGAAAGTATAAAGTGAAAGCATAAATAATAAAATATGAAGTATAATGAAAAGTTAGAGATTGAAATAAAAAGTTAAAAGGTAGGAAATAATACAGTCAAAAGAAAAATGTATAGACTATAAGATAGATATCTTAAAAATAATAAAAAGTACAAAGTTATATAGTTATATAATAATAGATTTATTGCAGAATTTGGGAGGCGGGTGCCGCCCCTGAAGTCATTTATTGAACAACCAACACCTCTGCCATAGGTTACCCCAAGTGGTTCGCTACGTTTGGTGACTTAGCAGGGATGAGGTTCGACTAGGTCTTCGCGGTCATTGCGTCTACTCACCCACTGCGTGGCAGGCCGGATCCGGAGAGATTGGTTGAGAGAGACCTAACCTAGACCTCTCCAGCCGGACTCTCGACCCATCGACTTGCACCGCAGTGGAAGGGGTGGAATCATACGTCTGTCACTCCTAGACACATTTACTTCCAGATTCCTACTCATCCCTTACACCTTTTTTCCTTCCCAGAACTTCATTTCTCAAAAAATACCCTCCACACAGCATCCCCAAAGATGACGTAGGTCCTGAGTGATTTCTTTTCCTCAGGGCCTCCTGTGTGGAGCAAATGTAAACAAAATTAAACTTAAAGAGACTTAGTAACAATTTTTAAAATGAAAGCAAAAGTTCCATAGTTCATTGAACCTATTAAATTAAAGATTTTGAAACTGGAGCAAAGACGAATAGTAACCACAAGTACCTACACTGCATAAAATATATATAGCAGATATTACATGTATATAGTACTAGCTTTTCCCCGCGGCTTCGCTCGGTTGAACTTATCAATTATACCCCCTCCTCCCCACCCCCACCCCCTCCCGCATTCCATACATTCATTCCCTTACATTCAGTTTTCAAACATCTCGCCTGCCACCTAAATTTCATTAAGCTTTAGCTCAAAAAAACATAGTTATCCAATTTTGTTCTTTCGTTCGGAATTTATGCGCTTATTTCGGATGTTATTTTTAATTAAATATTTGGAAGTTTGTTAATATAATAAAAAATTACACTATTTATTATTCAGTCTTTATAATCGTTGCGAAAAATATTTTTTTATTGTAGGAACTCTTATCTGACATTTATTCCAAAACAGAAGCTTTTCCAAAAAAAACAAAACATATTCTAATATTTGAATTTTCTGGAGCAGTAGCTGACCAGGGGGAGCCCGCAAATATATCAACATCGTTTCCGATTTTTTCCCGACGTTAGCAAAAACTCGCTTTTGTTAGCGACAGAAAACTTATAACAAATATAATATATTAATATTTATAATTTCATAACGCCAGAGCTTACCATCATATACAACATATTTATAGTCCGCGCATATAATTTAGCTTTCTATTGGTGAAAGAATTATTAAAGTCTTTACATTTGTTATGCGTGAAAGCGTCATAAACAAACTCGAGCAGTTTCGCATTTATAATATTAAGTAAGTATTAAGTATGGATATTCGTAATTCTTAATAACAAAATGGCACAATGGGCCTTTGATCAATTTGGAGTTTTTAAAGGTTGCCTCTGTTTCACTCTTCACAAATAACACGCACAAGCAAACGCGATGTAGGTAACAAACTAATCAATCATCGTCAAGCCAAGTGCCTAATATTCCTTTTATTTCGTCTTCGCCGTGACGTCACGCCCGTCGGCAGTCGTACCAACACCGTCACGCCATCTACACTCACATCTTGAAGTTCCGTAATACAATATGACACGAGTATCAACGGTGACGTCAGATTATATTGAAATGGAAATTAGGCGGCCTCCGGTAATTGGTTTCATTGAGGATACTAATATTCACGAATCTGTTTGATTGTGTTCGTGGAGAGATCGGGCCAGAGAGCTGTGGAAAGATGCCGTACTCAAAAGGCGATCTGAGAGGCTGGAATATTTAATAGATGTTTTGTAATAGACTTCAGTAAAACTTCAATGGCAAGTAAGAGGGATCCGTAGCAACTTTCGCTGTATTATTCAACGGAAGGAATACAGACACCAAATTAACCCGTTGGAAGCCTGTGGGAGAATAGCCACGGCATAACAACAGACCAGCGTTTAAAATGTTCAGAGTGAGGAAACTAACATATATATTTAAATGTTTAAGAGATATTTTAAACGAAAAATTACTTAGAACCACGTACTTCGCTTTCTGTCAATCAATTATACAATACGGCATTATAGGATGGGGCGGTACGTACACAAATCAAACACAAACAATCTACATATCACAAAAACTAATAATAAAAACAATTTTAAAAAAAACCCTATTCGTATTCTTCAGAACTTTTATTCAAACAATTTAAAGTCAGAAAATTAAGCGCATTATATTTCTACCATGCAACATTACAAATTTATAAAGATAATGTTCAAAAAAAAGTTTATAAATAACAGAAATTTAGACAAACGTCAATACTTCCTATTCCAAAATGTAAAAATACAATAGGACAGTTGTATCATAAATATCTTGGAGTTAATTTTTTTAATTCATCACCAGAAAAAAATATAAACATGAATACTAATATAAAAGAATTAAAAACTCACCTTAATAATTAAACTGAAAACTTGAACTGAATCGTCATTATCATCATCATCATCATCATCTTCATCCCCTTATCCTATTCGGGTCGGGGACCCGTTGCATCGACAAGGCTCCTTCATACGTCCCTGTCTTGTGCTGACTGTTCGGCCTCCGTCCATGGCAGTCCCATCCTCTCCTCACACAGTTTCTGGAGTTGCCTCGCCCAGCTATGTCTGGGGCGGCTCACTGGATGTCCACCCTCTGGAATCGCTCTTAGTATCTTCCTCGGAATTCGGTCATCAAACATTCTTAGTATATGTCCAAGCCACTTCAGTTGCGATTTTTATATGAAGGGTAGCAGTGGTACAATGTTTAGATCGTCTCGGATCGTCGAGTTTCTTATATGATCCCATTTCGTAACCCCTGCCACTCCTCTCAAGTACCTCATTTCGGCAGCTCCGACTCTAGAGCGTGTTCGTTCGCTTAGAATTTCAAATGAAATAACTGAATCACGTCAAATAAAACCAATATACTACCACCCCCCCCCCCCCCATACACACAAGCCCTGCTTATTTACGGGGGTACATCAAATACAACAAAAGTAATTAATCACTGTATGAAATTTATTTGTAATTTATGTATCTTTTTGACACTAATAAAAAAATTATATGGTGAATTATATCGTGAAATGGTGGAAGATCACGTTTATGATCTCCCTGATTTTTTGGTTGGCCTGCGACATATTCATCATTTGAAAATGTGCTGAAGCAGTATCCTTACCACAAAAAGTTACCATGTGCAGCTACTTCATCAAAGTAAAAAAATTTAGGTTATGTTAAAAATCACTTTGGAGTGCCAGCTGTCAATGTTCTCGTCAGTTGCACGTTAGAGCTTTGCTGGTTGATGTGTTTTGAAGGAAGTTTTGTCCTGTCTGCCAAAAATTCGGTAAATATATTTTTTATTTAGTAATTTGTAAAGTTTTTCTCTTAGCGAAAGTAGTTCCTTGAACGGTAGACATCGCGTAATGATTACTACGACAGCTCGCAATAGTCGCAAAACCCATATGCTCAAACGCTCCCGCGGAAAAATGTGCTGTCAAAAAAGGCTATCATCTTGGCAGGATTGACCGGACATGAAACACGCAAGCAAATTTACAGACAGACGAAATGCACAATGGTAACAGGACCTCGCTACGCTGCCAATAATGACAACGGTGGAAAGATAATAAAAAATAAATATTTTTGTTATTCCCTTATTATTTCCTACACCATTTATCCGATTGCGATGAAACTTTGGTGAGTTGTGCGCATGCCCGCGAAGATTCCTATATTTAATGTTGAACTCTGGAGTTATGAAATTTGCATAAAAAAATCACAATAAGTGGCGCGCAAGCTGTTTGAAAAATGTGTGTAATTCAGATAGTTTAGCGGCAGGGAGGGAAGGAGGGAGACGGAAGGGAATCCGGAGGAAACGAAAGAAGAGGGTCTTTCGCGGGAGGGAGGACGAGGGAGAGGGGAAGGCAAGGAAGGTGGAAGGGAAACGCGGGAGATAAAATTGAAACATGCTCCTGTGCTTAGATTCCGATTGTTCACTGTCCATGAATGTTCTTGCCCAACAGGGCAATGCAGGAAGTATCTTCCACATTGGAAAGGGTGTCAAAATACAAAAGGTATTGCCTACATATTTAAATTCTTCGCGTCGTAAAAATCCAAACAAATATGATTTATAAGGGTAACCAGCTTTCGAACCGCCTATCTTTCCGCTCAGATTAAAGTATGCACTTATTATTTATACCGCTCCAATAATAAAGTCGTAAATTTTAATACAATGTCTCTCACTGCTTACTGCTTATCCATACGGACTCACGGAACGTACTTACGTATGTTAACATGAAGAGATTGGCCGATCCGCCGGCATTGGATTGACACGAATACATATTACATTTAAGCAGAAGAAGTGGAAGTAAATTGCCCAGGTAGATATCAGGTAGGGAGGTAGGCAGGTAAGTACCGGACAAACAAATTGTTATTCAGATTCATGTTACATGTCGCCGGTTCTGCGTAGACTCGTGTGGCTAATATGTCGCCATTCCGGGAAACGTGGCCTCCCACCTCCTAGTCACTCGGCACTGTGTAAAACGATCTACGAATATAGGCATATTGTGTAGCATGGCACGAATTATAACAAATTTATGTAGAATATGTGCCAAAGCTGGTATTAGATATTATAATAGGTACTCGGATATCGACTGGAAAATAATTACAAGAAGGCTATTATAGCTCATGCTTTATTTGCAATGGGTCATCTGATTGCTGCTTATAAGAGCCTTAGTAAGAATTGTAAACATACTAATTGCACTTTCTGAAATATTAATTCTTTTCAAGCGGAACGATAGGAAAGGCTTTAATTTATTCGAAGCATATTTTGTGATATTCATAATGTAAATCATTTCGTAATAAAAGTTAATCGAAAGTAGTGATGCGAAATAATGCAAAATCATGTGTTTTTGGTTTGAAAATTTGATCTCTTAAAAATATTGTAAATGCTTCAATTAAATACTACCAGTAGTACACATCTTGGCCTTGGAAATAATAGAGAATTTTTTGATTAGTCCTATCGTAAGTCTGGAAAAAATAAAGTTTCAGACCTACAAAAAATTCATTCAATTTCCAAAATCTTCTGCTAATGAATCCATTTTCGGAAAAAGTATCACTATGTATTTAATGGGCAAATTAAGTTCTCCAGAAAATAATTGGAAAACATTTTAATATCTGTGCCTGCATTTCTCAAAACAAAACAAAATAATGAAATTTCACACTGTTTCTTTCTGCATGAATAAAAATGGGCGGCGTTCAACGAATTTGGAATTGAGAATTAAACCGTAAATGCCGTCCGCATAAAGACTATATGTGCATTTTGAATCAGTTATGCCCCGCCTCCGGCGGTGAATAAATGTCCCTATACTCTGCGTCACCTGATTCCGTAAAATCGATTTTAAATTTCCTTGTTATTATAGTAAACAATGAATAAGAAAGGAATTAATGTTTTTTACAGGCCTTTGCGAAATCAACCCGTGAAAAACAACTCTCAAATACTTTCTCCAACCTTTCTAAAAACTTCTTAAATATTTTTAAATCCCACCCAAAAAGAGGCGGAGATTCCGATATCGAATTTCTCAAGGACTAATGCCCGGCTGAGCGGTCCTATTCATCCAAAACTTGATTTTGGATTTGCGACCAAAATACCCAACCAAACTGAAAAATTATTATTGTAATCAAAAGGTATATCTAACATCTAGTACGGTCATGTGCCACTTTATTTATTTGTCTTTTAAATTATAAAATACAGACAATAAAAGATTTTAATTTTTCACGATTTTAGAGGCTATTTGGGCAATTACTTGTAAGTAAATGATAAATATTTAAACAATAATTTTACTCTATTTATTATAAAACTGAGATGAAATATAACATAAAAAATAAAATTATTGAAAAGTCATTTTGATGGGCGTAAACTTAGATTATACTTATTTACGCAGAAACATGTAAATTAAAATTACTACCCAAAAAAACGCCCTTTTTACGTTGTTTTATTTTTTTTATTTCTCATTGTATCAACACAGTAGAAAAGGAACTATATATTTTTTAATCATTATAATTAACTCACAAAAAAGTTCCCCAATTTCCTCCAAAAATCAAGCAAAATTGAATTCTTTAATATATTTTTTTTTTTGCTTTGATTTATTTATTACACGCCCTAATGGGCTTTTATTTGATGCCAAAGTACCAAACTAAATTGGATAATTATTTTTATCAATCAATTATGTAATAATTACAAGTATATCATTATTTAAAACAGAAATTAATAAAATTGCACATATCCGTACCAGATATTTTCTATACATTTGGATTAAAAAAATAGTACTTTGGCATCAAATCCAAAATTAAGTTTTGTTTGAAAAATGCTGCGCAGCCGTTCCTATTATTAATATTATTTCCAGGGCGCATATCGCCTATTATTGGCGAATGGGGATGGGCATAAAATATCAGACTCTCAAACAATATTGTTGGTTAGAACGTATGTTTTGTAATGGATAATGGATATTCTGTACATATTCTTCTAGAAGGTGATACCTAGATAATAGTAAACAGGATTGTTGACGACTTTGTAAATACATAATTCTCAAATTTGAGAATGTGTCTCTATCTTCTAGAAGATTTCTAAGAAATAACAACGATGAGAAAAACATAATCAAGAATAAAATAATATTTTTTTAATTAAATGAAGACAATATAAGCGAAATTCAATCGAAAATCTGAAAACAGAAAAATCAGAAAAAGATATTGGGACTCGAACCCAGGACCTCTCGCTTTCTGGGCGAACGCGCTAACCACTGCGCCACGGTGTCGATATCCAGTTCGATCATTTTTAACTGTATCATACTTCGAGTTAGAACCACCCATACTATCTTCATTTTTCTTAACGCATACTCTATTGGCAGCTACCTTTATGTATGATTGCAAGATTCAAACCCGAACTAAATGCAATCTAGATAGTGTCTGGATAAGTATTTATCCATTTTATTTAATATGCGACACCTATTGACTTTTGTGTCCATGTGTGATGGACGTATGAATCTATTCCACACAATGCGCTGCAACGCGATGTTCCGAGAGATACCTACTGAAGAAGTCAAAAGGTCTCACTCAACCAATCTCTCCCGATCCGGCCTGCCACGCAGTAAATGGGCAGACGCATCTGGCGCTAAGATCCAGACAAACCGCACTGCAATGAACCTGGGTCCTCAGCTAAGTACCAAATGTAGCGAACCACTCGGGGTGACATGATATGAGATATGTTGGTTATCCAATAAATGGTTTCCGGGGCGGCGGTACGCATCCGAACTTAATTGCTAGTCTAATAAACAGGCAAGTTATTGTTTTTTTGCTGGTAATATCTAAAGCCTCGATGACATTGAGCGAGTTTACAAGCTACTAGCTGGGAAATTCACTATCTGTTAGTAAACTCGCTCAGTGTAATCGTATTACTAGCTAACTAGCAGGTTGTGAACAATCTATGAAAAAAGTTGAAAGGTGGTCAACTTTACTCGCTACTCGCCAACGTGTGCCTCAAGATGGCGACCCACCAACAGCTGATTTCGTAACTGTCAGAATTAGCTCTCGCGGGAGTCGTTATTCTCGCTAATGGCTAGCGTGTGGCGCTAGATGTGAGCTCAAGTTTTCTACAAAATTTCGACAGAATTGGTTCGCGCGAGAGTCGTTATTTTAGCTGCTACTGTCGCTACTGAACGAGTAGACAGTTTTGTGTGTCATCATGACAATCTCACTCGCCGATTCACCCGCTTTCAAACTTACCGGTGAGTAGCTTGTAAACTCGCTCTATGTCATCGAGATTTAACCACGAGTAGCGGTTCTGCTTTTAAAAAAAGCCCAGGTATGAATGTAATGAACTGTGTATAGGATGCGTTCGGTCGTCAAAAAAACCAACAGGATATCCGGAGCCCCGCGGACCTCTAACTTATAGTACGGCCCGAGGTTCACTTTAATATCCTTTTACTGAATAAATAATCACGCAAGTTACCATTATAATAGTGGCTACCGTCAACCTGGCGACTTGTTTACACAGCATTGTTATCCCATGGGGTCCCTTGAATGCCCAAAGGAAAAGTAATAAAAACACAGGTACCTACCTACCATGGAATTATTAAGGTAATATTCAGGTTAGTGACTTCAAAATGTATTAATTTATTCATTTGACACCAATTGGACTTAAAAAAAAATAGAAAAATATATAAATACCTACATAATACCTTGGTAATAATAATTTTATATTAATTTTTGTATTTAACAATGAGTAAAGCCTCAAATTGTAATATTTATTTATTCATCCTAGACTTGCAGAAAAGTCGATAGATGACGTATGTTAAATAAAAGTGAATTAATTTATCTAAGACACTATCTAGATAGCATTTAGTTCTGGTTGAATCTTGCAATAATATAGAAAGATAGCAGCTAATAAAAAAATGCATTAAGAATATTAAGATAATGTTGATAGTTCTTTTTCGAAGAATGATTAATTTAAATATGACCGAATCGGATAGGGACACATTAGTTCAGTTGGTAGAGCACTAAATCGGAAAGTCATAGGTCCTGGATTTCATTCCTAGATTTTCTGTTTCAGATATTGAGATATTGAGTTTCGCTAATATTGTCTTCATTAATTAGATAATTTTATAATCACAGTAACAAACTGGGGGTATAGCTCAGTAGGATCGATAACTTTACAATATCAGATCGATAGGCGTAATTACCGATGATTTTATACCGTTTTCCCGAGCACGGCCGCCTGTACGTTGATAGCCAGAACGATATTGACAAGGAATAAATAATAATAAATCGATACACGATGCCAACACTGGCGGATCTGTGCAAAGATCAACATTCGTAAATGTCAAATGGCTTCGTAAAAATTAAAAATACTAGTAAATTGATATTTCAAATTGAAATACTGACTTTTATATTGTACTAGCTTTTACCCGCGGCTTCGTTCTCATAGTATTAGGGGGAAAATACTGTAGAGCTTACACTTATCAAAAATCCCCCCCCCCCTAATAATTACCGGCTCTGGAATTTTCGTTTTGCCACCGCATTCCGCCTCCCAGTGATAACTTTCTCGGGAGACTCGGGTTCGCATCCCGGTGCCGGAGAATTTAAAAAAAAAATTTAATACATAATTTGATTTTTTGTTACAATTTTATGACTTTTTTAATAACTTCTGCAACATAACATATCACAACATTGTTTTGCAAAATGTTGTGATATGTTTCACCCCATTGCTCTTTTACACCAAAAATAAAGATTATTTATGTAGGTATCTTCAACCAAAATAAACTTCGGCTTAAATAAAGCCGTTTCGGATTCACTATCATCCAGTGATAGCTAGTCACCGGGACAAAGTAACCGGGACAGGCAATGACGTCATAAGTAATAGATGGTCACTTGATACTATTATTCACAACCGAGTATAACCGTCAATCTTTCCAAATCCGGAGAGATACCACAAATTCTCAAATTCGTAACAACAGTAGCTTTGTTTGAAACTTCACGTACACAGATGTTTATGTGACGCGGCGCGTAAGGCGCGTTCTGAAACTCAACCTCTCAGACGCTACCCTATTAAGACTGTTCGATGTTTTTTCCAGGAAATTGATAGATTGATGTTGTGCATGTCGTTATGAAATATTAAGTACAAGTTATAAATTATGTCGATGGTAGTTTTGCTTCAGTTCAAAGATTGTAAAAGCGTCGTAAAAAATGATATTTAACACACTACACGTGTAGATATGTGCTTTTTATTGGCAAAATTATTTTAAAAATTGACAGTAAGTGGCTAATAAATCATCAGTGTCACAAAGCTAAATTAAAATTAGTTATTTTTTTAAATAATGTAGGTAACATTATATCTAATGATTTCATAACCTATATTTCGGCGTTTATGGGTAGATATCTTTTTTTAATTTTATAAAAAGTTTAAATATTATATTTATTACTAGCTGACCCGGCAAACGTTGTTTTGCCATCTACATTATTTCTAGAAAATATTTTTTAGTTCCGGGGTTAAAAATGATTGAAAAAAATAGTGGTTGACGGTAGAAAGGTGAAAATTAAGGGCTGTATGTATTTTTAATGCCTCACCATAAAAAAATAAAAATAAAAAAATTTGTCCAAAAAATAAAAAATAAAAATTCTTGGTGGACTACCCTTAACTTTTAGGGGTGTGAAAAATAGATGTTGGCCGATTCTCAGACCTACCCGATAAGGACACAAAATTTCATCAAAATCGGTCAAGCCGTTTCGGAGGAGTATAACAAACACCGTGACACGAGAATTTTATATATTAGAAAACAATGCACATTTCGTAATATAAATGGAAACATTTGAGGAAACCGGGCAGCGTTTTGTCTATACAAACTAATGAATTCAATTAAACAAAGTTTTCTTTCTCCACTGTCTCTGGATGTCGACACCATACGCCGCCAGTGCCAATATTTAGATTTGTAGGTGATGATATACAGTGTTTAACAGCACGTACCCGAGGGATTTTAACAAGCGAATTCTGGGCGTCTTAGGAGCAAAAAGTAGATATCATTTTGCTGTTCGATGATGTCTTTTTTCAATTAAAACATTCTTTTCAGGAACA
This sequence comes from Glyphotaelius pellucidus, assembly GCA_936435175.1. Lineage (NCBI taxonomy): Eukaryota > Metazoa > Arthropoda > Insecta > Trichoptera > Limnephilidae > Glyphotaelius > Glyphotaelius pellucidus. Next base: position 5,809,129 of record OW386548.1, on the reverse strand, counting down.
CGTCGCCACTGGTCATACACGTCGCGACGGAATCACGTGACATGCGCGCTGTTTTGAGTAACCGTTCCGCTGGAACGAGACGAATTACTTATATTTACTTATCCAACTACTCAGTTGCGACGAGTGATGGAAAAATATTTTTAATTGTTTTTAATTGAAAAAATCCATCGAACAGCGTAATGGCGAATACATTTTTTACTACAAATATGCTCAGAAAACGCTGGTCAAAATACTTCGGGTACGAGCTGTTACATCCTATGCACATATCGAAAAATGTCCCTACGTAGTTATTATTATCCACGTTCCAGAGTGGAAGATACTATCAGTATCGCCCTGGTATAAGACCACCATTCAGAATTGAAACGTTGCTCGAAATGGCATTAGCCGTGTTTAGTGACCAGATCTGAATAGCCAGGTACTTCCCCACCTTCCTCTTCCCTATCTCCTTCCCCTCCCCACTACCTTCAGCCACACAACATACCCCAATTGGGGATGCCATAGTCTCACTGGCTCCAGAGGGGAGCAGTTGGGACTCTTGTGCGGTATTTCATATTAAAAAAAAAAAAAAAAATCCTTTAGATGTTTGGACCTCCTTTCCCTAGTTATAAAAAACCTTAAATTTGCCTTTTATCTAGTTTTGAATGATATCAACAGACGAGATTTATGTTTAATAGGTACCTAAAGCAAAACGTACGGACATATAATATTTTATTCGAATGCAGTTGGTGAAAAAATCGGTAGATTGTCAATCGATCAGTGTTACAATTTTGAAAATTACACTTATTCCCAACATATCTGATCTATCTGATTATGTCTAAAAGGGATCGAAATGAAAATCTAGTCTCCTTCAACGGAAACAATCTTCAGAACAAACCCTCCATTGATATGCTTGGTGTAACTATAAGTGACCAGTTCAGGTATGGGGACTCCATCGAAGCCAGAGTAAAGTTAGCTTCTCAAAAACTGGGCGTACTGTACAGGGCCCGCAGATACTTTAATAGTACACAACTGCTAACTCTGTACAAATCGCAAGTGCGCCCCACGGTTGAATTTGGCAGCCACCTCTGGTCTGGAGCTCCAAAATACTATAGAAAAATACCCTCGACTCTGTGCAGAAACGGGCGGTCTGTTTGATAGATTCTCCCATCTTAACGAACGGATTGCAATCTTTAGAGCACAGGCGTCGGGTGGGAATGCTATCCATGTTCTACCGGTATTTCAATGGAAGATTCTCTGAGGAACTAGCGTCATTGATCCCTTCGGCACCGGTGCATAGTCGGGAGACACGCCAAACGCGCGCTCAACATATGTACACGGTTGACACTTGTCACATGAGAACGGGTCGTTTTTTCGACTCGGCTGTGGAATGATTTGCCGGCCTCTGTATTTCCTCCCTCCTACAACAAGGGTCTCTTCAAGATCCAAATTCTGGATTTCACTGAACCACAGATACAGACGGACACACAACCGAAGTATTTTTGATAATATTTTGTAATTGTTTTTATTTTATCAGCAAAAATTTTATTAGCAAAAGTTTTGTGGTTAACAGGTCGATTAAACCTACAAAAATAATCTTTACTTTTGGTGTGGTAAAGAGCGATGGTGTGAAAAATATTTTAAAAAAATCAAAATCAAATTTTATAATGCAGTAACAGTACAGTTATTAACCATGTTATACAAAATTGTAAAAAAAAAAAAAATTATATGATAAATTTTTAAAAATACTCAGGCATCAGGATTCGAACCCGAGTCTCCCAAGATAGTTATCACTAGTCAGGTGTCATAACCACTAGACCATACAGGAATTGAAGGACATTCCAATTTCAATTATCTGATTCTAGAGGTCACTTTATCACGCAAACACTAGCTTCATTACAAAAATCAGGATGACGAAAATCGCTTCGCGCCAAGACTGTTTATGCAAGTCGCATTGTCGGGATTACAAATTAATAAATTGTGATTAATAATTGCTGAATCGTTATCAGATCTTTAAATAAACTATGAGGATATCACACATTAGCTATTATTAAAAAAACAGTAATACTTATTGTCTATTTCCAGCGACCTAACCGGATTCAACTAGCTGCATGCATTTTTAGTGGCAGTTATTCGACCGCGAATAATTACTTTAAAACCGGTAATGTAGAAGCTAGTGTTATAAGCAGTATGGTCTGTCTGTATTTTTATGCACAGCGATGTTCACACTATATGCAGTATGAAGAATTCGCAGACTATGAAATGCAGGGTGTAACTGCCTACAATATACAGAGTATCTATAATGAATGATTGATATATCTATATTGGATGGTCGTGTGAAATGTTTAGTAAAATTTATTGAAATTTGGGAGATCGCTATGGTTACCGACGCCCCGGAAACCATTTACTGGATATCCAACACCTCTGCCATAGGTCATCCCAAGTGATTTACTACGTTTGGTTACTTAGCAGGGGTGCCCGGGCTGATGGGGTAAGGTTTATCTAGGTCCTGATGGCAAATGAGTTTGAGCGCCTACTTCGTGGCGGGCCGGATTGGAAGAGACTATTTGAGAGTCACCTAACCTAGACCGCTCCAGTCGGACTCTTTCTACTCATCACCTTGCACCGCAGTGGGAGGGATAGATTCAGACGTTCGTCACTCCTAGACACATTGACCCCCAGATTCCTACCCACCCCTCATACCCTTTTCGTACCCAGAACTTGCACAAAAAAGTACCTGCATTCCTGTAGTTAGAAGTAAGATTGTTGAAATATGTTATGGGTTTGAACAACTCCCTTGAGCTGATTTTTAACAAAAACGGCGCTATAAAAGTCATCCAAATATTATTATCATTATATAACATCCCCAAAGATGACAGGCCCAAATCCTTTCTTTCCTCAGGGCATCCTGTGTGGAATTAATGAAGAAAAAAAAATAGTAGTAAGTAAATAAATATTTAATAATTAATGTATTAGAAAAAACATACGCATAAATATAAAATACAAATCACATACAGTTCTCCAGTTTTGTAGGTAGGAGATAAAAAAAAAAAAGAAATGTAAAAAATTTAAGAAAAAAAAAACATAAAGCGCCAAACGTAAATCGAAAAAAAGGCAATAATATTTTTGCAATATTATACCTGCGTTATGGAGTATATTGCAAGTCACAAAAGCTTAAAATATTCTGTATCTACAATCCTTTATGAAGTTTTATGAAAAAGATTGCAATAATAACAATAAAAAATATTACTATAAAAAGTCATTGAAAAATATAAAAATCAATCCGTAAAAACGAGGGTATTTTTTACAATAACACATCTAATTTCAAATGTCTTTTAAATCTTAATTTTTTTTTGGTTAGACTGAGGGTTACAGAAAAATGTAACAATGTAACTACAGTTTTTTATGTAACCGTAGTTGTGCTTGATTGCCACCAAAATGCATTGTCATCGAAAACGAGTCTATCAGCCGAGTTTCAGCTCGATTCGATATCGTGAAGTGGTTTAATTTCCACTTTCAAGATTCCGCTTCATGCATACATTAATTCATCAAGAAAACAAAATTTAAATTCAAGAATTAACGCTTTGGGTAGGTATGTGTGCAAGTATTTATAATAGTCACCTATAATGTCAGTGTATCTATGTTACTACAGAATGAACGTAGAATGTTAGAATATAATGATTTATATTATTCTTATGATATGCACATTGCACAGTGCACAGTGCATGCACGCAATACTTATCGACTGGTATCAGCGTCTATTGGAAAGTTGTTCGTTGTACGAGGAATGTGTGGAAATACGATTAATAAACGAGTGATATTGAATGAGACATTTAACCAGACCAAAATATATAGTTTATTGGTATGCAAATGCGAAATCTCTCAAACGGCGTCTTGAAAAGTCAACAGCTTTTTCTGTCTGGATTTCTGTATCTGACAGCTTCGTCAATTCCAACATTAGTTGTGGGGCTTTATCAAAGATATTGAAATACAAGGAATGTGCTATGATGGCCGGACGACCGATAGCACGACTGCCGATAGCTCATCTCTAATATTTCAATACCTTTGGGCTTTAATGATATCTACGCTGTGCTATGTAATTGTTAAAAATAAGTCAAGAGGCAGATAGACATCACCCTTCGTTCCACATTTTACAACCGTTCAATAAGTTAAAAAATTCATGAAAGGTTTTCTTCTTAAGGCCCAGTTTTCCGCTTTTCTAACTATTTATTACATATTTTCCTTAAATAGTTTAATTTTTAAAGCTCTAAAAATATAGGTATGTTATTCGTGAAGATAATATCTACACATTTCCCGCACCCCGAAACGGTAATTATATGAAACTCCCTCGATAGAAAAAAATCGCAAAGTATGCTCCGAATATTATTATAAACACGTTTTCACAGTTATTTTACAAGTTATATGTTTAAAAAAGTATGAAAAAAATCGGGTCTCGGTAAATTGACTGAACTGCAATTTTTCGAAATCAATTTTTCGAATTCAATTGTTCGAAATAATGCAATTTTTGGAACTTCAATTTTTCGAAAATATTTTTCGAACATCAATTGACCGAAACACTAGTTTTTCAAATTGATAAAAGTATGTATACAGTACGTACAACCTAACCTAACCTAACTTACCTATAACTGGTACGTCTGACAGTATCTCGTTAATCATAAACAAGTGAAATATATATTTTAAAAGTTAACCTAACCTAACCTAACCTATAACTGATACGTCTGACAGTATCTCTTTAGTCATGTACAATTGAAATACATATTTTAAAATTTGATTAACAAATTCAAAAAATATGTCTTTCGGCCAATTGCTGTTCGAATTGTCTTTCGAAAAGCTGAAATTCAAACAATTGATTTCAAAAAATTGAATTCGAAAAACATGTCTGCTCCCAAAAAATTCGCGGTGTTTCATTTATTGCTATTTTAGATAACCCCCGCGAGATTTTTGTTCTATTTTAAACGAGTCGGGTTTAAAACATTTTCACAATTTTCGCTTAAATATTATCGTTTTTAATATTAGCGCGCTCTCTCTAACATTCGTATTTACATATCTCTCCATCTTTTTCTTTTTGAGCGGCTTTAAGTCGGTTCCTCATTGCTGAGGATCGTAAGCCCTACTTCGATTCCATGGCTCTCCCCTTGCGGTTCTTCGCTGAGGAGAGAACTATGCACACCGACGGACGTACCGAACACCAATGATTTTTGGTCACTCCAGGTCACCTTCCTCTGCTTGTTTGGCCGATCACTTTGCCAGTGACTGAATTTCTCCAAGTTGGAATACTTGGCGAGCAACGTGTCCGAAATATTTTAAAATACGTCATAGGCAGATTAGTTGAGAGCCTATTGTGGATGCACATTGATTATGAACTCTTCTGATAGATTAAAAGAGGTAGTAGCCGAGTATCTTTATAGGTTTATAGTTAAGTGAACAAATAAGGGAGAAAACAAAATTTGCTGATATAGTTACCCGAATAGAACAACAAAAGTGGAGATGGACAGGCCGCATGATCCGCGATCCACAAGAGAAATGGTGCAAAAATGTCACTGACTGGTATCCCAGAGACGGCAAGAAAAGTAGAGGACGTCAACAAATAAGATGGAAAGACGACCTAAAACTCACGGCTGGACATCATTGGAGAAGAGTAGCGCGTGACAGGTCCCAGTGGAAAATGTTAGAAGAGGACTATGCCAAAAGGCATACTGAGCTTCGGGATATATTATAAAAAATAAGAACATGCCAAAATTCATACCTAACAGAAGTTCAAAATAAAGAGCCTTATTATTATTATTATATATTATTATCAATAACATGACAGGAATATAAACACACAATCTATTAAAAGTAACAATAGATATATAAGAACAGTAAAAGAAAAATGTAGGTATAATAGCACGGTAATAAAGAGAATTATGTAGAAAATTGGTATATTTATATTTAAGTTGGATATAACCCGTCTCACTAGGTGAACCTGTGTTGAGGCAGAATTTTGAGCAAAATTATATAATATGTGATTTACCAATGCATAATTTATAATTATGTATCCCCACCCAGACATCGTTGGTTAAATCCACAGCCAGCTTTTTCCGCTAATAATGCTGAAAGTAGAATTAATTCATACATTACGGTTGCTAGTAACCCAGGTATATTATTCTTACTTCAAAATAAATAAAAAAGTAAATAGCCATATAAACCAAAATGGACGGTAGAAAAAATCCCCCGTTTGGACATTTTTAGAAAGCCTAAATTACGACTGCAGAAATTCCGGCAGATTAACTTCATGGCAAAACAAAATCCCAATAATCAAAATCCCAAAAGGCCAACTTTCTTGATTAGGTCCCCGGTTTAGCCGGGGTTTTTAGATTTTGGGAAGTGGTATTTGGGATTATGTAATATATCCAATAATATGTATTCATCCAGTATGCGTGTATCCAATAATATCTTGAAATAATGCTGTACGGTGTAGTTAGAAGAATATTCGACAGTATCCATACCGCAATGTTTCCGCGAATGTTTCCGCTGAAAATATTATTGGAACAGCCATTAGAGATCATTTCTGATATTACACTTAAATTATACGGCCGGCGTAGTCCAGCGGTAAGGCTCTTGACTAGCATTCCGAAGGTCGCGGGATCGAATCCCGGCGTGGCAAATAAATTTTATTTGATTAATTTGTGTATTTCACAATGTATTCATTTAAAAATATATAAAGTTTATTTGCGGCACGTTCCAGAGTGGAAGATACTATTAGTATCGCCCTGGTGTAACACCACCATTCAGAATTGAAACGTCGCTTGAAATGGCTTTAGCCGTGTTTAGTGACCAGATCTGAATAGCCAGGAACATCCCTACCTTCCTCTTCCCCATCTCATTCCCCTCCCCACTACCTTCAGCCTCACAACATACCCCGATTGGGGATGCCATAGTCCCACTGGCTCCAGACGGGAGCAGTTGGGATTCTTGTGCGGTATTCATTAAAAAAATATATGCTTAATACTACAGAAAAAAATATTAACTTAAAATAACATAATACAAATACAAACACAAAACAGAAAGACAAATACAAACATAACAAAAATAAACTTAAATGACACGATAGTTACTAAATTACTACACAGGCACAGGCAAAATAAACTTAAATAACACGATAGTTACTAAATTACTACACAGGCACAGGCAAAATAAACTTAAATAACACGATAGTTACTAAATTATTACACAGGCACAGGCAAAATAAACTTAAATAACACGATAGTTACTAAATTACTATACAGGTAACAACAATACATGAAAAATCGTGTTATGAAAGTTTTGTAATATTTTTAGATGTGTCTTATACAATAACGGCAGAGTGCAATTTACAAATGATTTACGCATGATTTAAAAAATAAAATTAAGCAGTCATAGTACAGTACAGAAAGAAAAAAGAAAGGAATATATTATATAAGCATCTAAACAAATAAAGAAAAATAATGTACAATAGTACAAAGTTAATGAAAGCAGTGCAGAAGAACCAAAAACAAAAAACCTGTTACGGAGTGACTTCTTTTAAAAATGCACTGCAAAGTGTTTAATTAGTACAGCTTTATAGTTCAGTAGAGGGGATTAAAAATATCAAAAACTTCATCATAATGACTACCAAAATAATCTACTTATAACAGAATTATAGCTTGAGACCGTGGTATAATTTTCACAATAATACATAAGGAATCTTGATCTAATAGTAAGAACATGAAAGTGAATCAACTTTATTGATTAGTGTAATGTGATGTAATTTCACGAGGATTTATTTACGTTACAATAAATTATTATCTAAACTTAACGCAACATAATTTAAAAGGGGGTTGGGTGTTTGTCGCATTTCGTCTTTGTTAATTTGGTTAAAAAAATGTGTAATCAAATCCCCGATGGAGAAATGTGTTATAGCTCTATAAGAATTCGGCCAAAAAAAACAGTTTTTTGGCTACTAAAAAAATTTCATATCAACAAAGAAAGAATTCCTCAAATCTCAAATCAACCGCTCTTATTAATGATAATATAGAAAAATACCTCATGATGTGCCTTTACCACCTGAACCAGTGGTAAAGGCACAGATAGCTCGGTAGGGAACGTAGCTAGAAGCTGTACCGTTCTTCAATCAACATTTCGATGTTATTAAAGGTGCAATAAATGGCTTCGACAGCGCAGATTACAATTTAATTATAAGTTGGTCAGTGCAAAGTACCATTTGAAGACTGTTTTTCTTTTTTTCACACTTTACTTGCGATTTTAAGCATTTTTCATACATATTTCGGCCTTTTTGTGTTGCATGTAATCCGGCTTCTAGTTATCTATACTTCTATACTAACATTGTAAATGCAAAACTGCGTGTGTTTGTTTGTTACGCTTTCACGCGTAACCCAATAAAAAGATTTTAAAAATTGTTTCAATAAATAGAAAGATACATTATATGCGAGTAATATGGGCTGTATATAATGGTAAGTTCTGGCGTTATGAAATTATAAATTAATATTTTATATTTATTACACGTTTTCTGTCCCTAACAAAAGCGAATTATTGCTACCGTCAGAAAAAAGAAAAACAAATCGTTGCTGTGGAAACGATGTTGATATATTTTCAGGTGACCAAGTTCATATCTATCTATAAAAATGAATCACTTAAATGTACGCGCATAACTTCCGAAGGACTGAACAAATTGGACAATTATTTTTTTTTGTGTTCGTTATTTTGTGTAAAACTACTGGTGAGCTCAGGCATTATGAAATTTGCAATAGGTGGCACGCGAACTGTTTGAAACTGAATGTAAATGTATGGAATGCGGGAGGGGGGAAGGGAACTCGGGAGGGGGGATAGCGGGACGGAAGAAGAGCGGGAGTGGAGTGAGGAGAGGGGACGGGGACGCGGGAGAGGAAGGGGAGGCGGAAGGAGAACGGGACGAATGGGAAAGGACACGTAGGGAGAAACAATGTCTTTTTTAAATGGCATTGCAACGCATGCCGGGTACCAGCTAGTTAGTTATAAATCTTAGTGATAAGTTATAGGTTAAATAAATAAAGTTGTATAGCGCCATTGGTGTGATTTTCCCACGGAAAATGTGCTGTAGAAATAATCCAATCATTATTATTATTTTTGCTACTCACCTGTCCTGAGATATAAAGTTATATTGTTACAGTAGTTATAGCTAACGAGTAACTCGAAGCTAAACAAAACATCACTGGAAACACACGTAATTTACATCAAAGGGAAAAGTGCAGTAGGTACCTAATTCAAAAAGTTATTCTAGCACGCAGATTTTGTTCTACTAGTCCGAATGAAGCGGTGAATGTGGGTGGAGTGAAAAATATTTTCTGAAAACCATTCACAAAACAGAATACGTACAAATGTTATTTGTGTGAAGTGAATAAAGAAAGGGTGGTGTTTTGGATCATTCTCTTTATTTATCTTATTATTCGTTAGGTACCTATTATGAACACATTTCAGGAAAAAGCAGTCCTAGGTGATTTGACCACATCCATACTAATATTATAAATGCGAAACTGCTCGAGTTTGTTTATGACCTTTTCACGCATAACACAATATAAATACTTAAATAATTCTTTCACCAATATAAAGCTAAATTATATGCGCAGACTACAGGTTGTATATGATGGTAAGCTCTGGCGTTATGAAATTATAAATATTAATATATTATTTTTGTTATACGTTTTCTGTCGCTAACAAAAGCGAGTTTTTGCTAAAGTCAGAAAAAAATGTTTTCCATGGAAACAATGTTGATATATTTTTGGGCTCTATGCTGGTAGGTACTCAGTCTACTGGTCAGCTACTACTGCAGAAAATTCAAATATTAGAATTCGTTTTTTTTTTGGACAAGCTTGGAATAAATGTCAGATGAGAGTTCCTATATTTAAAATATAATTAGTAACGATTATAAAGACTGAATGATAAATAGAGTATTTTTTTATTATATTAACGAACTTCCAAATATTTAAATAAAAATAAACATCCGAAATGTTTGTAAGCGCATGAATTCCGAACGAATGAACAAAATTGGATAAGTAATTCTTTTTTTCTTTGAGCTATAGCATTATGAAATTTAGGTGGTAGGCGAGATGTTTGAAAACTGAATGTAAGGGAATGAATATATGGAATGCGGGAGGGGATGGGGGTGGGGTGGGGGGGAGATAATTGATAAGTGCAAGCGCTACAGTAATTTCCCGTAATACCATGCGAGCGAAGCCGCGGGGAAAAGCTAGTTCTATTATAATGTATAATATGATATTTTTTGCACTACGAGTATATTGCAATATTCGCGAAATTTTTTGTTGCCGTTTATTAGACAAATGTGAAACTTTTTGTTGCCGTTTATTAGACAAGTGTGATGACTGCATGCAAGGACAACTATATACTATAAAACTATAAAATAAAAATAAAAATATAAATTTTAGTTTGAAAATTTTTTGAACTTTATGTGACTAGCTTATAATATTGCATTAGCTTTGTAAAAGGTATTTCAAACATTTTATTTATTTATTGAACACCTATAGAGATTTTACAAACATAATGCTGCGTATAAACACGCAGATACATCCGCGAACCAAACCACAAATTACGTGAAAGGAATGAAGCATCCGCGCAGCAGCGTTTTCCGCCGTTTGCTGTTGATTCGTTCCTTTCTCATGTGTACGCAGCATAATACATGACAACATTTCGAACCAGGTAAAATGGGATACATAAAGGAGGCCCTGAGGAAAAAAAATACTGAAGGCCTGTGTCATCTTTGGAGATGCTATGTGGACGATCTTTTTAGGGAAAGGAAGAAGACGACAGGTATGAGGAGTGGGTAGGAATCTGGGGTCAATGTGTCCAGGAGTGACGGATATATGAATCCATCGCTCCCACTGCGGCTCAAGGCAATGGGTCGAATTGAGGGGGACCTAATCTAGAGGTCTAGGTTCCGACACGCAGTACGCAGTAGGTGGGCAACGCCTTCCGCCGCCAAGACCTGAACAAATATCAGCCCATGATTCCGGGCACCACTGCTAAGTCACATAACGTTGGTTAAACATTTCAATAATATTAGTAGAAACCTAAAATTATTGTAGAAATACATATCAGATACATTCAAAACTTGTGCTTTGATGCAGGATTGAGAGATTTTGAATATGTCGAAAATGTTATGTATTAATTATATTTTTTAGTTGTCATTGTTTATTTAAGTTACGTTACGTTAGTTAAGTTACAAATAACTTATTATAACTTTCATAATATTTATGTATTGGCAGTTCGGTAAACCCCCTAGTAATGAGTTGTATGAATTGCTTGCGTTATGGTTGTCACAATAGAAAAGACGATATGGCACGTAAGCTGATAAGATAAGAAAAGATAACATTAAGATTAACGGAAATTAACGGAAAAAAGAAGAGTAAATTGAATTTCCGAAGCGAAAGTGAATGGTAGAAGAAATCGAGGACACCTAGGAAGACATGTTACGATCAAGTGAGTCCTGCGTCAAGAATCAGAATATCATAAAAGATTTGGAGGCTATGTATGAATGTGATAAATCAAGTGGCGGCAGATCCTCTCTGCCTACCCTACGAGAAAATACGTGATAGTTAGTTTGGGTTACTTAGTTTTTTAGGTAGCTTTGAGCAGCATCCTTGGTGTAATGTTTTGCAAAATTCGTGCAAAAAAATGGCCAAGAATTTATTCTTCTAAACGACCTCACGATTGTCGTGATTCAAAAAAAAGTGTAATTAATTAATAAAGATGTCCTTCGAACATTCGATAAGAAAACGATTTGGTTATTTGTTTCATAATTAAAGAGCGAAGGACGATTGCGCCAATTAAATATATCCGTGTATGGCCTTATGTTACGTAAAGATATTCGCATTTCGAACTTGAACAAAAATACAACAGTTTGATGCAACGTAAAAAAATGGCTTTTACAATTGCTGAGAGAACGGCAAAAATATAGTGTTTGAGAGAAACCAGTCGACTGTCGATTTTTTTAAATTTCTTTAGAAAAAAACCCTTTGGATGTATGTTCGATGAACACGTTCGGATATTGACTTGGAAAGTTTTGTTAACAAAAAAAAGTGGTGTTGGAAAAAATATTAATGTTGAAAATGTCATTGACGGTCAGTTGCTGAGTTGGCATCGCGTTTAGGTCCCGCCCGATTCGGCTTATTATGGTATTAGTAGGAGATTTCCAAATATTTTCAGGTTATTCGTAACCCTTAAATGTTTGTCTTTTTAAAAAAAAAAAAAAAATATTATACACTTCATCAGGAATAATTAATTAAATAATTACATGTTTTTCTCTTTCTTTCTATTTATTATCAATCTATATTCATTTATATTTTATTTAGATTTTTCGAATTTCTCTAAAGTGCACAATATTTTAGTATGTAACCATATCCCATGTATGTACATCTTCACATATAGATGATCCAGAAGTTTCAATTGTTCCCATTATATACTTACCTATTGCATAATGTTATTCTATTTCTGTTATAATTAGTGTAACTCGCTCATCAAGCACAAGAACTAGCTTCTTCTTTGGTGAGATTGCAATTTTAAATACTTTCTGTACCAATATGTAATTTATATTAACACCACTGTACACTTATATATCTACTAGCTTTTCCCCGCGGCTTCGCTCGCATGGTATTACGGGAAATTACTGTAGCGGTTGAACTTATCAATTATCCCCCCTCCTCCCCACCCCACCCCCTCCCGCATTCGATACATTCATTTCCTTACATTCAGTTTTCAAACATCTAGCCTGCCACCTAAATTTCACAAAGAAAAAAAGAATTATCCAATTTTGTTCATTCGTTCGGAATTTATGCGCTTACGAACATTTCGGATGTTTATTTTTAATTAAATATTTGGAAGTTTGTTAATATAATACAAAATTACACTATTTATTATTCAGTCTTTATAATCGTTACGAATTATATTCTAAATGTAGCAACTCTTATCTGACATTTATTCCAGCTTGTCCAATAAAAACAAAACACATTCTAATATTTGAATTTTTTGGGGCAGTAGCTGACCAGGGGGCTGAGTACCTACCAGCTTAGAGCCCACAAATATATCAACATCGTTTCCATGGGAATGATTTTTTCTGACATTTGCAATTAACTCGCTTTTGTTAGCGACAGAAAACGTATAACAAATATAATATATTAATATTTATAATTTCATAACGCCAGAGCTTACCATCATATACAACATGTAGTCTGCGCATATAATTTAGCTTTCTATTGGTGATTGAATTTTTAAAGTCTTTTTATTGGTTAATGCCTGAAAAGGTCATAAACAAACTCGAGCAGTTTCGCATTTATAATATTAGTATGGAAGTATGGATATTAAATAAAATAAAAAAAATTATTGATTATTTTTCAGAGTTAAGTAATGGGGGTTTTATACATTTTTAAAGAAAGCTGAATTGATTTGTTTAGATAAATTGTAAAACACGAGGAATTTATGAAATGCATGTGAAATAGGAAGGTAAACCAATATCACTCATTACCTACAACAAATTAATAAATATGGACAAAGGTTTATCGCTTTATCAGCAATCAATCTTACTCCATTTTTTTGCCCGTCACAATTTGGTAATATGTATTATATTCTTCAATCTCTTGGTTATACGTTTACAAAATCACAGTTTATAACATTAACTCATTTGCATGTTAATGTAAATTCAGATAAAAAATAAAACAAATTGAAATGAATTGGGTTTTTTAAATATTATTTTTTACCTATAAAAATCGATTGCACCTGATTGACATTTTTCTAAGCAATACTTTTAAACAGGAAAACCATGTAGAAAAATGATCAGCGCAATCTATGACGCATTTATTTCATAAAAAAAACTTGTTAATTTAGAGGATTTTACGTAGACAGACAGGTTTGGAGACACCTCGTGGATTCCGACATTCGACACTTCGACGTAAATGCATTAATTTCTTACAGCTCGTACACATGTGCAGACATAGTTACTTGAGAGATTGAGGTAAAACAATAAAAAATTGTAAAAATATGTTTATTTTTGGGAAATTTTTATGAGATTTACGAATACGACAGAATACGACAAAATTAGTCCAGTGGTCACAAGGTTGAAATCAAGGTGCAAATAAGATAGATAGACATTGATATCACATTCGTAACATATATTAATAATTTGCAATTTATTTACTTAATCGTTTATTTATGAATTCCAACTCATCAAAAATACAAATTTCGGTTTTCTGTGCGTCCTATGTAATTGTGATACAGTGAAAATAAATTTTCTTAGTAAAACCGACATTTTCAAAAATTGGAACTTTTTATGTGAAGAATTCAGATAAGCGTTAAAGTACCTTCTTGTATGTAAATCATAAAATATATTTTAAGAGAAAATGATTTTAAAATTTTCAACTGATTTGTCAATAATTTACATTATCCCGTGATTTTTTCAGGTTTGCGCTAGAAAATAGTAATTACAAATAAATACCACACTCCAGAGAAGAACATATTTTCTAAATCACTCCGATGAAAGACCACTATTCAGAATAGAAGTGCTGCTTAAAATAGCCTTACCAAGGTACTACTTAGATCTGTTTTGACAGGAACTTCAAAATCATAATTTTCGTCAACCATTTCCAGTCTTTTATTTTCTAAATTCCCCAAATATCCAAATAATTGAAAATGCTACAGATCATTGACTTCTTCCGTTATGTTTTGTTTGGTTTTTTTTTAATTGATTTTTTTTTTTTTTTTTTTAAATATGATTTTTTTCATTATTTTTATAAGGGCGGAGACGCTTTACTTATAGTTCCGTGAGCAAGTAAGCCATGGTCCCACTGTGCTATCTCCTATTTTACCTCATTCCTTTAACAGTCACCCCGTCCTTTTCTTCACCAGGTTTGTTATTGGAAATGAGGCTATATCTTCTGGTTCCACAGTGTGTCTTCCCAGATCTCATTTCTCCTCTCCACTCCCCCTTGGTTCTCTAAAGGCATACACGGGGAAGAGGAACTAGTTTGAAACATTCACATGCTGTCCCCTCTTACCCAGCAAATTCCCAAAGATATTCCCAGCAAATTGCCAAAGATAAGCGACTTTTATCAATTTCGTTTAAATTTAGAATAGCGATTCAATTGAACAATGTTTGTTTCATTCTTCAGCGTCAACATTTTTTTTAATCCACCCAGTATATCACTACAAAATAAATACAAAAGCAAGTGTCTCTTTAAAATGATTTACCTGCGTTTATAGTCAGTCAAATAAGAGAAGAAAATATTAAAAATGGAACTACAAAATTTGTACGCTGGCAACACCAATTTACCTGTCAAATATTATTTTAAAGTGCAATAACACTGAATATGCAGAACACAGAAAACCACATTTTTAAAAACATTTTTATTTTTAAAGAGAGAGAAAAAAATTACATCGAAGAAGTACTATTGTTAAGGTACCTACCTACTTAAAGACATAAATTTGCTTTCATTTAATTTAACATAAATTTGAATTTAACAGTAGATAGAAAGGAAGAATTACTAATGGTGAGTTTAGTTACACTACTTTTAGATCTGAATGAGTTAAATTCAGATCTAAAATTAGAGTCATGAACTAAAGCCCGAGCAACGCTAGGTACTTAAGCTAGTATGAAATAAATGGGCGCAATTTCTAAACTGTACCTTACATTTTATTACAATATCGTTATTCTTCATTATGTTAACACAAAATTACAAGGATATAATAATAATATACCTATATGAAATTTTAATTTTGAGAGAAGTGGGTATCTATATTGAAATGAAATAAATATTTTTTCTCTTTTACGCCTCTTTATTTTTTTATAAAAATGTAGGTTACACAGCTTTACTTTATGATTTATGTGTTTAGTATTGCCATTTGAACAACAGTGGCGCCCTCCTACGTTTTCCACTCTTATTTGACACTGTAAGTTTGTGTTATATTGTGATTATCTTTCGAGCGACCGATAGCGAGAAAGGTCACCAACTAAGTAATTTGTTGATAACTTATCGTATATTATTATTATTTTGAAGCGTGGACATTCTTTCGCGTAAACTTTTTAAAACGATAACGTGCATAATATTATTGAATTCACCACACGAATTTTACAAATCCACACTACGATAGCATCAAAGTTGTTCTTGTGTTGTACGTTTTTTGTCCCGTTAAGAACTCGCGGCTGGAACACTAGCGGTATCAAATTTACAGAACGTTCCGATTCGCTTTTCAAGGTCAACGCAACTACACAGTTTCAACCTACAATATATTTTCGGTCTCATGAAATGATCCTTTAAGACGAAGATTAATGCTAAATAACTATTTTAAATTAATCTTTACTACGAACCGGTTTATACTATAAATAGGAAAATTATGCTTTTGGATAAATTGAAGCTTTTCCAACCGTTTCCATTGAGTGGAATTAAAATAAAATTGTTAAACAATATCATTAAATAGTGTAAAATAAAGTCGCTCCCGTTGTCTGTACGCTTAGATCTTTTAAATTATGCAACGGATTTTCATGCGGTTTTCACCAATACAGAGTGATTCAAGAGGAAGGTTTATATGTATATACATGCATATTATAGTAGAGAAAAGCCGAGAAATTCAAAGATTCAATTCAGGCAGCGGGAAGCGGGCTGGTAAGCAGGCGGTGTGGTTTTGTTATGTATGGAAATTAACAGATGAATAAAGGTTGGGTAATGGCGTTGTGTTTCGTTAGCCACGGCAACGTGTGGCCGGGTCTGCTAGTATATTATAAAACAAAATGTACTACAATGTGCGTGCCGCTAAAACTCAGAAACAAGTCCAAGTACGAATAAGGGAGTTATGTGGTGTGGTAGTCCTCTATCCCCCTTCATGAAGATGGTTCCTGTTTTTACCTGAATGGCGTGCTTCTGAAGATTCAAGGGCGGAAGTTTCGTCCTTTAGAAATTTCTAGAACAGTCCAGAACATTCGAGAGCATTCCACAACATTCCAGAACATCTCTGAACATTCTGGAACGTTGTGGAATGTTTAGGAATAATCTGGAATGTTCGGGAACATCTCGGAACATCCCAGATCGTTGTGGAACATTCCAGAACACTCTCGAATGTTGTGAAATTTTCTGGAACATTGTGGACCATTCGAAGTCTTTTTTATATAGGTGGGGCTACCCTTTGGTAGGGGTGTATAAAGCAAGATCCGTGGTGGGTTCGAACGTCAGTTCAATCTCATTTCAACTCCCTGAGCGAAGCCGGGTACCCCTGCTAGTTATTTTAAAAAATATAAGCGTAAATTACTAAAAATGTGTGGTTTTCTTTAGAAATGTATGATCGCTTATAAGAAACAATTTTTTTTAAATGGCTTAAATTGTCTGTGACCGTTTCCATTGATTAACATTTTCTTTTTATAAAGTTATTCACAAAATGAATAAAATCCACTTTTGCGCTTGAAGTCGTGACCTCTAGACGCAGTTTACCAGGCGATTTGTTTGTCTATAACATATCTATATTCGTGGTTTTCGTCATTTTATTCTTGTGGCTTCCTCTTAAAGTTGCTACTTGAAACAGCCAGGTAGGCACGCATTTTTATTTTTATTATGAATATCTATTTTTGTGTTTTATGAACAGATCATATAAAAGGCCCGTATATGCTGGGGATATGCAAATGAATTTGTTCGAAGAAAATAAACAATTCTGCTAAATTTTGTGCATTTCGTAATATAGGTAGAAATAAATTGCTGACGGTGCCAATCTTACGCAAGTTCGTAGTTATGTTTGTATATACCATGTTTTTACATTAGGTCCACACAGGAATGCTGCTGTTGGGGATGCTGTGTGGATGATATTTTTATGGAAAGGAAGGAGAGAAATATCTTTGGTGGAAAAAGTATGAGGGGTGGAGAGGAACCTGGGGGTCAATGCGTCCGGGAAGTCATTATGAATCCCTGCAGTGCAAGGCAATGGATCCAGAGAGTCCGGCTGGAGAGATCTAGGTTAGGTTCCTCTTATCAGTTTCTCCAGATCCGACCTGCCATGCAGTAGATGGGCAAACGCATACACCGCCATGACCTAGACCAGGGGTCGGATTTTGCGGCTCGCGAGCCGCGTGCTGCTCTTTGCAAGGGCGTCTGCGGCTCTTCGGCTCTTCAGATATCAATTGCAATTTCACATCTACTCAACCAGCCTTATGAGATGGAGCCGCCGAATGATTATTTTTTGCATTCCGAACCCAAAACTGGTTTAATTTAATAAGAAACCTATGCGCGAGTCTGTTTACAGAAACATTTAAACGAGCAGAAGTGTAATATTACAGTAAGAATGTAGATAACATAATGCAAATCGTAATTATCGTTCCACCAAATTTTTGCTACAGTACGATTACAACCCCCCCCCCCCCCCCCCCCTTCTTACTTGACAAACTGCCAATCCCTGACAAACCTTACCCCATAAACCCGGGAACCCTTGCACCAAACGTGGCGTTGCAGATTATTCAATAAATGGTTTCTGGGGCGGCAGTACCCATATTCGCCTACCAAATACATCAACGTTGTGGAAATTAAAATGAAGTCTATTATTAAAATTGATCATAGATTAATAAATTGTTTAGATTCAATGTGACAGGTCCGATCAGATCTCGAACCTACAATGTTGCATTTTAACAAGTGCTATAACTAATACCAACCGGAAATCTTTTACTTTCTATCATAATATATGCAATATATACTCATATGTCCTAGTAGTAATTGGATGTTTTGCTCGACTACTTATATCCAGTTCCATAGAAAATAATTATGTCTTTAATTAATATGAATTTAGATCCATTAGATGCAATACGCATACCTTCATATTATATTAAAAACGAAAGGTCACTCTCATTGCATATGGTTTTATGTGAATAGAATATTCTTATGTATAACTTGGCTGGGCCTTGGAATAGCATTCTTGGATTCTTACTATTCCAACCGGACGGTATTATTTTTAAGCGAACAATTTTCTACCGATGAAAACTATATACGCTATCCAAATAACAAGCAGAGTGAAAGGCGCTTGTTAAAATGTGAGAAATTATCAAGAGGTACAATTATTTGTATGAAAGTTGCCCGTGAAGCGTGGAAATAAAGAAACCTTTTTTTAATTGTTAAATTTTGCTCGAGATTTTCTTCGCATAGCTTTGATAGTTTGAGTAGTAACGAAATCGTTACGTCACGGATACTACACAATACGATCTCAAAGACCTTGAGGAAGCAAGTGTGCAAAAGTAAATAATTACACACGTGTAAAAAGGTGTATTTCATGTTTAAGCATTCACAAAATTATTGTTTTATGAATAATAATTTTTTAAACAAAATGGCGATGTTTATTTGAATTTCACTTTTGTTTTATTGATTGAGTGACTGTATGAATGACGAGGCATCTTGGAAGTGGAAATTGTCACATTTCCCGATCGATCTGAAACTTGGCAGAAAGACTCGTTGTCGACGACAAGGCATTTTTTCAACTGTTGGCTGCAATCACGTACACACACCCAGACATATACACATTTTCTGAAATTCGAAGAAATTAAAGCATTAAAAATGCGAAATAAATGTCGACCTTACCAACTCGCGATTTGGCCCGGTTGATAACGCCGTTGACCTAGACTCTCTCTCTCGACCCATCGTCTTGCACCGCAGTGAGATAGATGGATTCATACGTCCGTCACTCCTGCACACATTGACCCCCTAATTCCTACCAACCAACCAACACACCAACACACCTGCCATAGGTCACCCCAAATTGTTCGCTAAGTTTGGTGACTAAGCCCAGGTTGATGGGGAGCGGTTTGTCTGGGACTTGGTGGCGAATGCATTTGAACATATAGGTACGGCGTGGCGGGCCGGATCGGGAAAGATTGATTGAGGGAGACCTAACCTAGACTCTCTTTTACACCGCAGTGGGACGGATGGATTCATACTTCCGTCACTCCTGCACACATTGACCCCCTGATTCCTACCCACCCCTCATACCCTTTTCCTTCCCAGAACTTCATTTCCTTCCTTATGACATAGGCCCCGAGCGATTTTTTTTCGTCGGGTCTCCTGTGTGTGCAATTGTAAAAAAAAATACAAATGTAATAGTTCTTTGTTTAAAACCACTTTATTTTAATGAAATTATAATAATGAAATAAAGTGGTTTTAAACAAAGAACTTTTTTCATTTGTATAATTTCAAGCCACAAAGTGTTTGCTTTCTTCGATACTGTAAGAAAAAAGGTTTTTTGCTGGTTAATTTTTGTACAATTGTTTCCAGTATCAATGATGTGGTGGTTTATTTTGTGAGAACTGTAGTAGTGATTTTGTTGGTTAGTGTGGTGGTTTTTGTATAATGCATTTACTTGTTGTTACCGCCATTATTGCCAAATGGACGTAATGATGTAGGTACTTCACGCCTGTATCGCTTTCACAAGTGCTGGAATGCATAATAATTAAACAAAGAAGAGTGCACTGCGCTGCAAGTGTTAGTGCATCCATTATTTTAGTACTTACTGTACATGGATGTATTAGGTGTGCAGGGGGGGATGGTGGGGGAAATAATTGGCACCAACAACATGGAATTGCTAAAGAAAACGAGTCTTCTGCAACTTGTGACACCGACTGTAGAAGGTACTTTTAGATTTAATTATTGTAATTGAAATTTTACTCGGAAAAGCGAAGTTCTGCTGAGAGAATAAGAACAGTGAAAGATTTTCTACAGAGAGAAAAACAGATAATTATGATGAAAATTTTTGTTAAAATCAACTCAGCTTTGGAAAAACATGCAGGGAAATCGAAAAAAAAAAAAACATTTTTTTTATGTGAATATCACCAAATGTCCTAACTGCTCCCAAATGTCTGGAACCAGTTTTTATTTTTTTCATGTAAATACCTCCCAAAAGTCCCAACTGATTCCGTCTGAAGCCAGTGAGACTTTGGCATTCTCAATTGGGGTATGTTGTAAGGCTGGAAGTAAGTGGGGAGGAGAAGGTAGGCAAGTACCTAGTCACCAATCACGGCTAAAGCCATTTCAAGCAACATTTCAATTCCGTATGGTGGTCTTACACCAGGGAAATACTGAGAGTATTTTCGGCGCTGGAAGGTGCCAAAAACATACCTTATATTATTTTTAAATTAATAAAGTTTATCTGCGCACGCCGGAATGTTGCCCCTCCTCCACGGAGGCCGTCAAAAAGATTATGGCATCCCTAATTGGGGTATTGTGGTGTATGTGAATATGTAAGTGGTTGTAAATTCAATGTTTATTAACAGATGTCGCTATAGGTACGAGTATAGATAGTTATGTGTTCATTAATGTGTCTCAACAGAGGTCAGTAAGCTGTACTATATGAGAGAGACAGCAATTGCCCGTTCGGATCTAATACTCGAACGTTTATTAAGATAGCCGGTCATTTTCCTGCTCTAGATGAACATCGAGCATCCTTCAGAACGGACGTTAAGTCCAGTTAGATAGATATTCATTTTAAATAAGACAATAATAAACACGACTCGTAAGCTAAAAGAACCGAAGTATTATTGAAACTCCCGTTCATTAGAGAAAATAACAGTAAGCCACAGGTATGTTGTGAGGCTGAAAAGTATGGGGAGGGGAAGGAGATGGGTAAGAGGAAGGCTGAGAAGTACCTGGCTATTAAGATATTGTCACCAAACGAAACTAATGCCATTTGAAGTAAGTAAAAGTAAGTAGAATTCAATACTGAATGGTTGTCATTTTATCATCCACTCGGGCGATACTGGGAGTAGAGGTATCTTCCATTCTGGAATTAATTTTAAATTTTGATGCATTGTTCAAGTGTGATGTTGATGCACTGTAAATCAAATGGTATTTTGCAATCGACCTAATGCGGAACGCACAAAAGGTACTTTTTTAACTCAATAGATTTTTTTGTGTCCACAACATCTACACCAGCCACGCCACTTACTCCAAAGTTAAAAGTGTCAAGCTTCAGTAGTTAGCTACATATGACGAAAAGTGGTTTCATCCAAAGTAGGAACCGATTGATAAAATACATTGTCAAACAGGTAGGTTACAATCACGGCCTACAAAAACTGTCATCATTTGTGCCTAGAGAATACAATCCCGGGATCCCGGCCCACTTTCGATCCTGAAAATACCGAGACTGCACTTTGGCTAATCTCGGGATTTTCGGGATTGCGACAATCAGATCTAGTTTGCATTCCGTAATCCGTTGCGCCTTGACGTGTTCGGAAGTTATGTGCGCGCGAACATTTCGGAGATTCATTTGTATTTATACAGATAGATATTAACTACGACGCCTGAAATAAAATTTCCCGCAAATATATCGACATAGTTACCAAGACAACGATTTGTTTTGCTTTTCGTCTGGCGTTATCAATAACTCGCTTTTGTAATGGACAATAAACGTATAATAAATATAATATATTAATATTTATAATTTCATAAGAGCTTACCATTATTTTCAGCCTACATTAGTCGCATATAATGTAGCTTTCTATTGGTTAAAGAATTATTGAAATCGATTTAGTGGTTTAGGCGTGAAAGCGTAACAAACAAACACACGCACTTTCGCATTTATAATATTAGTATAGATAAGTTGTCTTGTCAAACAAACAATATTAATAAATAATGCTTAAGAACTTACTATCAATGCTTTTATTTTATTTATAAATAATAATAATCCTAATTATTAACCACATTTCTTATCCCGGGATAGTATCGGGATTTAAAAACATGCTCGGGATTGTATTCTCTATTTGTGCTAGACTTGCAGATAAAATCTATTTCTCTTACCAATGCAACATCGGCGTCATCCAATGACCTCCAATTCAACAAGACCCACAGACAGCATGATAATGTATAATTATTATCGGACGTTTCCATAATCAGTCAGTGCTTTGATAAACTAATATACTTATTTCAACTGTATAAAACCTACCTGTTTGTAATACTGCAGTCACAAAGTGAGCACTGAAGACATAAGACAAAAGTGCATTCTAAGTAAGCACAATGTTTCCTTACTTCTGTTGAAAACGTTCGAACGTTTTCAAAATTCGATATTCTTTCTTTGAATTAATTTCATTGGCCTAACTGAGGCCTAAGAGTCGAAATGTCTTGTGTAATTGCATACCTCATTGAAACAACGGGCGGAGAATACACCAAAAAATAAAATTAAACCAGGGTTTCCCGAACTTTTTTCGCAACGGAACCCTTTGCAAACCCGTAAATTTTAATGGAAAACTTGGCTTATTTTGTAGATTGGACAATTTCTAACAGCAAAAATTTTAAAAAATGTTATTAACCACATTTTTATCATTTTTTTTGTTTATATATAAATTCATTCAAATTATTCATATTCAATTTTTTGTTAACATATTACTGAATAAGGCAGGCGCGCTGATGGCACCACCTTATTAGGGTTAGAGTGAAGCTGATGTTCACTCTAAGCAAGAGCTATACCTGTGAATCTCGATATGGTATATCTTCCTAATCAAATAGCAAGGGTAGGTTCACAAGGGTACTCACGATAAGTTGGCGATCTTGCCCGGATTGAGGTCCCTCGTGGTCGATTCGGCTATTCTGCGTCTAGATGAACCACAGGTAATTACGATGGTCAGTTTTGTAGCGATTAAGGGAAATACGGCGGTATTTTCACCTTGCGAGTCTCGATTTATGTCAACGTTACGATGTTGACGGTAGCGATACGATATGAAGACTCCCAAACAACACGTTACGTCTCCTTGACGACGGCTGTCAGCGGGCAGTCGTCAGCCAGTGAAGGCACCAAGTAAGCACCCAGTGTGCGAATTTAACCAATAGGTTTAAATTTTGGCCTTTGCCAAGTAAAACAGAACAAACCTATCGAGATTCAATGTAGCGTTATGAAACATATTACAATATAAAAGAAAAAATGGAAAGCAAACAAACAAAACAAATGGAATAAATAAAGCACGTAATGACTTTGACGATTTCGATTCGGTGAATTGCATTTCTTCTTGATATCAGGCACAATATTGGTAAGTTGGATTCTATTATTTGGTGTGGCGTCGAGCCTGTTCCTGCACTTTGATTTCGTTGCCGCATAATTAGAAAATCCCTCTCGCAGAAATAGGTTGTAGAAAACGGAAGTAAAACAATAAAAGCTTGTTTTGACAAATTGGGGTACTCTTCTGAAAAACTCGCCCAATCATTAAAGGCTAGAAGGTTCTAATACATAAATTAAGAACTATTGGAAAAAATGTATACAAATAATTATTTCTTATGAATAATATCAGTATTGGTGCAATATGAATATGTGTACACTAGATTAAATGAAAGAATTTTTCGGACAAATTGTCGCAGAAACCCTATTCAGGTTCAGCGGAACACTGGTGTTCCACGGAACACAGTTTGGGAAACCCTGAATTAAACAAATGATTTCAATACGGATCAAAACAAAAGTTACACATTTTAATCAACAAATGGTTTCGATCCGTGTCAAAATAAATTTAGGTACAAGTTTTTTTCAAATAAATGTTTTATTCTGGATCAAAACATAAGGTTCACAATTTTAATCAAACAATAAACTGGTCAGTGACTGATGTGGCATCGTGTCTGGATCCCACCCAGGCATCGTGAATTCTATTCCTCGGCTGGCTAATTCCTTCATTACGTTATAAGCAACATTTTCCGCTTACTGTGGTAGTAGGAGATTTTCAAATTATTGTCGGATCATGTATTATCCGGGAATGTTTGTTCTTATTTTTAACAAAAAAAGTTTTCAATCTAGATTAATTAAAAGAAATTTTACACAAGTTTACACGATTTCAATCAAACAAAAGGCTTTAATCTGGATCAAAACAAAAGGTTCACAATTTTAATCAAAACAAATAATTGTTTCGATCAGGATCAAAACAAAACGTAAACAATTTTAAACAAAGAAATAGTTTCAATCTAGATCAACACAAAAGGTACACAATTTAACAAATGTTTTCAATCTGGATCAAAAAAAGGTCACCAATTTTAATTTAAACAAATCTGGATCAAAGCGTAAACAATTTTAAACAAACAGATATTTTCAATTTGAATCAAAACAAAATGTAGGTCCACAATTTTAATAACAATCTGACTCAAAATAAAATGTGCACATTTTTAATCAATCAAATAGTTTCAATCTGGATCAGAACAAAAGGTTCACAATTTCAAGGCGACACATAAAATAAAACATTAAAATATATTCAGAATCTTAACGACGTAAGTAAAGAAGCCGTGTATACAAATTGCGACTCGCGACCCGTGTATTAGACGGACATACAGTCGAATTTGCCCTATCAAAGAAAAGAAGAAGAAGAAAAATAATGTGGGAATCTTAACGACGTAAATAGTATAGGACGGACGTACGTACGGTCTAATTCGTCCTAGCAGGCCTTTCCGCCAGGTTCATTTTAATTAATTCTGAAGAACGTTAGTAACTTTAAGATGTTTCTAAATGAATCCCTCCCAAAGTTATTATTTCATCGTCTAGAAAAATAAAATCTGGTGCTCACCGCTAAATTTATAGTTATATACGGGAAACAAAATTTTCAAACAGTTCTACGTGAAATATATTAATGGTGAGGTATTGTTTTTATTAATCTTAAATATAAATAACTTACATCCCCAGGTCACGGTTTGAAAAAAAAGTTATTATATTTACGAATTCGTTGGAATTTATTAAAATGTGAGCCTTGAGCGAACACCCAATATTAGGGCATTACATCAAACAAATGGTTTCAATCTAGGCCAACATAATTCACGATTTTAATCGAGCAAATGTTTTTAATCTGGATCAAAAAGTACACAATCAAACAAATAGTTTCAATCTGGATGAAAACAAAAGGTATATTATATTTTTCAGAACTTCACTTACCAGATCAAATCTTGGGATTTTATATTACGACAATGTTCTTTGCATCATTAGGTTAACGTTAACTATTTATTATTTTAATTATTATTTTAGCACTGATACAATACCAGACTCATGCCCGTATCATGATTGCATTTCACAAAGTGTAATGACTCGTTTACGCCACCATATTATATTATAATTATTATTTGTTCTTTCGCGACTCACGTTCCTTGCGCATATCGTAATCTCGATAGAAGGTATTGTTTGATTATCGAGCATAATAATTTTATTATTCATTATTGGTAATACTTAATTGAATATCGTATAAACGGCTCTCCGAAGAATCTTTTTTATGTTACATCGTAATTGAACTGTTTATATAGCGCCGTTTAGTATTCTATTCATCTTAGGGTCACGTGTAACTATGAATAAACGGACTGTGCAAGGCTATGTGCAAAGTATCTGTTTACGTGTGACTATATGTGCATTATTTGCAATGATCGCAAAAAAGGCGCCGCAGGTGATTAAATTCAAAATAATGCCGAATCATTCTAAAACAATATATTATCATAAAACGTCAATAGGTAGGTACCTAGATATTGTTCGAAACACAATGCAAAATATTTAATTTAAAAAACCGCCGTTTAGAATCGAAACTTTGCTTGAAATTACTTTAGTGATCAATTCTGAATAGCTAGGTATCGCAAAACCTTCCCGTTTCCCACCTCTTTTCCCTCCCTCCTCCTTCCAGTTTTCAAACATTTTATTTTAATCAACACAACGAGGCCTGGAGGAAAATAATTCCCCACGGGGATGCTCTGTGGAGGGTACTTTTAGGAAAGGACGGTGAGAAAGTTCTGGGAAGGAAAAAAGATATGAGGGGTGGGGAAGAATCTGTGGGTCAGTTTGTCTAGGAGTGACGGACGTATGAATCCATCCCTCAGCGGTGCAAGGCGTTGTTCTGAGAGAGTCCTGCTGTAGAGGTGAAAAGGTCTCCATCGACCAATTTCTCCCGATCCGGCCTTCAGCATCCTCGGACGCATCCTCCGCCAAGAACTGGATAAATTTCACTCCTGTGAACCCGGGCATCTGTTAGCCACCATCGGGCATCGTAACGAAACACTTGGTGTGGCCTATGGAAGAGGTGTTGGTTATCCAATTAATAATTCCCAGGACGGCGTTACCCACGGTCGCTTCCCAAATATTCCAATCGAGTGGCAAAGAGAAAAACGAGCTTTTACATCAAAACCAAATTTTAGTCATACCATGTTCCTTTATAAGCCCCTGTGCCTCGTTCAGTGTTACCATTACTGCCACCTATCGTTTTTTTTGGCATTGCAATTTTTGTAATATACTTTTATGCCATCAGTTTTTAATGATGACACGAGAAGGCATGATTTATGCAATCAATTCAGTTGATTCTGAATGTGAAGGCGAGTGTCAATTGATTAAAACAGTTTTTTTTATAAATTTGTAATTATCTAATATCTAAAATTTTTTTTTAAAGATTTTGTTCAACGTTGATTGGGTGTTTTTGGCTACGGTTTTAGTATGAATTTAATATTCGATTTAATTACCTATAAACTTTGATACCCATTATCTCATTTCAACAAATCGGTTCCGTGACAGTTGATCCGCCGACAGTTGGCCTCCCGGCGTACTTATATACAATGTGCAGTCCGTTTAGGGAAAATGCGGTAAATCTAATTACACAAAATATAACTAATAACAAAACTATAAAACATATTTTCATTCAAATGCTTCAAGGAAAAATCTGCTTCTCTATATATGCTGTGTGCACCATCGCGTAAATCAACACTGTGTATAAATTCATTTGATATTCACATCAGGGTATTTGTGAAGTCGATTTTACGTTTGAAATTGGTAAAAGATGCAATTTGTAAAAAATTATAATTTTATAGTAAATTTCATTTCGCTTCACCCAACGAATCGTTGCATCGTATTTGCTCCTTTCGGTTTTAGCCACTCTATCGGCGACTGGTAAACCGGCTCCGGACTTCCGGGAGCAGTTGGGACTCTTGTGCGGTAATCACATAAAAGAGGTTGAAGGAAATAGTTATTAAATGAGAAATAAAAATAACTTGTCGTTCAGCATTAAATATCTAATTATTATTTGGGTGGAGCACGAAAGTTTTAGGCAGTGTATTGTTTATTAAATGTGAATAATATGTACATTAAAGCCACTACCTTTTCTACCATTAATTTTTAAAAAAGAAAAAAAAATTTAAGAAAAAATTATTTATCTGCTGCTACTTCGCAGCAATATGTATTTTTTCTCATTTTTCTATGTAGCACATTTTTATATGTAGCATATTTTTCAATGTAGCACATTTTTAACTGTAGCACATTTTAATATGTTGTTCATTTTTCTCCCTTTAAATTTGTCTAAAAAGTTTTTGAACATTTAATTATCTGCTGGTCATGATAATTTGTGAGAAATATTTAGGATGCAGTTGAATTTTTGCTAAATCATTATTTTATTAACTTCATTATAAATCGGATTACATCGTAAAATAAAATAAAAATGTTTTGGATACATTGAAGCTTTGCCGACTATTTCCATTGCGTAGAAATAAATAAAAATGTTAATTGCTTACACACATCTAAGCACAAACTACTAAAAAATGTATTTTTTCAGCAGAAATGTATAAACTTTTTTAAAATACAATTTTATGCTATAATTATCTATGACAGTTTCCTTATGTTCATTTTTTTACTTTCTTATAAAATTAGTCACAAAATTAATAAAAACCACTTTTGCGCTCAAATCGTGACCTCTAGACTCTGTTTGCCAAACGATTTTATGCCTTATACCCAAATTCGTGGGGATGTAACGCACACTAAGAATGCATACATTTTTGGCTTGTGGCGTCCTCTTAATATTTCTAAATTATTTTGTTAATAAATGTCTGTATCTGTGTTTTCTCTTAATAAAAATAATAATAAAAAAACTGCACAGACAACTTCATAAACGTACGTACGTGCGGTTTGGCATGCAAGGGAAACGTTTAACTTAGAACAAACAGAGTAATGAATACATCTGAGATTGCACCCGTTCAAATTTATTTATTAGACTTAATAAAAACAGCCCACTGTAATATTTTATTCTAACACAAAATAGAAAGATACCACTACCATAATATACTACTAGAATATAAATGGTTCGAGTGCATCATCTGTCTTCAAGAGGTACAATACATCGTTTGTGACAAAAATGGCTTACAGCGCCATCTATGTTCTTAATACAATCTATCGCGCGCTGAAACACAAAGGTCAGTATACAATGAAAGAAAATACACACGCGATTAATAAATAACACGACTGATAACAGGAAAAATCGTTGTATTTATATTTGCCGATTTTTTTAAAATTTGAGATCTGTCTTCTAAAGATTTGAAATTTGATTCCTGGTATTTGGTACCAACTCAAAACGATTCATTTATATGATTTTAAATTTTCACGGTCCAAGGTATTATCGTCATTTATATTTGGGATAATAAGAGGAACGTATGCGCAGCCCATTACGGCCAGTTTCATACAAATCTTAAATTTGGATTTGAGATCAAAATACCCAACCAAACTGAAAAATTATTTTTGTTATAAAAAAGTATATCTAATATCTAGTACGGATGTGAGCTACTTTATTTATTTTTGCTTTAAATTATAAGATATAGGCCATTGAAGATTTTAGTGTTTCATAATTTTACAGGCGATTTAGGCAATTATTTGTGAATAAATGAAAAACAAAAAAAAAATTACTGTATTTATCATAAAAACGTAATTAACTATAAAATAAAAAATAATAATTAAGAAAAGAAATCATAAGTATAATAAACACAAAAGTGTAAATTTAAAATAAAAATTGCCTATTTACGGCGGAACAAAAATTTGTCGTTTATACATTAAAATTACTACCCAAAAATGCATTTTTAACGTTTAATTTTTAATTTTTTTTAATTGTATTTTAAAAATAAACATAGTAAAATTGTTTTTTTAATGTTTTTTATTTACTCACAAATAATTGACCAAGTTGCCTCTAAAATCATGAAACACTAAAATCTTTAATGGCCTATATCTTATGATTAAAAGCAAATATAAATAATGTAGCTCACATCCGTACTAAATATTCAATATACCATTTGATTACAAAAATAATTTTTCAGTTTGGTTAAGTATTTTGATCTCAAATCCAAATTTAAGATTTGTTTGAAATGGGCCGAAAAGGGCCGCGCAAACGTTTAACTTAAATTATATACCCATGCAGAGGAATAGTTGATACTATGCTAACATTGATTTAGTAAGGTATATTATTATTAGCCTTTTCTAACTTTATTCCGTACAGTTGAACACATCTAATGCTTCTGAGAAAGCATTTCCCACTGCACGCTATCTAGGTACAAGCGAGTATCTAAATGACTGTCTTATGAATCTATCTAATGAATGTATAAGTCTACCATCACTACTCATCTTATAATATCTTCTTTTTAAATACTCAGCGTAAAGGTATGTTGACACATTGTATTGTGTAAAGACCACGAACAACAAACTCTCATACAAAATCTTGGAATGAAAAACATCTCTGAGAACTGGCTCACTCTATAAAAATGTATTTATTTAAATCGTAAAAAAATATGGTAGTCGAGTGCCGACACCCGCCCACATATTCAGGTAGACGAAGCAAACGCGATCTTTGAAATGTTTGGGTCGGTTTTGTATACAATACCAGCGAATATTCTTGACTTTTATTTTACTTTGTGTCCTTAGTGCCGGTATTATGATGTTCTGATTATATGGTTACTGACAGAGACAAATCACAAGTTAACTAAATCTGAACGTATAAGTTATTGTAATATTTGGTTCTTATCGTTATCTTTGGTCTTATGGTTGCTGATAATGAAAAATCTTAGATTCTCGGAATATGAAAGTTTTTATAACGGGTCCATACCGTTATCTGTCCGATAGCAGGCCCATCGGGAAAAGTATTGGCGGGGGGTGGAGCTGTCAGATAAGCAGCAGATTGCATTATCTGGCAGAACAATTATCATAATAACAGATGTTTGGCTTAATAATCTCGATATTGATTCTGAATGTCAAGTTTTTCAACTATCACATCGGTATTATCCAGTTGCAATTATTTCTACGAAATTATCTCCTTAACTTTGTTTTTGATTTAAATGAACTCTGCTGACAATTTTTTCGTCATATATTACAAATTTTACGGTAAAAAAATTTGTTGATGAGATTTATAAAAATGACCTAAATTAAGTAGGTAATCGTTGTGTTCGTAAGACAAGAGATCCTTTTTTTTTGTTTGGTTTAGATTTTATTTTATTTTATTTGGGAGACCAACAGTTTACATTAATATCAGAGCATAATAGTAATTGAGTCACAATAATTGTACCATTTACAGGTTTCCACATGGGTATTATATACAAGTGATTCGACAGATAATAAAAATTATATTACAAGAAACATTATTACAAGTTATTTAGGTGGGAATAGGGAGGGGGTAGGATGGGGGGATAGGTTAAGCTGAGGTATAGTAATAAAAATATGCAAAGCAAAAAATAAAAAATTTAAATTTAAAAAAAGAAGTTGATAGGGTGAAGGTTGCGTTAGATGGGTGTGTATAGTTATTGTTATTGCGAAGTATCGAGACACCGCCAGTGTGATTTTAAAGAGTGTGAATAAGAGTTAAAAATGTCAAATTGTCTGTAGTGTGTGTTGAAAGTGTTGGATGCGCGATAAATGAAAGAATTCTGCTTAGAATTAGTGTTGCATCGAGGGAGGCTAAGTATCATGTCTGATCTCGTTCGTCTGTTGGGAACTCGTATCTGGATCCGTTGTAGGAGTTCTGGGCAATCTACGACGGAGCTGGCTATTTTTTGTAGAAAGAGTACATCGGCCGAGCTTCTTCGATCTTCCAAAGATAGTATATTGAAATACGCCGCTGAATCTTGGTGGATGTGGATAATGGATTTGTTAGAATTATGCCCGTGTGAGACCACGCTATCTATATTATGCGCGCTATACTTTCGTGGCTTTGGCTAATTTCAGCATCAGCATTTCTAAAACAGGCCAAGCCCAAAAACGCTTGTCACTTGTGGTCTGCGAGTATCAATAATTTAAAACCATTTAATTACCCACGCAGCACAATATATGAAAACTTTTAAAAATTTACAACTAGATTTTATATTAAAAAATTAAAAACTTACTTTGCTTCGTAAAAAAATACACAATATTTTAATAAGCCAGGTACGCCTACTAAGTCATACATATTTTGTCTGGCAACGTTAAATTATCGTGTAAACAAGCTTATGGGTCAGAGTGATTAAACCACCACTTTTTGTAACCACTAAAAAAAATGGTGTATTACTACGTGTATTTTTTAGTTTAATATAAAATGTCACACCCTAAAGTATTTGCTTCCCTCGATAAAATTATATTTTACTTTTTGGTATTTGTGGAGACTTCACTTGATTGTAATTTAAATCTATTTGTAAAGACTTGATTTGTATTTGTGACCCTTGATTGTAAGTATTCGCTAGTACCGGTACCTCTTCAACAAAGTACTTACTTCAGTTGTTACTTAGGCGTCTGTGATCCAATACTATTCTGGCAGACAGTTATCAGCTTCATCACCTATATAATTGGAATACATAATAATATCGCGTCTTAACTCTAATTCTCTGGATAGTTTATCTCTTTGTTTTCAAATAATAATATCATGTTCATCTCTGAACAAACTAGGTATTAGATATTTCGTAAAACATTTATTTCTACATAATCACTAATAGAATAATATAATACATGGTGATTGGAGACTTGTAGTACAAGCGGGAAACTGGTGAATCCATATCACGGGGTGGACATGAAGGTTCCAATTATTTTTTTGCCTTTTTAGACAACTAAAGGGTTAAAACAACGTTTGTAGCCAAGTCTATGCTTTGATGAATTTAAAATATATTAATTACCCTCAGTGACAAATTTTTTTAAAGTTCGATCTAAAAATTCCAACTTCCGACTCGATTTACTCGAAAATAAAAGCTCACATCAAATAAAGTTATATCACAAAATAAAATGTAAAATGTGATGTGTATTCACAGGTTTCCTGCTGAGTTTCTGGAAATCGAGTATGCACATTTTAAAAGTTATTACTAGTCGCAATTTCGGAGGCGGGTATGGGTACTGCCATGATCATTTATTGAAACCTCTGCCGTAGGTCACCGAAAGTGCTTTGCTACGTTTGATGACTTAGCAGGGGTGCCCGGGTTCATGGGCTGAAGTTCGTCCGGGTTAGCGATGGATGCGTCTGCCCACCAGCTGCATGGCAGGTCGGATCGGGAGAGAATGGTTGAGGGAGTTCCCTTGACTTCTCAAGCCATACTCTCTCGGAATATCGCCTCGCAATGGGAGGGATGGATTCATACATCCATCACCGGTGTATAGTCGGGAAACACGCCAAACACGCGCTCAACATTTGTACATGGTTGACATTAGTCACATGAGAACGGGTCGTTTCTACGACTCGTTCTTGTTCCCGGCTGTGGAACGATTTTCCGGCTTCTGTGTTTCCTCCCTCCTACAACATGGGTCTCTTCAAGACCCATGTTCACTCCTTCCTCTCCTCAACAGCACCCTCCACACAGCATCTTCAAAGATGACATAGGCCCCGAGGGAAATTATTTCCCTCACGGCCTCCTATGTGGAGTTAATATAAAAAAAAATCACTCCTGGACACACTGACCCCCAGATTCCTTTCCACCTCTCATATCCTTTTCCTTCCCTGAACGTCCTCTCCTTCCTTTCCTAAAAAGACCCCAAAGTTGACATGGGCCCTGAGGGGAATTATTTCCCTGTGTGGAGCTAATGTAAAAAAACGGTTTTCGTGAATTAGAATAATTTTGCATTGAAATCAAAATAAAGACGTGAAACTAAAAATACAAAAAAAAACAGAAAAAAGATTCAGTCGCATCTAGAAATAATTGAACCCAGGACTACTTCCTAGCTCGAGTGCTTGGCTAATTCGACCACTTACATCATTTCAACTGTTTCATACTTCATCAATGATTGATGATAAACAGGTACAAGTTGCACAAAACGCAATTGTAAAATTATTAGTTGTCCCTAACATTTTCAAACAAAGACACAATACTCCGTTGCTGTTTCAGAGTGCAAAAATTTTACCTGTGAAGGCAATACTATGGTATAAAATTATAATTCAGCATATATTTACCCCGCAGCATAAAGAGAAACTAGATCATAAATATAGCACTAGATTCACGCGTAACGACGGGTTAATAGTTCCGAAATTCAATAATAAGTACGGACAGAGAACGTTTGAATACAACATACCGAAGATATTTAATTTATTACCTGACAATATAAAGCAACATAATTCTATGAATAAGGTTAAATATATGGTGAAAAATTGGTTATTGGAAAAAGAATATTTATTTTGATACTTGATACTTGATAAAATTTATGAAAAAATGTTTAAACTGTAGATAAAAGATGTAAATTATAACTTTAAATATATTTGTAAGTAATTATAAGCACCTGCTGTCAAGCCAATTGCAATTGGCTTAGCGGGACTGGATTGTTGATTTATAAAATAAATAAATAAATTAAAAAAAAAAAAAAAAAAATGTTGAAGAAGTAAGAGGTAGTAGGTAGTAGTTTCTGTTGGAATGGTTTAAATGTGGATGTATATCTTCTTTTTCCACTCCCATTTGATTGTAAACAAGATTTTCTCATAAAGTAAGCTCTAATTAAGTGTATCTAATCTGTAAACTGTAATATGGAGCATATTTTCGCAATTCCCATGCGGCGTGGTTGTAACAAGGTCCGTCTTGCTTCGATTTGTCTAATGATGCCTAATAGCCGAGCGGCGAAACCAAACGGGTTGAAGCCTTTGAAGCCTTTTCCCGCTCTCTCGGGACCGACAGTACGAAGCCTCCACCGAATTCCTTGAACTGTCTTCGGCCAAATTACACCGAAATCTATATTTACCTTCCAAGGATATACTTGGTCGAAGATGTTTACCCAAGACATGCTGATTTGAGGATTTAGTCGGTATTAGGAAGAATCGGAAGTTGGAACACTAAACATTATACGCCTATGAAACTAACTGTGCACACATTTAGAAAAGTTTTTGAAGTGAAAACCTTTTTGGTACCGTTGTGATTTGAAACTCGATGAAACGTATCTTTAGGATTTAGAATGCGAGAGAATGAGATTGCAATAAAATATTTATTTATTTCACGGTTCCAATATAATACAGTAAATCCACAGTGCCATGCAAGTCTACTTTAGTGTAGTGGTACAAAGCGCCTGTCGAACCTCAGCAGACATACAGCGGACCAAGGATCGAATCCCACGAAATCCAAAAAAAAAAATTTTGTAAAATCAATATCCAGTCTTCAAACCACTCTAAAATGGACACGCAAAAGAAAACACAAAAGAAAGAGACATCTAGCGACTCCGAAGAAGAAAACAAAAATACTAATACGATGACCAAATGTTTAGGTGCACTGGAATTCAACGACAAAAGTATGGAAAAAATCATCCTTCATATTGTTTAAAAAAAAGTGCTTCGTAGCCTCCCCACTCTTGCCTACTTTAGTTTTCTGAATGTTTCACTTCTACCGCGTGCGAATTGCACACTCTGTTTTTATTTTAAATACGTAGTTGTTTGTAGACAATTCGCAATGCAGGTTGAACAAAAACATCTCATTAGTATGCTTCTTCAAAATAATGCGCAAAGTTCGCACGGATCCGCCCGTGTTTTCCTTCGACGAACAAATTGGCTCGGACCATCGCGCATCGGTCCACTGTCCTTCCATCCATCGCGATCAGAGTATGAATGTACCTAACGGATCGGCTCGCCTGTCGAGCACGACGTCATTCAGTGAAGGTATACCCATTTTTTCCCTTAGATTTCAGATCTAGGGAAATTTACCTGGACATATCATTACTGTAAAAATGAGGTGCTCGCCGCTCGAATCTCCGAATGTCCGGATGTCCGCATGTGTTTTGCCGTCGGCGGATTTACTTATGAAATGACGATTATTGCACCTGCGACACATCAAATGCGCTCATCGGCCGCTTTGATAATGATGTCACTTTTAAAGGCTCTCCTATAGGTTGAGATATGAAACGGAAACTACACGAGGTCTGCACTCATTGGTCGCTTTGAATATGACCTCACTTTTCAAGTATTGGTTGAGATTGTTTTAATAAAATTTCGCTTCCACGGCGTGTAAACTTCACTCGAATTTTTAAAATTGTGTATTCACCTTCTAAAAATGCTCGTAATCTGGCAGGGTACGCGTGACGCCATTTTGTCAATTAACGGAACGGCCATTTCCATGCGGGTCGGTATGATATCAATGACGTATGGCAGGGGTGTTGGTTATCCAATAAACGGTTCCCTGTACGGCGGTACCCATACTCACCTCCAAAATTGTAAATTGGTTAGTAGTTGTGTTTTGTGGACACCTCACTAGGAGATGTGCTGATGTGCCCATGTTTTAGATAAAGTGCCATCTGCCATCATAAGTAAAAACGCAATATCCTCCTTGACACTCTGAAGTCAACTTAATGAAGCAGTTGAGACGAAAAGAGAATAAAACAAAACAAAAGTAGGTGATAACTGCCAAAATTTTAAAACGTTCCAAAAAATGATTGCGGAGAAACTGTTCATTTCCTTCGTGAACCTAATCGCTAATTCCGATCAGTTATTTTACAACGTTGCATTTCGACACGTGGTCCCGGCTTGGCAGTTTGGTAGACACGATTGAATAAGTAGGTACCAAATTTAGGATATTTGCATATCGCTCCAGAGCGGAAGACACGCTTAGTGTCGCCCTGGTGAGAGACCATTTTTATAACTCTGTTTATTGTTATACATATTATTAATTGATAAGGTATATTCCAAATGAAATGGCTAATTCTAACAAAACCGTTTTTCAAGTCTAAGAATTAATAGAAAAATAATTGTGGGTCGTAAAAAGTTCAAACAGGTTGAGGAAAAAAAATGTTTTCCTTTCGCCCTTCAATGGTGTTCTTGGCCATCAGTTCAATAGACAGAGTAAGGGAAGGCGGATTATACGCTATGAATGTACCACCCCAGCTTCTGTCTTGGGGGACTGGTTTGTTAGGATTTGGAACATGGGCTCTGAGGATTGGTAAGGATTTTGGAGTTCAATCGACCGGTATCCCATAGGGCAACCAAATTAGCTAATATGGATTTAAGGAAAGGCAGGAATAAAGGAATTATTTGAGGGTTGTTTTTAACTTTATGCCTTCCGTCTTTTTGTCTCTTTTTTACTGTTCCTGGCTCTTTTTGGCTCGCCTTGACTCTTCTTGGCTCGCCTTGACTCTTCTTGCATCTTCTCGTTCCTTCTTGTCTCTTCTTGTCTCTTATTGGCTCATTTTGGCTCGCCTTGACTCTTTTTGCAACTTCTCGCCTGTCTCTTCTTGGCTCTTCTTGGCTCGTCTTGGCTCGCCTTGACTCTTTTTGCATATTTCAACTTTTAGCCCCTCCTTGTCTCCTCTTATATAGGTTCTTCTTGGCTCGCCTTGACTCTTCTCGCCCTTTCTTGTCTCTACCACGGGTTATTTTATCTTATATTTGTTTTACGCCCAGCTTGGCTTTTACATAAATTAAAAGAACAGAATATTCCCAATAAACTATTGAAAAATATACACAAATCATGAGTAATGTTAAACTGATATGAAATAATAATAAAACATGACAAAACATGATAATAATAATAAACAGTAGCATAAAATAAAATAGAAACTAAAATAAATCAATTAAAAATATCATCTATACTACCATAATTTGGAGGATTCAACAAAGCGCTGGTATAGATTTCGCTAAATTCCATAAATATATAAGAATACCACCAAAACTTGTTGCCCAGAACCATCCATTGTATTGGTTACATTATTTTGATTCGTGTTCCTCGTCGGTGCGTGGAATTTAATAATGGGACGATTGCAGGGCTGCCAATTAAAATGTTAATGACTTTATCTAATACAACCAAGTCTAACCAGGGTTATCCATTGCTATCTTTGAAACGCAAGTTATCAAAACCTTCCTCTCCCCTATTATTCGTACTTCTCTTCCGTCCTTTCTTCCCTTCACCCTCCAATCTTCTGTACTGCATTACTACAATATTCCATTTCCCATCTTCAGCCTCCCAGTATAATGTATCCACAATGAGGTTGTCTCCTCTTTTCCTTTGATGAAAACGTATTACATATAAATAGTTAACGACGGCAAAATTAATTTTTTAATATCTCCAAAAATTACGATGTTATGAGCATGCAATGGTGTCTTGTGACATCACAAAAGACATGATTCAGTACAATTCATAATCCAAAGAATGGCAGCTCTGCAGTTTGACGTCTTATAAATTCGGTACTATTCGGTATTTTGTCAAAAGTTTTAAAAAATCTGTCTCAAGCGTGGTTTACCTAAAATGATACATTTGTAAAACAAAGTATTTCGTTGTAGGAGTCAAACTCATTTCATTGGGATTAATGTGGTCATCACAAAGAATAAAAAGACTATCCGGTTCGACCGGCCAATGTATATAAATAGAAGCATAGATACTCATCACCGTTGATACTAAAAAAACAAAAAGCTTGTCAGAGATCATCATGTTTTGACATCTTATCCCAAAGTTGCATTGCAACTGGTCAGTGGTCAGTCCACAGCTATGTTTTCATTACGATCCACTGAGGTCATACTTTCGTCTTTTGTTACGGCACACATTTAGCATGCCCCCTGCACCGGCCGCAACCCGCGACCGCTCCTCGTTCCGTGGCCCCGCTGACTTGCGAGCTCTGGTCTTTGGTATTTGGTATTTAGATCGCCTTCCCTCACAGTCACAACCACTAACTCACAACAATCTACAATGCGCCAACGGAGTAACAGACCCGTGACGAGTTGCGTAGCCAAGAATACGGTGCTGTTGAAATTATCGAAATTGTAAAAGTGAAAAGGTTCTGAAGACTGCAGTCACTAGCTACTTTATTTACATCTCCGAAGAAAATGTCACATCGCTCAAAAGTCACAATTTACGTCACGTAGAGTGGTGGTATGAAGTTCGGTAGGACTATATTGTCAATCACACAATCCTACAATAAGGAACTCCAGTGAAAAATATTATTTATTTATTTTATTTTATTTATTTTATTATAGGGAAATCGACAGTTTACAGCTTGCTTAATTTGTACATGTTTAATTTACCTATCTGATAAACCAATTATAGATTTCCTCATTATACTATTTCCTCATTATATTATGGCTTTAAAAAAATATTTTCATATAGACCTTTAAACACTGATTCTGAATATATAAGTTTAATTAAATAATAGTTAATGTAGAGTTTTAAAAAATTATTAAAAAGTCATTTTAAAAGGCGTCATTAAAAAACCTTGTCAAGTTGGTATTATTGAATTTGTGAGGCGTGACGTCACCGCGTTCATAATTCTCCAGTCACCTGGTATATTTGTATTGTAAAATGGCAAGCCGTTCAACATTCCGTGTTATCGTTTTATAGAGGTTTAGACATATAATAATTATTGTTTTAATTGAAACATTATTTAGGCCTAAATAATTCAGTATCAAAAATACAGTATCTCTGTTAGTTTATCTATATTATTTAAAATATTCAAAAACTTTAACTGTCTAAAAACATCCTGTAACGCCTGTCGCAGTGCTCCAATTGTTATTTTCAAAATGGCCGGCGACGAACAGCTGATTTCAGTTGCCTACAAAAAATGCTTCGGTTTCCATAATATTGATTTCGATTCGTAAAGCTAAAAAAATTATAATTTCAAACAATTTTTATACCACTCTCCCTTAATAATATTGAAAAATATAATATAATAAATAAATAATTACACTTAAATAACGTTTTACTTATTGAATAGTTTCATAGCTTCTTCCATACAAAATGACAACATCTGTTGAAAATAACTAAAACTTTGGGGCAGATAACGTCACACAAGATACGGTGGTTTTCGGGGGATCTTGAAAAATTAAAACTTTGATATTTATTTTAACTATTAAAACTTACTATAAAAATAAAAATTAATATGCAGTTATTTGAGTTAGAAGGTCATTATTCATTTAAAAAAAAAAAAAAAAATGGATTGGAGTTCCTTATTGTGGTGATTGCACAAATTGGGATAATGGCGATCTACACCAAGTAAAATGCTGTTGATCGGTAGAAAATAATGAAATTTGATGGTGGTGTTTAACAAAGGCGATGACTACTACTACTGGTTTATTAGCATACGCACTCAATTATATTGGCTCATTCATACTCGGTTGCCTCTTTCATACATTTAGACATACGTTCGCTTACAGTGAATGAAATAAATTGAATGGTATCTTAATTTTGATTGCGCGATTAGTGATCGGAAGGTTGGAAAAGGTACTAAAGCCATTTCAGATAGGTGTCAAAGTCTAGCTCCGATCCATAAAATCAATTCATCAAATATTGAAAAGCAAAACTCATCTCCGACCTAATTCAGTTTTTTCTAGCAGTGTTCCTGGTTATCGTTGTGAAAGAAATTTGGCTTTGCCTCAATTTGAGAATGAGAGCACCTAAACGGGGATATGTACATACATATGCTATCGAAATATATTATAATGTATCCGATCTCCCTGACTACCGGCGAATTTACCTTGACCTAATGACCCTGTATAAAATCTGCATCAACGTCTTGACCTGCAATCTGCAACTGTCCTGACTTACTCAAACTAATTTAAAGTATCACCCAGAACATATTGGCTTAATGACTTATTACACATTAGCCGGACGCGTACAAATGCTTGGTCGGGGATCCAATTAGAAGAATGTGTGAACTGTTTAATCAAAATCAAAAAGGAAGGCTTTTTCCTATAAAAAAAGCACCAACTTAGACATACTTCGTATATACTTTTAAAGATTTTTTTTTAAATTTCTGTGTAGCAATACTTTTGTTTTTTTTTTCCGTCTAAACTTGTCTAACAATTATGTGTTAACTTTTATTTATAGTCATTTCATTATCTCATTTTTCTACACGTAAAATAAATTTCCTTATATATTTTTCCCCACGTACATGTAAAAATATTTGTCAATGTTAATTGATCAGCTGCTCAAGTTGATCAGTGAGAAATACTTAGGAAGCAGACGAATTATCTATTTATCGATAGTATCTCAGCACGGGTAAGGTACCCAGTGAGGCCAACATTATTAAATTATACTATAAGAGTAAACTAATGCATCAAAATAAAAATAAAGTTAAAAAAGTATTAACTGTACAGTTCAGGATTGATGTAAACGGAAGTGGCGCCCTCTGTTATTTTCAAAAATAATCGTTGAAGTTTTCTAACAGCACACCCGATGAGAAAAGGTCAAAAAGTTCCGGATCCATTTTACGAAGAATTTTTTTCAGAAAAATCAAAACGGCTTTAAAAAAGAATTGGTTGTCTGTAAAGTCGGTTTACGGACGATAATTTTACGTGATAACGTCATATAATGACGATTGAGTGGAAGAGAGATAGATGCGTCACAAACCGAACGCTTGTTCCGCGCTCCCGCTTGCACGCTCGCTCAGGCGGAACGTGACAATGAGTCATGCTTTTTCGTGAGTGCAGCCGGCGTTCATCGATTTATTAGACGTTATTACGTGAAAAAAATTCTTAGTCAGTCTTATGATTTTCCCGGAAGAATTTTTTTCAGTAAAATAAATTTTTCTAGGAGCCAAAATTTCCAAACATATAATAACAAAAAAGAATAACCAAACAGAACGTTTTCCGAAGTCTATAAAAAATTGAAAAGAAAACAATCGAACTTAAGAATCCAACTTCACATACGACGATATTCCTGTCATGTTTTTTTTTGTTACGTTGGCTTTGTCTGGATCGCCTGATATTATTTTTCCAAGGAACCGTCTTTTGACTTTTTCAAAACATTTTTTACCACTTTCAAAATAATTTGAAAAATTGGATTCGAGTTC
Organism: Glyphotaelius pellucidus; assembly: GCA_936435175.1. NCBI lineage: Eukaryota > Metazoa > Arthropoda > Insecta > Trichoptera > Limnephilidae > Glyphotaelius > Glyphotaelius pellucidus. Next base: position 5,767,204 of record OW386548.1, on the reverse strand, counting down.
GGGCCTTGAAGAAATGGAATGTTGAATGGAAAATAAATTTATTTAGAGAGGAACAATATAAAAATATTTGATCCAGAGTTCCCACTTCTAAATCACAGGAAACATAATCCGGGGAGTCAAGCATGTGAAATTTGAACAGGTGAGAGAAAATGAACTCATAAAATCCATAATGACTTGCCTGCAAAACACAAATTAACAATTCTATCTCCCTTTTCTAAAATCTAACCCTGGAGAGCATCTTTGGTTCTGAAGGGTAATATTTCACTAATATACAGCCAAGAATCGTAATTAAAACAGTTATTTTCTTGATTACGTGACGAAATGTAATTCATGTTACGTCTTCTGTAGTTATCTAATCCAATGGCGCCCATACAGGCATTGAACATTGATCGGATAATATGCACTAGAAATGCTTTTCATGTAGATATCAATATAAACCAATGTAGCCACTGACTTAGTACCTTTTGATTCTAGCTCATTCAGAACATGCACTGTCTCTTTTACACTGCCATAAATAAGAAAGGAAGGTTGATATTACAAGTGTAAAATCGTGCATTAGACCATTTTTTTTACATTAGCCTCACAGGATGGCCTTGGGAAAATAATTCTCCTCAGGGCCTACGTCATCTTTGAGGATTCTTTTGTGTGGAGGGTCTTTTTAGGAAAGGAAGGAGGGGAAGTTCTGGGAAGGAAAAGGGTATTAGGGGCGTGTAGGAATCTGAGGTCATCGTGTCGAGGAGTGACGGACGTATGAATCCACCCCTCCCACAGTGGGGCAAGGCGATGTTCCGAGAGAGTACTGCTGTACTCCCTCAACCATTCTCTCCCGATCCGACCTGCCATGCAACTAGTAGGAAGACCCGGAACTCATGACCCGGGCACCCCTGCTAAGTCACCAAACGTAGCGAACCACTTGGGGTGACCTACGACAGAGGTTATCCAATAAATGGTTCCCGGGGCGGCGGTACCCATACCCGTCTCCCAAATTGAATATTATGTGCCGTGTTTTTAATAATAATATATGTAGTGTCCTCTGCGTACAAAGTCGTATCTTCTGGAAACTTTTTAATAAAAGTATGTTTTACTGCCAGATAAATATATTTTCTGTATCTGTTTGTAAAAACTAGATATACCTAAGGAAGTCATATTTGTTCAATACAAATTATCGAATTACATTATTTTCATCCCATTTGATCGACAAGAAAATTTCAAAATGATGGTGAAAAACAGTTGTATATTTAAAATTTAAGCAAAGATTAGTCAGACTTTTGGTTGACGAAACGCCCAAATCGTATCTCTTGTGTTTTTTTAACTCTATCGTATTATAATTTATAATCCCCATTGAGAAAGTCCCAGCGCTGTGAATGTTTGTCGAACTTCGCTGCTCCCATAGCCTATTAATGTGCCTTCGGGTGTCTTCGGCTGTTTCCGGCATCAAGCCATAGGTAATAGGTATACATAATACTATAAAGGTACAGGTAGAGGCAGCAGTAGATAGGAAGGCAGGTCTATCACTTTCTCACAGCTGATGGCCACCCGAAGTGGAGGGAGATAGACACTTAAACGTATTTTACTAGGAGATTAATTCCTCGGAAATAGGTCCGCGGGTACAAATATTTTTATCTGACATAGATTTGAGTTCGAGCGTTGAAATAATTGTGTTATTTGGTAAATTTACCTATCATAGTATAAGTGAAGTAAATTCCTTCAAAATGTTGCCCTGAGCCCTTTCATTATAATATACTATTATATTTCGGACGACTTTTTCCTAGTCAATTTTTAATTATTCGCATTATTTTATCCCACAAATTAATATGAACCTTTTTACAGCAGCAATTATTAGTGGTGACCGGACAACTCAGAATGAAACCAACTCAGAACCATCTCAGATAAGTCATTTAGAGTCATAGTTGGATATAGCGAATTTTTACGAGAAATAAGTACGTCATTTTAATGTGAAATTCGTTATTTTGAAAAGATAAAGTAATTTTATACATTTTACATATTTATTTCATTACAGATTTTACAATTGAAAAGTCATGAAAAAATCTAAGTTCACGTCGAAAACGCCGTTTGCATTCATTTAACGTTTTTGTAAAAAATAATTATATTTTTTTTTAAAGGCATCCCACTACTTCTTTTGCTCCAAGATAACAAAAAATTCAGTTAGCATCGCGATTGTTGCGTATCACTTTTTCCGAAAAATAACGTAGTTCCTCCAAAAAAAACGCGAAATTAACACCTCAGGCCTCCGGCCTATTTTGTCAGAGGTCAAAATATTTTCGCTTTGCAATAAAATTTGTATTTCTGATCTAATCCGAAAATTAAAAACTATTTAAAAAGGTGATGAAATACCCTTTAAAATTTTATAATTCGTAATAAATACATAATTTTCGAAATTTACAATTTTTTTTAATGCAAACATAAAAATAATTCATAAACGTTTTTCCTATGTAAAATTACTGATAACGAAAAAAAAAACATATATTTTATTAGGCTTGTATTACAACCGTTATCGACCACTCACTTTTGTGTTGTTTCGTGTAAAAATAATTTATAGAAAAATTTTAAAGTTTCATACATTTTTTTCAAATTGCGGTCGGAAACTTTGGTTTCATAAAGGGACACATTTTAACGATTTTGTGGTTAACTTTTAGATTTGAATATAAAACGTCGCGTTTTCTCTTTCTAACATCGTTCAGACCATATTTCTAACCATGATAGTAAGGGAGACACAACGATTTCTACGTTTTTCCGAAAGGCAAACAAATTAGCATGAGGGGACAGATCCCGAATAATCTTTACACAGTATAAAATGAAGTCGCTCCCGCTGACTACGCCTAGATCTTTTAAACTACTGATTTTCATGCGGTTTTCACCAATAGATAGAGTGATTCAAGAGGAAGGTTTATATGTATAATACATGCATATTATAGTAGAGAAAAGCCGAGATATTCAAAGATTCAATTCAGGCAGCGGGCAGCGGGCTGGCAAGAGGGCGGTGTGGATTTGATATTTTTACATTAACTCCACTCAGGAGGCCCTGAGGGAAATTATTTTCCCTCAGGGCCTTTGTCATCTGGGAAGCTGTGTGGAGGGTCTTTTTGAGGAGAGGAAGGAATGAACATTGGTCTTGAAGAGACCCATGTTATTTGTATGCAAATTAACAAATGGCGCTGGTTATAAAGTTTGGGTAATGGCGTTGTGTTTCGTTAGCCACAGCAACGTGTGGCAGGGTTTGCTAGTAACTAATAACAACTAGTTTTAGAATACATTGCAATAAATTAAATGTAATTATTTTATTTTACCTTAGTTGCTAGTGGTTGTGGGAATCCTGATGTTGTGTAGGTAGGTACGTTAATAGCTATATTGAATATTTATATACTTAAAGTCTACTAACCCCAGATCACGTCTGTGCTGTATTGCGACGTTCTTCAAAATCTTATACGTATATAATAGTTGACAAGTCAGCATCAAAATTTTAATTTATTTTTCTTACGTATTGTTGACGTCTTTTTGCTGTGCCATTTTCGTTACAAGTGTCACCTTAAGCACAGATACCGAGAACAGTGAGAACTGAAGTATTTTTCATAAAATATTCGTTACATTTAGGTGGTACTCAGATAATATTATCCACACAGAGTAGTTAGTATAATTAGACTTCGTGTACCAATCGTGTATTAAGATTATTAATTCAATTCATCTCAATATTTACCAACTTGCAAAAAGTGTTTTCCCTGAAATAATTAACTATCGCCATCTATGAAGAAGTAGAAAATGAAATCTTTTAAGTTTTTTGTCTTTTAAGTTCAAACTTTTCATAGCCTTCGACATCTGTAATATTTTGCGTAATGATTAAAATTCTAGCAGCTGTCTAGAGTAACTGATATTTTTAGAAAAATAGGTACCTATTCTTTTTATTATTGTTATGAAAATAATACAATATTCATAAGCCGAATGAATCTAGGTTTGCTTAATATCGAAACTGCTTTGAATTTAAGTTTCATTTTTTAAAATTGGAACTGATGGAGTGAAGATTTAAAAACACGATAAAGTACCTACCAATAATAATATATTATAGTAGCTGATATCCGGCATGCGTTGCAATGACATTCAAAGAAATACATTGATTCTCCTTGCACGTGCGTCCCCATTCCCTTTCACCTTCCCCGCCTTCCCCCCCTCATCTCCTCTCTCTCCGCGAACCCCATCTTCCCCTGCCTTTCCTCCCTGCCGCTAAAATATATGAAATACACACATTTTCATTTATACCAATTTTGTAACGCCAGAGCTTGCTATTATATACAGCCTATGCTACTCGCTGATAATGTAGCTTTCTATTGGTGAAAGAATTTTTAAATTCGGTTTATTGGTTTAGGCGTGAAAGCGTAACAAACAAACACACTCACTTTCGCATTTTTAATATTACTATAGATTTCAAAATTGGAACTGATGAATTTGTCAATAATTCGGACACGCGATAAAGTACCTACCTATAATATAATATTTTTACAGAGATTTTTGAATTGAAATTTCAAACATAGTGCAGATTTGTCAAGATTCCGACAAATCCGTAATTTTTAACGGGTCTGCGCTAGTATTCTAAATAATAATAATTTTAATCGGCCAAACTCATTCGCAGTATCTACAATCTACATTCATGTCCTTATGTCTACGGGAACATGGCGTGCTAAGGATCTATACATTGATGACTGCAGACTGCATGCAGACTGTTGAGTGTATTTTGTGCAGAGTGGACTGTATAGAAGTGTACAATGTGTACCTGGTGAGGTTTACAAGGTGGCAGAGTATAATTTATTTGAAAGCCCTTACACAAAATGCCCCTTGGCACGACCGCAACTGTTTATGGAGCTTCATAAGAAGTTAGGTATTAACAATCCTCTTTTGCTATATTGACATCTGTTGAACGATCCCAACATTCAACTCCTGTGACTAGTCGATACCAATGAGCAAAAACATATACCTATTCGTAGAACAATAAAAAAAGGTAGTCCAATAAAATAATACCTTTTGATGCGCAGTATTTAAATTGCATCGCTTATAAATGCACCGCAGTTCTAGAGGGGACCGGGCGAATGCACTGGGATAAAATATCCCACGTATCAGAACTCGCCGGGAAGGTGCAGCAAGCATTATGCACTAAAACGACACAAAATAATACAATTAATTACGTTTTCGGCATGCTTTGTAGCTTAAGGGATTTGTTATTTGAGATTGAAATAAAAGACGACTAAGAATTATCAATATAAATACAAGAAAAAAGGTGATAAGTGCTATTTTTGTTCAAGTTTGCAATGAATAGAAAAACAATTAAAAACAATATTTTATTTTTTTAAGTTCAATCTATTATTCTTAGCATATTCACACCATTCATTCCACTGATGATATAATGCAGCATTCGTCATGCCGTGTACACCTACACAATTCCTGTTTCATCCACATTCTTGCATTTTCACATATATATAATATGTAGGTTCCTACTCTTCTTTGAATTTCCTAGTTCCACTTAGTATTTTTTAAATCATCTCATAAAGTGGTATTAAAATAACAACAACAGTAGCAACCCTAACACAGATCTAAGGTATTATCGAAATTCGTTCGTTACGTTCCGGTTCCGATTAAAGATGGTGGCCGTTTTAATTATTCAGTTAAGATTATTTTTTCAAATCAAATTTTTTTATTTAATAACTAATTAGGGGAGTTCACAGTTTCACCAGAACCACTAGTATTTTTTTAATTGAAATGCTTTTACGACGGATTAATCATCCATTCGCAAAAGGTACAATATTTTTTATTATTTTATCATTAGTCATGAAAATAGGTGGAAATTGTACAAAAAAGTTTGAAGGTTTGAAGGACCAATTATAATAATAAAACAATAATAAAAATATTACATTTTTTTTATTCATTCATCATTGATTTTGTTGACAAAAAGGTTACTACTGCCCGGCCATAATTCAGGATTTCTCCTAGAGCCTACCTGTTTAATTAATTAAACATATCTACGAAATTTGATTCAATACCACCATTCTTCTTGTCGTGCTATGCTGTGCTAGAACATCTGTTCTGCAATATGGTATCTTTAACAAGTCGTGGTGACGATATATTATGTTGTTGACTTACTAAGTTTTGTCTCAAAAGCCACGAGAGCATCCCTGCGACGTAGAGCAATAAGGTGATACGAAAAGAATTCATGTTCATCTCTTTCATAGATGGCGCGGGTTTAATTATTTTAGGGAAAAACGCTTTTAACAAGATGCTTCAAAATATTGAGATGAATTAATTGTTGGCGCCTGTTTATATTTGAATACGAATAAATAATTTTGTCAATAAACAAACACAATGTTGAATTGCCTCACCGATACATATTGTATCTGTTAGCCTATCTTGAAATATTTGAGTTTGTGTATATGGACAAAACTATTTACTCTTGTACATATTGCACCGGGCGCAAACAATTAATTCGTCTTAATATTTTAAAGTATAACTTATAAAAATTGTTTTAACTAAAATAATTAAATTAAATTAAAGGCTATTTATGAAAGACTAGATTGATTAAGAATTCTTTAAAGTATCACCCTAAAAACAAAACGGTGATGGTTTGTTTATATTTAAATTCAATCGTGCCTGTATGGGCATGAACACCACAATGGAATGAAAAGTTTTTCATGATTATCCTCCTAATTACGATGATCGGACGATGATAAAATCCATAAAACTGCTTTTTGTTGAACGGCCTCCACTCTACAAAAAGGCCTATGGACAAATAATAACTGCCGGCCAGAATCATAAGCCACATGTCGTTATACAGTGCAAGCTGGGCACTTTATCAAAATGACCACAGTCAAATAACAACAACATTTTAAATAATAATCCAAATGGTTAATTCTTTTTGTGAGTTGATTTAAATTTATCGGCTTCCAAGCCTATTATCTGGCCAGACAAATGAGTAGGGGGCGTTGTATTGAATAAACCTTTTTTTTCAACAGTCGGCACGGGTCGGTTTGCTTTCTTTACAATAATATTTGACAAATTTATCACCGTTTGGATGCTTAACACCGACACTCCGTGACGAGGTGATTCGGGGAATTTAATCAAACGAAGAATTGGATTTATTTTTACATTGCCTCCACAATGGGTGCCTTGAGGAGAATTTTTTTCCCTCAGGCCCGATGTCTTCTTAGGACATGCTGTGTGGAGAGTCTTTTTAAGGCCCCGTAACCGCTCTCGAAAAGAAGAAGACGGAGAGATATGTAATTACGAATGTTGCAGAGAGCGCGCCAATATTTAATCGATAAAATTGAAGCGAAAATTACGAAAAAGCTTAATAAAATACGACTCGTTTAAAATAGAGCAAAAATCTCGTGGAAGGTATCTTAAGTATCATTTAAAGAAACATTGTGAATTTTTTCACAAATATAACTTGTAAAATAATAGAAATAGACTTGTTTTAAATAATTTTCGCAGCATACTTTGCAATTTTTTTCTATCGAGGGAATTTCATATAATTTGCGTTTCGGTGTGGAACGAATCTAGATATTATCTTCAAAAATAACATATATTTTTTCAAGAGCTTAAAAACTTCAAATGTTTAAGGGAGATATGTAAGAAATCGGTCGAAACTCGAATAGCGGCGGCTTAAGGAAAGGAAGGAGAGGAAGAGGGATGGAGAAAAGTTTGAGGGGTGGTTAGGAATCTGGAAGTCCGGAAGTGTCCAGAAATAATAGATTGAATCCATGCCCTGCTAAGTCACCAAATGTAGTGAACCACTTTGGGTTACCTATGGCAAAGATGATGGTTATCCAATAAATGATTTCTGGGGCGGCGGTACCCAAGTCCGCTTCCCAAATTGACTGTATTAAGAAAATAACGTAATATTTTGCGGAGGTGTAGATAGATAGACGGCCGGCGTAGTCCAGCGGTAAGGCTCTTGACTCGCATTCCAAAGGTCGCGGGATCGAATCCCGGCGTGGCAAATAAATTTTATTTGATTAATTTGTGTTATTTCACAATTTATTCATTTAAATTTATTTATTTACTTTCAGTATCACCCTGGTGTAAGACCACCATTCAGAATTGAAACGTTGCTTGAAATGGCTTTAGCCATGTTTAGTGACCAGATCTGAATAGCCAGCTACTTCCCATCTTCCTCTTCCCCATCTCCTTCCCCTCCCCGCAACAATCAGCCTCACAACATTCCCCAATTGCGGATGCCATAGTCTCACTGGCTCCAGACGGGAGCAGTTGGGACTCTTGTGCCGTATTAAAAAGGTACTTTTCCCTGAAATCTACGAACAGGCAAACAATCGTCTTTCGACTTTATGATGTCCTGGCAAGAGCTTTTGAATTTATACGTTTCACAGAATTTGAATAATTCTTCAAATTTCAAGTTCTGTGGGAGTTATAAGTAATCAAGTTCCGTTATTATTTCATTATGGGCCGGTTGTTTCACAGTGCCTGAATAAAAACAGATCATAAATATATTATAAGACTTTTACAGAACTTGAATATAAACTTTGAAATTTGATGAATTATTTTTCAAATTCTGTGAAAGGTCCCGTCCTTATAAAATGAAAAGCTCTCGCCACCGGCCGCTTGGCCGTCACTGATAATATATTTATCTTGTGTCCTAAATCATCGTCGGATTGTTGAATTGTTGACAACCGCCTGACAAGAATAGCCGACCATTTGACCGTTTTGTCAGACATGTTTGAAATAAGCGGTAGGCTGCTAACGCCCACTGAGGCGGTAACTATCAGCGGGAACAAACCGGCAGTTTTACCTCCTTTAAGGCACTAACAGCTTGTTACCTTGTAGATGATAGATACTACAGGTGCATTTTAATAATAATGAAACCTTATTTGAACTAATGTACAAAATAATTTTTCAAATGGTTTAACGCAGTTCGATGTTATGTACATGCGAGGTTGTCCATTCGAGCGATGAAAATTTTCAGGTGTTCGGTTTTTGATTCGGCCATTCGATTTAATTAATTATTAATCCAAATATTAATACGAAAATATGTGAACATTTTAAAAGTTAATTTATATAAATCACCTACTAGCTATCGCTCGAGTGGATATTAATAATTTATAAACTAAAGCGCAAAACCGTGAAAATGCACAAAATATTTGATTTGATTTATGGCCCTTCAGGCGATTTTTCACAAAAACGACACTCTACAAATTATAAAAATATTACAATTATTGTTATTTTTATTTTATTTACACATATACGGCACAACATGTGCCATTAACATAATTGACAAATAATATCAATAGTACAAAAATATCAAGGTTCCCCAGTTTGTTTTATTGTGACAACTACATTTCGGTATCAGGCTCCAATTCAGTTGTAAATAGATTACACACCATTGGAAATTTTTATGCCAACGTGGCTGATATTTTTAATATTTCCATACTGAAATATAAGGTTGTACTGATCGAACATTTCAGCCAATTATACGTTAACGAGGTCACTACATAATGAGTTTTTGATATTATTGTTTATTTTTAATGCCTGTAAAATTACTACGACTGTAATTAAATATACACAAGCTTGTAAATGGCACTTTGTGCCGTAAATTTTAAATAAATAAATAAAAATATGAAAAATAACAATATGATTGTAAGTTAAATCTTAAAAAAGTAAGGAGTAAGTAAAGTAATAAGTCTGAGTTAAAGGTAAAATGTATAAATTATAAGTACTTATAAAGTTTTAAGTTTAAAATATAAAGTACAAAGTACAAACTATAAAGTATTAAGTAACAATAAAAAGTTAAAAGTGAAAAGTAAAATAATAAAAGGTAAAATGTATAAATATAAGATATCTTTAAAATGTACAAAGATTCAGAGATAATATATAAAAAGTATGAAATCCTCATAGGAGCAATTCGATTATGTCAACCGATATGATAAATTTTACAAGTACTCTAGGATTACTGTATTGTAATTAGAATTACTGTAGGATTGATTGTAGCATGTTAGCTAAAAAACGCAAATCCTTGAAAAATCTCGATCTTCGACATAACTTGTTAATATTAACAGTCTCACGGCTCGATTATTGTAACGGTATCTATGCTAGCCTTCCAAAATATCAAACTGACAAACTTCAATCCGTTTTTAATGCAGTGGCACGGCTCATAACCGGAGTCTCTAAATATTCACATATTTCAGAACACCTTCGCAACCTTCATTGGCTCAAGTGCCCTGAAAGAATCCAGTACAAATTGTGCTGGATGGTGTTTAAATTAATCAATAAAATGGCCCCATCTTACATCTCTGAACTATGTGTCCCGGAAAATACTGGCCCGAGGCAGTCAACCCTTAGATCAGCAACATCATCAGCTATAGGCAGAATAATGGAACCTAAACGCAAGCCAAATACAAAGTTTGGAGATCGCGCTTTCGGAGTATCTGGGCCTAAGGCTTGGAATAAACTCCCTCCGGAACTAAGATGCATAACAAGCCCAATAGAATTTAGGTCCAAATTAAAAACATACCTTTTTGGGCTCTCATATCCTTAATTTAAATATACATATCTGAGAGTATCATACTTGTATTGCCTATGATATGTCTTAATCACACCTTTCTTATTGAATTTAAAATTACTTGAATCTTTACACATCAATCTGTCTCTTGACGAATCACATTTAGAAGATGAAATCCTTGTACTACTGTACCGCCCACTATAAAATATTGCTTTTGATTTCCAAAATACACTCATTAAAGAATGTATTTTATACTAATAGTAAAATATATTTCAGAATTAAATACACCTAACAAGTGTTCACAATAATGTCCTCTGCGTGCAAACTCTATCGAAGTTTCTTAATAAACAATAAACAAGTGTTAATTTCAAGCGACCTTCCAGGTAAGTATGGTCCTGTATACATTTTCAGGCAGCATCACGTTCATTGGTCAAGACATTGTACATATATTTTCGTATGAACCGGTGGATGCAATATTTAGCCATAAGTTGTTTTTAATTGTTTGTCTAGTTTGGAGTTTTCTAGATTTTAGAAATATATTGTAAGTGTGTACAGCGCCCTTGAGGTGATTTTTTACAAAAACGGCGCTATATAAATCATCCAAATATTATTATTATTAAGAAAAGTAAACAAAAGAAATAATAATTCAAAAATAAATCACTTTGATAATACTTTCGGTCGTGAAAATTTCAAATCATATCACAGGAAACAATATTCTAAATAAAGAACTAAAATTTAGTAATACAATATAGAATTATATAGGAAGGTACTTCATCGCTAGACAATCATTTAAAATTTTGAAAATAACACATAAATTCAAAACAAATCCGTTCACCGAACGAATGAGTTCACCGAATGAGTTCACCGAACCAAAGTTAAAATTACAGACAGATTCACAACCGAAATTAATATTCTTGATGTTGAATTGTTTTGCCCGAGGAGTGGATAGTATTACCACTTGCTACCTCGTCAGCGTCGTCATAAAATCACATTCCCTTTTATTGGATTGCTTTTTTAAGTTATAATATGTATACAATGAATTTTACAACAAATTTACTGAAACAATAAATTGGATTTCAAACACAAAGAATGTCTTGACGTCGAATAACTTTTTAAAATATGTTGTCTGCTCCAAAAGCATTGAATTTTTTATTTTATTTTTCAGCGGTTTTTCATAGATGTATTTTGTAAAAAACAAAGAATTTTTAAAAAGCAAAGCTACTTTGTGTCATTTTTTTTTTTCATTCTTTGTGAGTTTCCTGAAATTCTGGAATTGTTTTGACCTCCAGCGACACCTGTGAAAGCGTAAAATATAGTTTATCAAAATGATTTTCGCCATGTTTGGTGATCACATCTGAATAGCCAGGTACTTGCCCACCTTCCACTATCCCATCTCCTTCCCCTCCCCACTACCTTCAACTTCACAACATACCCCAATTTAGGGATGGCATAGTCTCACAGGCCCCCGGCCTGGGAGCAGTCGTGATTCTTGTGCGGTACTCACGTAAAAAAAAACATCCAAAATATTGTGTATTAAATATTATGCATATACAAATTAGTTAATAAAACCTAAGTTAAAAGATTTATTTCAGCATTTTTGTAAATGAACTAGCGTAGACTCGTGAAAAATTACGGGATATATTTGAAGGATTTGTGAAGTTCAAAGTATGTTTAAAAATATATTTGCATTTCAAAAAAAAAATATTATCCATCGAATGTTAGCGTACTTGAAAAATTTCGACATCTCTCCAAAATATTTCGCTTTACTCACTTATCTAGTATTAATTAATATGTTTAATACATAACAAATCTAAAAAAGCCATGTATTGTTAAGAAGCCATATTATAATGATTATCAGTAGGTAGGTGAAAAAAAAACCGAAAGCAACCTCAATGCTGCAGCACGCACCGTGGTGCAAGAGACCAATTCAGATATTCATAAGCCAAGGAATGTCTACCAATTATGCATTGTGCATCGGGCTTCAGGCTTTTTCATCGAAACTGTCGCGACAGCTGTTTCGCCGACTAGGTCATTGTCACAGCCCCACACGGAGGCCGAACCAAACTACGACACTACGATTAAAAAAAAATCTGGGGCCTCAACAAAATGTTGAGACTTCTTGTTTAACAGAGCACCGAGCTGAGGCGTGGCCAGGTTGTATAATGGGCCCGGAATGATTGGTAGAGACGTGGAGAGTGGAGAGTGGAAACGTCTGGTATAAAAAATGATCTTTTCAGATCACACAGCATCTGCTCGCAGGGCTGCCCAAACGGAGTTCTGGAGCTCGCAGCCAAGGTCCACGACCCACAGGGTGTTCAGGTGTGGTGTCGCAGACAGGGTCATGCTAAATTATTCATTGTGTTATTACAAAATCGTTTGAGACTAGAATTTTGAACTTGCAGACTACTTTATGAATTCGCAAGGGTTGGTGGTTAAATAAATTTGACTTAATGGAGTGTACCCCAAAGCAAGGTTGTGAGCGAAAGCACTGCTATCACCAAAATGTAGTTCTAACACTTGCAAAATGCGGCTGACATGGAAAAAAACGAAGACACCTTTCGAGGGTGTGTGTAATAAAACAGCGACTAACGAAGAAATAATAAAAATAATTGAACAATTGAACAATTTGTATAGCGCCGTTTTTGTGAATAAAAACTTCATGGACGTTGTACAAAAATAGCAACACAAGCTTAAAAATTTACTTACGTTTAAATACGAAACTACCATTAGTTATTTACTTTTTTAGTAGACTGTGATAGGTTTCTGACTTTTTGTATAAAAGTAGAAAGACGTATTTGCGCACAAGTGCATGAAATAATTAATATTTTCTAAAAGTGACTTTAGGTAAGGTCTAACCGGTTTGCTTAGCTTAGCCATGCAATTTAGGTGTGCATTTCTACCATTTATGGATAAGATTGTCGGAAAAGATGGGTTTTAGGTTTAGCTCTGAAGTCTCCCGAATCTGTGATCATTCTTAAATTATGTGGCAGTTCTTAGCCAAATTATTAATCTCATGTCAGGCCAAATAAGAAGATAACAGAAAACGTTTGCCAAAATCACCTTTATATTCTTATCGCACCCACTAAAATTTAATTAAGAATCGATAATTATATTAGGTTTTATAAATTGCTATAAATTTTTATATACATATTTACAAACAAAGTGCAAAAATATGAATAAATATAATAGTGAAGTTAAGTTTTGAATTAGCTACTAATGGCCTAGTCTAGCAATTAAAAAGGTTTACGTTTCAAATCATCTATTTATGAATGTCTGTTTTTCTTGTAGATGTAAGATACTAGTAATTACAGCAGATATCACGAAAAGGTATGCTAGGTAAAAAACATGTTTAAATTTATTTCAATTAATTAATCTAAAAATATCTATTTGGCGTCAGCCCTGAAATATTTGGGTTCACTATACTGAAAGTCCTGTTGGCGCGCGGTGCATACAAAAATCTTAGACAGCCGTACAAACTCCCGTGTGTGCGGGTCGTTTATACACACTATACACACAAGCCCCACTCGCCACACCATTGTAAGCCCCGCCCGTGTGTGTTTGCACACACGCATGCGCCAGTTTAGTGTGCGGACGTGTGGCCGCACCGCAACACAAACAAAGGCTAAGCAGCCCATAACCTACGCGGCTCGCTTCCCCTTATAATAATAATAATAAATGGATTTTTGTATAGCACCGTTATCATTTAAAAATCATCTCAAGGGCGTTTTACAACTTAATTTATCTATCTAGCTTATAACTAATCTTACTTATAACTAATCTTACTTATAACTAATGTCAGAACTTACCTACAGATAAAATTTGTTACTAATGGCTTAAGATATATAATTATTGACTTACAACGTTACAAATAAGTCTTAAAAATAGCTTTCAATTAACTTTCCAAGTATTTATGTCTGCTACGCTGTTTACGATTGTTAACTAAGAGTAAGTAAATCGTAAATAGTTCCAAGCTTAATAATAACAATATTTAGATGATTTATATAGCGCCGTTTTTGTGAAAAATCACATCAAGGACGCTGTACAAACTTACAATATATTTCTAAAATCTAGAAAAACTACAAACTAGACAACAATTAAAACTTGCATTGCATCCACCGGTTCATCGATCATTGCACGAAAATATATGTACAATGTCTCGACCAATGAACGCGATGCTGCCTAAAAATATATACAGGACCATACCTACTTACCTGGGAGTTCGCTTATTACTAGGAGGCGGAATGCGGAGGCAAAACGAAAATTCCAGAGCCGCTAATTATTAAAGGCAAAACAATTATAATATCGTTATTTGACTGGTCTTATTTGTTTTTTGGGGCCAACAGACTTGGCTATAAAAGATAAAAGATCATCTGGTTTTGGCCTATTTCAGCATATCGCTCGCCATACATTCACAATGTTTTTGCCTCCGCATTCCGCCTCCTACTTATTATTATTTTACACTTTTAGGAAGTACGATAAGATTTTTTTATTTTATTTTTTATTCTTCATTTTAATCACCCGCTAAACTGCCAAGGCAGTTTGTCAGCAGGTCAATTTAACAATATTAATAAAACACTAAAACATAAAATATTATAAGAAAACACAATAGCAAAATAGTTCCAGAAGAATAACTTATAAGTACCTACAATACAAAAGCATAAAATATACAGACAGACAGATATAACACAGGTAAATTACTGATAGATTAAATTAATTATAGATAGTATTTATACATAAGATTACAAACAATATCAGTACAAAAAGTTTTGACCCATTAGCCATTTTTTAATTTTTCTTTTGAGATCAGTGGGGCAATTGGATTCGATTTTGAAATTCATCGGCATCTTATTAAATATGGTGGGGACAAGATAAGTGAATGTCCGTTGGCCGTATTTATTTATAATTTTCGGAACGGACAAACCCTCATTTTTACTAAATCTAGTGCCATGTTCATGATCTACTTTTTCTTTGTAAATTGAGTCCGACAATAGGTTTTGGCATACAATTTTAAACCATAATATTCCTCGCACAGGTAATATGTTAACTGATTCATAAAGTAATTTTATGTCCCTTCTTTGTGCATAAACACTTTTGCTTACCAAGAGCTTAGTCAAAGAGTTTTGAATCGTTTGAATATAACCTATATTTGTCTTGCACGAGTTTCCCCAAGATGTTATTCCGTATCTGATAGTGGATTCCGCTAGTGACAAATAAATTATTTTTAGCGTACTAATGGGCATAAAATATTTTATTTTGTAAATTCGCCCCGCAATAGCTCTTAGGCGTTTGCAGATGTTGCTTATGTGGGTATCCCATTTCATGTGCATATCTACAGTTATCCCCAAATATACATATGTTTGTACAAGTTCAATGGTTCCGCATTTGCAGGACTGTGACGAATTGTGTATGCACTCAAATGTATGCGACTTTATTACAGGTGTGATGGTATATTTGGCATGTGGAGATCGTATATGCATTAATTTAGTTTTTTTTTAATTTATTATAAGACCCGCATCATGTGACCATTTCTGTAAGGATAAGAAATCGTGCTGCATGAGTTTTATTGCAATTTCTAATTCTTCATGCGAAATAACTAGTGCCGTATCATCAGCATAAACGTAATGTTTAACAAATGTGAAGATTTTATTCATGAGTGATCGTATAAAATTTGGTTTTTGTAGTTTTGACTCTTAATTTATAATTATAATTTTTTGATAGCTATAATGGCATTCAGAGCTCTGGGCCAAAAAGCCCTCTTTCATCTTCAGTTTATATTATTTGGTTGATGAAAAAATGATTTAATTTGTAGTTTGCTAAAAATTATTTGCAAGGGGTCATTGCTTGCGTAATATTAGTTAAGGCCTTATCGTTGATAATTTTGTAATTGTGCTTCTTTGGAAGAAAATAGTATAAACAAGCCCTATAATAATTATTATCGCACAACTTTTCTGCATGGCTTGGTACAGAGAATGGAACGCCACAAAAATATATTTGCACACACCTGCTTCTCACATTTATACATGGTTACTAACAATCACGTAATGTCTCCGTAGCTAATAATAATAATTGCATCATCTGTAGAGCGTTGTTTTTGAGAAAAATCGCCTTAAGCCGCCGCTATCCGAATTTCAACCGATTTCTTACATATCTCCCTTTAACATTTGAAGTTTTTAAGCTCTTAAAAAAATATGTGTTATTTTTTAAGATAATATCTAGATACGTTCCACGCCGAAACGCAAAATATATGAAATTCCCTCGATAGAAAGAAATCGCAAGGTGTGCTCCGAAAATTATTTAAAACTAGTTTATTTCTTTTTTTTACAAATTATAATTGTGAAATAATTCACAATGTTTCTTTAAATGATACTAAAGATACGTTCCACGAGATTTTTGCCCTATTTTAAACGAGTCATGTTTTATTAAGCATTTTCGCAATTTTCGCTTCATTTTTGTCACTTAAAATATTAGCGCGCTCTGTTCAACATTCGTAATTAAATATCTCTCCATCTTCTTCTTTTTCAGCCGGGAAGCGCCGCCTTAAGAGCATTGTGCAATTTGGATGGTGGATTTCTGAGTATGGTAAAAAACCCCCTCATTCCAATAAAAAGTTGTTATAAATCTTAATGAGATATGTAGGTACCTATCAATTACTTTTCTTCATAAAATTTCCCTTCACAATAAGTTATCTTTAATTTTTTATTTGTTAATAAAACGTTGAAAGTGGATGAAAGAAATAGACGAGTCCGTCCCAGGAAGTCATGACACGATTGCGTGAAACAGATGTTTGACGGGTCATGTCATGTTAGCCACTGGTCTCCAACTCCCGAGCCGCGGACTGGTACCGATCCGTGGATCAAATGGTACTGGACCCTGCAAAAAAATCAAAATTACGTAAAAAAAATCAAACATTCCTACCCAATAAAAAATTAAATAATTGTCGACAAAAACTTTTTATTCAATTGAGAACGCCTTCACGCCAAGTTACCGCCGACACAATACCCTCGAAGTAAAAAACACGACTGGGCTTCCATCTTGCGCACTCGCATATATAACGTAAAGAGCTCGAGTGAGAAGCAACGACGTGAGTCACCGCTCTTATATTCTGCTTGCACAAATGCAAGTGGAATCGTTTTATTAAGAATATGTGACATATACTTAATAACCCCCCCCCCCTAGTCTCCTCTTCAGCGGGCCGCGGTATAATTTATCAAACGCTGACCGGTCCGCGGCGACAAGAAGGTTGGGGACCACTGATGTAAGCAGTTGGAATAATAGACGGAGTATTTATTTTTGATTTTGCCGCATTATCTCCACACATGAGGTTTGGGGTTTAAATGTCCCCGATACATTTTGAGGATACTGTGCGGAGTAGAGATGCGTGAAAAGTAATCATTCGGTACTAAAGTAATCGGTACTCACAAAGTAATCACAGTACCGACTACCGAAAACGAAAAGTAGTCGTTACTCTTGATATGATTACTTTTGATACGGATACTATTGTTACTATTCGTGCCGCAGGAGGCGCTCCAGTACCGATTACTTTGTTGTTACTATTTGGCCGCTGGAGGCGCTCCACGCCAGTCAGCTGTTCTAGGAATGGTGTGAATAAAATGTGTAAAAAAATTATCGCCAGATTGTAATAGTGTTTTATTAAATTATCCCAAAGCTAAAAACAAAAAATCAAAACTCGCATGTAAAATTAAGTTTGGAATTTCAAAGGAAGATGACACGTCAATCCAATGTGTTAATATGTAATTTGTTTGCATAAATTTCACAGATAATGTAAATTAAAAGTTATGTATTTTTCATATAAACACACACAAAACTCTTCAAAACACTCTTAACCAATATTATACGTAGAATCCCAATAATTCATAACCAGTAATTAAGTACACAAACGTCAAAATGTAACCAGTAACGATTTGTATCCATTATCAAAGTATCTGTCGGTACCCGGAACCGAAAGTAGTCAAATATCTAAAGTAACGGATTGATACTAGTAGTAGATACTACCCGAAAGTATTCACAGTATCCAAAACATTCAGTAACCAAAGTAATCAAAGCATTCAGTAACGGATAGATACTTAAAGTAGATACTACCCGAAAGTAATCACAGTAATCAAAGTAACGATTACATAGTACCGATTACTTTTTGTGAAAGTAACGGATACCGACGGGTAGTAAAAGTACCGATATTGAACACCACTGGTGCGGAGGGCCTGGTTCATCGGGGTTATTGAAGTGGGACAGACTGTAGAAGAATTATTGGTAAATGGACCACACGTCCTTTAACTAATAATAGCAACATCGTTAAATCGATTTATAAAAGACGTGTGATGTTAACGAGGGTAGTGTATAAATCTATTTCCGGTTGGGTGAGATGAGAACGTAGAAAGTGGGGATAGAGAGCCAATTACAGGTTAACGTGCCTTTAAACAATGTTTATGTTTTTCTCACTCCTCTGTCATCAGTTGTTTATGGTAGGCAATCCGCTAATCGATGGTTATTAATCAAGTAATCACGCATTCATTCCGTGAACAATGCGTATATTTTTTTAACACTTTTATTGTAACATCGAGTTCTCCGGATCATAATAAACGTCTTAAAACATATTTTACAAACAAATAGTGAACATTAATTTCACAGTAGTTGTTCCAAGTTGGAGATAAATACGTTTGTGCACTTTTGCATTAAATTCCCAGAATAGTGGAAAGATTATAATGCACTTTTTTATAGATTTGGTTTTAAAATAAAGCATTATTCGTTTTTCATGAAAGTTAGCATGCAAAGAATAATACAAATTAATTGGATCATTTTCCGTGAGAAAATCACTCAAAGGCTTCTATCTCTATAATAATTAGGACTAGTGATTTATAACTTAAATTAATAACACGTACGTGACTTACACGTACTACTTATAACTCTCGTCTTAAAATTAAGAATAACTAGTGACTTAAACTACGTCTTACATCTATCGACTTTAATAATAATAATAATAATAATTGGATGATTTATATAGCGCCGTTTTTGTGAAAAATCACCTCAAGGGCGCTGCACAAACTTACAATACATTTCTAAAATCTAGAAAAACTACAAACTAGACAAACAATTAAAACAACTAATGGCTAAAAATTGCATCCACAGGTTCATAAGAAAATATATGTACAATGTCTCGACCAATGAACGCGATGCTTCTTAAAAATGTATACAGGTCCATACTTACCTGGGAGGTCGCTTGAAATTAACACTTATTGTCTATTAAGAAATTTAGATATAGTTCGCACGCAGAGGACATTATTGTGTACACTTGTTATATGTGTTTAATCCTGAAATATATTTTAATATTAGTATAAAATACATTCTTTGATGAGTGTATTTTGGAAATCAAAAGCAACATTTTATAGTGGGCGGTACAGTAGTACAAGGATTTGATCTTCCTAAATGTGATTCGTAACGAGACAGATTGATGTGCAAAGATTCAAGTAATTAGAAAATTAATTAGAAAAGTGTAATTAAGACATATCATAGAAAATAAAAGTATGATACTCTCAGATAGGTTTATTTAAATTAAGGATATGAGAGCCCAAAAAGGTAGGTTTTTAATTTGGACCTAAATTCTGTTGGGCTTGTTATGCATCTTAGTTCCGGAGGGAGTTTATTCCAAGCCTTAGGCCCAGATACTCCAAAAGCGCGATCTCCAAACTTTGTATTTGGCTTGCGTTTAGGTTCCATTAGTCTGCCTATAGCTGATGATGTTGCTGATCTAAGGGTTGACTGCCTCGGACCAGTATTTTCCGGGACACATAGTTCAGAGATATAAGGTGGGGCCATTTCATTGATTGATTTAAACACCATCCAGCACAATTTGTACTGGATTCTTTCAGGGCACTTGAGCCAATGAAGGTTACGAAGGTGTTCTGAAATGTGTGAATATTTAGAGACTCCGGTTATGAGCCGTGCCGCTGCGTTAAAAACGGATTGAAGTTTGTCAGTTTGATATTTTGGAAGGCTAGCATAGATACCGTTACAATAATCGAGTCGCGAGACTACGTAAGAGTTGATTAGTAGTTTTGTCGCCTCTGTAGGAAGATTTCTTCGGACGGACTTGAGTTGTCTTAAGTGAAAAAAACCGGTGCTTACAGTCCTATTTATTTGACTTTTAAACGAAAAGTCTGAATCTAGATTAACGCCAAGAAGTTTGACGGTTGTCTTGGGAATAATATCGCTGCCGGAAATGGAAATAGGCGAATCGTCTATGAAATGTTGGCGTTTGTTTGTGGCCGCCCAGAGAAACTCAGTCTTAGAAGGGTTCAGCTTTAGCTTGTTTGAAGACATCCAACGAGTTATTGCTTCTAAGCATTCAGCTACACGAATTTTGAGACTGCTGACTTCGTTTGGAGTGCAGTAAAAATAAACTTGCTGATCGTCAGCGTAGCAGTGTGACAAGAGACCAAATGACTCGATTATTTCGGCGACATCATTTGTAAAAAGGATGAAAAGAAGTGGACCTAAAACGGAACCCTGGGGCACTCCTGAAGAAAGTCTTGCGAAGTTTGAGAGTTTATTTCCAATCTTCACGGCTTGCAAGCGATTGGATAAATATGACGCCAGCCAATTTTTGATATCGGAACTCAAACCAAATGTTTCCTCTAATCTCTTAATGAGGAAGTCGTGATCAATCGTGTCAAACGCTGCACTCATGTCTAAGAGTGAGATAAGTGCTAACTTACCTGATTCTATGGCTAGAGTTATATCTGACAGCATACGAAGAAGTCCGGTTTCTGTTGAGTGAAACCTTCTATATGCGGATTGTCGATTTGTTAATAATTTGTTTGAATTCAAGTGACTGGTTATTTGAGTAGCAGCAATTTTCTCCAGGATTTTTGACACGAAAGGTAGATTTGAGACGGGTCGATAATTACCTAAGTTATCAGGGTCTAGTTGTGACTTTTTTAATATTGGTGTAACTACAGCTGATTTTAGTGATTCAGGGAAATCACCTGTACTGAGAGATTTATTGAAAACATGAACTAGGAATGGAGCTAAGACATTGACACATTTTTTTAATAACCAAGTTGGTATAGGATCAAGACTACACTGCTTATTTGGCGAACATGAAATTATCTTTTTTACTTCTTCAAGCGTTGTAAGTTTGAAGGAAGACAAATTTCCTTTAGAATTGATAGTGAATATTGGCAGAGGGGCGTGAGATGTGGAGGCACGAATGGTTTCAATTTTTTCCCGAAAAAACTTTGAGAAGGCATCCGGGGTAATATCTATTTTAGTTGGAACTGTGACTTCGGCAATAACAGTCTTTATTGAGTTCCAGAGACGCCGTGGATTGGCTCGCTCAGAGTCAACCTTTTCATTCCAGTATTCTGATCTTTTGGAATTTATTTTGCTCATGTACTGTTTTTGAGCAAGGATCCACTCATCTCTCGAAGTTACTGCAGAGTTTTTCCTGTATGACCTCTCTAATTTCCGCATAAGTCTTTTCTGGTTTCGGCATTCGTCATCAAACCAGCCGTCAGACTTTCGAACTTTACGTGTTTTTGACGTTGTCGGAGCATATTTGTTTAATAACAACAAAAGCGTTCTATTGTACGTCTCGACAAGTTCTGTTGGCGTCTTTGTTTCCCAAAAATTGGGTGTACATAATAGAGAGGTCTGAAGTTCTTCCAGAAAATCACAAAAACTAAATTGACGCCATTCCCTCGATATAATTGTTCTATACGGTATTTTAGGCGGATTAAAATCAATATGAGTGCAGACTAGCCGGTGGTCCGATAGTCCTATATCGCGAATATCTGCTAAGAGCGGCGAACCACTGTTCTTTGAAATAAGTACATCCAGTGTACCACCAGCGTCGTGAGTTGGGACGTCGACCCATTGGCAGCATCCGAAGCTGGCTAATAAATCTAAGAATTTAACGGTGTTTGGTGATGTAACGCGCTCGAGGCGAATATTAATGTCACCTGTAATAATGAGTGTATCAGAGAGTCCCACTAAGAGTTCCAAAAAGCGTGAAAACTCATTATAAAATTCTACAGAGATTGGTTTCGATCCGGGCCTGTACAGAGTACAGAGCATAAATGACGTTCCTGAAGAAGAAACCCTGCATCCAATATACTCAAACGTGCTAAAACTACCTAGAGCTACTTTAGTTAGCCGCAATCCTTGTTGGGCTATTATCGCGACACCGCCGTGGTTCACGTGCGAGATGTTATTTGATGGTTCCTCCGCACTTGGTCGGGCTTCCTCAAGCACCACATACCCCAAAGATTGGAGTCTCTTAATTGAGTACGAATCGCTGTTCTCATGCCAAGTTTCTGTAATGGTGAGGATATGAAGTTTTTCATCTCTGAAAACATCATCCACCGCCTCTAGTTTGTTATTGAGTGATCGCGCGTTCCAGGAACCAATCGCAAGCTGTCTACTCTTATAGTTAGCATGTCGTTCTAATCGAATTTTATTTAAATTGTGGAATTTATCGGAATCAGGGAGGGATTTGGTCGCTAGGTACTTCTGTTCTTTGTTTGATATGACTTCTTGAACATAGTCTACGGACGGAGAGTTATTGTTATTACTATTGTTATTATTAATTTTTGGAATGTTTAGTTCCTTCCTGTATAAGAATTTTGTTTTTTGTCCTCCACGGCACCCCCTATATCTAAATTTCACGTTAGGATCACGGGCTAGTTTGTACAGGTTTATTTTTGCGGTCACTAAGGGGTCCAACAGTGCACTTTCACTTTTAAAACTTAGGAGTGTTGCTCGGTCATATTGAATAGGAGTGTTTACAATCTGCACTGTATCACTTGATATTTTATCACATTGTTCATTTCCTTGACTTTCAGTCAAGACTTATAACTTATAACCATCGACTTACAACTAAGACTTGTAACTTAGTGAGTATAGTTGCATGAAAGACTAATATCCGAATCTTGAACGTGGGAATATTTGAGTATATACAGTATATATAGTAGATTTCGCGTAATTGGGACACCAGACCCAAACATTTGTCACAAATAAGTAATAGTTTAAGATAGTTAAAAAGGGCTTTTTTATATGTATACTTATTACGTTTATTATACTTACAAAATGCATCTTATATCTATCGAATTTCAGTCAAGACTTACAGCCATCATCTTACAACTAAGACATATAACTTAGTTATGAGATGACTAAAGTTGCACGAAAGACCTGTATTGCAGAAGAGATTTTTGCAAAAGATTGAAGCTTTTGAAATGTGGCTGTACACTTGTACAGTACGGGTGATTGCGAAAGTTCCCGTTGTGATGACTTCTTTTGATGTATTTTTTTTTTTCTTCTAAACCAAACAAAAAATGTTTTCTTTCGCGTGTCATCGCTGATCTCTCAGTCGAATAACCGTCCGACCCCTCATCCTGACCCTAACTGTCCAATACCTAATGATTTCTAATGTTTTAATTTAACAAAAAAACAAAATAAAATGTCAACGGATACCAAAATTTTATTAACATTATTTACTCCATAATGTCTCGTTAAAACTTCTAAAACAATCACAGTTTTTTAATTTTACTTTATTCATCGCTTTGATGGTTACATAATTTGTGAATTTTTTGACCACCATGCTAGGCTCATGACCGTGTTACGGTGGTCGAGACAGTAAGCGGAAAGTATTACTTGTGTCGTGATGCAGGACTTGGCCAGCCTAGGGATTTAAAAAAAAAAAAAAAAAATTTAAAAGAAAGACAAACAATTCCCGCGTTACGAAATATCCAGAAATGTTTGAAAATCTCCCACAACCACCACACTAAGTGGAAAATGTTA
Organism: Glyphotaelius pellucidus; assembly: GCA_936435175.1. Classification (NCBI taxonomy): domain Eukaryota; kingdom Metazoa; phylum Arthropoda; class Insecta; order Trichoptera; family Limnephilidae; genus Glyphotaelius; species Glyphotaelius pellucidus. The sequence goes on along the minus strand of OW386548.1, from coordinate 5,742,882 downwards.
CGTGTGTCGTGATGGAGCACTGAAGGGTAAGCGCACTTAAAGTGAAATGACACAGAACTGCGCTATATAAATGTAACGTTATTATTATTATGGAGGGCTTAGCTAGCCGAGGAACCAAACCCGCGACGCCCGGATGGGACCCAAACGTGATGCCCACTCAGCCACTGACCGGTCATTCTTTGTTATATAAGTTTGATCATGAAGGAAAGCGTGAAAGACCAAAGGGGTGTGATGATGTTAGGACGTATGATATTTTCATCAATGGACAGGTGTCATGGTACCTACGTAGAAACTTTTCCGGTAAGCTGAAGACTGGGAGTAATTTGGCAAGATGAGCTATAAAATAAATTGTAGAAAAGGGCACTCACAAAACAAATAACGCAGTTTCCATTGGCCAAGTGTTTTGCCGGACGTTTCAACTTCGTTAACTGGGGTGTCACTGTAGGGCAGTAGGCATATATTTATTATCCGTCTGATACCTTGAAAACGGTCACAAAATAACAAAACCCCTTCGAAACCCCAACATGGGCGTCTCTACCGCTATTTGCCTAGTAATTGAGCCTTTGAACGTTGACTTAATGTTCAAATTCGTTTCCTATGTTCCCCCTTTCCACTGATAGCAGTGTTCACACTTTATCGCTTATAAAGTCTATTTACTACGATTTGCTGCTATGTTAATCACGATAAACATCGCTCCATCCCCCTTGTTTGCGAGGCCTTACTCATTCGAAGCATATTTCCGTCTCTCTCTGCTTAATACGTTTTTATGACGCTGAAATGATACGAGCAAAGGTCTTATTCTGAAATTCTTTTCAATAATTAATTTTCTATATCAATGAAGAAGAAAATAATACTAATAGATCTAAACAAAAATATGAAAAAGAACAAGATAAAGAAAATAAATATCTAACGGTCGCAATTGCGACTCGAACTCAGGGTCTCTTGTCTTAAAGTTTTATAACAAAAGTTATTCCAACAAATTGAATAATTTTTTTCTCTAAATTAAAAGATATGTCAGGATGATCAAAATACTTTTTATATGAAAGGGGACTACAACAGAGGCTAAAGAGGATGGGAATGAGATGGGGAAAAAGGAAGATTGTGATAATTCATATTATGATCAGTAAACATGTCGAAATTATTTAACATAGGTACTCACATTGAAAACTGTTCTTTATTGAGAAATAAAATAAATTCGTGATTTATTTATTTTTTATAAAAGCTACGTTCAGAATAACTCATTTTTCTGTCTCGCTTACGCCTGAAACATTTATAATTTTCCCTCTCAGTTTTCCACGGTTCATGGAGTGATTCAAACAGAAATGTCTGATAAAACGATAGCTATCTCGTTTTAACATATGGTTTTGTACCAGGGGATCAGTTGTTGCGGTCTCTACATTTCAGCGAAGTTCCGGCCGATGATAAAGCGAAGTAGAACAAATAACACGGAATAAGATACATTCAAGTAGGATTACAGACGTATAAATTACATATTAAGTTATTCATAAATATGTTCCTTTAACTCTTTAAATCCCGGTGGGTCTAAAGGAAAAACCACAGCGATGAGGGTCAGATCTATGTCAGTGCTATTTTCATTGGATTTTTTGAGTTGTCTGTCATTTGAAACACGATTTTCGATTTTCGAACATTTTCGATTTTTTTAATTTTCTCAAATAGGGCAAATTTTTGAAGTATTTACTCTGAATAAATCATCTGACTTTGAATTCAAAACGAAATCGATAAATAGTTATGTAACCGCCGGGTTCAGATTTCTGATAACGTTTGGGTTAATACAAGTTAATTAAAAGCACGTTCATCGTCAACGTTCAATAGTTTAAAGGTACATATTTATTATGTTTCTAGTGTTTTTATTTAATTTGATTCTTATAAAAGTATTTAACGAAGTATTACATTTGTAATATATTAATTGTTTTTGTGTTTAATCCGTAGAAATCCATTTGATTTTTTTTAATGTTATTATCAAGTTCTGCAAGTATTTTAGAATGTATTTTTGTTACAGCTTTCGCTTTACAAGACCATTTTCAAACTGTGGTTGAACCACTTTGAGATGACGTATTTATACGAATCTGTAACAAAAATACATTCCAAAATTCTGGCAGAATTTGATAACTTTATCAAATTTAATTTTAATTACTTAAATTGAATTAAAAAAAAACTAATAATCCAAACGATAATACGAAAGAGAAAAAGGTAAGAAAAATAGAAAAAAAGGTAATGGTCGCAACTGGGACTCGAACCCAGAACCCAATATGAGATTGACAATTATGACGTTTTGATGGAAGGTGGCAATGGCTGAATTGGTAAAAGCACAAGTCCCGGTTAGACGAGAGGTTCTGGGTTCGAGTCCCAGTTGCGATCATTAACTTTTTCTATTTACCTGTATCTTGTTTTCTTTCTCTCCCCTCCCCCCTCCCTTAAGGTGTGACGTAATTTATGGATGGCCCCTTATCTTCTTCTTCAATAATATTCCATTGATGGGAATAACCTTCAAAAGTACTAAAAAGAGAATTGGACCTATAAAAAAATTAATGTTACATTTGTATTTGACAACATCTATATTCTATGTACCCTTCGACCACGGCCTCTCGGCTAGCAATTCGAAGGTAGCGGGTTCAAATCCCGGCGGGCACAACAAAATTTCATTTGATTGATTTGTGTTATTTCACAATTTAATCATTTAAAATAATATAAGACATATTTGCTGCACGTTCCAGAGTGGAAGATACGCTTAGTATGGCCCTTTAAGTTCACCATTCACAATTGAAACGTTGCTCGAAATGGCTTTAATCGTGTTTTATGATCAGATCTGAATAGTCAGGTACTCCCCACCTTTCTCTTCCCCATCTCCCTCCCCTCCCCACTACCTTCAGCCTCAACATACCGTGAAACCATGGTCTCGTTGGCTCCAGATGGTTGGAAACTGTTGGTGTTGTGCGGTGTCACATAAAAAAAATATGTTTCTATATCCAACTACTATCTACAACTATCTGTTTATATGAAGAAGAGTGTCAGTGGCGGGTAAGGCGGGCGGCTTGGCCATGTGTTTTATAATAATCTATAATTTCATGCTGAGATTGATGAAATTTTGCATCCTTGACGTTAAAAATAAGAGGGGAACTACTGTAAACGTCTGATTTCTTAAAACTCTGAGTAAAGTCCGGGCAATGCCGGGGACCGCAGCAAGTGAGAGGTAAATTAATAGTAATGTGTTTTTGGTTTTGTCTGTGTGTCAGAAAAAAATCTCAATTTCAACTTACTTCGGGTGAAATGAATCAAAAAATTTTTAAAAGTCGAAATACTTTCTTGAATAAATTATTATCAATCAATTATCACATTGGCCTATTGGAGCAAAGGAATCCTCAGAATTTAGCGACATCATTTAGTTTTCAAATCTTTATCAAGAGATCACAATTCCTAGGATATGAAATAATAATATTTTACACATTTATTCTTTTAAGAGGAACGTATGCGCGACCCATTACGGCCCGTTTCATACAAATCTTAATTCCGGATTTGAGATCAAAATAACCAATCAAACTGAAAAATATTTTTTGTAATCAAAAGGTGTATCAAATATCTAGTACGGATGTGAGCTACTTTATTTATTTTTGCTTTAAATTAAAAGATATAGGCCATTAAATATTTTATTGATTCATGATCTTAGAGGCAAAATAAACATCCTTAAAAATGCATTTTTTTGTGTAGTAATTTAAATATACAAATAAAATAAAATAAGAATAAAACATTGTTAAAAATGCGTTTTTTAGGTAGTAATTTTAATGTATAATCGACAATTTTAGAGGCAACCTGGACAATTATTTGTGAGTAAATGAAAAACAACAAAGTTTAAATTTTGCTATATTTATCATAGAAATATAATGAAATACAAAATAAAAAAAAAATTAAAAAATTAAGAAAAAAAATCATTTTGATAGTAAATTTAAAATACAAATTACCTATTTACGGCGGAACAAAAATTTGTCGATTATACATTAAAATTACTACCTAAATTTTTAACAATGTTTTATTCTTATTTTATTTTATTTGTAAATTAAACATAATAAAATTATTTTTTAAATGTTTTTCATTTACTGATAAATAATTGCTCAAGTTGCCTCTAAAATCATGAAACACTAAAATTAATGGCCTAAATCTTAAAATTTAAAGCAAAAATAAATAAAATAGCTCACATCCGTACTAGATATTTAATATAACATGTATGTCAGTTTGGTTGGGTATTTTGATCTCAAATCCAAATTTAAGATTTATATGAAACTGGCCGAAATGGGCCGAGCATACGTTCCTCTTAAATTCGTAGCTTAAAAAGTTCGTTTCTAATTCGCAGCTTCGTCGGATTAAAAAATTAAATCTTATTTTTCATCGTATTAACTATTGAAGGCCTCCGTGTTTCATAATAAAAAAAACATAGTTTCTAAATCTCTTCTTGCTAACAAGTTTCAGTTGAAATACTCTGAATTTGGTCTGCTAATCTTCTGTGAAGATCTCTAGAGAACAGCACTATCCACTGTTCTCCACTATTCCTGTTTCTCAGTGGAAGTTGGTGATTATCTCGTGATGGATATCGTCCACTGTTCAATGTTTGCTGAATGCTGGTCCAGTGGGAAGTGTCAGGAATTTTTTTAAGATGAGTCAACGTGTAGATGTAGAGAATTCGGTGGTCAAGAAATCCCACGACCAAGAGTCGGGGTGAGGATTCTCAATTGACGTTTGATAAAACTCTAAAAAAAAAAAAAAAATTATTTATTTTTTATGATTTAAAATAAATCCATTAAATATATAAAAAAATACAGATATTAATTAATTGCTTTTGTTGTTTAAGTCGTAGAACTCCATGCAATAAAAAATAGGTTTAATGATGTTATTATTAAGTTCTGCAAGTATTTTAGTTTTTATTGAGCAATTAAGCAAACTAGTGGTCGCCCAATGGTCGAAATTCGACCAAAATTTATTTAATGTAATGTTTTTTTATAGATTTAATGTATTTTTTATGCATAATTAAAAAAAAATAATAGCATTCTGTACTCCTTCTCTATATAAACTATAAGTGTGCGAAATTTCATACTCCTCCGTCCGCGCAATTTTCGTAAAAAGGGGTACAAAGGTTTTGCTTCACGTATTAATATACTGATAGGAACAGAATAATATTTAATGTAGGGAAAACAGATTTCAAAGTACCCCACAAAAAAGAGAATCTATTGTTGCTCAATTATTTTCTTAATAAATCGTCTTAGCCGGTATTAATAAGTCAATTTAGACACCTTTAAAATTGAAATTTAGAATCATGTCAAAACGTCGTCTTAAAGTTGTCTAACCACACTTTAATATGACCTTGTAAGCCAAAACCGCTGTTATAATAATAAAAATAATAATAAAAATAATAATAATAACTTAATTATAAAATTTTAAAAAATATATAAAGTTGAAAAAAAATGTGGATAGTTCATAAAGCTTATTACAGAAGAAGGTATTTTTTAGCGAAACTGCAAAACTCAATAAAGCTCGTGTTTGAATAGGGGAGTAGCGCCATTATAGTTTTAATTCAATTTACATAGTTAATTTATTATATGGCTGAGTTGGCATTGAGTCTGGTTACCACCCGGACGCGAGTTCAATTCCTCGGCCGGCTAAGTCCTCCATCACGACACATGCAACATTTTCCGCTTACTGTGATAGCAGTAGGAGATTTTAAAATATTGTCTGGTTATTCGTAACACTGAAATGTTTTGCTTTATTTAAAAAAAAAATTAAACAAGTTAGATAATGAAATGACATATTGTCGTGTTTGAAGTACCTACTTCAGTTGTTAACTTAAGTAAGATAATAATATTATGGTAAACTGTGTATACATACTTATTAAACTATTTCTACAAAACAGAATAATTGAACTGAAAGTGAGAAAAATTAATATTAAAAATAAATTTAAATGTAATATTTAAATTAATGAAGACACTATGAGCGAAACAAAGTCAATAGATGCCGCATATTAAATAAAATGGATACAAATTTATCCAGACACCATCTAGATTGTAATCATACATAAAGATGGCAGCCAATAAAAAATATGCGTTAAGAAAATGAAGATAATATGGGTGGTTCTTAGTCGTACAGTTAAAAGTGACCGAATTGGATATCGACACCTTAGCTCAGTGGTCAAGAGCACTCTCCCGGAAAGTAGAGAGGTCCGGGGTTCGAGTCCCAGAGGTGCGAATACCTATTTCTGATTTTTCTGTTTCCAGATTTTCGATTGAGTTTCGCTCATAGTGTCTTCATTTAATTAAATATTACAATTTGAGTTTTTTACCTAGTCATAAAAGTTAAAATAAAAAAAATAATTAAATGTAATAATTTAATTTAAGAGTTGATTCTAGAATTGTGGTAGGTAGACGTAATATGCCCCTAAGCCAGAAGTGATTAAATCACTAAACTGCGCTTTATAAATTGGAGATATTATAATTATTTTAAGTAATTAATTAGCAGAAAAAATTTACCTGTAATAGCTTCTAACGATGGTACGACTAAAGAAAAAATTACAAAAACTAACGTACTAAACCATACACAGACAGCGAAACAATTATTATTTTTGTAGAAACTTTGTTTGAAAAGCTAACCCAAGTGATTCAGAATGCTTTGTGATTAATGAGGAATCTTGGCCTCCAATTCCTAGGCAATAAATACTACACACGTTACAATCTTCCAAACATGCATCGTATACAACCTAAAACAGTGTCCTAAAACCTCCAGAGTGCTTCCATCTACCACTGTTCGGTAGCCCTTTATGGCCTGTTTAACAGCTGTTAATACAGTCAAGCATATTTCACAACTTAATATGTACATACCTTTTGATTTCTCAACTTTGTATCAATTGGTTTTTTATGTGATATCGATTAGGGACTCGTAGGGATTTTTGTTAATTGACCGACTGTTGACTTAAGAATTTTTTTACAAAAATAGTTATTAATAATATTTTTTATCGCCTAAATTTCAATTTTTGTGAAAAATTACTCAAAGCGAGCTTCGAATCATTGAAATCAAATGAAATATAGAACTAAGAAAGTCATGAGTCATGGCTTAAGCCGCCTCTACCCGAATTTCTACCGATTTCTTTCATACATACCTTTAACATTTGAAATTTTTAAGCTCTTAAAATGTATGTTATTTTTGAAGATAATATCTATACATTCCCAACGCCAAAACCCAAATTACATGAAATTCCCTCGATAGAATAAAATCGCAAATGCTCCGAAAATTGTTATAAACACGTTCATTTCACTTATTTTAGTAGTTATATGTATGAAAAAATTCACAATCTTTCTTTAAATGCTATTTGAGACATTATCCGCGAGATTTTTGCTCTATTTTAAACGAGTCGTGTTTTATTAAATAATTTCACAATTTTCGCTTCAATTTTATCGTTTTAAACATTAGCGCGCTCTCTCCAACATTCGTAATTATATATCTCTCCATCTTCTTCTTTTTGAGCTGGGATACGGTCCCTTAAGGGGATCCAATAGTCCGGGGAAAAATCGAAATCGGATTTCATGCCCTTTGTGGGAGGAGTTTAAAAATATTTGAGAAAAAGCTTTTGGAACGGTTGAAAAAGGTATTTGAGATTTTTTTTTGGCAGGTTGATTTCGTAAAGGCCTAAAAAAACATTAACTCCTTTTTTTACACATTGTTTATTGTAATAACAAGGAAATTTAAAATTGATTTCACGGAACCGAGCGACGTGGAGTCACACGTCTGTTCCCTGCTCCGACCAGGGCTGTTCTGAAAGGAAGTGGGGTGTGGCAAGCCAGTAGTCCTTCGGTGCACGACATAAGGGTCACTTTGAAAATCCACATTCGTCGGCTGCCAGCCGTATTGTGAAATAACAACGCAAAAATACATATTTTATTTTATTTTGTGAATATCGGGCGTAAATATCAAACTTTTTTTGCGATTATCATAAAAGAAACTAAATTTGCTACAATAAACAATAAAACCATATCCGAAAAGATGTTCATAAGTAGGAGAGTTTGCACTTGAAAGTGTTTTTTTATAGACCTGTTACTTTATTTTTTTCTAGGCTTATTAAAAGACTCATAAAAAAATGACCGATATTTTTAAGGGCCAAGGTATGTTCTACACGCAGTATTTAATTGAAGCATCTATAATATTTCTAAGCGATCAAATTTTCAAAACAAAAACACATGATTTTGTGTGATTTTGCATTATTTACTATGGCTTCATCTTAAACATAACATCTTATTACCTCAAAATAACTGAAAGTGTAATATTTGTCCTGAAAATCTAACACAAATGCAGTACTAACATATTGCAGTAAGGAAACCATTGGTCAGACCCAAGGTAAGATATTCTGACATTATTTTGCAATCTATTATAATCTATTTGATATCTCTATAAGTTGGCTTCAGATGTGTGTTCTAAAGAAACGAAGTGAATCAGATATGTAAACTTGATAAATTTGAGGAGGAAGTATGTATACCAAAGCTAATCATTAATCACTACAAAGCTTACCAAAGAGTAGAGGATGCGTGACTATGACGATGTAGTCCACCAATAGGAAGGTGAAACCTGAGTCACAACGGGGGATAATCGGTGGATTTCAATCACTTAAGATTTGAATCTAGAGTAAATTTCTTAGGAGATAATTAAGTCAATATGTTAAACTAGCCAACTACTATGACATACATTTACGGGAAGCCATTGGTCAGACCCAAATTCAAATATCCTAATAAAATTTTGCAATATAGCTAAACACTATTTGATATCGACTAGCTGGCTTCAGATGAGTGTATAAGTAAATTAAGAAACTAAATCGGATAAACTGGAGAAATTAGAATAGGAAGTATTTATTTAATCATTAAAAAGCTTATCAAAGAGTAGAAGATGCGCGACTATGACTAGTCCACAAATATAAAGGTGATACAGGTATCACCGATTGTCCCCACTGGGGACAATAAGGAACTCCAGTGAAAAATATTATGGCTTAAAAAAATATGTTCATATAGACCAATATACGCTGATTCTGAATATATAAGTTTTATTACATAATATTTAACGTAGAGTTTTTAAAAAAATATTAAAAAGTCCATTTTAAAACGTGTCATTAAAACACCCTATTGCTGGATTTTGGCGGCGTGACGTCACCTGGGTCAAAGTTGTATAGACATCAATAGAAATGAAGACGCAAGCCATTCGGTATTCCGAGTTATTGGTTTATAGAGAATTCGACATATAATAGTTTTTGTTTTTATTGAAACATTATTTAGATCGAGAAAAATTCTTAGGAGATAATAATGGCATTAGGTCAAGACAAATCCAATGCTACAATGTTTAACCAGGCAAACAATGGAGGTGATGACATACATAACGTGACGTAAGGCTGTAAGACTGCCCTTTACACGACCATAAGGTCTAACACAGTGATATCGATCACATTACAATATCGGATCGATAAGCTAATTCCCAACGATTTTATACCGTTTTCCCAAGCACGGCCGCACAGTTGAAAGCCACACCAATATTGGCAGGGAATAAATAAGAAATCGGTATACACTGGCAAAACATACAGTTATCATTTCGAATTAAAATATTAACATTAACATACAATGGCACTTCGCGTGTACTTTTGGAGTATTTAGTCTATAGCGTATTCGTTTAGGGGTTTATCGATCGTCTGTACCAGGTCTCTGGTATGGGTTTCTTAGATTCTAGAAGATCTCTGGAAGAAGATCACCAGGAGGATAACGTGTAGGTGGATGAATGGAAGGAAGGTGACAAAAATGTTTAATATCAACGACACGAAGATAATAAACACCATTAGTTATCCGACGTCAGGGGTTCAAATCCCGGCATGCGGCGTAAAGTATTTTTGCAACACGTTCCAGGGTGGTAGATTTTCTCTGAATCGCCCTGGGGCTCTGGCATGGTGAAATCGATAACTTTACAATATCGGATCGTTAGGAGTAACTTCCGATGTTTTTATATCGATATCCCTAGGACAGTTTCACTGTTGATAGTCGACCCGATATTGGTGGGGAATAAATTAGAACTCGATATACGCTGGCAACACTGGCGGATCTGTCCATAAATTCACATTCAGAAACGTTTAACGCCAGTCAAATATGTAAAAATATGAATAATTTGGCTATGTTGAATTAAATTACAAACCTAAATTTGCGTTGGCAGTCTGCATTTACTTTTTGACACTATACGAGAGTTAATTGATTAATCATTTCTTTAGTCATATTTCAGCCACTTTAGTTTATCAAAATTCGATCGGAATAATTTGGTCACGTCTTAGTTGAATTATAAAGTCTATGGATCGCATAAATGACTTCTTTCAATACAAAATCTTTGTTAGTTCAATACGTTCATTAAATAAGCCAGTAATTTTTATTAACGATTAAATAAATGCATATATTGACAGCTATCCGAAACTTATCTGATACTATGGAATCCGGGCTAAAATTTGTGAATCGTCGGTTGGAATTTTCACTTACCAATTGTTGACCATGATCGCAAATATTGCTAACTGACCATAGATGGCGGATTTGGGCAATATTGATATAGGGTTATATCGATCGACCATGCTAGGTGCCCTGGTGAAGGCCATCATTCAGAATCGAAACAGTCGCTTTAGCCGTGTTTAGTGATCAGATCTGAATAGCCAAGTACTTACCTACTCTCTCTCTCTTTCCCTCCCCACCGCCTTCTGCCTCACAAAATCCCCCAGTTTGGGCAGCCATAGTCTCACCGGCTCCAGGGTGTTGGGAATCTCGTATGGTATTCACATTTTAGAAATATATATAAAGATATTTTTATTGTTTTCTTTCACCTTTGCATTCTGTAAACTTATAAATAAATAGATATCCATCAAACTGCAGCATATTATTATAAATGAAAACTTTTATGTAATGATTGCAATGGTAATGACTAATGACTAATGACAAATGACCATCAACTAATGCTTTTATGACTTGTATCTATAAACCTATTAATCAACAACAGAAATTTATATTGGATTAGATAGAAGTTCGATGGTTATTAATATTTTCAATTTAGTTGGTTAATATGCATTAAATTGAATGCAAGATGGGCATAATCAAATTAACAATTCATGTTTACTTGTGAAAGTTAATTGATTGAAGAATGTGTGGAAGTAGAAATCCAAGAGTACTTCCCACATAAAAATATTTAATTGACACTTAATGCTAGGTATAGGTTACCGTTCTCCAACTAAGATGATTTTAAGATAGTTTACTGAGAACTTGTTGCAATGATTCATCGCTGAAATGGACAAATAATGACGTGCATCTCCCGTCTTTATTGCTTTGGTAGAGTTTTATCATTTTCAAGCACTTATAGAACAATGGTTGTTTTTTTACAATATAGAGATCTTTCACCCTTATTAAATTTACACATTTAATGACTAACTTAGGATGCTTGATTTGAGTAGGGCCATTTTTTCACAGAACTTGAGTAATTCATCAAATTTCAAAGTTAATATTCAACATGGCAGATGTGTAATTGTGTAATGGTGGACACTGTAACGCTGTCCGAAACGTTGGCTAAAGAAGGAGGTAGCGCAACACGGCATAACACCCCAAAAACAAATAACGAAAATACTTTGGCCGTGAAAATCTAAAAACGTAACTAACTTAATATTAAAGTTTATTATTATTCAAGTTCTGAAGAACTTGGAGCAGTTTCTACAATATCTTATTAACGAGGAATTGTTTTTATAGTTAGGTACCTACTGTTAAAAGTAATATGCATACGTATAAGTATTTATATTATTGATAATAATAATTGCATAATTTGTAGAACGCCTTTTTTGTGAAAAATCACCTCAAGGGCGAGGTACAATTTATTGTGAATTCCTAGTATTTAATTTTATCATTTACAAACAGATACTGCAAACGTAATAAGGCGATGCACACTTTACGTAGATGACGTTAAGGTTTAAATTTCCGTTTAAGGCCGCACTCTTGAAACGCACAGCGCTGAAAAAGAAGAAGATGGAGAGATATGAAATTACGAGCGTTGGACAGAGCGCGCTAATATGTTTAGTCGTAGAATAGCAGCGAAAATTGCGAAAAAGCTTAATAAAACATGACTCCTTTAAAATAGAGCAAAAATCTCGTGGAACGTATCTTAAGTATCATTTAAAGAAACATTGTGAATTTTTTCACAAATATAAATTGTAAAATAAAAGAAATAGACTTGTTTAAAATAATTTTCGGAGCATACTTTGCGATTTTTTTCTATCGAGGGAATTTCATATAATTTGCATTTCGGCGTGGAACGTATCTAGATATTTTATTTTTATTTTTTTATTTTTTTATTTAATATAGATATATAAGTTTACAGTGGGTTAATATAAATTACATATTGGTTCAGAAATTCTTTAAAATTGCAGTCTCACCAAAGAAGAAGCTAGTTCTTGTGCTTGATGAGCGAGTTACACTAATTATGACAGAAATAGAATAACATTATGCAATAGGTAAGTATATAAGGGAACAATTGAAACTTCTGGATCATCTATATGTGAAGATGAAAAAAGAAAAATAACATATATTTTTTTAAGAGCTTAAAAACTTCAAATGTTTAAGGGAGATATGTAAGAAATCGGTCGAAATACGAATAGTAGACCCTTAACACATAAACATCGCCAAAAGCGTGCTTTATTTTATTTTGAGAAATTCAGGCACAAATATTTAAATGTTTTACGAACATTTTCTAAATAATTTAATTTTCCACATTTACAATAAAACCATCACCGAAAAGAGGTTCTTGTAGATTTTGAACTTTAATTAGTTTTTATAGGCCTGATACGTTTTTCTGGGCAAATAAAAAGACTAATCAAAATGATACTTGTTTTCTTCAAAGGAAAATATGTGTTCTACTCGCAGCATTTAATTAAAGCATTTAAAATATTTCAAAGCGATCTAATTTTCAAATCAAAAACACGATTTTGCATAATTTAGTAGTGCATCACCGGTCGCTTCCAATAAAAAACACTTTTATTAGAAAGTTCATGGAGAAGATACGACTTTGCACGCAAATATCATTATATTAAAAACACTGAACATTGCATGATTTTGTTTGCTATTTTTCCCTACATTTCTTTTGATATTAATAATATTTTAGAATATTAGTGGAAGAAGTAGATTTGATATTTCTATTAAAAACATGAGAATTTAAAACTCTTTAAGATCGGAGAATTTTTATGAAATAGTGATCATTGAACAAAGAGTGTGTTATTCTTTATTCTAAATTACCTTCTTTGGAAGCTTTCTATTTCACCACATAATAAATAACAGAAAACTTCTTTATATCAAAAACGAAATAATACGAATCGGCGTCCCATTGGGAATTCCTAAGTTCTTGCCTGGATGTTCACATCTTTCGTTAGGTTAGTAAGATGTTTCTCCATCTCAACTATTTTCAGTAGGTAGCATGTAAGATTTCAAGCTACGGCCACGTCCTATTTAAATACATTCAAATATGTTAAACTAAAATAATAACATAAGATTGAGCCTCAAAATCAATTTAAAAAAAATTGATTGTGAAAAATCATCTTTATACCTCAAAACATGGTAAGGCAAAGTTAAAACCTTTTCTAACCAAAGTGAGAAATTACAAATCGCCTCGTAACAACGACCAACTCTCAGATATGAACAAAATAGCAATTTCAAAAGGTTTTAAGTGCTGTTATATTTACAAGAACCTTGTAAATATAATATATTTTTTTATATGAATACCGCACAAGAGTTCTGGAGCCAATAAGACTATGGCATCCCCAATTGGGGTATGTTGTGAGGCTGAAGGTAGTGGGGAGGGGAAGGAGATGGGGAAGAGGAAGGTGGGAAGTACCTGGCTATTCAGATCTGGTCATCGAACACGGCTTTTTTTTTTTACATGAGCTCTACGCGGGAGACCCTGAGGAAAATAATTTCCCTCAAGGTCTATGTCATCTTTGGGGATGCTGTGTGGAGGTTTTTTTTAGGAAAAGGAGGAGAGGAGAGTTCTGGGAAGGAAAATGGTTTAAGGGGTGGGTAGGAATCCGGGGTTCAGTCCTGGTCATCCGCCTCCATTACCTAGACAAACCTCACCCCATGAACCCGGGCACCCCTGCTAAATCACCAAACGCAGCGAAACACTTGGGGTGACCTATGGCAGATGTGTTGGTTATCCAATGAAGGTTCCCGGGGCAGCGGTACCCATTCCCGCCTCCCAAATTCCCGCATCCCAAATTTAGCCGTTTCAAACAACGTTTAAATTCTGAATGGTGGTCTTACACCACGGCGATACTGAGAGTATCTTCCACTCTGGAACGTGCCGCAAATACACTATATATTATTTTAAATGATAATAAAATAATCAAAAAAAATTTATTTGCCACGTCGGGATTCGATCCCGCGACCTTCGGAATGCTGGTCAAGAGCCTTACCGCTGGACTACGCCGGCCGTCGCGGGACGCTTGAATGCTGGAATGGAAGCTTGATGTTAGAATTTCGTGGCACGTATCTACGGAAATACAAAACAGATGTTCTGAAAATTATTTCGGTTATAGAAATGAGCAAAAGAAGTGATTTTGCATCCAAAGATAATTTTTCAAAAAAATGTCCAACCAGATGATGAAATTAGGCCACAATCGACGAGTAAACCTAATAATGTATCTAATGCGTGAAGTCATATTAATAATTGATCTAATAACTTAACTAAAGTGCAAATTAATAATAATTATATCGAATTGCGTATCCAGAACGAAATTTTAATCGAACGACGATGACTGATGACTTGGTGACTAACACATTACATGACGAGATCCCCACAACCTTGTAAGGGCATATTTAAAAGAAGCATGGGTGTGGAAGACCTCCTTGTTAACACCTACAGGAACACGCCGTTAACATTATGCAATAAGAGTACGACATCAGCACGTAGGTACAACGTTTAATGCAAGCCATGTAACCAAAAATGTGCAACAACGGCGTTGCATAATTAATATTTCATGCAGTTTCGTTTAGCCCGTTGCTACGGAGCTTATTGTGACGTCACCGAGTGCGCGTGTAGGTTTATTCCGTTTGCACAGTGATTAGAAAAGTGTTGCATAACCTTAAAACAGGTTTTATAAGAATTTATCCGAGACGCTATTCAGGTTACAAACCAATTCTTAGAATGATTGTTTCCAATAAAAAGAGTAGTTGCCTATAATATGGAAAAAAATAACTAGTTGAAGATAATATTGTCGATTCTAAATATTTGAAATATGAGATTGAAAAATATGACGTTTTGACAGAAGGTGGCAATAGAGAAATTGGATAACGCGCACGTCCCGGTTAGACTAGAGGTCTAGGTTCGAGCCCCAGTTGCGACCATTGTCTTTTTCTATTTTTCTGTGTCTTGTTTTCTTTCATATTTTCATTTAGATTATAAGTGTTATCTTCTTCTTCAATGATATATTACGTTGATGGGAATAACCTTCAAAAGTTATAAAAAGAGAGTTTTTCTCGTAAAAAATTGAAAATATTTTGTTAGCTAACTTACTAACCATCACGCCTTTTCGTCGCAAGGGTAGGCAGAGAGAACGGACCGCTGAACAACTCGGTATTGGCACACACTCTTTGCCTCATTCACGTTCATACATACTCTTCTATTTTCTGACTCTTGATTGGCCCGATTCAAGTATCTTTGTTATAAAATTTTCTTTATTCATTTAATTGTTAATTACGAAATTTTAGGATTTTGCTAGGCACGCCCATGTTGTGGTGGTCAATTTTATATATATATATATACAGTGCTACAAATAAAATATAAAAGAATATAAAATAATGTAAAAGAATATGAAATATTATAAAATAACAGAATATCGAAGAATATAAAAAAATGTGAAAG
This sequence comes from Glyphotaelius pellucidus, assembly GCA_936435175.1. Lineage (NCBI taxonomy): Eukaryota > Metazoa > Arthropoda > Insecta > Trichoptera > Limnephilidae > Glyphotaelius > Glyphotaelius pellucidus. Next base: position 5,726,934 of record OW386548.1, on the reverse strand, counting down.
AATAAAAATAATATAAAATAACAGAATATTAAAGAATACAAAAGAATGTTAACGAATATAAAATAATATAAAACAGTATGAAATAGAACATATAAAGCGGGGTACATGAAATAAAAACAAAAGTATGTAATTTAAAAATATGCAATATCAAATTAAGTACTATAGAGTAAGCAAATATGTTAAAATCTCCAATAATTAAAAAGAGTGAATTAACAATAGGTAGGTGTGCTTCCTAAATGATTGGAGTCATATAGATTTCAGATTTCATAAAGAATATTTATTCAGTAAAAATATCGTCGTAGGATGTGTGTTACAAATTACTATAAATTACTTAATAATTAAATTTTTTTTTAGTTAATGTCACTCCAAAATGAAATTTTATTCAAGTTACCTAGAAAAAAAATGAAGGTACGGAGCCCCGGGGCAAAACGGGCACATCAAACATTATCTTCGAAAAAATCTTGTATATGAAAAGGGGCTTCATTGTGCCCATTTTGCCCCTGCGCTGAAGCAAAATTTATTTATCCACCTAAAAGTGACAAACTCATTTTATTTATACACTAAAAGTGAACACACAGTTATAGAGAATATTATAGAAGGATAATATCTGTATTAAATAGGAGAAAATAACAATGCAGGCAGACACAATTATAAATTAGGAACAATGTAGGTAATTTATACAAATAATATTTATTTATTTATTAGCAAAAACAGCATTACACCAATATATTGCAAAAACGGTTATACAAGATACAAAATCATTACGTTAACAGTTAAATTATTTATTTAGTAAGTGTCATTTCACGCTTAAAATCATTGCAGGAAATGTGGAAAATATCCACATTTCCTGCAAGGCAGGTAATTAACCTAGTAAGTCTTCCCAGGGGCATCACCATTGGTAAGTTAGTTCTGCACCTAGGAAGAATCAAAAGCCTGTGATGGCGACCTCGCGTGAAATTATCCGGGACAGAATCCTATTTCAGCCAGAATATCTGGTACCGATATAAAACCATTTAGATGCTTATATGCCATCAGCAGTAATGCGACATCTCTTCTGGAACTAAGGCTGCAGATACCCAGCATTCCCGAGATAAATGCTGTTGGAAACAGCCATGGGTAAAACCCGAACTCTCTCATATAGAGGTATCGTAAATTTTTTTTTTGTATTTTCTCAACCATTAGTACATAGACGATGTCCTCAGGTCCCCATACCAACTCTTAGATAATATAACAACTGAAGAGGTACAACTGAGATTACAATGTAGTTACAATGAGAATACAATGAAAATTTATAAATGCAAAATACAATAGAGTAACTCATGTAATATTAAAATAATAGACTTGGCTAGGCACTATATAGGCTTGAATTCGGCAGCCACTTCTGGTCTGGAGCCTCAAAATACCTTGACTCTGCGCAGAAATGGGTGGTCGGTTTGATAGATTCCCCTATCTTATTAAAAAACGGATTGCATTCTTAAGGGCAAAGGCGTCAGCTGAGAATGCTGTCCGGATGAAGACGCTCAGAGGAACTGGCGTCATTTTACATTTGTTACATCAGAAAGGGTCGTTTCTACGACGTTCTTGAGTTCAAAGATTGTGGAACGATTATTAACGAATGATTAAACAAACAAGCTCGGTTGTGGAACGATTTGCCGGCCTTTTGTGTTTCCTTCCTCCTAAGACATGGGTTTCAAGATCACGGAGGAAGGATTCCTTCGTGTTGAAGACCCGACCCCTCCTCTCCCCAAAAAATCCTCCACGCAGCTTCCCCGACAAATGCCACGAGGGAAACTATTCTTTCTCCTGGCCTGCTGGATGGTGAAATGGTAAAAAAAAAAGGTTAACAGTAAGAGTTCAATAAGTAAGCTTTTTATTTCAGAACAATTCAAATAGGCCGGGCAAAATGGATGTGTACCAATAATTAGGTGCAGAATGAACATGTATAAGAAGATTCATTGTCCTTATCGCCTTTTGCAGTACACGAACAATGCGCCCATTTTCGGCATATTTTGCAAGAGATCCACCCTTCTGTGGTTTGGGAAAACCTGTCTCCACAATACATACACTCTTCGTCATCTTCGTCGTCCTCGCCTTCTGTAGACTCATCGCTTTCTTCTTTCCTGAATTTCTTTATATGTTTTTCGTTCTTTATCTTTTTGATTGTTTTTCGGACAGTTCTCTTATGTTTATCAGAGTTGTTCAGAGATTTTTGTAGGAAATTCTGCAGAGTGCTCCGAGGAATTCCATATTTACTAGCAGCATCCTTGCGACTTATTTTTCCCGAATTTATTTCTTGGATGGCTCGTAGCATATTCTCCTTGCTCCATCCTTGCCGTGTACTTTTCCTCACATAATTGCGAACCATCTAAAACAATCAAAATTCTTTTATTTATTTTTGAATGTTAATTAACAAAATACAGTTTACAAAAAAAGGAGAGCAACATTATACCAATTATGTAATAACGGTTCCATAACAACTCAGAATCATGCAATTTCAACACCCCTTTGAAAAGACTTAAAAAGTTATTAAAAAAAAACATTGAAAAATAGCCCACAACTTAACCCAACGTAACCCATTTAAGATGAAGCCATGCGAAATAAGTCCGGTCGCTGTAATTACGTGTGCTTATAATATATATTTATCGTAAAAATAGAAAAAGGGAAAAGCGCACGTTACAAAGTGTATAAAAGAATAGGTCAACTATTTAAAATAACGATTTTAATTAAAATTACGATGTAAAAATGTACCCAAATACGGGGCATAATGGGCATATTGATTCGGTCAAAATTGGGAAATAACTTCTTAAAAAACTAATTAACAGACCGCCAAGCAAATCTGTCTTGGCACACACTCCTTGCTTCATTCACATTCATTCATATCATTCTGTTATTCTGATTCTTGACATGGCCCGAATTTTACCTTACTTGGTTCGTTCGCCCTACTTGTCCAAACCGTCTAAGCGCATTTACTATAATCCTTAATTTACTTACGTCTAATCCAAATGAGTTTCAATATTTATTACACTGAAGCCCTGGAGAAATCAATCTCCAAATAAATATACGACGAAGTAGTTCGTAAATATAAAAAACACACTTCGTAAATTTACCCCGTACAAGCGCTCGCACGAACAGACCCGCTCTCCTCGCCTCGCGGACGCGGACTGCCGGACTAGTTACTACCAGAGTTGCCACATCTCTGGTGGCTAGAGAATTTCAGGGATAAAAATTTCTCCATAAATCCATGAATGTAGGCTATTTTCCCCTATAAAATTATGTATTTTGTTACTTTATTCGAATCCGCTAGGAAATCCGTCAAACTGTAAATTCCGTTAACATACAAAATTCTCCCGTTTCGGAGCACTCCAATCGGCCAGATATGACGGGAAATCCGTCAAGTTGGCAACACTACTACTGTTTACTGTTGTTCCCGAACCGAGGGAAATTAATCCAAACATTCTATTGCGGATTGCGCTCGTGTAGCTAAAAAGCCCGTTTTGCCCCAGTTGATTCTGATTTTTCACTAAAAACACTTGTCGTTTTCTAGTATCTTTATGTTCGATCATCCAGTTGATTAGTCAGACATCTCCAAATATTATGTTTTGCGAAAATAAGGAAAGCAATATTCGAATTCTCACCCTAAATCAAATATTTATATTTAAACTAGCTGGTCTGGCCACACGTTGCAGTGACGTGAAATCGAAACACAATGCCATCTACTGGATGAATACCCAACCTGGATAACCAAGTATTGTGTCGATTAATTAATTTTGTTTTTCATTTACTCACAAATAATTGCCCAAGTTGCCTTTAAAATCATGAAACATTAAAATTTTTAACGGCCTATATCTTATAATTTAAAGCAAAAATAAATAAAGTAGCTCACATCCAAACTAGATATTTAATATGCCTTTTGATTACAAAAATAATTTTTTCAGTTTGGTTGGGTATTTTGATCTTAAGATGAAGCTATACGTGAAATCCTATTTAGATTAATCTTTACGACGAATCGGTTTACATTATGAACATCAAAAAATGTGCTACGGATAAATTGAAGCTTTTGCTAGCTTTTCTATGTATTGGAATTACGATAAAATTATTATTTGTATAAGAAAAAATATAAGCGTAAACCACTAAAAAAATGTTTTTGCATGGCTTAACTATGGAGTAATATAAGAAACAATTTTTCGGCTAAGACTATTTTTGAGGTTTTGTATGTTCTAACTTTTTTTCATTCTTATAAAATTATGCAGAAAATAAATAAAAACCACTTTTCGCTTACTTGCCTCGTGAAAATACGACGCGCGATTTTAAATTTTGTATGGCATGGGAATCGAAATATTTCTAGCGTTTATATTCCTCTTAAATCCAAATTTAAGATTTGTCTGAAACTGGCCGAAAAGGGCCGGGCATACGTTCCTCTTAAACGTTTCTCTCCATTCGTGGTCGAGATAACTCTTGAGTTTTCCCTTCAAGAAAGACGATTTAAAATTTAATGTTCACTTGACGTTGAGACGCAGAAATCGTCGAAGTAGGCGAGTTTAAGGTTGGAAAGCGACAAGCGCCCCGCCCGCGCCTTTCTCTATCGCACTTATGTTTTACACATCTTTCTGTATGTATTTTATTATTATCATGCATCTGTTTCTGTATCTAATTGTAAATAGTAAAATTAGACACAGCCTAAAAATTATTAATAAAATGTATAGTTCCCCTGGGTGATTTTTCACAAAAAAAGGCAATCTACAAATTATCCAATTATTATTATTTCTCTTTCGCTTACGGTCATTGTAAAGTCAGTAAAGTGACTGCGCGAGAATGGATCGTATCAAGTTCAGGTCGTTATTAAAGTTTGGTGTGTCTGTGTACTATATGAATGTATAGAATTGAACAACAGTATCAAAGGGATCGACGGTGAGTTTACAACCGTTACATAATAATATATAATATGATGTTACAGATTAGTTGTGTAAATTGTTTATTGTATTAGAAGACAGCTAATTGCATTGCATCATCAGGTTTAATAATTGTTACCAGAATCCCTATGATGCAACAAATTTCCAAACATTCACCGCAGAAGTTTCGCATCGTAAGACTGAAATATTAAGTTCTTTTTAATTTTATTGGTCGTTTTACTGGAAAATCACCCCTACTCAAGAGGAAGGTTTTTGGCCTCTCCGGCCAGAGTCCCTCGACTCATCGCTTTGCACCGCTAATGTAGGGATGGATTCATACCTCTCTTACTCCTGGACAATCTGACCCCCAGATTCCTTTCCACCCCTCATACCTATTTCCTTCCCAGAAGTTCCTCTTTTTCATTTCCTTGAAAAACTCTCCACACAGCTTCCTCTAGCAAGATGACATTTACAACAGTTAGGACCTCAAATTTATCGAAAAGGTCCTTGGTCGAAAAAACTCTTGCTTTTTTTAAGAATAATTTAAAAAATCATATTTTGTGGTATTACTATCTAATACGAGTTAGTCTTATAAATGTCTCCACAGGATATATGTTTTTAGAGGAGTTACTGCACTAATTATATATTAATTAATTATAAATTATATATTAATTAATTATATATTAATTAATTATATATATAATTATATATTAATTAATTATAAAGCATCAAGCGCACTAATGGTGCGCTTGATGCTTTTATTAAGCCTTTACAAAACACTCAAAAGCGCATTATTAAAGTTATGTACAATAGATCTAAAACATTCTCGACTGAGTTACTTTTCAAAGATACTAAAATATTCAACATCCGTAAATTATTTATATTGCAGACTATGAAATATGTATTTAAAAACAAAAATTGTTTCGAAAAAAATGAAAATAGAATTAGCAAAAGGACTAATAATATCTTTTACACCCCTCAAATCAATACCAAATTAATGCAAACACATAGCAGCTTTATTGGTCCTCGGACATTTAATCTTATACCAAAACGATTCCATGCCAACTCGGAATGAAACCAACTCAGAACCATCTCAGATGAGGCATTTAGAGTGATAAAAAATAATTTTAAATTAGCCGATAACCCTAACCTAACTTAACCTATTTAACCAAATTTTTATTTTTATATCACTCTAAATGACTTATCTGAGATGGTTCTGAGTTTGTTTCATTCCGAGTTGGCCGGTCACCTACCAAAACACATTCAAACGACAGATAAAATTTCACTCTACATAAAAGAATTAAAATTATGGCTTTATGGTGCAGATGTTAAAACACTTTTGCTATAAATTCTATGTTAACCTTAATACATCACTTTTCATTTTAATTCTAACTCATATAACTTTTTTATAACTTATAACTATTGTTAATTGTACTTACTGATGTATGCATTTTTGTTTATATTACCCACGCACAGGCAGTGCCTTTGTGGGTTCCCATCACCTACTTTTTACTTTACGTAGATTTAATTATTCCTAACTTTTGATTTATTTGTTTCTTATATGTGTATTTTGAAATGTTTATAATAATGGGAAAAAATAAAGATAAAAAAAAAAAAATAAAATTATTGGTAAATTCATGCTTTTCAGGAACAATATTTTGTAATGGGCTCTTTATTTTACATTAGCTCCACACAGGAGGCCCTGAGATAAAAAAAAATCCATCAAGGCCTATGTCATCTTTGGGGATGCTGTGTGGAGGGTCTTTTAAGGGCAAAAAGAGAGGAAGTTATAGGGAGAAATTCAGTTAATTTATTTTTATATGAATACCGCAAAAGAGTCCCAACTGCTCCCGTCTGGAGCCAGTGAGACTACGGCCAGATGGGGTATTTTGTGAGGCTGAAGGTAGTGGGAAGGGGAAGGAGATGAGGAAGAGGAAGGTGGGGAAGTACCTGACTATTCAGATCAGGTCACTAAACACGTCTAACGCCATTTCAAGCAACTTTTCAATTTTGAATGGTCGTCTTACACCAGGGCGATACTGAGAACATCCTCCACTTTTTAACTTGCCGCAAATATACAATACATTATTTTAAATGAAATAATTGTGAAACAACAAAAATTTTTCAAATAAAATATAATTGCCCAAGCCGGGATTCGATCCGCGACTTTCGAATTGCGAGTCAAGAGCCTTACCACGCCGGCATTATGTTTGCAATCTATTTTATATTACTAACTCTTGTATATAAAAATGTAACCCTTATGTATCCAATGTAAAAGCCCCGTGAGCGTATAAAAGAGTAAATAAATAAATAAATTATTAAAGTTTTATCCATACTAAATACTTAATGGAATAAATAGAAATCATTTTGTTCTCTGATCGTTGTTTTGTCGGCACCCTCTAGTTCTGGCTCATAGAAATTAGGAAACTAAAAATTAACAAGCCAATGAGTGACATTGACAAAAAGCTTACAAATATAAACCGGAGATAATAGAGTCCATTCAATGCGTTAGTTAATTTTTTCCTTTTTAACGAGACACCTAGCAAAAAAACAACACAAAACGCACACACCATTTAAAACAACGCTTAAAGTTACTTTAAACCTTTTACAAAGTGTCACATTAGACTTGAACCCTGAGCATCATTCTAAACGATTTGCCGTACAAAAGAAGATTGAGAAAAGAACAGCTGTATTTGTGAAATGCACTTAGTAAAAAGATTTCAACAACATTCTACACATTTTTAAAATTTAATAATCTTGATGGAACTTTCGTATTTCGTGTCTTTTCATGCTTGATTCGTGCAGCTCATACATTGTCGGTGTCGTATAATTCTCATGGGAAAGGGACAGAGTTATATGATTTTCCACGAGAGGGCGAGACGTGACGACGAACCGTTTAGAGTGCGGGTTAGAAAAGGGCGAATATAGGGGCTTATCGATTTTCCGTGCGCGAGAGCGAGCTGGGAACACAAAGGACCCCATTTGGTGTATTTGTGGGATGTGCCATATCTGATTTCAGGATTGTAGTTAAAAATAATGAAGAATGGAACTATCACTGCTTAGCACAACAGCTTCACAGCTTTCAAATCTCATTCTCAGTGTTGAAAAAAGAAAATAAAAAGGTATGCTATTTGTTGTAGGTACATAACACTGCTTAACCTAAGTACATAATTTGCAGGAAACTAAATAATTTGGTAAGTTATGAATAACCCGCCGCTTTTTTAATGTGCACAGATTTTGAAAAGTACACTACTTTTAAACTTAGTTATCACCAAAGACACCGGTTTCAGTTGCGGCAGGTGGAAAAATATGCATTTTAAATTTACATTTCATAAAAAAAAAATTGTACGTAATTTCTCGTTACGGCTGACATTTCATGTTATTTTTTTCGCAAACAGAATGATTTCCAGCAATTTCCAGGGGTACCAATCGATAAATATTTAAAAAAAGATTGCCATATCGCAAAAATCATTACAAATACACCTATTTTTTTTTTAAATAACGAAAACGATTAAAAGAACGCGCACACGCTCTTCTTTTCAATTAGATATACATCCCAGGTTTTTAATGGTTTGTACGGCAAGCAGGGTTTGTCTAGCGGGTATGTGTTATTGCAAAATAAAAGACAGATGAACGAAAATAAAGAACGCGCACACGCTATTCTTTTCATTTAGATATACATCCCAGGTTTTGAATGGTTTGTACGGCAAGCAGGGTTTGTCTAGCGGGTATGTGTTATTGCAAAATAAAAGACAGATGAACGAAAATAAAGAACGCGCACGCGCTATTCTTTTCATTTAGATATACATCCCAGGTTTTGAATGGTTTGTACGGCAAGCAGGGTTTGTCTAGCGGGTGTGTAATTATTCTAATACATTTTTATTATAAAACAGATTTAAACTTGTCAATAATTAATTTCTGGATGTCGTCTAAAAACGCCTTTTTATATACCTAACCTAGCCTAACCAAACCTAATCTAACCAAACCTAATATAACCTAACCTAATTAATAGTACATTGATTTTAATTCGTATATCCTAAATATGCTCAATTATTTATTTATTCATAACATGAAAATTGCATCATATTAGTACCTTCATACGAAAATTGCATTATACTAGTACCTTCCTCGAATATAATCCCATTATTGCGATATGGCAATCTTTTTTTAAATATTTATCGATTGGTACCCCTGGAAATTGCTGGAAATCATTGTTTGCGAAAAAAATAACATAAAATGTCAGCCGTAACGAGAAATTACGTACAAATTTTTTTTTATGAAATGTAAATTTAAAATGCATATTTTTCCACCTGCCGCAATTGAAACCGGTGTCTTTGGTGATAACTAAGTTTAAAAGTAGTGTACTTTTCAAAATCTGTGCACATTAAAAAGCGGCGGGTTATTCATAAATTAATAATAATTTATTTACCTTGCTAGCGTATCTAGCCGTTTTTTACACGAGATGTTATAATATTGTAGGTTGTTCGTAAACTTGAAAAATTATGAAATTTGTGAAAAATGTTGACAAATGGAATACATATTTCAAATAAAGAATTATTAGAAATTAAATATTTTTGTACCTACCTCACTGCTTGCCTGATAATATGATTTGTACTTATCAGTTACAATTTTGAAAGCTAAAAAAGGTCATTGAATAATTTCACGCATTACTCAGGAATGAATATGACTTCACGCATGTACCCATGCACCGACGTTTGATGAAGACGGAGTGACGGGGAAATTATCGTTAAAAAAATGAATATTATCTTTTATTTTTATAATGACCGACCACAAAGAATTAGCTGCATACAGATTTTTTTTCTAGAAACTGACTTACTTAATGCTTTGACAATACACCTAAGGGGCCATCCATAAATTACGTTAACACACACACATTAAGGGGGGAAGGGGGGTGTAGAGAAGTGTGACATTGTGTGACAGGGGGTATGGGGGGGGTTATAAGTTCTGTGACACGATCACGTGTAAAAATCTAAATTTTTAACCCCCAAAAAAATTTTTGATATAAAATTGCACAATATGTGACGTCACACTAGGGGGGGAGGGGTCTCACAAATGTGACGACGTGTGACAGGGACAGGGGGGGAGGGGGATCAAAAAATCATGAAATTCTTGTGACGTAATTTATGGACGGCCCCTAATAATAATAATAATAGTAGCAAAAATCATTCATATTAAATACATGTAGGATTACGAAAGATTTTTAAAATATTTATGTTGAGGGTTCAGTAGGATTTTTCGGTCCAGTTAGGAGTTCTACCGAGCCGAACCCTCTGATATGAAAATATCTGGAGTCGGTGAATTATTTTCCCATTTGTTCTCTGGTAGGTTGACATGTTGTTCTTGTATTGTTTTGTATTTAATATACTTATATAGTGCAATTGCATAGCGCGGGTTGACTAGATGATCATTTGTGGAAAAGTGTGTGGAAGGGTTAAGTTTTTCCTGTGAGGAAGATTTAAGCCGGACATAAAGTCAAAAGAGCCATTTATTTTACGTAAATATTTACATTATCGAATTTCAAAACTAATATAAGTTATATCCAAACATTACAAAACATATTGTAAGTAAAATAATATTGTAAGTCAACACGTTATATTGTCTGATTCATTGTATAGGGAAAGATTTTACCACAAACATAATACAAGATTCACTCAAAATAAAGGATTGGTGGTTCCGAAATGTACCAATAAATATGGTGTAAACTATATTGTACCTAAAATATTTAATAAAATTCAAATATAATCTAATGAAATGGCTATTAGATACTGATGATTTATATTGATGCCCTACCGAAGCCTTTGTATTCGTAATTGGAATTCACATTCTAAGGAAATAGAAAGTCATTATATGTAAATTTGTAATACCTCGTATATTAAAAACCATGTACTTGTTGATTGTATTCATTTTTCGTTCATATTACATTTAATTGTATTGTTTTGTTTTATTATTAAGGCTTAAACCGCTATTTACATATTTATACCATTTGTAATTCAACTAATTTATATAATTGTTAATATATTCATCAACATCATACATGAATACCATTTGAAATCACGATGTAATTTCATAAAATGTTGTCACTATGTATCTGCTGTCAAACAACATAAGTAGTTTAGCAGGTTTTAAATGTTAATAAATAAAAAATAAATAAATAAAAAAATGATTTTAAAAATCATTAACCAGTTAATTTATTTTTACAGAAAGGTAGAAGAAGTATTTTATGGGAAAAGCTGCATAGAATGAAAAAAAAATGTAATCACTTACAGAAGCTTTAAAACTATGATACTAAAAAGTCCTGGACTGAGCATTAGTGCGTAATTTTTATGAATAACATTGTAGCCAAATCTAGAGTAAGGGGAAATTGCCCGGCATTCATCTTGTACAATAAACTTTTTAAATGTTTTGTATTCAAAGTGGTACAAAATTAACTGTAAATTGTTGATACAATTATATTAAAACAGTTTATGATTTTTTGGGGCTATTTTTTGAGACAGGGAATGGGACACGTGAATGAAAAAATTAAGTATGTAAGGCATTTTTCGTACATATTCTCCCTCACCCCGCGACTTCAAATTGTTTTCAGATAGCTCCATGAAGAGCTTTTGGAGTTCATGTTTGAAACAAGTGTGTCAATTTTGCCATATATTTCTGTATATATTTTTTAATCGTGTTGAGTCTCTCGTTCGGAATTCTGTTTAATCGTTTCCTCACCTTAGTTCACTTGGAAGTTCAGATTCGAAAGCTCCTCACCTGCCTGGGTGGCACTTTGGTACCTACCCTCTTTCTTCCTATAGCTGATGAGGAGTTAAATTGTGTTTTCAGGAATGCACAGTTCAGATAAGTATGGCGGAACCATTTCGATAAAAACCATCCACCCAGCAATACCTCGGAGATGTGGACCAACTTTAAGAAAGCATCACTAAAAAGAATGGAAGTACAGTACAACAATTCATATCGAACGCTTTTTGGATTGTCCTGGTACTGCAGTGCCACCGAGATGTTTGAAGAAGGGTGCGTTCCCGGATTCCGAGCACTAATGAAAAAACGGATCACCAACTACAGAACGCGACTAGCCTCGAGCGAAAATAGTATTGTGATGGCAGCATTCCACTTCTTGCAGGGTCCGATCTACAAGCGATGGATCCACTTCCTGAGGACATAGATTAAACAAAAAGTTTTTTATTTTTTATTATTATTTTCTTTTAAATTTCTTTAACCATGTAAATATATTTTTTTAATGTATCCTTTTTATATCTTGTTATAATTACTTGATTATTATATATGTATAATATGGAACTCGTGGGACTGCACTACCCTCCCCGAGATCTGGAATAAATGATTAAAAAAAAAAAACTTTATTTGATTCCTTCTTGATACATGGATACATAATATTAATAATATGCTGGTGTTTTTACAATAAATTGTTTAAATTATATTATACAATTTACAGATTAATAATAATTTAAAAAAAATGTTCTCTCACCAACAACTATCTACCATCAATAACTCAAAACTGTAACGTCTGCATATCTATTAGTAACTTCGTGTAATCTAGGTACAAGCGAGTGTTTCAGGGTTATTGTAGCATTTAAACAGGATTTTAGAACGAGTTGCTCTCGTAGGTATATGAAATTCAATGAGCTTAGTTATATCAGGACTGTCTATAAATATTAAGTTGCATATAATTCTTCGATCTGAGAGTCTTAATAAATTTAATTCTTTCATCAAATAATTAAAGTAAGTTTATGTTTTCAATGGGTACACCGAGTTTAAAATTAATGTGTCTTAGAAATGTATGTTGAATTTTCAGATGTGGCAGATCTATTTAACTGCATGGAAGGTGGGTGCAAGAGGGCTTTACTATCAAATCTTTTCAATCAATATTAATTTTATTTGTACTATAGATTTTTGTATGTTATCGCATCTCTGGTGTCATTTCTCTTTCAAACACCAAAATTATCTGTTATAAATTATAATTATAACTAATAATCTTTCATTGAAGAAGAAGATAACACTTATAATCCAAATGAAAATATGAAAGAAAACAAGACACAGAAAAACAGAAAAAAACAATGGTCGCAACTGGGACTCGAACCCAGACCTCTCGTCTAACCGGGACGGCGCGTTTTCCAATTTCGCTATTGCCACCTTCTGTCAAACCGTCATATTTGTATTGTTTAATAATTCAGTAATAATCTTTATTTACTGTTTTTAATATGTTTCCTATGATTTTGTGACGTCTGTGCTAATGGTATATTTACGCCGTTGATATTAAAAAATTAAAACTTATGTTTTGAAAACAATGGACGAATTTTTTAAAACAAAACACGCATAAAAATTGATTATAATATTTGGATGATTGGCTTGGTGCCGTTTTAGTGAAAAATCACTTCAAGGGCGCTGTACAAAATAATAACAAATTTCTACAAACTTACTTCTAGCTACAGGCTAGATAAACTATTGTACCAACTTATGGCTAAAATATTGCACCCACCGGTTCTTTGATCACTGATACAAAACTATACGTACAATGCATTCGGCAAATGAACGCGATGCTGCCTAGAAATGCGCATATTTTTGACGTGATAACGTCTTATAAATCGATGAACGCCGGCTACACTCACGAAAAAGCATGACTCATTGTCACGTTGTCACGTTCCGCCTGAGCCGAGCGTGCAAGCGAGAGCGCCGAACAAGCGTTTGGCCTAAGCGTTCGGCTTGTGACGCATCTATCTCTCTCCCACTCCATCGTTACTATGCCGTAAACCAACTTAACAGACAACCAATTTTTTTTTATTTATACTTTGCTGGCAGAAAATATACACGACCATACTAACCTGGTAGGTAGAGAGTGTAACTACTGATACGTAGGTACGTACTACGTGACATAAAGCTAATATATTTTATTCGATTTTATTATATTATGTACCGGTGATAAATAACTTATTTGATACCAATTTATTAATTCATTAAAAGTTATAATTTATAACAAGCTTACATAAACTTCACTTAAAAGTTGTTTCATAATTCTTAAGTTTCTTGACATGTACCTGTGTATGGCGTACTGTACAGGGCCCGCAAATAATTTAATAGTATACAACTGCTAACCCTTTACAAATCGTAAGTGCACCCCCCGGTTGAATTTGGAAGCCACCTCTGGTCTGCAGCCCCAAAATACCTGAAAAAACCCTCGAGCCTGTGTGGAAACTGGCGGTTCCAATAACCACCAAATGAGTCGCCTAACTTAATAAACGCATTGCAATGTTTAGAGCACAGGTGTTGGGTGGGAATGCTGTATTTGTTCTACCGGTATTTCAATGAAGATGCTCTGAGAAAATAGCGTCATTAATTTCTTCCGCACCGTCGGTGTACAGTCGGAAAAAGTTGACCTTTGTCAAATTGTACAAACAGCTCGACTGTGGAACGATTTTCCGGCTTATGTGTATCCTCCCTCCTACGTTCCTCTTAAGTGAAACGTATACGCGGCCCAACAAACTGAAAAATTATTCTTGTAATCAAAAGGTTTATTAAATATCTAGTACGGATGTGAGCTACTTTATTTATTTTTGCTTTAAATTATAAGATATAGTAAAAATGTTAGTGTTTCTTGATTTTAGAGGGCAATTATTTGTGAATAAATTAAAAACAATAAAAAAATAATTTTACTAAAATTATAATAAAAATATAATGAAATATAAAACAAAAAATAAAAATTAAGAAAAAAAAATCATTTTTGAAAAAAAGCATTGTACTCCTTTTAGCATCTTCAAAAATTAACTAATCTAATAAGGTACACATAATAATATTATTATTTTTTTGAGTTTATTATTGTTGGAAATTTTTTCAGGTGTAAGGCCTACCTAGTGAATATTTTATAAAAGGCCTTACCAAATTTTGTAGAAACGATCAATAGTTTGTTAGGTAATGGTAACGACTGGAGCAATGAGTGCAACAGAAGTTGTTATTCGATCGTTTCCCAACAAAGCAATTATAAATAAGTACCATTCCGCTATTGACCTGTCAAAGGAAACTTCGCCAAAGCCGATCACAACTATATAAATGTTAGGAAACGCGTTACAAATGACGTAGGTAGCTTTCATAGATTGAAAATATACAATTATATTTAATTTCATATTACAGATGGTAGAACTAAACTTAAAACTCATATTTTCAGACAGTCGTATTTACAGCCTAGCCTACAAAATTTAAAATCGCGCGTCTTATTTGCATTAGGCAAGCAAGCGAAAAAGTGGTTTTTATTTATTTTGTGCATCTAATATATAAAATTCTCGTGTCACGGTGTTTGTTATCATGCTCCTCCGAAACGGCTGGACCGATTTTGATGAAATTTTGTGTGCTTATCTGGTAAGTCTGAGAATCGGCCAACATTTATTTTTTATACACATAAAAGTTAAGGGTAAGTCCACCGCGAATATTTATTTTTTATTTTTGGGACAAAATTTTTTTATTTTATTTTTTTATGGTGAGGCATTAAAAAATACATACAGCCCTAAATTTTCACCTTTCTAGCCCTATTTTTTTATCACATCAAGCCCTATTTTTTTCAATCATTTTCAACCCCGGAACTAAAAAAATATTTCCTAGAAATAATGTATATGGCAAAACAACGTTTTCCGGGTCAGCTAGTAATTTTATAAAAACGAAAAAAAGCTAGAACATACAAAACTTCAAGAATTGTCTTAGCCATAGAGGGGTATTTTTAAAATATTGTTTCTTATATTACTTCATAGTTAAGTCATGAAAAAATATTTTTTTTAGCGGTTTAGGCTTATATTTATGTCTGGCTATAAAAATGTTAGGTTTTATATTAAGGATTTCCAAGGATTTTAAAAATATTTACACAATAAAAATTCTGTTCACATCTCTCGTTAGAAGCATTCTTGAATATAATTCAACAATTTGGTCACCTGTCTTCAATAATCAATATCATTGAAAGAGTCCAACACAAATTTTTGAGGTGTATTAATTTTAGACTTGGAATTCCCTTAGAATCAATAAATTATGATTTTTTTGTTGCACTCATTAAAATTGTTGAAATTAATTGACAGAAGAAAAATTTTTGATCTGATATTTTTGTATAAAATCGTTAACTATCAGTTGGATAGACCTGATATATTAAAGGTGATTCACTTTCATATATCTACAATTAGATCAAGGTTCCCTAGTTTGTTTTATTGTGACAACTACATGTCGGTATCAGGCTCCAATTCAGTTGTAAATAGATTACACACCATTGGAAATTTTTATGCCAATGTGGCTGATATTTTTAATATTTCCATACTGAAATATAAGGTTGTACTGATCGAACATTTCAGCAATTATACGTTAACGAGGTCACTACATAATGAGTTTTTTGATATTATTGTTTATTTTTTGTTTATTTATTATTTATTGTTTATTTTTAATGCCTGTATAATGTACTACGACTGTAATTAAATATACACAAGCTTGTAAATGGCACTTTGTGCCGTAAATTAAAAAAAAATAAATAAATAATTTTATTGTAATTCCAATACACAGAAAAGCTTGTAAAAGCTTCAATTTATCCGAAGCATATTTTTGATGTTCATACTTTAAAACGATTCGTAGTAAAGATGAATCTAAATAGTATCTAAATACGATTTCACGTAGATATAGCTTTATCTTAACAGCCTAATGAAGCGGGTAAGTTTTAAGGTCATTTCACAAAAATTCTCCAGCCCTAAAGAGTCCTTAATTCTCCAGTCCTTCAAAATAAATACCAATTTTACTTTTGCCAGTAATCTTCTCATAAATGTATCATCAACACCATCGGCCTACGTGGTCGAGGGGCAAGGCTCTGGTCCAGCAATCCAGAGGACGTTGGATCAAATCCCGGCATACAAAAATAAATTTTATTTTATTAATTTGTGTTTTTTTCACAATTTTATTCACTTAAAATAATATATATTCAATTTGGGAGGTGGATATGGGTACCGCCGACTCGGGAACCATTTATTGGGTATTCAACACCTCTGCCATAGGTCACCCCAGGTGGTTCGTTACGTTTGGTGACTTAGCAGGGGTGAGGTTTATTCGGGTCTTGGCGGCGGATGCGTGGACCCACCGGCTGCACGGCCGGCCGAATCGGGAGAGAATGGTTGACGGAGTCCCTTTGACTTTTCCAGCAGTACGTACTCTCTCTCGGAACATCGCCTTGCACCGCAGTGGGAGGGATGGATTCATACGCCCGTCACTCCTGGAAACACTGACCCCCAGATTCCTACCCATCCCTAATACCCTATTCCTACCTCTCCTTCCTTTCCTAAAAAGACCCTCCACACAGCATCCCTAAAATTACATAGGCCTGATGGAATTATTTTCCTTAAGGTCTCCTGTATGGAGCTATTGTAAAAAAAATAATAAAAATAAAAATATATATAGCATTTTTGCGTCATGTTCCAGAGTGGAAGATACTCTCAGCATCGCCCTGGTGTAAAAAAGACCTATGAAAAATTACGGGATATTATAATTGTAGGATTAGTAAAGAACGCGTTAGTATGTGGACAGAATGATGAAGAAAACGTACTAATGTACTAATTTATTGGTAGATGTTGCTTGTCTGAATTTCACGAAACTGTACTAATCATTTACTCACGAAAATGTACTAATTTATTGGTAGATGTTGCTTGTCTGAATTTTAGGTTGTTATCGCTTGACTGAATTTTAAATTGTTATGGCTTGTCTGAATTTTAGGTTGTTATCGATTAACTGAATTTTAAATTGTTATGGCTTGTCTGAATTTTAGGTTGTTATCGCTTGACTGAATTTTAAATTGTTATGGCTTGTCTGAATTTTAGGTTGTTATCGATTAACTGAATTTTAAATTGTTATGGCTTGTCTGAATTTTAGGTTGTTATCGCTTGTCTGAATTTTAGAGACGTCGCTTTCAATTTTGAAAGCAACAATTAAAATAATTTTTGTATTAAAATATTGCGTTAAAGGTAGGAACTTAATCGCTTGTTTAAATTCTTGAAACAATCAGTTCCAACTGTGAAATGGTACATATTTACATAATTTTTTTTCTTTTATTTATTTAGTTATATTTTTATTTAATTTAAAAAAACAGTTTATTTAAAAATAAGTTCTGCTCTGCAATTATTATTACGCGTGACAGCTGTTTTATCAAACTGTCAAACGTTATCAAATTGTCTTCAGAAGGCGAAACAACTGTCACGCGTAATAATAATTAATTTTTCGAAGAAAACTTCTTCTTTAAGGGTCCACTATTCCAATTTCGACCGATTTCTTACATATCTCCCTTAAACATTTGAAGTTTTTAAGCTCTTAAAAAAATATATGTTATTTTTTAAGAATATCTAGATTGTTCCACGTCGAAACGCAAATTACATGAAATTCCCTCGATAGAAAAAAATCGCAAAGTATGCTCCGAAAATTATTTAAAACAAGTCTATTTCTACTATTTTACAAGTTATATTTGTGAAAAAATTCACAATGTTTCTTTAAATGATACTTAAGATACGTTCCACGAGATTTTTGCTCTATTTTAAGCGAGTCATGTTTTATTAAGTTTTTTCTGCGATTTCATCACTTAAAATATTAGCGCGCTCTGTCCAACATTCGCAATTATTACACATCTCTCCACCTTCTTCTTTTTCGGCCGAATAGCGCCGCCTTAAGGTTTTCACTTTGTGATAGCATTATTTATTTTATTAAAAGACTAATAACTTTGTACACATCACTTTATTTGATACACACTCTACATGTTGATGAGGTGAACATTGTTCATGAAACATGTAGAGTGTGTATTAAATAAAGTGATGTGTACAAAGTGATGAGGTGAACGTTGTTCATGAAACACGTACAGTGTGTATGAAATAAAGTGATGTGTACAAAGTTATTTGTCTTTTTATAAGATAATATTTACCTTTGGAACTTGTTCTTAAATAAATTGTTTTTATGAATTAAAAAATAATAATATTAAATATACGAAAGTAATAAAAAAATAAAAAATGGAGTTCTGCGATTAAATTTGATAACAATAGGTAAATAAAAAAAATATGTGAAAATGATACCTAAATTCAAAACAGTTCATTTGCAATAGAATAAATAACTCATGAATCAACAGCCGAACCCGCAACCGAAATTAGTATTTTTGATTTGGACTTTAATTCAATATTAAATTTGCCTGAAAACCACCCAGTCACAATACAAGTGCCGTCAGAAATAACATCATCAATTCATAATTTCCCATCCCATATTCAAAATTATCTCTGGTTTGCTTGCACCCCTAAATTCAATACATCGCTAAATACTGCCTACGTGACTGCCACTGCCCTGCATGGCCCTTGCCCCTCCATCGCCCCCTGCCCTTATGGCCCTCTGCCTTCTGCTGCGATCATTGCCCCTGGCCCCCCTTCAACCCATGGACCCACATCCCATATTATTATTATTCTTTCGGCTGCAGCTATCGGATGCACTGATGCACTCCCCCGGTGCAATTTTACACACCAGTCTTTATATGTTGATGCAGTTTGGATAACGCTTAACGCATTTGTGACGCTAAATGCGAAGGGATGTTCATTATGGCCGGGATGATTTATAAAAACAATGTTCGGCGAACGCAAAATGAAAGTTTGAAATGAAACCTATGTTTAGGGGTTGTCAATAAAGCATTCAACGATTTATTTTTACTTGGAGATAATAGGATACAGGAAGAATGTTATCTATCTGAAAATTTTAATTTGTTGTGTAATATTTTACAGTTTTTCGAAAGCTAATTTGGACGCAGCACATACTTATGTCTGTTCGCATTAGATTTATATAAATACTGTTTCTTTTGGTTGAGTTAATTTTAAAAACATTACCTAAACATTTCTTGATATTTGGCCTGACAAACTAAAAGCATCATTGAATATACTGTCACCCGCTTAACAATGAATTGGTGCACGCGACAAAAGTCATTGATATGCAACAAAAACAAAATAGGAGACAGAACCGATCCCTGTGGAACGCCTGTGAGGGAAAGCTAAAACCATCAGCAAAAATCGCTTCTAAATATTATGACCAAGGACCGCTATTGTCAAAGCGTAAGGCAATATTGAACAAATAGATGAACAGCCTTTGAACGAAAAGAAAACATCAATATCAAATTTGTATTTAAAAATAAGGTTTTATCTCACATACTGTTGACATTTTGTCTGATAACTAAGGATTTACCAATATCCTTTGCTTCCAGAACTCTAAATAAAGCCGAATCAAATTATTCAACAACAGAACGTGAACTTTTAGCTATAATTTACGCAGTTAAACATTTTAGACCTTATTTGTATGGTGTAAAGTTCAATATAATAACGGATCATAGACCTTTAGTTTGGTTGTTTAATACAAAAGACCCTGGCTCTCGCTTACTTCGTTGGCGTTTAAAATTGGAAGAATATCAATATGATATAATATACAAACCCGGAAAACTAAATTCTAATGCCGATACGTTATCTAGAATTGATCATTCTCAAATATTACACTTTAGAATAAACCCAGAACCAAATTCTTACGAAGAATTTATAAAGTCTCATTATAAAGATAAAACCATTATTGACTGCAAAAATATTGTTGAAATAGACGAAAGTCTTCTAACACGGAAAGATAATTTATGTAACTTTATTTCCAACGATAAGGAAATGTCCGAAGGTTTGTCTATGGAGATAAGGAATTTAATCAGGAATGTAGTGACATATATTGATTTAGACATATATTTTGATAATAAGTTAATATTAATTGATAAAACATATAGCAATATACAACTATTATGTAATGACGATAAAATCATGCATAAAAGTTTTTCTCCTTGCGAACCGCATTTAAATACTTTACATCAACTAATAATAGTATTAAAGCAAAAGGATAAGACGCTAAAACAATTTATAGGACAACCAAAAATAAGAGTAAAACGTGGTTGGATAGATATGGTAGGTACAGTATTTAAAACTGTATTTGGAACCTTAGATAATGATGACGCGCTTTATTATGATGAAGCAATTGATTCTCTAAACACAGGCGATAAAGACTTATATAATATGTTAAAACAGCAAACTCAAATAGTGAAAACAACAATAACAAATTTTAATAATACAATAACTAATCTTGAAAGAAATGAAGAAATATTTAATCAAAATTTCGAAAAATTAAAATCGTTTACTACAAACATTAGCGATGTTATATTTAATTTAGAATTGAAGCAAGAAATAGAAAAACATCTTACCCTATTGAATTTAATCACAACAGAATTACAAAACGAATATACACTTATCATAAACGCATTATTGCTTTCCAAAAATAATATAATACACCCATTTATTATCACACCTCAGCAATATATTGAAGAAATAAGTAAATCCTTGCCTCATTTACCGAATTCCGTATCTTATCCTGTCCCACCAAATATAAAAAATGTTAATATTTTAATGTCAATGGTAAAAATTGATATTGCGTATGTAAATAGAAGAATCATTTTTGTTATATCAAACCCCTTGTGTAGTTATGTAAGCTATAATTTATACAAGTTAATACCCTTGCCTATGAAAAGACAAGACGATTTATATGTTTTTATTATGCCTAATGTTAAATATTTAGCTATCGCCGAGAGTAAAACAAATTATGTTACTCTTGATAATATAGATTCGTGTAAACAGACCGTTTTAGATAAAGCGATTTGTAAAACCACAAACATTTATTATAATCTACATGAAAGATCTATTTGTGAAATAGAATTACTAATTGAACCTTCTCATATGCCTCCGAATTGTGAAACCAGAATAATGAATACGACTAACGAAATTTGGCATACTACAAATAAAGGAACGAAATGGATTTTTGTGCTCCCTAGACCAACATTGGTTACAATTAAATGTAAGAATTCTGAACCAACCGATGTTAAATTACAGAATACAGGAATATTAATTATAAAGCCAAACTGCAAACTTTACACTAGTTCAACAGTGATTGTTAATGTAGAAGACCGATATTATAATATATCTAACCAAACAGCTTCAAAATCAATAATTCCTTTGTTCAATATAACTGATGATAATTGTTGCAATATAAACCAAACACAAAATGTCAAAATTAATATTCCATTAATAATACCAAAAATATTTACTCTAGATAAGGATGATTTAATTTTAGCAAGCCATAAGCTAAATAAAATGTACGATGACTTAGAAAATATCCCCGAAGACCATATTGTAATTAGAATTATAAAAAATAACTATTTTTCCTATGTATTTTTAAGTTTAATAATCATTTACATTTTATATAAACTATATAAGTGTTACATATCTAAAAAAAATCATTTTAAAGGTGATTCTCGTTTAAGATTAATAAATTACTTGAACATTTGTAAAACAAAAGACAAAAGAGAAACAAACGTAGAAATGGAAGAAAACGTTACCGGGTCCACTGATGAATCCCTAACGCTCAGACGAAGTACAAGACTTCGAACTGATGTGAGATAATGATGGACGCCATATTATCTCATCTTAACGAGGAAGGTGTTATGTACCTTTCTAATATTGCTACAACCTTTGAACCTATTAGCTTCGTTCACTATCTATTATTTGTCCGTCGCACCAATATGTATCAAAGTTAGCTTTATGATTGTCGCCATATCTCTTGTCTATTGTTCATTTCCATGTTTATTATTAATTAACTTTATTTATCACACTATTTAAATATAAGATTGCTATAAAATACATTACGCTCAGTTTCAGATTCAGATTCATTTTAGATTTCAGTTTGGAAACATTCACTTAGAGACATTTAATTCTGTTAAAACTCTAGTATATAAGAATGTATTCAATGTAATTGTAAAGACTTACAAATAAATATAACAAAAAGTGTTAAAGTGTTTTTTATTCATAGAATCCATAACAGTTGTACTTAAGTCTATGATTTTGGGTGCTCCAAAATACGCCTTATGCGCATGGAGAATGGTTTCATATTAGTAAAAATCATGCATGGTATTTTGTGATATCATTTTGTTGTCTTAATATCAATAGCAGAAAAAGATAATAATGCTTATCGCAAACAGCTGACGAATTTTCTGTACCGTCTATTATCATTTGAGAATGCATTGATTTCGAACGGTTTCTAAATATTAAACAAACTAATTTCGGATGATTTGAAATAATATTCATTTAAGTTCAATGATTTTTCAAATTTCTTAATTAGAACCATAAATGGATAAAAAATGGAACCATAAATCTCTTCAGGCAAGAAAAAAGTAGGGAGCCACGAATTATAATAATTCTATGTTTAAATGTGTTTCTTTTGTTCATATTTTTGACAGGCCTAAATCTGAATAAATAAATTCGAAAGGTAAATTTCTAATCGCCTTTAACTATGATTTTTAATAAGCAATGGTTCTGAAGCAAATATTTTATAAATACTTTCAGCTTCACACAAACCCTGCAAATATCCCGTGATTTTTTACGGGTCTGTGCTAGTACGGTACTAATATATAGTTCACATTATCACTTTCAACTTCATCAACTTCACGCATAGAGAAATCATCTTTTGTTTGTGACCTATCGAAGAAGGAACTGAAATTTCAGAATATTTCTGACGTCCACCGGTTGGCTGACGTCTTCCAACCCATGAAGCCAATGAAACTATGGTATCCTCAATGTTGTGAGGCTGAAGGTAGTGGGGAGACGAAGACGATGTGAAGAGGAAGGTGGGGCAGTATCAAGCCATTCAGACCTGGTTAACCAAACACGGCTAAATCCACTTCAAGCAACGCTTCAATTCTGAATGGTGGTCTTTCACCAGAGCGATACTGCGAGGTCTTTCCACTCTGGAACGTTCCGCGAATACACTGAATATTATTTTTATTGAAATAACTGTTTAATAAAGCTTAAAGAAGTTGTTAAATATAGAAACGAAAGTGTTCATGATTTTGATAAATCCCGACGTGCTCAAATAAATATTATTCGATTAATTTGTGTTATTTCAAATTTTATTAATTTAAAATAATGTATAGCGTATTTGCGGTACGTTCCACAGTGGAAGATACTTCAACTATCGCTCTAGTGTTAGACCACCATTCAGAATGAAACGTTGTTTTAAATAGCTTTTTCTATGTTTAGTGACTGGTCTGAATAGCCAGACAAGTTCCCCACCCTCCTCTCCCCATCTCTTTCACCTCTTCACTACCTTCAGCCTCACAATATACCCTAATTGGTGATGCTATAGTCTCACTGGCTCCAGACGGGAGCAGTAGGGAATATTGCGAGTTATTCACATAAACATAAATAGAAAAAATTGTTTGTCTGTAAAGTCATATAATAACGATGGAGTGGAAGATAGATAGATGTGTCACAAGCCGAACGCTTAGGCCGACCGCTTGTTCCGCGCTCTCGCTTGCACGCTCGGCTCAGGCGGAACGTGACACTGAGTCATGCTTTTTCGTGAGTGCAGCCGGCGTTCATCGATTTATAAGACGTTATCACGTCAAAAAAATTGGTTGTCTGTGAAGTCAATTTACAGACGATAATTTTACGTAATAATAACGTCATAAGAAAACTTTTACGTAAAATGTTACAGTCACAAGCCGAACGCTTAGGCCGATCATGCCTCTCTATCGGTTGTTCCGCGCTCTCACTTGCACGCTCGGCTCAGGCGGAACGTGACAATGAGTCATGCTTTTTCGTGAGTGCAACCGGCGTTCATTGATTTATAAGACAAAAAATATTGACGCCGAGACCACGAGATACAAACTACGACATCGCTGAGAATTGTGAAGACGTATGCAAATAATTGACATTTTATGATTCATGTGTTGCAAGAATTCGATGAATCACCTCGATGCGCGAGTATAAAGTTTGGAATAAACAACTCGTGAAGAACATCATCTGACCGAGCGATGGGTACATACTTACTGTCTGCGTACTTACTTGCAAGTTAAATAGTTCGTCAATATTGTGATTAAAAATACTTTATCGTACGATGTAGACGAGGAAAAACTTATTATTCCACAAATCATTTTTACGGTTTTCCCATAAATAATTCTGAAGTGAAAACGTTTTTAGCACCGTTATGATTTGAAACTCGATGAAACGGAAACGAGCGACACTAAAAAGAGACAAACACACATACTATCTACGCGCATACGTTCCTCTAGGGTCTACTATTCGTTTTTCGACCGATTTCTTACATATCTCCCTTAAACATTTGAAGTTTTTAAGCTCTTAAAAAAATATATGTTATTTTTGAAGATAATATCTAGATACGTTCCACGCCGAAACGCAAATTATATGAAATTCCCTCGATAGAAAAAAATCGCAAAGTATGCTTCGAAAATTATTTTAAACAAGTCTATTTCTTTTATTTTACAAGTTATATTTGTGAAAAAATTCACAATGTTTCTTCGAACGATACTTAAGATACGTTCCACGAGATTTTTGCTCTATTTTAAACGAGTCATGTTTTATTAAGCTTTTTCGCAATTTTCGTTGCTATTCTACGACTAACCATATTAGCGCGCTCTGTCCAACACTCGTAATTACATATCTCTCCATCTTCTTTTTTTCAGCGCTGTGTTCACGAATAGTAGACCCTTAAGCAACTTTGCCATCAATATATATATATATATATTTTTTTTTTAAAAGAAAGACACACATTCTCGGGTTACGAATAACCCAACAATGTTTGAAAATCTCCTACTACCACCACAGAAAGCCGAAAATATTGCTTGTGTTGTAACGGAGGACTTAGCCAGTCGAGGAATCGAACACGGGACGCCCGAGTGGGACCCAAACGCGATGCCCACTCAACCACTAACTGGTCTATATTCCTAACATATGTACCTACATCGATAAAATTTAAAAAAAAATACAGTAAAAATAAGATATTTTTCACATACCACATGAACAAACAACGTTCGTGAGCGACCTGTAGTCATGTTCAGGGAACTAAATCTAGCAATCTAGCAAAGATATTTAAATAAAATGTGCTAACTAATATATCTAATATAAGTCTTAGATGTAAGTCACTAGTTATAATTTTAAATGTTAGTGGTAAGTCTATCATATTAATTTTATTTTATTATATATTTATATGTACAGCGCCCTTGAGATGATTTTTCATAAAAATGGCGCTTTATAAATAAGCCAAATATTATTATTTATTATTATCGGCAGTTTTTACTGTGTGGTATTCTTCTTCCTAGTGACGCCGATATTGTTAACCAATACTACTGCACACATTAAGAAAATCAAACTATTCAAACTAGGACCTTTAGACCGTGGTCCGCCGACAGTTGGGCGGTCATCATAGCATATCTCTTATATTATATTATTACATATCTCTATATTTCAATATCTTTGGTATCTAGCAATAGGGTGTCTTATAAAAGGTGGAACAGCTTCTCCAGATAACAAACTGGAAGTTAGCCGCTGAGGACAGGAGGAGTTGGAGGCGAATGTTGCGGGAGGCCAAGGTTCGATATGGGCTGTAGCGCCATCGGAGAGAGAGAGAGATAAAAGGTGGATAGATAAAGGTTTTGTCGATAATGTCGGTAACTTATCTAGATCGCCAACGAACAAACTACAGTTCCCAACGACAAAGTGTTCTTAATTTATCGACATGAACTTTTGTTTGTATGTTAGAGCGATCTACAGTCACGCTCGGGAACTATGACAAGTTATCGACATTGTCGATAAATCCTTTATCGATCGACTGTGCCAGATAACGATATTTGTGCTTAATCTACAAAGTCCTTTATGTAAGAAGCTTGGCTGATTTAGTAGTTGGCAACCTCTGACGACAATTTACTCTGACACAAATAATCTCAAAATCCATGTTATGTATTTGTGCTACTTTCTATACTCCCTCTGGTTCCGAAAGTCCGAGATTTCTAAAACGACACATTTCTCGATTTTTTGTGTATTTTTTCATGTCTCTGATATCCGAATTTACCTAAAACAATGGTGGATAACGTAAATATTATGTCAATTGTCCTTATCAATTGTATTACTGTGCGCGATAATACTGATAACTTGTGATAACAAACCGATAATGATTTTTCTCTGATAACCCGATAAAGCTGACAAGTAAAAGAGATAACATCATATTTTACTCCTATTATTATCAACTAACGAACTAACTAAGATCATCATCATCAATCATTATCAAACAGTATTAATAGCCTTGCGTCTGCGCGGTTGAATTTTAAGAACCCGGCTTCGAGCGCGTGTCTGACGCCGCGCCGTACGCGCCGCGCCGTACGCGCCGCGCCACATAAACATATGTGTACGTGAAGTTTCAAACAACGTTTCAACAACGTTTTAATTCGGTTTCGAATTCAATAATTCGTCAAAGGATGGCGCCACTTACGTTAGCAGATCGCATGAAGACGTCCCCCTGGCAGGTTTAAGTACTACGGATTTATGAATTTGAGCATCTCACCTGATATGGAAAGATTGACGGTAATACTTAGAGTTTTGAAAAAATAGTATTATGCAGCTATATATATTACATATGACGTCATTGCCAGTCGCGGTTACTTTGTCCCGGTGACTGCTATCACTGGATCATAGTGGATCCGAGGAACCGGCTATTTTTAAAACCAGTTCCTATCGGATTTATAAAATGGTCACCATCAAAACTGGGCGAAACCGAACAAAAAAGGGAGCGGGTTTTTAGCCGCTAGTCTCTTATTATTACCCTTTTTTAATGTTTGGCTAAATAAAGTAGGAGAAAGTGCAACAATGGCATAATAACCCAAAAAATAATCACGATAAAACCTTAGGCCTTGAAAATTTCAAATTATATCGAACATAATACCTACACAGATTTTTTCTGTTTACCCATTTATCATTATGAATAAAAAATATAAAAATAGTTACGTTGACTTTGAAATTCAAGGCATAATAAGATGTGTAAATTCCATTACTCCTGAGCTCATTGTTTATGATGTTTTGATTTGAACCCAATGAGGTCATAAACGTATATAAACTTCGTATAATGCTTAGTTCACACTGAGCTATATATCTGCGAGCAGATATCTGTTGATTCGCGAGCGCTTATCTTTTGTCCTTTCACACGAGGCTATCAAATATTTCTTCCTGTGGTAGGAGAGGGGGTCAGTCGAATTAGGGAGCGGCAACGGAATGCATATTTTTTGTACTGAAATCTGTCAACTTGACATCTGTCAACTTGAAATCTGTCAACTTGTCATCCACGTGTTTAGGCAGCTCCGTAATTACAATGACCCCCTCTCCTGTTTTAGTCGGAGAAGGGGAGAGTTATCTTCTGGGATATCGCGTCTGGAGCGGTTACGTCTGAGATGTGTATTGTCTATGATTGATCTGCGCTTAAAAACGCTTAGGTGTGAACGGTCTGAAGGGATTGTATGGAGAGCGTTATTTGGCGTGCTATGATCTTTTATATTTGATAGCGTAGTGTGAACCAGCTCTAAACGTTATTGTTTGAATCACTTTTTATTTCTCCAAGATCGAATAGAAAAAATTGATCGCATCTTAGATGGAATTAAGTTAATTGGTCGCGTATACGATTTGTTTCAGTTTTAAGAGCTTCGTTAGTTAATAGTTAATTCATTAATAAGCCAGTTATTTTGCACAACGAACGAAATTATGCAAAAGGATTTGTATATTGATCTGGCCGCGCTTAAATATCAACCGTCGTCGTTCGGAATATCTCTTATCAATTGTTGACCGTGCTCGTAAATATTAATTGATAACTGACTATAGATTTATTTATTTGAACACGCCCAATTAGGGTTTTTACAAATGATAAAATTAAAAATACATTTGATATAATCAAATAATTAAAGAAATAACACAATTAAAATGAGTACCAAGTATAAAAATTTTAACTTAAAAACAACAAACAGAGTAAAATATAGGGTGCACATTCGTATAAATTTCGATACATATTGAAAATTTATAAACATTTCAAAGCTATCAAGATAGTCATACAGATTTAATAACAATGTTTTCATAGGCTGATAGACATTTAGTACCGTTGGTGTTCATGTAATATTTATTCTCTGCACTGTGCAGTCGGTTCATTACTGAGTTTATTTCTGAATTGGTACCTGAATTGTTACAATGGTAAGGTACCTTCTGACGAACCGTTCTACTAGGCACATGAAAGTTAATCGGTGATATATTTAGTCAATTTCGTATTGATATAGGGTTTTATCGATCGTCCGTGCTAGATCTCCTGGTGCACGAATATAAATGAGGTTTATTTTAATCTCTGGAAAAGATGCTGAAGAGAATATTCTCACTTGAGATTGAAACCGAAAGTTGGCATCTAAGCATTTTAGTGAGTAAAAATCTCGATGATCGTAAGCCCGGTCGCGACTTCATTATGTTAATAGACTGCGGAGTGTTTGTATGACCCTGCTGCCGAGAGCATCATTGTAACCTCTCCCTCTGGTATACACGTCGGTTATGGAAAGGAGGGAGAGCTACAGCGGAGCTATCAGCGGTATGCCAGTCGCGTTTCATTGCTCTATAAAAAGAACTCATGGCGTCAACATCGGTTAACGCCCAGCCGTCGGATTTTAAGGCTACAAGGGAACCACACTGTTAAAATGTTAATAGTATTACTCGCGGTTTTATGAGGAGAGATGTGGGAAGTGTCCCCTTTTGATGAGTTTAACCTGTTATTCGTGATGTAAAGTGATACACTTTGTTTATGGCCACGTAAATAAGTTTACTTTTATTTTGTATTACCTTTTCAAATATCTAATTTTTAATTAAAGCATTTCATTTGGTAGTAAAATAATATACTCATGGCATTCCCAAAGTGATGTGAGGCTGAAGGAGTGGGGAGGTGAAGCAAATGAGAAAGAAGAAGGTTTGGACGTACCGGGGTATTCAGAATGTCACCAAACATGGCTAAAGTCATTAAAGCAACGTTTCACATATCATCAACCATACCGATAGTAAAGAATAACAAAACGGGTACTGCAAAACCATACAAAGTGCAGTGTTATTTATATTGTGTCCTCTGAGCGTATAAAGTAGTATTAGTTAGTACAATAGCCTTGAAGTGATATTTCACAAGAACGGCTAACTAACTAACTAACCATCATGCCGTTTCCTGCAGACCCTCTTCGTCTCATTCACATTTATACATCGTCTCATACACACTCTTCTATTATTCTGACTCTTGACATGGCCCGATTCAAGTATCTGATTCACTTCTACGTGCCCTGTTTTCCTAGGGCGTCCCCGACTTCTTCCTCCATTCACATTTGCGTCATATGTTCTTCTTGCACTACTTTCTCGGTCATGCGCTATACGTGCCCAAACCATCTGAGGGTCCTTTCTTTAAATCACTCTTTTCAGCAAGAATCACGCTTATATCAGCCTTGCATTCTTTGCAGATCTCCACATTTCAAACGATTATACAATTTTACCACACGCACGCCTCAGGAATCTCATTTCAATAGCTAACTAACTAACTAACCATCACGCCGTTTCTCCGCAGGGGTAGGCAGAGAGGACGAAACGCCAAACAACTCGGTCCTGGCAAACACTCTTTGCTTCACTCACATTCATCGTCTCATAAATACTCTTCTATTATTCTGACTCTTGACATGGCCCGACTCAAGAATCTGATTCACTTCTACGTGCCGTGTTTTCCTAGGGCGTCCCCGACTTCTTCTACCATTCACATTTGCGTCATAATATGTTCTTCTTGCACTACTTTCTCGGTCATTCGCAATACGTGCCCAAACCATCTGAGGGTCCCTTTGTTTAAATCACTCTTTAAGAATCACGCTTATATCAGCCTTGCATTCTTTGCAGATCTTCACATTTCTCAAACGATTATACATTTTTACCACACGTACGCCTCAGGAATATCATCTCAATAGCATTAAATCTGCAATAGGATCATTCCTCTGCCAGATCCATGCCTCACTGCCATACATCACGAAAGGTACCAGCATTCCATTGTGGACTGCTAGCTTCGCTTCTTTTAACAGTTTTTTAATGAATGACGCTGTATAAATTCTCCAAATTTATTATTACTCACTCCTATGGGGCCACTTTGGCATCCTAATATTGATCAGTCATTCAAGAGATCTTTTGCAGCTTCCGCCAATTCTATTCTAACACCATCTGTACAAGTCATATTCAAACACAATAGTAAAAAGATGCCTTGCTAAAGAAGCAACTGAAATAACTCGACTATTTTTATGACATATTTTAGCCGTCGAGCAAATTTCTTCTGTCGGTTACAACAGCAGAGAAATAATTAAAACGGTTCATTTCAAATTAGTCTTGATTTACTGATAAAGTGTTCATGATTTATTCCTTTTTATTAAAGTGCAAAGTTACATTGTCCGGTCTTGAATGGCAGATAAGAATGGGCTAATTTGATGCTCTGATTTCATACAATGAATTGAATGATATGCATCGCCGTCATTCAGAAAATATGTCATCACGTATGACTTCACTTCTATTATTTTGCGAATAATAAATAGCCACAACAGTCATCTCTAGCCATGGCCGAACACAGGTAATATCAAGTCCTATAATTTGATGAACATGAATAATAGTCCAAATTTTACGAAATATTGTTGTTCTTAGATTCTCCAAGGATTCTACGTTTGACTTAATAAAATGTCACTAAAAAGGGCATAAATTAAGATTAAAGGAAAGATATCAAACATTAAGCAGTGTTAATCTCAAACGACCTCTCAGATAAGTATAACTCTGTTTATTTTCTGCCTGTATTATTAGTGATTGATGTACCGGTAGATAGATGCACTGTTAGCAAAAAATTTTACTCTAGTTTGTTTAGTCTGCAATAATAATATTAATAAGCTATAAAACTATACTAACAAACAGAATAATTAGTCACAATAGACCCGATATAGTTTTAATAATAATAATAATAATAATTGGACAATTTATAGAGCGCCGTTTTTGTGAAAAATCACCTCAAGGGCGCTTAAACATTTACATGAAAAAATTTAAAAAAATAACTTATATCATTGATGTCGCTATTCCAAATTCCTGTAATATTCAAAAATCTGTTTCTGAAAAAATTAGAAAATATACAGATTTAGGAAATGAGATTAAAAGAATTTGGCATTCTCAGACTATAAAAATATTACCATTTGTTATTTCGGCTACTGGCATTATACCTAGCTCTCTCATTAAACATTTAAGCTTATTAGATTTGTCAAAGAATCTATATATAAAAATGCAAAAATCAGTCATATTAAATACATGTAAGATTACAAAAGATTTTTCAAATATTTATGTTGAGGGATCAGTAGGATTTATCGGTCCAGTTAGGAGTTCTGTCGAGCCGAACCCTCTGATATGAAAATATCTGGAGTCGGTGAATTATTTTCCCATTTGTTCTCTGGTAGGTTGACATGTTGTTCTTGTATTGTTTTGTATTTATTATACTTATACAGTGCAATTGCATAGCGTGGATTGACTAGATGATCATTTGTGGAAAAGTGTGTGGAAGGGTTTAGTTTTTCCTGTGGGGAAAATTTAACCCGGCCATAAAATCAAAAGATATTTGAATGATTTGTATAGCGCCGTTTTCGTGAAAAATCACCTCAAGGGAGCTGAACAAATTTACAATATATTTCTACAATCTTACTTCTAACCACGAACCAGACAAAACATCATAACAACTAATGCTAAAATATTGCATCCACCGGTTCTTCGATCACTGATACAAAACTATACATGCATTTGACCAAGGACCGCTATCCTGCGAAAAAATGTACATTTCTTATTTATACTCACTACAGGCAGAAAATGTACAGAACCAATCTACCTGGCCTGGAGAACACATTTTATTCACGTAGTTTAAGAAGTAAGATAGCATTTCAGAAATATATTATAAATATGTACAAAGCCCTTGAGGTGATTTCTCACATACACGGCGCTATAAAAATCATCCAAATATTGTTATTATGATTAATAATATTTTGCAGGTACGAGTAACAATTCTTTACAGTCGCTCATCTCTTCTTACATATTTTTCAAAATCTTAATAAATTTACCACCATTTAGCACGTAAGTACCTACCCCATAGTAAAATTTTATATACTTAGAAATAATTTTTGCATTTGATTTTGTAAAAACCCACTGGCTCTAAAGTGTTGTGATTTTTTATAAAGTTTGTTGGCGGTATTTATACAATGCAAAGCTCAAACATACATTATACCTTGAAAGCTCTAAACCTGCTGTAGGGAACACTGTGATACCTGAAATAAAAATTTTGGGGTTGCGTTCGCATTTAAAATATAAACTTTACTTTTACCAGTCATCTTCTCATAAACGTAATATCAACGATAATGGAGGGTAGTAAATGTAAAATCATTTAATGTCTAGTAAATGTTTTGAATATAGTGTCTTCTGCTTGCAAAGTCGTATTTTCTCCAAACATAAACTTTTTAAAAGTGTGTTTATCAGAAGTAACCTGCCAGGTATCTTTTCTGTGGTGACCGGACAACTCGGAATGAAACCACCCCAGAACCATCTCAGAAAAGTCATTTAGAGTGAAGAAAAAATTATAAAAAAATTGGTTAAATAGGTTACGTTAGGTTGGGGTTATCGGCTATTTTAAAATATTTTTTTTTCATAGCTTTTAATGACTTTTAAAAGAGGTGTTGAGTTGACTTTATTATCAGTTGGCATGGAATCCTTTTCTGTATCTGTTTGTAAATAATCAAATTAGATGAAGCCTTAAAACTCAGAATAAACTGTAAAGCGCTGTTGAGGTGATTTTTCACGAAAAGGACGCTCTATAAATTATCCAATTATTATTATTATCATGTGTTCATCACTGGATTACAAAAGTGCTAGTATGAGATGAGTGATTGAAAACTCAATATACTATGGGACGTACTTGACTTACGTCAGTTATTCCTGATTTTATTATATTATTTGGAGTAAAAAAGGTAAATAAAATTTTGGTATCCGGTGACATTATGATATTTTTTTCAACTTAAAACGTAAAAAAAACCAGTAGGTATTGGACAGTTAAGGGTGTGGTGAGGGGTTGGGCGGTTACTCGGCTGAGTGATCAGTGATCAGTAATGACGTGTGTGCAAGTACCATTGAATCATACAATTTTCGGTCTCCTTGGTCGAAGGGTAAGGCTCTCGACTAGCAATGCGGACATCGCGTAAATTAAAATTTTATTTGATCAATTTGTGTTACTTCACAATTAATTAATTTAAAATAAAATATTGAATGTTAGCGGCACGTTCTCGAGTGGAAAACACTCTCAGTATCGCCCTGGCGTAAGGCAGCCATTCAGAATTTAAATGTTGCTTGAAATAATTTTATCCGTGTTTGGTGACTAGATCTGGATAGTCGCAATTTCTCCACATGATTACATTATACAATACTAGCCTACTTCGCTTAGTAGGTACTTATTATCTGTAAGAAACATAAATGTAACAATATTGTTCTTTTAATACCTATATTCCTTTATGTTATTTTATTATTTTATAAAATTACCTACTAGCAGATCCGGCCATAGTTGCTGTGGCTAACGAAACACAACGCCATTACCCAACCCTTATAACCAACGCCATCTGTTAATTTGCATACATATAAAATCCAAACCGCTCGCCTGCCAGTCCGCTCCCTTTATTTATATATTTCAACCAATTTACACAAATATGACAAATTATATACCTAAAAACCTTCCTCATTAATCACTCTATCTAATAGTGAAAACTGCATGAAAATCCGTTGCCTAGTTTAAAAGATCTAAGCGTACAGACAACGGGAGCGACTTCATTTTATACTATGTAAAGACTAACTTCAACACAGACATGTCCTAGTGAGGTTGAAAATTGAATTGTAAACAGTAATACCTACCACGTAAAGAAACAATAAATAAATAAATAAAAAATAAATACTGTGGATACACACTTTTAGTGCATCTTACATCAACTTAAAAAGTATTTAACCAGAAGCCGACACACATGTTGCTACAACATGTTGCGCTGACATGCAGTACGCAGAGCCATCTACCGAAAAACTTCAGGAATGCTGCGGAGGAATTTGAGCATTGGGCGATAACGAGGCAGACGGTAGTCGTATCACTACGATTTCTTTAACGGGCAACTACTGAATTATATAATGTTATTAATTGGGCATGTAACTTACTAACCAGGCGAGCTGTGCATTTCTGAAATGTTAAAAGCAGTTAGAAATTAATCTTGAGCCGTAATACTAATATTGTCAAATATTCATTTAATGCATGCTTTTACAATGTTCATTCACCCCTCAGGCCTCGAGCCTATTTTGTCGGAAGTTCAAAAATCTCGTGGAGAACTTCTAAAATAGCATTTAAAGAAATACTGTGCATTTTTTCATGCATATAACTTTTAAAATAAGTGAAAAAAACTTGTTTATAATAATTTTCGGAGCATTCTATGCGATTTTTTGTTTCGAGGGAATTTCACGTAATTTGCGTTTCGGCGTGGGGAACGTCTAAATAGTATCTTCAAAAATAAAATATATTTTTTTAAGAGCTTTAAAACTTGAAATGTTTAAGAAAAATATGTAATAAATCGATATAAATTCTGGATGCGGCGGGTTTACTTGGATTTGAAGCCAAAATAGCCAACTCAACAGAAGCTACATCAAAAAATGTCTAGTACCTATATTTGATCATTTATTTATTTTTGTTTCAAGTTTTGTAATATAGGCATTAAATAATTCAATTTTACATATTTTTAGAATGAGCTCTGACATTTGAAATTATTCCTATCTTATCTACGACGTTAACATTATAAAAAATATTTTTTTTGCTTATGTACGACAAATTTGTGTTCCAAAGAAAATCGGTCATTTGTAACTAAATGTTTTTTCAAATGCTTTTTCGATAATTTCCGTTTTTTTTTTTATTTTATACTTCACCAATTTTGCACAGTAAATTATTTTAAAATAATAATTATTAACTCACAAATAATTGCCAAAATTACTTTCAAAATCATGAAAAATTGAATTCTTTAAAATACTTAATTTTATAATTTAAAACACTAATAAATAAAGAAGCACATATTTGCTACAACTTTTGATAAAAAAAAGTGCAGTTCACATGCCGTAGAAGTGAAACCCTTAAAAAACTAGAGTAGACAACAGTGGGAAGGATACGAAGCACCGCACAAAGAGGATACCAACAGGCTACGAAGCATGGCACAAAGAGAAGACCGATTACACTACCTCTTTCTCTCGCAGGTCAAATCCTACAGATGTACTGGTTTGTCTCTTTTTAGTGTCGCTATTTTTCGTTTCATCTAGTTTCAAATCACAAAGGTGCTAAAGAAGTTTTCACTTCAATAATGTTTCAATTTGGTCTGTTATTTTGGCCATAAATCCAAATTTAGATGTTTTGTGAGAAAGGCCGCGCGGGCGCATCTGATATACTTATGTGGAACGTTTATGCGACCGTTTTCAGCCCATTTCATAAAAATTTAAATTTTGATTTGAGGTCAAAATACCCAACCAAACTGAAAAATTATTTTTGTAATCAAAAAGTATATCATATATCTAGTACGGATGTGAGCTACTTTATTTATTTTTGTTTTAAATTATGATATAGGCCATTCAATATTTTAGTATTTCATGATTTTAGAGGCAACTTGGGCAATTATTTGTGTGTAAATGGAAAACAACAAAAAAATAATTTTAATACATTTATCTAAAAATCACAATGAAAAATAAAGTTAAAAAATTAGACACCGTTAAAAATGCATCCTTTGGGTAATAATATAAATATATAAATGACAAATTTTTGTTCTACCGTAAATGGGTAATTTGTATTTTAAC
This sequence comes from Glyphotaelius pellucidus, assembly GCA_936435175.1. Classification (NCBI taxonomy): domain Eukaryota; kingdom Metazoa; phylum Arthropoda; class Insecta; order Trichoptera; family Limnephilidae; genus Glyphotaelius; species Glyphotaelius pellucidus. The sequence continues at coordinate 5,690,165 of OW386548.1, read as the reverse complement.
TCTACACCTATCAAAATGATTTTTTTAATTAATTTTTATTTTATATTTCATCATACTTTTATAGTACTCACAAATAGTTGTCCAAATTGCCTTTAAAATCATGAAACATTAAAATCTTTAAAGACCTATATCTTATAATTTAAAGCAAAAATAAATAAAATAGCTCACATCCGTACTAGATATTTGATATTTCTGTTGATTACAAAAATAATGTTTCATTTTGGTTGGGTATTTTGATCTCAAATCCAGAATTAAGATTTATTTGAAACTGGCCGAAATTGGCGGCGCATGCGCTCCTCTTAATCGTACCAATTATTCACCAAATTTCTGAATTTTGTTGACTAGCAAAGATTTGAGATTTTTTTGCATTGTCATGATTTAGGTCACTATCCCATCTGCCCTGATAATGGACACATAATGCTCTCCGAAACGTTGACTAAAGAAGGGGGTAACACAATATGGCAAAGTGACCAAAAATAAAGCACGATAAGAATAAGAATTATCAGTTATATCAGACTCCACAAAAAATTGAGATAAGATGATTGGGATTTAAATATTAGACTATTCTGAAAATCTTCTACAGATTATAATCTGAATAGTGCCCAGTGTAGCTATAACTATAACTATACAGGTAACATGGAGCTAACAGCATATCCCGCGCGGTGCTTCTCGGAACATCCTAATTAATTTGCTTAACAGCTCGCATTTTCCAGGAAGCTCACGGAATGGTAACCAGCGCGGTATTATATGATATTATCACAAGGAAAAACTGGATAATGATGTCGATTAGATAAAATTAAATGGTTTCTTTATGTTGATACAGCTTTATTCCGGAAACTTTTGAACGATAATAATTTAATTGATTTATTGTATTTAATTCGTAGATCTCAAAATAAAATAAAAATATCGTTAAATAATTTACAATTTAGCAAATAAAAAAAAATTTATAAGTTCTATCAGAATTTAATTTTAACATCATTAACCCTTAGAATCTATTTGACACAAATAGGGGTCAACTCATGTAGGCCTCGTAGAAATGGTTATATCTCCGTTAGGAGGTATTTCACCATCCTCCTGACAGCTTATCCATACGGTAACAAATATTAATTAATAAACAAATAAATACTTCCAACAGGTAAAAAAAACTCGGCTAACTAATCCTATATAGCCACTATTAATAGGTTCCAAGTACCGAATAGTAAACCCAGACTTTTTGAAAAGATAAATTGTGCTTAATTAATCGAAAATGATCGTTATCGTATGGATAATCTATGAGAAGGATGGTGAAACACCCCCTTACCATCATAGTCAGAAATATGATATAATTGGTGTTAGAAGCAGAAAAGACCACGCTTTATACAAAAACGAAATATTATTACCAAATACAAAAACTAACAACAAAATAAGTAAAATGTGCAACTTTAAGTTTCGAATTGCATTTTGAAATATTTTTTTGAAACTTTCGGAATTTTTTATAAATTATTTTTACTTCATTTAACGAAATTGGAAAGTGTATTTTATTACCTTATTAAAACAGTCTTTAGTTTCCGAATACGTTCAGAAATATTCCGTTTATTTGGATTTTATTGTTAAGTGGAATTATTTTGACCATCTGAAATGATACGGTAGAGGCCTTAAGAAAAAATTGTTTTTTTTACATTAACCTCATACAGGAGGCAAAATAATTTTCCTCAGGGCCTTTGTCATATTTGGAGATGCTGTGTGCGAAAGGTCTTTTTAAAGAAAAGAAGGAGAGGAAGTTCTGGGAATGAAAAAGGTGACTGGGGTGAGTAGGATTCTAAGGGTCAGTGTGTCCAGCAGTGAGGGACGTGCAAACCCATCCCTCCGGCTGCGGTGCTAGTAGATGGGTCGAGAAGCCAGCTGGAGAGGTCGAAGAGACAATTTTAATGTTCTTAGTGTGCCTTTTATCGCCACCAATACAGGTAATTGGCATAAAAATCGCTTGGCAGCCGAAATCTAGAAACGCTCAATTTCAAGTGCTAAAGTGGTTCATAGGAAAGAAAAAAAGAAAAAAATAAATTTCATTTTCTAGGGAAACTGTTACAAATAATCGTAGACATAATATTGTTTTATTTTTAAGTTGTTTCTATAATGCGTTCACACATTTCTAATGAAAAAAATCATGTTTAGTAGTTTACACGCTCATATTTAAAAAAAATACCTAATTAACATTTTTATTTTCCACTCAAGCGAAACGATATAATAAGCATTTATGTATGCAACACATATTATTAGGTATTCTTTCTGTAAACTGATTCCCAACAAAGATTAATCTAAAATAGTGATTTCACGTTGATCTTTGCCTTAAATACGCCTCCCAAAATAAATGTAAATGTCATCACATCCCAACAATCTCACTGAATATTAAATTTTAAGACATCAATAAGAACTACTTAACAGGAAAAAATCAACTTAAAATGAGTAAAACCAAAAAGCTAAATGCTTGCCATAAAAGATAAGTGTTCCCCTTTGCTCCCTCCATCAATTTACGAGATATAATCTTGGGGTTTTTATTGGATTTTTCAACATTCATGCAGTAAAAATGCAGGTCGGTGTCACGGTGCAGCGTCTGTCACTACACGTGTTCCCTGCCGATCCCCCCCCCCCCCCACATCCCCTCCTCAATCCGCTTCACGCCACACGACCGCACCCTTCTTCTCACTACTGCTTGCACTCTTACGTCGCATTTCAGATGCTTTCAAATGTGAATTGATTATCAATACCGATCTGAAATTTTTAAACATGTATCTAGTATCAGAACACATCTGTTTGAAGCAAATACAGTGCTGTAAAAGGGAACTCTGGACTCACGAATTTTTCACATCCTTTCTGGCTGGAATTTATAGAATTATAACTCTTTTCAGCTCGCAGTGTAATCAATCGTGAGCTATGGAAATGTGAACTGTTGTTTTAATTGTTAAAAATACTATTTTTTGGTTGTAACGTTAGGAAAAACAACGACACCAAAACGCACGTATTATTTTATTTTGTGAAGTTCAGGCAGAACTAAAAAAAGGATTCGTCCCTATGAAATTTTTTAATTGGTTTACATAAACGCTTATCAAAAAACGCTCGATCATAACAAAGGCAGAGGTGTGTTCTACTCGCAGTATTTAATGAATACATCTGTAATAAAGGTTTCTAAGCTATCAAATTTTCAAATCAAAAGCACATGATTTTGTATCACTTCGAATTAAACGTTATTGCAGTATCGACGGCAAATGAGAAAATATTTCGAATTGCTTTTGTCAATTTTAAATTTCCTTTATATACACTAGAAAGAATAGAGGTCCCAATACAGTTCCTTGTGTGACACCGTGATTAACAAGATCACAATTGCTCAAGCTTGCTCCAATTCTGTGTTGTTGACGATTTAGTATGAAGTTTTGTAGTAACATGAGACCTTATACAAAATTCCAATATTGGATAAATTGAAAAGATTTCCGTGGTTAACGACTTTTTTAGGCCAATAAAAATTGTTAAAGTTTTGGTGTTTAAATAAAGGCTATAATACATTATTTTGGTTAATTTAAATGTAGCGTCATTAGTACTGAATTTATTTCTTAAACATTGTTTGAAAAATGTTTAAGAAATAAGGTTGACAGGCCCTGCAGTTGGCGCGTTAAGCGAGCAGCCTAGTCGAAGTCGGTCTCGGCCCCAAGGAACAATGGTCTTATGGAATTTGTATGGGGGACCACATGCCAGATTTTTTTCGCCCTTCCATCAATCCCCATAGAAATAGAACGCCGCTCGCCTCTTCTCATTTCTCTAACTTGTCACTAATCTCTCTACTTATTCATCGCATCTCTTCTTCCATTTCTCATCTACAAGCTTGTTTTACAATGTGACGCACACGTTTATAATATTTGTAAATAAATGTTGGTTGGATAAACCCTTCTAATCTAAAGTATTTTATGAGAATTTTAACTAATGTAGTATACGCTGATAAACGTAACTAACTAACTAACTAACCATCACGCCGTTTCCCCGCAGGGGTAGGCAGAGAGGACGGACCGCCAAACAAATCGATCTTGGCACACACTCCTTGCTTCGTTCACATTCATATATCGTCTCATACATGCTCTTCTATTTTTCTGACTCTTGACATCGCCCGACTCAAGTTTCTGATTCACTTGGTCGTGCCATGTCTTCCTCGGTCGTCCCCGACTTCGTCTACCATTCACATTTGCGTCATTTATTCTCCTTACACTCCTTTCCTCATTCATTTGCTCTACATGCCCAAACCATCTGAGCGTCCCTTTCTTAATCTTATTCATTACGCTTACATCAGCCTTGCATTCTTTGCGGATCTCCACATTTCTCACACGATCATACATGGTTTTACCACACATACGTCACAGGGATCTCATTTCTACAGTATTCAGTTTACTTTCATCCTTTCTCTGCCAGTTCCATGCCTCACTGCCATACATCAGGGTAGGTACCAGCACTCCATTATGAGCTTCGCTTCTTTTGACAATTTTTGTTGCCGCCAACGGCGTTCAGTCCTCCATTAATGGAGTTACCGGCATTCACCCTTCTTTCGATATTTCTTTCAGTCTTCCCATCTCTCGTCAACATACTTCCCAAATACACAAACTCATCCACCTGCTCCAAGTATTCGTCATTCACGTCTCATAAAAGTCCCTGCAGAATTGAATGAAAACGAAAAAAGAAAATAGTTTGAAAAGTTATTCCCTTAATTGGTGTAAACTGGTCTTAATAAAAGTGGTTTATATAACTGTTGACGGTTTTTTCCCAAAATGTTTCATCTGAATCGTTTCAAAGTGATATTTTATAGGTAAGTTCCGACAATCTAGAAACAAATTTATTTTATTTATTTAAAGAATCAGTAATGTTTGGGTACCACCGTCACGTGTTCAAGTCCTCTATCACGACTCAAGCAACATTTTCGGCTTACTGTGGTGGTAGTAGATTTTCAAACATTGTTGGGTTATTCGTAACCCGGGAATGTTTGTCTTTCTTTTAAAAACAATTTAATTTAATCAATAAACACACGCAGTTCACAAGCGGTATAAGTGAAACCTTCAAAAAATTAAAGTAGACAAGAGTGGGGAGGCTACGAAGCACCGCACAAATATTATAGATTATTCTAACTCATTCTCACGCAGGCTAAATCCTATAGATATACACGTATGTGTTTGTCTCTTTTTAGTGACGCTTTTTCGTATGCTATTAAAAACAATTTTTTACAATGGGCTGTACAACAGTACAAGGATATGATTAGAATGTATTTTGGTATATGTGATTCATTACTCGATGAGAACAGATGAGGTGTAAGCATAGATATATCAATAGGTGTAAGGCTTCGAATAATGTTCATCCAATAAGAAAAGTGTGAGTAGGATATATATTACTTATGGTGAAATTTTCAGAATGAAGTCAACTCAGAACCTCGTTTGAAAGGTACATTAAACGTGAAGTAAAAAAAAAATAAAAAATAGGTTACGTTAGGTTAGGTTATGGGCTATTTAAAAATTGTGAGTTTACTTGATTCTGCGTTGGAATGGAACCATTAGGTATATTTTTATAGACAATGCAAGAGTATGTTTTTGCAAGAATTTTGACTGTACTAAAACGGGAATCCTCCTAGTTGGGCAGTCAAACTATTTTATAAATAATGTATAATAAATGTACCTAAATATATAATCTTATACAACATATATAAATAAAACAAATAAAAATTTAGCTCTCGCAGGTAGGCAATTTAAGGGTTTTATTGTCAAAAAAACATGAATTGAAATTAATATATTTTTTAATCAAATACTAATTATGGGAATTAATATTATTTAAAAAAAAATATGCGCCTACCTACGTTCTCGCTTCCTCGTGTTTTTAATCAAAAAGTTAGTGATAAACTTAATTATGTTAAGTAGCGTTCGCTATTTGCTGGCCAGAGGTGATAATAAAAAATAAGAATAGTCCCTTTCTTCCAAGATCTGCCCCATTAATCCATCCCATTTAGTTTTGATATAGATTCCTGAGGTTGGCACTTTGTAAGGGTGATTTAGGCCTTCCAATCATCCATCCTTATCCCTTCCGACACCATTCAAAGCGTTTATAACATTCATGTAGCACACATCTGAACATTAAGTTTATCCACTGAACAAAACATCCCTAGAAGTGCGCAATCTACTGGATTTGAAATTAAATTTATATCGTCGAGCTTTCGATTTCTAAGGGCCTCCGCTCATGGAGAAACTGAAAAACCTAGTTCTCAACGCAATTACAATCAACCTTCTTAACAAAATATAAGATATCTCTCTGACCTGACATGTCAAAACTTGATAGTTTGTGGACTACTACCGTGGCAACCTATCAACAATGCAACTGAAACGCCACTGCCGCGGCGACCAGTAGTGCTGGTTTTTCAGTTGCTTTGTTTTCAGCTGTGATGTTTTCAGTTGCATTGTTTTCAGTCGCATTGTTTTCAGTTGCATTGTTTTCAGTTGCGATGTTTTCAGTTGCATTGTTTTCAGTCGCGATGTTTTCAGTTGCATTGTTTTCAGTCGCGATGTTTTCAGTTGAATTGTTTTCAGTTGCGATGTTTTCAGTTGCATTGTTTTCAGTTGCGATGTTTTCAGTTGCATTGTTTTCAGTAGCGATGTTTTCAGTTACATTGTTTTCAGTTGCGATGTTTTCAGTTGCATTGTTTTCAGTTGCGATGTTTTCAGTTGCATTGTTTTCAGTCGCATTGTTTTCAGTTGCATTGTTTTCGGCGATATTTTCAGTTGCATTATTTTAAATTGCATTTTTGACAGGTTGCCATGGTAGCGGAAGTTTTGACATGTCAGATCAGAAAAATATCGATTTTGTCAAGGAGGTTAATTGCGATTGCGTTGAGAACTGTTTTATTCAGTTTCTCCGTGAGCGGAGGCCCTAAGACCCAATAAAACTCAGCGCAATATTAAATTGGTTGTGCGTTTTAAGAAAAAAATTCCATATTTAATTTTTTTAGTTAATTTCATCCGAAATATGATTGAATTGATCTTACTTCGGACACACATACACGTCAAAATTATACTTCTATCGGTTTCTCTTCAGTGAGTTTATCATACAAGCGTATTGGAGTAAGGGAGAAAAGGAAAAATACATGCGACACTCTGCATTCGTTTCAGCCGAGTATTGCGGGGAGAGAGGGACGCAGGATGGCAAACAGGGTGGTCGGAGGGTGAGGGGAGATTTAAGAGTTTAGGGGTGGAGCAACGTCAAACAACCCGTGCAATATTCAGGGGTGGACGGATGCAGGTAGGGGTGAAAATAAATTGATTTGAAAAACATCGTATTATTACTAAATATCTAGCGCAGACTCGTGAAAAATCCCGGATTTTTTTTTTTTTTTTTAATTTAACAGTCAGTAGCTAAGGGGCCATCCATAATTACGTCACACCTTAAGGGGAGGGGGAGGGGGAGGGGTGCAGAGAAGTGTGACATTGTGTGACAAGGCGTATGGGGGGTCATCAGCTTTGTGACGTCACATGCAGTTAGGATTACCAGATGACAAGAATATTCCTGACATGTCCGTCTGATTGTACGAATTTTCAAAACGAAAGAAAACAACAATGAAACTTCGTATTCTCCCACAGATATACCCATGGGTTTATCCATATTCCTCCCCGCACGCAGTGAATTTACAAAAATATCTCCGTATCCCGATTCGCCTCTCCCCGTAGAGATTGCATTCGATACAAAAACATCCCAACTCGCCCCCTCTCTTGCGGTAAATATGACCGCGACGAAATATTACCAGCTATTATCACTTTTAGTAAAATATTGCAAAATGTGTGATGTCACGCTAGGGGGGAGGGGATCATAAAATCAGGAAATTTGTGTGACGTAATTTATGGATGGCCCCTAAGTGGGCGTCGCGTTTGGGTCCCACCCCATTTAAAATTATATAATAATTATTATTATATAATTTTCAATATTTTTTATGTTATATTTTTGGATGTAAAATCGCAGTACAGTGCAGGAGCTCCTGGAAAGTTATGTTATAATCATTTTTAAAATGGCAAATAAAATAATTTTTTGTTAAAATATTATATTATAGGAAGGTAATTTAAAACTCGTCTCGATTCTCCAAACAAACACTTTCAATTTTGACAATGAAAATAAATTCAAACCAAGAGTTCTAAAACTAACTAACTAACTAACCCTCACGCCGTTTCCCCGCAGGGGTAGGCAGAGAGGACGGACCGCCAAACAACTCGATCTTGGCACACACTCCTTACCTCGATCATATTCCTACATCGCCTCATACATGCTCTTCTATTTTTCTGACTCTTGACATCGCCCGACTCAAGTATCTGATTCACTTGGTCGTGCCATGTATCGTGCCGGGCATCCCCGACTTCGTCTACCATTCACATTTGCGTCATTTATTCTCCTTACACTCCTTTCCTCATTCATTTGCTCTACATGCCCAAACCATCTGAGCGTCCCTTTCTTAATCTTATTCATTACGCTTACATCAGCCTTGCATTCTTTGCGGATCTCCACATTTCTCACACGATCATACATGGTTTTACCACACATACGTCACAGGGATCTCATTTCTACAGTATTCAGTTTACTTTCATCCTTTCTCTGCCAGTTCCATGCCTCACTGCCATACATCAGGGTAGGTACCAGCACTCCATTATGGACGGCTAGCTTCGCTTCTTTTTACTTCTATAGTTCATTGAATCAGATTACAGACCGAGGCACAACCGAAATAAGCATTTTAAATTATTTTTAAACATCGAAGTTGGTTTCACGAATTTAAATAGCACCCTTATCGCATAAGGGGGTGGTTGAATCTAAGGGTGATATCTCCAGGCTGTACGCTTCCCTTGGCTACGGGGACCAGAGGTGCCTAATCAATTGTGTTAATTCAACGTGATATTTAAATGCTCCCTTTCAAACAATATTGTTATTGGTCACAAATAGGCCTTGAAACAGTTTATCCTATTGCTCTTTTTGATGTTAAAGTCGAGATAATATCGAAGTTTAAATTTTATATGTGAGTTGTCTACTTGGGATATTTATTACATAATATAGGCTGAACGGGTCGTTTCAAATTGTTTCAATTTTCAATCAAATTTCAAAGTTATTATTCAAGTTCCGTGAAAATCTAATTGAAGTTCTGTTATCACACAAGTACCATAGAAATATTAACAAAACTTGCATTTGCAAGAAATGTATGTGTTTGTCTCTTTTTAGTGTCGCTCGTTTCCGTTTCATCGAGTTTCAAACGGTGCTAAAGAAGTTTCAATAAATAGGAATAATGATAAAGTCATTTTTTATATCTCTTTTGCCTCGTTTATTACCTCTCTATGACGACCTTATTCCTTCAATATTGGTTTAATTTAATTAACCAAGTAAAAAACCTCAACTAAACAGACTTACTAACAACTTTTCTTCATTGAGTCTTCCTTACATGTTTCACGCCAAAAATTTCACGTGGTCCAAAATCCAAGTACTCTAAACGTTTAAATTATTCTCTTGCCAAATACTTGTAACAAAAATATGTGATAATATTACTTGTGAAATATTTAAGGAAATAACTACAACAAGTAATTTCGTTTGGCGTTTGTTGATGAAAAATATTATACCTTCTGCAGCCAAACAATACAAAAAATGTCGGATATTTGGAAACCTCTTTTAATGCGTTAAATTTTCATCATTCTCAATTTGGGCACACGACTAACATTGACGACCTAAATAGCTTTTTTTTCAAAAGACTCTAACAGTTAAAATTATAAACAACCGTGTTCCCTATCAACTCAAAGCGAGTTAATTATTGGATCAAACTTTACGGCTTGGAACAATTTTTAGTCGAGTCTAAATTTAAATGCATGCCTATGCCCCTTTGACAAACAATGAAAAAGAGTGTTATTTTCTGCAATCAAAATGATGTAATATCAGTTATACTCACGTTTATCGGTCTGATTTTCGTGGATTGTAAACAAACTCTTTCATTCAAATCATGCAGAAATATATATGTGCATTTTTTACAATATAATATTTTTACACCCTGCATAATTTTTCAATTTTACAGTATAATATTTATACACCTTGCATAATTTTTCACGATCCTTTTTTTAACTGATTTAAAAAAATTACATCTTTATGTATAGTTAACGTTTTTGTGAAAACTGGACAAGACATCGAACTGTACGAAGACATTGAGTCTATGATATCACCAAGTGGGGCAACTTGTGAGACTGAATGGATTGGAGAATGGAATGGGTTGGGGAAAAAAATTCAAAATCAGCTGGGAAAAAATAAAAACAATAAGTTTTTTCCAGATATATGTACCTGTATATTTTTTTCCAACTATTTTAATTGCCTTTTTACAAAAATCCAGGTATATTACATTAACTTTATTTTTGTAATGTTTTTTCGCTTTTGCAATATATTGCTTATAACTGTTATTGAATAATTAAATCCCTTAGAATGGGAGTGTCCGTGGAGTGTCTACGGTATCTTTGTTCTTTCATGAAAATGTATACTTTTATTCTGAGATTGATGAAATTTCGCACACACGACCTTTGAAACAAGAAAAAGGCCACTGTTTACATGAGATTCATCAACCATTAGAAACCATCCCCATCCCTCCTTTCCCAAAACTTATTTTGAAACTTCTTGGTGAAATTTTGCACACTTGACGTTCAAAATAAGAGGAAAATTAATGTTCACTTCTGATTTTAAAAAAAATATGCGTAAAGCCCGGGGACTTCAACTAATAAAAATAATTTAATGAAAACAAATAACTTTGTGTACACTACTATTTAATTAACAATATCAACATGTTTGGAAAATTATGTTTTCTTCGTCAGGATAATAAGTTAAAAATAAATAAATAGATAAAACTTAAATAAATAATTAACTTATTATCCTGACGAAGGAAACATAGTTTTCGAAACATGTTGATATTGTTAATTAAATAGTGGTGTAAAAAAAGTTATTTTTATTGTGAAATGATTAAATTTTCATTAAATTAATAATGACGCCACAAAGTGAATTTGCGAATTTTGAAGAAACAGTAAAAATAAATTTAAAAAACAAGCCCATGGAAGCTGTGATCGAGCATACAAGGTAGAGCAAGAAAGGAATGCTTGGAGGCAAATTGTCAAAGCAAGGGATCCTTACATAACTGGAAAAAGAGAAGTGGAAATATGCTATTGGTAGTTGAATGAACGATTTTAAGAATAAAGTGAAATTCAACTATCAACTGTCAGAAAGTTTTCACTTTCATTTGTGAACGGTCCAATCTAGTTTGCACGACATCTCCGGTATCCATAACCCACCTCTTCCGACTCTAGTTCTTGCCAACAGTCTAGTTTCACGGTGCTTAGTTTTCCGGGCCAAGACTAAAAGAGAAAATCCACTGAGAAAAGTCTAGTGTTGAACCACGGTCGTGGGTTCGTGGGCAGGTAACTACTACCTACGGTTATTATTACGTCCAGGTAGGTACCTGCTACTTACAGTACTTAGGTTGTTCACTGCCCGAATAATGAAACCGAAAAAATGTGCTTAATCTGTTACAAGGTTTGTGCAACGCAGATTTACATAATCAAATAACGTTTTTAGAGTACAAGATAGAAGAATTGTTGTGTTCACGATTTGTATCTTTCTAACTGACCCGTAACAAATCATCGATTTTCCAAAACAAACAGTTTTAAGATAGTAGCTACTTATAACCCAATTACTGACCCGTAAAAAATCATCTATTTTCCAAAACAAACAGTTTTAAGATAGTGCCTACTTATAACACAATATATTTTTCCAAATATTCCTGTGCTTTGTACGCTTCTTATTTTTGCATGGCACATAAAAACTTATCATTCTTAACAATCCTCGCTTTCCACCTCTAACTTCCCTTCGCTGTTTCTACACGAATCGTAATATTCTTCACTTGGCGTGTCATAGACCCACTGGTTCCGGATAGCAAAATGAAAAAAACAATTTTCTCATTTTTTCAAGGAAAGGAAGAAGAGGAAGTTCTGGAAAGGAAATAGGCATGAGCGGTGGGTAGGAATCTGGGGGTCAGTGTGTCTAGGAGTGACGGAAGTATGAATCTATCCCTTCAACTGCGGTGCCAGGGATTCTGGTTGGAGAGGCCAAAAAACCTCCTCAACCAGTCACTATCGATCCGGGCGGCCCGGGCACCACTGCTAAGTCACTAAACGTAGCGAACACTTGGGATGCCCTACGGCAAAGGTGTCGCTTATGAAAGTCTCAATACCCTTATTTTCTCCAACGAACTAGCATTGGTTGGAAGAATCCCGGTAAATAATGGTTATGACACCAATTTCAATTGAATGCAATTTTGAGAAAAAAACAAAAACAAATAGTCACAAAAATTTATTATTTTCAAAATTACCAAAATGCAAAAGTAATTAGTTGTGAATGAATCTTTTTTTTTTTAAATAAATTCAAGCATTCCCGGGTTACGAATAACCCAACAATGTTTGAAAATCTTCTACTACCACCACAGTAAGCCGAAAATGTTGCTTGAGTCGTGATGGAGGACTTACGTAGCCAGCCGAGGAATCGAATACGCGATGCCCGGGACCCAAACGTGATGCCCATTCAGCCACTGACCGGATCTAATGTGTATTTCTGTAATTTTAAGTGTCCGCTATTGTTTTTGTAATGTTCAATGTTCAACTAACTAAAATTTACTTACCCCTATTTTACCATAATATTGCTGTCCGACATGTACGTAGATATTATGTTTACAAAGCCCGACAGACGTTCAATACATAAACAGTCTAGTATAAATATTAGTTTTTCATATTTTCATCACAAAATATGGTCCGCAAAATCGTTACGTTTTCGTTGAAACAAATTTGAAAATTCTCCTGTTTAACGTGAAACCAGGCTTGGTTCACGTACAACAAATAACGATACTCGAGTTCTCGTGAGAGTAAACCGTTACGAAAACGCTGGTAGCAGGGTCACGTTTCACACGTCCAATATCTCATTTCATAAACAGTATCTGAATACCAAAGTACGCCAGATACTAAGGAATACATGGAAATTTAAGTTTTTGTATTAATAATCACGAAATCCCATGCCAATTTCCGAGCGCTTTCAAGGCTTTTTTCACGCCCGTTTCGTGGGCGACCTAACCTACATCTTGTACGTGTTGGTGCACAATGTCACAACAAGGGTAAACAGTGAAGACAGAACGCCAGAATCATCGATAACCTACATTATCATCTTTTAAATTTAAAGTCAATGGAGTGTTGTGATGTTTTGTCACTGTCTGTGATATCGACCATCCCACATCGAACAATGTGATTTTTTTGAAGTGAAACTTTCTGAGCCCCGTTAGCGATTAGGAATTCGAATGAAACTGAAATGACGCGTACAGCACCTGCGAAGCGTTATACTCCTATCAAGGCTCCTGTTGGTTGAAATATAAAACGGAAACGACGCGAGGTCTGCGCTCATTGGCCTGCTCACTGCACTTTGATTATGACCTCACTTTTCAAGGCTCCTTGGTTCTTCATAGTTTGAGATTGTTTTGGTAAAGTTTCGCTTCTCCCGCGTGTTAACTGCACTCGTTTTTTTTAATTTTGGAGAAAATTTATAATAAGTATTTAAAGAGTTATTAACGACAGCAATTTTAGTTTTTTAATATCTCCAAAAATGACGAAGTTATGAATTTTCAAATTGAACTTGGGCAATGATGTCTCGTGTCCTTACACGAGACGTGATTCAGTATAGTACACAATGCAAATGACCCGCACGTAAAATGAACAGTAGATCTCGCGTTGATAAAAGTATGTTGCTAATCTTCTCTTATTAATTAAAAACACTAATTCTTCGATCAATTACTCCGTCTTGCCGTCCATCGCTGGAGAATTCAATCCCGAGGTACTTGAATCTGCCTACCTGTTTCAACTGAGTCCCATTAGCGAGTATGTTGCACTGAGTTTGGTCCCTTCCTATAACCATCACCTCAATTTTTGAGGTAATCATCTTCATTCCCGCCAACGAGGAAGATACTCAGTGCGATTCCAGAGGGTAGACGTCCAGTGGGCCGCCCCAGACACAGCTGGTCGGGGCAACTCCAGAAACTGTATGAGGAGAGGATGGGACTGCCATGGACGGAGGCTAAACAGTCAGCACAAGACAGGGACGTATGGAGGAGCCTTGTCGATGCATTGGGTCCCCGACCCGAATAGGATAAGGGGATGAAGATGATGATGATGATGGTGATGAATTAAAAACAATTAAACCTAATTCCTATAATTTTAAGATTTTTCCCCTACATGAGTTGGTACTTAAATTCTACCTAAGTAAGTATTAAGTAATAACTATATAAACTATACATTCTATGCTACTTTTTTTATTTCAGGTATACAATTCGATTTCATGACAGTTGATCCCCGACAGTTGCTCCCTGGGTATACCTATATACAATATGTAATCGTTTAAGGAAAATACGGTGTACTCACTTACACAAAATATAACTAAGTGTCCACGAAGGGATGTGCGGAGAGGATGTACCCCTCAATAACAAAAGTATAAAACATGTTTTCATTCAAATGCATCAAGGATAAAACTGCTTGTCTATATATTGTTTATACCATCGCACAAAAAATCGGCAATTCGTTTGATATTCATACAAACTTATTATTAAAGGTATTTTGAGGTCTATTTTAAGTTCGAAATTGGTAAAAAATACACATAAAATTATAATAATTATAATTTCAGGTGATCAACAATAATTCTTTCTTCTTTTCTTTTTTTTTTAAGAAAGACAAACATTCCCGGGTTACGAATAACCCAACAATTACAATTACAATTACTACAAATGTTGCTTGTGTCATGATGAGGAGCCGAGGAATCGAACACGCGACGCCCGGGTGGGATAGTATTGGAAAAATCAGAAAACACATCTGAAATTTTTTTTTACTGAAACATTAAAACAACCATCATCCTCAACAACAAAATCAGCCATGACCCGGAAACGGCACGTACAAACAAATTCATAGAAGAACGAAATGTTAATAAAAACATTTTGCTCATCTCACTTAAGTCCTCCCGCACGAAAAATTTCTCAAGAAAACAATGATTGAAGGTCAATATAGATACCAGGCCCTATAGCACGGTCGATCGATAAGGATTGATAGGATAAATTTCGGTAACTTCTCATCATTCTCTAGGACAACTGAAGATCGCTAATGTGCAAATAACATTTAACGTCGAATATATTAAGAACACAAGGATGGGTTGTTTCAAAAAATTTGACGAATTCGTCAAATATTTGACGTTAATTTTCACGTTCTGTGTAAGTGCTATTCAAGTTCTGTGATGATTTCAGTTTTGTGAAGCAGCTGGCCTATGATGTTAAAAAAACAGAACTCGAAAAGAACTTACACAGAAGCTGAAAATTAACTTCAAATATTTGATGGATTCGTCAAATATTTGAAGTTAATTTTCACGTTTTGTGTAAGTTCTATTCAAGTTCTGTGATTATTTCAGTATTGTGAAGCAACTGTCCTATAACTATATAATAACAGAACTTGAAAAGAACTTACACAGAACGTGAAAATCAACTTCAAATATTTGATGAATCCATCAAATTTTTTGAAACAACCCATCCTTAGTCATTGTAAACTGTTATTTATTCGTTGGCAATCTGCAGTCATGCGAAAGTCATCCTTACAATCCTTTTCGATTGACTGTGATGGGGGGTCATATTTAATTCAATTCTTCAACAAACAGGCTTTTAATATCTCTTACAAAACCATTAAAAACACACACTTAAATTCTGGAAACATTTCTTAAATTTTTTCCTGAAAATTTACATTCATTTGATTCTGTCGTGCAGGTTTTAACTTACATATCCCTTATTGTTGTGAAGACATAAGCCTCGATGACATTAAGCGAGTTTACAAGCTACTATCTGGGAAATTCAATATCTGTTAGTAATCTCGCTCAGTGTTATCATATTACTAGCTAACTAGCAGATTTTTTTAATTATATTTAATTAAAATTAAATTTCATTGTTTTATTATTCGAACTTTTATTAACGAAATTTAAACTAGCAGATTGTTGACAATCTACGAAAAAAGTTGAAAGGTTGTCAACTTTACTCGCTACTCGCTCAAGATGGCGGCCGACCAACAGCTGATTTCGTAACTGCCAGAATTAGTTCGCGCGGGAGCCGTAATTCTCGCTCTGGCTAGCGTGTGGCGCTAGCTGCGAGCTCGATTTTTGTACAAAATGTCGACCGAAATGTTGAGAGTCGTTATTTTAACTGTTACTGTCGCTACTGAGCGAGTAAACAGTTTTGTGTGTCATCATGACAATCTCATTCGCCGATTCGCCCGCTTTTTAACTTACCGGCTAGTAGCTTGTAAACTCGCTCAATCGAGACTATAGTCAATAAAACAAAAGAGTAGGTACCTACCTCAATAATTTGATCTAAAGCTCAGTAATTTTCCATAAAGTAAAATACCGCTGTTGGAGTTTATGTAATGACGTGATCAAACTTTTGAATTTAAACATCGAATGTGGAGCACATTTCAAAATTCGAATTCAATCAAAATTTGAAGTTGAAAATGGAAATGTGTTGAGTGGATATTGCAAAGTGACGTTTTAATCAGTGACAGCAAATGAACCAATTACTTGTTGGTACAGTGCGGGTGAAAAGTCAACACAGTATTTTGACAAACGCACCCAAAAATGAAACAAAAAATAAATAAATAAAAATACTTTTTCACAAATTACTAAAATATTTATACAAATAAAAATATTTTTATTTATTAAGTACTAGATTTTCCCGGCGGCTTCGCTCGCATGGTATTACGGGAAATTACTGTAGCGCTTGCACTTATCAATTATCCCCCTCCCCCCCCCCACCCCCTCTCGCATTCCATACATTCATTCCCTTACATTCAGTTTTCAAACATCTCGCCTGTGATGGTTCAGTGTTGTTTGAACAAGTAGACGAGGAAATTTTTTTTTAAATATTTAAATTCGATCATATTACTGACCTCTGTTGGGTGTGTTTGAAAACGAAATTGAAGGAGTCTGTAATAAAATACGGGTTAATTATCGCGTGGGAGGTGCTAGACTATCGGAGATGTAAAACGTTGGACAAATTGGAAATGATAAATCAACAATTATTTTGAACACAACGAATAGCGAGAGAGAGGCGGGGCTAACGTTTTTCTGGTTCAAGGCGCTCCTTGAGAGTTTAACTCTCCGCTGAGAGTTCTCACGAAGTCCATGGTATGGAATGCAGACCCTTATGAATTTGATCATAACTCACTTCATGATGACCAAAAATAAGAAATTGATAACTGTTGAAATTCGGGACCGAGACTCTATTGAGATTTTGAAAAAGATCGTTCAGGAAGTAGATTTTGGGTTAATTATGAGCTTTTGCGTTTCAGTTATTAGGAGCGACATGGGGAAGGTTTACGATCTCTTGTACATAAGTGTCGTTCTAAGAGATTGACAGGTAACACGATTTTGGCTCTTAGAAGAGGTCATTAAGCCGAAATCACCACTCTAGGTTACGTACAAAATAGTGGAAAAAGTAATTAGCCAAATGCATAAAATTTAACGGCCTGTCTAATTCTAAATTTATTTACAAATTCGAGTGTGATTTTTGAAGAGATCAATAAAACATTTTGACAGTTATTAGCTTTTTTCGGGAGAACGAGACGATGAGATGTGGGAGGTTACTTAGTAGAGATGCAAATAACAGGGACAGATTAGGCCATGGTGGTGATAAATGGCCATAAATGAAAATCAAAATCAATAAAAATGTGAGTTTAATACTGGGAAAAGCCTTACGGGCGTTGCTATTTGTTTAAAGAGAGAGTTTGTCAGAGTATAAGGCCTAAACACTCACAAATACGGAAAAACAAGGGAGAATACATATTGTTCGTAGAATAATGCGTAAAATAAAATTCCTTCGCGTTAGGTTATAAAATAATGATAATAATAATGAATTATTCCAGAATGTATGCAGGGGTAGTGCGGTGTAATACATTTATTTTGAGTGGGAGAAAATGTCCTATGACAAGTTTGAGTCGAGCGCGTGGTCCACCCCTGTTGTACTCTGCTAGACCGAGATAGTCGGAACCCCGATTTCAAGGGTTGGTACGGTGACAAACGCAGAAAGGCAGGAAGAGGCATGAAGCAAGAGTGGAGGGTGGCAAACTAGTAAATACGACTCAAAATTGCATGAACTTATTTTGATTGATGGGAGATTTTCGTTTTAAATAGGCAGGTTTTTTTGATAACAGGGGCAGTGAAAGACGGGCAGTGAAAGACGGGCAGTGAGTGAAGGTCAGTCAGTGGAATTCGGCGGAAGAATAAGTCTGGAAGTTTTGGTTCTAACCAGCTCGTAGCAACGGTTAATTAACTTCAGTGAAAACAGATAGTGGTAATTTTATTAAAAGGGAGTCCGGAGTTTATTAATATAATTTTTTTTTTAATTTTGCGGAAATATGAAGAGGTAAAACTAACTTAATAATAGACAAATGGCTGCAAAAAAAACGTAAATTCAGTGATAAGTTGTGTTTGCAATAATCGCGGTGATAAATTGGTAAACGATAGTGGAAAAAATCACGTGTTCTTCTTTTCTACGTGTAATAATCAAATTAATCAACTATAAATAAATAAAATAAATAAAGAGATGACTCATTATTAGGGAGGTGAAAGGAGTAATCAAACCATAACGGAATTTACTTTACAGGAAAAATCGTATAAACTTTACGTAGATTAATTTGGGCTTTAATAACAAATATACCGCTTGACGGAAGCTATAACAAAAAATGATAACTACAGATGATCGAACAGAGTATAGATTTCAGGACATTACATAACAGGGGGGGGGGGGAATGGTCGTAGGGAGGTGGAAAGGGTTTCTTTGTTTTCCCACAGGTTATAACAGGTGCAGGTCCAAAATCACAACGAGCGTGTATTCCCGCTAGGATAAAGGGTACAGTTATCAATCACTCTCGGTAAGTCGAATTACAACTCCATAATTTAAATTACAGGACATGCTGACCGCAAGAACGAAGCAGTCAATTGAACTATTGTTTACTATAAGTGTGCGTGTCGGTCAGGGGTTTTTTTTTCTCTTCACCGTTATCACTCGGGTCCAGCCACCCGAACCGTCGCCTAACAGCTGGATGCTAGGAACGGAACAGCAGCAAAAAATGGTTCTTACAAGTACCTAGGAACGCAGAGGCAATAAGACTACGATAGTACACCCAATCGAATTGATGAAATTTTGGCAGTACAACTTACCCAATTGCAGGCGTTGGCCGACAGTTTGGCGCAGACTTCGACAGGAGGAGGGCGTGAGAACCAGATTCACGATTCTATGCATGTATAACATTATATCAACCTGTTTATCTGCGAAATTTCTACCTGTTGTATTGCGTGAATTAAATTTTCACGTTTGAGGAATGTGTACGACGGTACCGAGACTATACATAAGTGAGATATGTATGTCGGAAAGGTAAGGGTTTTCCCTCATTACCATGTTACGAGGAGGGGAGGTACCAGCCACAGACTGGGCGGGTCACGCGCTATGTCGGAGGTCATTCCCTTTCGCGGGATCGTGTCGAGCGAACGGGCGCGAAAGGTTATGTACCAGGGATGCCGAATTGTATGTCATGGACACGATTCGCTGACGGAGGCGTTTGACCTTAGACATCACGGGAAGCCTGCAGGGTTGAGTGGAGGAGACCGCTAACAAGGCATCTTGCGGGAAAATTCTGTAACGTTGTTGCATTCTCTCATCTGTGTCAACCCAAAAGTAAACGTAAGGCCCACAAAGTGCGCCTTATGTCAACTATTGGAGGTGGAAAGACGAAGACGGTCGGCTTTAAAGGTCTGCCTCACAGCTTCGCGCCACTTGCCCGCGGATAGAGTCATGACAAGGGACGAAATGGAAATACCCCTTTTAGAGCCAGTAACGTAATAATCTGGAGGCGTAATGAGTATTGGAGTTGACTGGGAAAGGTTTGAAAGCCTGCTGTTCTTCCTCTGGCATGAGTGAGTCCGGGTATGTCAGGGTGATCGTCCAAGAGATCCGCCAGATACCGGGGTATAGCTCAGACATGCATTGGCGGGATAGTTGTGTCCGGAGAACTGCCCACTCGGTCAACTTGGTTAGCGGAGGAGCCAATACTAGTTTGCAAAGAAATTCTCCTTCCTTTCCTTTTATCACTTCCTTAAAACCCCTTAGTTCTGCCGTAAATTGGTGCTACTAACAATAACAATATTTCTAACGGTTATGCATAGGATAGGTATTTCAGATTGGGAGACGCGGGAGCAGCCTATTCGGCCATAGAGAGGCACCTCTAGGTACGTACATTTAAATTAAAGTAAATAATGAACTTGTATTGCCATTTAATTGTCCACAGGATCGACCGTTACGTGAGCTAGGTTCCTTCTTCGTGATTTACTAACTGACCTTTAGACGTGCAGTTAAATTTTACTAGCGCAAAATAGGACCAGAGGATAGCTTACCCAGCCTTAATAGACTAGGTGCAAAAGGGATCACTATAGCGGGGAACGGGGACTCTACAGGGAGTATACAGTTAGGGCCATAGGCATCGGTAGTGTAGGGCAGTTAGACAGGGCGTATCCTTCATGCGTTTGAGAAGACAACAGAAAAAATTCTTCCACGCCTTTTAAAGAGTCGAAAGTTACCACGAAAAAGAGTAAATACATTAAATTCCTACTCCAAATAATCTGGAGGCTTCGAAGCAAAAATCAATCACAACGTGAAGTAAAGGGTTTATTGTAAGATTTCCCAGAACAACCTTGCTTTACTGTGTTCGCATCACAGGGGTTGGAAAAACGAGATCAGGAAAACAGCGTAGCTGAACCTTCCAATCGGAGACCTCAACGACGAAGAGAGAAAAGGAAAGGGGGGGTGAAAAAACCCTTGCACCGGGGTGGGACCATCACACGCCTGCCACCTAAATTTCATAATGCTATAGCTCAAAGAAAAAAGATTATCCAATTTTGTTCTTTCGTTCGGAATTTATGCGCTTACAAACATTTCGGATGTTTATTTTTATTTAAATATTTGGAAGTTTGTAAATATAATAAAAAAATACACTATTCATTATTATTCAGTCTTCATAATCGTTACGAATTATATTTTGAATGTAGGAACTCTCATCTGATATTTATTCAAAAAAACAAAACATATTCTAATATTTGAATTTTCTGGAGCAGCAGCCAACCAGTAGGTAGGAGGCTGAGTGCTTACCAGCATAGAGCCCACAAATATATCAACAGCGTTTCATTGGAAACGATTTTTTTTCTGACGTTAGCAAAAACTCGCTTTTGTTAGCGACAGAAAACGTTTAGCAAATATAATATATTAATATTTATAATTTCATAACGCCAGAGCTTACCATCATATACAGTCTGTAGTCTTCGCATATAATTTAGCTTTCTATTGGTGAAATAATTTTTAAAGTCTTTTTATTGGTTAATGCGTGAAAGCGTAGCAAACAAACTCGAGCAGTTTCGCATTTATAATATTAGTATGGTATGTATTTTGATTCACCCAGCGTTGCCCGGGCTTTATTTTGCTTTATGGGGAGTGGAAAAGTGGTATGGAGGGGTGTTTGTCGAAATCTCATATCGCCCTCTGAAGGCATTATCAGTTGAAGGTTCGATAATGCCTTCAGAGGCGAAACAGCCGTCAAGGGTAATAATAACACAGCAGAACTTGTTTATAAATAAACTGTTTTTATAAATTGAATAATAGTATTATATATTAATAATAATATATATCGTATAAAAGAAATAAAAAAATTAAAAATGTAGATTGTTATAACAAACCCACAGGTTTTTTTTATTATTTTAATATTATTATTATTATTTAAATACTAACATCGGCTATGTGTAACTCCAGTTCGATGAGCTCTAGAACTGGGATTTTCTTTGTATTCCAAAATTGGAATTCAAAACAAATCCCATTATTAAATATAATTATTTTTGGGGTGTTATGCCGTATTGCGCTACCTCCTTCTTTAGACAACGTTTTGAACAGCGTTGGAACGTCCATCATCAGGACAGACGTGGAAAATCTAGAATCATATAACGTTGGTGGCTATTTTTCGAAGTACGATACAGTTAAATGTGACGGAAGATTCGTTTATGGCTTTTGCTAAAATTTTTCAAATTTCGATAGATGTCGCAATTTTTCAAGTTTATTACTGGTATTCATTCGAAACAGAAAAAAACATTGCTTGTTTTTTAAAGACAAAGACCTGAGGCAAATATATTTTTAAAAATACTTTCAGCTTCACAAATCCTACAATATATTACAATATTTCGTATTTTTTACGGGTCGGCGAAAGTATGAAATTTATAATATATTTATTATGATAGAAATAATTTTAATCATATTTTTTGGGTTTTTAAAATTATTATAAATAACGTATTTTAGCGTATTGTAACGCATCAAATTTTAAGAATATGTGGTAATGAGTATTCCTAAGAGATGCTAATCGTCTAGCGTTATGGCGTCAATAAATTTGCACAGCTTCTTTCTATCTGATATTTTAAAGTTAATGCAAAGTTTTAGATATTAAATTTTCGTCATAGGTTGTAGAAGTTTGAAATAAGCAATTGACAAGATATTTTCTTCAATATGAATAAGATATCGATCAAAGAGTGTTGAAACTTTTCCAATGTCGAATAGTAACCTCTAGGGAGTAAAATTAAATAAAAATATTTAAACAGGTTGTTTTAAATTAATTAATTCGAACCATTACTTTGTAAACATATGTATCAAATTTTAACAAAACTGTACCGCCTAAGTAGTTTTCGCGGTTGGTACACCTACCTAACTGTGTGTACTGCATTGACGTTATTTGGAAATTCAGGTTGTTGAATTAAATATGGTTCACTGGAAAAAGTTCCACGGCCTGGTTCGCGTTAATCCCCATCCAAACTCCTGAAAGTAACTCTAAAACATGAGAAAAATTATTTTCTGTGAAATCTCTAAACATCGCATCGGTGGAAATCAGAAACATAGAAAAGTTGCTCGAATTGTTTATTTATTTATTCTATTTAAATTATATGTCTTGTGTGTATTTGTTTTTATTTTTTTTTAAGAAAGAAACATTTCCGGGTTACGAATAACCTGAAAATATTTGAAAATCTTTCACTACCACACACAGCAGAAAATGTTGCTTGTGTTGCGATGGAGGACTTGGCCAGCCGAGGAATCGAGCACGCTTTTCCTGGATGGGATCCAAACGCGATGCTAATTTTTTAATGAATTATCTCTGCAGTGGACTTTCACATGATTTTTACATTTTAGAAGATTCAGTCCCTGGAACAGAGAAAAAAATTAGACTTGTGTATTCTATAATTGAAATATTATGTATTCATATATATATTTCAGGTTTATAGGGTGAGGTTTGTCCGGGTCTTGGCAGCGGATGCGTCTGCCCATCGGCTGCATAGCAGGCCGGATCGTGAGAGAGTGGTTGAGGGAGTCCCTTTGACTTCTCAAGCCACACTCTCTTAGAACATAACCTTGCAAACTAGCACCGCAATAGGAGGGCTGGATTCATATGTCCGTCACCCCTGGACACACTGACCCCCAGATTCCTTCCCAGAATTTCCCCTCCTTCCTTTCCTAAAAATACCCTCCACACAGCATCCCCAAAGATGACATAGGCCCCGAGGGGAAATTATTTTCCTCAAGGCCTCCTGTGTGGCGCTAATGTAAAAAAAACTTATTAGTTTTTCTTATCTCCGCACAGGAGGCCATGAGGAAAGTAAAACCCTCAGGGAGTGTGTCATCTTTGGAGATGCTTTGTGTATGGGGTAGTGCAGGGTATTTATGGGGAAAGGAAGGAGAGGAAGTTCTGGAAGGAAAAAGGTATGAGGGATGGGTATGAATCTGTGGATCAATGTGTTCAGGAGTGACGAACGTACGTACCCATCCTTCCCCCTGCGGTGCAAGGCGATGGGTCGAGAGAAGTCAAAAGGTTTACCTCAACCAATCTTTGCCGATCCGGCCCGCTACACAGTAGGTGGTTGTTTATGTGTTGTGTATAGTTTGAAACACGTTCATTAATAAGGCACTTATGTATTAGTACATTGAAATATTATTATATGCTGACGAGGAAGATGAATACATCACGAAATTTTACAGGTATAATAATAATAACTTTCCGTAGATAGATACCATTGTCAGAATTACACACGAACGGAATTACACCTTCTCGGATAAGGCATGTAAAAAAACCTGACCTGACTTCGGTTTTTTTCGTGCATTTTAAGTGCATCGAGTTGAGTCAGTTATATTTTGTTTTCGGTAGCGACGCCCCCCACTGCACAGCAATTAAACTATTGTAGTTGCAGGAACTGAACCTACGGATAACGTTTCTGAGATCTTATTGCTACGCGACAGAGACTGTCGATTATTTTTAGTATGGGAACAAAATTGGTCTTTGAGAAAAAATACAATAAAACCCTCCGGCGCCCGAAACGCAGTGTGGGGTCTAATAATAACCCGCATGTATTATAGGAAATCACCTATCTCATTTACAATTCAATGGGTTATTTGTCAGGGACTGTGTTTCCCATAGAAGTTGGGCACTCAACCGATGGTGTGCGTACACAACACAGTTGGTAACACTCATAAAGGCAAGAAAGTGTTTCGTAACTATAAATACATTTTTTCTACTGTTTCGTAATGCCATTGGTTCCTGATGGCTTTGTTCTTCTCTCCGCCAATGACCGAGCCAATTTGAATCTATATAAGCGATCAAGTAACTATTGCCGTGTATGGGAATGCATACCATAATCAAATTTAGTTTTAATTAAATTTAAAAATATTAAATGGAGTTTTACGAATTAAACGCAAAAAACAATTAATAATTTTGTTTATTATCTATATATTATGTATAGAAAAAACAAAATATATTTGCTTGGGTGTACACGAGTTATGAGTTGCCTATGTATTGCATTATTAAGCATAGGAATTTTTTGAAACTTTCAAATCACATTCTTTCCAGCCTCGTGGAGGTTTCTGGATTATTTTAACCACATGACAACAAATCGGAAAAGTTTTTTTAATCATCACAAAAAACTTGCGAAACTGTCAAAAATGTCTTAATTTGAGAATGACAAATTGCAAATCAAAATTCGATTTTCGAAACTCTTTAAATTGATGAATTTATTTGAAGTACTCACCTACGGTACTAACCAAAATAGAATACTTTGAATCTAATCAAAAATTATATTTATTTTAAATAGGTACCTTTGTTAGGAACCAAATTTGATTGATTATTCTTATAATATACAAAAATGAACGTTTGTAATAGAAAATTTGGAAAAAAAATTGCAATAGGTGGCACGTGAGCTGTTCGAAAATCTGAATATATCTGACTGAATATATATTGAACCCGAGAGAACGGAGAGGGTTGGGAAAGGCGGGAAAGTGGAGGGAAACGCGTGAGGGGGAGGGGAAATGGGAGGGGAAGGGGAGACGAAAGCGGAACGGGACTATTGGGAAAAGATACGCAGAGAGAAACAATTTCTTTATTGGTGGAACTCACTAGTTTCATGTATAAAAATCGTTGCGTTCAATGTCAGCACCTGTATCACCGTTAGCCAATTTAGGTCTTTTAACATTTTACCTCCTTTTATTACTTTGATTTATAACACAGGACATTTTTTTTAAACTTTGGAACAATTAAGTTTTTTTTCTACATAACACACAGGAGGCTCTGACGAAAATAATTTCCCTCATGGCCTATGTCATCTTTGAAGATTCTGTGTGAAGTATTTGTTCATAAGCAAGTATTAATTACTACACTTGCGATTCCCACATAGAAACTGTAAGCTTAAGAGGAACGTATTTCGGCTAATAGTTTCATACAAAAGCCCAGTTTCATACAAATCTTAAATTTGGATTTGAGAGTAAATGAAAAACAATAAAAAAATAATTTTACTTTATTTATCTTATAAATACATTACATATATGATTTTTTTCTGTTTCACTGTTAAATACCTAACTTTTGTTTTACACATAAAGAAAAATTTACTATTTTTTCTTTGTTAAATTGTGCTTTACATTCATTTTCTCCGCCTTTTTAACTCGAGCTCTGCTCTAAAAAAAGGTGTAATACGTATTATTAAATGTATTTTTGAAACAAAACATTATTTAATTTATAAAAACATGTAACATTTGTACCAATAAATATAAAAAAATAAAAACAATATATAATGAAATATAAAATAAAATATAAAAATTAAAAATTTGACGGCCTCCGTGGTCCCGAGGTAAGACTCTGGACTCGTAATCCGAAGGTCGCGGGTTCGAGCTCGGCGTGCGCAAATAAATTTTATTTGATATTTGTGTTATTTCACAATTTATTCATTTAAAATAATATATAGTATATTTGCGGCACGTTCCAGAGTGGAAGATACTATCGGTATCGCCCTGGTGTAAGACCACCATTCAGAATTAAACGTTGCTTGAAAATGGCTTAAGTCGTGTTTAGTGACCAGATCTGAATAGCCAGGTACTTCCCCACCTTCCTCTTCCCTATCTCCTTCCCCTCCCATCTACCTTCAGCCTCACAACATACCCCGATTGGTGATGTCATAGTCTCACTGGCTCCAGACGGGAGCAGTTGGGACTCTTGTGCGGTATTAACTGTAAAAAAAAAAAAAAAATCATTTTGATAGGTGTAAATTTAAAATACTAATTTTCTATTTACGGCGGAACAAAAATTTGTCGTTCATACATTAAAATTACTAACCAAAAAATGCATTTTTAACGATGTTTTATTTTTTATTTGATTTCTCATTGTATTTGTGAAATAAATATAGTAAAATAATTTTTTTAATGTTTTTCATTTACTCCCAAATAATTGCCCAAGTTGCCTCTAAAATCAAGAAATACCAAATAATAATAATAATAATAGTTTATTCCAGAATGTGTGCAGGGGTAGTGCAATGCAATACATTCCATATTTTGAAATAACAGAAGCAATTAGACAAATAATAGGTTAAGGCACATAGATAAAATAAATAAAAAAACGACTAAGCATGAAAAACATGAGAAATGAAATTGAAAAAATAGTTAACACTAAAATGAATTCATGCATCTGTTTACGGAGGATATTTCATCGTCTCCCGCCTCCAGAGGGCCATCAGGGGGGACTCCATCCAGGCAGTCATGGCGGTGATGATCGCATTCTTCGATTGGCCCAGTCTACGCCATAAGCTTCCCATACGGTGGCGGAGAAGTGCTCGGAAGGTGTGTACTCGTCCCTCTAGGAACATTTCCGTAGCACTGCAGAATCTTGGTAGGCGGAAAAGTTGGCGATAAGCGTTGTTATAAGCAACCTTTAACTTATGCCATTGGGATGTAGTGTAGTTGACCCATAGTTCTGATGTGTACAGAGAGGTACAGAAAGCGTTGAAAAGTATTCTTTTTAATTTTGGACTGCAAAAGTAAAAACGTCTTGATAGCATACTCGCTCTAACTGATATGGCTTTTCTCTGCCTTTCCATATCCTCGATATCTTTGAGATGATGTGTGATGATGTGTCCCAGGTATTTTACGCTGTGATTAACATTAATATTTCTTTCATCTAGCAGTACTGAGGGTGTTTGGAATATTTCGTTTTTAGATTTAAAAACCATAACTACTGACTTTGTGGTGTTATATAAAAGGTTATGGCTTTTTGCAAAGTCAAATTGAAAGAATCGCTATAACATCTTCCGAAACTGCTCTTTTCCTTAGTTTTTCCCACAGTTTATTATGACATACACGGTCAAATGCTTTGCTTAGATCTAGAAAGCAGGTATAGATTGGCGTTTCCCTTAGTTTATAATAACTGATAGTTTTTTTTAGGGAATATATTGCCATAGATGTTGATAGTGCAGGTTTGAATCCAAACTGATTATCCGCTGTTTTTAGCTGATCTGTAACGACAGTAGATAAAATTTTTTCAAATAATCTTGCCACTGTGGTTGAGAGTGAAATTGGTCGGTAGTTATTAATCACGGATGGATCAAGATTTGTTGATTTGATTATGGGAATAATCACCGTTTTCGTCATTTCATTCGGGATGTACCTGTGACGTATAATATTTGAAAATAATAAAATCTATAATGTCTAAAATCTTTAATGGCCTATATCTTATAATTTAAAGCAAAAATAAATAAAGTAGCTCACATCCGTACTAAATATTTGATATACCTTTTGATTGCAAAAATAATTTTTTAGTTTGGTTGGTATTTTGATCTCAAATCCAAATTTAAGATTTGTATGAAACTGACCGAATGGGCCGCGCATACTTTTCTCTTAAGCAATCAAAAAATATTATAGGCTGATAACATAATACGCAGTTAGAATTTAAATTATTATATAAATCCCATAGAATCTAGAACTATGCCATCCAAAATACCGATAAAAGCGAGTCTATAGGAATTAAGATAGAGGTTAGAAAGAGACAGGTTGAGAAGTTTCATAATTCCCGGCAAAGTTTCCGACCCCTGACAACAGAATTAAGTGAGTGTGTTTGAAGATTTGGTTCCAGGAACTTCTACTTCTCGATGCCGTCGTTTTGTCAGGGGTCAAATCCCTTTTTGTTCACCTCTTACCTTTGAATGACACAGCCGTGTTATCATATAATTTATTTTAACATATTCAAAATGTTTTATGGTAATGTTTTCATTTATGTAACAATCTATAAACATTGCTGGATCATGTTGCTACGTGAGAATACGTTGGGAAAATACCAAATAAAGGAAGTGAAAGTAACTGTTTCTCTAAAAGGGAACGCAAAGAGCAATCATCTTCCAAATACCCTTGACCTAGAAAATTCACTTTGCATAATTCATTGCATTTTGACTTAAATTTTTTTTAAAATTATTGAATTATCATCCACAGAATCATCTTCCAATTTTTATGAGAATAACACTCTTTTTATAATTTTTGAAGGTTATTCCCATCACTATCTTATCTCGTCTTACCGGACAAACGCCTTACCAATTCGGCTGCTGTAACCTCTTATTTAAAGTATTTCACTACAAGCCCAGAACACCCAAAAAATTATATATGGAAGTAAAACTATTAACATTAAGAAAACTATATGAATACAATACATGTCTCCTTATATACACAATAAACTCATACATACAAACACAGAATTCATTAAAACATTCCAAGTACACAAACACTTTACACGACGATTGTAACGATTGGTTACGAGGGGGGCAACT
The DNA here is from genome assembly GCA_936435175.1 of Glyphotaelius pellucidus. Lineage (NCBI taxonomy): Eukaryota > Metazoa > Arthropoda > Insecta > Trichoptera > Limnephilidae > Glyphotaelius > Glyphotaelius pellucidus. Next base: position 5,660,867 of record OW386548.1, on the reverse strand, counting down.
TGTACAATTGCCTCCCAAACGATATTAAAAACGAAAAAAACGAAAAAACTATATTCTTGATTAAAAAATAATGAAATAGAATAGCGCTGTATTGTAATATTTAGTTTAGTTTAATGTTTTTGATTATTTCTAGTTAAATAAGTGAAAATATTGTAATAAGTAATGGAATAAAAAATAAATAAAAAAAAGTCGTATTTGTCAATCTCATACTTTAAGTTTCAGAATTAACAATATTATCTTCGACAAATTTTTTCCATGTTATTGGCAGATACCTTTTTCATCGGAAACAAGTGTTCGAAGAACTGGTTTGTAACCTAGATAGTGTCTCGGATAAATATATATGATTTTATTTATATTGAATACCTTTAACATTCATACGAAATGCATGATTTGGTTTGGTAACAATTTGTAATTCCGTAATAATAATAAAAAAAGGATAATTTGTTTAGCGCTCTGATTTACCATTATTCAGAATTGAAACGTTGTTTGAAATGGTATTAGCCGTATTTTGTGATCATATCTGAATAGCCAAGTACTTCCTCATCTTCTTCTTCCTCATCTCCTTCCTCCCCTCTACCTTCAGCCTCACAACATAACCATCCCATTTGGGGATGCCATAGTCTCACTGGCTCCAGACGATTGGGAGAGTTGGGAGAGACTCTTGTGCGGTATTCACGTTTTTTTTAAAGTAACGCAGCATTTAAACGTAAAATATGATATTTATTTATTTTCTGGTTAGACGAAAAAATATTGTCGAATTTATATTTCAATTTCACTCGGTCATTATTTATGAGTTTTGAACCAATGTATGTTGTGTACCTTAATATATTAAAATAATTCAATATCCGAAGCGCTTCTACTCACACGAATTAAGTATTCAATTCTCCATATCACAATTGCAATAAAAAAGTTCAAAGATATTCTTTTGTTTGATGTGTATGGAATAACAAAATAACTTGTGTACTTATGACTGTTAATTATTTGTATTGGTGACGCTTGGTAACCTGTACGCGTGCTCTAATAATTAAAAATCAACATCTGAGTACTACCTACTTACGAATATGTACTTAAATACTTATAAACCTAGAAACAAATTTGTATACTTCTGTTGAACTTTATTTATTTCATTATTTAGTATGTTGTGCAAATAAGGGTAAATATTTACTATTTAGAAAAACTATTACACGCATACTAATAAAAAACAATACCTCTCAGTTAGTTTTTGTGTACGATGTTTAAGAGGAACGTATGCGCGGCCCATTTCGGCAATGATTACAAAAATAATTTTTCAGTTTGGTTGGGTATTTTGATCTCAAATCCAAATTTAAGATTTGTATGAAACTGGCCGAAGTGCGCCGCGCGTACGTTCCTTCGTTGAAAAGTGTGTGTACATGACAAATATTTTCAAAAATCCATCACACCAAACAGATTCACTTTTGTAAAAACAATGCAACAAATTCCGATTATTTTTAAAAAACTATTAAACGCATTAAAACTTGTCACGCGCCTATTAAGCTAACAAACAACACGAACTTCTAATAGGTGCCAACAAAATATATTTCAGAGTCATCGAAGAATCGAGACGAGCCAACGATGAGTGAGAATTTGAAAGAAGATGCAATAATAACAAAATTTGGTTAAGAAGAGACAAGAAGAGGGAAGAAGAGACGAGAAGAACCAATAAGAAATGAGAACATCCAAGAAAATGCAAGAAAAGCCAAGAAGAGACGAGAAAAAATAAGCAGAGACAAGAAGATACAAGAAGACACAAGAAGAGCTAAGAAGAAAGAAGAGGCAAGAACGTCCAAGAAGAAGCGAGAAGCGCCAAGAAGAGACAAAAAAATAAAATATGGGAAAATAAGATACACTTAGTAGCAAGAAGAGCCGAGAAGAGCGGAGAAGAGATGAGAAGATTCAAGAAGAGCCAAGAAGGGACAAGAAGGACCAAGAATAGGCGACAAGATGCAACAAAAAGCAGGAAGATCCCATGTTATTTTAGAGCTTCATTCAAGATTACCACAAGAGTTAGGACCCTAAAATTTATACTTTGATCATTTTTTCATGGGGTTTTCATTACTAAAATATTTGCGAGAGCAGAATTTTAGGGGTACAGGTACTGTTCGGGAAAACCATATAGAGAACTGCAATTTGCCACACTCAAAAGGACATGAAAAAAGAGCTTAGAGGTAAGCTTTGTCATAAAGCTTCTGTGAAAATCATTGCAGCTAAATGGCATGACAATAGTATCGTCACCATTGCATATAACTGACATGGATTGGATCCTGTCTCGAAAGTTGATCGAATTGGATTTGTGGATAAAAAACGGGCAAAAATTCAAGAAGATTGCCCAGCAATTGTCGAGATGTACAATAAGAACATGGTGGGGTAGACCTTTTTGACAAAAGCGTTCACTCCATGAGGGTAACTCTTCGCTACAAAAAGTGGTGGTCCCCTCTGTTTGCTTTTGGTTTAGATGCAGCTTGCCAAAACGCATGGCTGATCAAAGGACAGTCAGAAAACAACTGGACCTACTGCAATCTTCGGCGAAATATCGCAAGCATTTACTTGCAAAAATATGGTAAGCCTCCGAGCCGCAAATCCGATTGTGGCGTACCTCTGCAGATAAGAGTGCCTATCGAGGTGAGGAGTGCAGGAAATGCTGATGATCACTCGCAAATCTACTGCTCTCAACGAAGATGTGGATACTGTCACCAACACACCAGAAAAATGTGTGCTAAGTGCAATATCAGTTTGTATCTCAAGTGTTGGTACAGCTTTCACAATAAATAAGTGCTCTATTTTTTAATATATCTCAATAGTATTATAAAAATTTATTCAAATAAATATTATTATAAAATTGAAGAAGAAGATAACACTTATAATCTAAATGAAAATATGAAAGAAAACAAGACACAGAAAAATAGAAAAAGACAATGGTCGCAACTGAGACTCGAACCCAGACCTCTCGTCTAACCGGGACGTGCGCGTTTTCCAATTTCGCTATTGCCACCTTCTGTCAAACCGTCATATTTGTCAATCTCATATTTCAAATATTTAGAATCATTAATATTATCTCCAACTAGTTCTTTTTCCATATTATAGGCAACTACTCTTTTTATTGGAAACAATCATTCTAAGAATTGGTTTGTAACCTGAATAGCGTCTCGGATAAATGTATCCGAATTTATTCATATGGAACTATTGACTTTATGAAAGTCTAAATGAATATTAAATTTTTTACGAGAAAAACTCTCTTTTTATAACTTTTGAAGGTTATTCCCATCAACCGCAGAAGGTGGCAATAGCGAAATTGGAAAACGCGCACGTCCCGGTTAGACGAGAGGTCTGGGTTCGAGTCCCAGTTGCGACCATTGTCTTTTTCTATTTTTCTGTGTCTTGTTTTCTTTCATATTTTCATTTAGATTATAAGTGTTATCTTCTTCTTCAGTGATATATTAGGTTGATGGGAATAACCTTCAAAAGTTATAAAAAGAGAGTTTTTCTCGTAAAAAATTGAATATTATTATAAAACTCATTATAAATGATTGATATTTTATTCCTACCGTCAGAATAACAAACATGCTGTATCCTCTTCAGAGCCTTAACTGCAATGCCCAGTGTCACCTGTAGGTGACATACCCATAAAAAGGAGTGGAGGTAATTAATTTATTTATTTAAAAAAAATTGTTTTAATTGTATGTATATATATAAACTATTTTATTTTAAGAGAAAAGAAAAATCTTCATTAACTTTGATATGGGAATTGAAGGGTTAAGTGGTTATTTATCTATTGTGTAAAAATTAAAACATGTTTGTTTAGTAAGGGGGTTGGTGTTTATAACTTCAAAAACGAAACATTTTTCATAAACCTTAAAATGGTTAGTAATTGTCGCCTTAACATACATTTTTTTTTATAGATCCTAGCTTTTAATAAAATCAATTTACGTTGTATCAATAAAATAAAAAAATACCAATTACATAAGATTCATGACCGTAGAAAAAATAAAATAATGAAGTAGTATTTAAAATCGTCAAATACACCATCTAGCTGTCAGTTTTAAATGGTCTATCGCAAAAAAGAATATTTTTGGTCATATTTACCTATCGCAGAAAATATAATTTTCAAATAGCGATGACGGGAGCTGAAATATCCGTTGTGTTTAAAATTGAAGCATATCATTCTGAATTCATTAATTATTCACTCAACATAATTTAAATGTTTCATAAATAGAGCTATCGAAAGATGATATTCCAATCCTATTGACCATCTTCAGTAACCGTTCTTCCTTGCATTATTTTTTAACGAATGGTGTAACTCCTCCGTATCTCTGTAATAATTGTGATTCAAGGTACACCTCACTCGGCATCCACTATCCACTCCTGCACCACGATTCACGAATACACTCCTATTGTTATAATATATAGTTGCCGGAATACACTATTGTTTCCGGACAAAGAGATTTGTTTGTTGGTTGTAGCTATTATTCCTATGCTGTAATATACAATACTGACCACGTAGAATAGCACAGATTACATCGGTGTTTACTGAAAATATTAATAAACATCCATTAGTTTTGATTGAACAGTGTAAAGGTATGTTTTTAGGTTTTCACGGCCAAAAAGTATTTTTGTTATTATTTTTGGGGTGTTATGCCGTGTTTCGCTACCTCCTTCTTTAGCCAACGTTTCGGACAGCGTTACAGTGTCCATCATCAGCCCTGTCCTGATGATGGACACTGTAACGCTGTACGACACGTTGGCTAAAGAAGGAGGTAGTGAAACACGGCATAACACCCTAAAAATAATAACAAAAAAGAACAGTGTAAAATTTAAAAAAGAAAAAGTAGGAGTTTCGATTCAACGAATATATGTAAATTAGTAAATAAGTTGACTAAATAAATAAGTTGGCTAAAATAAGTTGACTAAAATAAGTTGAATAATTTAAATACCTTAAAATGGGGTAACTGTGTCAATTTTCAACTTTGAAACTAAATAACTTTTTTATAAAATCATTTGTGTCGGAGAATTTTATGTCCGTATTGCAAGTGTTTAGTTGTCTTTCAATCTATGTATTGATCTTTCAATGTAACAAAGTAGCTAGGGAAGTAATATTATGAGAAGAACTTTAAACTGAAGTCTAGTATCCATATTTGTTGGTTTAACAGAATCAGAGTGATGACATTTCAAAACATATTTGAAGAACTGGTTAGTTGTAACCTTAGATTATTATTCTAAGATTGAAAAAATGATTTTTTGTTTTAACTGAGTTCTCAATTGGTACTAAAATCCATTTAAATTAAATATGAACGTTGTTTCAGCAACAGATTTACTTGAGACAGACTGATATAAAATCGGTCCTTCTCCGGGAATTCTAGTTTTATCCCTGTATCTCGTCCCCCAATCTAACTCCCTTTCCAGCCAATTCTCCCCCACCCTCTCCCTTCTACAGTTCTACACAATGCGGCCTTCTGCCTTCCGAGCCTACTCGATTCCACCCCCACGAGGCAGTAAGGTTCTACAGACATTTAGCGAGGTGAGGGAGAAGGGTATCACTTTCCACGATTATTTATCTTTCTACCAAGAACCGGGCATTATGTTTATTCAAGTGTAATTTTATTAATCAAGTGAAATAGAAACTAATAAAGCTTTAGTTTCTTTTATTTGGTTTTAGTCTTTTATATATTCGTAAATCCTGCAAAACTATTTGCGTTACAATTACAGGAAATATATTACACTCTTAGTATCGCATTCAGAAAGGAAACTTGAAAAGGCTCTAGCCGTGTTTGGTGACCAGTTCTGAAGGTAGGGTACCAGGTACTCCCCCGCCTTACTTTTCTTCATATCCTTCCTTCCCTTTTTAATGTCTTACATTTACTCACAAATAATTTCCCAAGTTGCCTCTAAAATCATGAAACACTAAAATCTTTAATGGCCTATATCTTATAAATTAAAGCAAATATAAATAAATAGCTCACATTCGTACTAGATATTTGATATATCTTTTAATTACAAAATAATTTTTCAGTTTGGTTGGGTATTTTGATCTTAAAACCAAAGTTAAGATTTGTATGAAATTGGCTGCGCATATGTTCCTCTTAAAATAAAACTGACGTGTCATCTATATAGTTACATTCAAAAGTATTATACACACGACACATTCGAGTTTTTATGTAAATGAAATTTCATAGTTCTCTAAAGATATTTTAAAAGAGGGTAGAAAGACAAACGTAATTTGGATTATGATTTTGAATACCAACTGCCCGGGAGGCTGAAGAAAGGAAAAAGGAGAAAGATTCAGAACAGGGGAAGTTTGGGATGTATCAGATCAGGTCATCAAACGCGGCTATTGCCATGTCAAGGAATCTTTCAAATTATTCTGAATGGTGACCTTTTACGAGGCCGATACTGGGAGTATTAGGATATTATCACAATCATTATCCATTGTCTTAGGATAATGATTGATCCGACTGCAGGAGGGTACGTTTTGCTGCACGTAATTACGAGAATTTATCTACTCTAAACATAATTTTTATTTGAATCACACGCACATCTTTGAATACAAGCCTTTAAGAGGAACGTATGCGCGGCCCATTCAGAGCGTATCAGAGCCAATTGGCCGCGTATACGTTCCTCGTAACCTTGTTTATCCGGTTCTCTCCAGATCAATATAAACACATTTTCTATCCCTTTTCCATTTTATAGCGATATCTATAATTATTCTTACATCCCTGTTAATAATATATAATCATAATAATAAATAATATAGTGTTATGTACCTTTCTAATATTGCTACAACCTTTGAACCTATTATGCTTCGTTCACTATCTATTATTTGTCCGTCGCACCAATATGTATCAAAGTTAACTTTATGATTGTCGCCATATCTCTTGTCTATTGTTCATTTCCATGTTTATTATTAATTAACTTTATTTATCACACTATTTAAATATAAGATTGCTATAAAATACATTACGCTCAGTTTCAGATTCAGATTCATATTAGATTTCAGTTTGGAAACATTCACTTAGAGACATTTAATTCTGTTAAAACTCTAGTATATAAGAATGTATTCAATGTAATTGCAAAGACTTACAAATAAATATAACAAAAAGTGTTAAAGTGTTTTTTATTCATAGAATCCATAACAAAAAATTGGTGTCAGAAGTGCGATATGGTCTAAGTAAATACTACATGGAAACATTATTTCGATAATATTGTGGTATTCTTGACTGTAACTAAAGAACTCTGGATTCTATGAGTAACTTATAATTATTTGCGACTGGTGACGTTGTTGCCCTTTGCTGTGCAAATAGCCGAATATCAGAAGATAATTCACCTTCAGCTTCACGTCGCGGACCTGCCTTGCTGAGTATTTTTGATAAAGTACGTTGTTGCCCTTTGCTGTGCAAATAGCCGAATATCAGAAGATAATTCACCTTCAGCTTCACGTCGCGGACCTGCCTTGCTGAGCATTTTTGATAAAGTACGTTGTTGCCCTTTGCTGTGCAAGTAGCCGAATATCAGGAAGAAACTTCACCTTCACGACGCGGACCTGCCTTGCTGAAGATGGAGTGGTATTTCATATTGTTGTAAGTCTGATTTTTGTTTCATGAATTCTAAAGAATCTCATATAATATTTTTAAAAAGTTGTAAATTTGTAGCATTCAAATCTTTTTATTATTAATTTAAATTTATCACTTTGTTAAAAATGACTGAACAAGATGTATCTCTTCAATTTTTAACCCAATTCATTAGTACATTTGATGGTAATACAAATAATCTTCACACATTCATTAAAAATTGTGATTATGCTTATAAACTAGCATCTAAAGCTCAAAAAGATATTATTTTTAAATTTATTCAAACCAAAGTTACTGGAAAAGCTGATTTAATAACATCATGTAGAAATTTGCGTAATTGGGAAGAGTATAAAAGTTTTCTTGAAGAAAATTTTGCTGATTCGAAAAGTTTTCCACAACTATTATTAGAATTGCAGACATGTAAACAAAATAGAAATGAGAGTGTTCTCAATTTTACCCAAAGAATTGAAAGGTGTTATTCAAATTTATTGAGAGCTACCAAAGCAGAAACTGTAGATGTCACTGAATTAATAGGAAAAAATTCTATGATTAAACAAATGGCTCTTCAAGCATTTTTAATGGGCGCATTACCGCAGTATAGCATTATTTTGAGGGCTAGAAACCCAAAAACCTTTGAAGAAGCTTCAACATTTGCAATAAACGAAGAAAAAATGCTCAATTTTAAAGAACAGAGTAATTCAAACCAAAAATTCTGCTCTATTTGTAAAAAATCAGGACATATATCTATTAATTGCTTCCACAATAAAGATAAACGGGTCAACCAAGTAAAATCATTTAGTAACTTCGCTTCAAAAAATTCTCAGTGTAAAATTAATAACAGTGCAAACGCACATCGAAACATCACAATAACGTGTTTCTTTTGTCAAAAACGTGGACACTACAAAAAAGATTGTTGGAAATATAAAAATCTCTTAGAAAAGAAAGCTTCGGAAAACTTCCAAGACCCTTCGTTCCCTACCGAAACGAAGAAGGTCAATACGTTACAGGTAGAATATTAAATAACCTCGAAAATATTACAGCGTACATCAAAATTCCTATTAAAGAATGTAAAAACAAATATGTCAAACTATTATTAGACAGTGGCGCAGATATATCACTAATCAACCCCATGGTTTTAGATGGCGAAACAGAATATAACGATAAAGAAATAGTTAAAATTAGAGGAATTAACGCTGAAAAATCGACTCTAACGTTAGGATCTGTCAAATTGAACTTATTATTCAACGGTATCCCAATTTCTAATAAGATGCATTTATTGCCTCGAGCAACAAATGTTCCACTCGATGGACTTATCGGAAATGATTTCCTAAGAAAAGTAAATGCCAAAATTAATTACAGTAATAATACATTGTGTATAGGTAATAGTGCTATGCCAATCCATTTTAAAACCAAAGGTTCGGATGTTAAAAACAATAATTCGGTTATTATTGTACAGGCTCGCACAGAGACCTTAGTTGAATTCGATGTTTTGAATCCTGAAATAGGAGAGGGACTCGTCCCCGAAATAGAAATTATGGAAGGAGTTTATCTTTGCAGAAGTATAACAAAGGTTAATTCAAAGTCAAAAGCAATTACGTCTATTTTAAATACGACAGAAAAAGAAGTAAAAGTTAAGAAAATGGAATTGATATTAGAAAAATTTAATGAAAAAGATAGCAAAATGTTAGAAGATGATTGCGATGATAGAACAATAAAAAGGAAAGTTAAATGCAAAAATAAAAACGCATTTCAATTCAACAAAATAACAGAAAATATTGATAATAGGTACGAACTTTTAAAAGCATCATTACGAACTGAACATTTAAATAAAGAAGAAGAACGATCACTTTTTTCAATTTGTCGAGAGTATAATGATATTTTTCACTTAGAAGGAGATATATTGAGTCAAACCAATTCAATTAGGCATGAAATAAATACTACAACACAGACTCCAATACACGCAAAAACATATAGATACCCCGAGGTACACAAAAGGGAAGTAAATGATCAAATAAAAAAAATGTTAGAGCAAGGAATAATTAAAGATTCAAATTCAGCATGGTCATCTCCTTTGTGGGTAGTGCCCAAGAAGAAAGATGCAAAAGGTCAAGTAAAATATAGAGTGGTGATTGATTACCGTAAATTAAATGAGGTCACTATAGGCGATGCTTACAACTTACCCAACATCACAGAGATATTAGATCAATTAGGACACTCAAAGTACTTCACAACTTTAGATCTTGCATCAGGATTTCACCAAATCCCAATGAAACCGGAAGATTCACATAAAACAGCATTTTCCACCCCTCTAGGACATTACGAGTTTTTAAGGATGCCATTTGGATTAAAAAACGGTCCAGCAACCTTTCAAAGGGTTATGAATAACGTTTTAGCTGGTATTCAAGGATTAAGATGTTTTGCATATCTAGATGATATAGTTATTTATGCCGATACAATAGAGACTCACGAGATTAGGTTAAAAGAAGTATTCCAAAAATTAAGATTACACAATTTAAAACTACAGCCGGATAAATGTGAATTTATGCGTAATGAGGTCATGTATTTAGGTCACGTTATATCAGAAAATGGAGTTAAACCAAACCCAGATAAAATTCAAATCATAAAAAATTACCCTATTCCAAAAAATCCAAAAGATATTAAGTCATTTTTAGGACTGGCTGGATATTACAGACGTTTTATTAAAGATTTTAGCAAAAATGCTCAACCTCTCTCCCAATTATTAAAGAAGGATGTTCCATTCATTTGGAAGGAAAAACAACAAGAATCGTTTGATATACTTCGAGATCATTTAATTCGTGAACCAATACTACAGTTCCCCGATTTCAGTAAAACATTTAATGTCACCACAGATGCAAGTAATTTCGCTATCGGTGCAGTATTATCTCAAGGCGAGATTTCTAAGGATTTACCAATATCCTTTGCTTCCAGAACTCTAAATAAAGCCGAATCAAATTATTCAACAACAGAACGTGAACTTTTAGCTATAATTTACGCAGTTAAACATTTTAGACCTTATTTGTATGGTGTAAAGTTCAATATAATAACGGATCATAGACCTTTAGTTTGGTTGTTTAATACAAAAGACCCTGGCTCTCGCTTACTTCGTTGGCGTTTAAAATTGGAAGAATATCAATATAATATAATATACAAACCCGGAAAACTAAATTCTAATGCCGATGCGTTATCTAGAATTGATCATTCTCAAATATTACACTTTAGAATAAACCCAGAACCAAATTCTTACGAAGAATTTATAAAGTCTCATTTTAAAGATAAAACCATTATTGACTGCAAAAATATTGTTGAAATAGACGAAAGTCTTCTAACACGGAAAGATAATTTATGTAACTTTATTTCCAACGATAAGGAAATGTCCGAAGGTTTGTCTATGGAGATAAGGAATTTAATCAATAATCACGATAACATAAAGAAAAGTAAAACGAATGTAAGAGATATATTATATTCAGAACTAAATAACATATTTAACGTTTACCATCTTATAACAATGGAACATTTTTGGGATAAACCAACATACGAAGATATTTTCTATTGTTTTCTTAAATTAAAAGATGTATTAATTTCACAAGAAAAGAAATCGCTTTCAATTCCCGAACTAGCTCGTGATAATAATTTAAATTGGAATAAAATAAAAACTCTTGTTTATTACGTCTTTGCAAACTCCGGAATCATGGTAACTATTTGTAAAAATAAAATAAGTCATCCAGATCCCAAGGATATAACTAAATTAATAGAGGAGAATCACGATTCTCCACAATCAGGACACTCAGGGTTTCACCGAACGTATAATAGAATTAAAGAGAGATATACTTGGAAAAATATGAAAAAAGACATAAGAAATTACATAAAAAAATGTGAATCATGTCAAAAAAATAAAATTTCTCGTAAAAGATTTATTCATCCAATGGAAATAACTACAACTTCCGAGAAACCTTTCGAAAGGATAGCTTTAGATATTGTAGGTCCATTACCCTTATCCGAAAATGGAAATAAATATATTCTCACGTTACAAGACGATCTAACAAAATTTTCGCAAGCATTTCCAATTCCAAATCATGAAGCAATTACTATTGCAAAGGAGTTAGTCAATAACTTCATTTGTAAATTCGGAATACCAAATCGAATACTTACAGATCAAGGAAAAGATTTCACGTCAAATATTTTAAAAGAAGTCGCGAAACTATTTAAAATTAAACAAATCCAAACAACAGCTTATCACCCTCAGTCCAACGGTGCATTGGAAAGGTCTCATGCGACCTTAGCAGATTACTTAAAACATTACATTTCAGAAAAGCAAACAGATTGGGACGAATGGATAAATTTAGCAATGTTTTCGTATAATACAACGCCTCATACCAGTACTAGGTATACGCCATACGAATTAATTTTCGGTTTAAAACCAGAACTTCCAACGTCATTAACACAAAAACCTCAATTCAAATATACATATGATAATTATGTTGACAATTTAAAGTTGAAACTAAACAAATCACAAGAAATTGCACGCGAACATGTTCAAGTCCAAAAGATAAAAGCAAAAGAGAACTTTGATAAGAACATTTCTAGTAATGAACTTTATAACGTTAACGATTTAGTCTATTTAAGAAACGAAACTACAAAAAGTAATCATTCCAAAAAATTGTCACCTAATTATCAAGGCCCCTATAGAATTGTTAAAATTAATTCAAAAGTAAACTGTACTATACAAGTAAAGAAAAAATATGTTAAAGTACACTTCAATCGTTTAAAAAAGGCCATTGTTTCAGATTGATGACATGGTTGCCTTACGGCAATGGATTCAACTGGACGCAAATATCTTCATCCGCAGGGATATACTATGAACACGTTAATATGATTAATTTTATAGAGAGTTATTGGAATGTAGTGACATATATTGATTTAGACATATATTTTGATAATAAGTTAATATTAATTGATAAAACATATAGCAATATACAACTATTATGTAATGACGATAAAATCATGCATAAAAGTTTTTCTCCTTGCGAACCGCATTTAAATACTTTACATCAACTAATAATAGTATTAAAGCAAAAGGATAAGACGCTAAAACAATTTATAGGACAACCAAAAATAAGAGTAAAACGTGGTTGGATAGATATGGTAGGTACAGTATTTAAAACTGTATTTGGAACCTTAGATAATGATGACGCGCTTTATTATGATGAAGCAATTGATTCTCTAAACACAGGCGATAAAGACTTATATAATATGTTAAAACAGCAAACTCAAATAGTGAAAACAACAATAACAAATTTTAATAATACAATAACTAATCTTGAAAGAAATGAAGAAATATTTAATCAAAATTTCGAAAAATTAAAATCGTTTACTACAAACATTAGCGATGTTATATTTAATTTAGAATTGAAGCAAGAAATAGAAAAACATCTTACCCTATTGAATTTAATCACAACAGAATTACAAAACGAATATACACTTATCATAAACGCATTATTGCTTTCCAAAAATAATATAATACACCCATTTATTATCACACCTCAGCAATATATTGAAGAAATAAGTAAATCCTTGCCTCATTTACCGAATTCCGTATCTTATCCTGTCCCACCAAATATAAAAAATGTTAATATTTTAATGTCAATGGTAAAAATTGATATTGCGTATGTAAATAGAAGAATCATTTTTGTTATATCAAACCCCTTGTGTAGTTATGTAAGCTATAATTTATACAAGTTAATACCCTTGCCTATGAAAAGACAAGACGATTTATATGTTTTTATTATGCCTAATGTTAAATATTTAGCTATCGCCGAGAGTAAAACAAATTATGTTACTCTTGATAATATAGATTCGTGTAAACAGACCGTTTTAGATAAAGCGATTTGTAAAACCACAAACATTTATTATAATCTACATGAAAGATCTATTTGTGAAATAGAATTACTAATTGAACCTTCTCATATGCCTCCGAATTGTGAAACCAGAATTATGAATACGATTAACGAAATTTGGCATACTACAAATAAAGGAACGAAATGGATTTTTGTGCTCCCTAGACCAACATTGGTTACAATTAAATGTAAGAATTCTGAACCAACCGATGTTAAATTACAGAATACAGGAATATTAATTATAAAGCCAAACTGCAAACTTTACACTAGTTCAACAGTGATTGTTAATGTAGAAGACCGATATTATAATATATCTAACCAAACAGCTTCAAAATCAATAATTCCTTTGTTCAATATAACTGATGATAATTGTTGCAATATAAACCAAACACAAAATGTCAAAATTAATATTCCATTAATAATACCAAAAAATATTTACTCTAGATAAGGATGATTTAATTTTAGCAAGCCATAAGCTAAATAAAATGTACGATGACTTAGAAAATATCCCCGAAGACCATATTGTAATTAGAATTATAAAAAATAACTATTTTTCCTATGTATTTTTAAGTTTAATAATCATTTACATTTTATATAAACTATATAAGTGTTAAATATCTAAAAAAAATCATTTTAAAGGTGATTCTCGTTTAAGATTAATAAATTACTTGAACATTTGTAAAACAAAAGACAAAAGAGAAACAAACGTAGAAATGGAAGAAAACGTTACCGGGTCCACTGATGAATCCCTAACGCTCAGACGAAGTACAAGACTTCGAACTGATGTGAGATAATGATGGACGCCATATTATCTCATCTTAACGAGGAAGGTGTTATGTACCTTTCTAATATTGCTACAACCTTTGAACCTATTATGCTTCGTTCACTATCTATTATTTGTCCGTCGCACCAATATGTATCAAAGTTAACTTTATGATTGTCGCCATATCTCTTGTCTATTGTTCATTTCCATGTTTATTATTAATTAACTTTATTTATCACACTATTTAAATATAAGATTGCTATAAAATACATTACGCTCAGTTTCAGATTCAGATTCATTTTAGATTTCAGTTTGGAAACATTCACTTAGAGACATTTAATTCTGTTAAAACTCTAGTATATAAGAATGTATTCAATGTAATTGTAAAGACTTACAAATAAATATAACAAAAAGTGTTAAAGTGTTTTTTATTCATAGAATCCATAACAATAGTAGTAAATTAGGGTAGTGTTTTGAAGCCGGGGGCGGCTCCTTGGTTTACCTGAAGCAGATCTGTGAATGCCTTATTCAACAAAGGGGATGATCTTTTGTTACCAATGCAACAGCTGCAGCGATGAGGTCACTTCTTGAAAAGGTACAGCTTATATTTTAACAATTGAATAATGCTTTTCTTTTGAACTTGAAGGCTAGTAGAGTGTCGTAAAAATAATTGCATTTATACTCGAATCAATTTACGCGCGAAAACAATAAATTGTAACGCTTCAACATTGCTACATTTGTAATAATATCTTCAGTATAGACAAGGGAATCTGTTCTGCATCAGCGCAACAACAAATTGATATGGTATATTCAACCAATCTCTACATTTTTAAAACATATTAGAACATCTTTGCATCGTTGTTTTAAAATGGTTCGTTTATTATTGGGTACATTGAGCTTTCCAAGAATTAAGAAAAAATTAGATCCTTCTATGTGATCCTTTCTCTCGTAAACGGGGGAATATGTTTATCTATGGTCCCGAACTGTCCACAGAAGCGAAACTTCACAATAGAGTTGTGGTACCAACCTAATGTATTCAAGTGAGGCATGGAACTGGCAGATGAAGGATGACAGAAAACTGAATGCTGTAGAAATGAAATCCTTAAGGCAAAACCAAGTATGGTAGTGTGAGATCCGCATATAATTCTAGGCTGATGTAAGCGTAATGAGCAAGATTAAGAAAGGGACCCTCAGATGGTTTGGGCATGTAGAACGAAAGGACGAAGAAAGGATAGTAAGGATAATGTATGACACGAATGTGAATGGGGAAAGAAGTCAGGAACGTCCGAGGAGGATACGGCACGATCAAGTGAATCAGATACTTGAGTCGGGCCAGGTCAAGTGTCAGAATAATAGATGAATGAGACGATGTATGAGTGTGTGCCAAGACTGAGTTGTTTGGCAGATCGTCCTCTCTGCAAACGACGCGCGACGTGATGGTTAGTTAGTTAGTTATAGGTCCTTATTTCAATTAAAATATCCGTTAGCATTATTTTTGGTAGGCTTTCGTTTATTTACCTGCTGAGGTTAGTGGAGTAACTTTGTAAATAAATTTAAAAAATGTAGCTGTAATGCGTTATAACTTATAAGTCTCTGTATTTATAACTTCTCCAGTGAACAAAGTGAATCTCGATGTTCACTTTCGTTCCACTACTTGAAGAACACGGGTGTGACTGAAGGATGACCATTATTAAAAACACCATATTAGTTTAATAGTAAAAATAATAATCAATTAATCGGAATAACTTTTTTTTAAGCTTATATATATCGATATGACATTTCATTGAAGGAGGTAATATCATAAAAAAATAATAATAACAAAAAATTGGGCATACAGGAAGAAAAACCCATATCCGTGGCACCATCTAGAATCTAGATTATAAGATATGCTTACGCTTTCCGAATTTCTATCGATTTATAACATATGTACTTTAAGTTTTAAGTTCCTAAAAATGTATGTTATTTTTAAGATAACATCTAGATATAAAGCGGTAATCATATGATATTCTCTCGATAGAAAAAAAATGGCAAAATACACTATAAAAATTATTAAAAGCACATTTTGTTGTGTTTTTTTTATATTCACAGGCATGAATAAATTAGTAACCGGACAACTCGGAATGAAAACAACTCAGAACCATCTCAGATAAGTCATTTAGAGTGAAAAAAAATTTTGGTTTAAAAGGTTATGTTACGATAGGGTTATCATATAATATATTATTATTAAAATTATTTTTTTCATAGCTTTTAATGACTTTTCAAGGAGGTGTTGAGTTGACTTTATTCTCAGTTGGCATGGAACCGAATAAATTCACAGTGTATTTTCAAATGCAACTTCGGCATTATTTGTCGAGAGATTTTTGCTCTAATTTAAACGAGTCTCGTTTTCTTAAATATTGGAAAAGAGGCGGGTATGGGTACAGTTCTCGGGAACCATTTATTAGATAACCAAAACCTCTGCCGTAGGTCACCCCAAGTGGTTCGCTACGTTTGGTGATTTAGGTTCATGGGGAGAGGTTTGTCTAGGTCTTGGAGGCGATGACCAGGACACACTGATTCCTACCCACCCCTATAACCCTTTTCCTTCCCAAAACTCTCCTCTCCTTCCTTTCCTTAAAAAAATCCTCCACACAGCATCCCCAAAGATGATAGGCCCTGAGGGAAATTATTTTCTTTAGGGCCTCCTAAGTGGAGCTCGTGTAAAAAAAAAACGCTCAGTCAACAAGTAATTCTTAAATTGATATGCTAACTTACCCAATATATAACGAGGTCTCAGTAGGTCAATTGGCAGAGTATTGCCCCGGTAGACTTGGTTCAATACCTTTTTACGTTGCATATTTAATCGACATTCGTTAATAATATCTTTTTCTTCAATAATAAAAAAAAATATATCGAAAAAAATATGTTTCGTATTCATCATAATCACTTATACGAATACTTTAATTTGTTTCGTGATAAGAGCTTACTACCTACCAATTAGTTAAAGAATTACTCTCGTGTTTACGTAGTCCTACTTATTCTTGGAATCACAGAGTGTGTGGTTACCTCTTATTTACCCTCCGGGAATATCGTGAGGGGGACCCTTTGTTCGCCATTGGTGGCGAAATGTCAGTTCGAATATACTATACTCAATTCCGAATCTGGGGAGCAACCACACAACCAAACCCTAAAAAAACCAACCAACTAGAACAAATAAACCGATTGAAATAGAGACGCAAGAGCATGGAATATAATTGTATTCGGGCTTTTGTAATTTCGTCTTTCAAGATCACCGTCATCGACACTTAGTAGAAAAGGATGATTCATTTGATAGGTGAGTGGTAAAGGATTGTGTGTTGGGTGGTGACTTTTTTATAGTGCCTTTGCATAGGTAAGAAGGGCTATTTTGTTAGGGGGAGGGAGCATTGTACCCTAATAAGGGTTGGCAATCCATATTTTGAGCACCCACAAAATGCATAAGGGGAGATTAGATTGCTAACTTTGCTAAACTTGAGGATAATAACTACTATTGAATTGTCTATGGATACTTAAATATTCCTTCCTCTGTTTACGCTTTCGTGCCATAGAGATATAATACATCAATGTTTGATGCCCTGTATTTTACGTGTCAATCTATAATAATAAAACTTTGTCTATGTATTCAGGAAATAGACAAGGGATGTTTTTCCGGAACCGTTTTTATGTGATTTAACATAGGTGATTTAATACAAATAAAGACGTAGGCATCACTTGTCGATCAAATCTTTCATTTGTTAATCACATAACAGAAATCTGTAATACGGGCTTAAAAATGTTACGATTTATAACTAGGCTAACCAGAAATTTTAACAATATAAAGTGTATTAAACTGTTATATTTTGCATATGTTAGGAGTCAGCTTGAGTACAGTTCTCCCGTCTGGAATACACATTATAATACTCATGTTCAAGCTGTTGTAAGAATTCAAAACAAATTCTTACGTTTTTTAAATTTTTAAATGGGTATTCCAGCAATTATGTTTAAATACAACACTCTGTTAAATAATATGAATATGCTCAAAATGTCAGACAGAAGAATTTTCACTGATTTGATATTTCTGTATAAAATTCTAAATGATTTAGTTGAAAGTCTGGTATTGCTTGAACTGATAAGCTTCCGGATACCACAACATAATACCAAAAGTCAGGATTTATTTCAGTGCAGAAATTCTGGGACTAACTACCATATGTATTCCTCTTTGCCCAGAATACTTATGGAGGGAAATAATTATACCAAGTTAGTGGACATTTTCAATTTATCTTTAAACAAATATAAAATATTGTTATTGAGGCAGTTCAATTATGTACAATAAATACTGTATATTTCTTACTATTCATAATATGTAAAAGCCACAAAAAGAGCGTTAATAAATAAATAAATAACTGCTCGAAGCCAGTGGATCTATGGTTTTTCTCTTCTTGAGGAGTATTTTGGGAGAGGAGTAAGTTGGGAAGAGGAGAAGGACCAAGCACAATACAGTTCGGAGTACTTGGCTATTCAGATCTGTAATTTTGTTCATTTCTATGATTACGCGGAACCTCCAAGAGGCGCACCGGCATAACAGCTTTTTTAAAGGCTTAATAAACGTCCATTCTCACTACAAAGTAGTTTCATCTGTGTACCCGGTGACCAAGGATGTGTAGTGGCGGTATCCCAGTCTATTACGATGGTTCCCCAGGGATTCAATTCCCCCATAGCGATAAAGAGTTATTCATTGTGCGCCATCTACGAATGAAAGATTATCCGTCGTCTCGACGAACTTTGTCGAATATCTCATTTATGAATGTCGAACATATTCTTGATTGTCGAAGGATTGAAGAGGTGATTGTATTGGTAGCCAGTGAATTTGGTCTACATCTCTGATGTTTTTGATGTTTCTATGGTGTGCATTTGAAATTACGAAAGCACTTTCTTCGAAATGGCTGGCGGATGTATTACTCAAAAACAGCTGGAAAAAAATGTAATGCCGCTAACACCTGCAAAACGACATTGCCAAAAATCAATTAGGAAGTTAATTTTGGTGTGAAAACCATCAACGGTTCCTAAAGTCATTTTTGCTTTCACCTTAGTTTCGACATATGTAGCTGAAGAAAGGGGTGGGGGCATTACAAAAGGGGATACAGTGACTACCAGCCGACTTACTAAGGCCTTTTTAGGCCGAAAATTCCTGACGAACTCTTCGTAATATGTCAAATTAGCGAAGGAATCTACCATCTGGCGATACGTTCTTGTTTGTCTCAAGGCAGCTGCTTCAGCTTGCTCTACATTACGAGGTATTAGGACCCTTTACAAACAGAGTTCGGAGCGGGACGTGCCCCGCGCCACTTCAGGCCGCCGCGCAGAAAAGTAAAGACCGAAAATAAGATAACCGTTTACAGCGTAGTTCACTGTGAGACTTTTCTGCGCGGCGGCCTGAAGTGGCGCGGGGCACGTCCCGCTCCGAACTCTACGTGTGGGGGAGACTATTGCAGCCATCATCGCCGCCAGTACAACTTTGTAAAAATATACGATGCCTATCCTTCCGGAGCGCGCGGGAAACGGTCTTCGATTAGGACACAATGTACTAGATTTTGACAGTCGTTGGTGTCGACTGGTTCATCCTACTCGTTGCTCGAGTTGAATGACTTTTTTACGTTTGGCGTCTGAATATGTACCTTCGACGAGATTCAAGAAAAACAGAGTCGACTGATGATTGTACTTTTGACGGCGATTGCGATCGACCTGGATCGGAGAATTTATTCAACCCGAAGTCCAGGAACCCAGGAACTCACGTTGATTGGTCGCGTGCCTTTCTTCATATTAAAGACTGTATAAAATACAACACGTGATTATTTTAATTATATTTTTATTAGGTACAGGCACATGGTTTTCTGACAAGTAAATGCTCATCGGGATATAACTTTAGTAACAGATTTTACCCGTGTTCTTATAAAAGTTAATTTAAATTAAGTCCTAAACCAAATGGCAATTAAGTTTTTAATACCATTAGAATTACTCAAGTCACATATTGTTGATTTGAAAGCGTCGCTCGTGCCTGCGCATCATTTCATTGATTTATTGATTAATGAGACTTTCTTTGTGACTTTTGATTGTTAGAAAATTCAGAACTTTCGTAATTTCGTTGAAAGCTCGAATAACTGAGCTCGAATCTCACACCGGCGGCATGTTGTTTTTCAGAACAAACAATGTAAAGAGGCCTTGGGGTCCCAATACCCAACTTAGTTGTTAATACTGTGAACCATAATCAATATTGTAATAATATTATATGAATAACCGCACAAGTGTTAACTTTCTGAGCAATAAAACATAAATTAAAAAAAAAATTTAAAAATTCAGAAAAGAGACATGAGGTCTATATCGTGCTGTAGCAGATATACTAGGATGTCACAGTTCCAACTAAAATAGATATTACCCCGGATGCCTTCTCAAAGTTTTTTCGGGAAAAAAATTGAAACCATTCGTGCCTCCACATCTCACGCCCCTCTGCCAATATTCACTATCAATTCTAAAGGAAATTTGTCTTCCTTCAAACTTACAACGCTTGAAGAAGTAAAAAAGATAATTTCATGTTCGCCAAATAAGCAGTGTAGTCTTGATCCTATACCAACTTGGTTATTAAAAAAATGTGTCAATGTCTTAGCTCCATTCCTAGTTCATGTTTTCAATAAATCTCTCAGTACAGGTGATTTCCCTGAATCACTAAAATCAGCTGTAGTTACACCAATATTAAAAAAGTCACAACTAGACCCTGATAACTTAGGTAATTATCGACCCGTCTCAAATCTACCTTTCGTGTCAAAAATCCTGGAGAAAATTGCTGCTACTCAAATAACCAGTCACTTGAATTCAAACAAATTATTAACAAATCGACAATCCGCATATAGAAGGTTTCACTCAACAGAAACCGGACTTCTTCGTATGCTGTCAGATATAACTCTAGCCATAGAATCAGGTAAGTTAGCACTTATCTCACTCTTAGACATGAGTGCAGCGTTTGACACGATTGATCACGACTTCCTCATTAAGAGATTAGAGGAAACATTTGGTTTGAGTTCCGATATCAAAAATTGGCTGGCGTCATATTTATCCAATCGCTTGCAAGCCGTGAAGATTGGAAATAAACTCTCAAACTTCGCAAGACTTTCTTCAGGAGTGCCCCAGGGTTCCGTTTTAGGTCCACTTCTTTTCATCCTTTTTACAAATGATGTCGCCGAAATAATCGAGTCATTTGGTCTCTTGTCACACTGCTACGCTGACGATCAGCAAGTTTATTTTTACTGCACTCCAAACGAAGTCAGCAGTCTCAAAATTCGTGTAGCTGAATGCTTAGAAGCAATAACTCGTTGGATGTCTTCAAACAAGCTAAAGCTGAACCCTTCTAAGACTGAGTTTCTCTGGGCGGCCACAAACAAACGCCAACATTTCATAGACGATTCGCCTATTTCCATTTCCGGCAGCGATATTATTCCCAAGACAACCGTCAAACTTCTTGGCGTTAATCTAGATTCAGACTTTTCGTTTAAAAGTCAAATAAATAGGACTGTAAGCACCGGTTTTTTTCACTTAAGACAACTCAAGTCCGTCCGAAGAAATCTTCCTACAGAGGCGACAAAACTACTAATCAACTCTTACGTAGTCTCGCGACTCGATTATTGTAACGGTATCTATGCTAGCCTTCCAAAATATCAAACTGACAAACTTCAATCCGTTTTTAACGCAGCGGCACGGCTCATAACCGGAGTCTCTAAATATTCACACATTTCAGAACACCTTCGTAACCTTCATTGGCTCAAGTGCCCTGAAAGAATCCAGTACAAATTGTGCTGGATGGTGTTTAAATCAATCAATGAAATGGCCCCACCTTATATCTCTGAACTATGTGTCCCGGAAAATACTGGTCCGAGGCAGTCAACCCTTAGATCAGCAACATCATCAGCTATAGGCAGACTAATGGAACCTAAACGCAAGCCAAATACAAAGTTTGGAGATCGCGCTTTTGGAGTATCTGGGCCTAAGGCTTGGAATAAACTCCCTCCGGAACTAAGATGCATAACAAGCCCAACAGAATTTAGGTCCAAATTAAAAACCTACCTTTTTGGGCTCTCATATCCTTAATTTAAATAAACCTATCTGAGAGTATCATACTTTTATTTTCTATGATATGTCTTAATTACACTTTTCTAATTAATTTTCTAATTACTTGAATCTTTGCACATCAATCTGTCTCGTTACGAATCACATTTAGGAAGATCAAATCCTTGTACTACTGTACCGCCCACTATAAAATGTTGCTTTTGATTTCCAAAATACACTCATCAAAGAATGTATTTTATACTAATATTAAAATATATTTCAGGATTAAACACATATAACAAGTGTACACAATAATGTCCTCTGCGTGCGAACTATATCTAAATTTCTTAATAGACAATAAGTGTTAATTTCAAGCGACCTCCCAGGTAAGTATGGACCTGTATACATTTTTAAGAAGCATCGCGTTCATTGGTCGAGACATTGTACATATATTTTCTTATGAACCTGTGGATGCAATTTTTAGCCATTAGTTGTTTTAATTGTTTGTCTAGTTTGTAGTTTTTCTAGATTTTAGAAATGTATTGTAAGTTTGTGCAGCGCCCTTGAGGTGATTTTTCACAAAAACGGCGCTATATAAATCATCCAATTATTATTATTATTATTATTGATGAAAACCAAGCAACGCCAACTCAATATCTTAAGTGTGTGGCAACGATTAGCCTACAATACCCTAGTATTTATTTATAAGTGAAAAAATAAAATTTTACCAGATTATTTGTTGTTAGAATTGATAGTACAGTTCATTGCTATCCTACGAAAAACTGCAACGATTTTAGGCTTTCCAAAACAAATTTATCGGGAACACATAACAAAATGCATCATAAAGGTTTTATAATGTTCAATGAACTCCCTGTAAATGTTAGGGGGGATAAAATCTCGCAGGTTTTCGTAGATTATGTCTCAATGTTGCGAAGTTCAAATTTTAGTAAGTAGGTATTAAATAATTTAATAGTTGTTTTAGAAAAGAATATATTAGATGTAAGATATAAAAATTTTATGGCTAAATAAAATACACTAAAAAAAAAATCATCATCACCAATCCCTTGAAATCCTTCTAGGAAATGCTGTTCCTCTTCGCTCATCAGTATCTGCCTGTGTACCGCACTATCGCAGAGGACCATTACCAACACTCCGTTGTAATCATGCCATTATACAAAGGTAAAGGGTCACGTATGGAATGTGGGAATCACAGGGCTATTAGCCTGCTTAGTTCAGTCGGCAAGCTGTATGGTAGAATATTGATAGAAAGGGTAAGAATGGAAACAAAGGAAAAAGTTTGGGATGTGCAAGGTGCTTTTATGAGTGGAAGGGGGTGCATGGACCAGATTTTCTCGTTGCGTATGCTCACTGAGAAGTTTCTTGCAAAAAACCAGAAACTCTTCTGTGCCTTTGTAGATTTACAGAAAGCATACGACCGAGTTGACAGGAAAAAGCTGTGGAAGGTGTTGTCCAAGTACGGAGTGAATACGAATCTCATACACGCAATTGCGTCTCTGTATGAGGGAAGCGTTGCATGTATTAGGGTGAACGGCGATTTTACGGGGTGATTTGACATCACAAAAGGTGTTAAGCAAGGCTGCGTAATGTCACCGTGGTTATTCAATCTATACATGGATAATTGTATGCAAGAATTGAAAGAGATGGGATTGGGCGCGAAATTGAGTGATCTGGAAGTATGTTGCCTGTTGTATGCTGATGATGCAGTGCTGATTTCTAACAGTATGGAAGATCTACAGTCGTTCGTGTCTAGGATGAACGAAGTATGTATGAAGAATGAGTTAATGATGAATGTAAGTAAGTCTAAAGTGATAGTATTTGAAAGAGAGAGTACGAAAACAATTTGCAAAATAGTTGTGAATGACAATTACTTGGAGCAGGTGGATGAGTTTGTATATTTGGGAAGTATGTTTACGAGAGATGGAAAGACTGATAGAGATATCGAAAGACGGGTAAATAACGGTAACTCCATTAATGGAGGACTGAACGCCGTTGACGCCAACAAAAATCTGTCAAAAGAAGCGAAGCTAGCCGTCCATAATGGAGTGCTGGTACTTACCCTGATGTATGGCAGTGAGGCATGGAACTGGCAGAGTGAGAGAATGCTGTAGAAATGAGATCCCTGAGACGTATGTGTGGTAAAACCATGTATGATCGTGTGAGAAATGTGGAGATCCGCAAAGAATGCAAGGCTGATGTAAGAGTTATGAGTAAGATTAAGAAAGGGACGATCAGATGGTTTGGGCATGTAGAGCGAATGAATGAGGAAAGGAGTGTAAGGAGAATATATGACGCAAATGTGAATGGTAGACGAAGTCGGGGACGCCCGAGGAAGACATGGCACGACCAAGTGAATCAGATACTTGAGTCGGGCGATGTCAAGAGTCAGAATAATAGAAGAGCATGTATGAGACGATGTATGAATGTGAACGAAGCAAGGATTGTGTGCCAAGATCGAGTTGTTTGGCGGTCTGTCCTCTCTGCCCCCCCTGCGGGGAAACGGCGTGATGGTTAGTTAGTTAGTTAGTTAGTTAGTTTGTCTCTTTTGAAGAATCTATTGGGGTAAACTGCCTTCCATCCTTGCTAAACGTCCTGCCTAGCGGAACTGTCCCAATTTTAAAATATTGTCATTCATTAACTCTTCGTCAATCAAAAATTGCAAAAAATTAAAAATAAAATATGATGCCACTCAGCTATACATTTGACAAAGCGTATCAAAAGATCCACCTACAATCCACATAAGCCGAGGACCTCTCCCACGAACCTAAAAACTTTCGCGTTCTTGAGGTAATTTTATCACTAAATGGCGCCACAAAAATGATCCAAACACTTTTATTATTATTATTATTATTAAAGTCTCCAAATAATACTTTTAATTTCTACCCCGATTGTCGTAAATCGTCATTGCATTAGAGCGGCCAGACGGAACCCGCTGAAATACTCTTGTGTTGGTTGCTTGGTTACCAGCAAGTTGTTATTAGTGTTGTAGTATATCCGGTGGACATGTTTGCCATCGATAGACTACCCTAACGCCATCCAGCGAGAACCCTCGGCTCTACAATTCCATCCCTAAATAATAAGAGGGGAGATTTAGCCAAACAATAATGACTCGACGAGTGTGTGGGTATTTGTGCTATGAGGATGTCGTTTTGTACGCGATATGAATGCCATACACGTAATAAGTGATCAATGTGGTTACTTTTATTCAAAGTCTATATTATGTAACGCCTAACTAATTTCTACCCTCAAAACATCAATTTCTAACCCCAATTCATCAATTTCTTGGCTATTTTTTGCAGTGTTGATATGAATGTAATCTCAAAGCATTTTACAAAGCTAGTTTAGAAGACTTTGTTTGTCAAGTAGATAAAACTGGTATAGAAGTTTAGTTGCAGACTGTGAAAGAGTTTATTGGCAGAATTGGTACCTGTGAGATATACCCGCAGCACTGTGACAATTACGATGCTGCGGATGTCTCCGAAAAAAAAAATTCTGTGTTCTTATTTTCCACGACGTGGTGAATCTTTTTAATTTAATGAATTTAAAATGTTCTTTATATTAATAAAACGGTGTCAATAGGGGTGTTTGGCTATTATAGACTTAAAGGTCTTAGGGAAAAATTTGTTATCAAAAAACCCTACTAAATTTGCACATATTTTTTGCAGCATCAGCATCAACCCGAGTATCACCTACTTAGCCTACATCGGCCATATACATTCGTTTGTGTTATATACTGTTTTTATATTTGGTATTTTTAATAACATAAATGCCTTTTTTAGTTTTTTTAACAATTTATGACAATCATTTGAAACAGTTTTTACTTCAAAGCTTAAAAAACAAGAAGATCTTTGCACACTAAATTCTTTCAAGTTTCTTTTGCGTCTTTTATTTTTTACAATAATGAAAATGTATTATTTATTTTCGGCAAACGACTTTTACATTTCTTAGTTCATAAGGGAATTCAATCCGAGCTTTAGGGTCGCTGGTTTGAAATTGCGTTCAGTATCTTTGAATTGCGTTTGGTTCGGTTGCGTTTTGAATATTTTTATTTAAGGCATGCTAGTTTTAACTCTATTGTAGCTAAGTAACCAAATAAATATCACAGAGGATGTTGACATGTGAACTCTTGTAGGTATTTGATTCAATTGTTTGTGATAAGTCTTAAAGCGAAATTACCGACTTCTTACAGTACATGTGATTCGATTTACACTCCGATTTACATTAAGTTTCAAAAAAAAAAAACACACGATATTGAAGTGAAAACTTCTTTAGCACCGTTGTGATTTGAAGGTGACCGGACAACTCAGAATGAAACCAACTCAGAAAGGTCAGTGATGAAAACAGCTCAGAAAGGTCAGTGATGAAAAAAAAAATTAAAAAAATGGTTAAATAGGTTACGTTAGGTTAGGGTTATGGGCTATTTAAAAAAAATCATAGCTTTTAATGACTTTTCAAAGAGGTGTTGAGTTGATTCTATTCTCAATTGGCATGGAACCGATTTGAAATTCGATGATCGAAAAATAGCGACATTAAAAAGAAAACAAACACGTACATCTATAGGATTTAGCCTGCAAGAGAGTGAGATAGTATAATCGGTCTCTTCTTCGTAGCCTGTCGGTCTCCTCTTTGTGCGGTGCTTCGTAGCCTCCCCACTCTTGTGTATTTTAGTTTCTGAAAGTTTCACTTCTACCGCGTGTGAATTGCACACTGTATTTTGTGATGAATATTTGTGGAGCCGAAACGGTAATACTATGAAATTCCCTCCATCGCAAAAAAAATCGCAAGGTATGCTCCGAAAATTGATAAAAACATATGTATTTTGTTTGTTATTTAACATGTTATGGGGATCAAAAAAAAATCAAAGTGTTTCTTTAAATGCCACGTAAGCATTTATATATTTTTTTATTTTATTTATTTATTTATTTGAACAAAAATACATATACATTATAAGAAAACTTTGACTGTCCAACTAGGAGATTTCCCGTTTTAGGGCAATCAAATTACCTGGTTTGGTTCACATTAGGTAGTTCATGTTGTTTTTTGTAGACTTAATATTAAATTATGTTTACATTTGTAATTGTTGGATTCACAACCAAATACAAGGTAAAAAAAGCAATAAAGCAATTAAATATAGTATTAGTAGTAAAAAGTTACTGAAGATAGTTACAAGGTATAAAAAATTAAAATGATAATATATTAAAACTATAAAGAAAAAAATAAATAAACTCGTTGGTTTGTGAAACAGAAAATAAATTCTAAATCTTTCGTCGATAAATTTCCTATCCGAATGTTCGAATAGGAAATATATCGAAGTTTTTTTAAAATTGTTTTTAAGAAAATATATGATAGATAGGTTTGAGTAAGGGCAATCTCATTTTTTTTCTTTATTAAATAATTTCGTGATCTATCTTATGTTTTCATAAAAAAAAATACAATAATAACAATAATTTAAACAAGTAAAGTTAATGAGAGAATTATTTATCAAAGAGTTCTTGTCCATAAATGAAAATTGACAAAGATTATAAGTCTATTATTAAATAGTTCTTTTGACTTTATGTCCGGGTTAAATCTTCCCCACGGGAAAAACTTAACCGTTCCACACACTTTTCCACAAATGATAATCTAGTCAATCCACGCTATGCAATTGCACTGCGTAAGTATAATAAATACAAAACAATACAAGAACAACATGTCAACCTACCAGAGACCAAATGGGAAAATAATTCACCGACTCCAGATATTTTCATAACAGAGGGTTTGGCTCGATAGAACTCCTAACTGGACAGATCCCTCAATCTAAATATTTAAAAAATCTTTCGTAATCCTACATGTATTTAATATGACTGATTTTTGTAGTACTAGTAATATAATTCTGATAGTAATAAATAGTTCTATAATTCTCACAGTATTTATTACATTGGAATCGCAATCAAACTGTATCATGTAAAAATACACTTGTTGAGAGATTTTCGCTCTATTTTAAACGAGCAGTGTTTTATTAAACATGTTCGCAATTTTCCGTTAATTATTACCGTTTTTAATATTAGCGCACTCCTTCTAACATTCGTATTACGTCTCCCTTTCGAACCATTTATTTCTACTTTTTGAACGCTTCCTACGGAGCCTTAACTCTACACGTCGTCAACATATTTATAATTCTTAGTCTTCTAATTGTCATACATCGATTATCATACGTACATAATCGCCTTGAGATTACAACACCTCATTCCTTCTGTCATCTAACATCCTTTCTCTTAATCCAGAGCTTTTACTAGAATATTTTTCCTGAATGGCTTCTATTAAAAATATTTATTCCACCCACCACCGTTTGAATATGAATAGAAGAAAAATAAATGATCAAATTTTTGTTCGGAAAGTTGACCTGTAATAACAAATTTATATAGAACAGTGGTTCCCAATGTGGTCTTCAGGATTATTCAGGGGGTCCATGGAAAATTAAAATTGAGTTGAGTTGAGGTCCATGGAAAATTAAAATTGAGTTAAAGGGAAAAGGTTTAATATAAAATTTAAAAAATGTGATGCATGCGTGAAGTGCATACAACAAATTATCCTAGTCTTGGACAAAAAGAAGTATCAAAAAGAAATCTCAGCGGCCAGAGAGAAAGACATCCAGCGAACGAAGGTTCGAATCCTATTTTCTCCTCCTCTTCCTCCTTTATTTTTGTGAAATCAATATCCAATCTTTAAACCACTTTAAAATAAACAGGCAAAAGAAAAGAAAGCACATCTAGCGACTTTCTAGTTTCACTTCTACTGCGTGTGAATTGCACACTCCGATTATTTAAGTATTGTTATATTATTGTTATTGTTGCATTAATAATAATATAAATTAAAGTGTAATATCTGCGTTTGTTGCAAAACTTTTGCGGTACACACAAAACTTGGGAAAAGAAAAATGTTGTCAGTTTCCAAATCTTTCAAAATTGAAAAATAGAGATGAAGATTTGTTTGCTTATTGTCAACACTTAAGGCCGCACTCTTGAAACGCACGGCGCTGAAAAAGAAGAAGATGGAGAGATATGTAATTAAGAATGTTGGTCAGAGCGCGCTAATATTTTAAGTCGTACAGTAGCAGCGAAAATTGCGAAAAGGCTTAATTAAACGTGACTCGTTTAAAATAGAGCAAAAATCTCGTGGAACGTATCTTAAGTATCATTTAAAGAAACATTGTGAATTTTTTCAAAATATAACTTGTAAAATAAAAGAAATAGACTTGTTTAAAATAATTTTCGGAGCATACTTTGCGATTTTTTTCTATCGAGGGAATTTCATATAATTTGAGTTTCGGCGTGGAATGTATCTAGATATTATTTTCAAAAATAACATATATTTTTTTAAGAGCTTAAAAACTTCAAATGTTTAAGGGAGATATGTAAGAAATCGGTCGAAAT
This sequence comes from Glyphotaelius pellucidus, assembly GCA_936435175.1. Classification (NCBI taxonomy): domain Eukaryota; kingdom Metazoa; phylum Arthropoda; class Insecta; order Trichoptera; family Limnephilidae; genus Glyphotaelius; species Glyphotaelius pellucidus. The sequence goes on along the minus strand of OW386548.1, from coordinate 5,631,088 downwards.
ACGAATAGTAGACCCTTAACCGCGCTTCATTCAGGGGGGGGGTCCGTCGGCCAAAAGAGATTAGGAACCACTGACGTAGAACGTAAATACCAACTACGTTTTGACTCGACCAATGATAAAATTACGCTGCCTACGCCTAAAGCTTTAAAATGTTTGGCGTCTATCTTGTTGACTTGTTTTCTTTGTCCCATCGTATTGATGATTTCTTGAATGAATTTTTGTCAATGAAAACGTAGCTGTAGAAAATACGTATAATGATTATTATGTAAAGCCTACGCAGTTCGGTTTGTCATAATATTTTTCATGTGAACACGATATTTTATTTTATTTACAAGTTAAGTTAGTCTTTCAATGCCTCTTTATCAAACTGAAATTTAATTGCTTCATAATTATTCTCGTTTCGTCTTAATCTTCTACATTCATACTTGAATTGTATAATTTAAAAAAATACTGACTTTATTTTTATCATAATACCATGTTGACAAAAAACTAGCTAACAAACACTCAGTAAATTGTCATCTCAACACAGGTGTTTCACACTTAGTGAGATAGGCAATATGTCATTACTGTAATTAATTTAATAATAATGAAATACATAAAACAACACGCTTTAAATTCAAATCTAAAAGTTAACCACAGAGTATTTAAAATGTATACACATATCTTTATAAAACCAAAATTACGAAATTTTGTGAATTTTTTAATAATTATTTTTACATGAAATGACAAAAAGTGAGACGACATTTATGTTTATAATTCATTTGTCTAATAAAATATGTGTGTGTTTTTATTTTTTTCGGTAATTTTAGTTAGAAAAAACGTAAGGTGAGCCATTTTTAAAAATTTTTAAAGTTTGAATTAAAAAAAATGTTATTTAAAAAATTACATGGTTTATTTCTAATAAAACAATTTGAAAGCGAATTTCATCACCTTTCGAAAACGTTTTTATTTTTCGGAAACGTTTTCAAATATTCCAGTAATTTGGGTTTTATTGCAAAGCGGGTGTATTTTTATCTACTGAAAAATACGCCCGAATTTCGAAGGGACGTCAGCATTCTTCAACGCTAGATAATAGTTCATCCTTAAGAAAATTAGACAATTTGAGTAAATTTTGATGATATGGATATATATTCAATATTATTTAGATATCATTTACGTCAGATCTTGTGACTGCTTACTCTTCGGTGTCTAAAAAAGATAAACCGGCTTATCAAGGCTTGAGTGGCAAATTTAGCCCGCTTAAATTTGAGCGAGGAATGTAGCGAGGATTCGGACGATAGCGAGGATACGGACTGGCTGATATACCGGACCTTAGATAAACGAAGGTCTTTACTAACAATACCATGAATATTGAGTGTGCATTTGTTTTGTTTCCTGTGGTTCTGTTGTTTTTGCTTCGTTGACAAATAAAATACATGCATAGCGTTTCAGACAAACCCTAAACAATGCCATATTTTTTCAGCAATTGTTTTGGTACCCCCAGTGTGACGTTTATGGCCCTGCATCCCTCGCAGCCATTTCTTTGTCCCCGACTGTAGGTACTGTTCAGCTGTGGTGTAGGTACAGAATGTACAGAATAGCGTACAATGTAAAATGTACACGTACAGTGCGGAGCAAATAGAAATGCAATCTTTATGAAAGGTTTACACACGACGGACGGTGGCGCTGAAAACCACCAAGCTTTGAAAATATTCAAACTAAATGTAAATTGAAAACGTGCAAGCAAAAAATAAAAGATGAACATAGTAATATTTACCTACCTAGTAGATAAGATTCATGAATAAAAAATATTTGAAAACAGTTCATTTAGCTGTTTCTAAAGTCGCAAAAACCACCCTCGAACGATGAACTCTCGAGACGTAATTCAAAAATTTGCAAAGGATTATTTTGCCTTGAATTGTTTTTGAACACAAAATTATCCTTAGAGACTGGTTGAGGGATACCTAACCTAAAGACTAAAAACCGTCGCCATGCACCGCAGTGGGAGGGGTGGATTTATGCGTTCGTCACTTCTGGACACATTGACTCCCAGATTCCTACCCACTCTTCATACCCTTTTCCTTCCCACAACTTCCTCTCCTTCCTTTCCAAACAAAAATAGAAATATGTATAAGGAATAAGGATAATAAACTAACTAGTTAGTTTATATAAACTAACTAGTTATAATTATATATAACTAACTAACTAGGTAGTTAGTTAGTTTATTATCCTTATACATATTTCTATTTTTTGTTTTGAAAGGAAGGAGAGGAAGTTGTGGGAAGGAAAAGGGTATGAAGCGTGGGTAGGAATCTGGGAGTCAATGTGTCCGTAAGTGACGAACGCATAAATCCACCCCTCCCACTGCGGTGCATGGCGATGTGTCGAGAGGTTTTAAATCTTGCTGGGAGGTCTAGGTTAGGTCTCCCTCAACCAATCTCTCCAGCAAGACAGGCAAACATATTCGCCAAACCTCGCTCCATGTACCCGGTAAACCCTGCTAAGTCACCAAACGTAGCGAAACACTTCAGGGGTGACCTATGACAGGGGTGTTGGTTATCCAATTAATGATTTATGGGTTGGCAGTATACACAAATGCCTTCCAAATTGTAAAAAAATCAGAGCGTGCAATTCACACGCAGTGGAAGTTTCCAGAAAAATAAAATAGACAACAGTGGGGAGGCTACGAAGCACCGCACAAAGAGGAGACTTATTATACTACCTACCTCATTCTCTCGCAGGCTAAATCCTATGGATGTACTTGTCTCTTTTTAGTGTCGCTATTTTTCGTTTCATGGAGTTTCAAATCACAACGGTGCTAAGGAAATTTTCACTTAAAAAATATTTTTCTACTATTTCCTTTTCTTCTATCCAATGCTGAAAATCGTTAAGTGTACCACCCGTGACACACATAGACGTATCTCCTGTTATATTTTATTTTATTTATTCATACACGCCTTGAAGGCTTTTACAGAATCACATTATTCAAGTTACACATGTTATTCAGGAGTATAATTGTAAGCATGAAGTATATAACATTATAAACTGTACTTTAAGGATACAAACAGGTTTAATGTGTACATAGGTATGTAGTTTCGTTATCATTAAAATTGTACAAAGGAGTTAAAAAGTTTACATAGTGTAATAATGGTAAAACAGAAGAGTGCTTAAGATACTTAAAAGTAGTTATTGAGGAACGTGTAGGTATTTACTATGTTGATTTTATTATTAACTTGATCATGAATAAATTGTTCGAAAGCAAGTTTTTCAAGAATTCAGCAAAATTAACGCAGCGATAAAGATATATAGTCGATATATTGTTCCAGCGTAGATGGCGTTGACGTGTCGTAACTAATTTGGTCATAAATACCCACCGTAAAGCTTAATTTCCAAACTAACGCCGCCCGTTGTTCTTGCCCATTGACTCTGCTGTCGAAATGTTGCCCAAACAGACAATACCGACTTATCTAGTAGAAATGTGCGGAATTTCCGGCGAGCTTGAGATAATGCCCTTTTTGTTGTATTTTTTTGGCTTGAACTGCCAACTACTCAAATGGTAGCAGCTGAAAAAATCTATGGATAACAAATAATCTTGTTCGTCCATTAGTTCTTCGTGCAAAGTGTGTGAACATTGGTTTGACTGATGTGGGTATTTTTGTTATTTGTAGAATCACTAACCAAACGCCATCTCGCGAGAGGAGGGGCAAATAATATTTATTTAACCTAACCACAATCAATATGAATTAATAAACTAACTAACTAACCAACTAACAATAACGCTGTTTCCTCGCAGGGATGGGCAGAAGGGATGGACCGTCAAACAACTTAATCTGGGCACACTTCTTGCTTCATTCGCATTAATGCATCGTACCGTACTATTTTATTATTCTGATTTTAACATAGCCTGACTCAAGTTTTTTTTTTAAATTTTAGTCAAGTATTTTAAATCCAGAAAAAACAACTTTTTTAGATTTTATTTTTTTTATATATATATCAAGAAAAAACATATTCAATTTAATTCAATTCAGTGATTGAATGTATGATTTAATTAATTATTTTATATTAGGAGACATAATATAATAACTAGGAGGCAGAATGCGGAGGCAAAACGAAAATTCCAGAGCCGCTAATTATTAAAGGCAAAACAATTATACTGTCGTTATTTGACTGGTATAATTTGTTTTATGGGGCCAACAGACTTAGCTATAAAAGATCATTTGGTTTTGGCCTATTTCAGCATATCGCTCGCCATACATTCATAATGTTTTTGCCTCCGCATTCCGCCTTCTGATAGTAACACTTAGCGTAAGCGAGAATAGAATCAAAGGGAAAATTCTTTTTATTCTTGAAATTTTTTCAATACTAATAGGTACCTTTATTTTTTTGAACTAGTAGGCGGCTGGCGGAGGCAAAAACATTGTGATATGGCGAGCGAAATAGGCCAAAACCAAATTATCTTTTATCTTTTATATCTAAGTCTGTTGGCCTCATAAAACAAATTAGACCGGTCAAATAACGAAAGTTTAATTGTTTTGCCTTTAATAATTAGCGGCTCTGGAATTTTCGTTTTGCCTCCGCATTCCCGCTCCTAATAATCAATATGTATTATAAAAGAAAGTCCAAAAAAACGTGCGGCTCGCAAAAACTCAGAAACTCAGGTCCGGTACGATCAATGGAGTTATATGGTGTGGTAGATCTCTATCCCCCTTCCAGGATTACGGTTCCCGTTTTTATCTAAAGGGCGTGGTTTTGAAGATATAAGGGCTGGAAGTTTCAACCTCTTAAAATTTCTAGAACAGTCTTCCGGAAAATTCTAGAAGGTTCCATAAGAACTCTAGAAAGTTCTGGGAGGAGTGGCGGAGTATGTCGTGGAATGTTCGGGAATAGGGAATCGGAAACATCATTGTGGAACATTCCAAAACACCCTCAAATGTTGTCCTGAGCGAAGCCGGGTACCCCAGCTATAATAATGTAACAAATAATAAGGATAAAAGATATTTATTAATGTTTTTCCGAGTCCTTCTCACTAGGGATATAATATAATTTTGGTTTTTATTTAAGTTTTTTTTGGGAAACATAATATTTATAAATTAATTTAACTTCTAGACATTTTGTTTTGAAGAGTTTTACTTTCCATGTACATTTGTTACTTAATTTTAATTTTTCTGACATATCCGTGTCATTCACTAGCAACCTTAAAGTTTTGTATCCAACACGGATGTATATATTTAACTGGTAAAAAATTAAGTAACAAATGTACATGGAAAATAAAACTCTTCAAAAAAAATCTTCATTTACAATAATTTTGTGTTATGGTTACAAATTAGAAAGCCAGAGATATTAAAAGTTATAGTATTACATGGTATTAGTATAAAAAAAACATTAAAGAAATGATAGTTTTGATTCAAGTACATTATAAGGATTAATTTGATTTTAAACGATTCAAGGGTACAGTGGAAAATATCAATATATTATGGCATTCTAAGATTTGCAGATACGTCCGAGCAGAGTTTTTTGCTTTTAAATGTTGTACATAAAATAAGGTATTCGATCTAGTGCTGCATTCAGGGCAACGAAATTTCTAACAGGATTCTTATAGTATTCTTATTATTAACAATTTGGTTTTCTCGTGTATTTTTTTACTTACCTAATCGTGCCATGTGTCCCCTATTTCTAATAATGTATGTAGGTATTATAATAATTATGAAAAGGATCTGTGATATTTGAAAAATCACCAATTTTTTCGGTATGCACCTGAAAAGTAAATTTAGGTAGAGTTTTAACAAAACAAGTTTTTTTTTTAATATTTTTGTAATTTGCAAATTTATTATCACATAAAGAAAACTATTCATAATAACATTATATTTAAACCTAATAACATATTAGTAAATAAAACGGAATGCTGAATTGTATACCAAAATACAAACATTTTACCAGATGGTACACTTGACACACTTAACTACGCAGTCGCTAGTGTAGATTTTGTTAATACAAAATATCTGTAGTCTAAAAAATAGTTGGTTCTTTCATTCATTTGTGATGTGACCGCCTCCAAAGTTAAGTGTGTCAAGTTATAGTGATTTTTGTACATTAGAATAAGGCGTTATTTTTTTAGTGCTGAGTTTTGCATTATAAGCCAAAATGCTGCACGCACATAATATTTAAAGAGTGCTTTACAGAAAATAAATCTAACGGGGAAAATATCTGCATTTTCACTGATCTTAAATTAATCTATTTGAACAACAAAAATAAAATGTCTCGGCGAGGCTACCCGAGGAGTCCCGAGCGTGCGATTGTAATTTACGCGCTGACTTCAACTCTACTCGTGTCGCCATGTATACGTCGCAAGCCAATCATAAAATCAGGAAGATTATGATGCGCCTCAGGTACATCATGATCTGCCGCCATTTCACGATGCGACAGATCATGATGTGGCCAGGCGCATCATGACCTGCCTGATTTTACGATTGGCCTGCGACATTATGCACTACGTCGCGTGCTCCCGCGTCGGTTTTTTGTGCACGCCGGCGAAGCTTAACGTGAAATTAACTATTTTCGATTAATCTTCACCACGAATCGGTTTACATAATGAATACCAAACAATATTCTCTGCATAAATTGAAGCTCTTCCTATCGTTTCGCTTGAGCAAAATTAAAATAAAATTAGTAATTAACTTTTAACAAAATATAAGCGAAAACTACTAAAAAAAATTTTTTTAGTAGAAATATATGAAAACAAATGAGAAAAAACTAAAAAAAATACAGTTTTTTGAGTAATATTATCTGTGATAGTTTCCCTTGATTAAATTTTTTTCTTTCTTATAAAATTGTTCACAAAATAGATTTAAACCACTTTTGCGCTGAAATCGACCGTTTATAGACTGTTTGCCAAGCGATTTTATGCCTATTACCCAGATTCGTAGTGATGTATAGCAAGCTCAGAATGTACACATTTTTTGCTTGTGTATTGCTCTTAAAACTTGCGATGTGGAGAGCTTACTGGAAATGGGCGAATTCAGCCATTATACAACCGATGATAATCCAAGCAACAACTGCGCGAAATGAGAATAAGGAATAGTACTCCATCTCCCTACGATGTGTAGAGGGTAGAGCAGCCATGGATATTAGACGTGATTAGTATAAATCTCCATCTGATGAATATTCTGCTTCTGGAACTTCGCATTTTACCGTAGCTTTGGGCGGTTTTGCTTTTTTACTTCTGGTTCCGACCTTGGACGATTTGGTCGGTGCTCGCGGCAAGTTCATGGCTTCCAATTCGTATTGAGAAACCAGATTGCAGATGTCCATTCTGGCCTGGATGATCAAATGCGCCGGGAGTTTCTTGACGGACAAGGCCATGCTTGTGAAAAACGCGTCCAACGCATCACCTTCCTGCTCATTATCCGCCTCCGCATCAGAATAATGGCTTTCCTTGATCGAATTCCTAACATTACGTTTTCTTTTTAAACTCTTTTTCGTTTCTTGATTCTGTGCTGATAATGGGTCCGGCACTATATAACTGGACGTCTCTGGATAAGGCGTGACTTCTATACTCTCTTCTACTACTAGTTCGCTTCCTTCGCTTTCGTCACATTCTCCAGAGAAGATAATTTGTGTCGCGTCTGAAGTTTCGTCCTCGACCAGTGCTTCTGCCGCGCCGTGGTATTTGTTTGGATCCAAGCAAATGTTCAAGAATTGTACCTTAGGCCAGAAATGCCAGTTTAGACACTTCGAGGCCGTGCTCGGATATTGAGTCAGTTTTCTTCGGAACCTCATGTAAGAGTCACGTATTGATTTCCATCTCGTCTTACAGACGCGCTCTGAAAATAAATAAAAGAAATATCCAATCAAAGTGATAATGAATAGTGTTTAAAATTTGTTTCGTAGTCTGTAATACAAAAACGTAATGTCTGAATTGATGTACTGCCGAAGCGTACGTCCATATATTGAAAGAGTTGTAATACGCGTTAAAAGAGAGAAATTTAAGTCTCAGTGTAAGTACCGGCAAAAGTGTGAATAAAATGATAGTTTTACTCTTCTTCTTCTTCGTGTGCCCTATCAGGCCCCCCCGACGTTGGCGATCACTCTGGAAAATGTCTCTCTAAAGGCCTGACCAAACCGGCGCGTTCAAAGTGCGTCCGCGATTCCGTGCACGGTGGCGATCAAATGTTGTGTACGAATCGTACACATTTGATCGCCATTTGATCGACTGGTCGAGGACGAGACTTCAGACGCGACACAAATTGGTCAGGCCTTAACTTGTGCTGCCCGGAATAGCTCCTCCGCACTTCTAATGCCAACCCACTCTCGTATATTTCATAGCCAAGACATTTGTCACCTGCCAGGCCCTCGGCGACCTTCTATTTTTCCTTTCAATATTAATTGGAGCAAGTGATACTTTTTCCCTCGAAGTACGTGACCCAGATATGAAATTTTCCTGACTTTTATTGATGTGAGCAGTTCTCTATCTGCTCTAGCCCGCCTGAGAATTTCTATGTTGGTGATCATGTCGGTCCACGAAACCTTGAGCATTCTCCGGTGAAGCCACATTTCAAAAGCCTCTAACCTGCGTTTTACGCTCAACGATGTTAAATTAGTAATGTGTATTGTATTCTTACCTGGTTTATTTAGATCCGTCGCGATTTGCCTCCAAATTCTGTCTCTTTGTGCTGTGTCTTTTGACAAGTCGTGTGCCCAATCATAAAGGACAGGATTTTTCTCAATCATTTCCAGCATCCTGTAATCGTCCGAGCGACCGAATACTTTGCGTTTACGCACCGCCATTGAACAAATTTACTGATAAAGCGTGCAGAATTTAGAATTGCTGAAAACGGATCAGATTTAGCGATACGCGTGTAAAATTATTGTTGAAAACGCGAGCGACGCGACGTGGCGTCACCTTTACGGCAAATGCAGAACTGGCGACTGGCGCTGGCGGTACATTATGACTGGAAAGTCAGGCGACAACGTTGCCGCCGATCCGCGCGCCCGTCATGCGTAGCTAGTCTGTCTGGTTGGCGCGTTATTATTTGCCGCCCAGTCTAGCAACAGCCAGCAGGCAGCTAGCGGCTTCAGACGGCCGCAGCGGGCAGCGCCGCAAGTGCCGCAAGTGCCGCACGCTCGGCTCGTGGCTCGTGGCGAATGAACGCCGCGTCACCGATCAGCTGTAAGTTGATTGCGGCAGGAAATGATAGCGCGCGCATTGCTTTATTTGAATAAAAATAATTCGAACATCGGCTGGTTGTAATTCCTACCTAATAAGCTGAATTTAACAACGCTTGTTTAGCATGGAAAATTTGGGGTTACAAGTTATTATTTATTTATTTTATTAGAACGTAAAAATACAGATTGCATTATTAGAAAGCTTTGACTGTCCAACTAGGAGAATTCCCGTTTAACAGTCCAATATAGCTCACAATAATCATAATCATTTAAAATTTCACAGTAATAACCAGAAATATTTGCATAATGTTTTCAAGCACAAAAACAATAAAAAAAGAAACATTTATAAATTACTAGCTTTTACCCGCGGCTTCGCTTGCAAGGTATTGGGGGAAATTACTGTAGGGCTTGCACTTATCACTTATAGCTGGTCCCCGGCATGAGTTGCAATGCCATTCAAATAAATTAATAGATTCTCCCTGCAGGTCCTTTCCCGTGCGTCCCCTTCCTTCCACCTTCCCCCTCCCTCGTCTCTTCCGTCTCCGCTATCCTTACCTTCCCTCTGTATTTCCTCCCTGCCGCTAAAATATATGAAATACACACATTTTCATTTATACAAATTTTATAACGCCAGAGCTAACCAATATATGTATACAGCCTATGTTACTCGCTGATAATGTAGCTTTCTATTGGTGAAAGAATTTTTAAAAATCGGTTTAGTGGTTTAGGCGTGAAAGCGCAACAAACAAACACTCACTTTCGCATTTATAATATTAAGTATAGATATGTTTATTTATTATTATAGTTTTTTAAAGGATCCAAAAATACTTTTCCTAATTCCCGGGTGTATATACTTTTCCACCAGGAGTTGGCCTGTACTTATCTGTAATGTTTTGAGAAGCAAAAACAAATAAAATCAATTGAAAATAATTAATCGATTGCCCCAATGCAGGAAAGGTACCAAGGCATATTCGAAAGGGGTGAAATGTGTTTATTTTGCAATTTTTTTAAATTTCAATAAAATTTCAAATAAAACATATTACAAATGTGAGTAAATCACAAGTCACGCGGTGTATTTTACAAATTTTACTAATAAACCGATGGTAGCATAAAAATAATTACTTACATCACTTACTTTAACAATGGTTTACAATTTCATTAAAAAGGGAAAAATCTAAAATTAAAAAAATAATATTTTGACATGAACAAATTGTTTAGACGTGCATCGATTTAGTTTTGGATGTCATTATTCATTATTTTTATATTTATTTATTGAAATATAAAGTTTACATAAAATTACAAGCTGCACATATCACTAGGGCATATTCGTTTGCTAACCTGTGTAAGCGAGAAATTGGCGAGTCTGCTTCAAAATAATCATTTGTTTGCGAACGGTGACATTGAAATAGACCCTCTTGCCTAGTGTGTTTGGTGCTCTTTTGTTGATGAAGTTACATTTTAGTTATAACTAGTTGGATGTGGATAGGTTAAATAAAAGGTTATTTGTGGTAAGGATAACAAAAAGGGATAACCGAGATTATATTGACGCAAGTTAGTCACAAGTCAGGTACGCCCTATATGTCGTACATATGTCTAGTAATGTTATAATAATATTATCGTGAAAACAAGCTTATGTGTCCGAGTGATTATCTTCAAACAATGGCATGTGCCTAGCATGGTGGTCGAAAAATTCTAAAATTAATGTAACAAACAACTCAATGAATAAAGAAAACATAAAAAAATGAGCCCATTTTGAACGATATTCTTTTAATTACCTACAGACCGATGAGTTATTTCTTTTTTAAATTATGCGTGATGTTGGTGGGACAGACAAGATCCCGATAGCTAATTAGGCGTTTCTAGAAGACCAAATCTTAAGCATTTAAAAAATCAGAAGTCCAAGGTCAAAAATTTGATTCACGAAATTTTTATAACGCAAAACGCAATAGAAATCTCTAATTTAGTTGTATAACAGACTATTGGGTGCAAGAAGGATAGAGGTTTATCCAAATAAAACTAACATATTTGAACAATGTTTTTTTTTAATATTTACCATAAAGGTACCTACCTTTATTGAAAGTCGTATATTTGTATATTTTGTTATTATAAGGTTTGAGGCCTTTAAGGTGATTTTTTACAAAAACGGCGCTATACACAGTAGCCAATTATTATTATTATAATTAATATAAAACAAACTTGTGTAAACTTATACCTACTATAGAACTATGATAACAAAAATACAATGGTGAATTTAGATCCAAATATAAAAACCGTTTTGTAAAGTTAAAATAAATAGATGCAAATCAGTTTTCATCATCAGATGAGTCGTTTGAAGTAAAAACTTCACGTTTCACCTTTGTTTTAGTTGCTTTAGTTGTCCTTCTTTTGGACGATGTCCGTGGCAACTCCATGGCTTCCAATTCGTATTGAGAAACTAATTTGCAGATGTCCATTCTGGCCTTGATGATCAGATGAGCTGGGAGCTTCTTGACGGACATGGCCATGCTTTTGAAGAATACATCCACAGAGTCATCTTGAACGTGGTCACTTACATCATCATTAGAGCCTTCTTTTATGGTTTTCCTTAATTGTTTTCTTTTGGCTGTTGTCTTAGGTTTTGTTTGTTTTACTTTTGTGGTCGGTTGAGTTTCTGGTATTGGATCTGCTATCAAAGTACTGGTTTTACCTGTATCTGGTGTTACTTCTTTTATCTTTTCTATTACCCCACTCGGTTCTTCTTCGTAGCATTCTCCTGAGTTGGGAAATTGTGTCGCATCTGATGTCTCATCTTCGGCAAGTGCTTCTGCTGACAAATTGTATTTACTTGGGTCCAGGCAGACGTTTAGGAATTGAAGTTTAGGCCAGAAGTGCCAGTTGAGGCAACTCGTGGCTGAGCTGGGATCTCGACTCAGTCTTCTGCGATATCCTGATATGTAAGAGTGTCGTATTCCTTTCCATCTCTTCTTGCAAACTGCATCTGAAAACAAGAGGGCAAATTGTAACAGACTTGATTTCATAAAAATGTAGCAGTTGCTGCAGAAAAGCTAAATGGCCTTTTGTCCCTATTTTTTTTTAAATGAACTTGCAAGCTGCAAATTTATTTATTGTTTGAAACATTTACAGAGTGTTAACAATTATTACAATAATAGAATTGCTGTTGGTATATTACATAGATATTAACACTCCAATTAGAAATGTTCACAGCATGAGTAATCAATGTTAAGTTGTTACTAGACGGAAATACTTGTAGTGAAAACAGAAAGAATGATAATCGAAATGAAATATAAAGCATAGTAGTGGCAAATATAACACCCTGCAGAGAAAGAGAAAAAAGAAAGAGTATGACAATAAAGCAGCTACATAACTGTTCTCCAAGAAGTGTCATGGTAGGAGTTTGATAGTTGCATAAAATAATTGCGTTTATCTTGAAATTTTAGAATGTAAAACCAGTACGACTTTCATAATTCCAGAATTCATTCTGATGGCAGGTATATATTTTTTCTCGTATGACAGCAGTTTGCGTCTCCGAAAGTGTATTAAAAAATGTCAATTAATATGGCGTTCCACAAATCAAAACAGTTTTAACATTTTATCGCAATGAACAAGAAAAGGTGTATTTGTTAAAATTCGCAGGACCTTGAATAAAATTATTAATTCATTGAACTTTGTTATTCTTACCGGGTTTTCGCATTTCTTTTGCTATCTCCTCCCAAATTTTATTTCTATAAACAGTGTCCTTTGCCAGATCATGCGATAGGTCATAAAGTACTGGATTATTCTCTATCATTTCTATCATCTTGTAGTCCTCCCCGCGAGTGAACGGGCGACACTTCGGCCGGCCCATCAAACCAATAATATTATGAAATAAGTAGTTGGTGTACGAGTTTGGAGGGAAATATTTAGCGGCGCGAGTGACGTGGAGTCGCCTCGGCGTCAGGTGCAGTACTGCGGGGCGAGGGGCGGGTGGCACGACAACGTTGCCGGTTGGCGGCCGTTCCAAATTCAAACGTTTATTCGGCGCGTTATTTGTACCCTCGATTAAATAATTGGCAGCTCTGCAAATGCGCACATAAAAGTTTTCTTTTAAACTTTCAAATCAGATCATTGGAATGTTTTTGACCAATAGTACGATACTAGGGCATACATGTGAAAAATAACGGGATATTATAATTTTAGGATTTGTGAAACCGATTAAGTGTTTATAATGCTTTATTAATTTATAATATTTATATTTGTTTTTGTTTACAAACGATGTGTGGGATTGTATTACTAAGTATTATTATGAAATATTTTGATTTTAGGATTCTTTTTTTTTAACATGAGCTCCACACAGGAGGCCCGGAGGAAAATAATTTCCCTCAGGGCCTATGTCATCTTTGGGGATGCTGTGTGGAGGGTTTTTAAGGAAAGGAAGGGAAGGAGAGTTCTAGGAAGGAAAAGGGTAGGGGTGGGTAGGAATCTGGGGTTCAGTGTGTCCTGGTCATCCGCCTCCAAGACCTAGACAAACTTCACCCCATGAACCCGGGCACCCCTGCTAAATCACCAAACCAAGGCGAACCACTTGGGGTGACCTATGGCAGAGGTTCTCCAATAAAAGTTCCCGGGGCGGCGGTACCCTTTCCTAAATTCTACCACCAATTTAAAAATGTAAACTAAAATACACGTGAAAATTAATGTATTTTTTGATTCTTGTATCGCTCACTCTGAAATCAATATGTAGATAATGTTTATGAGTGGATGTAATTGTCTAAGTAATTATATATGATATTCCCTTTACCGAAATGAGATAAAAAAGGTTGCCCTCTACCACAAATGTCGAGGGGCAAGGCTCTCGAAAAGCGATGGTGTGCAAGTAAATTACGTTTGATTGATTTGTATCATTTCACAATTTAATAATTTGAAAATAATATAAGGTATATTTGCAGCAAGTTAAAGAGTGGAAGATAGCCAAGTAAGTAAGACCGCCATTCAGAATTGAAACGTTGCTTGAAATGGCTTTTGTCGTGTTCAATGACTAGATCTAAATAGCCACCTTCCTTTTCCCCGTCTCCTTCTCCCTACTCCCTTCAGCCTCACAACATACCCCAATTGGGGAAGCCATAACCTCTCTGGCTCCAGGCGGTTTGGAGCAGTTGGAATTCTTGTGCGGTATTCACATAAAAAATAAATAAAACAGAAATGACCCCCATCGATTGGTCCATCGCTTTTTGGGTGAATTGCCCACACTTTTCAAGTACATATATTTTTCTTCAAATTTACCACCCCTAAACATAAATATAGTATCTAACAGCCTTACTAATAACAAAACGCCTTAATGATCGTTTAAAGGCATATCTGTTGCTTGCGCGGTGAACTGCATTTTTACACCTTTACTAATAACATGATCACATTATTATGTTAGTTGCATATTTTTTGCTTGATCTGCGCATGCGCGGCCATCTTTGAGCATGCGGCAGCCATCTTTTTTCAATAAATTCGCGGTTATTTTCTTTTGTGACGTGTGAATGCACAGTTATGTAATATATTTAAACATGATTACCGTTTAAAAGATCGATTCACTATTATATTAGCATAATATGATATAATTTCTATTATTTCAGATATTTTTGTCTGTTTCTGTGGTTTCATAATGCCTCTGTTGTTGCTTTAATTTTGTTAAATATAGGTTATTTCGAATAAATAATTTTTTATCCACTTAAGTTTAATAAAACTTCCATAAAAGTAATATTATTTAATAACATAATAAGCTTGTGCGTGTGTAAATAAATACCAAATTCGAGTTATCAACGTTTATATTGTTCGAAAATAAATTCAGAATTGAAGTGTCAGAATTTTTAATTAGAATATTCCATAATATTATTCAAATATTCCAAGACAGTAGTCTTGGAATATTTTTTTTTTCAATTTTACCGTGTTTGAAACTTAAAATATATCAATTTTTAAATACTAATGTATATTTCAAATATAAAAATCTAAGAGGTAATTTTATTTAGTTTTTATAATGGTATTTGTTTTTACAACATCTTCAAAAATAAGAAATATATACCTAGAAAATTCAAAATTCGTTAAGAAATCATTAACAAAACAGTCGTATATAATGAATAAACTACCCCCTCAGGCTGTGCAATGTGTGCAAGCCATACATATATCTTTCCATAAACAATTTTTTAATTTTAATGTTTTCACATCCGCGGCCGTTTATCAATTGAATAAATTTTTCACGGGGTTTTTTAGTAAGGCTGTAAGTGTTTAATAATATGTAGTTAGTTAAGTAAAGTAGGTAGTTAATTTAAAAAAAAAATCAATAAATTGATTCTAATTACAAATTCGCAGGGTTCATTCAAAATTTAAGTTTTGAACCCGTGACCTCTAGGTCTGGAATTTACCGCTCTGACGTCGAAGAATTTACCGCTCTGAGATCGATTTCGCCATGGGACATCAATCAGTCGATCAACTTATGCATGAAGACTTAGAATTTTAATTAGAAAATGTAGAAATTAGTCCTATTCTGAATGGAGTAGAACAATGTTCGGCGTCGAGGTTTCGGTAGAGCTTGTTTGATTTGCCAAATATTTTTTTCTTCGATTATTTTATATCAATTTTATTTATTCCATTAAATTGGTGATGTACTGTACCTGTCTTACCAGGAGTGTTGAGAGCAGGCGCAGTTTACAACATGAGCAGTTTACAACCAAAAAAAAAACTAAAATATTCGGTACATTTACAACTCGGGGTACCTACAGCGCTGTTAAATAACGTTTCCAAGACTGTTGACATTTTTCACAGTATCTTTGAAGGCTTCACAAGGCATGTAAATGCCACACATTACCCGTTATAGTATGTTTTGTTTCTATTTTTTTTATTTTCTAAAGATTGTATCTAAAAATATGTAGTTTACAGTCTGTAATATAAAGGGAAGTGATGCGGAAAGGAGACAACCTCGCCAAATACACTTACCGTCTTACTCACGATGAATCCCTATTACGACGTAATAATGACGCATTAGCTATCCAGGGGTGGGGGCCTATACTGCTCAGATTAAAAATCTTTACTCACGAACACATTTTGTCCTGATACAACTCTAACAGGTTTTGATATTTTTAGACTGGCATCACTCTATTCCAAATCTCAAAAATGCCCTGTATTTCGCATTTTTGCGCCGCGTTGCCGACTTCACGTTCATTCAAATGTCAATATTATTTTGACGGCTCAACGGTTCGCGTTATTACATGGTTTGTAAAATGAATGCGGAAACATTAAAGAAGTAATATTAACGACAATTTTAATGAAGTAAGTATACCTACATGTTAAACATATATGTAATGTCAATTTTTCTACATATTAAAGTGACAGCCACACAAAATTTGACATGAATGCATCTGATCTCAGTAGTAATTACATTATTTTTTTGGCTCGTTATTCATATCATTTTCGTCAGGGGGTAGGCATTTTTGCCCTTCGTCATTATTTATAACGAAACTAAAATGCACTTGAATATATTTTAATTGGAAAAAATGCTTATAGTACCTATACAATTCGCATTAGATTAAGACACATTACGATGTAACTACGTATGCAACTTAATTAATAATGGACTATTTTTCAGTTATAGGCAAATGATAATCACAAAGATCTAAACCAGATACAAGCGCAACTGAAGATGAGGTTGAGAACTGGACGAGTTCGTACTAAAAGTACCGGCGACGTACATTTTCAAATCAAAGGTAAATATCGTGGCTTTATTGTTTTTTAAGATAACTTTGTATGTTGAAAGTAATATATGAAAATATCAACGGTTCTATGTGTAGTTGAACTTGAACTTACCGTAAAGATAGAATAATACCTTTGATCAAACAAAGTCGAAGAATAATACAACAGACTTTGTCATATCAAAATTGAAAGTTAAGAAAATGAGTAACTTTGTTCAATAATTAATTATGTAAACCACAAAGTGATTGATTTTTAAGAAATTAGGAAAGCTTTATGTCATATAATGTCTTTTTTCCAGAAAGTTAATTCTAACGACATGTTAAAGATGAAAATAGAAAGCACCGAGAAGATGGACTGTATGCTCAGGTTTATGAAGGAAGAGTCCAGAGCCAATATTCAGCTAAAGGAACTTGAGTCACAGACTAGAATAAGATTGATGGAGGAGCTTAATGTTCAAAATATTGATGCTAAAATGTGGACGGGAGCTAAGCAAAAGTACACATAAATAAATCTAGTTGCATTCATTTTGATATTGTGTTTTATTCTTCTGTTGTTGTGTAATATGTGTCTGTTTCAGCAAGTACATTATATTGACCAAGTAGGTACATTTTTCAAATAGTATAATATAATCTTATAGTTGGCAAATCAGAAGTTATAGATTCACATTTATGATAAAAAAAACAGAGCAACATGATACAGTCATACATATTACTAAAAATGTTGACAAATGAAGACCCGCATAGAAGCATTTCCAATCTGGTTCATGTTTGGGGCTGCTTCCGGTTCCACAACAGCACCACCACCTGCTACCGCTACTGCTTCCTCGTCGCGTTCATCATCATCTATTCCAAATTACAAATCATAGCATTAGCACATACAAAACTCTAAGAAATATCTAAAGACAGATTGTATTATAATGTTTAATTTTAACATAAACATATTTTATCATATATTTAATGTAAGAAGTGTATAATATAGTAGTGGCATAGTATAGTGTACGGTCAGGCACGGGGCACACGACGTACAGCCCCAATGATCCACAACTGTTGCTGAGGAGCATAAACTATTGTATTAAATTATTTTCTTACCTATTGAGGGTCATTCATATCGATGAATCAAGACGAGACAATCATATCAAGACAATGGAGAACTTGATGTCTTGATGGTATCATACACATACCCCGCAGCAGATACTTGTGTTGCGATAGATATTTGAGCCCTGTTGAAGGCAACTTCTCTGGGGTATCTTGGTTTCTGAACTGGGGTGAACAGATACTTCTCCCGACAGTGCACACATTACTCAGGGGAAACGTTTTATTCCCTACAACTCTGCAGAATTTGCTTGTTGTTTTTCAATGCTATGCTGCATTTTAATGTGCTGTGAAGCAAGAAATCCGTGTCCGAATTTCAGCAAAATCACATGTATCTGCGAAAAAAAATTTAAGTATAATAATATATAGCTTGTTTGGTAATCGATTTAGCTGATTTTTTCACAGGAGTGAGTATTATAAACACAATCTTACCTCGTTTTGACCCCAGTATCGTACGGCACAAAGAACCTGGAGATCAAAACATCCAAATATGGCCGTACAAATCGATTAAGCGTCTCATATTTACTTTGGCAATTCTATATTTATATCTGAAATCACTCTGTTAACGCCGCAAATGGGTCGTACCGCTTTTTATACGTTTTCCGTGCCCGTGGTGGACGAAAATTTGCTAAACCTTCGAACTTTTATCTCAGATTGTCAACAAAGTTTGACATCTCGATTAATTACGGCCGTAATAACGACGCTAACCCTGGGTGTCAGGTGGTTTAAAATCTGACAGCTGCTAATATAACGATGTTATAACGGCGGATAGAAATCGCGCATGCGCGCGACTGTCGGACCGTCATGTGAGTAACAATTTCACCTAACCCGTCCGTATTACGGCGTAATATCTTTTTTTTGCGATTATGAGTAAGACAGTTAGGCTGTTGCGTCGAAAGTACATTAACTAATAGTTTTCTCCATCAGACGAAGCTTCCGAATCCAAAACCTCGTGTTTCAATGTCTTTCTTGATGCTTTTGATCTTTTACTTTTGGCTGTCGAAGGCAGAGATCTTGGCAAGTTCATTGTTTCCAATTCGTATTTAGACACTATATTGCAAATGTCCATTCTGGCCTTGATGATCAGATTGCCCGGGAGCTTCTTAACAGACATTGCCATGCTTTTAAAGAAGGTATCCACCGCATCATCTTGGTCATGATCCAAACCATCCGAATAATATCCTTCCTTGTTGTTTTTTCTTACACGTTTCCTTTTTGGTTTTGATTGATTTGATGCTTCAGATAGACGGTCTGCTGTCAAAGGTATTGGTGTGTCTATTGATGGATCTGGTATGACTATCATTTCTGTTGATTCTTCATCGTAACAGTCTTTGGAGTTAAGATCTTGCGTTGGATCAGCAGGTTCGTCTTCGACTAGTGCCTCTGCCGAGCCAATGTATTTATTTGGAAGCAAGCAGATGTTCAAGAATTGAAGCCTTGGCCAGAAGTGATCTAGACATCTCCAGGCAGTTCCTGGACACCTCGTCAGCTCTCTCCGGTACCTCATGTAAGCGTGACGTATGGTTTTCCATCTCTTCTTGCAAATTGCATCTGATAAGAAAGAAAGAATACTTTTATTAGAGTTGCGTTACAAGTTTTTTAAAAATTATTGTTTATTTTTGAAGTGAAAACTTCTTTAGCACCGTTCTGATTTGAAACTCGATGAAACGAAAAAGCGACACTAAAAAGACACAAACACGCACATCTATAGGATTTAATCTGCGAGAGACTGAGATAGAATAATCGATCTCCTCTTTGTGCGGTGCTTCGTAGCCTCCCCGCTCCTATCTACTTTAGTTTTCCGAAGGTTTAACTTTTACTGCGTGTGAACTTTTTAATTAAACCCAAACTAAGAATCTAAGAACCCACCTTACAAAATAGATTCTTATTTTGGGTAAATTAAAAAAAAAAAATTATAAAATTAACATCATACCCCACCATATGACAAAACTTAAGAAAGTGGCCTCAAAGTGAACGCAAATAATCAAAAATTTGTGGGTTGGAATTATTTGTGTTTTTTTTTTACTTGAGCTCCACACAGGAGGCCCTGAGGAAAATAATTTCAATCGGGGCCTATGTCATTTTTGGGAATGCTGTGTGGAGGTTTTTTTTAAGGAAAGGAAGGGGAGGAGAGTTCTGGGAAGGAAAAGGGTTTAAGGGGTGGGTAGGAATCTGGGGTTCAGTGTGTCCTGGTCATCCACCTCCAAGACCTAGACAAACCTCACCCCATGAATCCGGGCACCCCTGCTAAATCACCAAACGTAGCGAACCACTTGGGGTGACCTATGGCAGAGGTGTTGGTTATCCAATAAAGGTTCCCGGGGCGGCGGTGCCCATTCCCGCCTCCCAAATTGAAAGATAACATAGAATACAGAAGCGTAATAGGCTCAAAATATCTTTAAGTATGTCTAAAACAAAACAAAAAACTCTTGGACGGTGAGCTTTTGCGTCTTGAAATTCGCAAGATTTTTTCTGGCAGGATTTTCTAGATCAACTAGGTAACTTCAGCTCCTGTAGTTATCTTCAAGTTATGGAGCTTTGAAATATCTGTAATATTAAGGGTCGTCATATTGTCGTGTTTTAAAAAAATAATCTTTCAACTTACAAGGTTTATTCAGTTCCAACCCGATTTCTGTCCAAAGTTTGTCTCTGAAAACAGTGTCCTTTGCCAAATCGTGTGACCAGTCATAAAGGACGGGGAGGTTCTTGATCATTTCAGTCATCTTGTAGTCCTCATCGCGCGTGAAAGTGTGGCGCTTCGGTCCGCCCATTGAATGAATAATTCTACGACGAGATTCGAACGAAAGGATTTTGCACGCGAGCGACGTGGAGTCCCCTCGGAAGCAAAAGCGGTACTGAGGAAAGGGGAAAGGTGGAAAGACGCGGCAACGTTGCCCGACTGCGGCTGTTCCATTCCAAGTTCCAAGTTCAAACTCCCGGAGCGTTTGTTTGTCTCTCCTAGATATGGAAAAAAGAATAACACAAGACGCGCCTCTATGGGCGTGTTTCGTGATCAATTTGTTGGCCTAATTCCGGCCATGCAAAACTATGTTTCACCATGATTACAAAATTGAAAAGGCCAATTCCTATTATATATATAACGGCCTATATTTCCAAGGAAAACTATATTTCCCAGCAAAACTATGTTTCACCATGATAACAAAATTGAATCGGGCAATTCCAGCCTATATTTCCTCCAAGCAAAACCATTTTTCACCATGATTACGTTTCCACATGATTACATTTTCACCATTAAAATTGAAACGGGCTAATTCCGGCCTATATTTCCAAGCAAAATTATGTTTCATGTTTCCATAATTACGAAATTGAAATGGGCTAAAGCCGGCCTGTATTTCCAAGCCAAACTATGTTTCACCATGATTAAAAATTGAAACGGCCTAATTCCGGCCTACATTTCCTCCAAGTAAAACTATTTTCACCATGATTACAAAATTGAAACGGGCTGATTCCGGCCTATATTTCTAAGCCAAACTATGTTTCACCATTATTACAAAATTGAAACGGTCTAATTCTGGTCTACATTTCCAAGCAAAACTATGTTTCACCATGATCACGAAATTAAAATGGGCTTATTCCGTTCTATATTTCTGTACCTGTTTGTAAATAGTTAAATTAGATAGAACCTAGGAATTCTTAATAAGCTGTACAGCGCCCTTGAGTGATTTTTCACAAAAACAGCGCTCTACAAATTATCCAATTATTATTATTATTATTATTATTATTTCAAAGCAAAACTATGTTTCACCTTGATTAAAAGGGGCTAATTCCGGCCTATATTTCCAAGCAAAACTATTTTCCACCATGATTATAAAATTGAAACGGTCTAATTCCGGCCTATATTTCCAAACAAAACTATGTTTCACCATTAGAAAATTGAATTAATTAATACCGGCCTATATTTCCAAGCAAAACTATGTTTCATCACGGTTACAAAATTGAAACGGGCTAATTCCGGCCTAAATTTCTACGCAATTTTTCACCATAATTATGAAATTCAGATGAGATGTGGGATGACGATGTTCGATTTCAGCCAAGTGTTAGACAGAGGGACCGCGAACTAGTCTCGAACCAAAAGGTACTAAGTCGGTGGCACACACATTTGTTTTCATTCAAATTTGTATGAAGGCACTTGCACTTCCAGTGTTATATTTTTTATTCTAAGCTCCTAGACTAGGCAACTCGAGATGAATTTCAGGTTTGGCAAGAATAATATGATTGCGGTTCTCGGATTTTATTGATTCATTTGATTATTTGGGGTCGAAAGAGGCTGTGTCTGCATTTTACCAACCATTACGAAACATATTAAAAATAAATGTTTCTTTGATTGTGCCTTATGCGTTCCTGAACCATTCATCCGATTGTGACGAAACTTTGGTGATTTAATGTGCGCATGCCCGTGATGGTTTCTATATACAATTGTGAGCACTGGCGTTACGAAATTTATAGACGCGAGGAGGAAGGGGAACGGGGACGAAAGGGAAAGGGGACGCAGGGATAATCAATTTATTGAAGTGGCATTGCAACGCCTGCCGGAAACTCGCTACTAAAGAAATAAAAAAATAAAAAATCTCGATATCGAAAAAGGATTAGTCTAGTTTCGGGGGGCCAATGTTACACTAGAAAATCGATTTTCCTAAAAAAAAAACTTGCTAATGAGAGCAATAATTCTGCAAAGGCCTCTGGAAATTTGGAAAACTGACACTTGCCCATTTAGAAGCAAGCCACAGTTATTTCCAATTAATTTTGTAAAATCTGGGAAAAAAAGTGTACACTTTTGATTGTAGCTATAACTTTGTGGTTATCCATTGTAAATAAATGAAACAATATATCTTTGCTAGAACCACTTATATATTTTGTCAACGCCGACCGGTTTCGGAATGACCGTTCCTTCCTCAGGGCAAACATAATAATGACTTGACAATTACAAAATTATTATTACTAAGTAGGTATGTAGGTGTGGGGGCGTGGCTAGAGATCAATGAAGGGTGGGTGGGGGAAAAAGAACTAACATTGAATGGGAACATATCTAAGATAGGGCTGTAATATAATATTTTTTGTTTATTGATAATGGACTCATAATTTTTTTTTTATTTCTAATCCTTCTAATTTATCAAAGCGTTTTCCTTTATTAATATGAAGAATATTTATCCCCGTAATTTTTTCTATAAAATATGGTTTTTTCAATGATGTGGTTAGTGAAATCGGAAAAATTATTATTATTGAGACACCATGCTTTATGTTTCTAACATCCAAAATTATTTTTATTTATTTATTTTTTTTTACAATAATAATTACATTTATAATATTATTACCTAGGTGTACATAAGAATTAATTTTATGGTTCTACTACTCCATAAATTGAGCCCTAGGAGCTCGTGTTTATGGGAGGAGTATTTACATGCATAAAAAAACATAATGTTCCGAAAAGCGTTAATACAATGATCAAAGACTTAAATGTCTTGAATGAAATAGATATTCAAATACTTTTTGATATAGATATAAAAAAAACAATAACAATAATACTTTTTTTATTAGATGTTAATTAGTTAAGGGTACAATATATCATTATCCAATTTCAGGGACTTAATTTGATTTTTAAATTGTTCATATTTCATTGTTTCTGTTACATTTATTTTGTTTTTGGATAATAATATATTGTACCATCTCACACCTAAATATAAATAGTGGTGTTGAGCCGTGGTCGTTCTAAGCATAGGAATGGCTATTAAGCCATTAGTTTTGAATCTATTGCTTATGCTATCTGAGGGATGATTTTTTTGGATGAAATATTCTTTGTACATTTGATATAATGCGTTTCTCTTATACAATTCTGTGATAGTTGGCACATTAAATTCCCGAAATATCTCTAAAGTAGGGAAGTCGTAAGGTTTCCTAAGGAAAATGAGTTGTTTAGTAATAAAAATAATAATGCTTGTTTGTAAGGATTAATAGTTTAGTGTGCAGATAATGTTTTGGTTGGGTGGTATCACGAGTCATGAGTCTCAGTTCTCAGTGAGCTGCAAATTAACAAACAGCCGGCGAACGGTGAATTATGCCCGATAAACCGCTTACAGGGAGCACCGACTCTTCTCGCTACAGCCAGCTGCAATCGGATACATACAAAGTTACATATGTTCATTTCCTTGTTGGAGGCGTACCGCCGACGACGACTGGACAACTAAACAAAGTACAACTTCGTCATACCTTTAAAAAATCAACAAATGACAATAAAAAAAAAAACTGAGTGTGCAAACAGAGTGTGTAATACAAGAGTGTGGAATGTATCGGGAGAATTTCCCACCCTTATCCTATTTTCCCTTTCCTAGAGGAAGAGGAAGAGTCCTCACCAATAATTAATTTTAAGTCAAATAGGTTACATTGGGTTAGGTTATGGGCTACTTTTAATTTTTTTTGCCATCACTTGTTGTTGAGTTGTTATAGAACTACCGCTAACAGCTTCGTACCCACCATCTGCCACAGGTCATCCCAAGTGATTTTCTACATTTGGTGACTTGGCAGGATTGCCCGGGTTCATGAGCTGAGGTTTATCTAGGTCTTGGCGGCGGATGCGTTTGTTATGCCGGATCGGCTGGTTGAAGAAAACCTTTTGACTTCTCCCGCCAAACTCTCTCGACCCATCGCCATGCATGATGGATGGAGAAGCCGTATTCGCGATCCATAGACTTCCACTAATAGACTTATTCATCCAAGACGCAATCAATTTTCTGTCTTTCAATCCTGGACACTTCGACCTCCAGATTCCTACCCACCCCTCAAACCTTTTTTCTTCCCAGAACTTTATCTCCTTCCTTTCCCTAAAAAAAACCCTGATGACACAGGCCCTGAGGACCTCGAGCTTTACTGGAGATTCCCGAACTTTGAAGAACATAACGGTTATGTTTAAAAAAATGCATGTTCACTTGTTTGACCAGTGTTCAGCAATTACTTAAGTTGACTGTACAGCCTGCAGTCCAGTACATAATATGATACACCTAGATAAGTAGTCAGTGACCGCTAGATTAGGTAGTCGGCTGATAGTTGGTAATAGTATAGTACCTGCAGCAGCTACTAACTAGAAGTATGTAGTAGTAGGTAGCTGGATGAATAGACGGAGGCTGTAGAACTAGAACTAGAGGTAGAATGTAGAAGGCTGCAGGTTGTAGGCTGTAGGGAGGAAGTAGGAAGTAGGCTCCGCTAGCCGGGATTGCGTGGTGATGACCGGAAAGGGATTGAACAGCTGATTGGCGGATATGGATTCAAATATTAATTGGTTGTGGAATTCATCATTCTAATAATGGTCGATTTATAATGTGGCGTGGTTTGGCTATTTAGTTTAGGATTTGGACCAATAAAGATCCAAATGGCTTCATAGAATCTAAGCAAACAGATAATGAAAAAAATAATGTATTTTCTTTTTATTTCTAAGATTTAAATTATTTATTTATTTTTATTTTATTTTCTAAGATCCAAATGGCTTCATAGAATCTAAGCAAACAGATAATGAAGAAAATAATGTATTTTCTTTCAATTTGTAGTATGTGTTTATATCAAAAACGCGATTCAATTTTCGATTCATGCTGAGAATTTATTTAAAGCAAAAAAAAAACATTTATTTTCCAATTTTGATTCAACCCTCATATTCCAAATGAAAAATATTTACTAATAATGCGTCAATTCGACTAATTTATTGAGAGTTTTTTTTTAATTTTATTTTTTTAATTTTTTTTTTATTAACAATTTTTTTGGTATAGTTAATAAAATTTTATAATACAAGCTTTTTTTATAAACACTTAAAAAAGTAGGGAATAATACAATTTGCAGATTAACTAAAAAAATCACACACGGGCATAAAATTGATATTTCCAAAACTACACAGCTCATGAATGAAATGACAAAGCTGTTCAAATTTAATTTCATGACATTTCAAAGAAGAGTTTTTGATGCACAAATAAGAAAACTTTCCGCCGTTGGAAGACGAGATTTTGATCAAGAATTATTTAAAGGTGTGCACAATGTCGTATGAAATTCCTGCGGATGAGACTGCTAACAATAACACTCCTTATGTAAACGGCGATAAGGTTTAAATTCCTGTTTAAAGCAGCCGCCTGTTTCGATTTATTCAAGAAAAAACGTCGCCAAGAGCGTGTTTTATTTTATTTTGCGAAGTTCAGGAACAAATATTTAAATGTTTCACGATAACTTTCTAAAGATTTTAATTTTCCAAATTATCCAATAAAACCGTATGCTACCGTATAAACTATGGCTTTGTAAGTAGAAGATTTTGAAGGTTAAAGCAGTTTTTATTGGAGTGGTACCTTTTTTTCTAGGCTTTTAAAAAGACTAACAAAAAAATACTAAATTATTTCAAAGGCAGTATTTAATTAAGGCATTTAGAATATTTCTAAGCGATCCAATTTTTAAACCAAAATCACATGATTGGGCATAACTTAGTAGTGTATAACCTTAAATAAAAACAAGTGTGCAGTTCACACGCGGTAGAAGTGAAATCTTCAGAAAACTAAGGTAGACAAGAGTAAAAGTAGACAAGATTAGAAGCACCGCACTAAGAAAAGACCGATCATACTATCTCATTCTCTAGCAGCGGATGTGTATGTTTGTCTCTTTTTATTTTCGAAATTTTTCGTTTCATCGAGTTTCAAATCACAACGATGCTAAGAAAGTTTTCAATTAAAAAATATCCGATTAAATTTATTATGTATTAATTTTAATTAAAGCGCCTAAAATATTTCTAAGCGATCCAATTTTCAAATCAAAATTACATGATTTTGCGTAGCTTAGTAGTGCATCAGTTTAAATAGCAAATAGAAAAACACAGATAAAGCGTTTATAAACATTTATTTATTTTATTTATAAAGCACATTTTACATCATTGAGACATTTACATATAGTAGATATATTAAGTCACCATACTAGGCGGCTGCCTGTTTCATGGTGACCAATGGGGTAAAGTTACTTTGTATGAAATATAAAGGCTAGTGTAAACATATGGATTTAGTATAAATCATGCTAAAAATTGGAAAATTTTAATAACAGGTAAAAATTATAATAAAGGGTAGAAAATAGATAAGAGAAAATAAATAAATTAGATTATGAAAATGTACATAATTTTTTTTGTTGTTTTTTTAGTATGTGTGCATGCAAGCATACATGCATATATAGGTACACACATCTGTACATATATATACATACACATACATTCAACCAAATCCTCACACATATAAACATATCACATTCACTCATCAAAAAGTCCCCAAGCGCCTTCCTGAAACTGTCGTATTTGGCTATTGACCTTATTTCTATTGATAAGTTATTGAAGATTTTAGAAGCAAGAAAACAGAACATTGCAGAAGGTGTTCTAATAAATATTGTTTCATCCCAACAAATAATATATTCAGCCTGCATAGTTAACAGGCGAAGCGCTGCCTGTATTATTACGTAAACACCAAACGCTGCTTTATCTTTTAGGACTTGGATAGGAGGCATGTTATAACACTGCCGATACAATCCGAGACAGTCCACTGTATGTCGTTCGCGTCTACTGTTCCACTTCCCTTGCACCCCTCTGATCTTCTGATCTCCGGGGAGATAGTAACAGCAATGTAGATTGTTGAGGGAGGTAGAAGAAATGATATCGCAGTAATAGTATGTAATCCATTAGATGAAAAGAAATACCCACTGTAATGTTTGACGGCTTCCGTGGTCCCGAGGCAAGACTCTTGACTCACAATCCGAAGGTCGCGGGTTCGAACCCGACGTGCGCAAATAAATTTTATTTGATTAATTTGTGTTACTTCACAATTTATTCATTTAAAATAATAAATAGTATATTTGCGGCACGTTCCAGAGTGGAAGATACTATTAGTATCGCCCTGGTGTAAGACCACCATTCAGAATTGAAACGTTGCTTGAAATGGCTTAAGCCGTGTTTAGTGACCAGATCTGAATAGCCAGGTACTTCCCCACCTTCCTCTTCCCTATCTCCTTCCCCTCCCCACTACCTCCAGCCTCACAACATAACCCGATGCCATAGTCTCACTGGTTCCAGACGGGAGCAGTTGGGACTCTTGTGCGGTATTAACTGTAAAAAAAAAAATCAAATCATCACATTTATCCATTTATTTTAATTTATTTTTTAATATTTAAGATCTACGCATCTATCTCTCTTATCTATTATGAACGAAGATATGTATCAAGAATGAGTTAATGATGAATGTAAGCAAGTCTGAAGTCCAAAGGGTCTAGCACAGAGAAATCGATAACTTTACAATATCGGATCGATAGGCGTAACTTCCGATTATTTTATATACCGATATACCGAGCACGGTTTCACTGTTGACAACCGAACCGGTATTGACAGAGAATAAATAAGAAATCGATATACTGGCTGGCAACACTGGAGGTATTGTCTGTGAATTCACTTTCAGAGACGTTAAACGCCAAAAAATTACATCAAAATATTAATAAATTGATAATGTTGGATTGAATATAACCCAAATATGCATTGGGAGTCTGTATTTAATTTTTGACACTAAATGGGAGTTAATTAGTTGAAGAGGTCTTTAGTCATATTTCAAACACTTTTGTTTCTCAAAGATCAAAAGGAATAAATTAATTGCGTCTTAAATGAATTATTTGCGTCTATGGATCGCGTATACGACTTCTTTCAATCCAACGCTCCCAATGCTCTAACGCCGACCGTCCGGAATACAAATTTCGGTCTACTTGCAGTGCGCACCGATTATCGCTAGTGGAAGACTTTTCAACAAGATATTAATTAGTATGCAAAAGTAGCTCTAATATGAGGGAATCTCAAGAGTCAGAATAATGGAAGGGTAGGTATATATGAAAGTGAATGAAGCAAGAAGTTAGTGTCAAGACCAAGTGGTTTGGCGGCCCCTTCTCAACGCTCTCAAATTCTGTGATGATTAGTAAGTTAGCTAGTTAGTAAGTTAGTTAGTAAGTAAGTTACTTAGTAAGTCTGTTAGTTAGTTACTTAGTGAGTTAGTTAGTAGTTTAGTTAGTAAGTTAGTTAGTAAGAAAGTTACTTAGTAAGTCTGTTAGTTAGTTACTTAGTAAGTTAGTTAGTAATTTAGTTAGTAAGTTAGTTAGTAAGTAAGTTAGTTAGTAAGTTAGTTAGTACGTTAGTTAGTAAGTTAATAGTAAGTTAGTTAGTAAGTCAGTTGGTAAGTTAGTTAATAACTTAGTTAGTAGGTTAGTTAGTAAGTAAGTTAGTTAGTAAGTAAGTTAGTTAGTAAGTAAGTAAGTTAGTAAGTAAGTTAGTTAGTAAGTAAGTTAGTTAATAAGTAAGTTAGTTAGTAAGTAAGTTAGTTAGTAAGTAAGTTAGTTAGTAAGTAAGTAAGTTAGTAAGTAAGTAAGTTAGTATCTAAGTTAGTTAGTAAATTAATCAGTAAGTTATTAGTAAGTAAGTTAGTTAATAAGTTATTCAGTAAGTTAGTAAGTTATTAGTAATTTAGTTAGTAAGGCAGTTAGTAAGTTAGATAGTAAGTTAGTTAGTATGTTAGTTAATAAGTAAGTTAGTTAGTAAGTTAGTAAGTAAGTTAGTTAGTAAGTAAGTCAGTTAGTAAGTAAGTAAGTAAGTATCTAAGTGAGTTAGTAAATTAATCAGTAAGTTATTAGTAAGTAAGTTAGTTAATAAGTTATTCAGTAAGTTAGTAAGTTAGATAGTAAGTTAGTTAGTGTGTTTGTTAATAAGAAAGTTAGTTAGTAAGTTAGTAAGTAACTTAGTCAGTAAGTTAGTTAGTAAAAGAGTTAGTAAGTTATTAGTAAGTTGGTTAAGAGTTTTGTAGTGTTAATGATGGGTTTATTGCCTGATTGCTAATTTTTTCTAATGACCTAGTTATTTATCGATTTTGTATTGGCGTGATATCTTTACGAAACTGATAACTGATAAAGAAAATTATGTTTATTGTTCGTGTAAACTTGTTGAGTGTAAATACCAGAAGAAAAGATTTTGTTAGAAGGTTTCTCAAATAAACAAAACGAGATCACCGTTGACAAGATAATATTCCCTCTCAGGCTTATGTTTCAAGGATATTAAATGTTTTCTGGCTGTGGTGACGTCGAATTAAATATGAAAATCAAAGCTTTTAACATAAAGTTCATCGTTTGATCATTGTTAATAATTTTATTTGAAATATTATACGTTAATAGGGAAAGATTACTAACAGGGATTGACGAATTTAGGTGTCTCTTTGGAAAAATGAAACATCATTTACCTACCTATACCTATCACGTGATCATTTATACGTACCTAATTGTACATTATTCAAATTACAGAGAAATAAATGATTGACAAATATGGGATGCATTTGTTCATTTTTTATTTTAAAGAAAATGTTTATAAATTTAAGATTTGATTAAAATGTTTTTTTAAAGATACACAAAAATTCGCGGGATGTGAATAACCTGACATTATGTGAAAATCTCCTACTACCACCACAGTCAGCGAAAAATGATTCTTGTGTTAATTATAATAATAATATTTGGATGATCTGTAAAAGCGCCGGTTTTGTGATAAATCACCTTAAGGGCGCTGTACAAATTTATAATATATTTATACCGTCTTACAGACTAGATAAATCATTATAACAACTAATGCTAAGATAATATATTTTTTTATATGAAAATAACGCACAAGAGTCCCAACTGCTCCCGTCTGGAGCCATGAGACTATGGCATCCCCAATTGGGGTATGTTGTGAGGCTGAAGGCAGTGGGGAGGGGAAGGAGACAGGGAAGAGGAAGGTGGGGAAGTACCTGGCTATTCAGATCTGGTCACTAAACACGGCTAAAGCCATTTCAAGCTACGTTTCAATTTTGAATGGTGGTCTTACACCAGGGCGATACTGATAGTATCTTCCACTCTGGAACGTGCCGCAAATATACTATATATTATTTTAAATGAATTAATTGTGAAATAACACAAATTAATAAAATAAAATTTATTTGCGCTCGCCGGGTTCGAACCCGAGACCTTCGGATTGTGAGTCGAAAGTCTTACCTCGGGACCACGGAGGCCGTCCACCGGTTCTTCGATCACTGCAAAGTGATACGTACAATGCATTTGACCAATGAATGCGGTGCTACGTGAAAACGTTAATTTATATATTTATTTTATTTTTTATTTATACTCTGAACAGGCAGAAAATATATACCCAGGACCATAATTACCTGGGAGGTCACTTGAGATTAACACTGTTTATTTAGAAAAATTTAGATACAGTTTGCACGCTGAGGACATAACTGGGAACTGTGTTGTGATGGAGGACTCAGCCTTAGAATTCTGGGGTGAGTGTGAATGTGAGTGCGATTTCAACTCAGCAAAATTTATTATCTAAGTATGTGCTATAAAAAAAAACAGCCAACTACATGCGGAAACTGTTTTCAACCACAGCAGAAAGAAAAAAAAAATTAATTAGAGGTAATTGATTGTGACAGCGTGATATTACACATAGCAGTTTAAAAATTGTGTATTTGATAGCGTTACTTACAAGGGTTTAGGGGATTCAAATCCCTCATCAGCCTCAGTATTGCGTAGAAAAAAAAAGAATAGTACCTATTCATACTCGTAGATCACATTTCTGAAAAATACAACAACATTATTTGCACCGTCTCTTTTATCAATGTGATGTGAATAACAAGTTGTTATAAGTAAAGATCTCAAAAAACTTTACAATAAATTGTCCAACACCCGAAAGGGTTTTGTGAAGAGTCAGAATAATAGAAATAGACGATGTATGAATGCGAATGAGGCAAGTGTGTGCACACTCCGAGATGTTTGACAGCCAGTCCTCTCTGCCTCCCCGTACGTGAAACGGCGTTATGGTTAATTAGTCAGTTACTCTTCATGAAAATAATTAACTTGTTTAAATAACACATTTTGAACAAATCTGTTCAAACGTTCTTTCATATAGACGCTTAGCCGATTAACAAAAAATATTGAACTTTGGAAATGATTTTTCTATGGTTTCCCTTGATGTATTTTCCTACTTGTTCATTTAACTATTTACGCGTGCTCTTAAAGTTTTCAGTTTCTATCGTGAAGTTCATTATATAATGAACTTCACGATTAATAATATTGGTAGCTTGATTAATAGGTAGCAACTAATGTTACTACTACCGGTGGATTAAGTTGATTACATTATATAAACACCGATGCGGTATTAAATTAAAGTTAGGAGAACACCCCTTCAATCGATAGTCTGAGTAAAATATAGAAGAACCTATCTTTTTATTGAAGCAAAGTTTTTTTTAAATGTATCGGTTTGGTTACAAGAGGAAAACTCGTATGAGGACAAATAATGTTACGAAGTTAAGCTACATAAATACATTGTTTTCAATTTTTTTATGAGAAAAACTCTCTTTTTATAACTTTTGAAGGTTATTCCCATCAACGTAATATATCATTGAAGAAGAAGATAACACTTATAATCTAAATGAAAATATGAAAGAAAACAAGACATAGAAAAATAGAAAAAGACAATGGTCGCAACTGGGACTCGAACCCAGACCTCTCGTCTAACCGGGACGTGCGCGTTATCCAATTTCGCTATTGCCACCTTCTGTCAAACCGTCATATTTGTCAATCTCATATTTCAAATATTTAGAATCAACAGTATTATCTTCAACTAGTTCTTTTTTCCATATTATAGGCAACTACTCTTTTTATCGGAAACAATCATTCTAAGAATTGGTTTGTAACCTGAATAGCGTCTCAGGTTACAAACTTAATGTCTTGTTTTCTTTCATATTTTCATTTAGATTATAAGTGTTATCTTCTTCTTCAATGATATATTGTTTTCATATGGGAAAATTGTAATACACTAATGTTTAATTGATAAATAATAACAAAAACGAAATAAAAACAAATAACTTTGTAAAAAAACACCACTTCAACATGTTTCGAACCTAAAGCTTTTTTCGTCAGGGTAAGATTAACATTAGTGAATAAATAGTGGTGTTTTACAAACTTATTTGTCTTTAATTAATTAAAAATGAGGCCACAAAGTGCATTTGCAAAGATTAACAGATTGCATCCCCCGATTCGCCAATCACTACTACAAAACTATATGTACAATGTATTTGACCAATGAATATAATGCTGCGTTAGAATGTAGAAAATATACAGGAGATTAATAATAATTGGATAATTTGTAGAGCGCCGTTTTTTGTTAAAAATCACCTCAAGGGCGCTGAACGTACAATCCATTATGAATTCTTAAGTACTATCTAGGTTTGTTATTTAAAAATAGATACAAAACATTAGATAAAATAATAAACAATAAGGGCGGTGTATTCTTACTAAAAGATTGCATCCTTCGATTCCTCGATCACTAATACAAAACTATGTGTTGAATGTAGTATTAAGAAACAAACATACATATAAAAATTTAAGGTCCTACCGGTTTCAAAACTATTTCAAAGAAATGCTATTTTAAAAGTTTTTAAAGAATCTGAAATGTCCTCAACGCGAAGTATAAGACCTAGAACTTCTGGGAACATATATGTACCTAGATGCAACACGACAGCTGCACAACACCATTATGAATATGTAGGCCCAAAGTTATTTAACGATTTACCGGATGCAATAAAAAGTGAGAAAAACTATTCTAAATTTAAAAAAAAAACTTTCTTTGTATTTTTACAGAGAAGATTGACTCGCTTTTATCGATGATTTTCAGATATATTCAGATATGTTGCTATTATTTTTGTTGATTTTTTGTTGATTTTTGTTGATATTCTGTTTCTTTAATTATATGTTATTTTCTTATTGTACAATATTTTTGTAATATTTCACAGTATTTTTGAAAATATTATTTTTCCATTTTTGTAACTATGCATATTATTTATTATCTATATATATAATTACAGACTAGCTCCCCAGTTAGACCCGAGAATATTTCTCTACTAATTGGGTAACCAAAAAAAGTCTGATATGAAATGTAATATATTATTATTTATTGTAAATATTTACTTTTTTTTCTAATGAAAAAAAAAAAAAAAACCTTGCAGGTCACTTCCGATAAACAAAATAACAGGTTACTTGAGATTATTTTATTTTATTTTTATTTTATTTTATTTGTTTTAAGGAAGTTGACAGCAAATCTGCGATTACACAAAAATACAATTATGCCAATTATTAACTCTCCACTGATAATAGTGAATGGTAAGAGTGTGACATTGCAAGGATGTTTTCATAATTAATTTATTTTTTAGTTACAATAAATGAAAGGGGGGAGGGGGAGGAGGAACATAGGATTAGGATTAAGAGGCATACGACGGGAATATATAGGGATTGTACTTTCTAGTTTGAGTCATGTTGCTTAGTGAGTTTTCGTTTTATGTCACGTTAAGTCGAGTTAAAAATGTCAATGTGGTAATAATTTAAGTTAAATGAATGTGTGGACCTTGTAGCCTGTAGATAAATAAGTTCTGTTTGGAGTTGGTTTGCAAAGAGGGAGATTAAAAGTAAGCGACTGTCTGCTGTTGCGATTTGGAACATGGAATGATAGGCGTTGAAGAAGATCAGGACTATCGATTAAGTTATGTGTAATTTTAAATTTAAAACAAAAAAACATTACCGAGTCTGCTATATTTCTTCGGCAAGCTAACGTCTGTATTTTGAAGAACTTTGCGGAGTCTTCATTACTAACATGAGATCGGAAATAGCGTACAATTAACATTGTTTTGTTCATTAGAGAAATTATAAATAGTTTTGTACAGTGAATAGGATTCATAGCTACACTCGTACAAACATAAAATTGAATTAACAACCTTATTTACTACATATTTATTTCGAGAATAATACCATAATTTGTTCACTCCGTGCAAATTTTAAGCTTTGTTTTTTAACGTTTATTGTTGACAACTGGTCCCACGAATGTGAACTTTTTACAGTTAACAATGAGATGAGCATGGTTCATTCTGTATATTGATAAAATATATTTATCAAACAAAATTGAACTGTGCACATACACAAATAAATGCCTGTTTAATATAAATAATCTAATCAAAATCAAATCTTAATTCGAGAGATGAGATCCAGTTCAGTAATAATTACTTGATGGGGTTTCAACACACCTAGAGCAACCCTCCAACCCCCAACCCCTCCCACAGACCCTTCCATCTCCATCCACCCTAGCCCTAAAGGGCGGTGTATTCCCATATTGATCCGGACTTAACGTTTCCTAAACACACACCATCCCTTCTAGTCTCCCTAAGGGTGGGATTCTGAAACAAAATGACAAGCAAAATGAAGGCACGAGGATAACAAAACTTCCACCCCTTAAAATCTGTCTTTTGATTTAAACAACATTTTGATTATGTGCCGTAACTGCTTGTACTATATTTCCAAAATTTGGATGTAACTTCGAGCCAAATCGCTCACGTGGAAAATAATGGAAGCGGCAAGTAAAGTGCGCTTACATAACAAAAGCTTTTTTAACGTTTGTGAATGTATGTTTTATTAAAGTATTGGAAACACACTTTTACTCGCGCATTGTTAATATTGTTGGTAAAATTTTCTGTGTACAAAATTCGCCAACATAAATAAAGCTTAAGGTTCCACAAATTGAGAGGTAGTTTTATGATTTCAGTAGAAAGGGAGGATCACATGTTTGAAGGTTTAAGACAGCTTTGCATGTAATCGATTGCTTTTGATGAACCATGGATTTGGTTAAGTTAGGTGTGTGAAGGGTGGTATAAGCTATAAGCCGTCTGACGATGCAACATGTGACAGGTGGAAATTAAGAGATACAGATCACAGGAGCTGTTGAGTGTTACGTTCTTTATTAGCGCTCTCCGTCTCATCCCAGTTACCTTATCGCCCTACTGCCTTGTCTACGACAGGTAAGATTCTAGTTAACCAGTGTTGACAGTATACGGGAATACATTCATGTTAACTTGAAATCCTTTAGCAGTTAATAATAATATTTGGATGATTTGCATTGAAACTCACCTCAAGGGCGCTGTGCAATTTTGTCAAATTTCTACCATGCTCCATCTCGCTTCTAACTACAGACTAGACAAACTATTATATGATTAAAAGATTAAATCCTCCGGTTCGTCGAACACCAATACAAAACTATAATATGTTCAAAGCATTTGACCAATGAAGGTGACACTGCGTTAAAATGTAGAAAATATACAGGACGATACTTACCTTGGAGGTCACTTGAAATTAACACTGTTTATTAAATATTAGAGAAATTTAGATACATTTTGCACGCCGAGGACATAATTGAGAACACGTTTTAATGGAAATGTTTTTATTTAATCATGGTATATATTTTAGTGATAATATTCCGCAATATATATTATATTCTGCAATGAACGAATTTGTGAAAGCAAAAGAAAATTTTACGCTATGTTGTACGATCGTACATGGATTTGATTAGAATTTATCTTCCTAAATGTGTTTCATCCCTCGGTAAGAGACAGATCGAGGTGTAAGGTTTCGAATAATGTTAATCCAATAAGAAAATTTACCATGATAGGCCCTTTTCAAGCAATAATGTTGAACTTAATGAATTTAAAAGATATCATTGTCGCAACTGGGACCGGATTGCGACAAGTTGCCACCGTTATCTCTTTATTTTTCTGTGTGTTGTTCTCTTTCATATTTTCGTTTCGATTATTAGTGTTATCTTTTTCTTCACTGATATATTACGTTGATGGGAATAACCTTTAAAAGTTATAAAAAGATTTGGTTGTTCTAATAAAAACTCAATAAAGATTTTTATTTTATTTATGTAAAGGCTGATGACTACCAGTTTGGATGCTGGGATTTTGATAGTAAAAATATGTTTTACAGTTCTAAGGTATATATATTTTGGTATTATATATACCTAATTGTAAGTAGAAAGAAAAATTACAAAATAACTTCCTTTTTTTTACATGAGCTCTACACAGGAGGCCCTGAGGAAAATAATCTCCCTCAGGGCCTATGTCATCTTTGAGGATGCTGTGCGTTTTTTTAGGAAAGGAAATGGAGAATTCTGGGAAGGAAAAGGGTTTAAGGGGTGGGAATCTGGGGTTCTGTGTGTCTTAGTCATCCGCCTCCAAGACCTAGACAAACCTCACCCCATGAACCCGGGCACCTCTGCTAAATCACCAAACGTAGCGAATCACTTGGTTGAATTGACAAAGAACTGGAATCCATGCAGCATGACATTAAGTGTGAAAATATCGAATACATAGACCAGGCACATAACCAAGGACTACTAACAATGACTTGAGGTGTAACCAGGCACACTTCGATTTTTCATATAACAACACTAAGCAGCAAATAACTAGCCAATTTCTCGCGCAAACACAACTTAAGCCCACTACGAAAAACTACTATTTTTCATGATGCCTTGATAACATAAAAAAATAATTTATTAAATTTCTTAATGAAAAATTATTAGTTGTCCCTAATATTTTCAAACAGAGACACAATACTCCGTTGCTGTTTCAGAGTGCATAAATTTTACCTGTTAAGGCAATACTATGGTACAAAATTATAATTCAGCATATATTTACACCGCAGCAAAAAGAGAAACTAGAACATAAATATAACACTAGATTCATGCGCAACGACGGGTTAATAGTTCCGAAATTTAATAATAAGTACGGACAGAGAACGTTTGAAAACAACATACCGAAGATATTTAATTTATTACCTGACAATATAAAGCAACAGAATTCTATGAATGTTAAATATATGGTGCAAAATTGGTTATTGGAAAAAGAATATTTATTTTGATATTTATGATAAAATTTATGAAAAAATGTTTAAGCTGTAGATAAAAGATGTAAATTATAACTTTAAATATACCTATATGTAAGTGAATTATAAGCACCTGCTGTCAAGCCAATTGCAATTGGCTTAGCGGGACTTGTTTGTTGATCTATAAAATAAATAAATAAAAAAAATAAAAATAAAGTGATGTAAATTATTTTAAAACTACTTTTTTTTTTTTTTTACATTAACTCCACACAGGAGGCCCTGAGGAAAAAATAATTTCCCTCAGGGCCTATGTCATCTTTGAGGATGCTGTGTGGAGGGTGTTTTTGAGGAGAGGAAGGAGTGATCATGGGTCTTGAAGAGACCCATATTGTAGGAAGGAGGAAACACAGAGGCCGGCAAATCGTTCCACAGCCGAGCTGTTGAACTCAAGAACGAGTCGTAGAAACGACCCGTTCTCATGTGACTAATGTCAACCGTGTACAAATGTTGAGCGCGCGTTTGGCGTGTTTCCCGACTATGCACCGGTGCCGAGGGGATCAATGACGCTAGTTCCTCGGAGCATCTTCCATTGTAATACCGTTACTTACACTTCATGTTTCATTAAACTTTTATAAACAGTCAATTACAATTCGTTAGCGTATAATTCTTGATTTCAAAATTTATCTTTTTCTCATTTCACACTTTATTCCCTTTTATTACTATTTCTCATACATTCATCAGTTAAGTTTTAACTAATAAATGTAAGGAAATGGTGCTATAACCATGTTATAATGTAATTTAAAATACCTATAACTTGAATCTTAATATAAGGTGTATGTTTAATGAAATTAAACCGCTGGTAAACTAATAAAGTACCTAAAGAATTATGTATTGGGTGCTATTCTAGGACTATTTTTATAGCGCCATTTACGAAGGAATATCACGACACTTGGTACCAATAAAATTACGGGTTTGGTAAATGAATATCATGGTTTTAACTGACATAAATTTGAAGAGTTATTGTAAACACTAATTTAAAAATTTTACTGAAGTGAACAAAAATAATAGATAACACAAAGTTTCATAAAAAAATACATCAAAATACCGAAGAATTTCACTTTTTCCAAAATATGCATCAATTTCCGGAAAACGCTATGAAGCTTCCAAAAACATTTATTGTAGTTACAAAGCGCAAAAAAAAAACCTCGCTACGTTGTATTCAGTACCGCGTTTTTTAGCATTATTTAGTTGTATGCCACGAGTTACAAGAATCTGTCTTTGATGATAACCATGTCTTTGAGGTTTTTTGTATCACTATACGGCGTTATACAAAAATGACTATTGCATTTTTTTATTAAAATGTTCAACTTTCGGATAAATTCGTGAATGGAATTTTACATTTCGTATCCATTGCGCATCACTGGTTGGAAATCAGTTGACATGAAATGGTATTAAATAATGCTTCTTAACATATGATTCAAACTCAAAAAATGCTCTAGAAAAAAATGAGCACCTTACTGACACCTACAGCACAAGGCTCAAATCCACTTAACATACGAAAATTAAATAAATATTTTGGCCACAAAAACCCTAAATTACATGCCACAAATTAAATTAAAAATACAATTGAGATAAGCATGCTCAAGCATAACCTCCTAATATAGCAAAGTAATCATGGAGATAAGGACATCTGAAGTAAATCAATGCTACCTACAGTCAACAACAAACAAATTTGGATAAGGAAATCAACAAATACGACGATGATGAAATCAAAAAACACGAATATGGGGTCTACAAATATGAATATAAGGAAATCAGGAAGAATCACCGACAAAACTACAGTCCGCCTCAAAACGTGTATCGCCAGTGAAGAGGACTATGAATAATATTTATATTTTTTTCATTGTTCTTATTTTTTAAAGTGCAATCCCGTTAAGCCGCTATTAAGCAGTTAGTCAACAGGGTCAATTTTCATGTTTACAACTACAATGATTATTCAATTACAATTCAGTTTGTTCAATTACGGTGTAAAACATACATACATAATATTATTATTAACTATACCATAAATATACGGATTATCACATTTAATACACATGATTTAGTACACAGCACCTCTATTTTATAATCATGTTTTCAGCATATATCTAAGTCTCTTTGGTGAACCACAATTTTATATATAACTTGGTAACTTTAAATGTTAAATATTTTGGAAATTTTATATTCCAGGGTTCACTGTCCGTGGTTGTTGTTATATTTTGGAGCAAGCATTACTTCATTCTTCGTGAACCTGGCATTACGTTCATGTTCCACTTTCTTCTTATATTCGGAGTCAGATATAACATGATGAATCAATGTTTTGTACCATAATAAGGCCTGCACCGGTAAGATAGTTTAATTCCGATACAGCAATGATATGTTTTGTCTTTGTGAAAAAAAATTTGGCTGTCTGTAAAGTCGGTTTACGGACGATAATTTTACGTGTTAACGTCATGAGTCGAACGCTTAAGCCGAACGCTTAGGTCGATCGTGCCTATCTATCGCTTGTTCTGTGCTCTCGCCGAACGCTTAGGCCGAACGCTTGTTCCGCGCCCTCGCTTGCACGCCCGGATCAGGCGGAACGTGACAACGTGACAATGAGTAATGCTTTTTCGTGAATACGGCCGGCGTTTACCGACTTATAAGACGTTATCACGTCAAAAAAAGTTCTTAAACTAGTAATTTAACCACAGAATTTTTTCTAATTGTAAATGATGTAAATTAGTTTTGCAAGTATCCCCAAGCGGTTATTCCATACCATATAGTTGATCCACTATTTTCCGGTACACTATGTATTTTAATAGTCGTTAATAATGATAATAATAATAAAAATATGAATAAAAAAATAAATAGGTTCATCATCCAGGAAGACTACTTCATTGATTTTCAATATAATTAGAATATCATTACTTGTTTCTCGGTTCAATAACCCGATACATTTGCACATAATGTTAGCATGGTCTCCAATCTTATTGCTCTATTGCCCGATAAGCTCTGAAGATTGTCGACTGATGGCATTGTTTCACCATAGGAGGAGCTGTGACGTCACTAAATTATAATATGTACCCACCTCTGATTATGTAACATAAACCATTCACAAAGAGATATTTTATAATGTTAACCACAAGCGACACGGGTTACATAAATTAAGGAAAATGCTAATATTTTTTTCATCAAACACCATTTTTACGTGACATTAACCCTTTAAAAAAATCAATGTTGATTTTTTCAATGTTGTAATGCTATTTTCTTATTTTTTGCTGTTTCTTTGTTCAAAAGGATTCGTCATTCTAAAAGTTAAAATGTGCCGGAACATCATATCGTGAAAAATACTGAATTATTATTTTTTACTTCTTAATCTACAAATCAATCTCATTGCATGTTGTTACCAAGCAGACTATGAAAAAACTTCTTACGAAATGTATTTAGAAAAAACAATGACTTTGTGTAAAAAATCGCGACGTTGGACTTTGTGTTTTACAGAAAAACTTTAATAAATTATGGTGAATATTTAATACAGTTTTTTAAACGAAGCTAAACGTCTGTTAACGTCTGGACTGGCGCCCCAAAATTAACATTATTTACCTGGTTCGTGACTATATTCATGCAATAAGTAAACCGTTGTTAAAGGATCTTTTCAATAGGGGATGCATACACAAAGCGAAGGTATGCTCTGCGTTCTACTGGTATTTCAATGGAAGATGCCTGAGGAAATAGCGTCATTGATTTCTTCGGCACCTATGCACAGTCGAAAAACACGCCAAACGTGGGCCCAAAATTTATATATAATTGACATTCGTCACATGAGAACGAGTCATTTCGGTGACTTTTTCTTGAGTTCAACAGCTCGGCTGTGGAACGATTTGCGGGCCTTTGTATTCTTCCCTCCTACAACATTGGTCTCTTCAAGATCCAGGTTTATTCCTTCCTTTCCTCAGAAAGACCCTTCACACAGCATCCCCAAAGAAGGAAAATAATTTCACTCAGGGTCTCCCGTGTGGAGTTAATGTAAAAACAAAAATGTTTACAGTTATGTTATATATTACTCAAAATGATACGTTTTTAGATTTTCAAGGCCGAAAGTATTTTCGTTATTTGTTTTTGGGGTGTTATGCCGTGTTGCTTATGTAATAAACGTCGGCTAAAGAAGGAGGTAGCGCAACACGGCATAACACCCCAAAAACAAATAACGAAAATACTTTTGGCCTTGAAAATCTAAAAACGTATCATTTTGAGTAATATATAACATAACTGTAAACATTTTTGTTTGTAATAATTATTGCTTATGTAATAAACGTTGGCTAAAGAAGGAGGTAGCGCAACACGGCATAACACCACAAAAACAAATAACGAAAATTATTATCATATTTTTTTACATGAGCTCCACACAGGAGGCCCTGAGGAACATAATTTCCCTCAGGGCCTATGTCATCTTTGGGGAGGGATTTTTTTAAGGAAAGGAAGAGGAGGAGAGTTCTGAGAAGGAAAAGGGTTTAAGGGGTGGGTAGGAATCTGGGGTTAAGTGTGTCCTGGTCATCCGCCTCCAAGACCCAGACATACCTCACCCCATGAACCCGGGCACCCCTGCTAAATCACTAAACGTAGT
Organism: Glyphotaelius pellucidus; assembly: GCA_936435175.1. Lineage (NCBI taxonomy): Eukaryota > Metazoa > Arthropoda > Insecta > Trichoptera > Limnephilidae > Glyphotaelius > Glyphotaelius pellucidus. The sequence goes on along the minus strand of OW386548.1, from coordinate 5,588,731 downwards.
GAACCACTTGGGGTGACCTATGGCAGAGGTGTTGGTTATCCAATAAAGGTTCTCGGGGCGGTGGTACCCATTCCCGCCTCCCAAATTAATCAAAATGTTTGAAATTGAGGCTGCCCATTGCAAGGAGTAACTTTTTTTAAAAAATTTATTTATTCATTGCATTGTAAATTACATAATTTGAAGAATTTTCGACCACCATGCTAGGCAGTCTAGGGCACACGCCGGTGTTGTGGTTTTCACGACATAATGTCAAAAGGATGAAAATGGGTTGTTTTTTCGAGTATTTTATATAACGGCCTTCTTCTGTGCATGTGGAACGAATTGTTGACATTCGCATCAACACAATATTGTAGTGATGACTAGGTACAACTTTTCCACTGTGACAACCATAACCGAAATATTCATATAACTCTGCATTCGATATGCGTTCATTGCACGAGTGATCACAATCTACGCCAAGTTTTCTGCAAGAGTAAAAACACCGGTTTGTGCAAACTGCACATCACAAAATAACGAATATGGCGAGCAAAACAAAATAACACAAACCGCAAAACTTTCTGTAACTCATGTCTCTACAAAAAGAAAAAAACTTAGCACTTGCGCGTTTTTACAAAACTGCCAGCTTGTATTATACAGACCACCTTGAAGTAATATTCAAAACCTCTCCTTTCTGTATCAAAGCAAAAATAATAGGTTCTGAATATATCAGATTTAGAATCAGATGTATTTCTGTAATTTTAGGTTTCTATTGTAATATTGGATACTGTAACGCTGTCCGAAGCGTTGGCTAAAGAAGAAGGTAGCGCAACACGGCATAACACCCCAAAAACAAAAAAAGAAAAAAAATATATTTTGCTTAAATCTTATAAAACCGAGTAGATATTATTGAAAAACTGCCAAGTCTAGTTAATACAAAATCTAATTTGTGCAACTTATAATTTTTCCTTTAAGGTGCAGTGCAAATGTAGAACATATCTTAAAACCATAGCGAAATTACCTTTAAAATATTAAGAACTAAAGAAAATGTGTACAACTCATATCAAGCGAAGAGAATATAATGTGCACTTTTTCGACTCGCAGCAATAACTTTCTCCCCGTTGTATCTATTTCTACAGAGTTTTGTTTGCTGATTGGTTTTTAAAGTTATCATTGACCACCCTGGTAAAACCAAATACGAGTATTTTTAAATGTAAGTACCTTTGTTAGTTGTAAATCTCTAAATAGTCACAGTTCTGAATGTATATGTCATAAGTCACTAGTTTTAAGTCGGTAGCTATAAGTCTTAGTCGTAAGTCATTAGCTGTAAATTTTAGATTAAGTCACTAGTTAGTATCATTATAAATCCTAGTTGTAAACCAGTTACATTCATACATTATATATTTATTTGTACAGCGGCGCTACACAAAACAGCCACATATTTTTATTATCACTCCTACACATCGTCTCGAACATATTTTCCTATTTTTGCGACTCTTGTCCATGCCCTGACGAAAGTATCTGATTTACTAATTAAGTTTGCCTATCATTTCTTTCAGAGACCTCTCCGACTTCTTGGATATGTTATCCTGACACATGGTATCGCTTCAAAACACACATGCGACTCAGGGATCTTATTTTTACTGCATCCCAGGAGCTTTCCACTATCAGTGATATCACAAATTTAGTTTTTTTAGATCGGTTTATATTATGAATACCAAAAGTATGCTTTGGATAAATTGAAGATTTTCATGTCATTTTGCTGGAGAAAATAAAATAGTCAATTACGCTTTAAAAAAAGAATTTAAGTAAAAACTAATAAAATTAATTAGAAAAATATGAACAACAAAAAATAAGAAACAACTTTAAAAAATACGTTATAACCCTTTTTCTTTCTTATGTAATTATTTACAAAGTGAATTAAAGCTGCATTTGCGCATAAATCGACCATTTCCAGGCTCCGTTTGCCAAGCGATATTTTACCTATATTCGTGATTATAAAAGACACAATTTTTTAGCTTGCATATTCCCTTAGCTAGTTTCGTTCTTTTGATAATGCCAAAATTACTTTTCATCCAGATTAAATTCAACCACCTGGATATATCGCGATAAGAGAATCAAATCAATAACAATCTAACACACATGCTGGTGCATTGTGCAATGGCTATTGTTATGGTCCCGGGTCCCATAACCGGGTTCCCACGCTCCTGGGAGCAGAACTAGGGGTGCCTTGTGCGTGCTTTAGACTTTAGACATTAGGGGATGGTAACCAGACCAACCCCCCAAAAGCTCGCCAATCGCAGTCCCCACCTGATTTTAAGCTGTTGTCCGCAAGCAGGTGTGCAATTTTTACTCAAAAATTGTTTGGACAGCCAATTACTATGCCTTCTTGTAAGATCAGTCAAATTGTACATTTTCTCACGGGTTTAATTCCTTGTTTTTTATACCTGATTGAGAGTATTGTTTATGATGTTATAATTGTTGAATTAACGAGTGATTTACTCCCTATTTATGTTTGTAACAAAATATGAAAAAAATGACTTCGTATGAGAGATCAGTCAAGAATCCGTAAGAGTGGATTAATTAGGAAGGTAAATTTTCAAAGATGGACGTTAAAAAGCTTATAAAGAATACGATTACAGCTATTATTGCAGCTACATTGCACAGCGGAAATGCACAGATTATTTGGAACGCTCAATTTCAAAGCTTTCGAAAGTAACAGCTAGTAATAATACATTCACTATCGAAAATAAAATAATATTTCTTTGTCCAATATTCGAGGGCCCCAGTTTGGTCATTAGCTCTGTCACTGTATTAGTGAAAGAACACAAGCAATTTATGAACAAACCAGGTATAAGTAAAGTGATATAATAATTTTTTAATTTTTATATCAATAATTAATTTTTATATAATATGGTACACGAGGCCCCTTCTAAATGCACAAAAACAATTATAAATATTACTACAATTTATGCAATTGCGTCTTAGTTATTAATGGAAGATAAACAATAATAATAAATAGCATGTAGTCTAGTTTTCACTTAATTAATGTTTCAATAATAATATTAAGTTGTTAACAAATTAATAAATCAAGATATGCAATATAATATGGCTACACACAATGTTAGCATTGCAGTTCATACTATCAAGAGGTCAATAATGTTAGAGTGTAAATATTTGATTGATACAGAATTAATTATAATGTATTGTAGTTTAATTAGAACAGATTGAATGGAGGTGTCTGAACACGCTTATTTGATTTATTTATTATTTTAACTTTATGAGTAAAACCTCAAACTGTAATATTTAATTAAATGAAGACATTATGAGCGAAACTCAATCGAAAATCTGGAAACAGAAAAATCAGAAAAAGATATTGGCACCTCTGGGACTCGAACCCAGACTTCGAGTCCCAGAGGTGCCAATATCTTTTTCTGATTTTTCTGTTTCCAGATTTTCGATTGAGTTTCGCTCATAATGTCTTCATTTAATTAAATAAACGCTTATTTGAGTTATAACAACGGAAAATTATGTGCTTTTGAATCTGTATTTTCATACAGTTTTATTCCGAGATTAATGACAATTTGCACTTAAAAAAATTAATGGGATGTTGATATTTTTAATTCGTTTGTCCCTATTTTGAACAATGTTCTTAAACGTATAGATAATTCAATAATAATACGTTCTGTGATTTAAATTTTTCATGAATGACATTTTTTTCTCAATTTTGCGGTTCAAGCGCTTGGCAGGTGGAACCTTGTTGTCCCAAGGACTGAGCGCGAAGTACAACGCAAATGGAACTATGTTGCTCCAAAAATATTTTTTTCAACTAAGTTGCGCGTATAATTTGTAAATGGAATCTTGTTGCTCTAAAAGATTAATATAAAGTATTTTAAGTAGAACTTTGTTGCATAATATTATTCTCCGAGATATAACTAATGACCGACCGAAGGTTCGGTTTCGGCAAGTTTCGGCAAAAAAATCTAGTTTCGGCATCGGTTTCGGTTTCGGCATCGGTTTCGGTTTCGTTTATTTTATATCAATGTTATCAAAAAAAAAAAAAAAATTTTTTTCACATATTTCAATTATTGCTTTTTTTAAATTTCATTTAACAGGTGATAAGAACGTTGTGATTGTAAATGCAATTAAAATTGAAATACTCAATTAATGGGGGGGTCCTTCTTTAAAATGTAAGTGTTGATTATTGACAATTTTTTGTTCCAAGAAGTAGTTAACATGTTTTGTTAATTTTTATAACTTTTGTTTGTTTTAAAGCAGTACCTAATTTAAAAAAAAGTTATTTTTTCACAAACTTCAATTATTGTTTTTTTTATTTCATTTAGTGTTAAAAATAAGCCAAATTTCAGTAAACAATAAATTTTTAACATTTCTAAAAAAAGTTTCGGTTTCGGTAGAAAGTCCTAATTCGGACACTAGATGTAACAGATTTTAAGCAGCGATTCCTAAGCATTTTTAAAGTAAAAAATGTAAATGTAGATGCTGTTTAAGAGTCAGAGTTTATTCGGCTCAGCTCGTGTAGCCCCTAGTTCTAGATGCGACGGGGATTCCCCTGGCAGAGACATCACCACACTATGCACGCATTCAAAATCGACTTAGGATACGTTCATAAATCAACTTAGGATGTGTTCAAAAATCAACCGGGCGTTTTAAAATCAAATGAATAATCGGTAGAACAATGTGCGTTGGATGCCAGGCGCTTTGTGAATTAAGTTTTTTTCAATCAACTTGGAATTTTGGCGCCCCCTAAAACTGCCGCGCAGGTCAGGCGCCCCGATTTGCCCCCCCCCCCTTGTATACAGAACTTGGATATTTTTTAGATAGGATTCTGAAGAGAGAAAATGTCAAATTCGCCAAAATGTCATACCAAAATAGTATAGATAATATGTATATATATATATTGTACTTCTATGAAATTTCTGTACAGTGGTTAGTAGGTCCTGTGGTGAGGTTGAGACCATTGGCACCCAAGCCCGTATAATTAACCCGAAGGCAAGTACTACCTTACCGGTTATCAAGGGCGTATCACTTTGACCACAGGACCCAGGGCAAAGTCAGCCTTAAATAATACTTCCGTCAACACGGCTTCACCGTAGGATATTATTGTTTGCATTTCAGATAGCTACGCAATTTCGAAATAATGATTCGTATTATTTTGCGGTTGGTTTTAGTTCCGCTTGTTGCTTTCCTTAATTAATTCAGTTTTAGCGTGTCAAGAGGTAAATGATTGGTTAGCGGTGATAAGCAGTTTTACATTTAAACGTTTTTGTTTTAGTCATTGTTTTTAGATTTATATAATATTATTCAAGTGGTTAGTTAATTGGATACTGTCTCAATCAGAATTCTACAAAAGCTAAATGGTAAATAGTGAAGTTATTAATAAATAATAATTTCTTGACAAATGGCATGCTGCACGCATCGGGAGGCACAAATCGCACAAAAACAAAAATTACTGTTAAAACTTCGAAATTCGAATAATAGGTATTTTCCCAAACTGTTGCTGTCACTGTCGCTGTTACCACCCCGAATACTGAGCGAATGGGACAACTGCACTCAGGCTGATAAAACATGAATAAAATCGTCATAATCAAGGCTTAATATTCCCCATTTTTAATCTCCAAAACTAAATCGATTTAAAAATTTTTTTTAACGAAAATAGAAGATAATATTGTTAATTCTAAAATTTTATAATATTAGGTTGACAATTATGACGGTTTGAAGGAAGGTGGCGAAGGCTGAATTGGTAAAAGCGCCCGTCCCGATTAGACGGCCGGCGTAGTCCAGCGGTAGGGCTCTTAACTCGTAAACCTCGAAGGTCGCGGGATCGAATCCCGGCGTGGCTAAAAAATTTTAATTGATTTATTTGTGTTATTTCACAATTTATTCATTTAAAACAAAATATATGTAGTATATTTGCGGAACATTCCAGAGTGGAAGATACTATCAGTATCGCCCTGGTGTAAGATCACCATTCAGAATCGAAACGATGCTTGAAATGGCTTTGGCCGTGTTTAGTGACCAGATCTGAATAGCCAGGTACTTCCCCCCCTTCCTCTTCCCTATCTCCTTCCCCTCCCCACTACCTTCAGTCTCAAAACATACCCCAATTGGGGATGCCATAGACCTCCAGATGGGAGCAGTTGCGACTCTTGTACGGTATTTCGTATAAAAAAGACGAGGGGTTCTGGGTTCGAGTCCCAGTTGCGACCATTATCTTTTTCTATTTTTCTGTGTCTTATTCTCTTTAATATTTTGTTTAGATTATAAGTGTTGTCTTCTTCTTCAATGACATATTACATTGGCGGGAAAAAATTCAAAATTTATGATCATCGTATGCATTTTTTATTTATTTATTCATTTTAGGGAAATCAACGTTTACATTTAATCAGTTTGTATACGTGTAGGATAACCAAAATAAAACAAATTATCGATATTATCCCTGTGACTTTACCTCTAACAAGATATCGTTAAAAAAAATAAGAAATATTATAATGTAAAACAAAAAATTAGTCGTGAGGGTAAGAAAAATATTTATTTTATGGAGCTAAATCTGATGTAATTGAAGAAAGAGAAGATATCATATTATAATAAAAATAAGATACAATACAACATTAAATAAGTTCAAAGCAGAATTATATAAAACAATAACACCAAAATCAAACAATTAATGATTCAAAATAACATTTTTTTTCATAACACATACATGCCTGTAGTTACGATTGTCATATTGGTAACCATAAGAAGACAGGATGTACCTGAAACAAATTCAATTCATTACATAATTTTAAATATAAACTGGTCGTTTTCAAATTTTGCGCTGGTAAACTTGTCCCTGAAGGAAAAAAAATATTTTAAAAATAATAATACAAAGATCTTTATGATTTTGTTTTGTTTGGTTGTTAATTTTTTATGTGAATACCGCACAAGAGTCCCGGTCTGGAGCCAACATTTCAGTTCTGGATGGTGGACTTACACCAGGATGCTGCGAGTATCTTCCACTTTGGAACGTGCTTTAAATGTACTATTTAATATATTATTTTTAATCGATTGATTAACACAAATTAATCAAATAAAATTTGTTTGTGCAAGCCGGGATTTGAACCCGCGACCTTCGAATTGCTAGTCGAGATCCTTACCCCTAGAAAGCGGAGCCGTGTACAGTTCGTTTGGCGTAATGTTTAAAATGGTGTAACTACGTATGTGTTATTTATTTTATTTTTTCGTTAATTTATGAAGTTTACCGCTCCACAACTGTATTTTTTGTTTTTTTTTAATCGGGTTGAGTAAATATGTCATCATACGATATTGTTCAATTGCCTAAATTCGGTTATCAAACCATGTGTTGAGTTACGTTTGCCAGAGTAAAACAAACCCAGGAAACCGGGCGGCGTTTTGTCTATACAAACGTATTCTCCAATTTCCCCTCTGGATTTTGACACAACTGCAAATATATTTTTATATAATTTAGAAATCGACCATTGGCGTGTCGGTAAGTTTTGCTTTTCTTGACTAGTTACTTCTTATAGGAGTTAGGACATCCAAACATCGTTAATATTGCCTTGTAATGTATGAACGCCATCTCAACAGTTCAGTATACAAACTTGACAATTTATTTAAAAAAAAACCAAAACGTGCAGATATAGAGAATTTTCTTCTTTTACAGTTGGTTAAGGTTACAGTTATTATATCTTGGTTAAGCGTATCAGAAAGTGTATATATATATTCATAAGATTAAGAAATATTTTAAAACCCAACAATCTAAAAAGAGTATACTATGCACTCAGTAATTAATTCAATATGGAATTATTGGATGGGGGGGTTCATACAACAATATTCTTACCCCGATCAAAGTGATCCAGAAGCTAATCATTAAAGTAATCCTGAAGAAACCCTCCACATATCCAACAAAAACACTTTTCGCAGATTTCACGGTGCCTCGAGTAGAGAATATCTTCAAGAAAAATGCAATTATCCAAATTTACAAAGATAATATCGTCAAAAAATTTGAAACCCACCAATCAAAAAGATATCAAGACAACATCAAAATACCAAAATTTAATACCAAACTAATGCAAAACAATTACATCTATTTAGGAATAAAGTATTTCAACAATCTTCCGATTGAAATAAAAAAAATCAAAGACATCAATAAACTGAAAATCAAACTGATGCAACACTTCATTAGGAATAATTAATTAAATAATTACCTGTTTTTCTCTTTCTTTCTATTTATTTTCAATCTATATTTATTTCTATATAATTTAGATTTTTCGAATTTCTCTATAGTGCACAATATTTTAGTATGTAACCATATCCCATTGTATGTACATCTTCACATATAGATGATCCAGAAGTTTCAATTGTTCCCATTATATAATGTTATTCTATTTCTGTCATAATTAGTGTAACTCGCTCATCAAGCACAAGAACTAGCTTCTTCTTTGGTGAGACTGCAATTTTAAAGAATTTCTGAACCAATATGTAATTTATATTAACCCATTGTAAACTTATATATCTATATTAAATAAAAAAAATTTAAAAAATTAACAGTAAGTAAGAAAAATCTTACAAATCGGTCCAGTTTTGGAGGAGAAAAATGCGAATACAAAACCTTAATTTTGATGATTTTATTTAGGTATTATCAGCCCGAGATGCAGTTGTTCCTCAGTATTCGGGGGAGTAAGAGCAACAGTGACAGTACCAGTTTGGTAAAATACCTGTTGTTCAAATTTCTAGGCGACCTGGTTTCTTCTTAAGTAACTAACTGATTAAACATCACGCCGTTTCCTTGCAGGGGTAGGACTGCCAAACAACTCCGTCTTGGCGTATACTCATTGCCTCATTCACATTCATACATCGTCTGAGAAACCTTTGCATACTAAAAAATCATCGAATAGACTACCGTTTGAGTGTATACACTGCCGCTCAGTTTGAGCGTGTTAATTACTTAAATTGAAATTATTAGTCGGGGCAATGTTCCCGCAACCCCATTCCAATTCCCATCCATAAGTGTGCGCATTATTATAGTGCCTCGCACGCCCGTGAGGGTGGGGGCAGTACTGACGGTAAAGTACAGTCACGGCCGTGCTGCTTTCAGTGGGGAGGGTTGTAGATGGGTAGTGTAGGGGAGAATTATTGTTTTCAGTGATAAGGGCAGGGCTGGAGGATTGCGTTTGGTTATGGTATATTTGTGATTCGACGGTGTGCATAGCGACAAATAGAGCGTCCACTTCCGGACTACCGTCACAGGTGAAAAATTTGCTACGTTGCTTGTTTCGCTAAAGATAAAATCCCTGACATTATTATATTAATTTGAACAGTATTTTTATTTTTTTATGTGAATTCCTCGCGGTGTACCAACTACTCCGGTCTGGAGCCAGTGAGACTATCGCATCCCCAATTGGGGTATGAGAGTGGTGAAACTGAAGGTAGTGAGGAGGGGAAGGAGATGGGGGAGAGGAAGATGGGGAAGTATTTGGCTTGTCAAATCAGGTCACAAAAAATAACAAAAAAGCTAAATCCATTTCAAGCAACGTTTTCATTCCTTTTCTTAAAAAACCCCCCACACAGCATCCTCAAAGATCTCTCTTGTTTGAAGCCAGTGTAAAAAAATGTAATTTCATATGCGAATATCGGCACCGTAGTCCCGGGTACCGTTTATTGGATAACTTACCCTTCTATGGCATAATTCACACTAAGGGGTCTGTTCTGGGCCCACTTCTCTTCATCCCCTTCACAAATGATGTCGCTAAAATTATCGAATCATTTGGTCTTCTATCCTATTGCTACGCTGATGACCAGCAAGTTTACTTTTACTGCTTACCAGAGGAAATAGACAGTCTTAAAAATCGCATAACTGAGTGTCTAGAAGCAATCACTCGCTGGATGACCTCAAATAGATTGAAATTAAATCCTGCGAAGACTGAGTTTCTCTGGACCGCCACAAGCAGACTTCAGCGTAACATTGATAATTCCCCAATAACTATTTCAGGAAGTGATATCACTCCAAAGGCATGCATAAAACTACTGGGTGTCAATCTGGACGCTGATTTTTCCCTTAAAACTCAAGTGAACAGAACCGTAAGTACGGGGTTCTTTCAATTAAGGCAAATTAAAGCAGTACGGAGAAACTTGACAACAGAGGCGACTAAATTACTTGTCAATTCGTACGTTGTTTCACGTCTGGATTATTGCAACGGAATATATGCTAGTCTCCCAAAATATCATATTAACAAATTACAATCCGTGTTCAACGCTGCGGCAAGACTTACTTATAACCGGCGTATCTAAATATTCCCATATTTCTGAGCATCTCAAAAACCTTCACTGGCTCAAGTGTCCCGAAAGAATCCAGTTCAAGCTCTGCTGGATGATATTTAAGTCCCTTAACGGAATGGCTCCGGCTTACTTATCGGAAATGTGTATTCCAGAAAATTCCAATCCTCGACAATTAACCCTCAGGTCAGCAGCAACATCAGCTATCGGAAGGTTGAAGGAACCAAAACGCACACCAGACACTAAATTCGGTGAGCGTGCTTTCGGAGTGTCAGGACCTAAAGCCTGGAATGGACTGCCACACGAGTTAAGAATGATCACAGATTCAGCGGAATTTAGAGCTAAACTCAAAACTCATCTTTTCAGACAGTCTTATCCATAAGTTAAAAAAACCTTTCACCTTCGCCCTCACGGCCCACGACGTTGTAAATAACTAATTGTGTAAAATATAACCAAATTCTTATTTTAATCTTTTGTAAAGGTCATTTTATGAAAATTTCCAGTCCCAGAGAGCTCTAAATTCACTCAAAATAAATACTAATTCAATTTCGGCATTAATCTTCTTATAAATGTAAAAGCAATAATGATGGGGGTAGCAAAGGTAAATTCATGCAATGTCCAGTGTTTTCAATATAATGTCCTCCACGTGCAAAGTCGTATCATCCCCAAGCATAAACTTTCTAAAAAAGTGTGTTTATCGGAAGTGACCTGCCAGGTAAGTATGGCTCTGTATCTTTTTGTAAATAATAAAATTAGATAGATTCTAAGAATATAAAAAAAAAAAAAAAAAATTGTAAAGCGCCCTTGAGGTGATTTTTCACAAAAACGTCCAATTATTATTATTATTATTATTAAGCGGTTCGCTAAGTTTGATGTCATATCAGGGTTGCCCGATTTCATTGGGTGATGATTGTGTACATAGGTCATAGGAGAGACTGGTTTTTTATGTCTTCAGCAGGACTTTCTCGACCATCGTCTTGCATGACAGTGTGACGGATGGATTCCTGCCAACCCTTAATTCCTTTTTCCTTCCCAGATCATCCTCTCCTTCCTTTCCTTAAAAAAAACCTCCACAGAGCATCCGCATACACCAAAGCAACAGTCAAAGGGGGAAATTATTTTCCTCAAAACCTCCTGAGTGGCGCTAATATAAAAAAAAAATAATATACATATATTCACAAACGAGTCATCACCAAGTTAATATGATGTTATTGAAGATATAAAAGTGGGTGTATGAAAGTTGATCCCTATTTGACTACATTCCAGTAGGTGTAGGTTTTATTCAAAGATTTCCTCCAAAGAGAATGATAATGATAATTAGTCCTTTACCCTGAATTCAAGGTCGACCCCGGCGCCACGGGATATTCATTTTTACGACCCGAGTTGGGATAAGTTCCCTCCTAAAATCTCGCCATATTTTCCTTCAATTAAAAATTCATACAAAGAGCGCTTGCGTTAAGTTCACGGTTAGTATGGAAATTTGTCTAGTGAAAGCTTCATAAATAATATGACGATAATATTGTTTTCTAGTGCTTTCGTATTTTAGATATTCACTTAAAAATATTGATAGCAATTTCAATTTATCACATAATAAGATAATCTCCTAGGTTTTGATGGCTGTTATTCGTAAGCACCCTTGCATTGTTAATTGTAAGGGCGCTACCAATTATTCCAACCCTCTATTCATGGTACTAACTAAACCTAAAGCAAAATTTCTCTAAAATCGTTTATATTAGTGTGGAATTAAGTGCTTTATAGTCCCTATAACTGCATTCTATTTTTATGTACAAATTAACAATAGAAGTGACGGCGTATGAATTTTGATTTGTTTTTAGATTACTAAATTTAAGCACTGCGTTTCATGGTGAGGTGATTACCCCGAATTTCTTAAAAAAATCCCCTTAAAAATCCATTAAAATGTTTTTTATTGAAGAATAAGGTAATTTTTTTACGTTAGCACAGGAGGCCCTGAAGAAAATAATTCCCCTCAGGGCGTATTTCGTTTTTTGAGGAACGGAAGGAGACAAAGTTCTGGTAAGAAAAAAGGTATGAGAGGTGGCTAGGAATCTGAGGCTCAGTCTCTCCAGGAGTGATAGACGTATCCATCCATCTATACCACCGCGGTGCAAGGCAATCAATCAATCATAATTAAGAGGTCAAAATGCCACGCAGCTGGTGGTGCATCCACCAGCAAGACCCGGACACACCTCTCCCCATGAACTCGAGCACCCCTGCTAATTCACAAAACGTAGCGAACCACTTGAGATGACCTATAGCAGAGGTGTTGGTTATCAAAAGGTTCCCTGGGCGGCGGTACCCATACCCGCCTCCTAAATCTGGGTGTCAGGATAAAAGGTAAGGTGTAAGGATAAAAATATCCGAGACACTATTTACCTATCTACACAAAGGGCAATTTTGAAAATTATACTTAGAGTCCCCATCAGAACTCCTACAGACTACGTTTTTAAGGCACTGAATTTAATGTCACTAACACAATTATATGCAAAAGATATCCTAATATACGCATTCAAAAACCAGGAAAACTTTGCACTGACAAACTCGGGCCGATTCACAAGATCCACATCACAACATGTATTCCACCAACCAACAACTAAAACGGCTTTTGGACAAAGAAATATGACATACTTCTCTATAAAATTATTTAATACACTCCCTCTTGCAATAAAAACCATTAAAAAAATAAATGACTTCAAAAGAAGAATTAAGATATGGATTATGGACATGGGAAGGAAGAACATAAATTCAATTTTGCAACCAAATAAAGATTAATGCTTGTAGTATTGTACATTCTTTTAGATAGAACTTTATAATTTTTCTCTTGTAATATTTAAAAAAAGGTGTTAACTTATAATTTAAAAGACAAAAACGTGTACAATGTGACCTTAGAACGGGGTACCCCAGTAAGGACACATTCTTTTCTTTTGTTAATGTAAAATGTATAAAAAGAAAAAAATAAATAAATAAATAAATGTATGTTATTTCCAATGGCGATGTCCAGGCAAGATAAGAAATCCTGGGTTCGAGTCCTAGTTCCGACCGTTACCTTTTTATATTTTTCAGTATCTTGTTCCAACTCATGTTCCGTTTAGATTTATTAGTATTATCTTCTTCTTCAAACTTCAAAAGATATTGAAAAAGTTATTTCAATAAAATTAATAATGTTTTTTGTTTGAAAGTTCGTAGCTTTACAATACCGGGAAAATTGTGTAAGGTAGGTTTGAGAAGGTAAAACTGTGTGTGGGTAATATTGTGTGTTTCGTGAACACCTCACTAGGAGAACCTGTGCTGAGGTGTTGACGTGCTTATGATTATGTGTGACAAGTATTTATGTGTTGTTGTAGAAAATTAGTTATTTAATTATTATTTTTTTTTATACATTTTATTATCGTTTTATTATCATATTATATAAACATACACATACATACACATCCATATAAATACATGTACCTGCACACATGCATATAAATATATATATATATATATACATACGTATACATACGCATACACATTGTATATTGAACATTCATTTGTCGTACGGAGCAATGAGAAATTAATAATAATTACCTAATAATATAATAATATTACCCGTAGGTACATATACTCACTTTGTAATTCGATAACATCCGCCATCCCTTTCACACTCGCACCCTTACCCTTCACCCCCTTAAATACATGACAGTTCCCTCCCCCTTCTCATCTCCCCCAAGGAGAAACAGTATTGAGGCGGTAGCGGGCATATTGTGGTGCTGTCAGTGATTTCAATCGAAAGTAACTGATCTTTAACCTCAAAATTTCACGAAAAGACGTACGTATTTCTGCCCTTTCTTGTTCAATATAAAACAGATCTTATACATGCTAGGAATTGTAAATGTGACAATGAATCTCTGATCATTAAGCTTTCGTTGTTCAGTGGAAAATTGAAAAAAAAGAAGTTATTTCGTACAGTTTCATTATTTCTGGAATTCGAAGATCTGTTCTGTAAATTAGCTGTGGTGCTTTTAAGTATCCATTTAACAGTATTCAGTGTCATCCTATTAAAAAAGACCTTCAGAATAGAAAATTCGCTTACAATGGCTTTAACCGTGTACGGTGACCATATTTGTACAGCCTTGTACTTCCCGACCTTCCCCATCCCTTCCCACTTAATTCAGCCTCACAACACACCCCGATTGAGGAAGCTATAGCTTCATTAGCTCCAGACGATTGAGACTCCAGACTTGAGTTATATACACCAGTGATAAAATTAACACAATCATTCTGAAAATAAAACATCATAGACTTCAACTGCATACAATTTAATATTTATTTATTTATTTCAAAAACATACGGCGCAATTTATGCCATTAACATAAAATAATATTTATATATGTATTATAATACAATAACAAAACGAAAGTAACAACATAAATGTAAAGTTAAATATAAAAACAAAAGGTAAAAAAAAGAGTTAAGGTAATATGCAGGAAGAATGGTTAGTATGGGAAAGCAGTAATAAGCAGTAATATAAGTAATATGAAAAAAGAAACATGTATCCTAGCTATATGATTTCCATCCAAAAACAACATTACAAATTTCCTAACTTCACTTAAAAATACATTAAATTAATGATCTCAACTAAATCAAAATATCATCATCATGGGAGACCTAAACATGAACACTACAAAACGGACTCACAAAGAATAATAAAATTAAAATTGTCAAAACGAAGACAGGACGCCGGAGTATAGAGATCTTTGTGTTTAATGTTTTGTGATTGTTTGTGAAAAAACACATTTGAAAGTTGGCCGAAACCGAATAGTTTCTACGAGGGATTTTTAAAAATTGTTTGTAAAGAATTTTGTTACATCTAGTGTATATTTTTTAACCAGTATGATGCTCAAGAGATGTCTTATATCTTGTTAATTGTAGTATCAATATATTTTGGATTGTATGCACTGTAATAACGGTTAAGTAATTGCAATAACAGATCAATTAGATCGCTTGGTAGCACGAATTTAGAGAATATTTTGATATCTTTCAGTTTTGAAAAGGTTTACTTTGATGGTTCTGTAGTTCTCGATCCCTATAACCTTTCTTGTGAAAAATTTTTTCCGAGGACACGATTGTCACCAAGTAACAATGTTTTTTACAGACGACTTTAACTACTATTTAGAATCGGGTTATTTTATTTTTGAAATGAACATTTGAAAATCATAAGATTCTACTAGTTCGATAAAATCTCTTCCAGATTATAAAATCACATTACTCACCATAACCCCTTTTTGATTTATTGATGTTTATAATATGTTATTTATTTATGAATCCGTTAAACGTGCCAAAACCCATCAGTTGATTACCGCCTGATCAAGTGGAGGGCATTTGGCCACATCCTTCCCCTATTCACAGGGGGAGGGGGATGGGAAAGGGCGAGGAACTAAGGGAGTTGCCTCCGCCCCGTAAGTACTGTGGAGGGTTTAACACTGACATAATGTATTCCGGGGGGTGATACGGTTGGTCATTTAAGGCAATGCAATGCGAAGTAATCCAAACACATGTATTTTTGGTTTGTAAATTTTATCGCTTAGAAATATTATTTATTATGATATTGTACAGATAATAATATAGTGCAACTGTTATCTTAGAGTTAATTTAGCTAATGTAAAAATTAGAACCCATGAGTGATACAGAAGAATAATATTGTGTTTCTGTTAGTAGTTATTTATTATATAAATCAAATTGCTTTAAGAAAATAGTAGAACAAATCTTGACCTTTGATAATATATTGTAAAAACTGTTTTATTTAAATTTTTAACCTTATGCGTAAAACCTCAAATAGTAATATTTAATTAAATGAAGACAATATTAGCGAAACTTAATCGTATATCTGGAAACAAGAAAAAACAGAAAAAGATATTGGCACCTCTGGGACTCGAACCCAGGATCTTCGGCTTTCCGGGCCACTGCGTTACCAACTGCGCTAAGATGTCCCTATCCAATTAGATAATTTTTAACTGTATCATACTTCAACTAAGAACATTATATTCATTTTCTTAACGCATATTTTATTGGCTGCTATATTTATGTAGCAGTTTGTGTTTCCCGATTTTCGATTGAGTTTCGCTAATATTGTCTTCATTTAATTCCATGTTGTAAAATTTTATTGATGAGTTTTTTATAAGTCTAGAAAAAATAAAGTGTCATGCTTCTAAAAAATTACTTGCAGTGCAAAATCTCCTACTTACAAACCCCCTTTCGGATATAATTTTGTTGCATAATTTGGCAAAATAAGTTCTTTAGAAAACTTTTTTATTTTTATTGATCTGTCTTAATATTTGTGTCTGAACCTCAGAAAATAAAATAAAACATGCATTTTGGCGATGTCTCTTTTTCGCATAAATCCAACACACGCGGCAGGTGTTAATTTCAACCTTATCACCGTTTACGCAAGGAGTGCTTGATTTCACCCGATTCCGAATGTTCACTTACAAATTATTATAAGTTAGATGGATCACCTAACTTGTAATTGTCCTAGAAACCTATAAATACACGCAAATGATTTTGTTGTCGAATATTGATTTTTAAGTGTTGATGACTGCAGTTTGACCAAAAACAAAAGGTGTCTACAGGTGTCACAGTGCGGAACAAGGCATGAGGCGGTGTGGCAAGCCACCAACGAACGCTAGCGAACTGCTATTAAATCACGCCCTTTCTGAACATGGCAAGAGACAAGCACATTATTTTGCTTGCGGTCTTGCTATAATTCCCGACGAATGGTCTATTGGAAAAATATATGTTGCGATGTCAGTGGTAAGCCTGGTCGAGGGGTAAGGCTCTCGACCAGCAATCCGAAGGTCGCTGGTTCAAATCCCGGAGTGCCAAATAAATTTTATTTGATTTACTTGTGTAATTTCACAATTAATTAAATCATAATAATCTACAGTACATTTGCGGCATGTTCCAGAGTGGGAGATACTCTCAGTTTCGCCCTGGTGTAAGACCATCATTCAGTATTGAAACGTTGATTGAAATGGCTTTAGCCGTGTTTGGTGACCAGAACTGAATTGCCAGGTACTTCCCCACATTCTTCTTTTCCATCTCCTCCCCAACCCCACACCTCAGCCTTAAAAAATAACCCAGTTGGGGATGTCATTGTCGCACTGGCTCCAGATGGTATTTAATTTTTTTTTTTAAAGTGTCGAGAACGAATACGAATGCACGAATTAAATCATTAATCGATTCAACTGGTCTCCATACGGCGCAGGATCTGGACCAGCTTAAATAATAAACTGGTGTAAATGAACCACCATAAAGAATAAACTGGTCTATGTGGACCACCATAAAGAATAAACTGGTGTATATGGACCACCGAAAATAATTAACTGGTGTATGTGGACCACCGAACAAAATAAAATTGTGTATGTGGATCACCGAAAAGAATAAACTGGTGCATTCGGATCAACGTAAATAATAAACTGGTGTATGTGGATCACCGAAACGGGGCAAATATTTACAACCCAGTATTGTTACTTGCGTTCTGTAGTAGCCTCCATGAAATGTTTTTTTTTAAAGGTTACGATTTACTAAAAATAAATGTTTTGTATCCCGATGTAGAAACCATGGTTTTGAAATGTATTGATTATTTTTATTTAAAACTAGCTGAAGTCCTTGGCGTTGCGTGTTTACACGGTGTTTTTTCGAAATCAAAAGTACCGTGACCTTCCTCTTATTTTGAACAATCTAAAAAAAGCTGTAGATTTGTTTAAAGTTCAAAGCTACGCCGCGCGCCCTTACAATTCACTTGATTTAAATAGATATAATATCATAGATAGATAGATAAAAAAGTTGTTAGTTTTCTTTGAATTTAAAATGACATCGCAATGTAATTTTGCAATGATTAAAGAAGTGATTTGTATTTCTATTTTGATATTAGAGGACGCTTTCAGTCTCTCACTCTTTCAAGATACCAGAATTCTTCGTGTTCTGGAAGAAAATGCTAAGTCCATTTTGATTTGTCTTTGGCAGCGTTGCTCCCCTTCTGAATACATTCAGTTAGGGGCATAATAATGAATAAGGGAGAGACAATGCCACAGACCCCAATTCAGCTTCTACGGAGGCTGTGTTGTAGCTGTACTGGAGTTTGCAGCCCCCTTTTATAAGAGACTTATTTATTATACAGTGATCGATTGTCAAGATTGCTCTGATAATGGAGTTATAAATTTAAAAGAAGATAGAAAGGAAATAATATTATATAATGACTAATGACTAATGCCTTTTTCCAGTAAGACTGGACTAGAAGGAATAAACGCATCATGCATAATCGGACTTCTGGTAGCTGAGTTGTGACAGCGCCATTAAGCTGTTTTTTCACGGACTTTTGGGACAGTAAATTTCCTTACATTTTGAACATAGTATGCAAATTTTGAGAGAATGAGGTAGACTAATCGGTCTCGTCTTTGTGCGGTGCTTTGTACCCACCCCACGCTTGTCTACTATAGTTTTCTGGAGGTTTCACTTCAACCGCGCGTGAATTGTGGACAATTTTTTTTATTAATACCGCACAAGAGTTCCAACTGCTGTGCAGAGTGAGATCATGTCGACCGGTTAGTGGTTGAGTGGGCATCGCGTTTGGGTCCCACTCGGGCGTCCCGTGTTCGATTCCCCGGCTGGCTAAGTCCTACATCACAACACAAGCAACATTTTCAGCTTTCTGTGGTGGTAGTAGGATATTTTCAAACATTGTTGGGTTATTCGTAACCCGGGAAAGTTTGTCTTTCTTTTTAACAAAAAACAACAAACAAAAAATGTCTCCCCAATCGGGGTAAGTTGGAAACTGGTGAAGGAAGTGGGGAGTGGAAGGAGATGGGCAAGAGGAAGATGCGAAAGTATTCAGATACGGTCACCAATCATGGCTAAATTCATTTCAAACCACGTTTCATTTCTGAATGAAGGTCTTAACCCACTTAATTCCACTCTGGAATGTGCCAAAAATATACCACATTTTATTTTTATATTTTAAAATTTAAAAAATTTATAAATAATTTGCTTACGCCGGGATGCGACTTATATGCGACACTGCGAAAATATTTGCGACCCTCGACCACGGATGCTGTGAAGACCGGAAAAACTGAGAATATTTTCGATTATAAAATGAGGTACAATTATAGTATAGGTACAATATTTTTAAATTATCCAATCATTCACTGATACAGGTAGTTGAAACGTTTCAGAGGTATACCTAACACAAAGATCAATTGGCAAAAAATATCAAATCAAATCCAAAAATGAAAGGGCGAGACAAATAAATATAATATTGTAACCCTAGTTAGAGTCTTATACGTCTGGAAACATAGAATTTTTTATCGTCAACAAAAAATGTTATTTTCTGGAATAAAGTTCAAAGATAGAAATCCACGTTAAAATCCAATTTGATTCCGATTTTCCTCAAAGAAATCATTCCATTTACTATCAAACAAATACAATTTTATCCAATATCTACTACGAAAAATAATATAATATTCAAAACAAATTAAATTCTTGTTACATATTTTATATGTCTATCGTATTAATCGCTTCGTAGTAAAAATAATAGATAAAATATTACTTCCTTTGACACATTTTTTTCGTAGCACAATTTATTATAATATCATAATATGTTTTTTAAGAATCTCTTAGAAAAAGAAGTCTGGTGACATTCGAGGCTTCAAGAGGAATCAAAATTCAAAGGGATATTAAATTAGGTCAATTGTCCCAGCAGTAGGAATATATTTGGAGATGAAATAACAAAATAATACGAGAATATTGGAACAAAATTCGTAAAACATAGCAACATTGTAATATGAACACAAACTTATATAACGTTTAGATATAACGTAATTATGGTAACCCAAGGTAAACGATTTTTACGCATACGGAATAATATTATGTTTGTGGAATGAAATTGTGGAAGAATCCTATATTGTGGTGCTGTTAGACATCTAGCGACAAAATCCGTAAACTTGACCTTGTCTGAAATGCGTGGAAAGACATGCGTAATCAACTAGGTACCTGTAAAAATTACTGTAGCTTGTTTTTTTTAGTTTAAAGGGTTTTTTTTTCCAGGCATTTGTTTTAAATTTAATATTTTATGTAATGCTTTGTTTATTGTCGCTTCACATTTCTAAAGGAAGAAAACTTATACGATTTTAAGCGTAACATTTTTGGTATAGGTACCTTTGACAGATAACATTTTTGGTATACCTTTGACAGGTGGGACTCTTGGTGGATGTGGAACGATTTTCGTGATTTCGTGTTTCCTCCTTCCTTTAACTCAAAACAAATTTTATTTTTATCATGACAAGATTTACTCATTTACTCAGAATTACAACAGAATTCCTATTTATCGATCCTATTAGAATCTCAGTAGAAACACAATTTCTCATCTCAATAGTTTTATGAAATCATTTAGTGGTGCAGGAACAAACTTTTCAACTTCTCCCGTCTGGAGCCAGTGAGACTATGGTATCCCCTATTGGGGTACGTTGTGAGGCTGTAGGTGGTGAGGAGGGGAAGGAGTTGGGGAAGAGGAAAGTGGGGAAGTTTCTGGCTATTCAGATCTGGTCATCAAACACAGCTAAAGCCATTTCAAGCAACGTTTCAATTCCGAATGGTGGTCTAACATCAGGGCGATACTGAGAGTATCTTCCACTCTGGAACGTGCTGCAAATATATTATATATTATTAATTTCATATCATAGATTCTTAACCTTCTCTTGCCCACCGCCCACTTTGCATCTGTCGTCGCGAACCGGAAACAGCTATAATGCCCACGTTGAGAACTTATGTTTTCAAGAACCTATATATATAAACCTTATTTTTAAATTAATATTATTTTAATAACTATGCTAAATAAATAACAGTTAATATGTTTTAAACTTCCTAATTTTTTTTTATTCTTTCCCTTCATTTTATTTCATCGATTTTACCTCTTTTTTTGTACTAATCATGTTCTATATATTCACATTAATCCTAATTTGACTGTCCTAAAACGGGAATCATCCTAGTTGGACATTCAAAACATTTCATAAATAATGTATAATATTTTACTAAAAAAAAATAAATAATTAATTGTGAAATAACACAAATTAATCAAATAAAATTTATATGCCGCGCCGGGATTTTATCCCGCGACCTTCGGATTGCGAGTCAAGAGCCTTACCGCTCGACCACGCCGGCCGTCATTTCTGTTCCCATTAGAATTTTCCTGTTTTCCTGTACAAAAATAGTGTACATTTTGAATACGGTTTTTTTACACGTATCGGTGGAAAATGAGTATTAAGTGTACAAGATATTGGATAAAATTTTATTTGTTTGATAGTGGGTGGATAATACTGTATGATTCGTGAACACCTCACTTGGAGAACCTGTGCTGAGAATAGTAAATGTAATGATTTCCTCGAGGAAAATCAGAATTGTGTGAATTAAGTGTGTGAATTTTTATGTTCAAGTGCGAATAATGTTAATTAAATGTTTCCACTGAAGCAATAACTAGATTTTAAACGAAATTAACAAAACATCTAAAGAATCGAAGTGAGAAATGCATTAGAATCGTCCCAAATTTTGGTAATGCAGTGCTCACTAATTTAACTCGTTTCTTGATTATTATTTTTATTAAGCTCAAAGCACTGAATCGTCCTTCGCCGGCGTTTCTCTGTTACCAGTTGTTTATTTAAATTAGGTTTCACACTGCGACTGGCTTCTTAGTAAAGTATCATGAACAAATTACCAAAAGTCGTGCCGTGATGATTGTATTAATATGTGCTGCTAGCAAGGAATATAAGCAGGATTTCTGCATCACGTGGAAGGTAGGTAGACTTGTATTATTTGATATCTGATGACCTCTCAGGTAAGGCAGCCTTGACTCTGGCTGCGGGATCAAACACGTCGGTGTAAATTCTCATGACTAATGACCTAAATGATGCTTTTCATCCGTACAGTAGAACGTGGATCAGTAGAATT
This sequence comes from Glyphotaelius pellucidus, assembly GCA_936435175.1. Lineage (NCBI taxonomy): Eukaryota > Metazoa > Arthropoda > Insecta > Trichoptera > Limnephilidae > Glyphotaelius > Glyphotaelius pellucidus. The sequence goes on along the minus strand of OW386548.1, from coordinate 5,566,468 downwards.
GCAAGTTAGCTAACAAAATGAAGAAAATAATCGACTTATTGGCAATCGTGGTAATTTTTATGAAACAGCTAACCAACCCGGATTTAAAGTGGGTCGAAATTTATTTAGCCATCTTCTGCAGACGAAAAAAATACCTTAGGAAAAGAGGTGAAGAAATATACGAATTGAAAAGTTTAAAAAAAAGTGGTGTGGTGTTGTCTTAAAGGTATATTTAGACTTCGTTCGTCAGAAAATAGTAACTTAATATATAAGGCAGCGAAGTCATAAACAATCAATTTTAAACGAGTTGTGTTGTATTAAATATTTTCACAATTTTTTTTTTTTTTTTTAATATAAGCGTGCTCCCTCGTACATTCGTATTTATATATATATATCCCTTTCAAACCATCTTCTTCTTCTTTTTAATGAAATATAAAATAAAATTTAAAAAAAAAAATCATTTTGATAGGTGTAAATTTAAAATACAAATTACCTATTTACGGCAGAACAAAAATTTGTCGTTTATGCATTAAAATTACTATCCCAAAAAATGCATTTTTAACAACGTTTTATTTTATTTTTCATTGAATTTGTAAAATAAACAAAGTTCAATTTTTTTTAATGTTTTTCATTTACCCACAAATAATTGCCCAAGTTGCCTCTAAAATCATGAGACAATAAAATCTTCAATGACCTATATCTTATTATATAAAGCAAAAATAAATAAAGTAGCTCACATTCGTACTAGATATTTGATATACCTTTTGATTACAAAAATGATTTTTCAGTTTGGTTGGGTATTTTGATCTCAAATCCAAATTTAAGATTTGTATGAAACTGGCCGAAATGAGCCGCACATACGTTCCTGTCTATCCGCCTTCTTTCGCTGGCTCCAAGTGCCCATGTTTCTATATCCTATGAAAATAAGGGGGAAATAAAACGCTAGGATGAGTCTCATCTCGGTGGTCTTTGTTATGCATCTGCAAATATATTTTTATAATACTTTCAGCTTCACAAATCCTATAGACATTATTACGTGATTTTTCACGGGTCTGCGCTAGAGCTGTAATAATTCAGCATCAAAGATGGAAGGCAATAAGAAGTCAGGGATGCTCTTAGAAAATGTTTCTCGATCAAGCGTACCAAATATTACAACTTGCGTCGGATTCTAACAAGAGTTAGAAAATAACAAGTATGTATTAGACCACTTGTTAATTTGAATCAAGCAAACAGTGTATATTAAGTTATTAATTATAAATTTTAAGAGTTATAATTTTTATATTCATATTTATTTGTTTAAATGTTACATGATTACAATTAAATCCAGTTAAACTGGTAGCAGTTTGTCAACGGGTTCTTAATAAAAATGAAGTTTATATTTGTAAACTTAAAATCTATACATTTTGAAATTGAAACGTTGCTTGAAATGGCTTAAGCCATGTTTGATGACCAAATATGAATAGCCAGGTACTTTCCCACCTCCCTCTCCCCCATCTCCTTTCCTTCCCCCTACGTTCAACCTCACAACATACCCCAATTGGGGATGCCGTAGTCTCACTAGCTCCAGATGGAATAAGTTGGAACTCTTGTGCAAATTCACGTACAAAAAATACCTATACATTGTTTTAATTAGAGGCTTCCAACTAGAATTATAGAAAATAGTTAGAAATCAATTAATTTTTATGTTTAGTGACCCAATCTGAATAGTTAATTTCTCAAACAAATCTCCATTTTTCTTCAACATTTCGCTTTGCGTTACAACATTCCAGTATAAATTGGTGTCTTAGTATCACCGGTTCTGGGGTGTTAAGACTTTTAAATGTAAAAACAAACAATCGAGCACGAATATCAAAGGCTCAATTTTTTTCAACCTTTGGGTGTTAGTATTATTTTACAAAGCCTCCAAGATGAAAATGTCAAATTTGACTGAGAAAAAAAATTGGAAATTTTCCGTAAACTTAATTTACTGTCGGTCGTCAAAGGCAAATAATTGAGAATTTTAATTTTATGAAGACATTTAAAACGTGTTTTTTTCGGCGATGAATATTTTTTAAAGAGGGATGTAACCTTTATCACCAATGCAGGCGCGGGCACACTTTCCCGGGGGCGGAAATTTGACCTTTGAATTGAAGCGGGTTGCTTTCCGGAAAATGGGAAGCCTCGAACCTTCGAAACCTTCTAGTTCTATAGGGGTAGTCCGGGTAGTTTGAGGATTTTCATGGAAAAACCCACGGCAAGATTATCTTGTGAGTTTGAGTAATGCTTTTTATTATTTTTCATCGAAATGTCGTACGTTTCTCAGGTAAGTTTAAGATCGATTTCTGTAAAACATTTATTTTTATGAAGAATAGCGAAATGGTATTGAGATTTTTTAAGATGAAGATTCTTTGGAGCCAGACGTAAACATACTGTTTGAAGAACCGCCCGTAAGAAAAAGATGTTTTGCAAAAGTGGAACTGATTCTATTGGCAGTTTATATTAAGAGGAAACACGGTCGCCGAGAAATTTTAATAATAGGTATTTTACCAAACTATTGTTACTGTCGCTATTACCCCACGAATACTGACTGAAAGGGACAACTACTCCTCGGGCAGATAAGGGCAAATAAGATCGTCGAAATCGAGTTTTTGTGTTCCCAATTTTCTCCTCCAAAACTGGACCGATTTTTAAGATTTTTTTTACCAACTTTATTATTAGACATTAAAAAAATATATTTTGTTAGAAAAAATATGTCTTTTTGCTTTTTTAGAGATACATTTTCTGGTTTGCATACCTACTGAACGAATGTTGAGGTTGTTCTAACCAATCAATTTTAACGAATTTCGGAGGTTTCTGACTATGTCTGTTTTGCTTTTTTAAAAACAAGTTGTCTATTTTAACAAATTTCGAAGAAACTTATCAAAAAAGTAACTAGTGTCAAAATTCAGAGAGGAAATTGCGGAATACGTTTGTATGGACAAAACGCCGCCCGGTTTCTTCTTAAGATACCTACCGAAAAAAAAAATTTATAAACATAATTTTTTACAAAAATTTTAAATAAAATAATAAATCGCTAAAATCCCTTCCTTAAAATGTTTTTTTAGCTTTTAATGTTTTCTCCAAACACTACATTGCATAGATTTAGTATTTGGCTAATTTTACGTCAGGCAAATTAGTCATAAAATTTTATACAGGACATTTTTCCTCAGTTTATTTTTCATTGAAATTTCAATTAAATCAAAATTTTATTTTATTGTAAGTATTACAGGAATCACAGCATTCGATAAAACGATAACTTATAATTTTTACCGTTTCTCAGATGTGTTATTTTTCTTAGTTAAAAATTATAATCATTCTGTTTCGTTTGATAATTCTACGAGCTTCATTTAAAACTTAATCTGAGAATTCTCAATAGTCCTGTAATTGAGGCTTTAAATCCTCCCGAACCCCTCCGTCCCCGCCCTCAGGTCCCAGAGGAGAATAAACCACCCCCATCCTCCCCCTGAAAGCTAGCAACTAGAAGGTAGTAGCTACAAGTTAGTAGGCAGTAGGTTGTAGCTAACTGGAGAATATTCCAGTCTCATAATCTGGAACTCTGAGGTATCTCGAAATCGACACCAGTTTCGCAGAACTCGTGGAAGTTTCTCGAAGGCGACACGTGACCTTAGAAAATATATGGAATTAATTATTCAAGGAGCTGCGGCTGGATTATTACTCAATGCAAATTATTATGATCGCTAAAGGTTTTAACCGTTATCAATTTCCGAGTTAGTATTTTTTGTATCAATAAACATCTATACTAATATTATAAATGCGAAACTGCGTGTGTTTGTTTGTTACGCTTTCACGCGTAAACCAATAAACCGATTTTTAAAAAAATCTTTCTCTAATAGAAACCTACATTATATGCGAGTAATATAAGCTGTATATAATGGTAAGCTCTGGCGTTATGAAATGATAAATATTAATATATTATGTTTATTTTACGTTTTCTGTCGCTAACAAAAGCGAGTTATTGCTAACGTCAGAAAACAAATCGTTGCCGTGGAAACGATGTTGATATATTTAAATAAAAAGAAATCTCCGAAATGTTTCTTCGCGCATGACTTCCGAACGTCTGCAACAAGTTGGATAATTCTTTTTTTCTTCGAGCTCTGTTATTATGAAATTTAGGTGGCACGCGAGCTGTTTGAAAACTGATTGTACCGGGAATGAATGTATGGAATTTGGGGAGGGGGGAGAGGGGGTAGGGGATAATTGATAAGTGCAAGAGCTACAGTAATTTCCCCCTAATCCCATGCGAGCGAAGCCGCGGGTAAAAGCTAGTGAATAATAATACACAAACAGGTGAAATATGATTAATAATACGCAGTTAACTCTTTTATTGATATTTCAGAATGTAATTTTGAAGAACAAAACCAGGTAATGACGCTTAAAACTTTTTTACCGTATTGGTACTAGCTTAAGTCTCCGGCGTTTGAGAGTTTTTCAAAATTAGATATAGGCAGTCATAATTTTCCTCCTATTTTGATCGTCAAGTGTGCAAAATTTCATAAATTATCATAATTTTGCTTCAGGAGGTAGGAAAAGGGGACTGGGATGGTTTTTCGTAATTTCATGTAGACAGTGAACTTACTCCTATTTTGAAGGTCAAGTCGTGAAAATTTTCATGAAGTCTCGGAATAAAACTGTCGATTTGTTTAAAAAGTAAACCCCCAAATCGGGGGAGGAGATAGAACGAACGGTGAAAGGGAACATGTCTCAGATGGGACTGTACTTGAATATTTTTCAATTTTTATTATAATAACTCTCTTTTCATAACTTTTGTAGGTTATTCCCAACCATATAATATATCATTGAAGAAGAAAAAGGAGATAAAATTAATAATCTAGTCTGTATAAATTAAATCGGATACTTATCCGAGACACTATCTGGGTTACAAACCAGTTCTTAGAACACTTGTTTCCAATAAAAAAGTAGTTGACAATAATATGAAAAAAAAATTAGTCGACGATAATATTGTTAATTCTAAAATTGTTAATTGAGATTGACAAATATGACGTTCGAAAAAGAGATGGCAGTAGCCTAATTGGTAAGGCGTTTGTCCCGGTTAGACGAGAGATACCGGGTTCGAGTCCCAGTTGCGACCGTCATCTTTTTATTTTTCTGTGTCTTGTTCTCTTTCATATTTTCTTTTGGATTATTAGTGTTAACTTCTTCTTCAATGATATAATATGTTTAATAAAATGGATTCTTAGTTATTATTAAGATATTTATTTATTTCTAAGTTATCTAAGCGTTTTCCGATGTTATTAATATGAAAAATATTAATCCATAAATATTTATGTTACAGTCCCATCGTAGACATGTTCCCTTTCACCGTCCGTTCTATCTCACTCCCCTACTCTTTACTTATCCCAAGTCATGCCCCCACACCATCTTCAACACTTAATACTATAATATATCCATCCATTGCTTTTTAATGTCAGGTTAGTATGTTTTGCCACGAGTAAGGCCGAAACCGGTCGGCGTATATAAAATAATATTGTCGTTCAAACAAAGTTATATTGTTTCATTTCTTTATAATAGATAACAGCAAAGTTATAGCTACATTCAAAAGAAAAAAATATAAATTATAAGCAACTTCAAAAAAATCCTGAATATTTCTTTAACTTTTGATTAGTCGATTTTCCTAACTGCTCCATTATAAATATCTAAAACTTTGTAGCACAATGAGATTTATGTTAAACAGAATAACGTTATAAGATAATAAAACAAGACACGTGAATATTTGCGACAAAGACATTGTCAAACGATTTCCTTGTAGATATGCTCATGATACGTTTTTTTCGCAAAGCGTTAAATCCATTTCTTGCACGCCCGGGGAAACTTTTTACTGAGCATCTTTCCTATAAACTGTTTTTCTGAACGCGTCGAATATTACCTACTCGATTCCAAGAATCAAAGATCTCGCACTTATTGCTTTTCTTTGCTAGCGGAACTACATGTGTGCAATGCATAATTTAATGTTACTTTGACGATGATGTTAATACATATCTCCAACTCAGAATGTGAAATTCTCTGTACAACTTTTTAAGGGCTCATAATTTTATTATTTATTTACGCCTTGATGACTTTTACGTGTAACATTGGTAAGTTGCACAGGAGCATCATAACAAGTATATAGTACAAAAATTATTAAGTAGCTACAGAGCAGTGTCTAGTGAATTTGTTCAGTGAATTTGATATTTAAGGATTGTTGCATATTATCCGCATATAGTTATATATACGTTTTTTTAAAGGAAGCGATTTTTTTATAAAAAAATATGTCAACAGAGCAAGTTTCATTCCCCACACGATGTAATCTCTGAAGACAAGAGTTGAACATAAAATTAGTGCGAGAAGCAACATATTAAATGGAGCTTGGAGTCTAGTGTTGTGATTATTGGGTACTTGATAATTTATCCTATTCATTAGTTCAGGTCTATCCAAATATACGTTGAAGAATTAAGTAATAATAAAACATCACAAATTTTTCTTCGCTGTGGTACTTTAATTAATTGCATTAAATAATTGTACTTTAAATTTTCTATTAGCTTATACTTAGTAAACCATTTAGAATTAGAATGTAACGTCATTCTAGTTAGTATGTCGACGTAAATTTGCATAGTAATCTGGGCCATCTTGTTTTTTCTCAAATTAGCTCCACACGGGAGACTTTGAAAAAAAATAATTCCCCTCAGGATCTATGTCAGGGTCTTTTTAGGTAAAGAGGAAGAGGAGATTCTGGGAAAGAAAAAGGTATGAGGGGTGGGTAGGAATCTGGTTCAGTGTATCTAGAAGTGACAGACGAATGAATCCTTCCCTTCAACTGCGATGCAAGGTGATGTTCCGAGAGAGCCCTGCTGGAGAGGTCAAAAGATCTCCGTCATCCAGTTTATCGCGATCCGGCCTGCTACACAGTAGGTGGGCAGACACAGCGCCGCCAAGATCCGGACAAACCTCACCGAATGAACCCTGCTATAAGTCACCAAACATAGCGAACCACTTCGGATAACCCATGGCAGAGGTGTTGGTTATCCAATAAATGGTTACTGCTGTGGCGGTACTCTTACCCACATCCCAAATTATGTCTTCATAAATATTTAATAATATAATTATTTATTTCACATAAATTATACAATACAAAATATACGGAAACTTTGACTAGCCAACTAGGAATGGATCCTGTTTTAGGCCAGTCAAATTGACAATTATAGTTCATATCATAATTTCATATTATATTGTTTAATTAAATAACATATTATTTATAGAAGGAAAAAAAGTGTTGCGATTGGATTCCTCATAAAAGCTTTAGTTAAATATATAATTTTGTACTTATAAGAAAAAGGATAAGCGAAGAAAAAAAATAAAATCATAAAATACAAATTTAGTATCGAATGCTTATGTTTGACAATAGATATAAGTTTGGTTATTTAAATCGCTTGCAAAAATTGAGAATCAAGACATTCTTCAAGCATGATTACAGAATGTTTTAATTAACGTGGATGTTTTTAAATCGTTTCAAAAATCGAGAGTCAAGACAATCTTCAAGCGTGATTACAAAATATTGTAATAAACGTGTGCTTATGTTTAACAATATTCGAATGTTTATGTTTAACAATAAATGAATGTTTGTTTAAGGATAAAGGCTAAGCGAAGAGAAAAAATAAAATCATAAAATACAAATTTAGTATCGAATGCATATGTTTGACTATAGATATAATATATATATATATGATATATAAAAAAAATTATGTCCTACATTTGTATAGCACTCTAAAGACTTTTCAAGAAAACGGCCCTAAACAAATCATCCAAATATAATTACTATTATCTGTTAAATGGAAATTGCTATCAATATTTTGTTAAGGTGTATAGCTAAAATACAAAAGCACTAGAAAACAATATTATCATTACATTATTTATGAAGCTTTCACTAGACAAGTTTCGATACTAACCGTGAACTTAACGCAAGCGCTCTTTGTATGAATTTTTAATTGAAGGAAAATATGGCGAGATTTTAAGAGGGAACTTATCCCAACTCGGGTCGTAAAAATGAATATCCCGTGGCGCCGGGGTCGACCTTGAATTCAGGAGAAGGGATTCATTATTATTATCATTCTCTTAGGGTTTAGTGGAAAACCTTTGAAACTACTACACACTTACTGGAATCTACTCAAATAGAAAACAACTTTCCCACACCTACATTATATCTGTGGGAACTAGCTTAAGTCCACGGCGTTGCTCGGACTTTACACCAAAGTGTTTCGAAATCAAATGTACATAATGACCTTCCTTTTATTTTGAAGGATAAGTACGCAAAATTTCATTAATCTTGGAATAAAGCTGTTGATTTATATAAAATAAACAAATCCATGCCGCCCGCCCAGTGTCAGCCAACGCCACGTACACTTTTTTTATTTATTTTTTATTTTTTTATTATAAAGTTATTATTATTAAGTGGAAAGAGATTATATACGTGAACTCCCTCGTGGCCAATACTTCTCTTGCCACTTTCAGTCAACTTTTTGCAAAATGGAGAAGGAGATAAAATTAATACTTTCTACTTTATACAAAATAGTATTTAATTAATTAATTTCAATGAAAACCTATTTGCACATCCTCTTGAAAATTACCAACATATTTTACTTTTTTAAATTTGGGAGGCGGGTATGGACATTTATTGGTTAACCGACACCTCTGCCATAGGACACATTTGGTGACTTAGCTGGGGTGCCCGGGTTCATGGGGGCATATTGCGCCTGCCCATCTACTGTATGGCGGGCCCATAGGGAGTGACTCATCCATGGAGATTTTTTGACCTCTTCAGCAGGACTCTCTCGGAACATCGCCTCGCAGCGCAGTGGGAGTGGGCCCAGATTACCACACACCCCTATCAATTCCTCCTCTTACTCTCCTAAAAAGGACCTCCACTCAGCATCCCCAAAAATGACATGGGCCTTTAGGAGAATTATTTTCCTCAGAGCCTCCTGGGTGGAGCTAATGTAAAAAAAACTGCATCAGTGTGATTAAATAACACAACAATGGTGTCAATAAAAATGAACTAACCAACTACAACTCAAAGTCAATAGAGTTACAGTGATTACAGTGATCAGTCTAGTACCTTAGATTAACAACTAAAGGCTCCAGGAACTAAAGTAGATGAGTCGGTATTATCTTCGAATCAAGGGTGATTGAGATAACGAGGGGTTGATTTGTTAGATAAGAATATAACCCCTTGTGTTAATGAAGCTTCAAGTTGAAAATATGTGTAAATTCTCTAATGAATCGTTTCATGAAGTCAAATAGTTTTAATTTTACATAAAATAAAAATACATTGTTTAACAACACGAACCTGAAGCAGCGATTTTTTTTATTTATTTGAACAAAAATACATATACATTATAAGAAAACTTCCTCTCCAGGGTGAATTGCCTTAAACCAAAAGAAAACTTCCAACTAGGAGATTTCCGTTTTAGGACAGTCAAATTGCAATTGGTTTGGTTCACATAGATAGTTACATGTTGTTTTTTGTAGAACTTAATATTAAGTGATGTTTACATTTGTAATTGTTAAATTCACAGTCAAGTGCAAGGCTGTAAAAGCAATAAAGCAACTAAATATAGTATTAGTAGTAAACAGTTACTGAGAATAGTTACAAAGTATAAAAAATTAAAATGATAATATATTAAAGCTATAAAGAAAAAAAAATAAAAACTCATTGGTTTGTGAAACAGAAAAATCTTTCTTCGATATATTTCCTATCCGAATGTTCGAATAGGAAATATATCGAAGTTTTTTAAAATTGTTTTTAAGAAAATATATGATAGGTTTGAGGCAATCTCATTTTTTTATTTATTTAATAATTTCGTGATCTATCTTACATTTTCATAAAAAAAATTATAGTAATAATAATAATTTAAACAAGTAAATTGAATGAGAGAATTATTTATCAAAGAGTTCTTGTAACAAATAGTTCTATAATTCTCACAGTATTTATTACATTGAATCAAAACTATATCTTGTAAAAATACAAGAAAGCAGGAATAGTTATCATTTAAAACATCACATAAATGACCAGAAATAATTGCATAATGCTTTCGTACACAATAGCAGCCGGCCTCCGTGGTCCCGAGGCAAGACTCTCGACTCACAATCCGATGGTCGCGGGTTCGAACCCGGCGTGCGCAAATAAATTTTATTTGATTAATTTGCGATATTTCACAATTTATTCATTTAAAATAATAAATAGTATATTTGCGGCACGTTCCAGAGTGGAAGATACTATCAGTATCGCCCTGGTGTAAGACCACCATTCAGAATTGAAACGTTGCTTGAAATGGCTTTAGCCGTGTTTAGTGACCAGATCTGAATAGCCAGGTACTTCCCCACCTTCCTCTTCCATATCTCCTTCCCTTCCCCACTACCTTCAGCCTCACAACATACCCCGATTGGGGATGCCATAGTCTCACTGGCTCCAGACGGGAGCAGTTGGGACTCTTGTGCGGTATTAACTGTAAAAAAAAAAACAAAAACAAAAAAAATATTTCAGTTATTTTTATCTGTTTGTTATTTAATTGATATTTTTGTTTTTGTTGCCATCTGTTAATTTAAAAAAAATTATATTACACACCGTCTTATTAAATTACAATATATTTACCAATGATACAAATAGTAATTAAATTAAATTAGGAATTAATAGGAAACTTATATAAATGTGTATAACTATGTATAATTATACACATTTATATAAGTTTCCTCAGTTTTTGGAGTAAAAATGTAAATGTCATTTTGCTCTCCGATGATATATTTTTTTTCAATTAAAAACAACAAAAATATTTTTCAAACCTTCAAACCATTATTAAAAAGTTTCTTTTTCAATATGGTAATATGCATTGTTTGTAGAAATCACACTGAATAAGATGAAAACTGAATAGTGTATATTTCAGGCAAGAATATTGGCAAAACTTTGAAATCTCGTACACCATTCGCTAGGAAACTTATAATAAAGTTTACATATTTAGTTTCATCCGTATCGTAAAATACTGCAACTGGAGATATAAAACAATGTATCTTCTCTGTTTCAAATGTTTTCAGAGCTATTGGCAAATACCTTTCAATAATATTGGATCACTTTCATCAGCGAAGAAGACTGAATTTAACACATTCACGTGGACGTAGCAGTAGCCCAGGGGTGATGAACCTCCGCTCCAACCCACGAGAACATTGGTCGAACTAGCCTTATGAGATGCATTCGGAACACAAAACTGGTTTTAATTTAATAAGGAATTTATGCGCGAGTCTGTTAATAGAAACATTTAATTGGGCAGAAGTGTGATATTACAGTAAGAATGTAGATAACACAAAGCAAATCGTAATTATCGTTCCAACACATTTTTACCTCAGTACGATTACAACCCTCCCCCCCCCCATTATAATATGGCTCTCTGATTTATTTGTTATCCTGTACCTTTGATAAATTGGCTCTTCTCTCTTGAAAAACTGCCGACCACTGGTCTAGCCTGTTAATATTATTGCAGCTAATAACTTATTTTTCGACTATAATTATTGGTGTTAATGATGACCAATCGGGTAGAAATTGATAATATAAAATAGACAATGTGTTAAATAGTTCGTAAACCAAACATGCATTTAATAACAAAACATTTTCCAAGTGTGCGACTGTGATGATATTTTTAAATGGAATTTGTCCGATAGGATAAAATATTTGTCCGATAATTGTCCATATGGTAATGTTGTTTTATTTGGTTGATATTTTTTGAAATATGACAACATCTTGGAACAATGAATTTTCCTAATCGTTAAATTTGAAGATATATGCACATTGGAATTGTCCGTTTGTATAAAGAATTGTCCAAAAGGACTAATTAGAAAATATATGCACATTGGAATTGTCCGTTTGAATAAAGAATTGTCCAAATGGACTAATTTGACCGTTTTTTTCACGATGCAATTGGACACTAATTCAACCGTGTTTTATACAATTGTCCGATTTATTAAGAATAAAACTATCATAATAAATAAAGACAAGAGAAACTTGTTAAAATATGGTGTCTTAAAAAATGATCGTTTTCGTCAATTTGAATTATTTTTTTTTAATATATCATCTATGGCTCTATGACAACTCAAAATCATGTCACTTCAACACTCCTTTGAAAAGTCATTAAAAGTTTTGAAAAAAAAATTGAAAAATATCCCATAACCTAATCAACCGTAGCCCATTAAACCTTTATTTTAATTTAATTTTTTATTTTTTATGACTTTCAATGACTTTTCAAAGAAGGTGTTGAAGTTGCTTGTTTCTGAGTTGTCCGGTCACCATCATTTATGTAGAGTATAAACAATATCGGGCCTCAAACCGATCCTTGTGATACCCCCAGCGTATTTTCAATCGGATTTGATATATAGTTACTTATCTTCGTTGTTTGTTTGCTTACATGATAGCAATCCCTCGGTGTAGAAAAGGTTCCCTACTCCTGCTCAGCACTTCGGCTTCCGGCAGATTTGCGACTTTGTAGGTTGTTACTTTGTGGCCTAAGCGATTTATATCAGAAAAATAGTGAATTCTATCGATTATATTTTACTTTTTATTAGCTACTGCATGTGAAATATGCAAAATTTGGAATAAATAAGTAAGTATTAAAATGTTTGAAGGATAACATTTTAATTATCAATTATTGGTGTATTAACTATTTAAAATTATTTCAACTATTTTTTGTTTACTTCTTAGTCCTCCTCACTAGAGGGTCCTGTGCAAATTACACAATTAATCGAGAGCTAAAACCCAAAAAGCTAGGTTCTTAATAGTGGATTTGATTCTACTAAAGAAAAAAAAATTAGAGTGTAACAAATTCATCATTAATAATAATATTTAGCATAGCGTGGATTGACTAGATGATCATTTGTGGAAAAGTGTGTGGAAGGGTTTAATTTTTCCTATGGGGAAGATTTAACCCGGACATAAAGTCGAAAAAATTAGGTACTCGAGAAAACGCATTATGTTAATAAATAGACTAATGACTTTTATTCGGTCTTTCCGTTTCATAGTGTGTATGCGTAATCAAACATACTAATTTCGAAAATCTGGTTGTATAGCACCGTTTTTGTGAAAGATCATCGAAAGGGAGTTGTGTGCACAATATAATAATATGGAAAGTAAAGTCTAAAAATTCAAGACTTCTCGTTTATAACTTCTAGAAAAATCTGTAGAATTTTGAAAAATCGAAAAATCTAAAAAATTGAAATTAAATAAAGATTCCTCATTTAAGGTAACTACTTTATTCTTGAAAGTAGGGTAGGTGAGTTACTTATTTACCTACAACTGTAAGATAATATGTAGTTACATGGTACATGGGTTCAGCATTGACGGACGTAGGAATCCATTCTTCCGACTGCGGTGCCAGGCAATGGGTCAAGAGAGAGAAGCTGGAGTGAAGCTCCCGAAACTGATTTCTTCCGGTCCAGCCCACCACACAGCTGATGAGCAGGCCCGTATAGCATCCGTCGCCAAGACCTGAACACATCTCACCCAATGAACCCGGACACCCCTGCTAAGTCGCCAAACGTAGTGAACTACTTGATGCGACCTACGACAGGGGTGTTATTTATCCAATAAATGGTTTACGGGGCCGGCGGTACCCATACCCGCCTCCCAAATTGAATACCAATGCAGTGATGTTAAATGTAAGATGCTGCAGATTTTAGGTAATCATGAAAGAATGGTATTATCTACTCATAGCGATGTAAGATGTAACACACGTGCTAGCAAATTGGGTCAATGAATTACATAATTTCATCGGTTTAAATTAAAATGAAAGTCGGGTATGTTTTAAGGTTTTCACGGCCAAAAAGTATTTTTGTTATTGTTTTTGGGGTGTTATGCCGTGTTTCGCTACATCCTTCTTTAGCCAACGTTTCGGACAGCGTTACAGTGTCCATCATCAGGGCAGATGAGTAAATGATATTGGTGAGAGTGTTTACTTATGTGTGTCGAAGCGATACCGTGCTGCCAGCTCCATTTCTCTACGAGCTGGTGTTAGAAAAAATTCAGCATGGTTTTTTGCGTTTAGCTTTGGTGTAGCCGTCAATTACTGGATACCAAGAACTATTGAGCTTAGCTCCGTCGTCTCTGTTAATATTGATGGGGTTTTTATGGATTTCAATTGCCTCCGTAATTAGGCGTGCTCTGTAAGTTTTGGGTCTTCCCAGGACTTCAGGAACAAATCCAAAGTAATGGCCGGTTTCGATTAAGTGCTCGGCGATTGCCGATTTGTCAGGGTGGCCAAGTTTACAAGCACGAAAGTGTTCCGAAATCCTTTTGGAGATCGTTCGCTCTGTCTGGCCTACATAGAGCTTGTCACATCCGGAACAGCTGAGTTTATATACTCCATCTGTTTCCAGAGGAAACTTAGTCTTTGCCGACCTCAGTAGGTCTTGGATTTTTGTCGTGGTTCCGAAGACCGTCTTGATGTTCTCTTTTCTCAACAGCCTGGCAATTCTGTCTGTTACATTATGGACGTAAGGCAGGAAAGCGCAGCCTTTTGACTCTTGTTCACCCCTGTCTTCGTTTCGTGCTGATTTGGCTCTTATGATTTGCCTTGTCTGCCTTGCTGGGTAGCCGTTACGCTCCAGTGCATCGGTGAGTTTGGTCAGTTCTAATCCGAGTTTTGGCTCCTCACATATTCTGGTCGCTCGGGTTACCAAAGTATGGATGAGACCTCTCTCCTGAGCGGGGTGATGATGCGAATCTGCGTGGAGATATCTATTTGTATGTGTTGGTTTCCTATAAACTGTATGTCCTAGGGTACCATCCTCTTTTCGCATCACCTCCACATCCACCCCATAACATAACACCCCAAAAACAATAACAAAAATAAAATGAAAGTCGTTTAAACGGATACGGAGAAACGTATTAAATATATTTTTAATAACGCTATTTTGCCATGATTCATTCCAGAAATGTGCGTGAAATTTAATCTGACGTAGGAAAATAAAGTATTACGTAGTTACTTTAAAAAACTATGGTTTTTAAGAGGAACGTACGCGCGGCACATTTTGGCCAGTGTCATACAAATCTTAAATTTGGATTTGAGATCAAAATACACAACCAAACCGAAAAGTTATTTTATTAATCAAAAGGTATATCAAATATCTAGTACGGATATGAGCTACTTTATTTATTTTTGCTTTAAATTATAAGATATAGGCCATTTAAGATTTTAGTGTTTTGGGCAATTTTTTTTGTAAGTAAATCAAAAACAATTAAAAAATAATTTTACCATATTTATATTAGAAATATAATGAAATATAAAATAAAAAATTAAAATTAATAAAAAAAATCATTTTGATGGGGGTAAATTTAAAATAGAATTTAGCTATTTATGGCGGAACAAAACAATTGTCTTTTATGCATTAAAATTACTACCCAAAAAATGCACTTTAAAAATTTTATTTTTCATTGAATTTGTTAAATAAACATACAAAAATTATGTTTTTAGTATTTTTCGTTTACTCTCCGATCATTGTCCAAGTTGCCTCTAACATCACGAAACACTAAAATCTTGAATGGCCTATCTACATCTTATAATTTAAACCAAAAATAAATAATCTCTAAAGCTCACATCTGGACTTCATATCTTATGTACCTTTCGATTAAAAAAAAAAATTCAGTTTGGTAGGGTATTTTGATCTCAAATGCATATTTAAGATTTGTATGAAACTGACCAAAATGGGCCGCGCGTACGTTCCTCTTTCAGCTCAGATCAGCTGTCATGCAACCACTGCGATCATGAGAATTTCGATGCAGCAACGCAAATACTTGTAGTTTTGTTTTCATTTGAATAATATTACGTGTAGTAATATTAATTATAAGTCGAGCAATTAGAGTTTATCAAAATAACACAGACATGGGATTGTATGTATTGATGCAAATGTATTCACTTCCGACAATGGTGTCCTTGCCAAACGCCACTGAGAAACAGTATTTTGTCTGGTCGACGCTTACTGACTGTTTTTAGCGAGAAGGCAAATAAAAACGAATTTTATATATTATTTTATGAAGTTGAAACTGGTTTGAAACATAACAATTATAAAAAAATATATTGAAAAGGAAATTTTTGCAAAATTTTTGTAATATAGACAGGTTCATCCTAAACTAGCCTGAAAGATAGAGCGTATCTGGGGATCGTCCAAATGCCTTTTTGAAGATGAATCGAAATTCCTTAAAAAAGGTAGAAACTAACAGTGAGGTGTTTCATAGCCCAAATTAATTGAGAGCAAATAATGAAATCACAAGTGAGTGTGCCACTAAATCAGCTGATCGTAAAGACCCAAATAACGCGAGCCCAGTGGACTTGCGGGTGTTCCGATTAAATTTAACTGCGCATTAGGTTATTTTCAAGGTTGAAAAATAAATGAATTTGAATGAGGTCGGACAAAATATTTGCCACGATATAATCACAATAAACACGTGTTGCATTTTGGTGTATTTTGTATGACCTCGAACATAAATTTAATAATAAACATTGTCGTATTAAGTTCTGTAAGCATTCTCTTCCAAATTTTACCTAGCGTTTATATTGTAAAAAAAAAATACTGTTTAATGCACTTGATTTTATCATTCTGTCGCTTCGATCAATAATGGCTGGTCGATGTTCTGTCGTCATTATTTGCACCAATTTTGCTAAATCGATGATGTTTCAATAATTGAATTACTAACTCACTAACTTTCATGCCGTTTATCTGCAGGGGTACGCAGAGAGGTTGGACCGCCAAACCACTCGATCTTGGCACACACTCTTTGCCTCATTCACATACGTACATCGTCTTATACATTCTATAATTTCGTAGAATTTACCCACTTTGAAACTAAATACCTCACTACGTCTCCTGGTACAAAATATATTTTTAATAACCTGTTATTTTGTGTCATAACTAATGTGGTTTAATTTGTTATTTTTGTCTTAATACATGACCTACTTCTCATAGACTCAACAATTCATAGTAGGTACGTATTTAATGAACAAGTAATGGCAACATAATTTTGTATTATTAATCGTATGATTCAAATATAAATTGATTTAAGGATGGAAAATCTTTCGTGTCTTTTTTTACCTCTTTCACATCGTCTCTCACGTCTCTTTCAATAATACATCGTCTCTCACGTGACTTAACGAATGACTACCCGAGTGTTTGATTGATTGATTAAATAGATCAAGCCACGTCATAAGTTTACAAATATTATCAGTCTCAGAAATATTTAGGGTAAACATGCAAAAAAAAATAATGTGATAATTTTAAAAAAGGAAAGATTTTCTCCATAAACACCCATAAAAAAATCACGATTATGAATTGCCTTGACCTCTCCATGTCTAGAAAAACGTTTTTAAATCCATACCAGTTCCAAGGACACGCACAGGAAATTACTTCCGCTGAAAAATTGATAACCTGACTTACAGTATCACGGATATTGGCGCACCTAGTTTTGTCCCCAAAGTAAACTGGGTTTGGCGATCTGGCGGCATTCGTTCCACGGCCGCCGCCTGTTCTACTGACCCACATACAAATCTCATATCCACCTTCATTAAAAACATGTCCAGTTAAAAACACCAATCAAAAGATCTAAACATTACTATCAACATCATTCCTATTACTTCATAGTAAGAATGTAACCTTTTTACTCGGTGCTATAATTTTATAATCAAATTTATAAAAAAAATTTCAATTACAGTTCTGCGTCTTTGTTTCATAAGAACGCTTCGAAAATCAAATAGAAAAAATGTGTTAGGCACCTATTAAGCAAATGTTTTCAACGCTTCTCTGTCTGAATATTCATCCAAATTACTAAGTCTTTTTCTGCGTAGTGGCTTATAATTATCGACCAATTTTTCGTTTCAAAACACCTGGTAAAAATGATTTCTCTTTCACACCGTGTAAAAACAGCAAATTTGACGGCCAATCAAGGTAGATACGCGCATTTTTGTAGCACTTTTTAAAAAGAGCACTATTCATTCCTTATTTCTCTTTTGGTAGCCGTGCTTATGAAAAACCCATTTGATTATAAAGTTTATTTTAATATGTCTGAACTTGATGCGTTAATAGCGCTAGTGATTTTTTCCGCCTTAAAATCAGCTGTTAACGATTTGGCGCGAATTAATCGCGTCGTGAAACTTCAATTATTCGAAGAGTTCCTAATCTTCTTTTACATGAGATTTTTTTTTCTGTATAATCAACCACATCTCTGCCATAACTTATTGTTACAAAAACTTCACGCAAGAGGCCCTGAGGACCTATTTTCATAATTGCCTAATATGCCTAATTTCCTTCAGGGCCTATTTCAGCTTTGGGGATGCTGTGTGGTGAGTCGTTTTAGGTAAAGGAAGGAGAGAAAGTTCTGTGATGGAAAAGGGTAGAAGGGATAGGTTCACACCAGATTCCTGTCAATGTGTCCAGAAGTGATGGACGTGCGGATCCATTCCTCCTACTGAGGTACGAGGCGATGGGTAGAGGGTCCGGTTGGAGAGGTAAAAAGGTCTCCCTCGACCATTCTCTCCCGAACCATCAAGCGGTAGGTGGGCAAACGCGTGTGCCACCAATTCTAGACAAACCTCATCCCATGAACCCGGGCATCCATGGTAAATCATCAATCGTAGCGAACCACTTGTGGTGATCTTTTGTAGGGATGATGGTTATCCAATAAATGGTTCCCGGAGTATCGGTACCCATACCCGCCTCCCGAATTGAGTTTTTAATAGAGACAGAGGCAAACACCTCACACACTCATAAAACCAGAGCCAAACGAACAAAGTTAGTATTAAAAATAACAAAGTGTAATTTTACCTTTGGACAAAGAGGCTCTAAATTTTTAGCAGAAAAGGTATATAACAAACTCTCACACAGGATCAAACAAATTAATACAAAAATAACTATATAAAGGAAATTAATTACGTGTATTAAAAACATCGTCATGGAGGTTTCTGAATAACCTTACCCAAACCAAAAAGTTGGAACATGGAGATTGTTTTTTTTGGTTAATGTGTAAATTGTATTATTCTTTACGTTTTTATGAAAAGCTTGTATTATAAAATTATACCAAATGTACCAAAACATTGTTAATAAAAAAAGTCGCTGAAAACTTATCCAAAACATAGTCCCCCTCAGCGTAGGATCTCCCGATGAGGAGGACTTCGAATATGATGGTTCCATGCCAACTGAGAATAAAGTCGTGTTGAGTTGACTTGAAAAGTCATTAAAAGCTATGAAAAAAATAATATAAATTAGCCGATAACCCTAACCTAACGTAACCTATTTAACCAACTTTTTATACATATTTTTTATCACTCTAAATGACTTATCTGAGATGGTTCTGAGTTGGTTTCATACCGAGTTGTCCGGTCACCATCTTTAACATGTATCTTCTATAAATCTAAAAATTCAAATATAACAAATAAAATTTTTTTAAAAATTAACATGAATTTTGATGAACATGATCCATTATTATAATTTTTTTCTAAAGCATATCGTATTCGTATACCTCATGATGACTGAAGCAGTCAATTTAACGAATTATCCTGAAAAATCTACGTGACCGCGATAACTCACCGCTCACTCCGCTAGATTTCCGCGGAAGAGTGGATTTTACACGGAACGGTTGTTGAAAAAACCGTAAACTGGCCACTTACTAAAATTAGATCAATTTCGCTGCCAAATTTTGAGATTCTGTGCAAAAGTGAATAATAACAATACTCGGACCCGGCCTTATCTCTTCTCTCTCTGGGAACAAGCAAACTTCTGCGGATTGCCTCGGGCCGGAGCTGATTTACTTGGAAAGATGAGCAATATTGAGTAATGGGGGCTTTTATTTTGACGAACTGCTCGTCCTTCTGCACAGAGATTGGTGGATTCATGTAGAGGGCATTGGTGTCTAACCTTTTTGACTTTTTTGAACTACAATGAGTGTACAGGAAACATCTCGCACAGAAAAATATGGAAAAATAATAATTAAAATTTTTTATTTATTTTAGGGAAAGTTGACAGCAAATCTGAGATTACAAAATACCTAATACAATAATAAGATAGTTAATTATGCCAATTATGAACATTCCACTGAAATGATAAAGTGTGACATTGTAAGGATGTTGTCCTAATTAATTTGTTTTTTGTTACAATATATACAAAGGGGGGGGGGGGAGGAACTTAAGATTAGGATTAAGAGGCAAAGGATGGGAATATATGTATAGGTATTGAACGTTCTAGTTTGAGTCATGTTGCTTAATGAGTTTTCGTTCGGGTGAGAGTCGAGTCAAAAATGTCAATGTGGTAATAATTTAAATTAAATGAATGTGTGGATCTCTAGATAAATGTTTGGAGTTCATCATGCAAAAAGGGAGATTAAAAGTAAGCGATGTCTGCTGTTGCGATTAAGAACATGGAATGATAGGCATTGTAGAAGATCAGGACTATTGGTTAAGTTATATGTAATTTAAATAAATTAACGAATCTGCTATATTTCTTCGGCAAGCTAACGTCTGTATATTGAAGAAATCGAAAAGAGTGGAAATTAAGGTACCTTAAAAATAAAATTTTCATTAAATTTTGAACACATTAAATTCTATTTTTGTGTACTGATAGCCACTTACTGGTTCCACACTTAAGATGCGTATTCAAGGATACTACGAACGTATGAGAAATACAGTATTTTGAAAGTAATAAGATCTTTGAATTGTTTACAAGAACGGATTATGAAACCAAGCATAGAAGATGCGTTAATGTAAATTCAGTTTACTATCGACTATAACCCCAAGGTCCTTAATTTCTGATTGGTAGATAATGGTTGATGATTAATTGAGAATTCGTGGATAAATATATTTTTATTTCTGGTAAAGCGCACGACGAAGCACATAGATATATTTATTTTCAGACAATGGGCATTACAATGCGTGTTCAAACGTTGCAAATCTTCTTGCAGCTTCTGACAGTCCTCGATTGAGTTTATAGGTGAAAAGATTTTCATATCATCTGCATATAGGATGGCTGCGAGTTTAAAAAACAGTTACCGACATCATTAATTAGCTGCACCCTGGCTCCAGCGACATGGTGTCTCATCAGATCAGCGAATCCGTGCAAACCTAGCTCCGTAAACGATATTAGCGATGCCCTGCTTTATTTCTGTATCCAAATATAATTTTGCATGCATTATTATATTGGATCCGGAGTCGTGGTGACACAATTCACGTGAATATAGACTAGTACAAAATGCATTGAACCAATTTTTTTCTTAAGGCCCGTGCAAATTTCATATAACTGCTTTAGTAAATACAGTTATTGTTTTACAGTTACGATGTGACTTTAAAGTAAATAGGTACCTAATATAACTTCAATTACTTATTTGTTTTATTTCTAAACAAAAATACCCCTTCATAAAAAACTCTAAAATTCTTGTCTCATCCGATCTTTTAGTTGACCTGTGATATCTGATTATATTTTTAAAATAATAATCTTTTCTCTAGGATCACGGTTTGGCCACGTCTGGAGTAGAGAAAGTATTTCTTTGTATTATTCCTCTGATATCTGGGTGGTTCTTACACGCTGACAACAGATTTCTATGATTCAACTTTATTTTAAAATCTTATTTTCAAAGCACAAAAGTCTCCAAGTCAAGTGGTTGAAGAAAAAATAACTTCTGATATATTATACATTTCATTCACGGCAGAACATTAAAAAATAAGGTAGGGATATTGTTTTATCCGCAGTCATTCATATATATTTACATTATATTATAATTTGGGCAGCGGTTTACTACGCTGCTCCCATTTTTACGTGAGCACCGAACAAGAGTTCCAACTTCCAACCGCCTGGAACCAGTAAGACCATGGGAACTGAAATTTTTGAAGTATGTTGTGAGGCTAAGGTATTGGGAAGGGGAAGAAGACGGGAAGACGAAGGCGGGGAATACCTGGATATTGAGATCTGGTAAACAAATGCGGTTAAATTCATTTCAAGCAACGTTTCGATTTTGAATGGTTGTCTTTCACCAGGACGGCACTAAAGTATCTACCCCTCTGGACCGCTTAGGTTTTTGGTATCAAACCAACTTATATGACTACCTTTTTTACATTAACTCCTCACAGGAGGCCCCGAGGAAAATAATTTCCTATGTCATCTTTGGGGATGCTGTGTGGAGGGTTTGTTGAGGAAAGGAGTGAACATGGGTGTTGAAAATACTCATATTATTGGAGGGAGGACACACAAAGGCCGACTCATAAAAACCATTTATCACATGAGCCATTCTCTTGTGATAAATATCAACCGTGTACAGTTTAGTGTGTACATTTAGGGTATTCGCCTACTATTGACTATGCACCGGTGCCGAAGAGATCAATGACGCTAGTTCCTCGGAGTATCTTCTATTGTAATACTGGTGGAACAAAGACAGCATTTGCTCTTAAGATCGTAATCCATATGTTAAGAAAGGGAAATCCATTAAACGGACCGCCAGTTTCTGCACAGTCAAGGGTTATTTCAAGTACTATGGGGATACAGACCAGAGGTGTCTGCCAAATTCAGCAGTGGGTCTCACTTTCAATTTGTACAGGACTTGTACTATTAAGATTTACTTATATATAAAAAATTCATTACTTCAAATCATAAAAGAAAAAGACAAATATCAATTTTTAGCTGAAAACCGAACTCGACTTAAAGATGTTTTTCTAAGCTCAAAATTAAATACTACTTTTGTACCACATCATTACACTTACCAGGGAAGAAATTTTTTTCAATCGTCTACCGGAAGAAATCAGAAGCATTAATGATAAAACCCGAATATTGCTCTCTATTAAGAAACATTTTAAGAACATTGTTAAGAAAAAACTACTGCCACTTAATTAATCTTACAAATATCCTTTGTTTTCCATAACATTCTTTCTTTTTTTTAAATACATACTATTATCAAAATAAAAACTACAACACACATATATTCATGTACAATGAATGATTTAAGTAGGTACTAACTAATAACAGCATTTACGTACACTCCCCTTCCATACACAAACAAATGCTTTCAATGGAAGAGCAGTAAAAACCTAAGATGTAAAATTTTATCATTATGTACCATGTAAAACAAATTATTAAAAAAAAAGTATCTGCGAGCCCTGCACAGTACTCCCAGCTTCTGAGAGGCTAACTTAACTCTGGCTTCGATGGAGCCTCTGTGCCTGAGCTGGTCACCCATATTCTAAAGATATATTTTTTAAATACCTTCTATCGATACACCGCAGAGATACGCACCATTTTTGAACGATTTTTTACAACGGGAAACACACTTTCAGATTACTTTCAGATCCTCGCCTAGGTATATCTATAATTTTATCGAGTTCAATAACAGTGTAACTCAATGACTCAAATTCAACAATCAAAGAATTCATTCGTTCAATAATCTACCGCAAATAAGCGTTACATTTATTGTTGGTCATGTTCATTTATTTACGTAAATACCTCATTACAATAAGATAGGACTATCAAATAATGTAATCAGCATGAATCATTGGTTGGTATACCAACAAATTTTATATGACTGTGTTGCATTAACTAACTAACTAACCATCACGTCGTTTCGCAGGGGCAGGCAGAAAGGATGAACCGCCAAACAACTCGGTCTTGGCGAAACACACACTTTGCCTCATTCACATTCATATATCGTCTCGTACATACTCTTCTATTATTCTGACTCTCGGCATGGCCCAACTCAACATTCGAAGTGGGTAATGCAACTAAACTATTGAGTGAATATATTGTAATGCAAGTGTAGGTATGTTAATATGTATTATAAATTAACTTGCAAAATGACTGCCTCAAAACAGACTAGTCTAGTGAGTCAGATTAAGAGAAACCTCAATTTACAACTATATATTTCTATTCTTTTCATATTACCTACAATTTATACAGGGTTAGTGACGTACTTGACCGATCGATCTCCGGGGTGATGTTTTTTTCATCCAAAAAACATCCAAGTAGGCATTGGACAGTTAGGGGCAGGGTAAGAGGTTGGGTGGTTACTCGGTTGAGTGACCGGTTACGACGTGTGGAAGAATTATTTTTGTTTGATTGTTAAAAAAAAAAAAAATTACATCGAAAAGTCACCGGACCAAAATTTCATATAGGGTACTCACACACGTGGTCATTAATGAGCAAGTAAGTTTTTAGTACTAAATTTCTCCATTGATCTAAATCGAAATTTTTCGTGTGGAAAGCGGGGTCTTAAGCTGAAACTTAGAAACGTCATTGATATCGATTGATGAGGATTATGCGATGAATACGTTTGTATACTATTTAGGTAATATTTAAAAGCTAGGTAGGCGGGGATGAATCTGTAAAAACTGTTGATTCCTGCCCATTGTATAACAACGATAAATTTAAAATTAACAAAACATTATTTTACGTCTATATAAGCATTACGTTTTATTTTCACAATTTAATATCGCGTTTTACAGCACATTTCTCAACACTGGTAAGTAATATTTTCCTGGTGGGCTTCATGAGACGTGACTCGCTCACTTGGACATTATATAAATAAATATTAGATTAAAGTATGACGAATGACCACATCCGAATATAAACTATTTAACTTTCTAATCTTTTCATTTCAATTAATTATTTTTGATATAATTTCAATATAGGTACTATACACATAGAGAACCTATACAGGTTCTAGAATTGTAGACCGCACACGATCGATATTTTCATGAAATAACTTCAGTGTCCGAATGCCAGATAATTGGTGCTCGGGTTCATGGGGTGAGGTTTATCTGGGTTTTGAAGGCGGATGACCAGGACACACCCCAGATTCCTATCCACCCCTTCAACCCTTTTCCTTCCTAGAACTCTCCTCATCTTCCTTTCCCTAAAAAAAACCCTCCGCACAACATTCAGCAAAGATGACATAGGCCCTGCGAGTTAATTATTTTCCTTAGGGCCTCCTGTGTGGAACTCGTGTAAAAAAAAATACTTAAAAAAATGATTGGCCTTCGCTTCTAAATGCGAAACTCTTTTATGAATTGAAAACTTCTTTAGCACCGTTGTGATTTAAAGCTCGATGAAACGAAAAAGCGACACTAAAAAGAGACAAATATGCATCTTAAGGATTTACCTGCGAGAGATTGTGCGGTGCTTCGTAAATAATCGTTCTTCTCTTTGTGCGGTGCTTCGTAGCCTTCCCACTCTTCTCTCCTTATTTTTCTGAAGATTTCACTTCTACCGCGTGCGAACCGCACACTTGTATTTTTTAGTACATATGACGGTTTTATAACCAAATATTACATACATTTTTTTTGGAGGGAAAGGAGATGAGGAATAGTGGGGGAAGTACCTGGCTGGTAAACAAACAGATCTGGTCACCAAACACGGCTAAAGCCATTTCAAGCAACGTTTCAATTCTGAATGGTGGTCTTCGTCAGGGCGGAACCGAGAGTATCTTCCACTCTGGAACGTGCCGCAATGTATATATCATTTTTAATTAAATAATTGTGAATTAACACAAATTAATCGAATAAAATTTATTTGCGCACGTCGAGATTCGAACTTCACTTTATTCATTTTATTTACAGATCTGCTATAGCAATTTTTTTAGTATTATTACAGAGTTTTAAATATTTCCACTTTACGCTTTTATTGTTTTTTTTTAGTACAATCCCGTTAAAGCGCAATTACGCAATTTGTCAACAGGATGTTAGTGTTCAATTACAATGATTGTTCATTAACAATAATTGTTCAATTACAATGTAAACATTTGTACGTAATATTATTACTAATTATATTAACTATTTACGTATGACTTAATAACCTCTACTTAGTAACCATATTTTCAGCATATATATCTGAATATATTTGGTGAATCGCAATTTTTTATTGTTTAGAGGAGGGTTACACGCCATTAGATTGGAGAAGGGCTGTAATCATGCCATTATACAAAGGTAAAGGGTCACGTATGGAATGTGGGAATCACAGGGCTATTAGCCTGCTTAGTTCAGTCGGCAAGCTATATGGTAGAATATTGATAGAAAGGGTAAGAATGGAAACAAAGGAAAAAGTTTGGGATGTGCAAGGCGCTTTTATGAGTGGAAGGGGGTGCATGGACCAGATTTTCTCGTTGCGTATGCTCACTGAGAAGTTTCTTGCAAAAAACCAGAAACTCTTCTGTGCCTTTGTAGATTTACAAAAAGCATACGACCGAGTTGACAGGAAAAAGCTGTGGAAGGTGTTGTCCAAGTACGGAGTGAATAAGAATCTCATACATGCAATTGCGTCTCTGTATGAGGGAAGCGTTGCATGTATTAGGGTGAACGGTGATTTTACGGGGTGGTTTGACATCACAAAAGGTGTTAAGCAAGGATGCGTAATGTCACCGTGGTTATTCAATCTATACATGGATAATTGTATGCAAGAGTTGAAAGAGATGGGATTGGGCGCGAAATTGAGTGATCTAGAAGTATGTTGCCTGTTGTATGCTGATGATGCGGTGCTGATTTCTAACAGTATGGAAGATCTACAGTCGCTCGTGTCTAGGATGAACGAAGTATGTATGAAGAATGAGTTAATGATGAATGTAAGTAAGTCTAAAGTAATGGTTTTTGAAAGAGAGAGTACGAAAACAATGTGCAACATAGTTGTGAACGACGAATACTTGGAGCAGGTGGATGAGTTTGTGTATTTGGGAAGTATGTTTACGAGAGATGGGAAGACTGATAGAGATATCGAAAGAAGGGTAAATGCCGGTAACTCCATTAATGGTGGTCTGAACGCCGTTGGCAGCAACAAAAAATTGTCAAAAGAAGCGAAGCTAGCCGTCCATAATGGAGTGCTGGTACCTACCCTGATGTATGGCAGTGAGGCATGGAACTGGCAGAGAAAGGATGAAAGTAGAATGAATGCTGTAGAAATGAGATCCCTGAGACGTATGTGTGGTAAAACCATGTATGATCGTGTGAGAAATGTGGAGATCCGCAAAGAATGCAAGGCTGATGTAAGCGTAATGAATAAGATTAAGAAAGGGACGCTCAGATGGTTTGGGCATGTAGAGCGAATGAATGAGGAAAGGAGTGTAAGGAGAATATATGACGCAAATGTGAATGGTAGACGAAGTCGGGGACGCCCGAGGAAGACATGGCACGACCAAGTGAATCAGATACTTGAGTCGGGCGATGTCAAGAGTCAGAATATCAGAAGAGCATGTATGAGACGATGTATGAATGTGAACGAAGCAAGGAGTGTGTGCCAAGATCGAGTTGTTTGGCGGTCCGTCCTCTCTGCCTACCCCTGCGGGGAAACGGCGTGATGGTTAGTTAGTTAGTTAGCAATTTTTTATATTACATACTTGGAAACATGTTAAATATTTTGGGCACGTTATATTCCAGGATTCGCTGTCCGTAAATGCATATTGTTATATTTTGCAACAAGCATTCCTTCGCTCTTTGTGAATCTACTATTATGTTCATGTTCCATTTTCCTCTTATATTTAGAGTCAGATATAATATACTGATCGATATTTTGTACCATAATAGGGCCAGCGCCGGTAAGATAGTTAAATTCCGATACAACAATGATATGTTTAATCTCTGTGAAAAAAAATTTAAACTAGTAATTTTTACTGATTAAAGGTATTTTCGTTATTTGTTTTTGGGGTGTAATGCCGTGTTGCGCTACCTCCTTCTTTAGCCAACGTTTCGGACAGCGTTACAGTGTCCATCATCAGGGCAGATGTGTAATTGTGTACTTGTTAGTGGTGAAATGTGTGCTTATGTAATTGGAAGCAATACCGTGTTGCCAGCTCCACTCCACTGCGAGTTGGTATTACAGTGTATTTTAGAATAGTTGTAGATTTCTCTTGTCTCCGTAATCCGGCGTGGAACTGGTTCCAATAAACCTAGAAGAAGGAGGTAGCGCAACACGGCATAACACCCCAAAAACAAATAACGAAAACACTTTTGGTCGTGAAAATCTAAAAACTTATCTGATTATAGGTAGTTTAAATTAGTTTTGCATGAGTATCCCCAAGTGGTTATTCCATATCGTAAAGTTGATTCTGCGAGTGATAAGTAAATATTTTTTTTTTTAAATATTCACAGGAACGAAACATTTCAGTTTATACAGCCTACCCACTATCTTTAAAACTCTATTTTTATAAAACTTTTTTATGTGAATCCTACACAAGAGTCCGAGATGGAGCCAGTGAGACTATGTCATCCCTAATTGAAATATTTTGTGTGGCCGAAAGGAGTGGGAAAGAAAAGGATATGGAAAAGAGGAAAATTGGGAAGTACATGGCTATCCAGATCTGGTCACCAAACTCTGCTAAAGCCATTTCAAGCAACGTTTCTATTTTCATGGTGGTCTAAAATAGGCGCCTAGTATTTACCGCTGTATGACATCATCCCAGTGCAATAACGTCAGTGAAAATATTATTGAATAAAATATATGCCAACCGCTACCAAATATTTAAAATACACCATTACAGCACAAACCATGACATCATCAGTTCCCGTTATCATTAGAGATTACTCAAATTACTGAACGAGTTCAGCTCTATAGATTCGTGCGCATTTGCAGTATAGCTGATAATCAGCCGAGCGTGCAAAATATAAGTAAGAGCATAGATCCGTCAGTCTAGTCGTTGTGTAATTATTTACCAATTGAAATACTGACAACTAGTGACATCTGGCGACGGGCCGGTAATGCAATCATGTCAGCGCTGCGTCATTAATTTGGTAATTCGTCGGTGTTATGCAGAATTAAGCTAGCTTACAAAATTAAACATATAAAATAATTTTTATGTTTTATTCGTTGCAAACGGGTTGTTCTTCTATAGAAGGAGGTAGCGTAACACGGCATAACACCCCAAAAACAAATAACGAAAAAACTTAGTATATTATTTAACTATTACATATTTCTTTTCAAAGTTGTCTCATTGTACTTGCAATAATAACTATATCATTTCAGCGATATTATTTTTGTGTGCACATAAGTAGGTACATTCTTACTTTGTTCTTAAATATAATACTGACTCTGTATATTTATAATCTCATGAATCACTTTAATGTAAAAGCCATTTTATGGCGTTTAAATAAAAATTTAAAAAAATAAACAAAACGAAGAAAAGGTTAAAGGAGTATATTTACGAGAGATGGGAAGGCTTTGATCTTGAAATAAGGATAAACGCAGGTAACTCCATTAATGGAGAACTTAACGCTAACAAAAAACTGTTCAAAGAAGCGAAGCCAGCAGTCCGTAGTAGAGTGCTGGTACCTTTCCTGATATTCCAATTATACAATTATTCGCAATTACTTGACAATTTCTTCCTATCAGCATTTAGACAGATAATGCAATCCTGTATTATGCTCTAGCTGTACAGAAATGAATACGGGAAATACAGTTAAATACTTAGGAATTATAATAGACAACCATCTCAAATGGACAGATCACATACAAAAGCTTGTTAATAAACTTTTAACTTATATTTTTAAACGTTTAAAATACATAGTTGACATTGAAAGAATAAAATTGGTGTATCATGCATTGTTGCAATCATCAGTATCTTATGGAATAATTGGATGAGGGGGTGTGTATAATACACACATTAAGCCACTAGAAATAACTCAAAAATTAATAATAAAAATAATTTGCATAAAGATATGAACTACCCCTCCGTGCAATTGTTCCATGAGGCTGAATTGTTAGATATAAGAAAAATTTATTGTAAACAATGTTTAAAATATATATTTACACGAAATATTATTATTACAAAAAATGAAAAGCGTTTTAGTAATAGGTTAAATAATGTATTTGAAGTTCCACTGTGTAACACTAGGCTTGCGCAAAGACATGCATATTTTATTACACCAAAAATATATAATGCTTTCTATAAGGCTACAGAAATTAATTGTAAAAAATATATCCACCTACAGCAAGTATAAAAATGTATTAAAGTCTTGGATAAATACCGTCGACACAAACATTTACTTGCTGTAATATCTGACCTGATGTAACTTAAATTTTTTTTTTTTAATCTTTATGAACATACTTTTGAATATGTATTTCAGTAAACACTGAATCTATTTTTGATGTATTTAATTTAATTTATTTTTTTAAACTTCTACAAGATATTGTATGTTTATGAGTAATTAATTATCTGTCTTAAAAACATTCAAGTATACCCACGAACTGGCGACGCCTATGTGGGATTTTTTTGGTTAATCTGCTAATCTATTTATGTTATTCTCTACTTTTTTAAAACTGTTTGTATAAAAAGTTTGTTTTACAAAATTTCACCAACTGTACCAAAAAATTGTTAATAAATAAAAGAAAAAAAAAAAAATTCCCCAAAAATAGTTTTAAGACATTTTGAGAACAGTCACACACACCCATCTGGTATGCAGCGCCATTCCCCTTTCTATGCTTTGCCAGGACTTGCATCGGTTCTGCCTGTGTTTTGTGCTCCTTACCGCTTCGCAGAGATATAGTGGTAAGTGATTGGTCATCCCTTTTTCTTCCGTACCTTGTTCTTTCCTGTACCCAAATTCCAGCTAAACACTGTTTCGTTTCGTCCAAAGTATTTACAGTCAGGGCCTGCCCTTGGAGAAACGAGCCTGACGCAAGTAAAAACCTCAAGGGCGTTTTATTAGGTGTTATGTTATTATCAGCGCCTTGGCTCATTGGCGCCTTGGCAAGTCGGCGCCCGGAGCGGACTGACCGGCTCTGTTTACAAACCATTACAAGTGCATATGAAGTTGTAATTCGTTAGCAGTTCCGGATGCAACAGCTATCAGGTACTTATTTGACAGAAAACTAATTTCGCCAGTTTCATACCAATATCTTTTGACTTCTAGACCTCACGAAGGACAGTGAAATTGGTGATATATGTTCAAGAAATACTTTCTATATGTATTTATTTTATTTTATTATATACCAAAGAAGACCAGTTAAAATCAAGGGAAACAAAGTGTAAAAAACATTTAAAAAAAATACTTTCAAAACATGTCGAACCCCGATCAAATGCTTGGATAGCAACTATACACAACCGTAATTAGTATTTTTGATTTGAACATGAAAATCGATGGAAAAATGTATTTGAGTTAGGGTACCAGAGTTGCGTTTTAGATTTTTTGACGATTTACAGCTGGAAAAAAATGCAAAATCATGGTTTGAAAAATTTGATAGCTAAAAAATAATTTAAGTGCTTCAATTACATACTGCAAGTAGAACATATTTTTAATTAAATGAAGACATTATGAGCGAAACTCAATCGAAAATCTGGAAACAGAAAAATCAGAAAAAGATATTGGCACCTCTGGGACTCGAACCCAGTACCTCCCTACTTCCCCAACCCGGAAAGTAGGGAGGTCCTGGGTTCGAGTCCCAGAGGTGCCAATATCTTTTTCTGATTTTTCTGTTTCCAGATTTTCGATTGAGTTTCGCTCATAATGTCTTCATTTAATTAAATATTACAGTTTGAGGTTTTACTCATAAAGTTAAAATAATAAATAATAAAGAACATATTTTATTAATAAGTCTTTTCATAAGCCCAGTAAAAAATAAAGTACCAGGCCCATAAAAACTGCTTTAAAATTCAAAATCTTCTACTCACAAACCTCTTTCCTATTACGGTTTTATTGTACAACGTGGAATATTAAGTTCTTTAGTAAACAATCGTATAACATTTACATATATGTGCCTAAACTTCGCAAAATAAAATTTAACATGCTTTTTGGCAATGTTTTTTTTCTTGCATGAAACGGGCGGTTGAAGTGGGAATTTAAACCATATCGCCATCTACATAAGGGGTGTTGTTATTAGCGGCCCGATTTCAAATGTCATACGATGTGGTGCATCGTGCATCACCTTAATTCTTAAACTGAACTTTGTGTTGCAGTTTGACCGCTAATGTGGTGGGCTGTTAAGATGAAACCGGGCTGCGTTTTGTCCATACAAACGTATTTCTCAATTTCCTCCATGGATTTTTACACTAGTGCAAATATTTTTAAATATAATATAGATATCGACCACTAACGTGTCGGTACGTTTTGTTTTTTTGAATAAGCTACTTCTTATAGGAGTTAGGACCCACCTAAAGTCGTTAAAATTGCCTGGTTTGAACACCATCAACAGACGTTCAGTATAAACTAGACAGTATATAAAAAGCAAAATGAACAGAAATATAGTATTTACTTCTAATACTGTTAGTAAAAAAATCATAAGATTCGGTCAAGTTTAGGAGGAGAAAATGGGGAGTACCGTACCTCGATTTTGATGATTTTGTTTGATTACTACCTGGTACCCGGCGTGCGTTGCAATGTAAAGAAATAAATTGTTTCTCCCCGCTTTTCCTTTCCCATGCGTCCCCGATCCCCTCCCGCGTCCCTTTCCCCCGCGTTCCCTTCCCGCCTTCCACGCCTTCCCCTCCCTCGTCATCCCTCCCGCTAACCCCACCTCCTTTATTACCCTTTCCCTCATGCCTTCCCACCCTGCCGCTAAAATATATAAAATACACTCATTTTCATTTATACAAATTTCATAACATCAGATCTTACGTATAACCATCGCGGGCGTGCGCACAACAAATAACAAAAAGTTTCATCGCAATCGGACGAACGGTATGGCAGCGCATAACATAAGAAAAAACAAACAAACAAACAAAAATTGATTTTTATATGTAAGATTAAAGTATGTTAAACATGTCGTGCAGTTGTCCCTTTCGCTCAGTATTTAAGGGAGTAAGAGCAACAGTTTGTAAAATACCTTTAGTTTAAATTTGGGTTTTTTGGGTTTCCTCTCAAGGAGTCACATACTTTTTAGACATTTGTTGGGTGTTTTTGACAATATTTTATTTTATTTAACACCCAGTTGATATTTTACGAGACTATTTTAATAATATCATCAGGAGGCCGTACGCAGATAAGATAATATCTTCTTAATGACGACAAGAAGTAATAGATTATTTCAAGTCGACTGTAATCTTCATCAATTCACAAGATGACTGCTGCCTACTTAACGATTCACAACTTGTATTTCAATACCTTTCCCTGCCAAAGCAACAGTCAGCTTCATAAATTTGTGCATAAGTATTATTTTTATATAAAGCAAATCACCAAGTGTTGAGAGACGTGTAAATAGGTTATCAAAATTGGGCGTTCTCCCCTGTAAATAGAAAACATATACGCACTGAGCATTTTTACCTCAAAGATTAAGGTAAATAATTGCCTGAACGCATAATGAAAATGTTCACTAACCTGTAAATGTCTTCCTTCCCAGGGAGGCGAGTATGGGTACCATTTATAAATTGGATAACCAACACCTCTGCCATAGGTCACCCCAAGTGATTCGCTACGTTTGGTGATTTGGGCCTTTGAGGTGATTTTTCACAAAAACGCGCTGTATAAATCATCCAAATATTATTTTTATTTAGCAAGGGTGCCCAGGTCCGTTGGGTGAGGTTTGTCCAGGCCTTGGCGGCGGATGCGTCTGCCCACCTGCTGCGTGGCGGGCCGGATCAAGAAAGACTGGTTGAAGGAGGCCTTTTGACCTTTCCGGCTGGAATCTCTCGACCCTTTGCCTCGCACCGTAGGTGGAGGGATGGATTTATACGTCCGTCACTCCTGGGCACACTGACCCCCAGATTTCTACCCATCCCTCATACCCTTTTCCTTCCCAGAACTTCCTATCCTTCCCTTCCGTTATAAAGACCCTCCATCCCCTAAGACGACGTAGGCCCTGAGGGAAGTTATTTTCCTCAGAGCCTTCTGTGTGGATCTAATGTAAAAAATAAATATATATAGGATTTTTCATTCGGCATAGAATGGGCTGGCAGATCAAACCTTCATCGGCGGCATATTTCATAAATTAATGATTTGTGTTTTCAGAGAAATTCGTGAATTTTTAATTTAATTTTCTTAATTCAATTTAGTTAATTTGTTTTAATATTTAGCGAATTAACTAAAATAACCGAAAACACTTGCTTTGTATATTTGTGTAACCATCTAAGGTAAATATTATAAAATTGCGTATTTGACGATTTGAGTTCCAATGCAATCATTTGCCTCCAAATATTCACGAGTAAAAATATTTTTTGTTGGATGGAATCGAGTGCTTAAATCTTCTACAACCATTTCAATATAAACTTTTTACTTAACT
Source organism: Glyphotaelius pellucidus (assembly GCA_936435175.1). NCBI lineage: Eukaryota > Metazoa > Arthropoda > Insecta > Trichoptera > Limnephilidae > Glyphotaelius > Glyphotaelius pellucidus. The sequence continues at coordinate 5,532,274 of OW386548.1, read as the reverse complement.
TAGCGTTCGCTCGCTTTTTTTGGTATTGTGAATATTGTGTATTATTATGAAGCTGACTGTACGATGTTTGCTGTCTGCCAGGAATCTGCGACCCACCATGATTTTATCATTACACAATCCATGAATAATTAGGAATTTAGATTGCCGAGAGGAAGCGGGACACGGGATGGGCGGAAGGCGTTGGTGGAAGGGAGAAAATTACTTTCTGATTGTTCTGAACAAAAAGAGAAATGAAACGAGAAACTTCGAAGAGGTTATTTCTGTAAGTGTTTCAAATACATACATTTTATTACTCAAAAGCGTTTTGCGAATATAAAAATATCACATTTGTAATGTTAATTAAGCGGCCGCTACCCGAATTTCTACCGATTTCTTGCATACGTCCCTTGAACATATGAAGTTTTGAAGCTCTTAAAAAAATATGTAATTTTTGAAGATTATATCTATACAATCCTCACGCTGAAACGCAAATTATATGAAATTCCCTGGAAAGAAAAAAATTGCAAAGTATGTTCCGAAATTTTTTATTTTCAAGTCTGTCTCTATTATTGAACAAGTTCTAAGCATGAAAAAATTCACAGAGTTTCTTTGAATGTTGTTTTAGACAACCCCCACAAGATTTTTGCTCTATTCTAAACGAGTCGTGTTACATTTTCACAATTTTTGCTTCAATTTTATCGTTTGAAATATTAGCGCGCTCTCTCCAACATTCGTAATTCGTAATTCGTAATTAGCGCGCTCTCTCCAACATTCGTAATCACACAACGAAATGGTCTCGAACCGATCGCATGCAAATTTATAGACACATCAATTCATAGAGACAATAATGAATATACACACGATGAACATCATACAGACTCTTACCAGTAGCTCTTCCTGGAGAGAATTCGTGTTTGAGTTCGTTTATGCAGACCCGATTCAGAATGACCTTAATTATTGATAGATTAAATGCAATAAAGGTTAAAATAAATAAAAAGATCTCTTGTTTGCTATTAAATTAACTTGAGTATATTTAGCTTGACTCGACGCTCTAGGAAAAGCCTTAAATCTCTTTGTGAACTGAAAGTTACAGATTTTACAATAAAGATAATAGGTTTACGTACATTACCCCGTGAGACGTCGCGTCGTCAGGAAATATCACTGATTTTAACCAAAAAACCCGTTTAACTGTTTTTGGTGCAAATGTTGAATAGAAGACTGCAGAGAACCTATCCGCTCGGGATGTGGAAGCCAAGAAGAGCGTGGTCAAACCACCCTCTCTCCAGGCCGGTTTACAGCCATACCTTTTTATTGTGGCAATACTTCAACAAGGGCAAAATTTAATATACTATTGCACAGAATTCAAAACTTGGGTAATATGTATTCGCACATAGATTTATGGAATATGTCGCTGTCACATTATAAACATGAAAAAATAATGGAATCATTTATTCATAATTATACTCACTAAGGATTTTTTGTGTAAATTTAATAAACTACATCAAAATAATTTACTAACTTTTTTTTCTAAAATATTAAAATTCAAATTGAACAGTTCCGAACTCCTGCAATTCACAAACTTACAACAAGAATAAAACGAGTCCTACTAATTCCCCGATACAGCGCGTAGCGGTTTCACGAATACTTAGGTGTTATTCATGTTTAATGTTGTATTTTGTAAACATTTCTGACATCCTTACTCTAAAATTTTTGTTCCTTGTATTTTATATCATAAATGTACTCTTTTATTCTCTTATCGCAACTTTATTATTTTTATTTCTCAATGTACTTTTAAATTTTGTTGCTTTTATTTTTATTTCGTGTATTGTATTTTTGTTTTCTATCATAACTTTATTTATATTTCTTTCTCGTGTTCTACCGAAACTTATTTATATTTCTTCTCATGTTAAAATTGTACTGCCTTTATATATTTATGTAAAAGCCCTTTGGGCGTAAAATAAATAAATAAATAAAAAATGACAAAGCAGAACTTGTTTATACAAACTGCTGTAACACACATAAGAAAATTCCATCATTTTATGTGCGTTCAAAGAATCATCAAATCTTCCATTCAAAAAATCTAACATCTTTCGCTTATTTTTCTAAATGGCTTAAAATCCACGCCTTGGCGCTTCACAATTACTGTGAGTGATTAATTGAGTTTGAATAATTTGTTTTTTTTTGAGTTCTGGTCTCCATTAAATGGTAGGTATTTGGAGAAAACAGTACCTTCCGTTAACAAAGCAAAATGCTGTGCACATTCTACAGAAAAAAACACACATTTCATTCAATTCACCCAAACCTTTTTGGTTCATTACTTTATACTTAGAACTGAGAAAATTTCTCATCCCTCTGCGTCTCGCTTTTTTGACTTAAGATTTTTTTAACTATAAGAATGAGCCTGGCAGTTATTTTATGTAATACATCGTTAGAGTTTCGACCATTCCATCCGGAATGTTGGAATTAGGTGAATGAGATTTGTAAGGTTTATTTTTTAAAACCCATGTTATTAACGCGCAAGAGTCCTAACGGTGCAGGTGTGAAGAAATCAACACATCGACTCGTTAATACTTTTTAGCTCTCCCCTTTTAAACTAATAATTTTCTACTGAATATATTTTTGTTTAAATTAGGGGTTCTGAGGAAAAGTCTCAGTTGCCCTGAGGAAAAAATTTCCCCCAAGGCCTATGTTATCTTAGGGGATGATTTGTGAGGGTCTTTTAAAGGAGAGGAATTTTTAGGAAGGAAAAAGGTATGAGTGGTGGGTAGGAATCTGGGGGTCAGTGTATTCAGGAATGACGGACGTATGAATCCATCCTTCTAACTGCGCTAAAAGGCGACGGGTCAAGTGTCCGGCTGGAAAGTTCAAAAAGCCTCCCTTTAGCAGTCTCTCTCAATCCGGCCCTCTACGCCGGATGAGTATACTCTATAGACGAATCTGCCGCCAAGACCCGGACAAACCTCAACCCATGAGCCAGGTCACCTCTACTAATAATAATAATTGGGTAATTTGTAGAGCACCGTTTTTGTGAAAAATCACAAGGGCGCTGTACAACATATTAAGAATTCCTAGGTTAGCTACAGCCCATTTCGAGCCTTCAAAATAAGCCTCCACCGCCCTCTGTCCTCGGCCGCCGTCTTCCAATCTGCAACATGAAGTAGTTCCCTTGCATCCTTCCTGACATCATCCTCCCATCTCAGCCTAGGTCTGCCCGTCTTCCGTTTACCTCCCGGGTGTCCTATTAGAACCTTCTTCAGTACTCGTGTGCTTGGCATTCGGTGCACATCTCCGGCCCATCTTAATCTTTGGAGCTTTAAATGGGTAGAGAGTCTGGGAGCTTGATAAATATCATAAAGCTCATTATTGAGACGGATTCTCCATGCCTCTCCCTCTCGCACCGCTCCAAGATTCTTCGAAGAACCTTTCTTCTCCAGCTGTTCCGCAGACTATGCTGTCAGTGTTCCCGCCTCACATTCATATTCCAAGACCTTACCTCAAGAGCGCTGTACAACTTATTAAGAATTCCTAGGTTCTATCTAATTTAACTATTTACAAACAGATACAGAAACATACTTACCTAGCAAGTCACTTCAGAAAAACACACTTTAATCAGAAAGTTAATGCTTGCAGAAGATATGGCTTTGCACGCGAAGGACATTATATTTAAAACACTGGACATTGCATGATTTTACATTATTTGCTATCCCTGTCACTGTTAGTATTACATTTATTAAAATTAAGTTGTCACCAAACGTGGCAAACCGTTTGGAGTGAACTACGGCAGGGGTGGTGCATATTCAATAAATGGTTCCCGGGGCGGTGGTACCCATAATCGCCTCCCAAATTTAAATCAAAATAAAATAATGTAATACTAAGGAAGGAGATGCGGAATAGAAAGGTTGAACATTAAATGATCACCAAACACGAGTAGTGCCAGTCCTTTTAACAGGCCTATATTGAGAATATCTGTCACTTTGCAGTATAAATTATTATCCATTGATGACGCTAGTAACCAAGCCGTAACCTATAAACTTACAAGCATAATAATTTAAATTGGAGTCTCGCGCAGAGCAGAACTCCTAACGCTTCAAGGGCAATATTTAGATTTTATATATCATTTTCCCCAATAAGATCAAATACACAGTTTTCAGAGTACTCACTCCAAACTACGACGCTCAGCCTGGCGATATGGAGCTGGGAACACTAAACACTACATTTTGAACACTGATATATTATTATTGTTTTGATATCAAACCCTTTGATTCTACACTCGCAATCAAAATTCCACCCACACTGAGCTCTCGTCTATTTTAGATGACTCGGGTAAAGATAAACACGATGAATAAAGGACTAATATAAACATTAGAAGTTTAGAAGGATTTCTAATAGCTACTTACCTTGATTATGCGATATTTAAGGGGATCCAATAGTCCAGGGAAAAATCGAAGTCGGAATTCACGCCCATTGTGGGAGGAGTTTAAAAATATTTGAGAAAAAGCTTTTGGAACGGTTGAAAAAGGTATTTGAGTTTTTTTTTACAGGTTGATTTCGTAAAGACCTAAAAAAAACATTAACTCCTTTTTTATACATTGTTTATTGTAACAACAAGGAAATTTAAAATTAATTTCACGGAACCGAGCGACGTGGAGTCACACGTCTGTTCCCTGCTCCGGCCAGGGCGTTTCCACATTTGTCGGCTGCCAGCCGTATTATGAAATAACAACGCAAATATGCATATTTTATTTTATTTTGTGGATATCGGGCGTTAATATCATTTTTTTTGCGATTATCATAAAAAAAACAAATTTGCTACAATAAAGAATAAAATTATATCCGAAAAGATGTTTATAAGTAGGAGAGTTTGCACTTGAAAGTGTTTTTTTAAAGACCTGTTACTTTATTTTTTTCTAGACTTATTAAAAGACTTATAAAAAAAATGACCGATACTTTTAAGGGCCAAGATATGTTCTACACGCATTATTTAATTGAAGCATCTATAATATTTCTAAGCCATCAAAATTTCAAAACAAAAACACATGATTTTGTGTGATTTTGCATTGTTTACTATGGCTTCATCTTAAAACTAATTCATAAACCAACAGGTATGTACATTTCGTTATTCATTGTTTTTAGATGCTTAGTTTGCTCGTGTTCATGAAAACGGTTTTTTATTCAAATTGGATAACCAAAACCTTTGGCAAAGGTTCCCCAAGTGACTCGTTACGTTTGGTAACTTAGAAGGGGTGTTCATGGGGTGTGGTTTGTCTAGGTCTTGGCGGCGGTTGCTTTTACCTACTTATTGTGTGGCGGGCCGGATCGTGAGAGACTGGTTGAGGGAGTTAAGTTCTCTAGATCAGCGGTTCCTAAAGTGGTACGTACGGACCTCCAGGGGTCCCCAGGATCATTCAGGGGGTCCGTGGAAAATTAAAATTGTGTTGGGGGTCCCTGAACAACGTCAGGGGGTCCGCGCAAGGTTTAATATAAAATAAAAAAAATTGTGACACATTTTTATTCATACGGAAGTTATGTTAAGTTACTAATGCTAATTAATATAATATACTCCAGCTTTCAAAATTCCAAAATAGAGATGAAGATTTGTTTGCTTATTGTCAACACTTAACGGCGATTAACTTGGGTGGGGGGTGGGGGGGGGGGGTGCGTGGGTCAAAAGAGTTTGAGAAGGGGATCCGTGGGCCAAAAAAGTTTGGGAACAACTGCTCCAGACCAATGGCGAAGGCAATGACCTTGCATCGCAATGGGAGGGATAGATTCGCGTGTCCTTCACTCCTGTGCACACTAATCCTTCCTCATCCTTAACCACCCCTCATACATTTTCCTTTCCTGAACTTCCTCTCTGTCCTTTCCCCAAAAAGATTCTCCATACAGCATCCCTAAATATGACACAGGCCCTGAGGGATTTTTTTTTCTCAGAGCCTCCTGGGTGGAGAGAATGTATCGTAAATTAAGTTAGAAAAATCTTAATTAAATTTTGTAATGAATTTCAGTGTTATTTTTATTGAAGTAGGCACCTACACTAATCGTTCTTTGTCTTATCCATACCTACATTAGTTATGGAATTCCTCCAGAGTCCAGATTCAGCATCGAAGAACACTGGAGAAAGTTATTGGCCCCATCAATCTCGAATAACGCCACAAACCACTAAAGTCTTTTTTGTTGTTCCATGAACATACATATGTATTTTTGTTTTTTTTTTTTGCTTTTACCTTATCACCTGTATATGTTTATATTATTTACGGGATTTGTGGGATCGCACGAATTTCCCCAAATACAGGAATAAAATAAATTATTATTATTTAATCTTAAGAGGGAATAACCAGACAAAACCGGAAATACGTCATTTTTAAATCAACTTTTCGATGTATTGACTCTTTTCCACAAAAAATATAAATTGATTTCGAAAGACTGTTATTTTATCTAATGAAGTTATTTTGTAAATTTTGAGAAAATATGTTTATTTTTAGTACAATAAGGTTTTGCCGTAGGTCATTGGCAGGTTTGATAAATTTTCAAACAAAATTTTATATTATACAACATACATTTCAAATCGTATAATCATGCAGTAAAATAAATCAATACATTATTTGGAAAACCTACATTTCAGAATTTTAATTATAGTTAAAAAAAACATCCGCGCCCTTGTTTTGTGACAAAACTACTTCAGTTTGTCTATTTATTTACGGTCTTACAAACTAATATATTTTAAAAAACAAATTACATTCTTATTTTGCTTAGACATTTTGAAAAATCATATTTCTTATGATCAAAAAATAGTTACATAAAGTACATAATTTTTATATTTTTTTTTTATCGCGAGTTTGAGAATTTTTATTGTGGGTTTTTATCAAAGCAAATTTGGAATGAAATAAAATCGATATTGAGTCATTTAGTTAAAATGCTGGTATGGGGAATAATTAATCTTTCTCGTCGGAACCACCCTGTACCGTTGCGAGGGTACAATCGCATCAGAAGGCATTCTGCGCCATTATGTTTTTGACATTTAAAAGGTCTGCTCTAAACGCGACCTTTAGGTGAGTTTCAGCTTTCTATCAAATTGTATTAAGCTGATAGTTGTCCTCTCCTGTTGATCACAATTTGTTCAAAAGCCGAAATGAACTTAGTAGAATCGTTAGCCATTTGATGATAATGTTACATTAGTACTTCTGTGAAATAACCCGTCCTAAATGATTCAATCCTGCTTAGCATATACAACGAACCAGGCTCTCTAGTAAATTCATATAAATGAAATTTAAAAAAAAATGCAGGTGTATGAAAAAAATTTTATTTTATGTAAACGCACTTAAAATTAAATTCAAAAAAAGTCAAAAAATTAAATTAATTAAAAATAATATTAACCACAAGAAGGATACAAAAATAGTACATACTTAAAAATAAATCAGAGTTTAAGTCCTTGAATATAAATTATCACTAAGTCATTAGTTGATTTATACCTTTAATTAAATTAAAGCTAACAGGTACTTATATATCGTTACAATCATTTAAAAATAGAATTTTTAACAGGACTTTATATAAAGTTATTATATGTACCTACATTGTCACAAATGTAATGAAACTGACATTATTATAATAATAATATTATGTTAATACTTCACTTGTATATTGTCATAAATAGAATAAAGCTATCAGTTACTTGAGCTGTACATTACGAAAGTTGTAATAAAGCTATTGGTTAAGTAGTACGTTGGCATGACGACAAAGGTAAAGCTAATAATACGGTACTTGGGTTGTAAACTTTCCCACTGAATCAAAAAATTGCACTATCATATCACTTCTTTTGGGCATGTCCTAGAATATTGGCGCTGGTCTTCTGAACTGGAAACTAATATTTAAATCAACCTAGATTGACTTACTGGATGCTCCAACCTTCTTCATAAGAAGGGAGTTGAAACGCGCGTTGCTGTTCAGGCAATTGGTTCCGGATGGTTTTAGGTGCAATTGCAAAAACTTTGGCTTGAATTTTATCTCCAGGTGTTGCAGAAACAGACGATGGTTTCTTCGGCGTTGCCTTAACTGAAGATACTTTGGGTGTGGATTCTTTGGATGGTTTCTGTATCTTTCTCTTCTTGATGGGTTTTGGGGTGTCTTTGATTGGCGTATCTTCTGCTTTATACCTGGAAGGCCTTTTGATGATCCTTTTGGGACGCTCTGGGAGGTTCTCTATGGAAGTTAGGGCCCTCCTAGCAGCGCGGGGAGCCGGGGTTGCTTTTTTAGGTTTATACGGTCTTCTTGCATAGAAGCGTATGGCCCCCAAAAGGGGACCAACTATCCTTTCCTCTTCTTCTTTGAATTTGGCCAAGAAATACTGCGAAAAAAGAAATAAGATTATTAAAAATTGTTCAACAGGAGCATGCACATTTGGTGAACGGATTTATTACACTTCAAATGCAAATAAGCAATTTATTCTACTAGTTATAAATTGAGCAAATAAATGGATTTTTCAATAATGTTCTAAGATTAATGGATGTACCAACTATTTATGTCAATAGTTTTTAGTTATATGAAAAAAAACACACTATTACAAATGATTCCTGAAGAAAAAGCTATTCAGATTTTGAAGGATGTTTAAAATGCACAAATTCCCCCTCGACAGAAAAATGGAACGCATTATTTATGAAATTTCGGTTATTTTAAGGGTTATTGGGTAAAATGGTGAAGTTTTTTACGCTTCATAGAGCTATAGAAATGATCCAAAAATTATTATTAATGATACGACAATTTAAAAAAAAATTCAGAAGTGGATGAAAATGCTTGTATTCAGGTAGGAAGACAAGGCAAAACAAGTGTGTAACTCTTGCACAGATTCACAAACAAAATTTATTTAAAACTACGTTGGTTCATATGAAGCAGATATTCTGAGATTTGACATTGTAATTTAAAATAAATAAAAAATAACTTAGCAAATTTTGTTTTTTTGAAGAGTTTTATTAAATGTACATTTGTTACTTAAATTTAATTTTTCCACGACCGGTTTCGATACAACCGTATCATTCACGAGCAGAATTAAAACTAACTTAAAAATTAAATGCAAGTACCAAAGATTAAATTAGGTGGGAGTAGTGGGAGGGATAATTTTGGGGGGAGGGGGAAAGCGGTGGGAGGAGTCAATATTATACGGAAACATGGTTAGTAAAGGAGATTTGCAAGGCGCTATTATTTTATTCACTAAATTAATTTTAGATTTAATTTTTTTGTTTATTTCGAGCGTTTCTAAAGCGCAAAGATTAAAGTATGAATTTATATTGCAATTTTTAAATTTTGTTTTTTCTTTATTGAAGCTATGGCCTGACTCTATTAAATGATTCGCAAATTCGGAGTAATTATTATTTCTTAAACAAAGTTCATGTTCCCTGATTCTAGTTTTGAAATTTCTAGTTGTCATACCTACATACTGTGCGTCACAATCGTTACATTCTAAAGTGTATATCCCGTTTTTTTCAAATACACACTTATTATTATCAAACAATAAATAAATAAAAATACACACTTATTATTATAAACAGAAAACCTACGCACACTGATTGTGTTATACCGTCTACTTCACTTCACCCTTTATCACATAAACTCGCCTCCTTCAACTCAATGATACATCGCGCTATTAATGTCCCTTTAAACAATGATAATTATAATAATGAAATTAACATTTTAAAACAGATAGCCCTGAACAATGGATATAAACCTAAAATAATTGACCGTTTAGTTAATAAGAAACAAGCAAATTTTTTGACAAAAAAGTACATTTACAGTGGTAATAATATGAGCAAACCTGGTAACTACCCAATATATAAAAAAAATCCTTTCTACAGGCGATTTATCCTTAAAAATATCCCGTTTATTACCAGATCATATTTCTCCAGCTTTCTATACTAATTCTAAAATAAAAAAATTGATAAATAATAAGGATGTTTCTAATAAATTTGAAAAAAACGGGATATTCATTTTAGAATGTAACGATTGTGACGCACAGTATGTAGGTATGACAACTAGAAATTTCAAAACTAGAATCAGGGAACATGAACTTTGTTAACATGTTTTGAACATGAAGAAATAATAATTACTCCGAATTTGCGAATCATTTAATAGAGTCAGGCCATAGCTTCAATAAAGAAAAAACAAAATTTAAAAATTGCAATATAAATTCATACTTTAATCTTTGCGCTTTAGAAACGCTCGAAATAAACAAAAAAATTAAATCTAAAATTAATTTAGTGAATAAAATAATAGCGCCTTGCAAATCTCCTTTACTAACCATGTTTCCGTATAATATTGACTCCTCCCACCGCTTTCCCCCTCCCCCCAAAATTATCCCTCCCACTACTCCCACCTAATTTAATCTTTGGTACTTGCATTTAATTTTTAAGTTAGTTTTAATTCTGCTCGTGAATGATACGGTTGTATCGAAACCGGTCGAGGAAAAATTAAATTTAAGTAACAAATGTACATTTAATAAAACTCTTCAAAAAACAAAATGTCTAGAAATTGTTACATAGTTAATGCCCAAGAAATACAAAAAATAACTTAGCAAATACCACTTTTAATTTTTTATATACCTAATGCCTACCGGGTGTCTTTAGGGCTATACAATATTGTAATAATTAAAATAAATAATAAATAAAACTGTACCTTAAAGGATAAACCACTTAAATCCGTAGCAATTGATATGAACTTAGGTGGTTTATCTTATTGCAATTGCTGTGGACTTAAGTGGTTTATCCTTTAAGGTACAGAACATAAAGTGGTATTTACTAAGTTATTTAAAAAAATATATTTATATTAAATATTTTAGATTTAGTTACCTTTTTGGGGGCTGAGATGTTGTTCCGAAGAAGAAAATTCCACTTTTCCTCTCGAAGAGTTTGAACCGGACAGGGTGCAACCGGTGGAGCCATTTTTCAATAATGTTGAACTAAGTAAATACTTTTAATGCGGTTATATATGTAGGTGTTATCTTCACAAATTGACAATCAACACTGTTGGGCTGTACTGCAATTTCAGCCAATTTATACGAATCACCCCTAATTAGCGAAGGGTAGTTAGCATTAGTCATTACAGGACACTGTAAGCCGGACGATGGATTTAAGCCGCCGCTATCCGAATTTCGACCGATTTATTAAAAATATATGTTATTTTTTAAGATACGTTCCACGCCGAAACGCAAATTATATATATTTTTTTTTTATATGAATACCGCACAAGAGTCCCAACTGCTCCCGTCTGGAGCCAGTGAGACTATGGCATAATGGTGGTCTTACACCAGGGCGATACTGAGAGTATATTCCACTCTGGAACGTACCGCAAATATACTATATTATTTTAAATGAAGAAATTGTGAAATAACACAAATTAATCAAATAAAATTTATTTGCCACGCCGGGATTCGATCCCGCGAACTTCGGAATGCTAGTCAAGAGCCCTACCACTGGACTACGCCGGCAATATGAAATTCCCTCGATAGAAAAAAATCGCAAAGTATGCTCCGAAAATTATTAAAAACAAGTCTATGTCTATTATTTTACAAGTTATATTTGTGAAAAAATTCACAATGTTTCTTTAAATGATACTTAAGATACGTTCCACGAGATTTTTGCTCTGTTTTAAACGAGTCATGTTTTATTAAGCATTTTCTCCATTTTCGCTTCAATTTTATCGTCTGAAGTATTAGCGCGCTCTCTCCAACATTCGTAATTACATTTCTATCCATCTTCTTCTTTTCGTGCTCGGGTACGGGGCCTTAAGTAATAGGTACATATATAAACAAGATTCGAGTGTTTGGGTATTTACGCTATTTTAATGTTATAATGGTAATCTATTTTAGCATGGCTGTTTTGGAAATATTCTTTTGTTTTAATCATTTCTGCGGGTAGCTACTAAACTTGCATTGAATCGATTGGGTCCTTTTAGAAAGGGTGATAAGAAAATATGGATATTGAAAGTAATTACAATATGAACAGTAGATAAAATCTTCATCGAAGAATGAGTTTATTAGCTTTAGTAAGTAATCCATAATAAAATTGAATATTGAAAGAATATGACCGGTCGATAGCTGAGTTGACATCGCGTTTGTGCCCTATCCAGGCGTCCGGTGTTCGATTCTTCGGCTGGCTAAGTTTCCATCACGACACGACACGTAGTAGGAGATTTTCAAATATTGGCAGGTTATTCGCAACTCGGGAATGTTTGTCTTTCTCCCAATTAAAAAAAAAAAAAAAAAAAATATTGAATACAGGTACGGCGGATTTATACTTGTCTGGCGTGTCGTGTCGTGACGCGTTAGCGTCAAATGGTAGAGTATGTCCCTCTTAAAAATATGCTGCAAATGGTTCCATGCCAACTGGGAATAATATCAACTCAACACCTCCTTGAAAAGTCATTAAAATCTAAGAAAAAAAATAATTTTAAATTAGCCGATAACCCTAACCTAACATAACCTATTTAACCAATTTTTTATATATATTTTTTTATCACTCTAAATGACTTATCTGAAATGGTTCTGTGTTGGTTTCATTCCGAGTTGGCCGGTCACCGCTGCAAATATACCTACGCCCACTTCATATTTTAATAATTCTATATGAAATAACACAACAATAAAATTTATTTGTGCTTGCGAGGTTTCGAATCCGGGAGTACCAAATCCATCCGTAATCAAGGATTGTAAATACTCGGCCACTTAGTTCGTCATTTTCAAATCATCACATGTCATAATAATTTTAAGGGATAAAGCTCTCGACTAGCAATTCGAAGGTCGCGGGTTGAAATCGCGGCGTGCGCGATTTTACTTGAATTATTTAAGTTATTTCACAATTAATTGACTAAAAATAATAAACAGTGTATTTGGGGCACGTTCCAGAATGGAAGATTATCTCGGTATTGCCTTGATGTAAGAAGGTCGCGGGTAAGAATCCGAAGACCACGGGTTCAAATCCCGGCATATGCAATTAATTTCACTTGAATAATTTGTGTTATTTGATAATTAATTAATAATTCAAAATAATGTATAGTGTATATGCATCATGTTCCAGATTGGAAGATACTGTCAGTATCGCCTTGGTGTCAGACCACCATTCAGAATCGAAAAGTTGTTTGAAATGGCTTTAGCCGTGTTTGGTGACCAGATCTGAATAGCCAGGCCCTTCCCCACCTTCTTCTTCTCCATCTTTTTCCCCTCTACCTTCATCTTCACAATATACCCCAATTGGGGATGCCATAGTCTCACTGGATCCAGACCGGAGCAGTTGGGACTCTTATTTGGTACTGAAATTAAAAAAAGATAACATCTCATCACAAATATAATACAATTTTGCCAACAACAAGATAATATGCCAACAAGCGATTTTATACTGTAACAGGAATGTAACATCATACATAACCTAAGAATAAAGAATAAAACACCAGAAGTGCGTAACATATAAATATATAATTTGAATGAAGCCGTCTCACTTACCCTCGCCTGAAATCGCAGATCTCGATCCCATTTAAATTTCGAAAGCACAGTTTTGTATGGAATTATAGGTCCAAATTGGGCCTATAATAAGATCATCGACACAAGCCCACAAGGCACTTGTGTTATTCTGCACCTAAAATATAATGCCTATTCAATAGGTACAGATAATTATCAACCCTTAACTGAAAATAGCTTTTAAAAACCTTTTAATATTGCTTTCAACACTTTTTTTCAAATTTACAATATATTAAAAAATAATTACTTTGAAATGTATTCGAAAACAATCACATTACTCAATTCTCAGAAACAATATTTAGCCGTCGATATGCTTGTCCTATAAGAGAAAGTGTTGAATTCGATTCTACCGAACAATGGGCCATTCCAGGGATTTTTCAAAACAAGGTAATTAAGAAAGGAAGCCAACGACGGGAATTTATCGCACTAATTATTGCACCTAATGCAATAATAAGAAAATAGTTACTAAGCAGCGAAGGAACAAATATCATTAGGCGGAATGAATCATCAATTTAATTTTTTTTTCAATTTATGATTTTTGATATTATGTACTTAGTTACTACACGGCATCGTCCACAATAGTTTATCTTGTTTCTTTAATAATCTTATATCTTCATTAACTGGCTATTCAGATCTGGCCTTTAAACATGGTTGAAGTCATTAAAGGAAGCGGATATGGGTACCACCGCCCCAGGAACCATTTATTGGATAACCAACACCTCCGCCATAGATTACACCAAGTGGTTCGTTTGGAGACTTAGTGAGTTTTGTAAGGTCTTAGCGGTGGATGTATCTGCCCGCCATCTGCGTGGCAGGCTGGAGCCGGAAAGACTGGTGGAGGGAGACTGGAGTACTCTCCAGCACTGTCAAACACTGCCTTGCATTTATACGTCCATCACTCCTGGATACAATGACCCCCATATTCCGACCCTCCCCTCAAGTCATTTTCTTTCTCAGAACTTATTATCCTTCCTTTCCTAAAAAGACCCTCCACACATGAGATCCCCAAATATGACATAGGCCCTGAGGGGAACTATATTCCTCCGAGCCTCCTGTGTGGGGCTTAAGAAAAAAATGTGTGAAGAGTATTTTGTGGCAACATTTTTAATTAAATAAAAATGAAACACTTAGCACCGGTTGTTTCACGGAAATTGAACAATTCATCAAATATCAAAGTTAAATATTATATTTGAAAGAACTTGAAAGTTCTTTGAAAGAACTATTTTTGTTTTGATTTTATCCAAGTACTATGATGTAACCGGTATTGGTGACATAATAATAATAGAACTTGAATAGAAATTTCACAGAATTTGAATTTTGACTTTGAAATTTACGAAGGGAGAGCTCAGACATTAAAAAATGAGCCCAGACATTAATAAAGGAAGGTGAAGAAGTACCTGGCTAATCTGATCTGGCCACTAAACATGGTTTGAGTCATTTCAAGCAGCGTTTCGATTCTGAATGCAGTGCTTTCACCAGGGTGATACTGATAGGATTAACATTGAACAATGCCATCAATCTGTGAGATAAGCTTCGTAAAGAGGGAGACTGAACTTGACCCGAGCGGGCGACTGAAGAAGTGCAAGTAGTGCTAGAAGGCACTTGACGGCCCTTTAAGAAAAGCATTTCTTAAAATGTCGAAGCACGTTTCCGTACTCAATATATTATACAAAAATAAACAGATATAATTGTCTTACTAGTAAAATTAAATATTTATTAACATGTTTTTAACAATTTATTATTGTCGTAGCTGAAGTATCTTTATGAAGTTATCGAATGAAGGGGTTTTATTTAGGGGATGGTAGCATTTTTTTCGAAATCTGGTGTTGGCAGTGATTTTTCTCTTATTTTGAACGTCGTGTGTGCAAAATTTTATCAAGCATAAAAATTTCGTAGTAAGGGATGGAAAGAGGGGATGGGGTAGTTTTTAGAAATCTCATGTACGCAGAAACCCTCTTGTTTAAGAATAAAATTGCTCTAGATTATGTTGTATTAAAAACAAACCCAGACACTCTTCTTCACACGTGGTGTCCGGAAATTTGTAGTGCAAGTGGGAAACTGCTGAATCAACATCAACTAGAAAACCCAAAAAGTCATTTATTTCGATTTTAAACTTTTTTCAAATTTCTCCGGCAACTAAACAATTAAAACGATTTTTTGAATCTGAAACGATATTTGAAAGCCGATATTAACCCGTTTGGGACTTGGGACCATTGTTTTTTAAATATTTAATCTAAGAAATCGCAACTTTGGACACGAAAACGAAAGTTCAATCAAAAAAGTTAGTGCTACAAAATTGACTCTAAATGTGATGCAGGCTCACAGTTTCCCGCTTGCACTACAAGTTTCCAGATTCCGTGTATAAATACTTATAATATTATAGATTGAGGCAATAAATTATCATGTTAAGGGTTTGTGGAATTAGGGATTACTTGATAAGTTAGCTTAATGACGGGTATTTCCATTTTATTGTTTTTTTCCAATAACTTTATACAGATGATGCGTCATAGCAAATTAATTGTTTTTTAATGAAGTGCATTTCCTGTAACGCTAAATAATTAATGATGAATCTACCCATAATAATTTCTTTAATTTGAATAACTCATAAAATTCGCCATTTTGAAAGAACAGTGGCATAATTATCTCTATAATCTTATGCATTTTTTGTGGTAATACCACATAAAAGTTCTGATAACTGCTTAGAACTGTCTGAAGCCAATAGGGCTGAGGCCTCCGCGGTCTAGGGTTAAGACTCTCAACTAGTAAGCATGCGCAAATAATTTTATGTGAATAATTTGTATTATTTCACAATTAATTAATTAAAATGCTATATAAAAGTTCCAGAGTGGAAGATACACTCAGTACCGCACTAGTGTAAGACCACCATTCCAGAATGAAACATTGCTTGAAAAAGCTCTAACCGTAATAGGTGACAATATCTGAATAGACACCTTCCTCTTACCAATCTTATTCCCCTCCCCGCTACCTTCACTACCCACAACATTCCACGTTTAGGGATGCTACTGTCTCACTCTCTTGTGCAGTATTCACAGTTAAAAAAAATCCAATGGAAAATGTTGAGTGAGGAGGGATAGATATGTGGAGAGGAAGATGGGGAAGTACCTAGATATTCAGATCTGGCCACCAAACAAGGGTAACATGCATCGTTTTAATTATGAATGGTTATCTTTCACCACTGCGATACTGATAGTATCGTCCACTATGTAACGTGCCACAAGCATACTAGGTATACATTATTTTACTTGAATTAAATGTGAAATAACATAATTTAACTGAATAACATTTATTTGCGAACCCGCTACCACTGGATCTAACACAGAGGCAGTGTCACCAATATTAGTTCCATGACAAATGACAAATCAGAACTCAATTGAAAAGTGATATAAAATCGCTAAAAGTGACTGAAAAAATTAGCCTAAAAACCTTAAAAAAAAAATCAAGTTTTTTTCATTACTTTTCATGGCTATATTACTTTTCAAAAGTGTTCTGATGTAGTAAATGGAAATGACATATTATAAAAACATCTTGTTCAATTTTGACAATTGTTTATTACTCTGAAACGGCATGTTCACATTAACAATAATTTATATATATTACAAATATAATGAAAAACAATTTAAGAATAATAATCACGTAAGTCTTCTTGCGCACAGTTTCTCGAGTATTCATCAAATAATATACAATTTGTTACATATTATATAAATCATTAGTTAATTAGTTATATACAGTTAAAATACGCATATTAAATAAGAGGTAAAATGTATTTTATAAGAATTTTTGATATTTTTTTACCTACGTCATTTTTAAACGTAATAGCAAATTGCCAGAATGGCGATTTTCATTAAACTAAACAATCTTTGGTATATATAGCGTAGGTTCCTAACTACAATAACAAATCTACAAACTTATCTGTACTATCAGAGGCGTCGCTACTGTAGACGTGAGAAAAAGGTTTGGATTTAAAAAAAAATATTTGTTCTTTTGGACTCCTAGTACAGAGAGTGTGTAAATTTGTTAATGAGTTTAATTAAAGAAAAAAAAAACTTACAATTTTTAAAACATAATAATAGTACATAAAACTTAAAAATATATCGTAAATAAAAGAATACAACTTGCAAAAAAAAATAACCTCGGTCGAAACAAGGAATAATGCAATTATTGTTATTTATTTTTGAGGTTTTATGCCATGTTGAGCTGCCTCCTTCAGGGGGCAGGTGTGTGACACAATGATGGACGCTGTAACGCTGTCCAAAACGTTGGCTAAAGAAGGAGGTAGCGCAACATGATACACTTACACCCCAAAAATAAATAAATGGACGTGAAAATCTAAAATCATACCTAAAAAATAATGCAGTTTGTTGTTATCATGAAGAAAACATTAGTTATAATAAATGATTAGTTAATTTATATCTAACTAGTTTCACTTCCATAATATTTATAATATCTTATTAAAAACACAAATAACTTTGTTCACATCATTAAGTAAGTGAACAAAGGAATTGTATTATAAATAAAATATATAATGCAAAGTGATCACCTGTTAGGAGAACTTTTCTTAGAAAAAGCTATAATATCATTTGAATACCGCTTGCGGTTACTTCGTTCCTTTTCCATAGTTCGTGGCTCGACGCGCGGAATAACTACCCGTTTATTAGCAGCATAAGCAAAAATGCATTTTTAAAGAATTTTTTGATGTTTTTTACCTACTTTTACATTATTGTTAATTGAAATATTATTTTATTTTAATATTATTTTAACTAACAAACTTTGGTATATCTAGCGTAGTTTCTAATGACAAAAACAAATCATCAAACTTATCTGAGCAATCTGAGGCGTCGCTACTGTAGATGATGAAAAAATGGTTTTGATTTAAAAATGTTGTACGCCTAATAGCAAAGATAAGTTTGTAAATTTTGTTTAAATGTTTAAGATAAGGAAAAATACTTGTAATTTTTCAAATCTAATAATGGTACAAAAACATAAAAAAATATCATAATTAAAATAATAGAGCTTGCAAAGATAAAAAAATAACCTCAGTCGGAAGAACGTAGAATAACACATTTTTTTATAATCATAAAGCATTAGTTTACAAGTTATAATAAATGATCAGTTAATTTGTAACCAACTCGTTTAACCGGCATAATAATTATAATATCTTATTTAAAACACAAATCATTGCTTACATCATTAAGTACGTGAACAAAGATATTGTGTTCTAAATAAAATAAACAAGGCAAAGTGATACCGGTTTTTAAAACTTTTCTTGGAAAAAAATATTCATTTGAAAATTGTGTTGCAAAATAATATTTTTTTTGTATTATTTTTTAATTCTGTATTTCATTACATATGTTAACTAGCTGAAGTCCCCGGCCTTACACAGATTTTTACACGAAATCAGACTTAAACAGTGACCTTCTTAATGTTTTGTGGGTCAAGTGTGCAAAATTTCATCACATTTGGTATAAAACTGTAAATTTGTATAAAAAATTTGGTTGTCTGTAAAGTCAGTTTACGGACGATAATTTTACGTGATAACGTCATATAATAACGATGGAGTGGAAGAGAGATAGATGCGTCACAAGCTGAACGCTTAGACCGAACGCTTGTTCCGTGTTCTCGCTTGCACGCTTGGCTCAGGCGGAACATGACAATGAGTCATACTTTTTCGTGAGTGCTGCCGGCGTTCATCGATTTATAAGACATTATCACGTCAAAACAAACAAAAGCCGGCCGCCACAGATAATCTTCTATATACAAATTAATAGATACAGACAATAAAATTGAACTGAAAAAAAAATCCTGCTTTTATATATGCATAAATATATTATTTAAACTAAGTTGGTATATCTAGCATAGCGTATTAATTTCTAATTACATGTTTATATTTACAAACATATCTGTGCGATCAGAGGCGTCGCTACTGTAGAAGATGAGAAAAATGTTTTGATTTAAAAAAAGATCGTTGTCTTCGACGCGGACCTAGAGATGTTTGTAAATAAATTTGTCAATGAGTTTAAATATAGGAAAAAAGAGCTTGGAATTTGTTTTCATCAAGTTCAAATTGTAGAACTCCCTTTAATTTTTTTTAATTCCTTGGTGAAGTCATGTTTTTTTTATAAATTGAAAAAAAAATTATTGAAAGTTTTAATGAACTTAGAATTTTGCAAAAAGAATCTTTGATGCATACCCATACCCTACCCTAACACAAAGAATTTGAACAGTTCATCAAATTTCATAAAGTTCAAGTTTTATGAAAGTTTTATTCAAGTTCTGTTATTATTTTATCATGGATCGGTTATTCCACAGTGTTTGGATAATAACAGCATTTGAATATCAACTTAACAGTGAATTGTTCAAATGTCAAAGTTAACTTTCAAGATCATTGAAAGTTCTATTATTTTAAAGTTCTTGTATTAAATAATTATTGATCAGTTGTTTCGTATAATTAAATATGTTATAACAAAACTCGAATAGAAATTTCACAAAATTTTAAAATTGGCTTGAATTGTTCAAATTCTGTGAAACAACCCGTCATTAGAAAAAGATTAAAATTAAAATAACAAATATTATTTTGGAAATACTTTACAACGGAGAAAATAACGTCTCATATAAAATGTTACTTCCATTATTTCCGTAGAATCTGGTTCTTCCATTTCGGATGTTCATTTCTCTTTGTCTGCTACCATTCATCGACCACAACCTCCCTAAAGGAGCTCTGTCAGGAAATTGGAGTAAAAGTGTTCACGATACCCTGATAGCTGCTACTATAAAACATTACGACTGCTGTGTGATTATTCTGATGACTGCATTCGAATACACGATGAGTGTCATTTCTTCAGCTGGTTCCTGAGAGGTTTCCCCGGTGAAGATTAAGTGGAAGCTATAGTAAAAAGCTCTCCTCAATGTGTGCTTCAATGCCATACTTATGGTTTCTGGTTCCCCTCCACGCTTTGATTGGTCTCGTCTGCTTCTCTGAAGGTGGAATTCTGTGGAATAAATAATGTTTTAATGTGAGCAACTACAAATTGGACTCAAATGGGAACAAATTTCAAGTTAATCGGAAATTATTATGTATTATCAAATCATACTTAAGAATGGTAATTTAAATGCAAAAACATAATTGGATATAACTATCTAATGTCCCGGCGTTTCCCTGATTTTACATGGGGTAAATGAGCAAAATTTCATCAAGAAGTATGAAAATTCGGTTTTGACGAGTGGTAAAAGGAGGTGGAGGAGATGAGAAACTCTTGTAGTCACTGACCTTTCTTCTGATTTGAAGGTCAAGGTTGCAAAATTTCATCAATCTCATAATAAAACTGTAGACTTATATTAGAAAACAAACTCACACCGAGACTCCTTTTTTAAAAAATAATATAGAGATAGATAATCGATTTTTTAGGGTTGAGCTCCGATACTTCCTTCTTGAGCCTACGTTTCTGACTACCTTTCAGTGATAGACACATCAATGATAGACACTCAACATGTACATAAATATGTCAAATGGTTAGGCACTAACCTCCATTGGAATTGCGGCATTCTCAAATTAATGATTGTGCCAAGTAGGTCCATCATAATCCAGCAAAATACCATATAGTCCATGGAATGACGTGCAGGTACGACTCCTTATTGAAGTCATATTCCCCAGAAGTGGTTGCATCCTACAGAATGTTTCACCTGGTAACCATGCACCGGGTAGGAGATCGGTTTTCTTCCCAATAAAATCCCAACTAATGAGTTTCTGCAGACTCTGTTGTATCTAAGATTTCCTTTTAGGACATGGAGAAGTGTTGTTCTAGCTGTTCACGTCTTTTCCACAGGATTTCTTGTTTCTCACTTGGGTCCAAAAAAGATCTGTCTCCAAGTTGTACGTCGGATAATCTGTGGAAAAAGAAATACGCCGTTAGAATAAAATCAATCAAAAAATTCTACAGAACAAACTGTTGAAACTGCAAATTAAAAAAATAAAACGTTTTAAGAATAATTCTTACCTTTAACAGAACATCAGCTTTTTTTCTAGACATGATCTTGTAGGTGCATCTTTTATATTGTGATTGAGGAAATCACTTCTTTTAATCTGTTCTCCTTTGTAAAGTGATGAGAAATATTTCTTAGTCAGTTTATAGTTTTAAAAGCAGCGAGGGTTTCTTGAAGACCAGCGTTATCATATTTGGTAGGATCGTGGGTACTCTTCTTCGGCATAATGATGGCATTTTTGTAAATATCTTCTTAAATTTTCTTGAATGTGTTGTGATTGACAATAATACTTAGTAATGAGGTCAAAAAAGAGACATTGTAATGTACATAAATGCACTGGCACAGACAACTAACAATATTATTACGAACGTTATAAGTATTCAGACTGCGCATATTTCAGCAGTAGATTTTATAGAAATGTATAAAAATTTAGACTATGTAACTGCATAAAGAACATAATATTATAAAACTAATACAATCAAATTAACTACGGCAAACTATAAACTAAACAAAACTAAAACAGAACTACCCAAAGGATATTAATTATTTAAGATATTATACAATTAATTTTATTGAAAATATAAAAAAACTCACAAAGTAGGTGTACCTTCATCCTACAAGCACTTGGTAGAAGAATTTATGGAAAATAAATGTATTTTAAAAGGCGCTACCTAGACTATCAATAATATTGTCAATATTATCGTCAATACTTATTCCTCGTTTTCTCGCCAGGTGCCACGAATAACACGTGGCACCTGGACGAAGCATGGACCATAACATTGACAATAATTTCGTACAATTCAGTAACAATAAAATATATTTTTGTGCATCTGATTTCGTCTGTACTCTAACTTTTGAGGATAAACAGATTTTTTAATTTCAATGGTTTGCCCTCTTCCTTGCCAACAGTATTCAGTATTTATGAACAGTATTCTTTGCGGAGACGGTTTACGATTAGTTCCCGTGAGCACTTAGGCCATAGGCCCATTGTGCTATCTCCCATTTTACCTCAATCCTTCAACAACAACCTAGTCCCTTTAATAAAGTATACCAGAGCTGTCACTGGAAATGAAACTATATCCTCTGGTTCGACAATGTGCCTTCCCAGGTATCATTTCTCCTCTTCACTCCTCCTTGATTCCCTGAAAGTCCCACGAGGGAATAGCGCTTCATCTCTCCTCTCCACTCCTTAATTCCCCGAAGGCTCCACGATGGAGAGTTCACCTTCCCTTAGTTCCCAAAAGGCCCCACAAGGGAAGAGTCCACCCCACCTTGGCTTCCCGAGGGCCCCAGGAGGGCAGAGGACTTCATCTTCACTCCTCCTTGATTCCTTAAAGGCCCCACAAGTGAAGAGTTCGCAGAGATGGTCTCGATTCTCCTCTACACTTCTAGATGGTTTCCTGAAGGCCCCAAATGGGAAGAGGACATCATCTCTCCACTTCACTCCTCTTTGGTTCCCCAAAGGCCGCGCGCCGGAAGTGTGCCCTTCCCCTTGGTTCCCTGAAGGCCCCACAAGGGAAGAGTTCATGGAGGTTCGGCTCCCCTCTCCACGGTTTCTCCTCTTGGTTCCTCCTACAGGCCCCAGGAAGGTATTCCACAGAGGTGGCCTCAGCACTCCTAGGGTCCCTAAAGGCCCCTAGTTTTCGAATGGTCCAATATTTTGTCCCACGAGTGACCAGGGAAATAGAAGGTCCACTCCAGTAGAGCCCCGAGTGCTGGAGTAAGGTCTAAATACTCCGAGATGCGACCCTGTTTCTCGGAGGCACCGTTCGTGACACTGTTCCCCAGGACATTCAGCCTGAGCACGGTAGCTCACACGTTGGCTTGGGATGGCTACTGCAGGTTTGTGTTTCCACTCCCTGAGCGATGGGTTTGCCACACTCCCTACGCTATGAACAGTAAATAACCCAAAACGAAAACAGCTTTACATAAATGCATCAAGAAAATTGAATCCAAATAGATATTAAAATTATTGTCTCAAATTGTCGTGGTGTAATTATGTACAAAAAATGTAAAGATAATATAAAAATATTGGAAAAAATATAATCGGTGGCCCTTATCCGAAGTACTCCATTTGAAAATCTGTTTCATCACAAAAGTCAGATTAGAAAAGTTTTGAAACAAAGCTACGAACAATATTGGCAACGTTGGCTTTGATTTAGCAAAAAAAATACTTACAAAGAATCTCACTACAGAAGAGCTACTAGTCAAAGAAAGCTCTTCCTTGCGACCAAATCATTCCTTTAACATTTATAAAATAAATAAAACAGAGATTAATGAACTCATTCTTTCACTCAAAACTCATTGCGCACCTGGCCCGGACAACATATCTAACCAAATCCTGATAAATCTTCGAGAATATATCAGTACACCTCTGCTACATATATTTAATCAAAGTTTCTGCCAATGTATTGTACCTGACAAACTTAAAATTGCCAGTATTATCCCGATCCTTAAATCTGGAGATAAAACTTTAATCTCTAACTACTGACCAATTTCACTACTTAACTCTCTTTCAAAACTCCTAGAAAAAGCAATGAAAAAAAGACTGGTATCTTACCTCGACAAATACAACTTACTATCAAGTCATCAATTCGGTTTACGGGCAAAAATGGGCACAGATCAGGCAATTTCTGAATTAACCAACTTCATTGTAAAACACGTAGATAAGGGATCTAAAGTAATTGGAGTTTTTCTAGATCTGGCGAAGGCCTTCGACACCATCTCTCATGATCTGCTATACGAAAAACTTAAAAATATTGGCATTAATGGAAAACCGCTTAAATGGTTCATCAGTTATACAAAAAATAGGAAACAAATAGTTGAACTAAACAAATGCCTGAGTGACACAGCAGAAATAAAGTACAGAGTGCCTCAGGGTAGTGTCTTAGGCCCTATTCTTTTTCTTATATATATTAATGGTCTCACTAATATTAAAATTCCAACACTCTGCTATAATGTGATCAGCTACGCAGATGATACTGTACTTCTTTTTAAAGAGCAATCTTGGGAAAAGGTCTTTAAAAGCGCAGAAATTGGTATGAAGGAGATAAAAAAAATGACTCGACAAAAATCTTCTTACCCTAAACACCTCGAAAACCAAATTTTTAACATTCAGTAAAACCAAAACTGGGCAACCTAAATCCGTCCCGCTTTTACATCTGTACCCATGTACTACATTACAAACCACAAACTGCGACTGCGAAAAAATTGAGCATTCGGATAGTATTAAGTATCTTGGTTTAACAGTGGATTGCAAACTAAAATGGGAACTTCACATAAATTCACTTGTAATGAGAATCCGGAAACAAATATATATTTTTAAAACGATTAGAAACATTATGTCACCTAAACTATTAAAAGATGTATACTTTTCCCTTTGCCAAAGCATTTTAATTTATGGTATATCGGCATGGGGTGGAGCTGCAGACACATACATTAAGCTGCTTAACACAGCTCATAAATCACTTATTAGAACTATATACAAAAAACCATATCTTCATCCCACTGAAAACCTTTTAATTCAAAACAAAATACTTAATATCAGGAAGCTATTCATAAAAAAAATTATCCATATAAATTGCATAAAATCATCACCTTCCCACATATCTCACTCCCAGAACACTAGAGCTAAATCTAACAAACATTTACAAGTGCCAAAAATAAAATCCACTCTTGCTAAAAAAACATGAATCTTACCTCGCACCTTCCATATTCAACATTTTCTTAAAAGAAACACAACACATAACTCAAACCAATAGAAATCGTACATATAAAAACTTTAATACGTGGTTATTAAACAAAAAAGGGGATTGCATTAACAAGCTACTTGCAAACTGAACGTGTTAATTTTTTATACGTTGTATATTATTATTTAATCATATATTAAAATTTAAAAAAAAGAACTTTCATACTGAAAATGTTCAATAACACTATATATGTTTGTTAATTTTTTTATATTTAGATTATTATATGTAGGTTATCTTTTGTATTTTTATTTATGTTTTTCTTTTGTACTTTGTATTATTTTTATTTAAGTTTTTCTTTTGTACTTTGTATTTTTATTTATCATCTTATGTATTTTATTGCTTTAATCTTCATTCACTGATATATGTAATTATAGATACTGCTACCCGGCTCAGAACAGATATTGTCTAGTGAGTCGGGTAGCGCACATATATGTAAATGTAAATAACTCTTTATATTAATAAACGCCCGGGTTACCGGCACCTTTAAATTAAAAAAATAAAAAATATAATCCAATAAAAATGATAAAATAACAACACATTTGCAGACAGATTACTCTTCGTAAATCGCTAATATTTGATTTTATTCGTGCAATGACGAAAATGAATTGACCAATAATTATCGAACAGTCCGCATTAGGAAAATAATCTTTTTATAAGATACCGAATGACCAATGACAATACCATTCACATATTACTTTATATGTAATTTTTTTTCAACATTTGAAGTTATTCACAGTTAGACAAAATATATGGAACCTATGAAATGTGGAAATAATGAAATTATTGTCCGACGAATACAAAAAATTTATGATTTTAATTTGTGACTGTTTCAAAACCCACACCCAAAAAAAGAGTTTCCCCTAGTACTTCATTATTACTGAAATTATTGACAGTGTTGACTACTAAATTAATTAACGTGATCATTCAATCTACCAACAAATATAGGGATGCAAAGATCTACATTTAAAAAAAAAATTGGAATTAAAATATTCCTGAATCCTGTTCTTCGATCCGATGTTCAAAGTCCATTTAAAGTATTTCTCCACAGTCTTGGGAAAAAACCTGCAAAAAACGAGACTGTAACATTAAAAAAATTCTCCTTGTTGAATAAGATGCATCATTACTCATAACTACGACCGTACTCAATTTTTAATTTTAATTCAAGGCACTATATCGTATAGTTTTTTCTAAAATCTTTGTATGAATCTGAATGGCAATATACTTCCCAGCCTTATTTCTCTTCTCCTACATATAAAAAACAAAATAATTTGGTAGAACATAGTAAATAATGCTAGTGACACGTCTAGCAGCGTTATTTGGCTTATACTATTTCAGCATATCGCTCGCCATACATTCCCATTGATACAAAACATGCATACACACAAAACAAAATAATTTGGGAGTGACACACCTAGCATTAAGGCGGCACTCTTGAAACGCACGGCGCTGAAAAAGAAGAAGATGGAGAGATATGTAATTACGAGTGTTGGACAGAGCGCGCTAATATGTTAAGTCGTAAAATAGCAGCGAAAATTGCGAAAAAGCTTAATAAAACATGACCCGTTTAAAATAGAGCAAAAATCTCATGGAACGTATCTTAAGTATCATTTAAAGAAACATTGTGAATTTTTTCACAAATATAACTTGTAAAATAATAGAAATAGACTTGTTTTTAATAATTTTCGGAGCATACTTTGCGTTTTTTTTCTATCGAGGGAATTTCATAAAATTTGCGTTTCGGCATGGAACGTATCTAGATATTATCTTCAAAAATAACATATATTTTTTTAAGAGCTTAAAAACTTCAAATGTTTAATGGAAATATGTAAGAAATCGGTCGAAATTCGGATAGCGGCGGCTTAAATCCATCGTCCGGCTTACATTGTCCTGTAATGACTAATACTAACTACCCTTCGCTAATTAGGCGTGATTCGTATAAATTGGCTGAAATTGCAGAACAGCCCAACAGTGTTGATTGTCAATTTGTGGAGTTAACACTTACGTAGATAACCGCTTTAAAAGTATTCAGTTCAACATTATTCAAAAATGGCTCTACCGATTTCACCCTGTCCGATTCAAACTCTTCAAGAGGAAAAGTGGAATTTTCTTCTTCGAAACAACATCGCAGCCCCCAAAAAGGTAACCGAATCAAAAATATTTAATATAAATTTAATCTTTTTTTTAATAACTTAGTCAATACCACTTTATGTTCTGTACCTTACAGGATTCCACCCAAGTCCATAGCAATAGCTTTAAGATAAACCACTTAAGTTCATAGCGCAAAAATCTCGTGGAAATTATCTTAAGTATCATTTAAAAAAACATTGTGATTTTTTTCACAAATATAACTTGTAAAATAATAGAAATAGACTCGGTTTAAATAATTTTCGAAGCATACTTTGCGATTTTTTTCTATCGAGGGAATTTCATATAATTTGCGTTTCGGCATGGAATGTATCTAGATATTATCTTAAAAAATTACATATATTTTTTTAAGAGCTTAAAAACTTCAAATGTTTAAGAGAGATATGTAAGAAATCGGTCGAAATTCGGATAGCGGCGGCTTAAATCCATCGTCCGGCTTACATTGTCCTGTAATGACTAATACTATCTACCCTTTGCTAATTAGGCGTGATTCGTATAAATTGGCTGAAATTGCAGAACAGCCCAACAGTGTTGATTGTCAGTTTGTGGAGTTAAAACTTACGTAGATAACCGCTTTAAAAGTATTCAGTTCAACATTATTCAAAAATGGCTCTACCGATTTCACCCTGTCCGATTCAAACTCTTCAAGAGGAAAAGTGGAATTTTCTTCTTCGAAACAACATCGCAGCCCCCAAAAAGTAACTGAATCAAAAATATTTAATATAAATTTAATCTTTTTTTTAATAACTTAGTCAATACCACTTTATGTTCTGTACCTTAAAGGATTCCACTCAAGTCCATAGCAATTGCTTTAAGATAAACCACTTAAGTTCATAGCGCAAAAATCTCGTGGAACGTATCTTAAGTATCATTTAAAGAAACATTGTGAATTTTTTCACAAATATAACTTGTAAAATAATAGAAAAGACTCGTTTTAAATAATTTTCGTAGCATACTTTGCAATTTTTTTCTATCGAGAGAATTTCATATAATTTGCGTTTCGGCGTGGAACGTATCTAGATATTATCTTCAAAAATAACAAATATTTTTTTAAGAGCTTAAAAACTTCAAATGTTTAAGTGAGATATGTAAGAAATCGGTCAAAATTCGAATAGTGGACCCTTAAGTTTTTTCTACATATGCCACTGTCCCATTGGCCCGGAGAGAAACTACTTACATTTAAAATGTTTTATTTATATGTATATATATTTAAGTGAAAACTCACCAAAATAAATCTTTAATCTTCTCAGAAGTCATTCTAGAGAAATCCTCGAAAAGATCATCTGCTGAAGAGGAAAGGCAGCCAGCTGTAAGAAGTATCCACCGCATCAATTCTTCGGGAAGATAATCTGTAAATTAGGTCAACAAGAGGTAAGTCATAAGAAATAAAACATTCTTAGAAGGGCTATTAAATTTGTAATAAATTATTTTTAATTTGAAAAATGGTTTGTCTGTAAAATTTTTTGTGATTTTCTTATCAATATCCTTAGTTGTGTATCATCTTAAATTGGTACAGGTAAAGATAGATTTTTTGCTGCTGTTGTTACAATATTAAGATATTTTCACTTTTTCAATAATTTGAATGCTGAATCATGAATAAGCAGTGACGTACAATTAGTCCACGTTGAAAAGCCGTGCCTACTTTGATAAAATATTGTGTTAAATTTTTCTACTCAAATTTTATTTGTGGGAGGTAAAGGAGATAGGGAAGAGGAAGGTGGAGGGGGGAGTATCTGACTATCTAGATCAGATCTGGTCACCAAACACGGCCATTTTAAGCAACATTTAAAATTTGAATGGTGATTTTACACAAGGGCGATATTGAAAGCATCTTTCTGTATGGAACGCGCCACAAGCATACTAGTTATTATGTTAAATTAATTACTCGTGAAATTAACAAATCACTCAAGTAAAATTTATTTGTCCACAGCGGGATTTGAACCCGTGACCTTCGGATTGCTAGCCGAGAGCCTTGCCCCTCGACCAGGA
This sequence comes from Glyphotaelius pellucidus, assembly GCA_936435175.1. Classification (NCBI taxonomy): domain Eukaryota; kingdom Metazoa; phylum Arthropoda; class Insecta; order Trichoptera; family Limnephilidae; genus Glyphotaelius; species Glyphotaelius pellucidus. The sequence continues at coordinate 5,502,922 of OW386548.1, read as the reverse complement.
AGGCAGACTGAAGTATAATTATTAGTATTTTATTTCGATACAAAATTTTTCATTTCATAGTACAATTTAGTAAAGTTAGCCTCACTGGGTGGCATATCCGTGTTGACGTACGCCGTAGTGAGTATGTACACCCAATAAATTGGGATTTAATGTGTTTGTTTAAAATTATTAATACGATGTTGAATACCCCTGAGAATTCCACCATCAGCAGTCGCCGACACCTGGTGCCCCTGCACCTTCTGAAGACCTTCCACCAGGAGTTGAGAAGCTTGCAGAAGCAGATCGGATGGCCTTGACCGCAGTCAGTGTAGTCAGCTGGCCGACACCACACTGGAACTCGATTTAGACGTCACCTGGAACCACGGGACTGGAGCCTTGGCAGCACTCCGGTCCACCGTTTCACTATCCGTCAGCAGAGGAGGGAACTGTATGCGGTTGCAGCACCTTCAAAGGTACCTGGATCGTTCTTCTACGTGATCGATCAACTCAACAGTTCCACCGTTGAGGGATGAAGCGGTACGAACCAGTGAAAGACGGCAGTTGATTGAGTCAGAGTCGTCACCGTCTCGTGTGATCCGTGATTTTAAATTTCGCCGACGGATTTTGAATTAAAAATAATAACAATGGTTGACTATATTGGATACGCGTACGCAGCCCGCCGTCGACTTTTATAGCGTTGCAATTAAAGATGAGTGACGGGGGATAATATTTAGTGACAAACTTTACGACATCAATGAAAATTTCCGGTAATTGTCTAGTGGATATTGACATTAATACATTAATTTTTTTGAGGTGTTACTTTGAGGAAACTCTATGATTTATAACGAATAAATTCGACCACTCATACGACAGGCACAAAAGTGAGAGGGAATCTTCTGGCTGTTTATCGATAAATATTAACATTAAGAATCGACAAGTAGTAAGAAAAACCGAGCTGTTTCTCGACAAATATTGAGAATAGGGCAAGTAATAAGAAAAACCGAGAAAGAATTGGTATCGTGGAAGAGAGGATGTGTTTTTTATCGACTGCATAATATCGTGTATTCGATCATGAAGAATTCAGTAAGTCGTAACATGATCCAAGCAAAAATACCAGAAAATGTAGAAAGCATTGGTTATTTTATTTGACCATGATCAAATCTATCTTCGATTCACTTTTATCCCCAAGATCCACAAAATATTAGGGAATCGGAGAGAGCTACAACACAATACAAAAGGAAGAAAATTTTTAATCAGATACTTTTAGAATATTGAACTGCTCGCCCTGGCAAACAACATAAACACTGATATAATTCTTACATCAGAAACCCATCTAAAACACACTGCTGAGAATGCCCGGTTTCGAAATTCACCGAGACGATCGACCGGAAGGAGGAGGCGGAGGTACCGCCATATTCGTTCGTCAATCCATTATATCTGCAAGAATCCCTATTAAGGAGCTGAAGCATACTGAAGCTACAATTATTGAAGTCATAGAGGATAAAGCGCATACATTCATCGCCGCTTCCTGCAAAAATATCTCCACATGATTGATAAACTCAGCAGTTCCACCGTTGAGGGATGAAGCGATAGTGTATGAACGGATCAGTGAAAGATGACAGTTGGTTGAGTCAGAATCTTCACCAAAGATAGCTTCATTCTTCACCGTCTCGTGTGATCCGTGTTTTTACATTTCGCAGACGAATTTTGAATTGAAAATAATTAAAATGGTTGACTACATCGGTTATGCGTACGCAGCCCGCCGTCGACTTTAATAGAACAGATGGACGCACCTGGGCCAACGTAGCCAGCGGGGCCGCACCCCCGCTCGCAACCCCGCACGCAGCAGCCCGCAAGAGAAGTAACCGCCGAAGACGACGACATGATCACCATGGCCCTGCTACAGGACTACTTCGCGTGCTTTCGAAGCTGGCCAGCTGCACTACCACACTTGAAACTCGATGATTCTGATGAGTCTCATCACCTCTACCTTCAATGTCTAATCCTGAGGTGGTAATTGTTCTCCTGTGGAATGTCCACAGCATCCGCTTCAAGACTGATGAACGTGATTTTACATTTCACCAACGAATTTTGAATTAAACATAATTACAATGTTTAAATTCATCGTACGAGATTCGCCGTCGACTTTTATAGTGTTGCCATCTGCAAAAGAAGATTTTTCACATTTATACCTTCGAAGGTACCTGGATCTTTCATTTCCACATAATAAATTCAACAGTTCCACCGTTAAGGGATGAAGCGCTACGGATCAGTGAAAGACGGCAGTTGGTTGAGTCAGGGTCGTCATTCTTCACCGTCTTGTGTGATCCGTGATTTTACATTTCGCCGACGAATTTTGAATTAAAAATAATAAAAATGGTTGACTACATTGGATACGCGTACGCAGCCCGCCGTCGACTTTTGTAGCGTTGCAATTAAAGATGATTGATGGGGGATAATATTTAGTGACAAACTTTACGACATCAATGAAAAGTTCCGGTAATTGTCTAGTGGATAATGGCAGTAATACATTACTTTTTTGAGGTGTTACTTGGAGGCGGAAACTCTAATATACATAACGAATAAATTTGACCACTCGTACGACCGACACAAATGTGAGGGAATCTTCCAAGCTGTTTCTCAACAAATATTAATTAAAATTGAGATTAGACAAGAAAGAAAAACGGAGAAGAAATTCATAGCGTGAAGATAGGATCTGATATTTTACCGGTTGCGTAATTCTGTGTATTCTATCATGAAGAATTCAGCACGTCATCAAAAAAAACCCAGCAAAAATTTCAGAAAATGTAGAAAAATAACCTATTATATAATTTTAGTTTCTCGACAATTATTATTGACGGTAAGATTAGATAAGTCGTGAAGAAATCTAATAGTCAGGAATAATTTGAATGAATTCACATTCATTACCAGGAATCGAATCAATGTTGAACGTGGAGGAAAATATCTGTTTCAGAATTCATGTACACATATAATATTGCTTACGGTACGGCTTCAGAGACGTGTATAAAAGAAGAAAAAATTTAACCGATGCTTTGATAATATTAATGTATTGTTGCTGAAATCAACTAAGTCGAATCTGACCCATAACAATTGACCTGATCTTATCTGTTTTGCATAGCTGTCATGCAAAAAATAACTATACAGCGAAACTTTTATATAAGAAAACAAAAGTAAAATTATTGACTTTGTGGTTTTTTGACAGTTACCGATTTGAATTGAAGATCGAAGAACACAGAACAAAGTGAAGCTACAAACCAATTTACGTAGTTCGAGACGAAGGGCATTTAATGATAAATTATGTCTTTGTTAATAACAAAAACAAGCAACGAATGATATATAATTTATGCAAATCATTTAAATCTTGTAAATGTATTGTTCTAATGGAAATAACCACATTCTTCAATTATTGGTTTAAGCGGCGGGAAGATAGTCATAAACATGGTTGAAATACATGCTTTACAAATACTATGTAGGAAAAACGGTAGAAAATCAATTTTTCATGTCTTTTTCCTATAGAAAAAAAATATATATATAAGATAAAATTCTGTAACTTACTGCGTACAAAATCTTTGCAAATATAAGAGGAAGAGGAAATAATGTTGAAAAAAAGGATGCGGAATTCTAACTCGTGAGTTGCCAATAGAATTTATGAACAAAGAAGAAGGGAGGCATTGCTAATTAATCATTACCCTTATGGATTACGTGCACCACCTCGATAAGAAACAGCAAAAGAAGAAACATGAAAAAAAGCGGTATTAAAAGCATTTAAGCAACCAATACAATTTATGACAAAATATGTTAATTTTAGTCTTTCAAATTAATAGCGAGCCATAAATAATTTATGTGAACCAATTCTTCGATAGGTTAAGATGATTAAAGAGATAAAGAAGATAAATAAACTTGGGGAACTAATATTTTGAAGCAGCCAACACAAAATATTATGACATAAGATGATAATTGTAGTTTTACAAATCAATAACGAGCCATTAATGGATTCAATACACCAATTTCTTCAAAGAGTAAAAAGAAGAGAGAATCTTGGAATGTTGAATGCGAAACTCTCTAATCTTTTATAATATCCAATACATCTGTAATGCTCTACGAGGCCAGAAGATTCACAAATGTGAAGTCTGCTTTGGACATAGCGTTATTTAATTACAGTCGATGCGGTTAATGCTTCGATGGATTGAAATAAGCGAAAGCGTTTTTCTATGTTTAAAAAAACATGATTTCCAAGAAATTTAATTTCGCGGCCTTGAGCTGTGGATAATGATTTATAATCATCCAGGGGAAGGCAGCCAGTACATCAGCAAACCCCAAGGAATGCGGTACATCAGAAAATACCAATGAAAAAACTGACCTTTTACCGGTTGCATAACGAAGATGTTAACTTTAATTTTACAAATTAATAACGAGCCTTCAATGGTTTACGTGCACCAATATTGCGATAATAAAAAAGAAGAGAATATCTTAAAATGTTAAATGTGAAACTGTGAGCTTCCGTCCAATGCACCAGTAATTCTCCAAGGCGAAAGGATTCATAAGGGTGAAAAGTGCGTAACTATTGACGTAGAGAGTTACGTAATTTCCGTTGATGCCATTAATGCTTTGTTGGATTAAAATAAATGAGAGTGTTTTATCAACTTTAATAAATATCTTAATAAATACGCAGTTAAAAAATACGGTTTCCAAAAATCTAATTGGCCTCGAGCGGTGGATAAAGATTTATAATCACCCAGGGGAAGGCAGCCAGTACATCAGAAAACCCCGAATAATCAGGTAATAAAGGAGATTTATTCTTCCGCAGATACAGCTGTCAAGTAAAAAATAATTAGATAGCAGAACTTTTTGCAAACATAAATGTTGTTTGCACCACCGCATGCAGATCTTCAACCGAATATTTCTGGACATCTGTGCAGAATTCAACTAACACAACAAATTCTTCAACACTTCAGAATAAATAACTTATATATTATATGAACATACATAATAGTTACTTTAACTTTGTAATACTTGTAATATACTTTGTAATACCCATTTTAAAATACATTCAGATTCATTCGAAAAAATTCAACACAAATTCATAAGATACATTAATTTTAAACTGGGCATTCCCATTGAAAATATAAACTATAATTACTTGATGAAAGAATTAAATTTATTGAGAATTATATCCGACTTAATATTTATGTTCAAAATTGCAAATGGTAGAATATACAGCCCTGATTTAACTAAGCTCCTTGAATTTTATGTACGCGCAAGAGTACCTCGTTCCAAAATCAAGTTTAAATGCAATAATACCAGGACTGAGTATACGAAACACTCGTTTGTACCTAAGCTGCATGAAGTTAGTAATAGACACGCAGATGTGGCAGATCTATTTAACTGCACGGAAGGTAGGTACAAGAAGGCTAAACTAAATATTTTCAATCAGTATTAATTTTATTTGTACTATAGAATTTTGTGTGTAATTGTATATCTGGTGTCATTTCTCAATCAAATGCCACAATTAACTGTTGTACTCTTTTTTATTATATCTTATTTAACTATGATTTCGTGATAAGTAGTTCGTGTTTGCGGTATATCTATACCGTTGATATTAATATACCCATCTCATCACCTATAAACGTAACATTTAAATAAATACTGCTGGATACGCTGGGCATGGTCTCACTTACAGGAACGAGTAATATGTTAAACTGCCACCGGTGGATTACTAAATAAAATAAAATAAAGGTAGGTAGTTATGTGAGGCCAACTAAAATAAAGGTAGGCAAAGTAGTAAAATAAAATATAGGTAGGTAGTTATGTGAGGCCAACTAAAATAAAGGTAGGCAAAGTAGTAAAATAAAATATAGGTAGGTAGTTATGTGAGGCCAACTAAAATAAAGGTAGGCAAAGTAGTAAAACAAAATATAGGTAGGTAGTTATGTGAGGCCAACTTGCCACCAACTAGGTAAGTAGGTGCTGGGTCACCACACTTCATCCAGCTGATGTTCTGAGTCTGAGTCGTGTGGCAACATCAAAGACAGAAAAATCATTTGTCCAATGTTTCAATGTGTAGGAAACTTCAACAACTAGTGCAAAATGTCGAACTGTAAGCCAAATAGTGAATCTAAAAACGTAGTGCTTTTATTGATAAATTAGTTCGACACTGACTGTACAAAACACACACTCCCACCAACGCCACTTTAAAGTGTTCAACACAATTTTAAAAGCACCTCATATATATGCATATGATATGTACTCGTGTCATGATTCCGCCTCAACCTTCTACAAGAAAACTCATGGCGATGCTTGCGAAGTGATGGGGGATAGCGACAAACTTTACGATATCAATGAAAAGTTCCGGTTGTTGTCTGGTGGATTACGGCGTTAATACATTAATTTAATTGCTGTGTTACTTCGAAACAGAAACTCTATGAAATATAATGAAGAGATTTGATCACTCGGCCACTATCCATGGCTCTACCCGACTTTGGGCATGCCGGGACTTCACTTCTTACAGTTCAGAAGGGAGGGGTATGCCGCCACCCAATTATTCAGACTGCTGCGAGGCTATATTGAGCAATCAGCCATTTTGGAGCGCGTGAGTCTCTATGATCCAGATGATTATCTTAAACAGCGTCAACATAGATTATTCTATCTTCCTGCCTATAGGACTAACCTGCCAATGGTTTTCCCGGTAGGGAGGAGTATATTGCTCCTGAACCAAATCTCCTCCGAGATTGATGAATTTGGCGTCAGTGAGGAGAGATTCAAAAGGGATATTATTTTGATTCTTTAAAGAATCTCTCCACATTGACGAAATCTTCACCACTGCCTGAAATTTTTTTAAAATTGCCATATTTCTTGAAATTTCTTTCATGTAAAAATATTTGTAAACATTTATTTGTTATATATTTATAAGGCATTATTTCTTATATGTAATAAACTCTAATTTGCAATGGTATAAGAAATCAAAAATTATTATTATTTTTATTATTAATAAATAAGAAGTAAGAAAAATCGATAAAAATTTGTAGGGTGGAAGAAAAGATTTGAATTTTTACTGGCTACATAACTTTGTAACTGCATAACTTTGTACCTGTATAACTTTGATCGTGATGAGTTCAGCATGTCATAACATAAAATAAGCAAAAACACCAGAAAATGTAGAGCCATTAAAGATTAAAGGCTTACGTGCACCAATTCTTCGATAAGAAAAAAGAAAAGAGAATCTTGAAATGTTGAGTATGATAGTCATAAGTTTTTATAACATCCAATACACCAGCAATCCTCCAGAAGGTCAAAAGATTCACAAGGCTGAAAAGTCGGCAACTACTGACTTGAGTTATTTATTTGCTGTTGATGCCGTTAGTAAACTAAAAAAATAATAATGAAAAATATTTGTAATAAACAATCATCCAGGGGAAGGCAACCAGTACATCAAAAAACCCCTAATAATCAGATAATAAAGATTGTCTGAGATTTTTCCTTCCGCAGATACAATTGTCAAGTGAAAAACGACTATTTTGCAGAACTTTTCAATCAAATACTATTTGCATCACCTCAAGCAGTTCTTCAACCGAATATTTCTAGACGTCTAGCCAGAATTCAATTCCTACAACAAGTCCTTTAACACCTCATAATAAATTACTAACATATTACATGAACATAAGTAAAAGGTTATTTAACTTTGTAAAATTTAATGTACCTACCTTATCACCTTTAATAAATCTACTATGTTTGTCTAAATAAATAAATACCTCTTGATATACCGGTTTAATGAGCACTGGTCTCACTTACACGAACGAGTAAGATGGAAATCCGCCACTGTTAAAAGAGGGCACTCTCGTGCTATTATGTAAGGCCAACCTGCCACCAACTCATTGGTGGTCGAGTCACCACATTCATCGTGGAGCTGTATATCGATATTATGAGTCGCGTGGCAACATCGAAGACAAAAAAATCATTTGTCGAAACGTATTACACCAGGAAACAAATTAAAACGGTTGCAGAAAATTATGTGGTTGAAGCAAAGCATGCATTTAAAGCAAACAATGCAGTTAAAGCAATCGATGCAGTTGAAGCAATCGATGCAATTGAAGCAGTGTGATAAAAATAATGGATAAACGGTAATAAGCACAATAACGGCAGAAACATTATATATGTCAACATTATGTATTTAAGCACAGAATTTACTATTTATTTTCGGTTATTATATATAGAGTTAGATTGAAGTATTACAAATACAAAAGAAGAAGTTTAAACATATGTAAAAATTAAAATCACAGAACTGCCTAATGTATAGAGGACTAATGATGTATGATGGAATGCCTGAAAATATGAAGAATGAAGAAAGAATGAATGTATTTAAAAATAAATACTGTAAAAATATTTAAATTTATCGAATGAAATGTTACACTGCGCTTATTATTTATATTCTTTTAGTATAAACTAACTCAATAGATAATAAAAATAAAAAAATTTCAACCGTTTTCAGAAAAAAATAATAACCTCTTTTTTGACATTATCAACTCAACAAGTCTTTGATGGTCACGCTAATTGCAAAACCCTTGAAATTTTGAATGCGAAACTCTAACCTTTATAACTTCCAATACACCAATAATCCTGTAGGAGGCGAAATGATTCACATGGGTGAAAAATCTGCAACTATTGATATGAAAAGTTATTTAATTGCAGTTGATCCGCTTAATGCTTTGATAGATTGAAATAAACGAAAGTATTTTACTAATTTTAACAAATAACTTAATAAATACTTTCGTGAAAATATGGTTTTCAAAAGATATAATTTCATAGCCTCGAGCTGTGGATAATGATTTATAGTAGTTATCTATGGGGGATACAAGAAGTACATCAGAATACCTCTAACAATCAGGTGATAAAGGTGGTGGGAGATTTTTTGATTGCGCAGATACAGCTGTCAAGTGAAAAATATCTGTTTGGCAGAACTGTTGCAAACATAAATACTGTTTGCACTGGTACTTTAACAATGCAAAATTGAATATTGTGCCTACCTTATCATCTTTAATAAATGTATTCTGTAGTTGGTGTTCAAAGTCGTGTGGCGACATTAAAAACAGAAAAAATCATTTGTCCGAAGTTTCAACTTGGGGGAAACTTTCTGAGGAAGAGAAGAAGCAGCTAGTACAAAATGGAGCTTTAAACCAAATAACAAATCTCAAAACGTAGAGCTTTTATTGATAAATTAGTTCGACACTGACACACTCCCACCAAAGCCACTTTAAAAGTGGTCAACAGAATTTTAGAAGCACCTCATATGTATGTATCCGATTCAATCTCCAATAATGATTCCGCCTCAACCTTCTACAAGAAAACTGATGGCGATGCTTGCTGAGATTAGTGGATAGGGGATAATATTTAGCGACAAACTTTACAATATCAATGAAAAGTTCCGGTGATTGTCTAGTGGATTGCGGCATTAATATAGTAATTTTGTTGATGTTTTAATTTGAAGCAGAAACTCTCAATCGACTATCATAAAAGTGAGAGAGCTCAAAAAGTATTAACAGTGAGAATAAACAACTAATAAGGTTAAAAAATTGTAGGGTGGAAGAAAAGATCTGATGTTTTACCGGTTGCATAACTTTATGTATTCGATCGTGATGAGTTCAGTGTGTCATAACATTCATAAACTAAGCAAAAATACCAAAAAATGTAGAGCCATTAATGGATTACATGCACCAATTCTTCAAATAAAAAATAATGTAGAATTTTGAAATGTTGAATGTGAAACCCTTTAACTTTTTATAACATCCAATGTACCAGTAATCCTGCAGGAGGCGAACAGATCACAAGGGTGAAAAGTCGACAACTACTGACTTGAAGAGTTATTTAATTGCAGTTGATGCCATTAATAAAAAAATATTAATAATGATGAAAATTAATAACAATTAAAAAAAGAAGACTTTTTATCAATAAATAGGCAGTTAAAAAATACGATTTTCAAAAATCTATTTGGCCTCGAGCGGTGGATAAAGATAAAAAAATCATCCAAAAAAGGCAGCAAAATCAAAAAAAACATAAAAAAACCCCGTATAATCAAGTAAAAAAGGCGGTGGGGGATTTTACATGGCAGATACAACTGTTAAGGGGATCCAATAGTCCAGGGAAAAATCGAAGTCGGAATTCACGCCCATTGTGGGAGGAGTTTAAAAATATTTGAGAAAAAGCTTTTGGAACGGTTGAAAAAGGTATTTGAGAATTTTTTTTTACAGGTTGATTTCGTAAAGACCTAAAAAAAACATTAACTCCTTTTTTACACATTGTTTATTGTAATAACAAGGAAATTTAAAATTGATTTCACGGAACCGAGCGACGTGGAGTCACACGTCCGCTCCCTGCTCCGGCCAGGGGAGTTTTGAAAGAAAGTAGGGTGTGGCAATCCAGTAGTCCTTCGGTGAACGACATAAGGGTCAATTTGAAAACCCGCATTCGTCGGCTGCCAGCCGTATTGTGAAATAACAACGCAAATATGCATATTTTATTTTATTTTGTGAATATCGGGCGTAAATATCATATTTTTTTTGCGATTATCATAAAATAAACTAAATTTGCTACAATAAGCAATAAAACCATATCCGAAAAGATGTTCGTAAGTAGGAGAGTTTGCACTTGAAAGTGTTTTTTTAAAGACCTGTTACTTTATTTTTTTCTAGGCTTATTAAAAGACTTATAAAAAAAATGACCGATATTTTTAAGGGCCAAGATATGTTCTACACGCATTATTTAATTGAAGCATTTATAATATTTCTAAGCGATCAAATTTTCAAAACAAAAACACATGATTTTGTGTGATTTTGCATTATTTACTATGGCTTCATCTTAAGTGAAAACTATCGATGTAGCTGAACTTTTGCAAACATAAATACTGTTTGCACCACCGCAAGCAGATCTGTAGCTGAACTTTTGCAAACATAAATACTGTTTGCACCACCGCAAGCAGATCTGTAACCGAATATTTTTGGACGTCTGTTATGAATTTAACTCACAATCTAATTAACGAATCATTCAATGCCTCGAAATAAATTACTGTCGTATTGTATGAACATAGACAAAAAGTCATTTAACTTTGTAAAATTTAATATACCTACCATATCACTTAAATAAATGTACTGCGTATGTCTAAATAAAAACGCTAGGTTTCTTACGCTAGGCTAATGAGTATTAGTCTCACTTACAGGAACGAGTACCTAATATGGAATCTGCCGCCGCGCCGTTGACTTACTGTGTGGTGTACTCACTTCGTGAGGCCAATTTGGTACCAACTCAGTGGGTCGGTTTTCACACTTCATCCTGGAGCTGATGTTCTGTGTTGTGTGGCAACATTGAAGACAGAAAAATCATTTGTCGAAAGTATTACACTAAGAAAAAAATTGAAATTGAAATAGTTGAAACAATCTATGCAGTTGAAGCAATCGATGCAGTTGAAGCAATCGATGCAGTTGAAGCAATTAGAACAGTGGAAGGAATTAGAGAAGTTAAAGCAATCGATGCAGTTGAAGCAATCGATGCAGTTGAAGCATTCGATGCAATTGAAGCAATTAAAGCAGTGGAAGTAATTAGAGAAGTTGAAGCAATCGATGCAGTTGAAGCAATTAGAGCAGTAGAAGCAGCGATTAGTCCGAATTGGGGTATGTACCTCCTGATAAATAGCATTTTATCAAGAGAAATGTTTTATAATCTCAAAGTTTAATAACACATTGTTTGCTGGTGGTTTTTTTAATCAAACCTCTTCATAAAACCGGCAATTTATTCAGATTCGCGTGCGAAGTTACCTTTCATGTAAAATAACTATAGCTTCTGAACTTTTGACGATATTTAAATTAAAAAAATTATAGTATCGTACATCAAATGAAATTCTTTATTATGTCACATTTTTATATCCCTTTTTTATGAATACCATATTCAATAAATAACTATTCAAACATAACACAAACTTTCAAAAAACTGGAGCTTTAAAACGAATAACATATCTCAAAACGATAAATTAGTTCGACACTGACTGTGCAAAACACACTCCCACTAACCCCACTTTAAAAGTTTTCAAAGCAATTTTAGAATCTCTCACATGTATGTATCCGTACTCGTGTCAAACTGATTCCGCCTCAATCTTCTACAAGAAAACTCATGGCGATGCTTGCTGAGATGAGTGATGGGGGATAATATTTAGTGACAAACTTTACGATATCAATAAAAAGTTCCAGTAATTGTCTAGTGGATTATGATACATTAATTTTATTAAGGTATTACTGCAAAGCAAAAACCCTATAAAATATAATGAAGAACTTTGATCGTTACTAAGACAGGCAATGAAGGTGAGAGAGAATCTTCTGAGCTGTTTCTCAACAAGTATTAACAGTGAGAACAGTCAAGTAGTAAGAAAAATAGATAAAAATATTGTTAAGTATAATATAAAAAATTGTTTTAATATATTTTACCGATTCGTACATCGACTCCGCGCCAATTAGGCACTTCGTGAGAAAAGAGATATCGATAAAAAAACAATAATTGGTAACACGATAACCGGCAATTTTGAAGAGCAAAATACAGACAACGAAAACTAAGAAATGATGTACAAGCACCAAAGAGGCAAGAAAAACCCTGTGCAAGATGGTGAAATATTTTTAAGGCCACATTAATAACACGACAACTTAGAGATAATCCACATTATACCAATGGGAGTTATAATTGCACGACGAACGGACGTTGATTTAAATAATTTGGAGGCAAACCATTAATGGCATAATACAAATAAGAAGATTTAGAATTTTAATATTAAAACAAATTTAAAGAGATTTAAGTTAATATTAATATAGCCCTGATGAAGGAGGAGTCAAAGAGACAGCTGTCATGTTGTTAAAATATTAATGGGTTTTGGTTTTATTTAATAAATAGTGCACTCCACAGAATGATCCTTCAATTACAAATTTCATTCCAAGTCCATTCAAATCAAAGTTATAAGAGCAAATTAATGTACAAAAAAATTGTCCAAACAGAATGTTGTTCTTTCTCCTTTTCCGGTAATATGTATATTATATATTTGTAAGGACAGAGAGAGCATCTTAGAGAAAACATCGATGCAAGTTTAGGGGCGGGCAGCAAGTACATTGGCAATCCTCCGGCAATAATATTCTGCTGATAACGCAGAATAATATATAACCAAGATAGATTAAAAAAGGGCACAATCTCACTATGAACTGAGGTGAGAATAGTGGTTTTATACTAATCATGGAGAAAGCATTGTTGCTAGTTTAGGGGCGGGCAACAAGTACATTAGCAATCCTCCGGCAATAAGATTGTGCAAATCATGCAGAATACAGTGTAACCAAAATATAAAAATAGAGAATCTCACTATGAACTGAGGTGCGAATAGTGGTTTTATAATAATCAAGAAAGAATTGTTGCAAGTTTAGGGGTGGGCAGCAAGTACATTAGCAATCCTCCGGCAATAATATTGTGCAAACCATGCAGAATAAAATGTAACCAAAATATAAAAGTAGAGAATCTCACTATGATCTGAGGTGAGAATAGTGGTTTTATAATAACCTTGGAGAAAGCATTGTTGCAAATTTAGGGGCGGGCAGCAAGTACATTAGCAAACCTCCAGCAATAATATTTTGCCAATCATTCAGAAAAAGATATTTCCAAGATATATTACTAATCATGCAGAATAAAATATAACCAAGATATATTAAAAATAGACAGAATCTCACTATGAACTGAGGTAAGAATAATGGTTTTATAATAATGTGGTTTTATAATAATAATGTCATTCTATTTCTGTCATAATTAGTGTAACTCGCTCATCAAGCACAAGAACTAGCTTCTTCTTTGGTGAGACTGCAATTTTAAAGAATTTCTGAACCAATATGTAATTTATATTAACCCACTGTAAACTTATATATCTATATTAAATAAAAAAAAATAAAAAAATAAAATAAATAAATAATCTTGCAGAAAGCATTGTTGCAAGTTTAGGGGCGGGCAGCAAGTACATTAGCAATACTCCGGCAATAATATTGTGCAAATCATGCAGAATAAAATGTAACCAAAATATAAAAGTAGACAATCTCACTATGAACTGAGGTGAGAATAGTGGTTTTATAATAATCTTGGAGAAAGCATTGTTGCAATTTTAGGGGCGGGCAGCAAGTACATTAGCAATCCTCCGGCAATAAGATTGTGCAAATCATGCAGAATACAATGTAACCAAAATATAAAAGTAGAGAATCTCACTATGAACTGAGGTGAGAATAGTGGTTTTATAATAATCTTGGAGAAAGCATTGTTGCAAGTTTAGGGGCGGGCAGCAAGTACATTAGCAATCCTCCGGCAATAAGATTGTGCAAATCATGCAGAATACAATGTAATCAAAATATAAAAGTAGAGAATCTCACTATGAACTGAGGTGAGAATAGTGGTTTTATAATAATCTTGGAGAAAGCATTGTTGCTAGTTTAGGGGCGGGCAGCAAGTACATTAGCAATCCTCCGGAAATAAGATTGTGCAAATCATGCAGAATACAATGTAACCAAAATATAAAAGTAGAGAATCTCATTATGAACTGAGGTGAGAATAGTGGTTTTATAATAATCTTGGAGAAAGCATTGTTGCAAGTTTAGGGGCGGGCAGCAAGTACATTAGCAATCCTCTGGCAATAAGATTGTGCAAATCATGCAGAATACAATGTAACCAAAATATAAAAGTAGAGAATCTCACTATGAACTGAGGTGAGAATAGTGGTTTTATAATAATCTTGGAGAAAGCATTGTTGCTAGTTTAGGGGCGGGCAGCAAGTACATTAGCAATCCTCCGGAAATAAGATTGTGCAAATCATGCAGAATACAATGTAACCAAAATATAAAAGTAGAGAATCTCATTATGAACTGAGGTGAGAATAGTGGTTTTATAATAATCTTGGAGAAAGCATTGTTGCAAGTTTAGGGGCGGGCAGCAAGTACATTAGCAATCCTCCGGCGATAAGATTGTGCAAATCATGCAGAATACAATGTAACCAAAATATAAAAGTAGAGAATCTCACTATGAACTGAGGTGAGATTAGTGGTTTTGTAATAATCTTGGAGAAAGCATTGTTGCTAGTTTAGGGGCGGGCAGCAAGTACATTAGCAATCCTCCGGAAATAAGATTGTGCAAATCATGCAGAATACAATGTAACCAAAATATAAAAGTAGAGAATCTCATTATGAACTGAGGTGAGAATAGTGGTTTTATAATAATCTTGGAGAAAGCATTGTTGCAAGTTTAGGGGCGGGCAGCAAGTACATTAGCAATCCTCTGGCAATAAGATTGTGCAAATCATGCAGAATACAATGTAACCAAAATATAAAAGTAGAGAATCTCACTATGAACTGAGGTGAGAATAGTGGTTTTATAATAATCTTGGAGAAAGCATTGTTGCTAGTTTAGGGGCGGGCAGCAAGTACATTAGCAATCCTCCGGAAATAAGATTGTGCAAATCATGCAGAATACAATGTAACCAAAATATAAAAGTAGAGAATCTCATTATGAACTGAGGTGAGAATAGTGGTTTTATAATAATCTTGGAGAAAGCATTGTTGCAAGTTTAGGGGCGGGCAGCAAGTACATTAGCAATCCTCCGGCGATAAGATTGTGCAAATCATGCAGAATACAATGTAACCAAAATATAAAAGTAGAGAATCTCACTATGAACTGAGGTGAGATTAGTGGTTTTGTAATAATCTTGGAGAAAGCATTGTTGCTAGTTTAGGGGCGGGCAGCAAGTACATTAGCAATCCTCCGGAAAGAAGATTGTGCAAATCATGCAGAATACAATGTAACCAAAATATAAAAGTAGAGAATCTCATTATGAACTGAGGTGAGAATAGTGGTTTTATAATAATCTTGGAGAAAGCATTGTTGCAAGTTTAGGGGCGGGCAGCAAGTACATTAGCAATCCTCTGGCAATAAGATTGTGCAAATCATGCAGAATACAATGTAACCAAAATATAAAAGTAGAGAATCTCACTATGAACTGAGGTGAGAATAGTGGTTTTATAATAATCTTGGAGAAAGCATTGTTGCTAGTTTAGGGGCGGGCAGCAAGTACATTAGCAATCCTCCGGAAATAAGATTGTGCAAATCATGCAGAATACAATGTAACCAAAATATAAAAGTAGAGAATCTCATTATGAACTGAGGTGAGAATAGTGGTTTTATAATAATCTTGGAGAAAGCATTGTTGCAAGTTTAGGGGCGGGCAGCAAGTACATTAGCAATCCTCCGGCGATAAGATTGTGCAAATCATGCAGAATACAATGTAACCAAAATATAAAAGTAGAGAATCTCACTATGAACTGAGGTGAGATTAGTGGTTTTATAATAATCTTGGAGAAAGCATTGTTGCTAGTTTAGGGGCGGGCAGCAAGTACATTAGCAATCCTCCGACAATAACATTGTGCTGATCATGCAGAATAAAATATAACCAAGATATATTAAAAATAGACAGAATCTCACTATGAACTGAGGTAAGAATAATGGTTTTATAATAAATAATCTTGCAGAAAGCATTGTTGCAAGTTTAGGGGCGGGCAGCAAGTACATTAGCAAACCTCCAGCAATAATATTCTGCCAATCATTCAGAAAAAGATATTACCAAGATATATTAAAAAAAATATCTACCTTAACTAACCTTACACTATACGAAAATTTTATCTCTAGTGCCCTTGCTGATGGAGAACAAGTTGACTCGATTTATACAGATTTTAGTAAATCCTTTGATAAGGTTTGGCATAAAATTCTTATAAATAAATTGTCTGAACTAAGAATAAGTGCCAAATTATTATGGTAGATTAAGAATTACTTATCAAAACGTGTACTTGTATTAAAGAAAACTTGTCTTACGAATTTAAAACCACCAGCGGCATCCTCAGGGTTTACACCTTGGTTCAATATTATTTATACTGTTTATAAATGATGTCACTTCCATATTCTCTAATGTTAACGTATTATTAATTGCTGATAACATGAAAATTTATAAAATCATTAAAAATACGTATGATTGTTGGCCCTGCAATCCAATTTTATTAAATTCGCAGAGTGGTTGGTGTACCATTAACAAACTTATACTTAATATTAAAAAATATCAAATCATGAGTTTTTTCAGAATAAAAAACTATATAAAATATAGTTTTTTACTTAACAACCATAGTTTATTGTCAATACCTGTAAAAAGGGACCTCGGAATAACCTTCGATACTAAACTACTGTTTACTAATCACATTGATATCATTACTAGTAGAGCAATGCAAACGTTGGGCTTTATTATAAGAATATCTAAAGATTTCAAAAATATCCATACATTTAAAATACTTTATACAACTCTAGTTAGAAGTCATTTGGAATACAATGCCCCCATATGGAACCCTTTCTACAAAAGTCATGTAATTTCGATTGAAGAGAATCCAAAAATTTCTCAGATTAATTAATTTCAAATTAAGAATTCCCGCGGATGACATAAACTATGATTCTCTAATACAAAAAATGCGACTTTTATCGTTAAAAGATAGAAGAACAATATTTATTCTTAATTAATCCCAATTCCCGTCCCATTATTTCCGTCCAGTTATCGTCCCAATTCAAACATCTCACATTATGTGAAGTACCCCTACTAATCTTCCGGAAAAACCTTGTATAAGCGATTAGTAAATCGCGCTTAAATAGAGTTTTCAGATCTTAACCACGCCAAAACCACTGCGTCAGGAGCCACACGGATACCGAGGCCACAAGTGAACAAACAGCGAGCGCATAATAAATATTTATCTCAAACTAACCTATCTTTTAAGTTAGACCGAATTACACAAATAAGCTAAATTTCATCAAAATTGGTTAAGTAGTTTCGGAGTTTATCTCGAACAAACATCGTGACGCGAGATTTTTATGTGTGTAAAGATTTAGTGATGACAATTTTACAAGTTTCAAAAGGCAAATAATTTTGATTCTATCTTCTGATAACTAACTTTTATTCTTTTTTTCTTTTCACAAAAATCTTCTCTTTTAATTTTCGATACCTCGCGAGTACATTATATATTTATTATATGTAACACACACAAATAAATGTCCTTATTCCTACATTTTAGCTCTTATACATTACGCTTTGTTTTATGTCAAGTCTTATTATTTACATTGTATTAGTTTTTTATTGGTACAACTATATTATTTATCATGTTATACTTAAATACTACAATTAATTGTAAATTTACTGTTAAGGCCAACAGGGCGTTAATAAATAATAAATAAATAAATACATATGCTAAAGCAGGATACTTCAAATTAAAGAGTTTAATCTTGAAGTGGCCCTAGTGAATTGTAACTAATTAGTAGATTCTGATAAAACTCCTACACTATAACTAAATCTTATTGGATTTTAATCACGTGTGACAATAAATCTCTTCTGATTTGATAAGTGCCTGTTCAGAAGGGGCGAATTCGCCGCGAATTGTTACGCGCGTATGCATACGCACGTAGGCGAGGTATTGTGTATTGTAAGTGTTTAAGTGGAACGTTTGCGCGGCTCTTTTCGGCCCGTTTCAAACAAATCTTAATTCTGGATTTGAGACCAAAATACCCAACCAAAATGAAAAATTATTTTAGTGACCCAAAGATGTATCAAATATCTAGTACGGATGTGAGCTATTTTTACTTATTTTTGTTTTAAATTATAAGATATGGGCTATTCAAGATTATGATTTTAGAGGCAAGGCAATTATTTGTGAGTAAATGAAAAACAAAAAATTTCTCTTTTGCTATATTTATTTTTAAAATACAATGAAAAATAAAATAAAAAATTAAACACCGTTAAAAATGCATTTTGTGGGTAGTAATTTAAATACATAAACGACAAATTTTTGTTCCACCTCAAATAGGTCATATTTATTTTAACTTTACATCCATCAAAATGAATTCTTTTATTAATTTTAATTTTTTTTATTTTACATTGCATCGTATGTTTATGATAAATAAAGTAATTTTTTTTTATTGTTTTTCATTTACTCACAAATAATTGCCCAAATTGCCTCTTAAATCATGAAACACTAAAATCTTTTGGCCTATATCTTATAATTGAAAGCTAAAAATAAATAAAGTAGCTCACATCCGTGATAGACATTTAATATACCTTTTGATTACAAAAATAATTTTTCAGTTTGGTTGGGTATTTTGATCTTAAATCCAATTTTAAGATTTTTATGAAACTGGTCGAAATGGACCTCGCATACGTTCCTCTCAAAATACGCGCGGTTAACGCCCCTTCTGAACAAGGTCTAAATCACACTTGAATAGCTTCACGCAATAATTAAAGTTTATAGTTGCCGTTAATCAATAAATGGAATATATCTATTCATGTATTAAAATGTACATCATCAAAAACCAATAAAGTTAATTGTAAAATTTTAAAGTTTGAGAAAGTTTTTTTTTTTTTTTAAACGTATAAATAATACATAACCTTTACGAGAGTTAAACTACTCGTGTGCAAAGAGAAAAAATAACTTATTATAAGTGAATGAAAAAAAAATTGTACCTATTAAATGAAGAGAAAAAATTCATAAATAATAGAGAGCGAGTATAATATAAAACTAACACATTACAAAGTGAAAGTATCTATAAGAAACTAAAGTGATATTGAGTGATTCTAGCTAAAATATTTAAGACATTATTGTTTAATTTATTGTGGTTTTTATTTTTTTATTTATTTTAGTCAACGACCAAGTACAATCTGATCGAAGAATTTGTTACATTTTATTAATTTTGTCTACTGGTAGCAAGTGTTCGGAAATTTATTAATATTTTCTAGCTACAATACCCCCAAATGGATGAAGGTAGCCTAACTTCATAAAGACTTCAAAGTCCCCGTTAAAAAACACAAATCTTAAAAGTCTCGCGGAAAAATTCAATGCGGGGATTCCCACCCATGAAAGTGCGTCTATCAACTGCCTCGCCCGGTATGACGTAAATGAATGTACCATACATGAAAAACCCAAAAAAATCCTTCGAAACGATGCCCCCCCCCTTAATTGCAGCCAAGTACCCCCTTGCAAATAACTTTAAAAAAAAACAACAAATAAATTCATATTTTCTACAAACATAATTCAATTATAAACTCATGATGAAAGAGAAATTGGCCTTTTTTGGCTCGGAGCTCTGTATGCAGGTACCTACATCAAAAGTAAAAAAGTTCTAGGTACAATAATAAAATGTATGTAACTATAGTATCCACACAGCTGCGCTGCGCAGGCTGCGCCTTAGTAGGTTCCCATTACTCAAATGATTTCATAGTACTGTAAGTATGTATCAATTGTAAAAACTGGGAAAAATAAAGGAAAATAATAAAAATAAAAAAAATACTATAGAACTACATGGGCCTCTTCGGCAGTTTCTCGAAATTTCGATGCTTTTAGAGGTGCAGAATGCATTCAGGGAATTTAAAAAAAACCAATAGCATTTTAAATTAGTAAAAAAACTAAAAATTAGCAGAACGTAATAATAACATTATTGAATGAGATCAATTTAAAATTATTTGAAAAAGTTTCATCATGGGCAAATATAAATGGAAATGGTGGTATAAAAATACTTTTCGGACTTGTGACAAAAATCTACTAGACGGGTCACTAAGTACAATTCACGTAAATTAGAATTATAAACCGGCTTCACGTATATGATTAGTTATTTTATTGTTTAATTTTAGGACTGGAGCATTAAAAGAATTTCAATCAATATCGAAACTGTGATGTTATAAATGTGACAAAAATCTACTAGGAACCTACGTGTAGGTCAATAAAGTACAATACACCCATCAATAAAATACGATTCATGTGAATCAGAAACATAAACCGTCTTCAGGATTTATGATTAGTTATTTAATGGTTTAATTTTAGGATAGGAGCATTATAAGTATTTCAATCAATGTTAAAAATATGACAAAAAGTAGAACCTACGTGCTAAAGTACAATACACGCAGCAATAAAGTACAATTCATGTGAATCAGAAGCATAAACCGTCTTCACGGTATACGATTAGTTGTTTTATAGTTTAATTTTAGGACCGGAGCATTAAAAGTATTTCAATCAATGTTAAAACCAAAAATTTCACGATCCTAGTTTTATCTAATACTATTATAGTAAATATCTTGCTTAAGTTTTGTGTTTCGAATTGTAAACGTATTAATTTCATCCAGATGCTTGGATTGTATTCTAAGATGTTTCTGTCTTCGGTAGCACACTAAACATACAAAAGTGGAAAATCAAATTAATCCAGAGACTTACGAATCATGAAAAAAAAATTGGAAAATAATTATGTTTGCAAAACTCACCAAATTGATTCCAATCAGCCACGAACTCTGCTAGATTTATAACCTACCTTGATAATCTTCGAATTCCACGTGTAATGGACGACAAAAAAATATTTACCATACTTTTGCAAAGGCTTAGAATTTGACTATCAAATCCGTAGACGGGAAGGAAATAAATAACAGTATGTCAGAAGAATTAATTAAAAAGTAAACGGTCTAGTCGAACTGGATTAATTCATTTATTTGAATCCGAACGCAAAAAAGTTGTATTATTGTAATAAGGGCGCGAATTTAAAGCTTTTTAAATTTTTCAAATATGATTATTTCAAAGAAAATAACCCATAAATGTTAAAAAATTTATGCTATTGGATCGTGTAAAATAAATAAATTGAGAATTTAGTTTGAAATTTAAATCTTTAAAACACACTTTCTAAATCTTCCTAACTCTTCCAAACACAGAATCGTAATGAGGGTTTGATTTTAATCCCATCAGATAGTCATAATTTCATCGTTGTCTTTTAAATTGGTGACAATTATTATTGGAAACAATGAATAATATCGATGATTTACTTTTGGTAACAATATATGATTTAGGTATGCAATACGTTAGCCGATTTCAGCCAGTACGTTAAACGATATATTTTAATTTTTGTTTATGGGCCATGGAGGAATACGCAATGATGCAATGACATTAATACTAAAATAAATGTTTAGCGATGGATAGTGAATTAAAAATAAAATTTCTTCAAAATAGGCAAATTTACTTTGTGGCGTCATCATTTAATAATGAAAAACAATTACTTTGTGTAACAACCACTATTTAATTAACTTATTATCCTGACGAAGAAAACATAGTTTTCGAAACATGTTGATATTGTTAATTAAATAGTGGTTGTTACACAAAGTAATTGTTTTTCATTATTAAAAATAAAATGTTCAGAAGAACATTTTAAGTACTGATTATTTCGGTAAAGTTGCTAATTTCGCTGCACGCTTAAGAGGAAATACGGTCGCCGAGAAATTCGAATAATAGGTATTTTAGCACTCTGTTGCTATCACTATTGCTGTTACCAATCGAATATAGAGCGATAGGGACAACTGCACCTCAGATAATACCAACTGTTTTCACTATTTTTCATCTTCAAAACTGGACCGATTTTTCAGATTTTTTTTACCAACTTTATAAGAAGAATATATTTTATGTCTGTACGTTTTGATTTTTTTAAATGCATTGTCTAGTTAGTATAATGAACGTCTGTTGATGGCGATCAACCCAGGCAATTTTAATGATTTTTGGAGGGTCCAACTCCGATGAAGTTACTAAAAAAGTTAAAATCAAAACGCACCGATTCGATAGTGGTCGACATCTATATTATATTAAAAAAATATAGAGGATATCGGGGAAAATGTTTATATGGACAAAACCCCAACATTAAAGATTTTAATGTTTCATGATTTTAGAGTAATTTGTATTTTAAATTTACACCCATCAGAATGATTGTTTTTGTTATTTCATGGTATTTTTAAAATAGATATAGAAAAATTATTTTTTTCTGTTTTTCATTTACTCACAAATAATTGCCCAAGTTGCTTCTAAAATCATGAAACATTAAAATCTTTAATGTCCTATATCTTATAATTTAAAGCAAACATAAATAAAGTAGCTCACATCCATCCTAGATATTTGACATACCTTTTGATTACAAAAATAATTTTTCAGTTTGGTTGGGTATTTTGATCTCAAATCCAAATTTAAGATTTGTATGAAACGGGCCGAAAACGGCCGCGCAAACGTTCCACTATATTCTAGTCCAGAAGCATGAATTGTAGGTATTTTTTAAGGTGCAATAAAAAAACCAAACAATATTTTTAGTAATCATTGTATTTTAAAAAATTTAGTTTTACAGGGTGCTTAAGTGAGGGGTCTCAAAAAAAATGGCGCGCCCTGGTTGTCATGTATGCAAGTATGCAACCCTCCTAGTAATCAAATTAGTTCTTAATCCAAACAAATGCTGCTATAACCCGAACTAAGGAAAAGTTAAAAAAAAAAAAAATTCCCAAAATGGCGGCTCTCTGAAATAAAAAGACATTTTTTTACCAGTTTTTTAAACTTTCCCGAATTTTTGAAAAATAGTAAAAAATTAAAATTTTGTTATAGTTTTAGAATAATGTACAGAGAAGGTTCACACCAAATTTCAAGTAAATTGGTTCAGTAGAACTTGAAATATCGTGTCAACCATCTAGAAAAAAGAAGTTTCGAGAAAAATGCGTTTAAAGTTTTGTTCTATTTAGATTCTAGTTAGATTCCACCAAGGCCATGACACTATAATGGTTATAACTTTTAAAATGATTCCAATTTCGAAAAAGTCTTTTAAGGAGATATTTTTGAATATCTAAACTATGGAAATATTAAAAAAAAAATTCTAGACTAGAATACCCCCTTAAGTGTAAACACAAAAAAAAAAAAAAAGAATACATAATCAGCTATTTCACAGATGGCGCTAATTTGGCTTCAGCCAAGACATATTTTATTAAAATTTATTTATTATATTATGTGCTACCAATGATACGATTTGCCTTTTATATTAAATAATAATAATAATAATAATAATAATAATAGTTTATTCCAGAATGTATGCAGGGGTAGTGCAATGCAATACATTCCATATTTTGAAATAACAGAAGCAATTTAGACAAATAATAGGTTAAGGCACATAGATAAAATAAATATAAAAAAACGAATAAGCATGAAAAACATGAGAAATGAAATTGAAAAAAATAGTAAACACTAAGATGAATTCATGCATCTGTTTACGGAGGATATTTCATCGTCTCCCGCCTCCAGAGGGCCATCAGGGGGGACTCCATCCAGGCAGTCATGGCGGTGATGATCGCATTCTTCGATTGGTCCAGTCTACGCCATAAGCTTCCCATACGGTGGCGGAGAAGTGCTCGGAAGGTGTGTACTCGTCCCTCTAGGAACATTTCCGTAGCACTGCAGTATCTTGGTAGGCGGAAAAGTTGGCGATAAGCGTTGTTATAAGCAACCTTTAACTTATGCCATTGGGATGTAGTGTAGTTGACCCATAGTTCTGATGTGTACAGAGAGGTACAGAAAGCGTTGAAAAGTATTCTTTTTACTTTTGGACTGCAAAAGTAAAAACGTCTTGATAGCATACTCGCTCTAACTGATATGGCTCTTCTCTGCCTTTCCATATCCTCGATATCTTTGAGGTCGTCTGTGATGATGTGTCCCAGGTATTTAACGCTGTGATTAACATTAATATTTCTTTCATCTAGCAGTACTGAGGGTGTTTGGAATATTTCATTTTTAGATTTAAAAACCATAACTACTGACTTTGTGGTGTTATATAAAAGGTTATGGCTTTTTGCAAAGTCTTCACAAATTTTGAGTAGTTTCTTTAAAGCGCTTAGTGACGGTGCAAGAAGAACCATATCATCTGCGTAGTTAATGTTATTTACACACACTCCGTGTACATGGCAGCCTATTTTCGTGGCGTTAAGTTTTTGAATAAGCTCATCGGTGTATATATTGAACAGAACCGGAGACATACTTCCTCCTTGCCTTACGCCACTTTTCAAATGGAATGGGTTAGAAAACTCCCCAGACCATTTCACAATATTTTCTTGTTGCGTGTGCCAAATTGAAAGAATCGCTATAACATCTTCCGAAACTGCTCTTTTCCTTAGTTTTTCCCACAGTTTATTATGACATACACGGTCAAATGTTTTGCTTAGATCTAGAAAGCAGGTATAGATTGGCGTTTCCCTTAGTTTATAATAACTGATAGTTTCTTTTAGGGAATATATTGCCATAGATGTTGATAGTGCAGATTTGAATCCAAACTGATTATCCGCTGTTTTTAGCTGATCTGTAACGACAGTAGATAAAATTTTTTCAAATAATCTTGCCACTGTGGTTGAGAGTGAAATTGGTCGGTAGTTATTAATCACGGATGGATCAAGATTTGTTGATTTGATTATGGGAATAATCACCGTTTTCGTCATTTCATTCGGGATGTACCTGTGACGTAAATGCAATATTGTGTTGTTTTTTATATGTTATAAACTGCGCCTGCTTGCTCGACAAATGAGTTTCTAGTGAGGCACAGCATATTACTAGTGTGATGTGAAAAGATTGATAAATGAATAAAATAATAAATAAATAATAATCTTAATGTACAACACAGTAACTTCGTGGTCTTAAAATAATTTAAATATTATATCTTAATCCAAACTATTTTATAACATGATAAAGAATAATTTTACGATGATTGTTTGCGCCCATAAATACGGAATATGAATATTATTAAATAGTTTTGTTCATTCAAAAACCCAACTCTTTGAAGAAAGGCACACAAACACAATATTGTATCGGTGATTCAATCCAATTCTAAACTAATTACTAAACTATTCTATTTTGAAACGGTTAGTTCACCCTGGAATGGGTAACCTTAAAATAACTCATAATCTGCTCGTCCACAGATGGCGGTAATTTAATTATTTAGGAAATAATCGGTTTTGCAAGTTATGCTATGAATATTAAGATGGATTTTTGTTAGCGCCCGTAAATATACATTACGATATGAATAAACAGTCTTGGTATAAAAACAAATTCTTTAAAGGAAAGCACAAAAATTCAATAATTCAATTCAATATTGTCTTTCTTGGACTAATTGAGTTTTTATACGGACAAAAAAATTATTCATATTTATTTTGATACTTACGGGCGCAAAGAGACAATTTATTCACTTAACAATTTACAGAAAGGTTTTTTTTCAATCTTTAAATTACCGCCATCTATGAAGAAGCAGATTATGAATTATTTTAGGTTCACCCTTAACTTTCACACATCTTTCTTGTTATTTCAAACCTCTATAACTTAAAATACATTTTAATCTTTTTCCATAGATTTATTCATTAATTAAGCTCTTGTAAATAAACAAGTGAAAAAAAAGTAATAAAGGTTTTTAATTTTAAAAAACATCCAACGCAGCGGGTATTCGTCGTAGGTGGTTTGCAACAATGAAGGAAAAACGTCACATCGTTTTGACATACGCTCCACACAGGAGGCCCTGGGGAAAAACATTTCCCTCAGGGCATGTCATCTTTGAAGGGTCTTTTTAAGGAAAGGAAGGATTGGAAGTTCTGAGAAGGAAAAGGTATAAGGAGTGTGTAGGAATCTGGGGGTCAATATGTCCAGGAGTGCGGACGTATGAATCCATCCAAGGCAAACCATCCGGTGCAAGGCGATCGGTCGAGAGAGTCCGGCTGGAGAGATCTAGGTTAGTTCTCACTTAACATGTGTCTCCCGATCTGTTCCGCCATACAGTGGGTGAGCCGAAGATGTAGACAAACCTCACCCATGATGCCGGGCAACCCTGCAAAGCTACCAAATGTAGCGAACCACTTAGGGTGATAGCAGAGGTGTTGGTTGTCCAATAAATGGTTTCCGTGGCGGCGGTACTCATACCAGCCTCCCAAATTGAGCAACAATAAAAATGAAACAAACAATTTCATGCATGCTTAATTTATTATATTTTACACATTTTGAGCTACACAATATGTAAATTCTAAGAAATACACTGTTTTATCACTTAAAATTTCAAGATCTCACAAGTTTTTTCGGTCTCTTATATTTCCTTTTAGAACTCCCGATCTTCATTGGTTCCACCATTGTTGATTGATGTTTCTGCAGAGATGATTCTAAAGATATGTCTTCACGTGGTCGGGAGGCTGCGTTTGACTGCAGAGGAGGAACAGGACCATCTTCGGTCTCCAAGTTTAGACCATAGTCATGTTGACCGTAGAACCGCCCCTCAAAAGGTGGAGTTTCCAAATATGGATGGTGGTCAAGGCTGACGGCCTCGTTGAATCTGTTTTCCTCCTCCGGAGTTGCTAATGTACTGGCAACCTCCCTCTGGATGATAACCGCGGCCATCATCTCGGACAGGTCCTGGAGACCTTCGACTTTTTCCTCATCAGGCCTGGGGAACGCGCAGTGAGCCTCGAACCACCCCTCAAAGCAGATCTATAAAAGAAGACACGATTATCAGTAAGAGAGGTGGTGGTGGTGAGCTACAGTTGAGTCCCATCTGCCCAAAGAATTATAGAAAGACAAATAGATTTTAAAAAGTAGCTCTCAGAAAGGATGATACGGATAGTATCTGTCTCTCTGGATCGAGCAGTAGAATTAGACACAAGAATCACACCGCCCAGTTTCAGAAGGGTTTGAGTTTGAGGAAAAGGAATAGAAAAATACACACATATCTTTATGTCCCTATATGATAAATGGATGGAAATAATATTGCTGGATTAATAAGAATTTTAAATATTTATATTGAGGGATCAGTAGGATTTATCGGCCCAGTTAAGAGTTCTGCCGAGCCGAACCTTCTGATATGAAAATATCTGGAGTCGGTGAATTATTTTCCCATTTGGTCTCTGGTAGGTTGATATGTTTTTCTTGTATTGTTTTGTATTTATTATACTTATATGACACACTTGCATAGCGTGGATTGACTAGATGATCATTTGTGGAAAAGTGTGTGGAAGGGTTTAGTTTGTCGTGTGGGGAAGATTTAATCCAGACATAAATCGAAAAATAAAATACGAACTGCTGTTAGTTACAGTAACTTAATTGTCTTGATCATGCCCCGAACATACGATTTTCACCTTAAAACTAAATATAATGTTTGGTTTTCAAAACCCGATAATTGTGATGCTTCAATTTTTAAACTGAAATGCATTGCCGAAATGAGTTAGGAAAAAGTCACTAATGAAATTATTAAAGCTTGCTTCTAAAAATTATCGATGATATTTTTTAATGCCACGACACAGATTTGAGAATTGTACAATGTATAATCAGTGAAAAAGTTTAGAAATTGATGTTAATCATACCAGTTCTGTAGATGTTTCTTGTCTTCCTTCAAGATGTGTTCCACAGCTCTGGGTCGGGAGAGGAACGGACATCACTGCTCTCAAATCAATACCAAGCCACGGAAATAAGAAATTAATTCACACTTCACACGATCAACAATAACTTTTGCACAATTATTTTTAATTTATCTGTTAATGCAACAATGTTGTAGAAAAAATTGTCAAACCGGTAACTTAAAATTTTGTAGTAATAATAACTTCTAAATACTTTGGTACAAAAGGTTTGTATTTCAGGGAAGAGTATCTACGTAACAATGAGAGAGTTTTGTGAAATTTTTGGTTATTTATACAAACCGACAATAATGGCAAGGGTCTTAAACTTAGGTAGTAAGATAGGTTTGTTCCTATGATTAAGGGTGCAAGGCTTTGTTGCTTTCTCCCACCAGGGAATGTCTCTGAAAGGGTATCATTAGAACATGAATAATTATTACAATGTGGGTACCTAGCCCAGTTCTCAAATACATGGGTTATTTTTTGTTTTTTTTTTCAACTAAGCCTACCCAAAAATAATGGTTTTCTATATGCAATTTGCCTGAGGAGGTTTTGCTTTAACCGTGGTGCATCTTTTCTTAGCTTAGGTTTGACAAAAAAATTGTATAAGCTTCCAGTGGCGTAACAAAAATATGCCCCCGCGGGTAAATTAATTAGCTGTGATCTTGATACATTAGAAAAGTTGGGTATTAAAATTAACTTTTTTACAGACTGAAAGAAGATCACTGAAAGGGTATCCTTCGTACTTAGTAAATCATAAATCACATAATCCCCACAGTGAAAGAAAAAAATAAGACATTGGAAACGAGTTATTTTGTATGAATATAATATTATGTAGTAAGTTGTTAGCGTGCATTAGCATTATTTTAACATATCCCAGTTTAAATTACGTTTTTATCATAAATAATTAATAGAATCCTGATTACGTTTTACTAATTAAAACTATCTTTTTAAAAAATATCATCATAAGTACTTTGAAAACTAAAAATGTTAAAAACACACAAAAAAAAAATCAATTGAGAATTAAACGTTTTTGAAAAAAAAAATTAGATTAAACCGCTGGTATTTTGGCGTATTTGACACGAAACATAATTCCTGTCGACTATACATATATAGGGTGTTAAGGGACGTACTTGACTTACTTTATCCAGTGATATCTGACATTATTTGGTAAAAAACATAAATAAAATTTTGGTCTCCGATGACATTTTTGATGTTTTTTTTTTTTGTTTTCTACAAAAACTTTGAAGAAAAAAAAAATTGAAAAAGAAAGGCATCGAAAAAATCACCGGAGACCAAAATTTCATTCATATTTTTTGCTCCAAATAATGCCAGGAATCACTGGTTAAAGTAAGTCAAGTACGTACCTAAACACCATATATAATACCTAGTTAAACGTCCTCAAACTCGTTCTAACTTCTTTTATATTAGGGTCAAATAAATAATTAAATTTAATAAAATAAATTTCGCCTAGTGAGGTGTTCACAAAACACTACCACTAACCTATTTACATACAGTTACGGATCTTTAACATGTTTTTTTCTAATTACTAACCTATTATCTATGTAAACTATGTAATTATTTGTAAAGTGTATGTACAAGAATAGAAATAAATAAATAAATAAATTAATGATATTTATACAAAGTTTCAGAAAGAGAGCACTAGCTATTTTATTGCATTTGAAAGTTTACAATATTTGCGTTCAAAAATTTGGAATTGAATGTCATGTGGGAATATTTACTAATAAATCTCGAATATGACAAATTTTACAACTAAGACTATAAGGGCCTATTAATCACCCAATTGTATTGATTTCATAGGTCGGAAATTTCACATTTAATTTCACCTATATTTTATTTTTCTACACCAACAAATGGTTTTAGAAATACCGATCTGGAATAACTAGTATATTATTATTTATTGCGACTAAATTACATATATCTTAAATATAGGGACACTAAGGAAAAATGCTTCTTAGATAAGAACATTGAAAGTTATCACAGCAGGTGAAATTTTTAATGCCTTTCATTGGTTAATATTTTTTATACAATTTCTGCCCAGTTTGAAAAAATGAGATTCATTTACGGGGTTGTGATGGGCTGGCCATGCTGAAAACCCGTGGCTATGAACATGGCAGCTGCCCAGGCCACTCATGCGGTCAATACGACACTGACTTTTCCATTTATTACCAAACCATAAATCAATATAAGTACCTACCATCTTCCAAATTTACGAAAATATCCTTCGCAAAAACTTGCGTGAAAAATTATATTCTCATGAAAAATGTTTGAGATACCTAGTAAGTAATTAAAAGGTAAATATTATAAAATATGATCAATGTTGGAAGAACATTCGATGAATTTCGACCAGTCCCACCTTTTCATCAAATTGCGATCAGTTCTCAAGAATGACGGTCATGTTTTTTTAACTTATCAAAAACTAAAACGTGCTAAAGTCGAATTTTAGCTTCAATCGGCCAGTTATTAAAATATATGTAAGAAAATCAAAACGGCGCTAAATTGTTGATCACCGTTATTCAAATATTATGAAGTTTGAAACAAAGACATTTTTCCTATTTTTAATGTGATTCTCATATACGATTAAATAAAAGTTTACAAAATAATTATTTATTTATTTATTTCAACGCCATAAAATGGCTTTTACATGGAAGTTGTTACGTTACAAATACACCGCCAATATAGATGCGCGCGCACCATCCCCTCCCGCGCGCACTCTACCCCTTCCCGCGAGCGACAAACCGGAGCCGCCGCTAGACCGAACTCTCGCGGCAGCCGCAGTCTCCAGCAAGCCGGCTTACAGGGCCCACGTTCGCGTGAACATGGGCGACACCAGTTCAGTTACGCCGTTTGTGCGCTTCCGTTCCCCGATGGACGGTGCGTAGACTGAGAGAATCAAGTGTGTGAAGCCGCTGTTGGCCCATAAACAAACGTGAGTCAATTACCATGTTATCCTTTGTGTGCAATTAAATGTATTAACCCTAGCCACGCGTGATAGAGAAGAGAGACGGACATTCAAACTAACTTTCAGCTAGGATCGTTCCTTATGTATTATTGTGTCTCCTAGAATTGAATAAACTGTTTATGTGATAACCTACCGTGTTTTGCTTGACGAGGGAGGCCCTGGGACAATGGAGAAACGTGAAGTTCCGAACCACAAGCACTAGCCCTGAGTTTACGAGGAATCCTGCTTGTACCAAATCTTGAGCTAGTCATTTTTGGGGCAGATACAGCAGCTAATTGTATTAAATATGTGAGAGCTTTCTCCAACCCTGCCGATAGCGTCAGCACGCACGCTGGACGCCAACACTGGCGCTAAACGTGGGGCCATTTAAATTTTTTCTGTTCCACCACGGCCTCGTTCCCAAGCAACAATTGTAAACTCTGAAATGTTATTATGATGTATTGTTTATTCCCAATTGTCTAGCACTTCCAACAGGAATCTCGGCGCGAACATAATTTCGAATCACAATTTAAATTATTACGGACGCGATTTTATCATTTGTGACTCGTCACTCGACAAAATATTACCGGTATTCCAACGCAAGGTGCCCAACCTAGGAAGTTGTCGCTGCGAATAATACAGTGATTACAAAGTGTCGGCCGATTAAAATTGCTATTTTCAATACAAGTGAATAGTGGAAATAAACACAAATTAAAGAAGAATTTATTCAACAATTAAAATCATGTACATGATAAACAAATCATCCGCTTGGTCTCGAAAGTGCTAAATATTTTTAATAATATACTAGTTTGCAGCTCGCTGGTACGTTTCTTTAAACGGACACTCGCTGACACCTAGGGAACAAGTGGATTTAAATTCTTTCTGTCATTTGACAATTAAGTATTTTTGACTCTGTCGTCTGATGAAACCGGATCATGCCATGCCATGCCAAAATCACATTCGAATATTGCAAAAAATACTAAATTCGCGTTGACGTGGATTCCTTGACATCTGACACTATAATACCTTGTCAATTGACAAAGAAGGTAATATCTTGTCGAAAAGACGAAGGGAATTCGCGGGTAAATACCAAAAATTGGTGCTGTTTAAAGCCAGGCTATAGGAAGCCGCGTAATGTAACCATGCCCCCAAGATATTGTTGAATTCTCAAACAAATTACTTCCACGAAAACTTGTGAAAATTCCTTTTTTCGATTTTTTTAATTTTCGAAATATTTTTTTTCCAAACGCTTGGAGTTTTTCTTAAAAACGCATTGCCAGAGGAAAATCGCTGCGCAAATTTTCTCCAGTTTTCGGACTCTGAAAATTTTTTCCGATTTTTTCCTTTTTTCGATTTTTTTAATTTTCGAAATATTTTTTTTTTCCAAAAACGCTTGGAGTTTTTCTTAAAAACGCATTGCCAGAGGAAAATCGCTGCGCAAATTTTCTCCAGTTTTCGGACTCTGAAAATTTTTCCGATTTTTTTCCTTTTTTCGATTTTTTTAATTTTCGAAATATTTTTTTCCAAACGCTTGGAGTTTTTCTTAAAAACGCATTGCCAGAGGAAAATCGCTGCGCAAATTTTCTCCAGTTTTCGGACTCTGAAAATTTTTCCGATTTTTTCCTTTTTTCGATTTTTTTAATTTTCGAAATATTTTTTTTTTCCAAACGCTTGGAGTTTTTCTTAAAAACGCATTGCCAGAGGAAAATCGCTGCGCAAATTTTCTCCAGTTTTCGGACTCTGAAAATTTTTCCGATTTTTTCCTTTTTTCGATTTTTTTAATTTTCGAAATATTTTTTTCCAAACGCTTGGAGTTTTTCTTAAAAACGCATTGCCAGAGGAAAATCGCTGCGCAAATTTTCTCCAGTTTTCGGACTCTGAAAATTTTTCCGATTTTTCCTTCTTTTCGATTTTTTTAAATTTTCGAAATTTTTTTCCAAAGCGCTTGGATTTTTCCTAAAAAGCACGCGGCCAGAGGCAAACCTCTGCCCAAATTTTCAAATAACCCAAACACTTACAAATACGCGTTTTTTCGCAGAAGCATTTTTTTAAAAAAATATATATATACGTCCCCAGTGGTCAATCCCTGGCAAAAATTTCTTTCCAATTACGGATAAAGAGTCGAGTTCTCGTTTTTCTCCCAACGTAAGGTCACCCTGACACGACCCTATACACTATGGAAGTCCCTCAAGTCACGCTGGGTATAATCCCCCACATTTCTACGTCAAAAAAGGAAGAACTACTACAGGCCCTGAGAAGTAGAAAGATTTCTCCCAGGAATAAATCCAAAAAATGCCTTATTCAATATGCTTCTTTCTACAACAAAAAGTACATCAGGAAGCACGTCACGTTCAAGGAAGAACGTCTGGAGAAGAAACAACACTCTGTCGCAAGGTGCGCTGCACTTCTCTGCCAAATTGGCACCCCGTTTTGTAAAAACGAAAGATTCCCCAAAGAAAACTTTCGCCCAAGCCTTTCGTCCGGCATAAAAACCGGAGCACAACGAAAGGAAATGTTTTTTTTAGAAACCTTTCTAGCTCTGGCACAGTGGTGTCAACTGTAGCCAAAGTCATGGAAGAAATTATAATTCTCCCTTGTGGTTTCGTTTCATTTTATTTTATTTTTGTTTGTATAAATATCTCGTCATCATCAGTCATTCGCCTCTAATTGCTGCCCCAGGTGTCAAACCTTGGAAACATCGTTTTTTCTAAGCATGCACACCTCTACCTGAAATTGATCACTTCGGAGAAAGGAATTCCCTGTGGCTTACTGCAAGTAGTCAGAGACTACGTGCCCAAGGTTTTGTGCATCGTCACAACTCGCAGCATCATATTTTCACATCATCATGTCATACCTCGTCACCCCTTTCTAAATATTAGAAAATCTTTTTGTACATTAAATATCGGGTCCTCGCCAAAGTGCATCTAACCCTTATGTCATATGTAATTAAATTAGGTAAGCAAACCTGTGTAAACCCACGGCGGTATCAGATGTTTGCTACCAGTTCTAAGTTTTTTTTTCTGTTTTTTAAGAAAATAGAATGGCGCTCAATAAATAACCCTAATTGCTCTAGCTCTCCCCAGAACTGAATGTGGAGTCTGGAAAGTATCGTTATAAAAGGGACAACTTTTAACGTGCCTCTTCATTAACGATAAATTTTTTTACAACATTTCAGCAACATTGAGTCACCCTGGGTCTCAACTGCTCAAACTGAAATTTTGGGGTTGCCTTGTTGTGACTTATCACGTGCAAAGTACGAGGTCACAACAAGAAGCCAGGTCTCCAAGTGAACACCCTGCGAACAACCCATCCCATTATTATAATTTTCATAACACCAAGGTGTGTCCATCGCAGTCTGTTTAAGTAAGTAAAACCTAGAAGGTCTTAAACACTCAAATCGGACCAATGTAAATAATTTGCCTTGTCAAACAACGATAAGCGCATGTCTTGTATTGTTGCTACCATCGTACGTGTAAGTACAACAAAAGTTGTACCATCACGATACGATACTCTGTGCGTAACCAAAAGGGTTGTACCACAAAGGATCTCTTTTGCGGTAAGCTTAGATGAAATTCACATTCCATCAGCACGCCAGAAATTTTTTTTGTCCCTTAATTGTTGAAGTATAAAATCTTGGCCAGATCTTCAAATATGTTTTTGCCTTTGTGCAAGTCTTTAACGTACGCTAATATGGATTTATTATGCTACGGTATTGTTGTACTAAGTACATCAGTATGTCTCGCCGTCTGTATTGAATAGGTACCTTTATATGAACGTTAACCTTTTGTTGCCATCATAGGTGGGAACCTTATAAAATCTGCCATCATAGGTGGGAACCTTATAAAATCTGCCGTCATAGATGGGAATCTCAGAATATCTACTAAATGCGATACGGGGAGCCCGTTATAATTACTCTGTGGGTTTTTGTCAGAAATGTCATAAATACCTAGTCTTTTGCACCTCCCTTCAATACTGGGCAACCCAGTTGTAATTCGTTCATTGTTATCCGTGAAGACGTTATAAAACTTACTTGCAAATCTTTTGATTTTGCAATCTTGTACGCTATACGTGAAGACGTTACAATACTCACCATGTCCAACATTACCAAATATTATTGTAATGTGCCAGGATAACTGCTGTAGACCTTGTTTCACCTCCACCCAGAGGTCGAATTTCGGAAATAGCCGAATCCCCAGCAGTTTTCTTCGTTCAAATGTTCCCAATTATCACCCTCCCCCTTCCTCGAAATTATCCGTGAATGGGGATATATGCGTTACGCACTTGGCGTTTCGTTTGTCAAATGGGACAATCTTCATACGCGGATCCTTTCAACTTCCTACTCCCTTCCCAGTTGTCATTATTGTAATGTGCCAGGATGACTGCTGTAGACCTTGTTTCACCTCCACCCAGAGGTCGAATTTCGGAAATAGCCGAGTCCCCAGCAGTTTTCTTCGTTCAAATGTTCCCAATTATCACCCTCCCCCTTCCTCGAAATTATCCGTGAATGGGGATATATGCGTTACGCACTTGGCGTTTCGTTTGTCAAATGGGACAATCTTCATACGCGGATCCTTTCAACTTCCTACTCCTTTCCCACTTTGTTATAACTAATCTTGTACGCAATGTTTTGTTTTTCGAAAGTAGAAAAAATGCTACCGTATAGACGTGAGCATAGGTCATGGAAGACCAACTTCTTTCGAATGGGAATTTTGTTATACGTACAATCCCTCAACCACGTATTCTTGGAAATGTATTTGGTAAAGAAAAAAACCAAAAGGGGTTACACAGAACCTGTCCTTGAATACGTACCTTTGTAACATGTATTAGGAATTAGCCACATTTAGTTAGCTCTCTCTCCGTCTCTCTCTCTACACGCCAAACAAATCCAACTTTTTCTCAACATGCACACTTGTTTCTCTCCAAACTTTTTTCATCATTGGTCTACTAGGCAGGTAAACTTCAAGAATTTTGTTCTAATAATAATTTTTGCCGGATTTAAAAAAAAACCAGCAGCTCTGCACCCTATCTACATCTGCGCCTCTTCATGCTGCCCTCGCTACCGTCACGGAGGTCCCTTGCCTTCAATCCCTGCGTACCAAAAGCACCCGACCGCATCTAACATAACCTAGTGTGAGTCGTGCGTGTAGTTGCGAATCGTATCACCACAAAGAACCGACACTCAAAACAAACCCGAGCACGCCAGCTCTAGGTTGGTTCCTGTTCCTGTTGCCCTTGTGCAAATGCTCTGCTGCCATTATGCAAATATTCCTGCTGCATAATACAAATGTTCCTGTTGCCCTTGTGCAAATGCTCTGCTGCCATTATGCAAATATTCCTGCTGCATAATACAAATGTTCCTGTTGCCCTTGTGCAAATGCTCTGCTGCCATTATGCAAATATTCCTGCTGCATAATACAAATGTTCCTGTTGCCCTTGTGCAAATGCTCTGCTGCCATTATGCAAATATTCCTGCTGCATAATACAAATGTTCCTGTTGCCCTTGTGCAAATGCTCTGCTGCCATTATGCAAATATTCCTGCTGCATAATACAAATGTTCCTGTTGCCCTTGTGCAAATGCTCTGCTGCCATTATGCAAATATTCCTGCTGCATAATACAAATGTTCCTGTTGCCCTTGTGCAAATGTTTCTGCTGCCATTATGCAAATGTTCCTGCTGCATAATGCAAATGCCCTACTGCCATTGTGCGGATGCTCCTGTGCCCTTGCGCAAATAACAATACCAACGATTGTTCACAAAACAATCCCACTACATACAAAAACCAGTGTACCAACCACCAATTGCGATTCCACTCTCCAGTACTTCAATGATTTCGTACTGGCTCACCCACAGGATCCGGAAGCAGTTACCCTTTCGACCTCTGTGACAGGTAGAACTCTCCACACCACCTAGAAGCCTCATCATGTGTTCTCTTCCTCGTATTTTCTTAAAGGCCCTAGTGTCCCTTGAGTGTAATCTCAAATGGGCCAGGTTACTGTGACAAAGTAACCTTGTAACTTCAGTGAAACGTTCAACCACCCCAGACATCCTACGCAAACCACGTTCGCAAACATTAGCTCACAGACCAATGATACAATTTTAGAGTTTTTTTTTTCTCTATCACTGCATAACCCTTGTACCTTTCTTCAACAGATCCTTGTTCTTTGCAACTGTATTTATGTATGCCACTGCCTTTATATACTTTTATTGACAATTCCTTGTTACACCATGTATCTTCTCTTTTGTGTTCTGTTCATAACTATTCTCCAGCTAGGAATCTCTCTCTCTCTCTCTCTCCTCGTTTCTCTTAAATATTTTTGGCACAAGTGCTGAAAAGGTAAGAGGATTTATTAGTCCTACAGCTCCATTACCACGTCGCTTTTATTGCGGCGAGGGGGGAAGTGTTACGTTACAAATACACCGCCAATATAGATGCGCGCGCACCATCCCCTCCCGCGCGCACTCTACCCCTTCCCGCGAGCGACAAACCGGAGCCGCCGCTAGACCGAACTCTCGCGGCAGCCGCAGTCTCCAGCAAGCCGGCTTACAGGGCCCACGTTCGCGTGAACATGGGCGACACCAGTTCAGTTACGCCGTTTGTGCGCTTCCGTTCCCCGATGGACGGTGCGTAGACTGAGAGAATCAAGTGTGTGAAGCCGCTGTTGGCCCATAAACAAACGTGAGTCAATTACCATGTTATCCTTTGTGTGCAATTAAATGTATTAACCCTAGCCACGCGTGATAGAGAAGAGAGACGGACATTCAAACTAACTTTCAGCTAGGATCGTTCCTTATGTATTATTGTGTCTCCTAGAATTGAATAAACTGTTTATGTGATAACCTACCGTGTTTTGCTTGACGAGGGAGGCCCTGGGACAATGGAGAAACGTGAAGTTCCGAACCACAAGCACTAGCCCTGAGTTTACGAGGAATCCTGCTTGTACCAAATCTTGAGCTAGTCATTTTTGGGGCAGATACAGCAGCTAATTGTATTAAATATGTGAGAGCTTTCTCCAACCCTGCCGATAGCGTCAGCACGCACGCTGGACGCCAACAAAGTGTTACATGATACAGTGGTACACAGGGGGGTATTAATTAATTAATATTTAACAGTATTTTAATAATAACGAAAATATAATAGTTATACAATATTTAAATAATATACACACGTATGTATTATTACGAGAATAATTTACTTTTGGTATTATTTGCCAATAATTAGGTAATGAAAAATAAACGTTGAGCATTTTTGCAAAATAGTTTCGTACTCAATTGGTTGCTTTTGCGAAGGTCTCTATTATTAAGGCCTTTATTACCTGCGTAGGTACTGCCTTTTTCTGCGTGTTTTCTAAACCCTCAGCATTTTTTTGTAAGTACTAAGCGAACGAATCAATACAAACGAAATTGCATGGGACAACGTCCAAGCAGACATAATAAATGGAGTTAGATTTTTTTTCAAGACGGGGTACCTACCGAAAATCCATAAAATACGTGATCAAAAGGAGGTTTTTTAGTTTTTTTCAAGACGGGGTACCTACCGAAAATCCATAAAATACGCGATCAAAAGGAGGTTTTTTAGTTTTTTTCAAGACGGGGTACCTACCGAAAATCCATAAAATACGTGATCAAAAGGAGGTTTTTTAGTTTTTTTCAAGACGGGGTACCTACCGAAAATCCATAAAATACGTGATCAAAAGGAGGAAGATAAATAAAAAAAAAACATATCTAACTTTTTCAAATATCTTACCTACATGTATCTTATGCGATAGCTTGTTGAAATAAGTGTTAAGTTAGCCTCTCAGAATCCTGGCGTACTGTACAGGGTCCGCAGATACACTACTGTTCACCCTGTGCAAATCGCAAGTGCGCCCTACGATCAAATTTAGCGGCCGCCTCTGGTTTGGAGCCCCACAATACCTCTTGCAACAAAAAACCCTCTACCTTATGCAGAAACAGGCGGCCCTTTTGATAGATTTTTCCTATCTTAACAAACGGATTGCAATCTTTAGAGCACAGGCGTCAGATAGTAAGCTCTAAAATGTTTTATGCCGGCAAATATAGTCAGTCTAACCGCCATTTGTAGTTAGCAAGTAGAACAGATACTTTAATAGTACATAACTGCTAACCCTGTACAAATCGCAAGTTAGCCCTGTACAAATCGCAAAATAGCGCCCCACGGTTGAATTTGGCAGCAACCTCTGGTCTGGAGTCCCAAAATACCTAAAAAATATCCTCGACTCTATGCAGAAACGGGCGGTCCGTTTGATAGATTCTCCTAACATAACAAACGGATTGCAATATTTAGAGCACAGGCGTCGGGTGGGAATGCTATCCTTGTTCTACCGGTATTTCAATGGAAGATGCTCCGAGGAACTAGCGTCATTGATCCCTTCGGCACCAGTGCAGAGTCGGGAAACACGCCAAACGCGTGCCCAACATATGTACACGGTTAACATTTATCACATGAAAACGGATCGCTTCTTCGACTCGTTCTTGTGTTCAACAGCGCAGTTGTGGAACGATTTACCGGCATCTGTGTTTCCTCCTTCCTACAACATGGGTCTCTTCAAAACCAATTTTCATTCCTTCCTCTCCTCAAAAAGACCATCCACACAGCATCCCAGATGACATAGGCCCTGAGTGAAATTATTTTCCTCAGGGCCTCCTGTGTGGTGTTAAAAAATAATGTCATTTCCTAACCTAACCTTAACTAACCTCACCTCTTTATTCTAAGAAGCTAACCTAACACAACGTAATCTAACCTAACCACGCATAGAGCCTGGTATTTTTTTACTTCCGAGAAAAACATATTTTTACGTCCAAATGATTCAAGTGTGGTTTTCTTGCTTACTAAATATTTAAATGCCGAACCATTTAATTACTACGTCTTTGCGAATAATGTCTATTCCTAACCTAACCTCTTTATTCTACGAACACAACCTAACCATTGTAGTGCATGATATTTGAAAAATTGACTCAATGCCGCATGTTTTGCAAAGAATACAACTTCTCGGATAGTTTTTGTATTAATTTTTGTAGAATACCTACTTTAAAAATTCTTACTCTAGCTAAGATCAACGTACGAGCGCCAAACCACGTACCACACTTAAAATAATTTACAATCCTATTTCTGTTTTTATTCCTAAATCCCATAGTTTTACACCCATTTGAGAAATAATGCACAAAGAGAAAGGTAACATTTTATGCACAAGTCTAAAAGGTCTAAAAGGTTCTAATTTACTTAACTGCCATGGTTTAGTGTAGGTCCCTTCATTTCTTTCGTTAATCCCCAACAACTGCAAGCCTTCATAAAACCTTTATTTTAAAGTCCAGCTGGTAACGAACCCACAGATTTCCATTATTATGGAGGTGTAGGTTTACCACGCTATTTTTAATCTCCACCAAAATCATGAAGACACATTTTGAAATCTCAGATCGTTAAACCTAAGCAAATAATTAGTAACTCCATGGTAAGACAGCGGTAAATCTTTAAATTCATCGCCTTTCCCCGTCCTCCTTCTGCTGTAATAATGATTTATTTGACAATTCACTTCAAAGGTGTTATTTTTTATACCAAAGAAGAAGATAATACTAAAAAATTTAAACGAAGTGTGAAAAAGAACGAGACATAGAAAAATAAAAAAAACTAACGGTCGCGATCGGGACTCGAACCCAAAAAACCTCTCGTCTTACCGGGGCACTTTTCTTATTTTCGACTCATTTTCCATATTATTGGCAGCTGGGTCGTTCTTCTTTTTAACCTACATCAAGTTGTCTCCACCAGTTAGTGGAGAAAAATTCAATAGAATTACCAATATTTTTATTTTATAATTACTTTGAAATCTACCGTACTAAAGACGTAACGACTGTGTGCGTTTTAAAAAAACATGTGTTTTTATTTTTGAAGTAAAAATTACGTTACAGAGTTGTAACTCATCGTGATAGAAGTGTATTTCATACAAATCACAGTTGTCTTCTGCCACCTCGACTTGCGTATATTCTATAATGTTACAAAAAAATGATATGACGACATAAAATATAAAACTATTTATAAACTCCAAGAGGTAAATTACTATTTTTAATGATGTTTAATAATTTTTTTTTTAAATCTTAAAAACTTGTCTCCTACAACTTTTATGTCACACGTTAATTCTGTCAGGTGGGTTGTCATTCGAAATAGGTATACATGCAGCTCGTGTTTGTCACCCCCAATAGAAATTTTAGGCCTCCTTCCCCCATGGCTACAATTTATTTTTCCTCTGAGATCCAGAGACAATTCATTTATAGCAAAAACAAAATGTGACAGAGTGGTGGAAATGTAAGAAGAGTGGTAAAAGTTATGTAGGCATATGTAGGTTAAAAAGAAGAACAACCCAGCTACCCTTTTCAATGAAAACAAGTCTTCGAAGAACTGGTTTGTAACCTAGATTGTATCTCGGATAATTATATCCAATTTTATTTAAATAGAACACCAATTTACCTTTTTGTAAAAGTCTAAATGAATTTTAAATTTTTGATTAGGATAACTTTTATGATAACTTTTATTATTGATGAGAATATTCTTCAAATTATATTATATGAGAGTTATTCAAATAATAATTTTTTTTTTTTTTTTAAGTAGCGATATATATTTTTAAATATGAGTTTTTAAGGTAATATTATAACATAAATGCACAGTTATTTTCGGAATAAAAAATGAATATTTTTAATATTTATAAAAGAAATGAGTAAATCAATTTATTAAAAAATGTAAATAGTACAATTTCACATTAAAAACACATTTAAATACATACCTAGATAAAAAAAAAAACAAAGCACAGGTACAAAACAATACACATACAAAAGACCGCAGATGAAAAAAATATCACAAAAACACATTTAAATACATACCTAGATAAAAACAAAACAATACACAGGTACAAAACAATGCACATACAAAAGACCGCAGATGAAAAAATACCATAAAAATAATTGTTAAAATTTACGCGAGATTCAGCGAGGGTTTTAGGGTGAGTGTTGTTTCGATTTATTTTTTTTCTTCTTCTTCTTCTTCTTCTTTTTGTTTTTTTTCCTTCCTTCTATTTTTGGTTCTATTTTCGGCACAACTTGATCAAGATCGCTTTGTCTTTGGTATTCTTCTTCCTTTAGCTGCGATGTAGAAGTTGTCGAAATTTCCCTTTTTTTTAATCCGAGGAAATCAAAAAATTCTTTTTGTTCCTGCACTGTCTGCAAATCAGTATTATGATTCGGAATTCTCCAGTTGAATTTGTCAGATGCTTGTCGTGTTTGAGACTTCTGCTCAAATAAGTTTGATGTGTTTTCTTTATTGCGCATTTGTAGTTCATCTAAAAACGCCTCAAAATCAGCTTTAATATTTTGTATGCTTGATTTCTTGTCTATTCTTTTCTCTGACTGCTCCTGAACATTGTTTATTTTAAGATCTTTGGTCAATATTTGTAACGGCTTTTCTTCGTCTTTGGTCAATGCTTGTAACGGCTTTTCATCTTCATCTTTGGTTAATACTTGTAATGGCTTTTCATTTTCGCCTTTGGTTAATACTTGTATCGGTTGTTCATCTAGTTCAGTTTTGGGTTTGGGATCAGTAATTAGTTTTAATTCAAGCACAGTTTGTCTGTAATACTCTCTAGCGTACGTTGATTTATGCCAGTCACATTCAGTCAATAATTTGCATTGTTTCTGAGCAGACTGGCAATAGTTTTCTTCAAGCAATTTTGAGTCACTTGATGCAGTTTTTGGTACTGTTTTTAATATTGGGGCAGTCAGTTCTTTTCTGTTGAATTTCTTTCCCAAGTAAGAGGTGTGCCATTCACATTCGCAGTCGGTGTGAATCTTATAGACTTCATCTTCCTCGTGGGGCGGTTGGGTACGCAATTTTGTAGCGTTTATCGGAAAACTGGTTCCAGCTTCCATGGCTGCCAGATCATCCAGTCCAGAAAAGTTGATGGC
Source organism: Glyphotaelius pellucidus (assembly GCA_936435175.1). Classification (NCBI taxonomy): domain Eukaryota; kingdom Metazoa; phylum Arthropoda; class Insecta; order Trichoptera; family Limnephilidae; genus Glyphotaelius; species Glyphotaelius pellucidus. The sequence goes on along the minus strand of OW386548.1, from coordinate 5,459,695 downwards.
TTTTGGCGGGGGAAAGGCACAGTTCTTACCATACCATTTCCAGAAGCGTCTCTGTAAAATAAAGAAAAGTTATTGATTTTGACTATCTCAGATTGCATTTAACATGGGCCCACAATGTTCTGAATCGCTGACACGCTCAAGTAATTAATTTTTTTTAAATAAGAAACACTTCTATTCAACTTAATTACTATAAAAGACAACTATTTACGTCGGGGGAGATGGTAAAAGATTTTTCTCACATTTTCCCTGAGGAAAAAATATTATGGCCTGAATCATCTTTGGGAATGCTGAGGAGGGTCTTTTTAGGGAAAGGAAGGATAGCAAGTTCTGAGAAGGAAAAATTATGAGAGGTGGATACGAATCAGAGTGACAAACGTATGAATCCATCCCACCCACTGCGGTACAAGGCGATGGATCGAGAGAGTCCGGTTGGAAAGGTCAAAAGGACTCCCTCAACCAGTCTCTCCCGGTCCTGCCCGCCACGCAGTTGGTGGGTTAAAGCATCCGCCACCAAGACATAGACAAACCTCACCTCATGGATTTTTCAAGACCTAGACAAACATCACCTCCCCTGCTAAGTTAGCTAACGTAGCAAACCACTTGGGGTGACTTGTGGCAAAGGCATTATATTTCTATGATGAATATAGCAAAATTATACTTTTATTGTGTTTCATTTACTCACTAATAATTGCCCAAATTGCCTCTAAAATCATGAAACATTATAATCTTTAATGGTCCATATCTTATAATTTAAAGCAAAAATAAATAAAGTAGCTCACTAGATATTTGATATACCTTTTGATTGCAAAAATAATAATTCAGCTTGGTTGGTTATTTTGATCTCAAATCCAAATTTAAGATTTGTGTGAAACTGGCCTAAATGGGCCGCGCATACGTTCCTCTTAAGCATGTCCAGCTAATCTGATATTTTACCTTATTTGTTATTTCTGTCATACCAACAAAAGCAAACTGCAGGTTTGGAATCAGAACACCATTGTGAGCTGCTAGCCTCGAATCCATCCATTACTTTTTGTCAGAAATTGTATCTATTTATCAGCCTCCCCGTCTCTCACATACATTTTTCTTCACAAAAAAACACATCGGTTTATTCCAAAGTTTTACAGATGATAAAGATTTTAAATTGCACAGTGCATTTTTGTATCAAATATCAAGACTTTGAACAATTAAATAAATATTTAACATAAATATGTTCATCGCCAAGTCTGTGCATAGAGTGGGTCACTCCCAAACATGAGTGAGTTTCTCATGTTTGGGAGGCGGGAATGGGTACCGCCGCCCCGGGAACCTTTATTGAATAACCAACACCTCTGCCGTATGTCACCCCAAGTGGTTCGCTACGTTTGGTGATTTAGCAGGGGTGCCCGGGTTCATGGGGTGAAGTTTGTCTAGGTCTTGGAGGCGGATGACCAGGACACACTGAACCCCAGATTCCTACCCACCCCATAAACCTTTTTCCTTCCCAGAACTCTCCTTCCCTTCCTTTCCTTAAAAAACCCTCCACACAGCATCCCCAAAGATGACATAGGCTCTAGGGTAATTATTTTCCTCAGGGCCTCCTGTGTGGAGCTCATGTAAAAAAATAGATAAATAGTTCATTTTCAACAACCATTAATATAAATTCTTGATGAAAGAGAAAGGGGCCTTTTTGGCCCGGAGCTCTGTATGCCAATATTTCAAAAAGTCATTCTAAACAAGAGAAAATGCAAATCTTACTGTTAGAAATCATCGTCTACGAAATGTTATTAATAACGGAATAACATACGAGTAAAAGAAATGTTAATAAACGTGAACATACACACCTTAGTAGTGAAACCTGCTTTAGGAATTAATTCGGGTCTCTTCAATGCTCGGATGGAGTTATAGATTTTACGGGAATCTGTCATAATTTATAAATGATTCCACAACAAACTATTGCGTGTTCGTCAAACATGACAGTCATATCCAACGTTACCACAATATGTACTAATAAAACACTGCATTTTAAAGAACAAAACATCAATAATTTAGACAATCGTAACAAGACATAGGCTTAGAAGAAACACCGCGGACAGCCAAAGACAATTTGGATTTTATCAATGACAGTATATCTAGGATGCAAAATACTCACAGAAGTATAATTCACTACCCATTCCTTATTTAATATGCAAACCCGAATCGAACATAGAAATAATTTATGTGATTTGCCAATTTAAAAAAAATCATCAATAAATTTGTTGTTGCCATTTCTAGTTCCAGAGCAATTTACGTTCCCGTTTTGAATGGCATCAAACGTGTTACTATAATAAATAATCAATTTTACTAATATTTATTATCAAACGCAAGGAATAAGCCAGCGCCATCATGGTATCAAATAGAAATAACTTTACTCAATTAAATTTACTGTCCCTATTTCGCTGACAAAAAATTGAGTATTATTTCAGCGAATATTTATATGCTAAAGCCAAATTAATAGTCAATATAACAATTTCAAATTTTTTTAAACTATTTTTTTAAATATTTAATAACGAGTTATCGTGTATAAGGTGGAACATGGTGATTTTTAATATCCCTGTTCAGAATGCCTAGGTTAATGCAATCAAGGGCGTAGCTGTAGCATTCCCAAGGGGGGGGGGATTCGATCCCGGGAGGGGGGCAAATCGAAAAAAAAGGGGAGGGGGGTGGATACTTTGCACTGCAAACTGCACATCACGATACAGGATTGCCCTAGTGAGATGTGCAGTTTATGTTTTTATGTACATCTATATATTTTAATAAATAAATAAATTTACTACAAAGTTTTTGGAACCTCTACTACTACGAGGGGCATTGAAGTAATATTTCTTTAACTGGCGCTTGAAAAATGACACAAAATTGCTAAATGATTAAAATTAATAACTAACTCATATCACAACGTTTTACCGCAGGAGTAGATGGCGATGATATTCCGCCACTCAACTGTGATGAGAATATCTCACTAGAGTCTCCCGTCTGGAGCCAGTGAGGCTGTGGCATCCCCAATTGGAGTATGTTGGGAGCCTGAAGGTAGGGGAGAGGGGAGGGAGATGGAGAAAAGGTAGGTAGAGAAGTTCCTGGCTATTTATATCTGGTCACCAAACACGTCTAAAGCCATTTCAAGCAACGTTTCAGTTCTGAATGGTGGTCTTACACCAGGTCGATACTGAGAGTATCTTCCACTCTGGAACGTGCCGCAAATATACTATATATTATTTTTAATTAATTATTATGAAGTAACACAAATAAATCAAATTAAATTTATTTGCCCACGCCGGGATTCGATCCCGCGACCTTCGGGTTACTAATTTACTAAATGCTCTTTTATTTTGACTCTTTACAAAACTGGAATAAAGTATTTGATCGAAATGATCGTGCCATGTCTTCAAACAATGAATTCAAAACATTTGTATCTGTAAAAGTTTCTTGTACAATATACCTTCTTACCACTAGTCAAAAATAATGTGTAGCTAGTAGCTATGCAAGTACATGAATAAATAAAGGTTAATATTTAAACAGGGGTAGGAAACAAAATATACAATAAAAACACTCAATGGATATCAATTTCTTTACTTTATTTTTAAAAACGCATACAATTCAACAATCAAAATATATTAACGAAATGATTCACAGTCATGTTTTTTGGATTATTATGTTTTGTTGGAACTGATGCTTTGAGGGTTTCTACAGTTTAACCATCACTGAACAACGAGTAAGTAGGTTTCTAGTTTTTATTATTATTTGGGAGGTACTTTGATGGAATTGGCACGTTTTTCTTTTCTGGCTTGTCAAGTCCATAAGGCTCCTGGGGAGGACCGTTTCCGCGGTGGATGAAGAAGTTTTTGGATCCGTCAGCATTGAAGGGTCTGAACACTGAGACCAGACCTACGCAGATGCCAGAATCCTCCGGCAAGGGTTGGAAGGGGACGCTGTTATTGTTGGTGTTGACATTGATGTTCCTGTCGGATTTATCCATCTTGAAATAAGATTTAACTTCGGAAATTTCACAAAAACACGATTTAGAATACCAAATGAACTGTTGGTGTTGACTGTTGACTGCTTCAGGTATGAAACAGTCTGCTGAGAATTTTAGGGTCTCACCCTATATATACCCTTACCCGACTCTTTAGAAAGCGGCAAATGAGTGAATCTTGACTCGGTTACTCAGTAGATTATTTCAGACCGGCCAAACGACTCACAAACAAGTAATTAAATACACGAACATTGATAGAAAGTCCCAAATACGTTACAATAGTAGTTTTGCGAGGTTGATATGATACCGCCGCCCCAGGAACCGTTTATTGGATAGCCAACACCTCTGCCTTAGGTCTAAGTGATTCGCTACGTTTGGTGACTTAACAGGGGTGTCTGGGTGCGCGGGTTTAATTTTTTCTAGATCTTGGGGGCCGATGCGTCTGTCCACTTACTGCGTGGTGGGAGAGACTTGTGGGAAATCATTTGGCCACTTCAACAGGGCTCTCTCGACCCATCGCCTTGCACTGCAGTGGGAGGGATAGATTCATAGATCCATCACTCTTGAACCCACTGACAACCAGAGTCGTACCTATCGTTCATACTTTTTTCCTTCTCAGAACTTCCTCTCCTTCCTTTCATTGAAAATACTCTCCTCACAATCTCCCCAAAGATAACACGGCCCTGAGGTAAATTATTTTCGTCTGGGTCTCTTGCAGGCAGTGTAAAAAAATAAAAATATATATTTAATTTTATGTTGCCCTTTTGCTTAACTATTTACTTGCTAGTTGAGAGCGGCTCATGTGCGTTGTGTGGCCCGTCTGTATACTGTGCGAAGCTAATGGTCGTTACTGTGTTCAGACACTGAAGAGATAAACGATAGAATTTTGTTGTAGGCGTGTGCGCGTGCCCGAAATAAGCTCATGTTTTCCTCTACATCTTGTAAAATTTGTGATTATGTTTTCAAATTTGCAAATTATTTCTTGAATAGAGGGTCAATATCATCGACTTGTCTGAGTTCTTAGGTACATTTTTTTCTCAAATCGGTATCGATCGCACTTCTAGAGATTTTATCTGTTCAGTTTGATCAGATATTCGAGTTTGTTAAACTTTCTGTTGTACTCGTACGCATTAGTGTGAGAATACATCGAAAACTTTTGCAACTTTTGGTTTCTAAAATTCATAGAGTGAAATTCATTTACAGGTTATGGACTATTTATGGACTTTTTATGGACTATTTATGGACTATGGTTATTTATGGACTGGCAATTTTGTATTTCATGTGTAATCGTTGTCTTTGGTGCTATATTATGTACTGAGGATTATCAACCATCCAGATATGAATAAAGGAATATTCACAAGAAGTCGGGGACGCCCGACTTACCTTCATTTTGATTCCACTTCCCTTTCCCCACCCCTTGCAGCCTCACATCATACCCCAATTGGGGATGCCATAGTCTCATTGGCTTCATACGAAAGCAGTTGAGAGTCTTGTGCGGTATTCACATTAAAAAAAAAAACGGTGTGATGATTGTCGCGGTTCCTTAAAGAGTAAATATTATTTTTTGGTAGAAAGCAGTAACTTTGTGGTTTGACATATTATAAATTGAAAAATAACACAATAGTTTTGTTTGCAACCACGATTTATTTAATTTTTCCACTACCGACCGGTTTCGCTTTACATAAGCATCTTGTGGGTATAAAAAATAAACAGTTTAATTTTTATACCCTGAAGATGCTTATGTAAAGCGAAACCGGTCGTTGGTCAAAAAATTAAATAAATCGTGGTTACAAACAAAATTATTGTGTTATTTCAATTTATAGTAAATATTATGAAAAAAAACGTTTCTGAACTGATTGATTTTCAAACATTATTTTTTTTAACATAAAATAGGGATGATATGAATTCAATTTTAAAATGATGGTCGTTTACATTATGGTTGTACAATAATGTAAACAACTATCTAGCTCCTCGTTATGTTTTGATTCAAGACTGATCAAGGTATCTATGACATATCCATAAATAAACCAAACCACACTATGGTAAAAAAAATGTATTATTAAGTGACTATAGATTTCAAATGATCCTAATTTTATTTTAAATTCTGACTTAAGTTTTCTTATTAATGACCTAATATTTTAACAAAAGTATTATTTAATAAAAGTGATGTGTTATGCATTTTGAATTACATTGAAAAGTTGATTGATAAAATGGCAATAACATAATATTGTTGCCTGACATTTTGGTTTACAAGGACGACAGAATTGATCTGTAAATAACTGCATTGAATTTTAAATAAACAACTGTGTAAATCACATAATATGGCTAATTTCTACACCGAACCTGATAAGGTAATAATTAAAACTCTTTTTTTATTCATTTTTCTTAATTAAAAAAAAAAAACTGCCAATTCTTTTTATTGTTTGCAAATCCCCTACAAGCTCTGACGCGCTTAAAATGTTGCTGCCATTTTGAAGTGTTTTATATGAAATTATGATAAATAATTGCAATTTAAATAATTTTGCATCCCAGAGTTGGAGTGACCTTCTTAGTGAAGATATTAAAAAAAACGAGTCAAAGGTTAGGTTATGACTTGGGTTATAATAATTTATTTCTCAAAAATTTTCCTAAAGTTGGTACCTACTACATTTTCTTTTTTTTTAATGGTAAAAATACATCTTAATAGTAATGTACATCTTAGAATTACTCTTCCATTAGAAGCATTGGCTTGCGTTGACCATTTCAAGTCTACGTGATAATTATAAGAGTTTTAGCCGACAAGGGAATATTTTCAAGAAATAACATAAAAATATTTCATTAATTTATTGATTGACTATAAAATTTTTTTTTACCGATTTCATGCTAGGGGTATAATCGCTTTAATATTTTAACTTTTTCATCCCAACTTTCACAGGAGCATTGCGAATATTTTTGTTTAAATGGTGTGATTTTAGAACTATTTTTTTTTCAGATTAAAACTGAAGAAACGAAAATTTCTGAATTTCCCACTTCCGAAACCTTGTCAGGAGAAGGAAATTTTTCTGAAACTAAAACATTTAAGCCGCAACCAATTGACTTATCCGAGTCTGCTACACAACCCCCATATTATACTTATGAGGAATTGAATAATATTTGCACTTGCGACTGTCACGAAGGAAAAGAGATGAGTAAAGACAATGTTGAAAATATCGGTGCGATTCTCGACAAAATTGATAAACACATCAATGACCACCTAAAGGGAGAAGCATACTGCCAATCCGGTCAAGAGGAGTGCAAAATGCCCAACGATTGTAAATGGCACAATTCATCGTTTGCTAGTGATTACTATCGGTATAGACAGGATTCCATTCCAAAACCAAAACCCAGCACTCCAGCAGAAACAGCCGTCTTTGGGAATAAAAACACAGCACAATCCTCCACCACACAAACATTATGTTGTCTTCTTCAACGGATTAAACGAAAAATATTACCAACAGTCCCCTCACAAGAGTTAATAGAGGTATATCAACTGGAAGATAAAGAGAATTTTATGAATAATCAATGTGAACAGAAACCGGTGCTTAAAAACACAGCGTGTGGGATACAATGGAAAAACGAAAAAATCGATAGTACAGATGAATTAGATTTGGAGAAACTTCTAAAACCCAGCGACCAGCTGAATTCAGAAAATCTACTGAAGATGAAGCTTTCACTTTTAGATAAGTACCTCCAGTCGCAGTTTGAAGAAAACCAGAATTATTCACAACAGCAATGTAACACTTCACCTCGTGCAATTTATGAAATGGTAATGGATCAAATCTTGGACCGATCTGTCGAGTACAGGAGCATCAAAATGCGAGAGAAAACACCCAGCGTTTCCCCAGGAGGAACTACTCCCGACGATGTTGGCAGTGCTAGCGAAGCTGAAGAAAGTTTATTTACTAAAGATGAATACTCCCCCAGGCGCTATGTTAGTTATAGAAAAATGCCCTACAAGAAGAGAACAATCAGCACGTCATCCGAATCATCATCATCATTTGAGCAAACGAATTATTTATCTTCAGGTTCAAGTGAACACATTAATAATTCGCCCCCTGGTTCAAGCGAGCAAACCAATTATTTATCCTCAAGTTCCACTGAGCAAACAAATTCATTGGCAGCTTCACCAAAAAAATATGACGATTTAAAAAATAGCAAATTGAAAGTAATATACGAAAACCCATTTTCGCTCGGAGAATTATTTGAATTTGCTCAAAAGGACCAAAATATGAACCAGGTCGAAAATCCCTCTCCACTTGAGGAGAAATCTGAACCAGTTGAAATTAACGAAAATTTGAATGATTCGGTGACCGTAGACGAAAATGGGACCATTGTGGTTTGTGTAGATGGAGTAAAAGTGGTCGCACCCTATCATTCAAACCAGGTCCGAAACTTTGTAAATACGGTGCAAAGAACGGAAGAAGAAGAATGGGAAAGACAGCGGAGAAACCTTGCCAGCAGGATAAGCAGGGCAAAAGGTAAAGCCAGGCGCCAAAAAAGATTATTGGAAACCCGATTCGACAAAAATAAATGATCAACTAGTGATAATTGTAAAATCTGTAGTACGGCAATAAGATGTACTCAGATATAAAATGTTTTCACTTTGTATGGAAGTGGTGAACAGACTGAGGATACAATTCATACAAAAGTTTTGTATTTCATATATTTATGTTTTCGTAATTACTATTTGGATTATTATTCAGTGCTGCACTTCCTCCTGTTTTAGCCAACATTTTAGACTACGTAGCGTAACCGTATCCATCATCAGGGTAGATGTTATGTCGAGTAAAACGGCACGACAACCCAAAAATTAATCGCGATAATACTTTTGGCCCTGAAAATTTATTAATTTAATGATACATCAAAGCAACTTTTAAGACACCACTGTTTTACGAAAAGTAAGAGTAATTTTTGTCAAATCATTTGTCAGTGAAGTAAAATTACAAATTTCTTCATATCTGTTGCAGATGAGAGAATTAGGTAAAGGTATAATAGAAAGTATAAAACTGTTCTGGAAATTCAGGTACAAGTTAGGTAATTCATTGTACACATTTCCAATAAATTCATTTACAACTGAATTTTTTTTTAAATAGTGTCGTAGTTTTTGTTCACATATAAATAAATGTTGATTTCCACCTAATATTTATACTGTAAATGACGAAACTTTTAGCTTTGAAAAATAGACGCGACAGCGATTGTCAAAAAGAACTGTATTTATTTACATTTTGAATAGAAATATATTTATCTATGTAATTTGGATAAACGTTTTTTTACTGCAGTAATAAAGAAGAGTCCTGTTAAGAGAGATTTTAAAGAAGTTGTATTTTTAGTGATATTTCGATCACACTTTTGTATATTTACACTATGATGTTCTAATTGGGTTTTGGTTATGCGCAATTACGTTTTCCAAACTTAAAAAAAACGTGTTTTTTATTATGTTTTCAGGCACTTTAAGCCATATTTAACCCAGGTGTTCTAGCTGTATGAAATTTGAAACATTGTTTTAATTTTATTTACTTTTTACATGTTTATACATTTATTTGACGTGTTTTGAAAATTACTGATGTAATAATAATAATAATTTATTGCAGAAGATGCACAGGAGCAGTGCAATTCGATACCTTCCTCCAATGGGAAAGATTCAAATTCTAAGAGAAAAAAGAAAAAGAAACAGAAATCAAGCCAGGCAAAAGCGTTTTTCTATAAATAATTCATAAACATTTTTCCAATAAATTCATTCATGGAACACTCCATCTCCCACCGGTCACCTAGGCTATTATCATATTATGATCAGTTGCGGTTAATGTCATAATCTTCTGTAATATTTTGGGTTTCTTCTTTATAAAAAATATATTGATTGCATCGAACGTTTTTTTGATGAAAAGTATTGTAACAATTCTTTAATTTGAATGAAAATAATGTGTATGTACAGCGATAAAAATAATTAATTATGAATGTTTAACGAAATTTAACTTATTGTCTGTGAATTTTATTTATTATTTATGCTTTTGACTACAAATTTTAACCTAATATGACAGACAAAAAATGATTATGATTTTTATATTTAATTCTCTTTAATGATTAAACATAATATACAGCAAATCTGTACCTTTTATTTTACTAACATTTGATATTTATTTTATTTATGAAAATAATTCCCCTAAAGCCTCCCACTACGGTGCAAGACAATGCGGTCAAAAGGTCTCCCCAATCAGTTATATATTACCACGTAGTTGGTGGGCATTTGCCGCCAAGACCCGGACAAACCTCATCCCTATGAACCCGGGCACCCTTGCCAAGTCATCAAACATAGCATATCACTTGGGGAGATAGAGGTGTTGGTTATTCAATACACAGTTCCCGGGGTGGCGGCACATACCCAAATTGCTATAGAATTAGAGACATTTAAAGAGAATAGGTACATATATTGAATTAACTAGGCGGCTGCCTGTTTCATGGTGACCAATTCTGTACATGTATTTGCCTTGTCTCTATAAGTCTAACGTAAAAATTTGGATTAAAAAAACCCGGGCCGGATCAGGAGAGACTGAGGGAGACATTTTGACCCCTCCAGCCGGACTCTCAACCCAGCGCATTGCACCGCAGTGGATTCTACGCAGAGATGGATTCTACCGTCATTCTTGGACGCAATCACCCCCAGATTCCTATACACCCCTCATACCTTTTCCTTTCCATAACTTCTTCTCCTTGCCTTTTCATAAAAAGACCCTCCACACAGCATCCCCAAAGATGATATAGGCCCTGAAAGAGTTTCTTTGGCTCCTGTTTGAAGCCAACGTTAAAAAAACCAAAGCCAAAATTAATGTTTTTAAATAGCGTTAATGAATTTTCTATTTATGATTCCAAAATGATTCAGAAAAAATGTATTTGGACTTAGAAGTGAAATTTTAAAACAGCTTTTTATTTTGGAATTCGGGAATCGAACTCCTAACCACTTGCTTAGCTTTAAAGCTCTTACATATTTCAATTGTGATATTGCAATTTTCTAGAGGTGTATGCTTTCTGTAATTTTATTAATAGAATACGATTTAAAAATAAGGTTGTGGCAAATAAAAACAGGAATTGAAATGGTAATAAAATTTAAGTTTTTATTAGATTCATAACACGACTTTTTTAAACCAATATGTTTAAAAATATTTATAAAATTAAAAATATAATGAAAAAATTTTTTCGACAAAATAACTTTTAAGATAATAATTATTATTAAAATTAACAGGAAGAGAACAAGACATAAAACTTTGAACAAAAATCAGTCTACTCTGAAATACATAAAAGTTATAGATGTTAGTTAAAATTTCCACGATTTTTACAAGACAAAAGATACTATTTAAGATCATTATTATACAAAAAATGAACAGGAAGAGAACAAGACAAAACTTTGAACCAAAAATCAATCTGTTCTGAAATACAAATAAGTTACAGACGTCAGTCAACATTTCCACGAGTTTTACAAGACAAAACATAAAATTCACAAATTTTATAAAATTAAAAAATGTTGCATTATTATTGTGGCAGAAACATAAAAAAATTTAGTATTGTCGAATTTTAAGATTTTGTCAAAATTTTTAAAACCATTTGGTGAGTCTATGTTGCTAAATGTCCCCATTTTCATCGCCGCTGAAATCGTCTTCGTTGCCAGAATCTTTAAAATAGTCATCATCATCGGGGTGTACTATAACATAATTCCTGCCTTCAATGACAACATTGCGTGGAAAATTGGGGGGTAGAACATTAGCCACTCGTGGATCTTCTCCTGCGCGTATAACTTGGACTTCTTCTCGGGCATTTCGAGCTGCAATTTCTGCATTAATCCTTTCTCGCTCTTTAAACACATACTTCCTCGTGATTCCCCTCACTAGCGTGGACATGACTCGGCTGACTCGACTGGCTCTGTTGCTTTTCCTGAGAGCTCGTCGCTTCTTCGCCGAAGGGTTCTTGACCATATGAAAGGTGCGAATCTTTTTGGTTTCGTATTCTCCTGTATATATATTTTCTCCGTTTACTTCAACGTTCAACGTTTCCTTGCTGTCGATCGTGACGTTGTATACTTTGCCTTCATGCTTGTATGTTTTCCTGAATACAATTCTTGGCTTCACCTTTTTTAAAACGCGATTTTTTAAAGTACATTGTCTCCTTGGCAATGTTCTTCGACGAGGAGGGTTGGCCTTTTTCGCTTTTGTCTTTCTCGGCATCTTTGGTCTGCAGAGTTCTAACTTCAGAACAGCTTCTGGGATCTGTCCTGGCAAACTATTTTGGACATTCAGACTTCACGATCCTCGCTTAAAGAACTTGCCAGAACGGACAAGGATCGCGGATGACGAAAAACAACTTAAAAATACCTTTAATAAAATTTAGTCGACTCACTCTACCATTTCAACGTGTTATGAATGCTGGGCAAAGCCATAGACACAATAAGATAGAAAACATAAGGCTATTTCATTGACGTATGTAGCCATTGCTAAGTAAAACAATAAATATTTTTATATTTGAATATGGGGCAAATCTGATCAAATAAACGCCTAGTAATAAAATAAAGCTATTCCTCCGTTCCATTGAAAAGTGTTTGAATATTAATTGCAATATTGTCACCAAATATTGCAAATAATATTAACATCTTAACAATGACGTCTACTGGTTTTAATGTTTTAGGTAAAAAAAGTCGCAGAGACGAAAATGCCATCTACATTTTTGTACATCTGTAATTATTATTGGACATCAGGTGATGCAATAATAAAAAAGTTGCAACAGTAAATTTGTCACGAAAAAGATAGAAATTCATATTCTCAAGGCACTCACTAATTATTCGGCATTCCACGCGAAAGTATGACAAAATCCAATTACCGGCTGAAATTTCAAAACCATTGTAACTGATGAATCTCAAACTGACCATATTTACCTGGACAGGAAGGTTTCTCCATTATTTAGTTACTGAATATTTTGACCGATCGATAAAAGATCTATAGAGAATACGTCGTATTGGAAAAAGTTTTTTCCAACAGAATCCTTCTTCCTTTCGATATGAACGTCGGAACATCCTCGCTAGACTCCTGCGCACAGAATAAAAAAAAACACACTAGAAACGCCTTCCATACAGATTAGAATAAAAACCAATGTCGCCACTCACTTCGTATCTTTCGGTCCTAGCCCATTTAGCACCCGCTATGTCTTTCTTACAAAGCATATCCACATCCTTTTTGAATTATATATTGATGGTGAAACCCAAATTCTGCAAATTTATGAAATTTCAGCGGAGAATTCTTGGAGTTTTAGATCACAAAACATCTCCAAACGGCATTTCTTTTGTTCTTCTTTAAAAACTTTATCATCACCTCAATTTTTTGTCGTTTAATGTTAAATTAATTAATAAAACTTCAAAAAGTTTTTTTTTTCAAATTGCGGTCGGAAACTTTCGTTTCATAAAGGTGTTTTCTCTTTCCAATATCGTTCAGATCATATGACAGTAAGGGAGACAAAATGATTTCTATGAGACCTACATGAGTTGTTCCGAAAAGTAAACAAATTAGCCCGAGGGGTTAAAGGAAACGTAATATTTCATCAGCGTTCTGCATTCTCAACAATTCAACGAGCAAAGATTGTCGATTATTACCTGAAACATTGAGCAGTACACAAATTACCTTTGGTGGTTAACCAATTTTGGCCAACGGATATTTCAGCTCTTCAGTAAACATATATATTTTTTTCTAAGAAATGTAAATCATTAATTTTTTGTTCTTGAAATATGACTACGTCTTGTCTATGGTGAACGGCTGGCAGGTAGCTGTTCACGGAGAACATATCTATGTAAATATTTGCAAGAATGCCGAGTAATGTTATTTCTACCTAGACTACCTACCATTATAAAAGAAAGTGCGTTGGTTCGATACAACAATACCAATATCTACCATCACTGTGTATGTGTGTATATGTTAGTAATTAGGACTTTGGAAGAAAGGTGACTATGCAGGAATATGCAGGGGTCGATTGTAAAAAGTTGCTAAAGATATTATCTAGGTTAGCAGTCCACAAATTAAGAGAGAATAACCAGACAAAACCGGAAATATGTCATTTTTAAATCAAATTTTACACGCATTGACTCTTTTCCACAAAAAAATATAAATTGATTTCGAAAGACTATTTTTTATCTGTAGATTTGCATACAAATCAAATCCTCACCGCCCACTTGCCAGCCCGCTCATCCACCACATATATTCTCCTTTATATATTTTATATATCATCCAATTTACACAAAACCTTGACAAATTACTTAAACCTCGTGAATCACCATTGGTGAAACCGCATGAAAATCCGTTCAGCATTTTTTAAGTTTATCGCGAACAGACAGACAGACGCGGCGGAGGATTTTGTTTTATCATGTGTAGAGATTTCTTATAACTTACTTGTGAAACAACACAACTTAATTTAATAAAATTTACTCGTGTACGCCGTGATTTTAGTAGTTTAGTAGTTAAGAGCCTTACTTCTGTACCACGAAGGTGGCAACATGACAACAAACCTTGGAAACCAACCAACAAAAATTGCTGCAGTTTCGAGTCAACGCAAACACTTGAGAAATTTAATTTGCCTAAAATGAATATTGAGTCTTAATGGGATTTTGGTGTAACCATTTGATTTAATTTTGTTTTGCAGGTATGGGCCAGTTTTTTCACAGAATTTGAACATTTCATCAAAATACAAAGTTAATTTTCAAGTTCTGTGAAAGTTCTATTCAAGTTCTGTTTTTATAGCCCTGAGAAGCAACTGGCCCGTAATGAAATAATAACAGAACTTGAATGGAACTTTCACAGAAACAGAAAATTAACTTTGAAATTTGATGAATTATGCAAATTTCGTGAAACAACTGGTAATGATTATCTTAACGATCATTTTTTCATCCCATTTTTAAAATGGTCAAATATATATTATTTTTTTCAATAAATCCATATGTTTACACTAGACCATTCAAAGTAATTATCCTCCATTGGTCACCATGAAACAGGCAGCTGCCTAGTATGGTGATTTAATATAACTACTTTATGTAAATATCACAATTATATAACATGTATTGATTGTATAAATAAATAAATAAATATTACAATAATCTAACTACGACAAATTATTAATGCATAATAGACAATACGACACGAAACACAAGTTATAAAAATTATTTAAAATATTATATTTAACATAATAAAAATATCACATTGCGAATTAGTCAAAAATTTATAAAAATGAGTGAGTTTCCTATTGTATGAGTTTCACGTTAAAAGTCATTATTTGTAGAAGTTCTTGGTTATGGGTTGCAAAATAGAATTATAATTAGATCATTAGATTTGGATTCATCGTGTTACATTTTAAAGGTAATTTGTCAACAAAATACAATATAGTGCCTATAGATGATTATTTACATTATTTGCGTTGATTTTTTAAACGTTTGATAAGCCATCGATTCTATCTCTTACAAGCACTGGCCCCATCTTCAATTGGTTGCGAGAAGCAATAAGGTCTTTTCTCTTTCCTCCTCAGTTGCAAGAAACTCATCAGTTCATCTTGTTCTATAATTCTTTGCATGTGTGCCTCATGGATTTTCATTTTCTTTAAAATGACGTCAGATATCTTTTCTTTTGGTTTCTCTTCTTTCTCTATCTTTGGTCCGTCCACACTTCTTTGTGAGAATCTTTTAACAGCACGAATCCTTTTGGAGCATGATGGTAATTCTGTGAGAATTGGTTGAGTTATTGGTGGAGTGATTGGCTGTTGGTAGTATATCATTGCGTTCTCGGATATATGCCAGTCACAGCCGAAGCTGAATTTGCAACGTTCCTGGCCAGAATGACAATAAGTCGGCTTTCTGCGAAATCGTGTTATGCCCATCACGGTTTCCTGGGGTTTTGTTATTAGTACGTCCAAGTCACTTGGGCAGTAATCTTCTAAAAACTGGACGAAATCGGTGAAGTCGTTGTAAGTGTTGAATTTGCAAAGTCCGAGGTTATACGGGGGATGTACGAGCATTGTTGTGCATTCATTTTTACACGTCTTCGCGGAAGATAGGTCTTCGTCTTCTTCAACCCTGGTTGCATTGGGTCCATGGAATTTGCATTCATGTTCGTACCACGTCCAGTAGTCTATCTGTGGAATAAAACGTAAAAAAATATATTAAAATTCAAACAAAAATTGAGCCAAGTTCATGTTGCTTTTAAATGGGCTTGCATTTCCGAGCAAGTTTGACGTCACATACTGAGCGACGAGCATTTCTGAATAGAAATGCATACAGAAATGGTCATCGTTCGGCCTTTGAAGTTGTGCTTCCTGTAACTATTCGCTAGGCATATCTTTACTGATTGGATTCAGTATTTCGCTAGTAATAATTCCTCCAGCACATAAGATTTGGCTAACCGAGAAGAGAAAAGTTATCTTGTAAATTTTTAACGCTAAATTACGATTAAAGCAGTTCTCATCGTTGGTATTTAAAAAAAGGTAATTAACACTGAGGTACGCTAATTAGATCATCTCCATTATGTAATCGGCACGAGTACGATTTCCGTGGCGCCGCAATTTTACGATATATTCAAGTAGAAGAGCCAAAAATAAGACGAAAATGTAGAATAAAATTGGTCGATATCTTGCTTAGTTTTCGAGATATCGATATCTACAGTTTCAGATTCAAATTGATTAATTTTATAAAAAGTACTTTTTTAAATGTTAAAAATGACCTTTTTTATTTATAACCTAACCGAACCTAACCTAATAGAGATGTAGCATTGAGCGCCATCTATGGTTTTGGCCAAATAGAATTAAAAACTTTAAGTATCGATATCTCGAAAACTAAGAGCGATATCAAAAAATTGTATTCAACATTTTCGTCTTATTTTGAGCTGTTTTACCTGAATACATCGTCAAAATGAGGCGCCACGGAAATCGACTCTCCCCATGTAACCCATAGCGGAAGTACCTTTTTATATTTTGTTTAGAGGTTTATGCAAATATTTCGCACTCTTCAATTACATCTCTCATCATACACGATAATCTTTGCGATCATTATTGGTTCGTGGGCTACGTTCTATTTCGCCCAATTTTATTATTTACTTACTGCAAACTACCCAATAGGCATTGTAGTTTGACTTGATTATAAAGTGTATTTAATTAATTGAAACGAACCTCTGTAGTTCTGAGGACCTTTCTTTTTGGTATTAACTCAGATTTCTTCATATCCCGAATATAATTATAAATGTTACGGTGATTCATTGATCTTTGATTACTTTAAATCAAAATCAAATTCACCTATCGAAATGTCACTTTTCAAAACACCAAAATAATGCGATGGCTATTTTTCTAAAACATGTTCAATTGATTCCTTTGTGATGTAGATTCAATTAAAACTACTTATTTATTTTGTTCGTTGACACGATAAAACTCAAACACATTAAAACACACCGGAATATAGCAAATATGGCAGATTAGCAAATATGGCAGATTCATAAAATATTTATTATGGTTATTCGTAACATAAATTATTCATTGACAGCTTTTCTGTGGTTTCGCACTGTAGTCACTTTGACGAAACTAAAATCATTTTACTTATGGATTTGCATTTATTAATAGACAAATAAAAACCTTCAAAAAAGAGGAAAGTTGTTCACCAATAAATTATTTATTTATTTATTTGTACGGACTTTGACAAATACGTAATGGTTTTTTGAAAGAGTTGTCAAAAAATAAAATTTACTATATAGATTATATAGAACCTACTCAGAAGTAAATACGCTAACATAATAATTATTATTCTTATTGGTTATGTTATTACGATGACCGTTATATTTTAAAAAATTGGTTGTCTGTAAAGTCGGTTTACGGACGATAATTTTACGTGATAACGTCAAATAATAACGATGGAGTGGAAGAGAGATAGATGCGTCACAAGCCGAACGCTTAGGCCGAACGCTTGTTCCGCGCTCTCGCTTGCACGCTTGGCTCAGGCGGAACGTGACAACGTGACAATAAGTCATGCTTTTTCATGAGTGCAGCCGGCGTTCATCGATTTATAAGACGTTATCACGTCAAAAAAAAAACATTTTATAAATTTTAATGACTTCTGAGAGGGTCATTGAAATGACAATTTGTTGAGTTGCACTTGAATATGTGGAATGCTTTTCTACTTCTGAGAAAGTTTTGCCATCTTCATACAACCGAGTGTTTAAATGACTCAGTCCTGATATTGTTGCAATAATTTTAGGTCGAGTAGTTCTTGTTTGTATATGGTAGGTAAATCAGGGTTGTCTATAATACCATTAAATATTTGAAAAATGAAAGTCTCCTAAGAGTTTAATTCTTTCATCAAATGGTTGCAATTTATTGTAACTATAGGTTGTTTATAGTTTTTTATCATCTTAGGAATTTACTATCTTGGGAACATATACTGGATTTTTTTATTGGAATCGGAGCGGATTTTAAAGTGCGGGGACCAAGTAGAAGAATTATTGACCAACTAGGTACATATATTTTCCGTATTTCATCACAGGTTCGTTACGTTGAAACTTTTTTTATAAACAATATGCGTAAATTTATACATGCCTACTTATTTATGTATGTATTGTTTATATTTCGATTAGTTAGTTTCTACAGGGCAAAAAGAAAATCATCTGTCTTCGTAAGCAGAGCGTTCGCGGGTCTAGATCACTAACTTCGGAAGTGATTCTATATGATGTACAAAAAAGAAAAATAATGTACTTTTTTAGAAAATTCAACGTTTTAAGGTAGTTTTCAGGTAAAAACGTTTAATACTTCTATGTGAGAAAAAACAAATGATTTTTTAAAAATCTTTTTTACTGCTACCATCATGTAAAACTATCTCCCGAAGTCAGTGTACTTTACTGTGTGTATAGTGTAGGTACCAACATACCATATACAATTTCATTTCGAGATTGATGAAATTTCGCACACCTGACTTTCAAAACAAGAGAATGATTACTGTCTACGGCTAATTTCGAAAAACTCCGTACGGGCAACGCCGGGGACTTCAGCTAGTATTATAATATATTATAAAGAAAATGTTTGGATTTTACTCATTAAAAAAAAATCAATGAATCCAAGTGGAAAACAGATTACCTATGATATTTAATACAGTTAGATTAAAAGTTTAAAAAAATCTAAAGAGTCCATACAAAATCAAACGACTTTTCTTTTTTTAACAATTTTTTTCACCCCTCAGCCAGTTGTTTAAATAAACAATCAGTTAAAAAAAATCCATTCGGACGATGCCATGACGTAAAAACTCGCGCGTTCAAGAGAGTTTAAAATATGCTTAAAAAATCGTACTACAGTACTGAATCTAATTATTGCAATGGAAATTCATTAAATTACTATTTATAAAATGGGGTACGAATAATACGATCAAGCAGTAATCTTATCAGACGAAAGTCAACATCAAGTAGACCTCGAAAACAATCCCCTAAGTGCGATCTACTTTGATTTTAAAGTAAACTGATGTCACAATTTAATAATGAAATAAGAAGTAGATATAGATTGAGTTTACTTCGTGCGCACGGACACGCCCACAGAATACTATCGTTTATCACTTACTCATCGGCAGGGCATATTAATTTGATCGAAATTTTTATAAATATTTTTATTTATTTTTTATAGAACAATAATATTATGTATTTTCAAACATTACTTGATAATGCAGGCCTCACTGGGTACTTTGCTCGTGCTGATTTTGAGGCCCCCATTTTATAATCTGAATATCTACGTATGGGGGGGAACAATAACATAACTCAAATTGCTTACTTTTCAGGAGGCAGTTTAAAGTGTCTCATGAAAAAAAATGAAGGCACACAAATTTAAAAAAAAAAATTAATTACTATGATTTAAGCATCTTTCTTGGGTATTTATTGTTTTTTTTTTTAAATTATAGTCGACAACTCAAGAAAAGGGGGGGATTTTAATGTGGTGGAAATAATTACGATTTACTTTATATTATATACATTCTTTCTGCAATATCACACTTTTGCCCTTTAAATGTTTCTATAAACAGACTCGCGCATAGATTCCGTATTAAAATAAAACCAGTTTTGTGTTCGGCTCCACCTCATATGCCTCGTTGAGTAGAGGTGAAATTGAAATTCATGTCTGAAGAGCCGCATTCGCCTATGCAAAAAGCCTGACTTTGAAAAGTCATTCAAAGTCATTTGAATGACTTTTCAAAGGAGGTGTTTTAAGTTCGGTCACCATTCTAAGCAGTATTTAGCTATTCTAAGCAGACATTCATTACCTATCCGTAAAAACGGGGGTTAAAAAAAATCATTCCACAAATAGTATTTTTTTATTATGGTTTTACCATACACGCTACATTTGGGTTAATAAAATTTGAAGATATTTGCTGCCATATTATCTATTTAAAATTTATAATTTATTAATTAATTTATTCTTGGTTCTGTGATATCTGTAGTATACATCCTTATAGGTGAGTTATACATCAGAATACGTGATGAATACATCATCAGTATGAATAGTACATATCAGTATACGTGAAGCAAAAACTTTGTACCCCTTTTTACGAAAATTGCGCGGACGGAGGAGTATGAAATTTCACACACTTATAGTTTATACAGAGAAGGAGTGCAGAATGCTTATATATTTTTTAAATTATGCATAAAATTACATTAAATCAATAAAAATAAAACATTACAATTATGGTCGAATTTCGACCATTGGGCAGCCACTAGTTATTGTTATTTTTTAATGATAGATTATTATAATGAAATCCAATTTATGACACTTTTAGATTTTCACAGCCAAAAGTATTATCGTTTTTTATTTTATTTTTGGGATGTTATGCCGTGTGCTACCTACTTCTTTAGCCAACGTTTCGGACAGCGTTATAACGTCCATCGTGCTAGATAGCAGTTTGTCAACCAACGGGTTCTTAATAACAGTCTGCTTACATGTTTTTAATTTAGGATTTAACAAGGATTTAACAGCACGTATCAGTATTTTAAGGTGATTGTCAAAAGAATTCGTATTCTACTCTTTCATAGATGGCGCGATTTTACGGAAAAACGCTTTTTAGAAGTTATGCTCTAAAATATTAAGAATAATTAATTGTTCGCGCCCGTACATACGCAATATGAATATGAATAAATAGTTTTGTCAATAAAAAAACTCAAATCTTTCAAGAGAGGCTGACAAACATAATATTGGATTGAATCACCGATGCAATATTGTATTTGTCAGCCTCTCTTGAAAGGTTTGAGTTTTTTGATTAACAAAATTATTTATTCATATTCATATTGCGTATGCACGGGCGCAAACAAATAATTATTCTTAATATTTTAAAGCATAACTTCTAAGAAGCGTTTTTCCATAAAATAATTATACGCGCGCCATCTATGAAAGAGTAGAATACGAATTCTTTTGACAATCACCTTAACCAGCAATTTCTGAGAGTGGAGTATACATTTTGCTGTCCGATGGTATTTTTTTTAGAGAAAATCAATGAAAAAAGATTAGTACAGAGCATCTTTTTTGCGCACCCATTTTTTCAGCATGCACCTAATTTTGAAAATTAGTTTGACCGGTCTAGTGGCTGAGTGGGCATCGCGTTTGGGTCTCACTCGGGCGTCACGTGTTTGATTCCTCTTCTGGCTAGTCCTCCATCACGACACAAACAACGTTTTTCGCTTACTGTGGTGGTATTGGAAGATTTTCAAACATTGTTGGGTTATTCGTAACCCGAGAATGTTTGTCTTTTTAAAAAAAAAAAAAAACGAATGCAGTTCACACACGGTAGAAGCGAAACTTTACCAAAACAATCTCAAGCCTTGAAAAGTGAGGTCATAATCAAAGCAGCCAATGAGCGCGGACCTAAGACCTAGCGTCATTTCCGTTTTATATCTCAACCAATAGGAGCCTTTAAAAGTGACATCATAATCAAATCGGCCAATGAGCGCAGTGTGATGCTTTGCAGGTGCTAATGCGTAATTTCCGTTTCATCCAAATTCCGAATCACTAACGCCGCAACTAACTAAGGATGGGTTGTTTCAAAAAATTTGACGAATTCGTCAAATATTTGACGTTAATTTTCACGTTCTGTGTAAGTTCTATTCAAGTTCTGTGATGATTTCAGTTTTGTGAAGCAGCTGGCCTATGATGATAAAAAAACAGAACTCGAAAAGAACTTACACAGAACCTGAAAATTAACTTCAAATATTTGATGAACTCATCAAATTTTTTGAAACAACCCGTCCTAAGTTTCACTTCAAATAAAAAGTTCACATTTTTTTGAGTTGGGTTACATCCGTATTTATACATCAAATTCATATATTAAGAGTACTTCGAGACATAATTTAATCGCACTATTGAACAAAGATAATTTACCAGTCAATGAAAAATGCTGACCTTTATTTTGAAATGAATTTCGAAATTTAGGACGGTTAAACCATGGAATTAAATTTTGGATGATTAATCCATAGTTTCATCACATGGTCGCTCGTGCGCCGTGTTTGCGAAAATTTGGTAAACTTCGTATCCATTGTTTTAAAAGTACAATATTATTCTGAAATAATTGTTACGCTACGTGTATTTGAATTTATTTAGTGGTTCATAATTCTGCGCGACAATTTATTACGAGTACATATTGACAGTCCTGCCAAACTAACCACACTAAAATTTCATATAATATGCAAACTGAAACAAGGGAAAATATAATTTTTTCGGCTTTTATCAAAAAATTTCCCAACTGTCCGGAGCCAGTGGGGCGTGGGGCTATAATAGTATTCAATTTGGTACCGCCGCCCCGAGAACCGTTTATTGGATAACAACCCAAGTTTGGTGACTTAGCAGGGGTGCCCGAGTTTTTTAGGGGAGGTTAGTCCGGGTCTTGTCGGATCGGGAGAGACTGGTTGAGGGAGACCTCTCGACCTCTCCAGCCGGACTCTTCCGGAATCTCGCCTTGCACCGTATGATGGATTCATACGTCCGTCACTCCTAGACACTGTAACCCCCAGTTCCCACCGACCCCTCGTACCTTTTTCCTTCTCAGAACTTTCTCCCCTTCCTTTCCTAAAAAAACTCTCCACACAGCATCCCCAAACATGAAATAGGCCCTGAAGGGAATTATCTTCCTTCGTGTCTCCTGTAAGGTCTTTCAGTACGGTGATCAACCTTCCACTTATTCAATTGAAATACCCCGTCATGATCATTCGCTAGGATGATATTTGACGAATGTTTTATTTAAATAATGTTTAGAAAAATATAAATTAATTAAATAATATTTAATTGAGCGCACCCGCCCTTGAACCCGCGAACTGGATTCGTAGTCGAGATCTTAACCGCTCAGCTACTATGTAGCTTTGGAAACTTTAGGTTCTGGCCATCAACAAGTCAACATAACTTAATAACTGGAAATTCACTCTCACTGACTATATTACAACAGATAGGTATTACAATAGATAGGTAACAAAAAAATGTACTAATCTGTATAAAAAAAAATCCTAAGAGTGTTATAATTTAAACCTGGATTAAATGCCTCACTCCTATCTTACCAGGAATGACTCAAACAATTTCATTTTACCCTGGAAATAAGTAAAATTTACAAAATTTCAAGAAACCCCCGACACAAAAGAGGCTGATAACCTTGAAACACCTGAACAGATTTTCATGAATTGTAGCTAAGAACCATCTCTATTACGTCAGCCTTAAAAAAAAACTGCATCACAATCGGTCCATTCGTTTAGGAGCTACGATGCCACAGACAGACAGACACACAGACACGTCAAACTTATAACACCGCTCCTTGCGTCGGGGGTTAAAAAGAAGACAACTTGCTGACCTAATATGTTTATACAAAATTATTCATGGCAAGCTTCAAACCACTCATAGTCTGAGCAATATTCATATTAAAGTTCTTAATAAACGTAATTTAAGAAGTCATAAAATATTCAATCTTGAATTATTTAATAACAATTTAAGATTCAAATTATCAAACTCCTACCATGACAATACGTGGAGAACAGTTATGCGGCTGCTTTATTGTCACACCCTTTCTTTCTTTCTTTCTTTTTTCTCTTTCTCTGCAGGTTATGTATTATATTTGACACTATTATGTTTTATATTTCGTTTTGATTATCATTACTTCTGTTATCACCACAAGCATTTCCATCTAGTAACAACTAAACATTGATACTCATGCTTTGAATATTTCTAATAGGAGTGTTAATATCTATGTACATCCCAACGGCAATTCTATTATTGTAATAATTGTTAACACTTTGTAAATGTTTCAAACAATAGGTAAATAACTATACGGTGTGGAAAAATGGACATTTAGAGCCAGCGAAAGAAAGCAAACAGAAGTCCTCGAAAAGCGGTATTGGATAAAAATGCTCCATGGACAGCTAGACGCACATTTGTATCTGTTCTGGAAGAGCTAGGCGTCCACAATACTTTCAACTGTCTGCCTTCAACGCATTTTAAGATACGTTGGACACATTGCTCGACAAACTGATGACTCCAGCTTGGAGAAATTCATGGTGGTCACTTGTAAGGTGGAAGGCAGAAGAAGCAGATATAGGCCACCAATGCGCTGGAGTGATCTGACTGGCATCCGGTACATACTACGATTCTCCACGCAGCGCAGAACAGCGAGTGGAGGGGCCGTATCCACCATGGAAATTGATGGAGATCACTATCCTCAGCAATGAAGAACCGTCTTAGGAAGAAGAAGAACTAACTAAATGCTTCTGAATTTTGCAACCGGCACATTATCATCTTTTTAGATACTCCAGGAGAGCAGAATCCTGAAGAAGGTGAACGAAAGTTGCGTGTTATTATATACGAGTGCAGGCACGTGTCTCGTCTTAAACACGTGCTGCCTGGAAGATGTATGATGACGTCACAGAGCTGTCACGTGCTACTCCCTTACTTTATTTATCAGAAAAAATGATAAATCAATATGTATTGGGTACCAAAGAAACGAGGTCAACCTCAACGCGTATCAGAACAATCCTTCATCGTTACTGGAGTCACTTGCTCAATGCATTTCATTTGTGAACGGCTTTGTAGCAACTTTATTTATTTATTTATATTTATTTATATACAAACATATTTCAAAACGAAACAATACAAAATGGTACTTTTGTCTATCCAACTGGGAAGGATTCCCGTTTCAGGATAGGCAAATTGCATTTTTAGTTCATAATATTCTTAACTGTCCAAATAACTATTGAGAACATTAAAAATTGCATCCTGAGCGTAGGAATAGATTCTTTATGTCCTTGAAAGAGTCGCAAAGTTGCGATTATTCTAAGTTTGATTTGGAGAAAATTAATAATTGCATTCAGAAAAGTGAATGGTTTCTTATGGGAAATCGCAAGGTTGAGACTCTTTCCAGGTCATTTCGGAGAACATTTACAGTTTTATAATTGGAAATATAGTACTTAAAAAATATAGTTTTTAACTATAATGTTTAAACATTTACTAAGTATTTAGAAATTACAAATTTATAAACTTATATATGACAGTGAAATCCCAATGTATTTATAACAATTGAAATGATATAAAGTACTACAATTTTTTTAAATTTTTTTTTATTTTTTTTTTTATATTTCCTAAGTAATGTAATTTACATATTTAAAAACCAGAATATATGGTATATAATATTTATAAATAATATATAAACCAGAATATATAATATTTCCCAAGTAATGTAATTTACATATTTAAAAACCAGACATATGCATTCCCAATGTAATTCTGACTATTTAATTAATATAGAGAATATCCCAGTTTAACTACATTTGTTTTATAGGCAAGTTTGAAAAGGCAATATTGAAAACTTAAATTTGAAATGGATAGTCATTATTATACAAGAATCAATAAACAGAGCAAAAGATTTGTAAGTTTAAATTAAATATTAACAAAAAGGGATATAAGTTATTAGGGGCATAAAAAAAATAATACCATTTTTAGAAATTAATAAAAAGTAACTTTCTGATTCCTCTAATGTACAAAAATAGCCTCTGTGTTACAATTTTTGATAATACATATTATTTTACTCATAATTTAATTTTATCAATAGTACAACTTTTTAAAATATTTTTTTATACCTATTTTTGTAACCTAGTAACTTTTTGTTTGAAGATAACAATATAAAAAATAAAGATAATATTATACAACCTTTATTATACCAGCTAATAAGATGAGTACTTATAAAATTCTTATGGATTAACGTAAACCTGATAGTACATATTATTAGGTAAGTGAGTTTGTGTGAGCATGTGTTCGCTCTCGACTCTCCCCATGTCCAGAAGCCAATTGCTAACCCATTTGCGCAGAGTGCTTGCACTTTTCAATTTCCATGCATCGGGTACGAGGTTGAACTATTTTGGCCCTAAGTAAGAGTATTGTCTTTGGGCATGTGATGTGTTGGTATTTGGTGGAACTACTGGATTCCTCCTTGCATGACGGGTGTTGTGGAGATGATCAATGGATGAATAGTGGTGTCGATGTTTTTGTGTATGTAGAATAGTTTTTCTTATGTAAAGTTGCCGTACGTCAAGAACTCGTATCTCTTCAAATAATACCTGAAAGGTTTCTTAAGGTGACCCTTAGAAGTGATTTTTGTGCTTTTGCTAAGGGATCAAGTATTGTTGTCGAACAGCCGCCCCATCCTAAGGATGCATATTCTAGCAAAGAATTACACATGGCATGGTACATTTGTTTCAGATCTTTTACGCAAAGAATATTTCTTACAGACATAAAAAGATGAGTAAGTTTTCTGATCTTTGTGGTGGTAGAGTCTATGTGTTCGTTCCATCTCAGAGATTTATCTATTATGATTCCTAGATATTTTATGCTATCGACACATTCTAAGTTATTGCATTTACAAGTGGTTAGGTCATTACAGTGGTGTATAATGATGTTGTGTGTTTCTTTTGGTTTTCCTGCTTGTGTTGCACTGAAACGGATGTATTTAGTTTTGTCTAAGTTGAGGGTGAGGAGATTATTGTCTAGCCATTGTTTGACCTTGTTTAACTTAATTAATTAATTATTTTATTTCACATAAAATTTAAATATATCTGAATATATTATCTATATAGCTATACCTCAGGGCAAGTCAAAGATTGATTGTCCAGTTTATTGTTTTTTTCGTAACAATGAATGAGATTATTGAAGATAGGTCAACTGGTAACATAGGCGGTCTGGCGTCAACATAGATTACTAGATGTTGGGGATGGTATATGGAGGGGTATCTTAAGGGAAGGAAGGAGGGAAAGTTCTAGGATGGAAAAGGGTAAGGGTAGGTTTATTTTATTATTATTTTTTACATATTTAATTTATTTTCCCAAGATACTTGCTAAGCCAGCTTGGGTCATGTTGTGGAAAGTAGTCTAACTTCATTTTGGTAAAATAAAAATAATAATTAAACATGTACCATAGTGTGTCCAGGAGCGATGGAAGTATGAATGTGCTGCTAGGCGATGGGTCGAGAGAATCCAGCTGGAGAGGTCAAAGGGTTTCCCTTAAGGCCCCAGTCCCGAACGTCGGGTGCACTGCAGTTAAGTATTTTAACTACTTGTGAACGAAATCAAACACCTGCGTATTTCGCCGTCTGCTTGGAGGAGACGGACGAGCGTTAGACACAATTTTGATTAAATAAAAATACAATAATAATAAAAATACACTTGCTTTATAATTAAAATTTATTTACTGAATAACGGATACAGCTTTACAGATTAAAAATCATATTAGAAATGGAATGGATACATACACACTGATACATCTTTTATTGAGGTCTCAGTTTTTTATTCAATCTGTCATAGAATCTAACGGTATTTTGACAATTTCTGGTTCTGATTTGATGATTTTATAATAGGGTGTGAATAAAAGGAGATCTGAGGATAAAGTTACGACAAATATTTTTAAATATGTGCATTTAGATGATTTTTTTCTTACTTATGTAGGAATATATTTCACGATATTAGCTAAAACATAGAAAAGTACAATTAAGCACATAAAGAAAAAAAAACCGTGCTACAAATAAAGAAATTGATACAAATTGATGAAAAATAAACTAAATGATATCTAAATATACAATTTTTTTAAATATGTATTCAGCATAATAATTGGCTCGAAAAGTGCCATGACTTTATTTGTGGTATAGGAGGCTATTAATTTTGTTTTGTGTTTTGTGTAAAACACTATGTTATTCGTACGATACGCAATTTGCAGGTAAAAAATGAAAACATAATATGCGAGATAAAAATAAATACCTACCTACAATTGTTATAATGATTTCACAATATTATCCGTAAAATAGCGTAGGTATTATGCGAACAAAACAGAGTGATTATTCATAAGACTGTCATTTTGCAAGAACATCATCTTTACTACAGTCTGTTGATAATACTAAACATCCACAAAAATGATAATTTAAAATGCCAAAACTTATTAATTTTAGTTTTAGATGTTTCGGGTTCAGGAAATTATTCAGGTACATAATTTTCAGAATATCAACAAATTTACAAAAAATGTCATTAATCAAAAGCCTGGTATGACAATCTTATCCGTCCATCCCCTGCCATACTAATCATTACCCCTAATGCTTCTCATAATTTTTTCCTCTCTTCCATAGCTTTTAGAACATGTGATGGCCAATCAAACGTCATAATTCCGGTTTTGAACCAAATCGGTGGAGAAATCGAGAAACTCAAGATGGATAGTGAAATTTTGAACTCTGATATTAGATTCCAGTTCAGTGCACCTCCGAACTTCTCATTCCCGATTTTTAACCAAATCGGCCATTTTAGCCAGCTCTCAGTTAGGTTGACTAACGTAGTCTCAAACTGTATACGTGAAGTGTAAATAAAACCAGATAAAGAACCAGACTCTTTTATTGTACAAAGTAATCTCCATCCAAGGGAGTTGGGTAATCTGACTGTGTGTCTGCAAAGAGCAGAACATTACAGCTGGCCATCTTGATGGATGCCGAATTTATACATTTTGACATTAGATCCAAGATCAGTGCATGTCCAAACTCCCTAATACCGATTTTGAACTAAATCGGTAGAGGATTCGAGAAAATCGAGATAGATGCCGAAATTATACATTTGGTTGCTAGATTCGACAGTGCACCTCCAAACTCCCTAATAACTATTTTGAACCAAATCAGTAGAGACTTCAAGAAATCCGAGATGGATGTTGAAAGATTTTAACATTAGATTCAAGTAAAGTCCACCTCCAAACATCCTAATTCCTATTTCGAACCAAATATGTAGATAACTCGAGAAATTCAAGATGGATGCCAAAATTATGCAAACTATGCATTCAATTTCTACCCACCTCCAAACCCCCTTGTGCCGACTGCGATAGGAATTGATTTAAAACTATAAAATTATTGTGCGCATCGAAATAATGTATTTTTTGACATTATTAGTTTTTCGCCAATGGGTGGTTGGGTCTCACTTCTATGGCCTACGCACAATGTCAATAAAGTTTTAAAATTGGAGACAGTAAGACAGATCACAATTTATTTATTATCTAAAAATAATTTTTTAATTTCGATTGGCCGGTTGATTGTATTACACCTGTCTCCCCATTAGTGTCTTGTACAAAATACATCGATAATAATGTCATGGCTGCGGACGAAATCGAAACAAAATATGCGTGCATTCGCCTCGAAATCTTTCTCCCGACTGCTGACTTTGGTGAAATAACATCGCACCTTGCGGGCCGATTATTTTGCCGTACAATTTTCTATGGCGGAAAAGAATAAAAGAATTCATAAAGTTTGGGAGAATTACAACGAAAATCTAGAAACGATTAAGTGTATTTTATTAATTGACGATAATCTGTATTGTGTTTACTTTGAGATTACGGAAGAATATTAAAAAAAGTGTCTGTAATAGGCGCTACTATGATTCCAGCGAAGGCATTTTCGAACGTTTTACGTAAAGTTCCAGTATGTATTTAACGAAGAATTAAAAAGTTAACGATTAAAAAATTTCATTCACATGTAACATTAGACATTTTTCTAACTACCCCCATATAATTTTTAAATAAATTGTTTGTAGTATTGCTTGTTCTACGATTATACAAACTGATGTTTAGCGCTATTTGGAAACTTGACTCTTAATCGGTCTCTCCCGACTCGGCGTGAGCAGATGCATCCGCCGCCAAGACCTGGACATAAACTCACCCGAGGGGAATTATTTTCTTCATGGGCTCCTGTGTGGAGTTAATGTTAAAAAAGTCTTCTATTAATCAATAGGTCAGCACAAATGTTTTCATTAAATATTTTACAAATAGATTTATTACGTACGTAGTGTTGTTATTTGAGATTTTTTAAAGATGTTCTTGAACTGATCGTTAAGATAGACAGTACGAAAAATATTATTAGTGTTTCATACGGTTGGGTGGGCGGGAATAACGTAGGTTGTACCTAAAAGCTTTTCCACTGAATAGCGTAGTAAGGATTAGTAATTTAGTTTGTGTTTTCAGAAAATTAACATCTGTTTTCGTATTCTAGTAATCTTAACTGATTAGATTATTACATTAACGCTGCATTTTTTTAATTGTATGTTTTCTGGATCTATTTAACCTGACGGCAATAGACGTAACATATTAATTGTTTAACATAGGAATTTTGGAATATCACTGTAAAATTTGACTATTTGCAATGGATTATCCTCGTCAATTCAACATGAATATTGCACCTTGATACTGGGCCCAATATTATCGAAGTTATTTATTATAATAACACTACTCGTAGATACTTTTGTACACTCGTGACTTTATTATATATATAATTGATAGAAACTTAATACAGTACAACTTAGTAGCCACTGCTAGTAAAAGGCCGAACGCCGTAGAAGAAGTGGCGATCTTCCATAAATAAACCAAACCACACACCGTTCCTCGGTCCGACACTCGAGACTATATCAAAACGCTGTGGTGTTACCGCTAGCAATCGGAAAACCGGAATGGAGCAAAGACAATTCTTAAACTCTTTAAATTAATGAATTAATTTGAAGTACTTACGTAATAATTTGAATCGAATCAAGAATTATAGATATTTTAAATAGGTACCTATGTTAGGTTCCAAATTTAGTTGATTGTTCTTATAATAATATATACAAAACTGAATATTTCTAATATATGAAAAATGAAAATTTGAATAAAAAGTTGTAATAGGTGGCACGCGAGCTGTTTGAAAACCGAATGTACTGGGACTGAATATACGGAACGCAGGAGGGAGATTGGCGGGACGGGAGAGCGGAAGAGGGGAGAGGGAAGGCGAGGAGAGGTGGAAGGGAAAGCCGGGAGGGGAACTGGGACGTACGGGAAAGGACATGCAGAGAGAAACAATTTTTTCTTGCAACGCATGCCGGGAACCAGCTAGTTCTAAATAAAAACTTTTCCACTCCATTCTTCTTTGCCATTGCTTTTCAACATGCTGCTATTATAGTCATTCTAATCCATATCTATTAGAGCAATAGAAATAACAAGACCATATTATCATAACCTATTTTAGAAGACGCTTGCTTAGCATAAAAAATAATTACATAAACTTTTATCTGAAAACCCCAACTGATTTCAAAATAAATTAGTATAACCCACCGCTTTAGAAATCATCCCTTACGTCGCCATCCCTAGGATCGGCAAGGTCGCCCCACCCCTCAACTGGAAACTCGGGTACTTCACAGAGAACCTTTGCAAAGTATTTTTCCAACCCTTACATAATTAAATGGCTCCCTTAGCGATCTGGGGAGTGGACGGACATTTTATATTATATTCTCTTAATCTTAATTTGGACGAGGAATAACTTGGACTTAAAACATTTAAAAATAAATGACAAGCTGTCGTCTAAATTGGATAGCCGTGATTTTTAATATGGGTGATATTTGTTTGTGAAAACTTAACAAATGTGTTATAAACTTTCTCCATTCCATGAGCTTTAGTTCATAGGTCGCTGTATCTGCGATAATTGATTAAGGATCTTTAATGTAAACAGATCATAGAGGTTAGAGAGTTACCCGTTGGATTTCGGTAATATTCATGGTGGCCCCTCCACGGTTGGTACCAGATTTTAGATTTTGAGAGCATAATAAAGAGCAAGTTCCAGGGCTTCTTAAGCACTCTTTATTGACTAAATGAGTTCTTAGTCTAAAAAAAAGACACGGTGTTTTATTATGAACAATACGTTAATATTTCGAGAATCCTTTTCGAGAAGTGCAAATATAAATGCGTTAAACAGATTTGCGAGTTGAAATTTTACTAGAAAAATTAATATTCAGAAACTTAACGTTTATATGTACTGTCCTCTTTCCAATTTCCAATCTCCAATTTTAGGGGATGCCGAAGCTTACTTGGCTTAAGGCAGGATATTTTTCACTTGGTAAAATTTAAATCTAAAATTTAACCTCATTTATTACTTAGCATTTCAAATTTTATCCTAAATTCCATGTATAGACTCTTTTACCTTTAATTCAACGTCTGTGTCACCTTTCTTCTGTTAATGCACAACTTTGTCAATGTTATTATTTATCTGCAGTCTTTCTGACGGTTTCACTTTTTTGTTACACTTGTTGTTGTGCAATTCATCTGAATAATTTAAGGCAATTACAACAATAACCAGTACCAAACACGAGTGTTTTTCACTTCTAAAAAAGATAATCTCAAACCATCTCAATCTCTGTGTGCGCATTACTTGGATTGGGAAATGAAGGCAGTCAAACAGCAGCTCAACGTACAACTGATGGCAGACTATTCGGACACAACAAGGGACCGTCCATCCACCTTCTAATGTAAGTTAGCAATTATCTGATTTGCGCATTGAATACCACCACATCTCATGAGGTAGTTTTAACCATTAGTTGCTGAACGTGGATGTGTACCAGTATCGAGAGTATTATTTATTTTCTTGTTCCTAAAAGCATCCTCCATTGAAAATTTGATAAAAAAAAAAAAAATATTTCCAAGTTTAGTGTAATCGGTGTTCCATGAGCGGAGCCAATCAGACGTATTGCACGTTTATTTTTTTATCAGGTATCTATCTGGAAGCTCCAGACCAGAGGTGGCTACTAATCTTATCATCTGGGCGTACTTAGAATTTGTGTAAGAGAATAACTGTAGTGAACGCACAATGCAATATTTAGATTATCATTCTACGATCCTTCTATTGTTATGTCGATAATTTTTTGCGGCAATTGGTAATACCTACATCGTCTTTCGCTTCTTGGATAACCTTGCAGTTCATCATCGGGACAGATGAACACTGAAATGTCATTAAAAATGTCGTCTAAGTCTGGGCCCATACATCCGATTTTTCCATCCGATTGTCTGATCAGACAACCGGAAGGCCTTCACGCCATTCATTTCTTATGAAAGCCCGCACACATCCGATTCGAAGACCCGGCCACGCCCTTCCACGCCGGCCGTCCAATCCGGTCTGAGAAAGGGCGTGGCCTCGGTCGTATTACCTAACCGATTTTCGAATCGGATGTGTGAGGTGTTAATCCAATCCGATTGTCTGATCAGACAACCGGAAAGCAAAATCGGATGTATGCGCTCAGCCTAAGTCTAAAGCCTCGATAACATTGAGCGAGTTTACAAGCTACTATCTGGGAAATTCACTATCTGTTAGTAAACTCGCTCAGTGTTATCGTATTACTTGCTAACTAGCAGATTGCGGACTATCTACGAAAAAAGTTGAAAAGATGGTCAACTTTACTCGCTACTCGCTAGTGTTTGCCTAAAGATGGCGACCCACCAACAGCTAATCTCGTCTGTCAGAATTAGTTTGGGAGGAAGCCGTTATTGGCTAGCGTGTGACGCTAGCAGCGAGTTCAAGTTTTTTTACAAAATTTTGACCGAATTGATACGCGTGAGAGTAGTTATTTTGGCTGCTACTGTCGCTACTGAGCGAAATACATTGTGTGTCATGACAATCTCACTCGCCGATTCACCCGCTTTTAAACTTACCGGCTAGTAACTTGTAAACTCGCTCTATGTAATCGAGGCTTTGGGGACGAAAAAGCGGCCCATCGCCCTAAAAATCAGCCACCATAAATAATACTTTCAGCCAATCAATCCTTCAACCAGAGTTTTTAATGTTATCCCATATCGACCTCGATATTCATTCATGTTAAAGCAGTTTTATAAATAATTCTGTTTAAAATTTATTTGCAATAACAAAGTAACAAAGTAAAGTATATGTTCTAATTAGTCTATACTTGTTTGTCTTTTGTTATTTTTTATTAACTTATTATCCTGACGAAGAAAACATAGTTTTCGAAACATGTTGATAATTGTTTATTAAATAGTGGTGTTACACGAAGTTATTTGTTTTTCATTAAATTAATAATGACGCCACAAAGTGAATTTGCGTATTTTGAAGAAACAAAGTAACATTTTATTTTAAATACCTTATTCTAAAATACTCTGTAATATAAACTAACTACATTTTACATTATATTTTTAAAAAGGAAATAATATTTCGTAGTTATATAATATTATTTCAGAAAAGTTAATATTAGAATAAATTGCGTTTGCTGCGAGGAGGAATTCCGAGAAATCATCGAGTATCATAGTTTCTCTTTGAAGACAGCCTTTCAAAAATCAGGACTTCTTTTAAAACGTCTGGGAATTTAATTTGATATTCATAGCCCCGCTAGGTTTACACAGCGCAAAGGCAGCAAACGTAAAATGGTAGAGAAATATAAATCTCCAATGTGGTTTTTGTATATTAAACTATGTGTTATGATTTAAATTTGAATTTGCTTTTAATAATTAAACTATGGGTAATTGAACTCCCAGACTCTCTACGACGGGCCGGACATGTGCACCGAATGCCAAGCACACGAGTACCGAAGAAGGTTCTAATAGGACACCCGGGAGGTAAACGGAAGACGGGCAGACCTAGGCTGAGATGGGAGGATGATGTCAGGAAGGATGCAAGGGAACTACTTCATGTTGCAGATTTGAAGACGACGGCCGAGGACAGAGGGCGGTGGAGACTTATTTTGAAGGAGGCCAAGGCTCGAAGTGGGCTGTAGCGCCATTGAAGAAGAAGAAGTAATGATTTAAATTTGACTTCGCAAAAGAAAGTTTTCGGAATTCTAAATTATTGCCATCAAAATATTTTAGTAGTTTTACGGAGAAAAAGTTTAAAAAAAAATCAGAGTGTTCAATTCACACGCGGTAGACTGAAGTAGCCAGGAGTGTTGAGACTACGAAGCACTTTTTAATCAATGTGTGTCGCCGACTGCATTTTTCCTATACATTTGGTCATCTTATTAGTATTTATGTTTTCTTCGTCGGAGTCGCTACATGTCGCTTTCTTTTGTGTATTCTTTTGCCTGTTCATTTTGGAGTGGTTTGAAGATTAGATATTGATTTTACAAATCGACTTTAATTCGATCACGTATCTCATTCCAGTGCAGCGACAATGTTACGGCTTCCTCAGGCGTTTTCGACTTCTTCTACCATTCAAACTACTCTCTAAATACTCCAGGAACTTGAAATTTTCTGCGACTTTTCATCATTGCCTTTTATTTTTATAGATTTTTTAACAAACATTCTCCGGATAGTTTTCAAGGACTGTGTCTAGCCCATAAAATTTAGTTTAACAAGGTCTTGACGGGGTATGATTTGAGATAAAATTTTAATTGAGAATAAAATTATAATATATAAGTTTATCGTAAACTGAAACTCGTAAAATGCTTATAACTGGCTGAAGTCCCTGGCATTGCCCGGGCTTTAAACGGAGTTTTTCGAAATCTAATGTAAGTTTATCGTAAACTGAAACTCGTAAAATGCTTATAACTGGCTGAAGTCCCTGGCATTGCCCGGGCTTTAAACGGAGTTTTTCGAAATCTAATAAGACAAAGGCAGGTACAAAGTTACTTTCATCTTGTTTTGAAGTTCAAGTGGGCAAAATTTCGGGGGTCTCGTTTTTCGGTTTTGAAGTTCGTGGGCACAATTTCCGGAATACAACATACATTGCATAAAAATCAAATCCATGCCACTCGCCCGCCACAAACTTACAGACACTCTCATTTATATAAACTGAAAGATATAGATAATAACGAAAGCGCTTGTTGTTTCGGAGAAAAATAAAGCAAAATAGATCGAAGACACATATAACGAAATGTTAAGAACCAAAAGCTTCAGATCACTCGACCACTAAATATCTAAGTAACTGTCTAAACTAACTAACTAACCATCATGCTGTTTCCCCGCAGGGTACTCAGAGAGGACGAACCGCTAAACAACTCGGTCTTGGCACACACTCTTTGCCTCATTCACATTCATACATCGTCTCTACATACTATTATAATATTCTGACTCTTCTGACATGGCCGGACTCGGGTATCTGCTTCGCTTGATTATGCCATGTTTTCATCGAGAGTTTCCGACTTTTCTATAATACATCTGCGACATAATATATTCTTCTTACACTCCTTTCTTCGGCCATTCGCTCTACATGCCCAAACCATCTAAAGCAGAGATTCCCAAACCTTTTTTTTCGTAGACCACTTTCAAAATTTTACTGGTTTCGGTGGACCCCCTGCTGCAACATTTCTACCATATTCCCAAAACTCGAAACGCGTTGTACTGAATATTGAATATAACGCTGGAGTTGTGGGCTGTCACAGCGGGAGGGGGGGGGGGGGGGGGGGGGGATGAGCATAATGTGATATGAGACGGGGGTGGGATGGGATATGGGCACGGGATGGGTCTCAATATGATCATTTTTCACCAAAATACTAGTGTACTATCTGCCTACATTGACAGGCAAAGCCAAGCCAACGTTTTTGTTCTTTACTATCGAAACCAGATAAATTTTCGTGGACCCCCCACTTACAACTTGTGGAACCCCATTTTTTATCACGCCTACGTGGACCCCCGTCGAGTCTCCTGTGGACCCCTGGGGGTCCACCTAGACCACTTTGGGAATCACTGATCTAAAGCCTCGATTAAATTAAGCGAGTTTACAAGATATTAGCCGGTGTATTCACTATCTGCTAGTGAACTCATATTACTAGTTAACTAGCAGATTGCACACTGAAGGAGTCGCCGCGCGCCGGCTAGTAGCTTGTAAACTCGCTCAAAGTAATCGAGGCTTAAGGGTTCTTTTCTTGGGATGGGTTGTTGCAAATAATTTGAACAATTAAAAAAAAAAAAAAGTTAATTTTCACGTTCTGTGAAAGTTCTATTCAAATTCTCTGATTATTTCACTTTTATGAATCAACAGGCCTATAATGATATAATAACAGAACTTGAATAGAACTTACACAGAACATGAAAATTAACTTTAAAAATTTGATGAATCGCTCAAATTTTTTGAAAGAATTCGTCCTTAATCTTACTCATAACGCCTACATCACCACCCATGCGTCACAGGGATCTCATTTATACAGCATTCAGTCTACGTAAAAGTCCATAAATAAATACATTAAATCTCCAAAACTGACACACGCAGGTCGAAAACCATTAAAAAATTAAATAGCTCTACGGTTTATTTTGAGTTCAAAGAGAGAGAGAGAGTAAGTTAAAATATAAATAATTTGTTTGTCCTTCTGGAAACTGGTTCTAGGTTGCCAAGGAAGAAACAACGTCCCGTAGGATGTGACGTAGGTCTGTAAGCGCGTCAAAAGTGACGTAGAAAAGCTGCTACGCGGAAAACGTAAAGTATGACGTAATTCCAGGCTAAAATTATATCAGACGTTTTAAGGGTGGTGGCGTAAGTTGAAATGATGGGTTTGTGAAGCACTTCCACTTTTGTATTATCGGATGTTGACTCTCATTAAAGTGAAGATTACTTATTATTATCTTCGCGTCTTCCACTATCTTTAAATTGTTAATCATAAGGTAAGTAAAACCTGTTACCAACGTTTTTATAAATACAGTATACATATATGTATATGCTCGACATCTACATTACGAACACGGAACGTACGTATTTATAAGACAATTCTACAAGAAGTGTGCGTTAATGTAGTGCTATTCAATTCAATTTATTGTTTTAAAAATTTTAAATCTCAGAAATTTCTTCTAAACTCTCTCCAACACGAAGGAATAGTTTATTTACTTCGTGCGGACCCCAAATTACCGACCCACTTTCAAGTCTTCTTCTCACTAAGGAATTGAATAAAATTATGGGAATCCGAGCATCTCTAAAATTCCTTGCAGTGAGACGCCCAGCATTCTCAATGAAGTGCTACAAGTCAACTCAATATGAGCATGAAATGTCAGCCTACTATTAAACATGATTCCAAGATCCTTCATGGTGGAGACACGTTTTACACTTCAGGCGTCCATTGTATACCGGCAACACCAGGTAAGAGGAGAATCTGTCTTGGACATTTTGCAACTTTTTGCCAAAAACATACTAGTGTACTTCTTCAAACACAAAAAAGTTTGGACATTTTCAAAGGTAATTTGAAAATGTTCAAACTGCTCGAGATACTAGAACCAAAGGGCATAATCTCTTACTTATCCCTTTTGCTAAAACAACTTTTGTGCAAAGAAATTTTAAATACTTTGCAACAAAACTATACAATGCACTTCCACTGGCCATTAGACAAAACACAATGTATATAAATATAAATCTGACATCAATAATAATAATAATATAAATAATAAAATAAGACGATAATAACGATAATAATAAAAATAATAATTTGGATGATTCATATAGCACCGTTTTTGTGAAAAATCACCTCAAGGGCGCTGTACACACTTACAATATATTTCTAAAATCTAGAAGTATTTATGTGTTGTTGTAGAAAATTAGTTATTTCTTCAAAATAGGCATATTTACTTTGTGGCGTCATCATTAATTTAATGACTTATTATCCTGACGAAGAAAACATAGTTTTCGAAACATGTTGATATTGTTAATAAAATAGTGGTGTTACACAAAGGTATTTGTTTGTCATTAAATTAGTTATTTAATTATTATTTTTTTTTTATACATTTTATTATCGCATACACTGATTATTTAGAATGAAAAAATATGTATAAAATACAAATCCATATATACACATTTATGCACATGTTTATATTTATAGACATACATACATATAAAGTTACACACACCTACACATATTTATTAATGTAAGTGTGTGTGTAGTAGGAAAATTCATGAAAGACGTGTTTAATTGTTTTCTTTTACTTTTTGTAGTTTGGTTAGGATTTATGATTTTTTGAATAAAGTGAATATCTTGATTTTTTATCCAGGCCGTAATATTTTTTTTGTGAATGTTTGTAGATGCATTTGCAGTTAGTAATTGTTTCAGAGTAATGGGCATACAATTAAAAAGTTTGGTTGCGTAATATAGAAAGTGTCTTTGTCCGTGTGTGGTGTATGTTTTCGGAATGTTCAGTGTTTTATTTGTTGAGGACCTGGTTTTTATTGTGGTTTTTGGTTGAATTGGAATATGAAGTTTGTTATGGAGGAGGTGTAGGAGAGCAGATTTGGCGTAGAGTTGTCTTATTGACATGACGTCTAATGTTTTGTAGATTTTGCTAGAATCTGTGTAGAATGGTACTTGCAGGATGAGTTTTATTATTGCCTTTTGAATTTTTTGAATTGGGTCAATTGTTATGTCTGTTGCACTTCCCCAGGCTATTATTCCATATGTGGCAATGGATTGACAAAGTGCAAAATATATGAATCTGAGTATTGTTAGTGGGAAAATGTTTGTAATTGTCTTAATTAGGTGCAAGACTCGTTTGAGTTTAATAAAAGTAATGTGGTCAGTCCAGCGTTAGTGTGAATCAATAATAACTCCTAGGTATTTTGTTTGTTTTACCCTTTCTATGTGTTCGCATTTGGGTGAAGTTTGTTGTATAATGTACAATGTACAATGTAATATGTACAATGTACAATGTAATATGTACAATGTCTTGACCAATGAACCCAATGCTGCCCAAAAATGTATACAGGACCATACTTACCTGGAAGGTCGCTTGAAATTAACACTGTTATTGTATATAAAGAAATTTTGATAGAATTCGCACGCAGAGGACATTATTGTGAACACTTCTTACATGTATTTAATCATGAAATATATTTTAATATTAGTATATAGAATATTCTTTAATTAATGTATTTTGGAAATCAAAAGCAACATTTTATGGTGGGCGGTACAGTAGTACAAGGATTTTATCTTCCTAAATGTGATTCGTCAAGAGACAGATTGATGTGTTAAGATTCAAGTAATTTTAATTCAATAAGAAAAGTGTGATTAAGACATATCATACGCAATACAAGTATGATACTCTAAATAGGTATATTTAAATTAAGGATATGAGAGCCCAAAAAGGTAGGTTTTAGTTTGGACCTAAATCCTGTTGGGCTTATTATGCATCTTAATTCCGGAGGGAGTTTATTCCAAGCCTTAGGCCCAGATACTCCGAAAACGCGATCTCCAAACTTTGTATTTGACTTGCGTTTAGGTTCCATTAGTCTGCCTATAGCTGATGATGTTGCTGATCTAAGGGTTGACTGCCTCGGACACACAGTTCAGAGATGTAAGGTGGGGCCATTTCATTGATTGATTTAAACACTATCCAGCACAATTGTACTGTATTCTTTCAGGGCACTTGAGCCAATGAAGGTTACGAAGGTGTTCTGAAATGTGTGAATATTTAGAAACTCCAGTTATGAGCCGTGCCGCTGCATTAAAAACGGATTGAAGTTTGTAACGGATTGAAGTTTGTAACGGATTGAAGTTTGTAACGGATTTTATTTTTTTTATTTTAATTTTTATTTTTTTATTTATTTATTTATTTTATAAATCAACAATCCAGTCCCGCTAAGCCAATTGCAATAGGCTTGACAGCAGGTGCTTATAATTACTTACAAATATATTTAAAGTTATAATTTACATCTTTTATCTACAGTTTAAACATTTTTTCATAAATTTTATCAAGTATCAAAATAAATATTCTTTTTCCAATAACCAATTTTTCACCATATATTTAACCTTATTCATAGAATTATGTTGCTTTATATTGTCAGGTAATAAATTAAATATCTTCGGTATGTTGTATTCAAACGTTCTCTGTCCGTACTTATTATTAAATTTCGGAACTATTAACCCGTCGTTACGCGTGAATCTAGTGCTATATTTATGATCTAGTTTCTCTTTATGCTGCGGGGTAAATATATGCTGAATTATAATTTTATACCATAGTATTGCCTTCACAGGTAAAATTTTTGCACTCTGAAACAGCAACGGAGTATTGTGTCTATGTTTGAAAATGTTAGGGACAACTAATAATTTTACAATTGCGTTTTGTGCAACTTGTACTTGTTTCAGGTTGGTTACAGTAGTATTTCCCCATATTGTTAACCCATATCTTATTATTGATTCTGCTAGTGACATATAAATTATTTTAAGTGTATCAATTGATAGGAAAAAAATTAATGTGTACATTCTGCTAGCAATTGATCCGAGTCTTTTACAGGTTTTTTTAATATGTTTGTCCCATTTAAAAAAACAATCTACTGTAACACCAAGATACACATATTCAGTAACTAATTCTAAGCTTTCACAATTACAGTTCATTTGAATATTTTTGTGGATGCAATTAAAGTTATGAGAAATAATGAAGTTTGTAACGGATTGAAGTTTGTGAGTCTTCTGTTCCATCAAGTCCTGGATTATAAATTGCTCCCCATATAAATTTTTTTGTGACGAAAATACTCAAGTTTTACTATTATTTAATCTCTAATAAACTAATATATTTAAAAAAAAGTTACACTCTTATTTTGCTTAAACATTGTTGAGAAATTATAATGATAGAAAAATAATTAAAAGAAGTACATAATTTTAATAGTTTTACCATCACGAGTTTGAGCATTTTTGAGTTATCAAAGCAAATTTTTAATGCAATAAAATCGACATTGAGTTGTTATGTTAAAATGCTGGTACGGAGAATAATTAATCTTTCTCATCCCTGTACCGTTACAAGTACGATTGCAAGAGTACGATCGCAAGATCATCGTTCAACGAAATTTAAATTCTCGACCGCTGGATAATGGCTCTTAACGGAGACCTTAACCTTTCAAGTTTTCAAAAAATAAATTGGCGCTGAATGGCAATTTGATGACAAAATTATATTTAAAACAACTGGCCTTTAGCATTGTAATCAAAATGGCTTTCGGTTCATCTTGAAAAATTGGAAGTCGATTTTCTGAGAAGTCTGGCTACGTCACAGGAGATCAGTGAGCCGTACTCCCAGCAATGGGGTAGTGGGGTAGTGGGGTAGCGTGGGAGGCTGGGCCGCTACGTCACCGCCCCGCTCGCCCCCGTACTTGTTAGTGATGAGATGTGAGTCGAGTGCTCTGTTCCCCTGCCATTTATTACGCTTTATTTTCGGAAATAGGAGAGTGATCTTGGTAAAATGTTGTAACGAAATCCAAAATGTAATTTTTTTCAATCACTTTCCAATTTCATCAATCTTATATCTTTACCAAAAATGGGTTGCCTTAGATCCATTTAATCCGAGCAGATGATACTCTTCTACTGTATTATTTTTTATTTTTATAAATTTATTTATTAATTTTCAACGCCCTAATGGGCTATTACATGACAAGTTTATAATACAGAGACACATGTTAATAAAAGAGTTTTTTAAGTAAAAAAGATGACTATAAAAAATTTGGTTGTCTGTAAAGTCGGTTTACGGACGATAATTTTACGTGATAACGTCATATAATAACGATGTAGTAGAAGAGAGATAGATGCGTCACAAAACGAACGCTTAGTCCGAACGCTTGTTCCGCGCTCTCGCTTGCACGCTCGCCTCAGGCGGAACTTGACAATGAGTCATGCTTTTTCGTGAGTGCAGCCGGCGTTCTTCAATTTATAAGACGTTATCACGTCAAAAACAACTATTAAACATCATATGAAAGGTAGGTATACAGATAAATTTAAGTAAACATAATGCATTACAATAAAAGAGAAAGTTGCAGACGGCTTAGAAATAAACTAGTATGTTAGTAATTACAAAAGTTACAATTGACTGACTAATTGTGATCTTAGTGACAAAATACATAAAAAGAAAAAGAGAACTAGTTTGAACATTGTAGATTAATATAGAAATACACAAATATATGCAGTAGCCCGTATGCGATGCTCCTAAATATCAAAATATGGATGACCGGACAACTCGGAATGAAACCAACTCGGAGCCATTCCAGATAAGTCATTTAAAGTGACAAAAAAATATAAATAAAAAAATGATTAAATGGGTTATGTCAGGTTAGGGTTATCGGCTAATATAAAATTATTTGTCTCATAGCTTTTAATGACTTTTCAAGGAGGTGTTGAGTTGACTTTATTC
The DNA here is from genome assembly GCA_936435175.1 of Glyphotaelius pellucidus. Lineage (NCBI taxonomy): Eukaryota > Metazoa > Arthropoda > Insecta > Trichoptera > Limnephilidae > Glyphotaelius > Glyphotaelius pellucidus. The sequence continues at coordinate 5,416,317 of OW386548.1, read as the reverse complement.
TCACTTGGTATGGACCCCAAAACGTGCTACATAAAAATATCATTCAGGTATTTCTTATATAACTGTAGACTCGTATTAAGTACATCGATATTTGAGGTGAATTTGTTTCCAAGTGTGTGAAGTCGAGGAGGAGGTGCGAGTAGGTATATATGTGGTAGTTGGTTCCAGAATTTTATTATTCTTGCAGAATAATATGTTTTGCCTTGTTGCTCTATTAGGTACCTTGAAGTCGATGAGAGCAGCAGTTTACAACAGTCTAATTCCGAGTGAATAATTTTACACTGTTTAAAAATTTTGACATCTTATGAAGATATTTTAAATCGTAAAAATACCAATTTCGGTTGTGTGTCTGTAATTCCGTTTCAATGAACTCGGTTTGATTTGATCTTCAGTGTCAATTTCAAGTTTGGAATTAAAATATCTCTTTTTTTTTCATCGGACTGCGCTAGTATAAATAGAAAAAGAGATAATAAGTAGTAACTATTATACCTACATATAATGTTTTAGTAGTCCTCACAACTGAGAGATCCTATGCTGGGCGAACTAGGTGTTGGATAAAGGATTTCAGCGACTTCGTACTCGATTCGAAAGGCACGAAACTTCTATATATATATATATATATATATATATACTCTTTTTAAATTCTGACTTTTGACATGGTCCGACTAAAGTATTCGATTCACTTGATTTTTTCATGTCTTCCTCGAGTGTCCCCGACTTCTTTTTTTTCTTCTTTTTACATTAACTCCACAGGAGGCCCTGAGAAAAAATGAGGAGGGGATCAATGACGCTAGTTCCTCGGAGCATCTTCCATTGTAATACCGGTAGAATAAGGACAGCATTCCCACCCGACGCCTATGCTCTAAAGATTGCAATTCGTTTGTTAAGTTAGGAGAGTCTATCAATCAGACCGCCCGTTTCTGCACAGAGTCGAGGGTATCCAAATTAAGGTGGGAATGCTATCCATGTTCTACCGATATTTCTATGGAAGATGCTCTGAGGAACTAGCGTCATTGATCCCTTCGACACCGGTGCATAGTTGGGAGACACGCCAAACACGCCAAATGCCCAATATATGTACACGGTTGACATTTTTCACATGAGAACGGGTCGTTTTTTCGACTCGTTCTTGAGTTGAACAGCTCGGCTATGGAACGATTTGCTGCCCTCTGTGTTTCCTCCCTCCTACAATATGGATCTCTTCAAGACCCATGTTCACTCTTTCCTCTCCTCAAAAAAACCCTCCACACAGCATCTTCGAAGATTACATGGGCCCTGAGGGAAATTATTTTCCTCAGGGCCTCCTGTGTGGAGTTAATGTAAAAAAAAAAAACACACAAATTTCATGACCAATACCCTATGAAAACTATTTAGAGAAACAACCTAAAATGGTTCAGAGAACTGAAACATTTAACATAATATTTTATGAAGTTCCAATTCAATTCACCTACAATATTATTGATGTCAAAGTTATTTTATAGCAAAACTAGACCCAATGAGGTGAGTAGCAAATGTTAACTATTCATAGCATCATTTCCATCACTAAGCAGTTTGATAAGACATTATAAAAATGATGTTTGGTGTCGCGATTTCGTCAAAGGCACCTCATCGCCATTCCTTTCCCATCCCGCGTTTTCCCAGGCACGTACCTTTAACGGGCCGAGCGTTAATATTATATGGGCAAGCGCGGTTTTCATTAACTTTATACCCACATTTAACCACGGCCTCCCCTGCAGCCTTCCAGTCACCCCTGCTCACTTCTGCCTTCTCCCTATCCCACCCCTGTGGATATAGTTCGGGGAAGAGGATAGCGACCCAGAAGAAGACACACAGCCTGAATTGGCGACATTAGCCTTCAAATACACATGTGAATTAGTCAGTCAAGGCTTACACGTAAATTAACCCTATAAGAATTAACCCAGTTTGTAATATTATATTTTTATTTATTAAATTTAAACCTGCTAAACTACTTACGTAGTTTGTTAGCAGGTTAGTAGTTTCTAGCAGGTTGTAGTTTTATGCAATAAAATGGTACATTTTCAAACTGAATACTGATGTCTACGATGATGCTGATAAATTAACAATAAGATCAATTGGTTAAATTAACATAATTAGCAGTATAAGTCACAAGAACAAATGAACAGTCACACCAATAGTTTCATGCTTTCCATAGGTAGTTACGTGAGGTATTACAAAATTATAATGATTTTCCATTTTCTTTGATTGTGAAATCCAATTAGAAATACAAGGGCTTCAGTAGCGTTAACATAAATTATAAGTATCTAAAAGCCATTTCCATAGATTACGTTTGACTTAAGGCCCCAGTCCCGAACGTCGGGTGCACTGCAGTTAGGTATTTTAACTACTTGTGAACGAAATCAAACACCTGCGTATTTCGCCGTCTGCTTGGAGGAGACGGGCGAGCGTTAGACACAATTTTTATTAAATGAAAATACAATAATAATAAAAATACACTTGCTTTATAATTAAAATTTAACTAGGACTGCACGGATTCGCCGGTCTAAAGAGACATCGGGTCACTGGAGCCAGGATGCGGCTAATGGCTTCCGACAATGCAGTGGTGACCGCAGCGTTCCAGCACCAAACCCCACTCCTGAGTGAGCGCTGGGCCCGAGCTTGAAGAATAGAATTGATTACTTATTTATTTATTTTTTTTTAATTTTTATATATGTATTTTTTTTATTTTTTTATTTTGTTTTTTTTCCTATTCTATGTTAAAAAAAAAATCTGTTGTTTTAAAATATGTTATAAAATATATTATATAAATATGTATAATCATATGGAACGTGTGGGATTGCACTATCCTCCCCACATCCTGGAATAAAACTTATTATTATTATTATTATTTACTGAATAACGGATACAGCTTTACAGATTAAAAATCCTCTTTGAAATGGAATGGATACATACGCACAGATACATCTTTTATTGAGGTCTCAGTTTTTTATTCAATCTGTCATAGAATCTAACGGTATTTTGACAATTTCTGGTTCTGATTTGATGATTTTATAATAGGGTGTGAATAAAAGAGCTCACCATCATTATTATCTAAAAATAATTATTTAATTTTGATTGGCCGGTTGATTGTATTACACCTGTCTCCCCATTAGTGACTACACTTTACTTTACCATTAGTGACTCACACTTTTCAAATTACACCGAATCTATTAAATTTCACAACTTCAACTCCCTACATACACGACGCTTAATTTTTGAACAAACCTTGTTTTTTAAAATTTTAAATGGCCAGGACTCGCCAGAGCTTACCGACTTAATAAACATTCATATTCCGACAAGATCAACAAGAAAATCAGACTTATTTTATTTACCATCATTTAGAACTAACATTAGAAAAAATTCCCCGATTCCCCGTTTATGTGCGCAATATAATACAACATTTTACAATATAGACATTTTTAACAATACCCTTCAGAAATACCGAATAGAAGTAACGCGTACGATTGAAAATTAATTCAAGATTGTAGAATGTATCGGGAGCATCTCCTATCCTTATCCTATTTTCCTCTTCCTCTCCCCCTCACCAAAAATTAATTTTTAGATCTAATAAAACTCCATCTTCAAATAATTTTAACATAGGAGACCTTTTTGGCTTAACTTAATTTAATTTTATATGTATCTATATTTAATGTAAAAGCTGTTTGTCTCTTACAAATAAATAAATAAATTATTGTCTTGTACAAAATACATCGATAATAATTTCATGGTGCGGACGAAATCGAAACAAAATATGCGTGCATTCGCCTCGAAATCTTTCTCCCGACTGCTGCTGACTTTGGTGAAATAACATCGCACCTTGCGGGCCGATTATTTTGCCATACAATTTTCTATGGCGGAAAAGAATAAAAGAATTCATAAAGTTTGGGAGAATAACAACGAAAATCTAGAAACGATTAAGTGTATTTTATTAATTGACGATAATCTGTATTGTGTTTGCTTTGAGATTACGGAAGAATATTAAAAAAAGGGTCTGTAATAGGCGCTACTATGATTCCAGCGAAGGCATTTTCGAACGTTTTACGTAAAGTTCCAGTATGTATTTAACGAAGAATTAAAAAGTTTACGATTAAAAAATTTCATTCACATGTAACATTAGACATTTTTCTAACTACCCCCATATAATTTTTAAATAAATTGTTTGTAGTATTGCTTGTTCTACGATTATACAAACTGATGTTTAGCGCTATTTGGAAACTTGACTCTTAAGCGGTCTAAATGGTATTATTTTTAATTGTCATTGATAGTATATTAAATATTTTGGGTACAATTTAGTTTAGAATTCTTTCACCACCTTTATTGATACATTTCTGAATCACCAAGCCTTCATTTTGAGTGAATCTTGTATTACGTTTGTGGTAAAATGTTTCTTTTCACAATGAATCAGACAATATAACATGCTGACTTACAACTTTATAAAATAATAACACTTTAAGAAGTAAAACATTTAGAGATTTGTATATTAATTTAATTTTACTTCTGTGTGCATTGGTACATTTATGGATTAACAATTTTGTAATGCTGGATATAACTTATATTAGTTTTACAAGAATTTCCCCAAGAAGTAATTCCATAACGGATAGTGGACTCAGCCAGAGATAAGTAGATTTATTTTAAAGTACTTAAAGGCACGACGTATTTCATTTTATACATCCTACCCACAATAATCCATAGAACATTAGTAATGTGTACATCTTATTTCATATAGCAGTAAACAATAACACCTAAATATACATAATTTTTACAAAATCAATGCAGGTTTCACATGAACAGGGCTGTGCAACATTGGTACTAAAAGTACATTGGTAAGCTAAATTATTTGGGACAACCAAATGATATAACATCACCAAAAGTTTGCTTTACTCTTATCATGTATATGTGTATTATAGGTAGGCACACGTATTCAGTACCGGATATTTTATTTCCGTTAAGTTATTTGTATTAAAATAATTTTGTAAAGAAAGAATATAATCCGTACTGACTGTACTATTTATAATGGGAACACTTTTAAACCAATCATAAATAGTTTCATAATTTGCTTAGCCAAAGTTGATTTCCGCTATGAGATTTGAAACAAAACTGGTGAAATATCATGATGAATCCTGTTCAAGCTTCGCTGGATGGTTAGCTTAACTGTGCATTCCTGAAATTTCAAATTCTCTACAGTCAAGTCTTAGTTCAGCGATGTCATCAGATATCGGAAGGTTTAAGTAACTAAAACTTACACCAGATAATAAGTTCGGTGAGCGTGCTTTTGGATTGTCAGGACTTAAGCCAGGTATAAACTGCCACATAATGAATAAGAGTTGTCAGAATTGAGAGAAATGCAAAACTCATGTATTCAGAAACTCAAAACTCATATATTCATAAATGGTTAATTTACAAACCTTACACATCTGCTAGCCATTTACTATCTACCTAGCCATTTGCAGAATATCATTTCAAGCACTTTCAACTATTAACATATTTTAAATTATCTCCTCACAAGAGGTCCTGAGAAAAAATATTTCTTCTTAGGGGATGGGAGTGTCTTCTTAGGGGAAACTGTGTGGGGGGTCTTTTTAAAGAGAGGAAGTTTTGGGAATGAGGGGTGGGTAGGAATCAGGTGGTCAGTGTGTTCAGGAGTGACGGGCGTATTAATCCACCCCTCTCACTGCGGTGCAGGACTCCATGAGAGCCCTACAGGAGATGTCGAAAGGTCTCCCTCACCAGTTTCTCCTGATTCGGTCCCCCACTTGGGTTGGCAGGGGCAACTGCCGCTAAGAACCGGACAAACCTCACCCTCAGTCACCAAACGTAGCGAAATGCTTGAGGTGATCTACGGCAGAGGTGTTGGCTATCCAATAAATGGCTCCCAGGCGGCGGTACCCCTTCCCGTCTCCCAAATTGATAAAGTAATTGTGTGAATATAAAGAAACATTACAAATTGTTAGTAATTCATTTTGGGGTAAATGGGTATCTGTAATTGTAGGTAGATATTGAAATACATAAATTCAAGGAAATTATGTTTGTACAGCACTCTTTAGGTTATTTTTCACAAATCGGCGCTTTGGCGACCAGATCTGATTAGCCAGGTACTCCCCGACATTCCTCTTCCCCATCTCCTTCCTCCCCCCGTAAAGTTTCCATAGTTTTTGTTTACTTTTGTCGAAAAGGAATTACATGTTACAAATTCAGATACGACCCTATTTCACAAAAATATTTCTATATCCCCCAATGCTCCAGTTTCTATTTACTTACATGCATACATATCTATTTCCTTGCTTCAAACTGCTTTTCGGTTACACATTAAAACTGTTTTGTTATCTAAAATAAAGTCCGATAAAGATGGAAAGTTATATAGATATTTCAATAACAAACAACATATTATTTAACAAGGACGAATGGATAATATTATTTACTTTCTTACCTAAGTAAATAGTATACTAGTACCTTCTTTGAAATGCGAGAGACAATAATATTTTTGTAGGAAGCGAGGACGAAAACAAGACCTTATCGGAAGAAAACGGTTTGTGCATTGTAAATTAAGAGTACATTCAAACGTATTTTCCAATTTCCTCTCCGGATTTTACTGCAAATATTTTTAAAGTGAAAACTTCTTTAGCACCGTTGTGATTGGAAACTCAATGAAACGAAAAACCGATACAAAAAAGAGATAAACACAAACATCTATAGGATTTAGCCTGCAAGAGAATGAGATAGAACAATCGGTCTCCTCTTTGTGCGGTGCTTCGTAGCTTCCCCACTCTTTTCTACTTTAGTTTTCTGAAGGTTTCACTTCAACCGCGTGCGAACTGCATACTTGTAATTTTTAATATAATCTAGATATCGATCATAGCTTGTCGACACGTTATGCTTTTTTTGATGAAATACTTCTTATAGAAGTTAAAATCCTCCAAACTTCGTTAAAAATACGTGGTTTGATAGCCATCAACAAACGTGCCGTATACAAACTAGACGTATTTTTTTAAAAAAGCAAAACGTGCAGACAGACGTGGAGTATTTTTTTCTAATACAATTAGTTAAAATTATCTTAAAAATTGGTCCAGTTTTGGAGTAGAAAATACAAAATCCGATTTTGATGATTTTATTTAGGTATTATCAGCCTGAGTGCAGTTGTCACTTTCGCTCGGTATTCGGGGGAGTAAGAGCGATAGTGACAGCAAAAGTTTGGTAAAATACCTATTGTTTAAATTTCTCGGCAACCAGGTTTCTTCTTAAGAGGAACGTATGCGCGGCCCATTTTGGTCAGTTTTATATAAGTCTTAAATTTGGATTTGCGATCAAAATACCCAACCAAACTGAAAAATTGTTTTTGTAATCAAAAGGTATATCAAATATCTAGTACGGATATGAGCTACTTTATTTATTTTTGTTTTAAATTATATGATACAGGCCATTAAAGATTTTAGTGTTTCATGATTTTAGAGGTAACTTGGGCAATTATTTGTGCGTAAATTAAACAAAAACACAGGCAAAATGGTTGCTTGCTCAAAGACCTAGAATAATTAATTATTTTTTATTGGGTTACCAATAAATTTTATGGTTATCAAGTTTCATGTGAAGAACTCCAATTTCAATTTTCATTTCAGCTTTTCTTTATAGTTCAACAATATTATCGTATATTCAAATTACAAAAAAACTTTTTTTATGATCATGGAAATGATGTAAAAGAGCTCGAATCTTTTTATGAAATTATTTTCACGGCCGTAAAAGTTTTTACCTTGGTTTTACCGCATACGGCTACTGCACGCAATTATTCTTCACTATTTGTTTAAAAATCAAAAAATCCTTTCTTACCTGTTTTTAGTTGACCTAATTTGTGAGTGACTCTGGAGTTGATTTTCAAATCGTTCCACAATTTGAGAAGCTCCGCTTTCTTCTTTCAAAATGGTGAGTCTTTCAAATGTTATTTTTTGGAACAAGTTACTTAAATAATGATGTTTATTGCCAATGAGGGTGATCAAAGACAGAGTTGTATGGCAGTCCATCCTTTCTGTAATTAATATATTTAATTACAAATTAGTGAAGTAAATTTGGGAGAAATAAGTCAGTCATTTTCATTATTCCAGATTTTTTATTATTGAAAATACTTACATAATAAGTATTAATTATTTAAAATTCATATGAAATTAATTATTATTTAAAATCCATACGATTAAAATGTACAGATAATTCTTAAAGCTAATTACAAAAAGTGTACGTATATTAATTGGGTAAGTAGAGCCATTATAGAATAACGTATTAAGGTAAATAAATTACGTTATTTGCAATAAAAAAATAAACTTTAATGAATTGATAATAATTCTAAATAATTAATTTGAATAAAATAATAGCAAATTAGAAAAATTAAAGCAAGAATATAAAGGTAGTTGAAATACGCTTAATTTAATACATTATCTTTATTTATGGGGGGTGAGTGAACACAGAGTTGTTTCTAACATTGATATTAGCAGAAGAGTTGATATTATTGTAGGTGGAGGTAGGTAAAATGTAGCATTTTATTATTATACATAATAATAAAGTGCAAAATTAAGCATATACAAATGTAATGATTATTTTGTAATATTTCTAATAGAACATGCTAAAAAAATATTTTTTATTAATTACTATTTTTTTAAAAGAAAATTAGTCGCTTTGTGTACACCACCAATATTTAATCAAAATAACCGACATGATTCGATACCAGTTTCTTCCTCAGTATAAAAGATTAACAAAATTAACATAGTGATTTATAATCATAACATTAAAATTTTATCAAGAAGTGAATTTATGATTATTGAAGATAAGACACTAATTAATTAATTAATAACCAATATGTATATATTATAATTATGTTTACTCTTTTTAAAATTTTATTCTTTATTTAATATTTGTAAAATTTGTATATTTTTACAATAAGTATATATTTTTTTACATGTTATACAGGGTTGCAAATTGCAAATGAATATAAAAATAGCCTTTCCTCACTATAAAGAGGCAAAGCTCTTTGTATTTGGTGAGGGAATTCATGCTCAATTATATGTAATAATAAAAGATATTTCAAATAATAAACAAAATGAAAGTAAGAAAAAGTCAAGATATATCAATAAACACATGTCAAAATTAAAAAGAAATGATAAAAATAAATATTATCTTTTACAGAGTTTCAAGTAATTTTTAAATTTATGTTGGAATTCATGATTATTTTCAATAATTTTTAGATATAGCACCTACATAGATACAGATACGTATTTTGAACACGCTTGGTATTAATTTTTTTAATTAAGTTACTTAATCAATTATTATCAAATCTAATGGAAGGAAACAATTACACCAAGTCAGAGAAAATCTTCAGTTTACCTTTAAACAAATATAAAATATTGTTACTGAGGCAGTTCAGGTATGTACAATAAATATTGTATATTTCTTAACACGCATACGTAAAAGCCCCTTAAAGGGGCGTTAATCAATAATAAAACCAATAAATAGGTACATAAAATCAAAAGTTAGGTCAAATTCGTTACGAAATTAAAACTTGTAAGTTTTCATGAAATTAAAATCGGATTTATTTGTGATTTGAAAGCTTTCAAATCAAATTTTTTTTAACAGTTTTGATTTTATGTGGGAGGGCATGAAGAAAAACATCTGCACGGCCTATTGCTTATTAAATTTAAATTTAGATTTCAGGTCAAAATTAAAATACTTGAATAAACTGAATAATTATTATTTTAATCAAAATACAGAGAAAACGGTTCCATTCCAACTAAGAACAAAGCCAATTCAACACCTCTTTGTAAAGTCATTAAAAGCTATGAAAAAAATAGCCCATAACTCTAACCTAACGTAACCTATTTAACACATTTTTATATGTTTTTTCATCACTTTTAATGACTTTTCGGAGGTGGTTCTGAGTTGGCTTCATTCTGAGTTGTCCGGTCACCGGAGAAAACTATAGAATCTTCTAAAGTTGGTTTCTCATAGTTGAGTATCGTGATTTTGATCACGATCCTAATTCTAAAGATATATGCACTTTAATTTATTTATGATTTAAATTATAAAACAAAGGCCAATAAGGGATTACATTTTTCATGATATTAGAGGCAACTTTGCCCTAACTACTGTGTAAATATAATGAAATATAGAATAAAAATTATAAATTGTTAAGAAAAGCACTTTGATGGGCTTAATAATACAGAGTATCAACTGTAGAGACCAGAAAAAGATAAACAACCCAATCGTTTCTTGTTCCTTATCCTTCCTACTATCAATCAATATCCATTTCGTTTGTTTAACAAACAAGTGAAAAAAAAGTTTAAAAAATATTTAATTATTTTATTTATTTATTTTTCCTTTACACTGTGGGTAAAATGTTTACAATACAATTAGTAAACTCACTAGGACAAGCCTGTGTTGAGGTTAACAATTCTACAAATTAACAAAATAACACAAAATTATACAGATATTGAAAGAACAATATTGTTGTATTTCTTACAGATTGAGATTATGGGTACCTACTAAACTGCTGGCGCTAGGTAGTACATTAATGTAAATAGGACATTAATGTAAACGTGTAGACTTTTAGGGTGACCAGAGTTTTGAGATCTGATTTATATGTTACATTCATTTTAATTAAGGGTAGGCTTGAATTAATTTTAAAGTGCAACCTATTCGCAATGTGTTTGTTCATGTATTATGATTGCTAAAAATATTTTTCATTCGGTAAACGGATGGGTGAAGGTCGACTTTAATCGGGATCAAGTACTATAAAGAGAATAACGCCTAGGGATGAAAAGGTATTATAAATTCTTTGACTTGATAAGTTATTATTGACTATTCGATAGTAAAACATTAAGCACACTAATTTCTTCTGAATCTTCTAAACGTTTCTAAGACCGAGAACCCTGAAAGAGTGTGTTGTTGGAAATATGATGGTTTTCGTAGAATGACTTTTAAAATAACAATTCTGCAGGTAAGAGGTTGGTTTTTAGACTCCTTCCCCTACCGATTATACCATATTGGAAAAAAGATTGGAAAGAGAAAAGCAAATAGTTTTAATCATCAGGATGATGTGTTTATATAATTATTAACATTTTTACATAATAAATTTTGGATTTTTATTATGTTGGGTGTAAGGGAGGTTTGTGAAGGTGAAACTGTGGGTGTGTAATATTGTATGTTTCGTGAATACTTCACTAGGAGAACCTGTGCTGAGATGTTCTATTTTAATTGTCTGTCAAATAACACCCAGATACTAAAGCCTTTAAAACCCTATTTCAAAATACCCTTCACACCGAGCAGGGGTAGGCAGCGAGGATGAAATACTACAAGATTATGTTCACACCTTGCTTCATTCACATTCATACATCGTCTCATATATCGATTATAAAGGTAAAAATCACAATTATTATGACCAAAATAATTAGTTTTGAGAAAAACACATTGAAAAAACGCACTTAGCCAATGTGAAAAAGAGTTAGTTTTGAGAAAAACGCATTGAAGTGGTTGCCTAATTGTATCGTGAGTCTGAAGTTTCGATTTTCAAATTGTAATAATTATGAATTTATCTGGATTAGGGCATACAGAATTACACAAGCAGATACTGGCACGGAATTATAGTTATTTTCCAAATCAATAAAATTGCATTTAGGTAGTTTATAATTATTGCTTTATAATTAGGAGGGATATACACACTTCAATAATTAACTGCACTTAACTAAGACGGTTTATTTTTCTTTTGTTCACAGAGTCGCTCTATCCTCTGGTCATGTGATAACTTCATATCTAACGACATAAGATATTTGAGCAACCCCTATCTACAAAAAGAAATTTCATCATCAGCACTAAATAATCACCGAAAACAGTCAGCTTTTACACTCGTAACAATGAATTATGCAGGCAAAAGGATGACGCGAGTCCGCTTACTGCAGCAGAACTGTTCAGAATGCCAGAAGAAGGCTTGGAAGATCTTGAAACGATGATATACGATGTAGCGACAACAGAGGAAGATTTGGCGAAATTTGTCGAAAAGAGAAGGAGATAGATGACTATCTACGAAAATAAATATCATCATCAGCACTAAATGATCACCCAAAACAGTCAGTTTTTACACCATTAACAATGAATTATGCAGGCAAAAGGATGACGCGAATCCGCTTACTGCAGCAGAACTGTTCAGAGTGCCAAACGAAGGCTTGGAAGATCTTGAAACGATGATGTACGATATAGCGACAACAGCGGAAGATTTGGCAAGATTCGTCGAAAAGAGAAGTAGATAGATGACTACTTCACACAACAAAATGAACAACTGCATTCTACAGCTGCAGATGTCGACGTAAAATTAAAACTCAATCTAGAGTATCACCAGACATCAATTTCGACAATAAAATTGAAATTAAACCAAGAAAATTATCTGACACCATCGTTAACAAAATGAATAGTCAAACCCAAACAAAATCAACACCAAAAGTGAGAATCTACGTAGTTTTGAAAATTGAGAGTAAATTTAGCAGAAATCAGAAGCTGCAAGGGTCACCAGACATCATCATTACCTCAACCACCAGATGTGCCGATAAAAGAAGTTGAGAAAGATAAGAAAACATGTGGCATCAACCAAACAAGTATCAACCGGTTTCAAAATCAAAAGTATGGGAGGTAATAGTCAATAATTCACTGGATGAGCCAATGCGCGAGAAGGTGGGGAGGACAATGAGATTTAACATTGTGGATGGGTATGACTCCGATGATAGTCGATGAAAGATAGATGCAACTCTCCCTTCCCGAAAATGAAGACCTTCGCTATATTATTCCTACTATAACAATTATTGTAAACATTTTTTTGTGAATAAATTTATGAAACGTACTATTTATCTTTTTTGTGAACGACATTTGTAATATTTTTAAAGACATCGACGTACCTATGTTCGCAGATGATTTGAAAAATTTCAAAGCAATTCAAAGCCTGGACGACTGTTATAATCTCTGAGTTCTCCGGATCTCTTGTATCTCCGAATTAGTAGCGAGATATAAAGAGGGATTATCGAACGGTCCAAACAGTATAAATATTTTTTCAAATATTTAATTTTAGGGGATATGATTCAAGCGTTAACAATTGTTTTTTTCTGTTCCTGGGAAACCCATAATTAGTCACAATTGAAGCCACTCATTGTTTTTGCTAGTGTCCAAAATAAAGGACGAAGAAATTGTGAAATACTAATCATTTAAAAAATATGAGTCATATCCTTTAAATTAATCCACCCCGTCAGGCATATAAAGGGTTGTTACCGCTAAAAAGGACATCACTCCACAATCAGTCGTTGTCAGAGTTACTTGTTGTCAATTATCTTTAAATCTAGTCGAGCTGCATAAAATAATTGTTGCAGAATACTCTGCTGTTTCATACCGGGACAATTTCAAATTCGTGTTACGAGAATCAGATCTTCTACTAACCACCCAATCAAAATGGTAAGTTTTAATTATTATTGTATTAAACCATTGAAGAAGCTGTTAATATTTAAAAAGGTAAAAAATATTATCTTAGTTTCGATGATAAAAATATTAAACTGATGATTTAAAAATGCTCTTAATTTTTTTTAATAAAACTTAATTATTTTATTCTAACGAGTCCTTTCGATGGTTTTGTCAATAAAGGAAACTATACTACCCTATTTTAATACGAATTCAACATCTCACATTTGCAATTAGTTCCTTGCAAATTAACTTACGTTTCACTTTTCCTTCTTTTTATTTAAACAAATATTTCTTAAACTCTTGTAAATTGTCACTGTCAATTTCAAGAGATATAATTTTTTTAGTTATAAAACATGTTTACCAAATGACTAATATTTTGTCGGCAGAACAATTCACAAGCCAGGGCAGATAAGCGGTGCTACTCAAAGATGCCCATGGACACCTACGCTTTCACAATGGTAAGTTTAAACCACTGTTTTTTTATTTATTCATTTATTCTATATATCAATAAATTGTGTGTTGGTCTTTTCAATTCAATAGCTACTAGTTTCAGATCGAAAGAATTCAAACTCCGTTTTCCTTTCGAATCTTCCCACCGTTGTTTGTTCTGGTAACGAACCTACAACAGTGAAAAGTTGATAAATTTAAAGTCATCGTCTTCTAACTAACAATCGATAAATACTAAGATTTTATGTCGGCTATCTAATTCCAAAGTAAATTCAATTATTTCGGCTTTTATTTTACCTAATTTATATCAGTTTGCTAATATTTATACATCACTTGTTTACAGAACCACTCTCAAGTCAAAAAAATTAAGTGTCATTTCGAGATCCCCGTGGAAACCTCCACTCCAAACGACTCTTCCAAGGAAGCTGAAGGAGCGTTTCTACGGGATATTCAAGACCCGACAATCAGCATGCAGGAGCTGATTGAGTTAAGGGACGTTCTCTCCATGAGACTTGCTGCCCTCTGTTCTCTGCCGGCCTCCAAGTCCATTGAGGAACACATCGCAAGGACGCTTCATAAAGCTACCATCCTTCGGAACCACATACGAAAACTTAAATTTAAATAAGTGCTTACTTTTATTATGTACTATACATGTCTCATTAAATTAATAGTCCACGCACTTTTTTTCTATCGAGAGGAAGCTGGTCCAGCTATAACTCCCTTACTAATAAACGTATTCTAAATTTCACACAAATTTCCGTAGTTGCTTATTAGTTAGGTAAAATCTAAAAAAGTTAATTAGTATGGTCTTGGTGTTAAAATAACTAAAAAATAACTTCATTTTATTACTTTCGGAAACATAGTTACAAATCAGAAAATAATTATTAAGAAAAGAGGCTTAGATTGCATTAAAAAAAAGAGTGAAAATATGCTTGGTACAAAGTATGAATACCGCTCAAGAGTCCCAACTGCTCCCAACCATCTGGACACAGTGGACTATGGCATCCCCAAGCGGGGTATATTCTGAGTCTGAAGGTAGTGGGGAGGGGATAGACATGGTGAAAACGAAGGTGGGGAGTACCCAGCTATTCCCCACATCCTGGAATAAAGACCTTTAATTGTTCTCTAGATTTTATGTCCGGGTTAAATCTTCCTCACAGGAAAAACTTAATCCTTCCACACACTTTTCCACAAATGCTAATCTAGTCAATTCACGCGATGTAATTGCATTGTATAAGTATACTAAATACAAAACTATACAAGAACAACACGTCAACCTACCAGAGACCATATGGGAAAATACTTCACCGACTCCAGATATTTTCATATCAGAGGGTTCGGCTCGATAGAACTCCTAACTGAACCGATAAATCCTACCGATCCCTCAATATAAATATTTAAAAAATCTTTCGTAATCCTACATGTATTTCATATGACTGATTTTTGCATTTTTATATAAAGATTCTTTGACAAATCTAATATGCCTAAATTTTTAATTAGAGAGCTAGGTATAATGCCAGTAGCCGAAATAACAAATGGTAATATTTTTATAGTCCGAGAATGCCAAATTCTTTTAATCTCATTTCCTAAATCTGTATATTTTCTAATTTTTTCAGAAACAGATTTTTGAATATTACAGGAATTTGGAATGTATTAATTATTGAATATCTGTAATTATTAATTATAACACAATCTGTCTGAGGGATGTGGCTGAAAAGGAGGAGGTCATCCGTAAAACACTATCAGCCAGACGCAACTTCTTAGCCCTCCAATTAACAGACAACAAGACAGAGCTTGAGTGTGTCCCTGACTTAGTTACAGAACTGACTAACTTAGAGCAGACACCTCAAAATATTATGTCTTCTGTCAAGACCCTCTTAAATGACAACTTGGGAATCATAAGTGAAGTCACACAAATGTATGAAGTGCATATACATAAGGTACGTAATATGCAAGCAGAACAGGAGAAGGTCTTGTGTTTAATGGCCTCCATCTCTACTGACATTCACAACTCCCTATCCGCTAAGATGAACAATTTGGTAGCTCATATGGAGGCTCTCACCAAAAAGAATGACACACAGTGTGGATCCTCGATGAAGTCACACACCCAGCCAATGATTAGTGCTTCCATAGGATCCGCCTCCAGAAGGGCAGGGACCTCCCAAACAGCGAGAGAGACCACATACAGCCGCTCACCGGTCAGTATCAGTGGAGATCCCTCAACTGCAGATGAAAGCTACCAAGAACGGCTGGCCGCTCATAGAGCCAGAAGATACCAAATAGAACAGGCAGCACTACTGAGACCAGCCTCTCCAAATGAAGAGGAAGGCAGTGAGATGGAACAAGACGAATCCAATTGATGCATCCCTGCAAGTACCCAGACATCTCACCATCTGTTTTGGGTCCCCTATTGGACAAACAAAAGACACCTTCGGAAGCCATCAACTCCTCTCATCATTCAGTTTAGACTAGCAAGAGTCTTACTAGTGTCAACTATGGCGTGGCTACACACCATCTATCATCTTGATCAGCCACTATTATAGTTGCTTATCCAATTTACTCACTTCTTTTTATATTTTTTTCCACCCTGACTATCATTTGTTTCTCTCAGTGAAATCATTTAGAAATATATCAGGTGATGTTATTATTATTATTATTATTCAGATCTGGTCACAAAACAGACTAGAGGCATTTCAAGCATTCAAATCTGAACGGTGGTTTTTCTCAAGGGTGAGAAGAATAGGACTTTTAGAAGATTTTTATCCCGATATAGAGAGTAGACAACTGGAGTTGGTCAATGAGAAATGTATATTCTTTGACAAGCTAATGGAAAAAACAGCTTACCAACTATTATTCAGCCAATATTATTTTTTAATTGATTGATTAAGCCGGTAGGTATTCAAGTACCTACTTACAATTATTTGTCTCTATAAGTGCTAATCTTGGGAAACACATAAAGTAGTCGTAATTGAAAGCACTAAAAGTATTGCTGAAGTGTCCAGAATACGGGACGAAGTAATCTTAAAATCCCAATAATTTACAAAATATGATTCAGCATTTTAATTATTTCATTTAGTCAGGTATAAAAGGATTGTCACCATTAAAGATAACATCACTCCACAATCAGCCGTTGCCAGAGTTACTTGTAGTTAATTATTTGGAATCTATCGGGTTGCTTTTTGACGCACAATAATTATTTTACAATTTTAAATTCGTGTTACAATTGTCAAAACTTCTAATCTTAGCGTTTCTACTATCCATGCAATCAAAATGGTAAGTTTTAATCATTATTGTTTTATTAGATTATTGAAGAAGCAGATGTGGTTCACGGAAAGTCAAGTTTCTTTGATACGTGCTAATTTTATCTTATTTTAAAATTTAAATTGATGATTATGTAAAAGGTTCCGAATTTTTCAAATAAACTTAATTGTTTTATTCTAAAGAGGCCTTTCAATGGTGTTGTCATTAAAAACTTGATCGTCTTATTTTAATATGAAATAAACATATCTCACATTTGCCATCAGTTCCTCGCATAATTTATATATCACTATTTATTTTCATTTAAACCAATAATTCTCGACAAACGCTTGTAAATTCAATAACTCCCAGATGGAACATCCTCAAAAACTCTCATTTCACTAGTTCTTAAGTTTCCGTTTCAATAATCATTTTTTTAATAATAAAAAATATTTACCTAATGACTAATATTTATGTTTCTTTTGTCCACAGAACAATTCACAAGCCAGGACAGTTAAGCGAGTACACTCCGAGATACCCATGGACACCTCCACTTTATCAATGGTTAGTTTAAACAAGTGATTCCCAAAGTGGTCCAGGTGGACCCCCAGGGGTCCACGGGAGACCCGACGGGGGTCTACGTAGGGGCGATAAAAAATGGGGGTCCACAAAATGTAAGTGGGGGTTCACGAACTGGTTTCAATTGAGAACCATCTCCTGCCCCATAAACATATCCCATTTCACCCCCCATCTCATATCCCATTACGCCCCCTCCATAACAGAGCGACTGGCGTACAGCGCACATTGTTGTACCGGTTATAAACCGCCCAGCTAGGCAAGGGGGGGGGGCAAAATGGGGTATGGGTGTACTGTACTGGGACGGGAACATACCCATAACCCCTCCCCCTCCCATAATATTCAGTACTACGCATGTCGAGTTTTGGGAATATGGTAGAAATGTACCAGTAGGGGGTCCACCGTGATCAGTAAAATTTTGAAAGTGGTCTACGAGAAAAAAAGTTTGGGAACCTCTGAAACCTCTGTTTAAGCTGCTTAAACCAACGTTTTTTTATTTTCTCATATGACAATATATAATATTTTATATTGTGTGGTTGTCTTTTCTATTCAATCGCTACTCGTTTTAGATCGAAAGAATTCAAATTCCTTTTTCCTTTCAAGTCTTTCCACCGTTGTTTTTTCTAATAACGAACCCACAACAGTGAAAAGTTTATAAATGTAAAGATCATCGTTGCATCGTTCTTTAGACTAACAATTGACTAACGCTAAGTTTATCTCTCAGTTATCTAATTCCAAAGTATACTAATTTATTTCAATGTTTATATCACCTAACTAATATCAGTTTGCTAATATTTATGCATCTCTTGTTCACAGAACCATTCCCAAGTAAAAAGAATGAAGCGGTTTCATTTTGAGATGCCTGTGGAGAACTCCGACTCCAAAGGCAATTCTAGAGAAGACAATTTTTTGCAGGACCAGACTCTCAGCATGCAGGAGCTGAAAGAGATTAACAATGATCTCTTCCTGAGACTGGCTGCACTCTCCTCTCTGCCGGACTCAAAATCCTCAATTGCCGAAGAAATAGCCAGGACTCTTCAAAAAGTCTCAATTCTTCGGAAACATATTCGTAAAATCAAATTTAATTAAGCACCAAATTTTATATATTTTTAAAAATAAATATGTAAAACTGATTCTTAAGACTAACTCTCTCTTCATCACGATGTAATATTTCCTTCTCCTTCAATACTCTTGACATCATGTTCATTAAATTAGTAATAATAATCCATAAGGTCAAACCTGGATCCAACCGACCCAGGTCAATAATAGTAAAGCTCCCAAGCGTAAGGATGAAGAATAAAGTCCTGACTGCAGTTGCCAATTACAACAAAACAAAACGAACCAACTAAACTCTGAACACCTTGGCATCGATGGCGCGAAGTCACCAATTTACGTCAGCGAACACCTCTCCCCCGCTAACAAAGTCCTGCACGTAGCTACTAGGATGAAAGCCAAGGAAAATAATTACAAATATGTATGGATATGAAATGGACGCATCCTAGTACGTAAAGATGAAATCTCTGCGCACGTGATGTGGATCCGTGGTCATAACTCCTTGGTGTCTCTCACATGACTTTTCTATTGTAATTTAACCACATAATTTAATTAGGTTGAATTTTCAAGTTCTAACGATCAGTGGATAAAATATTTAAAAAGTGATATTGGGTATCCATGTTAACATCAGATTATTATGTAAGAATTGGAATGTATTACATGTGTATTTAAAACGTTGTTAGAAGAGTATAGACATTTTAATGACCAGCGAACATAATTAGCTGTATGAGATTCCGGGATTTACAAATTACAACTACTTTCGTAATAACAAGAAAGGTTGGGGCATATCGCTATACATTAAGAACAATCTGGTATTTAAACAATCACTACTAGAAAAAAAATATTTTGAAAATGTTTTCGGTGTAATTACCAAATAAAGAAAAATTTCCAAACAAAATTCGACCGCCGAATCTTAGTAAACAATCGTCTATTTGAGAAATAGAATCTATTCCGATGGATGTCATAGGTCCTCGAGAAAATGTTTTGTTTTTTGGGGACATTAATGTAAACTTGATGAATTTGCATGATGCTGTAGTAAATTCTTATGAAATTATTCTTGTAAACAATTATTTGATCAAATTCATAGACGGTTTGACGCGGGAAGCAATTGTTGACGGACGCATAACACAATCGTGCATAGATCATTTATACGTTAGGTACTGTAACGAGCTTAAGCAATTGGATTCGATATCAGCGTGTGTATGCAAGATTTCAATAGAAAATTCATTATAATATGACAGCCGTTAACATTTAAAATGATGTGCAAAAACATCATTTAAAAAACACGAAGAAGATAACTATTTTGTCCCAAAAACATGATATACTTTGGAATTCTTTACTTAATGAACAGGAATTGTGTTATGAAAATTATTTATACCTAAAATGACTTTCCTACCAAACCGCACGTAGGTACAGTCTTAATTTTTTTTTTTTTTATCACTCGATTGTCTATGGGATATTACACGGGCAACAATGAGTTTCTTCCGCAAGGTGGCCACTTCCTGTCAGAGCCTGCACCGGGCAACAGACTCTGACGAGACGTCAATCATTGTGCCATGATTAAATTTTAAATAAAGTGTGTTGTGATATAGTAACACGTAATATATTTTCCATCCGCGTTCGCGGACCCGATATTGCAATAAGTTGCGCGAAAGTGTTTCGCAAGACGCGATGTTTTAACCGCGTGATTTTGTGGGCCGGTCGGCCATATCTGAGATAGAAGATAATAATCCAGGCAATCGGGCTGATAACCCTCGTCATCCGCAGCCCAGGATAGCTAGGAGCTGTCCTCAAATATAATTGCGTCGAGCGCCCGGTGTATTTTCGGTATAATTCCACGCCCTGGACGCCACGCCAAACTTGTGGGGGCATCCACACTCTAGCGGTCCCTCATCAGCCCTGTGGGGGCATCCACACGCTAGCGGTCCCTCATCAGCCCTGTGGGGGCATCCACTGGACCCGCCGGAATCGAACGATCCCTGAGACGTCGCCATCGGAAGAGCTGGCCCAGCATAGGCCCGACCTACCGCCAAGAGGACCGCATGGATCCCTTTCCGAGAGATAATCCCGCTTCGTTCGCGACGTCTTGCTAGCTAGCTTATTTCAGTATGGTCTGTTATGGGGGTAAGAATCTCTAACATTGTTTGTAAAATTGCATGATAACAAGTGCAATATACGTTCTTTTTGTTTCTCAAGAAACTCGATCTTTAATTTACAATACACCCCAGATATCAAGGTAAAATCATCCTTTCCCCACGGCGCTGAGATAGCGTCTCAAATCTGAGCTACGCCTGATACCCCTAACCTACAAAACGTAAGTATTCACAGTATTAAATTTGAATGTCACAATTGGAATTCTTTACTAACAAAATAAAAATAATTTTATCAACTTATATGAAAAAAGCACTGCGTCATTTTTTGAAAAACCAAACAAAAGACTTCACGCAATCAAAACGCGGGTAACTATGGATATATTAGAGATAATAAAAATACTTTTTTAAAAAGATATATTATCTTCAGAAAATAACCATAAAAATGTGGAAAACAGTGAATTTTGCAATAGACAATAATAAAAAAAAACACAAACAATTAAGTACATTGAACATGATAACAAAATTATGGATGCCAATATACAGCCTAAACAATGTGCACACATATTTAATTCTTTCTTTGCAAATGTTGGAAAAAATATTGCCAAAAATATTTATAATCCTTCTAACCCGGAAAACCATAAAAATAAAAATTTACAGGAACGTAATGTATTCTCAACGTTTGAAACAACAACAGAATGTGAAATATCAAAAAGAAGAAAATATATTCGTCTCCCGGTTTTGATTATATTACGGCACACATTTTAAAATCTGTGAAACCTCATTTAATAAACTTATTAAACCCATCACTTATTTAATTAAGTTCAAGAAAAGGAATATTTCCAAGAACACAATAATCTCACCTATTTACAAATCTGGAGATCCACACCAAGTAACGAATTATCGCCCAATCTGTTTAATTTCTAAAATCGGAAAGATCTTTGAAAAAATAGTTAAAAAAAAAACAATTGGTAAATTACCTAGATAGTAATAAAATACTACGCAAAAACCAGTTTGGTTTTATAAAATCACTCAGCACACAAGATACTATTGCTAACGTAACTTCATACATTTACAAATCATTAGATAATAGTAAAAAATGTGTAGGTATATTTACTGACCTCAGAAAGGCATTTGAGAGCAAATCCCATGAGATGCTATTGAAAAAATTAAATAATATTGGCGTAAAAGGCAACGCCGTTAATTGGATCACCAACTATTTAAAAAAAAACGCCCTCAAGTGGTAAAAATCAATCGTGTTTAAAGTGATCAAGAGATTTCAATCTTTGAAATCCGCCAAGGTAGAGTGCTTGGACCAATCCTATTTACTATATATGTAACAAAAATTTTTTCAACCTTTACATGATCAAATTACGTCATATGCCGACGATACAGTATTAATAATAAGTTAAAAGACTTGCGAAAATGTAGAATTATAGGTCATAGAAGACATCAACAAGCTTAATAGGTCGATAGTTTCCTATTTCTGAGTGCTTTCCTCCTTTGCATATAGGTCTAATAATAACAAATTTACCCCTCGACCACGGAGGCCGTCATCATAATGATAATATGTTTATCAATCGGCAATCAATTATTTTTAAAAAAATTATTTCATTGAAGATAAAGGTAACAGCTGCTTTTTACAACCTCTCGATTCGTAGCCAAATTATTTTTACTTACCGAATCACAGAATCCCGAAAATTTGAAAACTCGTAAAAGTGCAGTTTATTTGCATCGTTAAAAAGGTTATTAGCCGGTGGGTATTCAATATTCATTTAACGATAATCATTTGCAATGTTTCCTAAATGATAAATTTAGTGGTCGAGTCACTCCCTGGTAATTTTTAATGTCATATTAATGACCCTCTGAAAGCATTGCCAATGTAACTGATAAATAGACAAAGTATTTCGGGTTTTTCCCATATTACTTATAATGAATGTTACATTTGGAAAGGATTAATCTACCCCTATACAGTCCCTTGGATTTAGTTTATTAGTCAGTGGATATTCTAATCCTAATTGCATGTTAAAAGCACGAGTCATTATAACTTGAAAATTCTTAATCACTTCTTATTAATATTTAGCCATTAGTGTTCTGAAAACACATAAAAACGATTATTAATTTGGCAATACAATTTCTATTGGATTACCACTAGGCTCACATACATAGGAATTTCTCGACTTACTCGTATAGTTATTTGAAGAACAAAAAAATTAGAACTTTTTGTTCGTTTGGAATATTTAAATTTCATCTTCTTCTAAGCAACGACAACTGCAGTTGTAACGATTGCCATATTTTTAAGCTACAAAAATATGCTAGCAGTTCTTTTGGAAGCAATTTGGGTACCGCCGCCCCGGGAACATTTATTGAATAACGCATCTGCCTCAGGTCACTCCGAGTGGTTCGCTATATTTGGTGGCTTAGACGGGGTGCCCGGATTCATGGAATAAGGTTTTTCCAGGTCTTGGCGGTATGTGTTTATGCACTCACTGCGTGGTGGGCCGGATCGGAGAGATTGGGTTTGGGAAACATTTTGCCCTCTTCAACCGGATTCTCTCGAATTATTCATTGCCTTGCGTCGCAGTGGGAGGGATGGGTTCATACATATGTCACTCTTGGACACATTTACCTCCAGATTCCTACCCACCCTCATAATTTTTTTCTTCCTAGAACTTCGTCTTCTTCCTTTCCCTAGAAATCCTCAAAGATGACATAGGCTCTGAAGGATTTTTTTCCTCAGAGCATTCTGCGTCTGGCTAGTGTTAAAAAAAGTAATTAAGAAATAAAAATGTGGATGAACTAAAGAGTTGGTGGCAGGACATGATTGTATCGCGTTCTATCCTCTCTGCCGTCTGCAGTGTGATTTCATTCTTAACGTCTAAGAATTTTATTTATTTACTGTGGCGTTCCGTTACATCAAAATTAATTTATAACACTGTAAATTTTAAGTTTAATTGTTCAAAACAATTGAAATCACAACTCCCTTTCTCGTGATTGAGGCTGATTGATTTTCGATTACGTATTAAAATTGTTTTGTTATATGAAATAAACAAAACAATATATAATTTAACGAGGGCACGTGCATAATATTATTTACTTTCTTATCATGATAGACAGGATACTAGTATCTTCCTTTAATGCAAGAAACGTAACATTTTGTAGGAAATAAGGACGAAAACACGATCTTATCGGAAGACATTATATTGTTCATTAGGGAGGTGTAATGTCAATAAACATCATTCAGAAGCAAACAGTTTGCCTGCTCCTAAAACCTAGGAGAATGGATTTGGATACCAATAAAACTTTTAGACTAATCATTAAGCTGCGTAAACATTAGCAAACCTACATAGATGCGAACCGAACCATGCATTATGGGAAAGAAACGAAGCAACAACTAGCGGTTCGGTTCGCGGTAATACCTACCTGTTCATACGCAGTATTAGGCAAAGTAAAATAAGGGTCTCACAAACTAAAGGAAATCACAAACATGTCGTTTCTTTATTTTCAGTTTGGCCTTCCGCAAAAGTAAAACTAATCATTTCAATATATACCTGCATTCACATATTTTGACGCAGATAACCGCGTAAACCACACTTTCAAGCTCCTAACTCTGACTTAAAGTTTTTTTACTGGGGAAATTAGGTATGTAGTGATTCCTTTTTTAATGTGAAGACCTAATTTGCATATTCAATTTTTTTGCATGTCAACAGTATCACTGGCACACCTGCTTTGTTACAACTCATCCAGTTCAACATCCCTTCCCGTAGACTCCGAAATAATGAATTGCTGTTCCTCAATCAACATTCTACTAATTATGGGTATCATTCTCCTTTATCCAGAATGTCAAGACTTGTCAACGCAAATCAAAGTATTGATTTTTTTGGTGTTAGTCTAAACAACGTCAATGAAAATCTATTCTTGGTTAAAAATTAACACTTATTTTGTCATACATTATAAACAATTGTAAAACTGTTGGTTTTCCGAATAAAATAAAATAAAAATAAATGACTTTCGGCAGTCGATACGCAATGTGTAATTTTTAAAGCCTTTTGAATCCATCTTCAAGCTACTTTACTTCTATATGTACGTTCATATTATATGTGTATTGTCCATGCTCTTCATTTATATGTACACTCCTTTCATTGTCATCTCGCTTTTTATACGCGTTATTCGTGTTATGTTGTTAATGGACTATTTGTCGGCAAATAAAATAAAAAAAATAATATAAAATAAATCCCAAATGTTCCCTTCTGGAATCAGTGAGGCTATGGCATCCCCAATCAGGGTATGTTGTGTGGCTGAATAAGTAAGTGGGGAGAGGAAGAAAATCGGGAAGAGGACGCTGGGGAAGTACCTGGCTATTCAGATCTGGTCACCAAACATGGCTAAAGCCATTTCAACTTTTCAAGCGTGAATTGTGGTCTTACATCAGGGCGATACTGAGAGTACCTTTCACTCTCCCGCAAATATTTTATTTTTAATGAATAAAATTGTGAAATACATTATTAATTGTTTTTGTGTTTAATTCGTAGAACTCCATTTAATTTTTTTAAATATTTAATTAAAATTAAATTTGATAGTTTTATTATCAGTTTGAAAATGGTCTTGAAAACCAAAACAGCTGTTACTAAAATACATACTAAAATACTTGCAAAAGTTGATAATAAAACTATCAAATTTAATTTTAATTAAATAAAAAAACAAAAATTAAATAACACAGTTTAATATAATAAAATGTATTACGCACGCCGAGATTTTTAGTCAAGAGCCTTGCCCCTCAACCACGAAGGCCGTATAAAATGCATGAGATTAGACATAATCCGAAGCTATCATATTCACATTATTTTTGATATCGAAATTTAGCTTTAGTTATTTTCAAATTTTTCGAAATTTTATTACCTTATACACATATCAAATAAGATTTAGTAACTTTTATTCTGTGCAAATTAAGAAATTTGACCATTGTCGGTACAGATATATTATGAATAAAATGAGACAAGTCGGAGTTGTCAGGTTTTATCGAAGTAAACAAGAAAAGCAAAATGTAAATATTTCTGAAACCTCTGAAATAGATTTGGTAAAAACAAGGGTTAATTAAAACCTGCAAAATAAATGTGTCAAACCACGAGGATACTTCGCAGATAAATAATAAAAGTTTAAATTACAAATAGTTTAAGTTAATTTCCGAATGCTTTCTATTTTAACAATTGGAATTATTAATACTAATTCAATGATTTTTTTTATTTAAATAAAATGTGTTTTTTTTTTAATTTTGCCTTTTTCCGAGCTTTTATCATTTCATATTGACTACGGAATTTTGGTGTAGAAATGTTTCGCGAAATAATTATAAAGGAACTAATTAATAGCACAATGGTCATATTGTTTCCTCCTGTGCATTCGTTGGTGTAGTTGGATTTGCCAGCGATTCTCAAAGTTTCTGCTATTTTCATTACAAATAACGAATAATTCGATTTTTAGGAATGTTTTTAATATTAATACCATAAAGTCATTCTCCCAACATTCATTTGACTTAATTATTTAAGCATTTCTCAATAATAAGTCCACGAAAATCGTCACCTCTTTTGCATAAATCTGTCGTAATTCATTATAATCTCGTTCTTCCCAATCAAACGATTAAGTAAAATAAATTCGTTTAAAATAATCTTAAATAACTAATGTTTCACACATATAAATAAAAATATATTCTTAATGAGTTGTGGTGATGTTTATACTTATTTATGTTCGTGAAAACCCAGTGTGTATCGTTTAGAGTGAATTTTTAAATTCCCATTTATTAAAAACATTAGCGCCCTTTGGTTTTAATTATGTACACGGTCATTAAGCTTATAACGTTCACATTCGGTTTTACCGCTCTCGGTTACCGAATGCTATTATTCTTCACTATTTGTCTATAGGGTATATAAAGGGATGTTAATTTCAAAGGAGTATCATTCATCAATCCTTTCTCACGAGTGCAGTTTTGTTGAAAATAATTACCGTTGTTTAGCGCCGTAAATACGTTCAAGTGAAGTTGGCCTAAGTTTTGACTCTTGAGTTGTTTTTTAGTATTGCCCCACAGTTTAAGAAGCTCTTATTCACACCGTTAAAACTTTAAAGTGAAGGTGACCTACATTTTGAGTGAATTGTTTCTGGAATTAGTTTTTGTGTCGTCCCACAGTTTGAGAAGCTCCGATTTTTCGTTCAATATGGTAAGTTTTTCAACCGTCACAATTTGCAAATAATTAATTAATATTATAATATAATAATAATTCTTTAATAATGTTGTTTATTGCCGTCTTATAGAGATATCTCCACATTTTATAAAAAAAAGTCCTCCGCCGTGTTTCGAAAACCCTATGAAAACCCAATTAACTCATTTATAAAATATTTTAAAAATGAGTTAATTGTACTGTTTTTTTTTTTAAATTGATTTATTTTTTATTAATAACAAGGAATATAGTCAAGGGGTATGGCTCTTACTGACTACTAAATCTGTGTTGGCGGGTTCAAATCCCGACATGCCCAAGTAAATTTCATTTGACAAATTTGTATTGTTTTTAAATGATCCTAAAATGGTAGAAACTCTTTTCTAGAATTGATTCGTTGCTTGAAATGGCAACAGCCGTGTTTGTTAACCAGATTTAGGTATTTCTCTACTTTTCTCCTTTCCGTATTCACTTTTTAATTGATTTTGTTTTCTAATCATCACATCTATATTGTAGTACAGAAGGTACATTTTCATAGTTTAATTTTTATAGCTTTGAGATGATGGTCTACCCGAGAAGAATGAACACCTGATAGATGCGTTGGTATCTTGGAAATTATACCAGAACTTAGTTAGCTCTAACCACCGAGCCAATTCAATCATCCCGTATTCGGTATTAAAACCAAAAACTGTTTTTGAAGTGAAACTTCTTTAGCACCGTTGTGATTTTAAGCACGATGAACCGGAAACGAGACAAGCACATACATCTATAGTATTTAGCCTGCGAGAGAATGAGACACTCTCCTTCATTTATAAGTCGATTTGGGTATTTGGTTTTCAATAACTCAACGTCTTTGCTGTATTTATTGAATAATGACATGATATTTGAATTAGATGGCATAGAAACACACGGTTTTGATAATATGAGACATTCAATAAAAATAAAATAAGACTTTAAAAATTCTTGCGAACTTCAAAAAATAAATGTAACTAATGTACTTTATTTTGTTCACAGAGTCGCGCTATTCCCTGGTCACACGAGAACTTCAAATCGAACGATGTGTATTTGAGCAATCCCTATCAACAAAAAATTAGCCCCTTCACCCGTGACAATGAACAATTCGAACAAAAAGATGATGAAAAACCGCCTACTGCAGCAGACTTACTTAGAACGCCAGATGAAGGTCTGGAAGCGACAGGCGACACAGAAACGCTGGTATACGACATGGCGACGACAGCGGAAGATTTGAGACTATTGGGATTCGTCGTTATGGAATCGGCAAAGGAGAGAGAGATTTCTGATTTCTACCACACACGTCAAAACGAACAAAAAGCAGACAAAATTAGCAGGAATCACAAATCCCAAAATGTGGAAATCATAGAAACTGGAGGGCAAAAAAGAGCCCAAAAACGAAATCGAGAACCGGATTCAGAAGAAGATTTTGCAAAAAGCACAAAAACGCCGTCATCTAAGAAAGTTGGCAGTGTCACCAACATAGAAGATTTGGCTACCATTTCGGAAACCCAAATTTTAAATAAAAAAATCATCACAAAAACTGGAGATATTGTCACATCAAAGTCGTTATTGAATACGGAGGATCACGTCACCGAAGATACAACAACCAGTGTAGAAACAATATTATCATGTAATGCAGAAGACTTTTTTTCGAACCCGGAAGATTTTTTATCGAATACGGAGGATCTATTCTCAAACGCCGAAGATTTTTTGTCGGGTATGGATGATTTAACAACGAGCCCAGAAGATTTTTCGCCCGATATGGAGAGATGCCAACTGGAGTTAGTCAAGGAGCAATGTAAATTATTCGACAAGTTAATGGAAGAAAATAGACTTCTAACACAGGAGTTAATCAAACTTTCGACACTGCCTCGTACCCGAGATACGGTAGCAGAAATATCCACAGGCCTAAAAATGATAGCTGAATTGAGTAGAAAAATGCGAAATTGTACCGCTTCTTCTCTGCTAAACCTAACGAACGTTTTATTACCCGGGGTGTAGCAAAAAAGAAGTGGTACAATTTGATTTAATTCAGAAATCATCTTAAGGCAGTTGGACATTTCTGCTACTGTATCCGGGTACGAGGTAGTGAAGGAAAATTCGTCAACTTCTGTGTAAGAATTCTGTCTTTTCCGTTAGCTTACTGAAGATTATACATTGCTCTTTTACCAGCTCCAAGTTCAAGCAAAAATCTTCTGGGCTCGTTGCCAATTCATCCATGTCCGACAAAAAAATTTGTGCGGTTGAAAAGTCCTCTGAGTAAGACAAAAAATTTTCCGTGATTGAAAAGAAGTCTTTACATTAATTGACAACATGGTTTTCGTACTTATTGCTGTATCTACTGTGATGTAATCCTCGGTATTTGAAAATGAAGATGATGACATCTGGCTAATGTACAAACAAGTAGGCTGATCCCCAGTTTTTGTGATGTATACATTTGTGTTTGACATTTGGGTTTTTAGTTCCAAGTGATTTAGTTCTAGTGATTTTACTGTTTGACTCCCTAATTGTTTCCGTCCAATTTTCTTCTTGAATTAATAATTATTACTTCATTACTGTACTATTTTTAATGTATTTGACTGACAACGTTTGTTATGAACTGTTTATAATAAATGATTTTTAATTTTTATCCGTTCTATGTTCTTATTATTCTTTATCCCTTAACCACTTACTTTTTAAACTGGAGAATGTCCTTAAATAACATGTTGCTTTGTTACACAGCCGCATTTCACCATTTAGGTCGCGGGTTCGAATCTCGTGAAACACTATTCCAATATCGAAAGCTGTCATTCTGGGTTTAGTTTGATATTTGCCAATGCTCAAATCCACATTATTTATTTATAAAAATAATAATATCAGTGGTGTGGCTTTGTGTAACTTAAGTTCAACGAAATCTAGAACTGCGATTTGCTTTGACTTTCAAAATTGAAATTACTTTTATTTTAATCAATTAATCAACAATTTTATTTTTGAAACAACATGGATTTAACTGTTTAGATTTTTGTCAGAAGTCGTAATTTTTCAATTTTACTAAGGGTGTTCACTCGAAAGAAAATTTTCTGATTTTAGTAAAGCAATGATCCATTCGTAAATACTTTTTTATAAATTCTTTCAGCTACATAAATCTTGTCACAGGTTTGCGATAGTTTTTATAACGTTACGTGAAAAACCTGTTTTATAATTTTACTTCCTTTAAAATTTGTTTTATTATATCAGAGCTTATATTATTTCACATAATATAATCGATTTAAATAACACAAAAAGTACCTACTTAACACAAAATAGAACACCTTTGAGAAACACTTACTTTATTTTTTATTATTAATCTGCATTTAGATTTCTGCTCATTATATGTATTGGCATTTACAATACAATTAGCACAGACTCGTGAAAAATCACGGACCATTATAATTATTGGAGGCTTGATGTAGGCGTATTAGCCAAAAAGTGTAAACTCTGTAAAAATCACGAAATTTTATTTTACTTGTCAACATGAACCTTACGAATCTTAAGAAAAAAAAATTATATAAATAGTTTTATTTAAAAAATATATATACTTTTACTGTCTGAATTCTTGCCACAAGTTCCAATTTTGAAAATGACCATTTAATCCAAATCAAATCCGAGTGCACTGAACATTGAACCAGAGTTATAATCAAAGACAGAGTTAATAAGCGAAATCATTAGTTTTTAGCAAGTATCAATAAAGAGAAGGGTAAGGGACAGTTTTGATGTGATACCGAACAACATGCTCCAACTGCCGCAGAGAGCCAGTGGATCTATGGAATCTCGTTTTTAAGGCTTGTTGAAGAAATTGGGAAGTAGACGACGAAAAAAGGAGGCAGATCGGTAAGTACGCTGCTATTCCGATTCGGTCACTAACACTGTTTCGACAGGAAATAACTATTGGAATATATATTTTGTTAATAAAGCTTACGTTATAAGTAGGTACCTAGTGCATGGCTGTTACCTTAAGTACAAAAAAATATATAATGAAAGTATACTATGAAAACGATAGGTGAGTAAATATTTTTATTAAAATTTTAATTGAATACATTTAAATACAAATAATTTCTGCTTCTGAATATTTCACTTTCAGGATAACGATAGCGCAGGTCCGTTAAAAAATAAAGGATATTATAATTATATATATTACAAAATAGAGTTCATAACTTTCTAATCCAACAAACAGTTCCTATCCTAAATCAAAACAAATCCGAATTTTATCTAAACTACATTGAGCCCAAATTACATACAGAATCACAACCAAAATTAGTGTTTTTTTTAATAAACTGTAAGCAATCGCAGTAAGTGCATCCCATTGGAATACCTACTAGAAAAGTAAGAGTTTTCTAAGATTTTGAATATTTTTTCTATTTTCAAAAATTGCTATCCACAATGTTATTATGCATAAATATTTCCGATTAAATTCATAAAGTTCATTCTCAATCATTGGAAAAGGTACAAAACAAATTCCCTCAGTACATACATTTAAAATTTAAAAAAAAAATCGTCTTTTTGTCTACTGTGAGTTGAATAAACTAGTCATAAATATCTCAAAATGTAATAAAATATCATTTACACGTAATAAAAATAAAATTTTATTTGATTATACACTAAACGGAACACTTATCAACGAAGTTGAATCTACCAGGGACCTTGGGGTAACGCTTGATTCTAAATTAAACTTTATCCAACACACTAATAATGTCATCAACAAAACCAACAAAATGCTGGGATTTATAATTCGTATATCGAAACCTTTTCGAAATGTAAATACTCTATATTCCCTCTACACCGCATATATCCGCCCACACTTAGAACACTGCACACCGATCTGGACTCCTTTCTACCAAGCCCACATTGTTAGGATCGAAAGAATTAAAAAAAAAAATTTTAAACACTTAAATTATAAACTTAACCTACACTTTCTAAATTACACAGATTCTATTAAATTTCATCAGTTCAACTCCCATCATACACGACGATTAATTTTTGATCAAATTTTATTATTTAAAATTTTAAACAATGGCCTGGACTCACCAGAGCTTACCAATTTAATAAAACTCCATATTCCTTCAAGATTAACCCGACAATCGAATTTACTTTATTTGCCCACTTGTAGAACAAACTTTAGAAAAAATTCCCCGATTCCTCGAATATGTGCGCAATACAACGAATTGTTTCACAACGTAGACATTTTTAATTTAAACCTTCAGAAGTATCGAATAGAAGTAACGCGTGCGATATTGGATTGATACGGAGTGTGGAAGGTATTGAGAGCATCTCATATCCTTATCCTATATTCTACCTTCCCTCCCCCTCCTCTCCCCTTCCTCTCCCCTTCTTAAGTCTAAAATTTAGCTTAAGATAAATTAAAACTCCATCTAGAAAATATATTAGCTTAAGAAACTCTTTTGGCTTCACCGCAGTTAACTTGTATATTTTTATGTCTATTGTATGTATATAAGCTGTTTGTTTCTTACAAATAAAATAAAATAAAATAAAAATAAATGAAAATTCCAATCGAATTTATAAATTATAATTACTTACGCGCTGAAACCAGACTTCTTAAATTATCAGATAGAAGAGTGTTAATTGATTTGTTATTTTTATACAAAATTATAAAATCTTTAAGCGACAGCCCTAATTTGTTGGAACTAATTTGTATTAACATACCTGCCAGACAAACCCGTAGTAAAGATATTTTTAAATGCAACAATAAACTCAATACTAATTACTCTATTTACTCACCAATTCCAAGAATCCATAACCTTGCGAATCACTGCGAATTTATAGATATATTTAGTGTTGACAGTTTTGAATGTTTCGAAAGTCAACTAATCTCGATTTTATCTGCTAATAATAAACTTATCTTTTTTTGTTCTTTTCATAAACTCTTTTCTCATCCAAAACCTTACCAGTAAAACATATCCTTTTTTATAATATTTTTTCTGTACTATTTGCAGTAATAAACACATATAATTGTTTGTTTATACCCAAATACTAACTAGCTCTTATACATTACACTTTGGTTTATTTCAGGTCTTATTATTGATAATACGTTTATAATTTTAAGATAAATTGTGTTAGTTTCTTATCAGTACAACTCATACTATTTCATTTCTTTTAATCTCTGTTTTAATATTCTATACCTAACGAGTTAATTGCATTCTTATTTATTCCGTTTAGTGATTTTGTAACACACATAATTAATATTGTGAATATAAATTTCCTTCTATTCATGTAAAAGCCCACTGGGGCGAAAATAAATAGAAATAATTGACAGAGCGCACAATGGGGTGGATCAATGGATCGCGTTGGCAGAAATTCAGAAAGTCAAGTATTTTTCACAATAAAACAAGTATGCTTATAATGAATTGTCGATATGGCATGATGCCTATATCGCAAAACTGACGGAAAGAGTTCGGTTTGAACTGGACCTTTGTGCGGATGACTGTGTCAGTTTTTGCAGTCGCGTGAATTTCACTACGTTTCAAGTTTAAAAAAAGCAAAATCTCTTAAGGTGATCCCATAGTCCTTGAAAAATTCGAAATCGTCTGTTTTGCGAGGGATTATAAAATACTTGAGAAAACTTGACAACCAATAATAGACGAGAGGCGTCAGGCTCATAAATCCCGAGTTCCGCCCTCAAATACACTGTGGTAAAAATTGTGAAAAATATGAACATAATAATTATATTAAATACTTATTTATGATTATCAAAATACATGGTAAAATTAACATATTATGGGCCTAATTTGTAGAACAAGTAACTTTCATTTATCAAATTTTACAGGAGGCAGTAAAGACTGTTTTTTAAACTCATGAACCAAGATGAACCGCTCTCCTTCGCACGGAATAGACTAGGTTTATAAAACATTTGAACGTACTTAAGATTTATATAGTTTGTTAATAAAAAATGTTTAATAATTTTGAATTTTAAATTATTTTTTATAATATATCTTTATAGGTAGTTATTAATATGCAATTTACAGTTATTTTATCATACGATTTATTTAACTCTTCTATACACTCTTGCAGTTCACATTTCTTTAGAATTCTATTGAAAAGTTTTTATTTTCAAGCAACCAGTTGGGCAGCGTTGTGGGGCGGCTTAAAGAGGATCTGTAAGAAGGGATGTATTAACGCGAATTTTGAAGATGACGGAATATATGAAGGAATCATTTGCTCTGTGTGGAGGAGGGTACATTAATGCAAACATTTAGTTTACAGTTAAGTAATTGACTGAGAGTGGTGAACTCCAAATTTTAAGTGGATAAAAAAAAATCTTCATTCTTGGGAATCTGTTTTATATAATACCGACTAAACTTTAATTAACAGTTAACAAAATTATGGCGTTGTTTCTATCAAGAAAATTTATCTTATTTTCTAGTGCCTTTTTTTATTTTTTTTTATGTGAATACCACACAAGAATCTCAACTACTGCTATTTGGAGTCAGTGAGACTATGGCATCCCCAATTGGGGTATGTTGTGAGGCTGAAGGTAGAGAGGAAGCGAAAGAGATGGGGAAGAGGAAGGTGGGGAAGTACCTGACTATTCAGATCTGGTCACTAAGCAACGTTTAAATTTCGAATTTTGGTCTTACACCAGGGCGATACTGAGAGTATCTTCCATTCCGGAACATGCCACAAATATACCATAATAAATTATATTTAATTATTTGAACCCGCGACCATCGGATCGACTTTCCCCTCAAACACGGAGGCCGTCAAATACATTTGACCAGGAGGCCTACAATTATATTTGAACTGCTAATAAATTAGATTGTTTAAAATTCTTTTGGACAATTTGCATTTTTTTAAAAATAAAAATATTGGAAATAACAATTTTCAACAAAAATATTCACCAACAGTTTGGCGGTTAACAACTGAAAGGGAAAGCTTCGGACTGTAATTTAGGTATTAATAAACAAAAAAAATATATTTAATCATTCCCCAAAAGTAAGAACTTGGCAATAAAAGTTAATTAATTAAAGCTAATACGTTTCTCTTCTACGGAGATTTGATGTGCATAGTTAGATTTATGCCAGTGTTAACAACGTAAAAATAATTAAGTTCATTAATGTTACGGCGGAATTTAAAAAATCGTGTTTTTTTAAATAAAAATAATATAACTTTTTCAAAATGTGAATCGAGTACTTCAAGGAAGTCGCTTTATACGGAAAATGAAACGAATTTATAAATATTAAATTGTTAACGATATATTGAAATTTGCTCACTGTGCGGTACTGTTGTCACTGTTTAATACTCAAAAGCGCGCCAGATTTAAAATTGTAAATGTCAAATCATTGGCAAAGTTATTGCCTACTTCAAACGACATTTGGCAACAGAATTATATATTTTTTTTCAAATTCGAGTATTATTATATAAATAAAGTAAATTATAAAGTGGTTAACCGGTATATTCAAACATCTACGTATATAACTAGGAAATTTTAAAATCGATAGTACGTAAACTCGAATAACATTTTACGGCGCAGAGAGTCACGGACGTCAAGGACGTCCGTCCACCACAACTGTTGGGTGGAGAATGCGACAAAAAGGCGGTGACGATTGTGTGGTCCTTACGTCCATGGCATAAGGTTCACTTTGAAATAACATTTTCGTCGAATGCCGGCGGTCTTGATTGATGTCAAAAATAACAACGCGAAAATGCACATTTTATTTTATTTCGGGAAGTTCATGCATAAATATCGACTTTTTTCGCGATTATCATAAAAGAAACTAAATTTGCCACATTATGCAATAAAATTAAATACGAAGAGGGGTTTACAAGTAGAAGAGTTTGCACTTGAAAGTGTTTTTTTATAGACCTTATACTTTATTTTTTTCTAGGCTTATTAAAAGACTTATAAAAAAAATGACCGATATTTTTAAGGGCAAAGATATGTTCTACACGCAGTATTTAATTGAAGCATCTAAAATACTTTTAAGCGATTAAATTTTCAAAACAAAAATACACGATTTTGTATGATTTTGCATTATGTCGCAAGGCATGGATACAATGTCTGGTGGTATTTACTTTTATAATATTACATTAGTTATTGAGAAACTTATACAATAAGTCAAAAAAATTAATTAAAACAAACACCTATTTTAATGAAATATTTTTTGTTAATAAATGAAATATCGAGGCACATAGTTAAAAGTTCCGCAAGTATCTGTCATATTATAATTTATTTCGTAAACTTTAGTATCTTAACTACTAGACTAAATTATAAGAATTTGCCTTTAATCACTACTTTACTTATTATAGTACCTGAAAGTGAGGACTATCAGTTTTCATAAAAAAAACTGTTTTAGTCTTTTAATCAGTGTGTTTTGTTTTAGATACAATTTCTGAAGTGGTTCGTACAAGATTCGAATTACACTTAATTACGAAGAACTCTGGGGTTAAGAAATTTGATGAAAAAGTAAAAATTCCGGAAAAACATCTCTTAAATACTTCATATCTTCAGAATCAAAATGAACTTTTTAATGAAACAGCTGTATTCTGTTGTAAATTGAAAACCTGATGGTTGAAGTGTCGCAGAAACTATGACACCTTAATATTAAATAATAAAGGATGCCTTAAAGATGAAGAAGCGTTTCTATCGAATATCCAGGAAAGACTATCAGCATCAGGAGCTGATTTAAACAACGTTCTATCCCTGAGACTGACTGTCCTCTCAAAATCCATCCGAGATGATGGATCTCCGTAGAAAATTACACTCCTTTTGACTTCAAAAACAACCCAATTCTAGCTAAGGAAGATGAAGAAGCGTTTCTATCGAATATCCAGGAAAGACCATCAGCGTGCAGGAGCTGATTTAGATAAACAACACTCTCTTCCGAAACCGACTGCCCGCACCTACCTGCGGGCCTCAAAATTTGTCGTACTGTACTGAAATGAGCGGTATACTCCTTGTGCTGTTTTGAGAGTGTTTGCGATCAAAGTGGCTCAGTGGTAGGAGTCTTCTTTGGAACAGGAAAGTAGACGTTATGGATATCAAATTACGTGTATCAACCTGCACAACGCGAATGGCCACAGTGAAAAATTGAGCAGTAAGCTCCTATGCCCCTTTTGGTGAGATAAGGCTCTATTGGTTTGGCAAATAAAATAAAAATAAATAGGTACTGAACGCCTTGAGCCCAGTGACTGGTGCGACTAAATTGAGCGTAAGCTCCCTGGGCCATTTTAAGAGTGTCGGCAACCAAAGTGGCTAAGTGGTAGGAGTCTTCTTTGGAACAGAAAAGTAGGCTTTATGGGTATAAAATTACGCGTATCAACCAAAACAACCCAAAAAATTGAGTATTAAGCTCCTTGGCTCCTTTTTGCGAGAAAAAAAAACCTTTCTGAACGCCTTGACCCGGGCGACCAAAGTGGCTCAGTAGGCGCACACTCCTTGCTTCATCTACATTAAAACATGGTTTTATTTTTATTTATTTTTTATTAAATTTTAATTTGATTTAGCCCAATTAGTATTTACTTACTAATTGGGCCAACACCATTAATAATAAAATCTGCTTCACGGTTGAACATGAAATTGAAGGTAAAATCAATTTTTTTGATCTGACAATTGGTAGAAGTAATAATAAATATACCTTCGAAATTTTTAGAAAACCAACTTTTACGGATACAATAAAAATGCAAACTCAACAACTCATCCTTGGTCCCATAAATTATCTGCTGACCATTCAATAGTACATAGACTCATTAACATTCATTTAGACAATAAAGCATACGTAAAAGAAAGGGAAACTATTAAGACAATCGCGATCAATAACAGGTAGGAGGCAAATAACATTGAAAAAATAGTAAAAAACAAGAAATACAAAAATAAAATTAATTTAATATATCCGGTAAATCACAAAAAATTAGAAAAATCAGCATGTCTAGAATTTCTCGGCCAATATCTTTAAAAATTGCAAAAGAAATTAAAAAATGCGGTTTAAATATAGCTTTCAGAACCAATAATAATGTAGGAACAAGCCTCAAAAACTCAAAAAGTAGAAATCCTAAACTCTATAACGGTGGCATATATGAATTAAAATGTGACCACGCCAACTGTAATGCTACTTCCATCGGACAAACAGGTAGAGCATTGTCAACTAGATTCAAAGAGCAAATACGATGTTATAATAATAAAAACACTTCTTCAAAATTCGCAGAACATCTCTTAGTGAATAATCACGTACCACTCAAAAAAAATAAGCCTAAACCGATACATATAGAAAGGAAGGGTCTTAGATTAAATTTGCTTGAACAATTAGAAATCAATAACCGAACGAATGACTCCAATTTAACGTTTATAACAAAATAAGGAAAATTATTTATTCC
Source organism: Glyphotaelius pellucidus (assembly GCA_936435175.1). Lineage (NCBI taxonomy): Eukaryota > Metazoa > Arthropoda > Insecta > Trichoptera > Limnephilidae > Glyphotaelius > Glyphotaelius pellucidus. The sequence continues at coordinate 5,377,865 of OW386548.1, read as the reverse complement.
CCACTACTAAGTATGTTTACAAAACCTGAAAAATATAAAGCACTAATGATTATAGTAATAAAGTCATTATATAAATTAAGAAACCTTAACACTTAGTCGGGGAAACAGATTCCGAACCGCACATAATACACTCTCAATTAGTGTATCAGCAAATTAATTTAACCGGTAATAAATTAATGTAGACACCTTAAAAAATTCTTGAAGACCTGCAAGATTTAGTCACAAATAAAACGACTAGTCTTGAAAAAAAATTACAACTATGTTTTAAACCAAACCAATAAGATTCTCGAAAGTATTCAATGACTGAGCTAGCCGGGCCACTTTTGAAATGTCGGATACCTTGAAACCGAGGAAGAGCGAGAACGGTTTGCGCAGCGCGTAGAGGCAGCTGCCAACGAGGAGTTGACTTCATCACATCTTGATGTGGTCAATCCGGTGTCTACTATGGGTGAAGCACCCTCAAAGCAACAAGTACCAAGACTCATGAAAGCTTAGCCATACATGACATAATATAACTCTCAATTATTTATTATTTCTAATTCTTTCTTTCATCTTTTTTTCCATTTTAACATCGCTTTTCTTTTTATGTTCTTTTCATTTTTCTTTCAATTTATTCAACCATTCAAATTTAATTTTTATATGATTTTATCTTCCCAGATTAACGTATCAAAATTTGATTAAATTCCTGCTTCCTCGGAATAGGCTCAGCGTAGTGAGGTGATTTTTTACCAAAAAAAATGTGTATTTTGTGTATTGTAATATCATCTTGGTATTGAATAATTTAAAAATATTTATTTGAACCGTATAAACCCTTTTACCAAGCGCAATGGGAAAATATAATACAAGCTCCAAGCGCCATAGAGATCTGGGACACAGGAGCCAGGATTGAGGAATTAGTTCTTGGTGGAATAAGTCTGTCCAGCATCCATCAGACTTTGCTATCCACAGACATATTGAAAAATCACACGTTATCTCCCGCATGAATACGATCGTGGAAGGTAAAAAAAAAGGTAAAAGCATTGACTGGTCAACCGCTGAAGCCATGGCAATAGATGCACTTCTTTTGGCTGGACACAATGTGCGTCTAAGTGGGGAGGATGTGGGAAGAGGGACTTTCTTCAACAGACACATCATGATGGTGAATCAGGAATATAATAACATCTTCATTCCTTTAAATGACATTATTCCGGTACTAAAAGCGTTTTTGGAGGTGGCAAACAGTATCATTTCCGAAGGAGCAGTGTTAGCTTCACTATTTCGATGCTGAAAATCCATCACATCTTGATATGGTCAACCCGGTGTTCATAGACAAAGTGTGCTCAAAGCAACAAATACTGCAAGAAGGAGACTATTCAAATGACCCAAATTCAAGACTTGGTGATATGGTATTGAACGTCCAGCTGCACGGAGACGCTGCGTTTGCTGGTCAAAGAATAAACCAGGAATGCCTAATGATGGCACAGACTCCTTACTTTGAAGTTGGAGGATCAACGTACATCATTGTCAATAACCAGATTAGCTTCACAAACCCAGGGGAGAGAGGTCGTTGCAGCAGATATTGCTCCGACCTCGCCAAGAGTATAAATGCCCCAGTTATACACGTGAATGCCGATCACCCTGAGCTTATTACCAAAAGCACCACGAAAGAATAGCATTTGAATATAATAGAAATTTAGTAAAGATGTTTTCATTGATCTCAACTGCTTCAGTTGATGGGGCCACAGTGAAGTGGATGTTCCTACCTTCACTAATCTTATCCTGCACTAGAGAGTCAATAACAGAATATCTGTTTCCAATCTGTACTCGGAGAAGCTGATAGAAGAAGATGTACGGAAGAAGGAAGACACAACACACAGATCGGTTGGCTGGAGAACTGAAAACTTTGGATAAATTTTATTTTTACTGAAACAGATGATGCTGCGCTGATGAAGTTCACCAAACAAATAAATACCAGTGAGATAAAATACATAACCTTTCGAAAGATAGTTTACAAAAATAGAAAAATTAAACCTTATATCAACGTCAACTTGGTGAAATGTTTACATAAGCGTGATAAACTATACAAACAGTTATCGATATCGGGCTCCAAAATAACTACCAAAAATATAGAAATATTGGCCGATCAATAAATATGACATAACTCTAATTATTTAATATTTCTTATTCTTTCTTTCACCTTTTTTACATTTTATCATCCCTTTCCTTTTTATTTTCTTTTTATTTTTCTCTCAATTTATTTATCAATTCAAATTTAATTTTTTATCTGATTGTATCTTCCCAGATTAACGTATCAAAATTTGATTAAATTCCTGCCACCTCGGAACAGGCTCAGCGTAGTGGGGTGGTTTTTTTACCAAAAAAATGTGTATTTCGTGTATTGTAATATTATCTTGGTATTAAATAATTTAAAAAATATTTATTTGAACCGGATAAACCCTTTTACCAAGCGCAATGGGAAAATGTAATACAAGCTCCAAGCGCCATAGAGATCTGGGACACAGGAGCCAGGATTGAGGAATTAGTTATTGATGGAATAAGTCTGTCCAGCATCCATCAGACTTTGCTATCCACAGACATATTGAAAAATCACACATTACCTCCCGCATGAATACGATCGTGGAAGGTAATAGCATTGACTGGTCAACCGCTGAAGCCATGGCAATAGGTACGCTCCTTATGGCTGGACACAATGCGCGTCTAAGCGGGGAGGATGTGGGAAGAGGGATTTTCTCCAACAGATACATCATGATGGTGAATCAGGAATCTAATGACATCTTCATTCCTTTAAATGACATTGTTCCCGAACAAAACGCGTTTTTGGAGATGGCAAACAGTATTATTTCCGAAGAAGAAGTTTAGTGTTAGCTTCACTATTTCGATGCTGAACAATCCATCACACCTTGATATGGTCAACCCGGTGTCCATAGGCAAAGTACGCCCAAAGCAACAAATATTGCAAGAAGGAGACCATTCAAATGACCCAAATTCAAGACTTAGTGATATGGTCTTGAACGTCCAGCTGAACGGAGACGCTGCGTCAATAACAGAATATCTGTTTCCGATCTGTTCTCGGAGAAGTTGACAGAAGAAGATGTATGGAAGAAGGAAGACACAACACACAGATTGGCTGGAGAACAAAGAAGACCCGAAGGTTTTACAGAATGCAGTAAACGAAATTAACGAAATAGATAAGAAACCAGCAGCAAATTTCAAACAAATAAAAGTTAATGATACAATAATAACTGATCAGCCCGATATGGGTAGCACATTAAATAATCACTTCCCAGACATTGGTCAAACATTAGCCCGAAAGGTATTAAATAAAATGAAAACCGACGAACATACACTATGAAAAATTTACCACTAACTCCCAAAATAACAATATATTTAGAGTTGAAACTTTCCAAATCAAATACATCATACAACAAATAAATAGGCTGAGAAACGACTGTGCGACTGGACTCGACAAACTTGAGACTAAACTTACAAAATTTTTAAAATATCAAATATCTCTTTCCTTCACCCATATCCGTAATCTTAGTATTACCAGCAGCTTATTCCCCAGCCACTTAAAAAAAACATAGTGCCTATTTACAAATCCGGAGAAAAAAATAATCTCACTTTTAAGTAATCTCACAAAAGTACTAGAAAATCTGGTGAAAATTCAACTTGTAGACTATTTTACAAACCTAAAATCTTATCAGAAAATCTGGAGAAAAGAATATGGAAGTACAAGAAGCAATACTAAAAGTACCAGAACCATTCTAAAAATTTCATGGTGATTTTTCTGAATCTAAGCAAAGCTTTTAATACAGTGTCTCATAAAATCCTCCTTAAAAAACAAGATAACATAGGTTTTAAAAATTCTATGTGTGACTGGTTAAATCGTATACCAAAGCAACGTTACAAACCAAAACAGACACATTACTTACGAAGCAACCCAAGGAAGTACATGAGGACCCATCCTGTTTTTACAATATATAAATTCCTTGTGTCAGCTAGACATTAGCGGAGATGTTATTTGCTTTGCGGGTGACACTGTTCTTATTTTCACTTCTGACTCTTGGACAAGTATATATAAGAAAGTTACAGAAGGAATCAACAGGATCAACAACAACCTGCCTATACTAAATACTGAAAAAACGAAGTACAAGAAATTTAGACAACAACAAGACTCGATGAAAGCTTAGCCATACATGACATAATATGACACTCTCAATTATTCAATATTTCATAATATGACACTCTCAATTATTTAATATTTCTTATTCTTTCTTTCATCTTTTTTTTCTTCATTTTATCATCCCTTTGCTTTTTATTTTCTTGTCATTTTTCTTTCAATTTCAAATTTATCCATTCAAATTTAATTTTTTACCTGATTTTATCTTCTCAGATTAACGTATCAAAATTTGATTAAATTCCTGCTCCCTCGGAACAGGCTCAGCGTAGTGGGGTGGTTTTTTTACCAAAAAAAATGTGTATTTCGTGTATTGTAATATTATCTTGGTATTAAATAATTAAAAAAATATTTATTTGAACCGGATAAACCCTTTTACCAAGCGCAATGGGAAAATATAATACAAACTCCAAGCGCCATAGAGATCTGGGAGGAGCCAGAATGGAGAAATTAGTTTTTGGTGGAATAAGTCTGTCCAGTATCTATCAAACTGTTCTATCCACAGACATATTGAAAAATCACACGTTACCTCCGGCATAAATAAGATAGCGGAAGGTAATAGCATTGAATGGTCAACCGCTGAAGCCACGGCAATAGGTACGCTCCTTCTGGCTGGACACAATGCGCGTCTAAGGAGGCAGGATGTGGGAAGAGGGACTTTTTCCAACAGACATAGCATGATGGTGAATCAGGAATCTAATGACAACTTCATTCCTTTAAATGACATTATTTCGGAAGAAAAAGCGCTTTCGGAGGTGGCAACCGGTATTATTTCCAAAGAAACAGTGTTAGCTTCATTCTTTTGAAGCTGTACAATCCATCACATCTTGATGCGGTCAACTCGGTGTCCATAGGCAGACTACGCTCAAAGCAACAAGTTTTCCAAGAAGGAGACTATTCAAGTGACTCTAATTCAAGACTTGGTGATACAGTCTTAAACGTCCAGCTGGACGGAGACAGTGTGTTTGCTGGTCAAGGAATAAACCAGGAATGCCTAATGATGGCACAGGAGGATCGACGCATGTCATTGTCAATAATCAGATTGGCCTCACAACTCCTGAGGAGAGATCAATAGTGAAACAGACTAAAAAAGAATACTGTAGGCGAAAAATTGAAGAAACCGAAGAAGACCCGAGGGTTTTATGGAAAGCAGTAAAGGAAATTAACGATATAGATTAGAAACCAGCAGCAAATTTCAAACAAATCGAAGTTAATTATACAATAATAACTGATCAGAATGATATGGGTAACACATTAAATACTCGTAATCACTTGCCAGACATTGTTCAAACATTAGTCCAAAAGCTTTTAAATAAAACGAACACCGACGAACATACATTGCTGAGAATTTGTACCACTAACTCCCTAAAATAACAATAAATTTAGAGTAGAAGTTTTCTGATTATGTCTTCCCAGATGAACGTATCAAAATTCGATTAAATTCCTGGCACCTCGGAACAGGTTCAGCGTAGTGGGGTGGATTGTAGCAAAAAAAGTATAATGTGTATGTTGTAATATTATCTTGATTAATAAATAATTTTTAAAATAATAACAATTTAAACCGGATAAACCATTTTACCAAGCGCAATGGGAAAATATAATGCAAGCTCCAAGCGCCATAGAGATCTGGGATACACGAACCAGGATTGAGGAATTAATTCTTGGTGGAATAAGTCTGTCCAGTATTCATCAGACATTGCTATCTATCCATGTACATATTAAAAAATCACACGTTACCTTCCGCGTGAATAAGGTTGCGAGTAATAGCATTGACTGGTAAACCGCTGAAGCCAAGACCGGCAATAGATGCACTTCTTTTGGCTGGACACAATGTGCATCTAAGCGGGGAGGATGTGGGAAGAGGGACTTTCTCTCAACAGACACAACAACAACATCATGGCGAATCAGGAATCTAACGACATCTTCATTCCTTTAAACGAAATTGTTCCGGAACAAAAAGCGTTTTCGGAGGTGGCCAACAATATACAATATAATAACTTAAGATTTCTGGATTTCCTTTTATTTTTAATGCCCTTTTTTATTTTAAATATCTTATTTTCTTTCTAAAACAAGAACCTATTCCTTAAATTTGCCATGTGAGTCCATCTTTCTCAAAATAATCAGCATCACTATTGTCAGGAAATCAATATGGCTTCCGCAAAGGTCGTAGTGCCGCAGATGCAATTGCAACCTTTACAAAAGCAATCTCTGATAACCTCGATAAAGGCCGCAAGCCCCTCGCTGTTTTCTTGGATCTAGCCAAAGCCTTTGATACTGTCTCTCACCGCATACTTTTGAAGAAACTCCTTCAGGTAGGAATAAAAGGTACTCCCCTCAAATGGTTTGAGAACTATCTAACAAATAGGTCACAATCGTCTCTTGTAAATTCTGCTAAAGAATACAGAAGTACAAGTTTACCAATCACGTACGGTGTGCCTCGAGGCAGTGTATTAGGCCCACTTCTCTTTCTAATATATATTAACACTTTATGTAACTTGGAAATTGATGGTACTATAATATCTTTTGCCGATGATACGGTAATCATCTTTGAAGCTGAAAATTGGAATTCAACTATGGAAAAAGCAAATAAGGGCCTAAAAAAAGTAAAACATTGTTTGGACGACAACCTTCTGACTCTTAATATTGACAAAACAAAATATTTACTTTTCTCCATACGTAAAGTCACTCCTCCTCAAAACTGTCCTGATCTTATCATTCACTCATGCTCACAGAACCATATTACCCCTTCGCCTCCCAACAATAATTTCTCGTGTACCAACCTTAAAAAATCCAACCAAATTAAATATCTGGGGATTGTTATAGATGACCAACTGCGTTGGGAGGACCATGTCAATTTCACAACAAAAAGACTCCGCAAATTGTGCTATATATTTCTCTCTCTCAGATCAATCCTGAACCTTCAAACAATGAGATGCATATATTTTGTACTATTCCAATCAATAGCCACATATGGTATCGTGGGTTGGGGAGGCTGTGCGGCTTCAATTATATATCCCATGATCTTAATTCAAAAGCTGCTACTAAGGATTATATTAAAATGTCACCCATCTCACCCATCAGAGCCACTTTTTAAAAAATTATACGTTAAGACAATTCTCATACACATAAGGAAAAATGATTTAACACTCAAAACTCAACAAAATATTTACACCCGCTATTCATCACACCAAAAATGCAAAATTCCTCCAACAAAAACAGCTTTCGCCCAACGACAGTTCTCTTACATCGCGCCTAAAATGTTCAACTTACTGAGTATTGATATTAAGACATCGAAAACTGATGATCTTTATGCCATTAATATACAGAAGTGGTTATTTACTCAGGGAAGGAAATATTATAAAGAATGCCTTACATCTTAAAAACTGTTCTTATTTTTTCATATTTCTCGAGTAAAAAATCTTATCTTTAAATTAATTTTCAACCAAAACTTTATATTACGCTGATGCTTTTCTTTCATATTTTTTGACATTGTTCGTCCATTTCATATGCTGCCTAGGAATACTTGCTTTTGTTTTTTGGGGTCTAAGACTATCATTGTTCATCTGTATAGATGATTTACATATTTATTCTTATTTTTTATTTCTATTATCCTTAAAATATTATTATTTGTTACTTTTATTTTTATTTGTTATTCTATTTTATTTTTATTTATACAAGATTCACCTTGTTTAACTCCTTTCCTGTATGTGATCATGTATTTAATACTAGTATGAATATTTTCCTTAATATGTATGCTATATGTTTGTACTTTCATCTACATATATATGGATGATTATTAATATTATATACTTAATATCTTATAAATCTCGACTACCATAATACGGGCATTTGCCTAGCTTGGTAGTCGAAATACCATGTAAAACAATCCTGTAATAAACAAAATGAATAAAGAAAATTAAAAAAAAAAATAAAAAATATGTACATTATTGTTGCCATGTCCCCGGTAACATTTTGGCGCCCAACGTGGGGCACGAACCCATGGCAGTGAGAAAAAGAGTCTTGTGCTCTACCAACTGAGCTAGCCGGGCCACTTTTGAAATATCAAATACCTTGAAACTGAGGAAGAGCGAGAATGGTTTGCGCAGCGCGTAGAGGGAGCTTCCAACGAGGAGTTAACTTCCGTGTAGAATGTAGAGATAGCTACTGGGCTCCTGAAATCGCAGGCCTGTGACCACTTCCTGGCCCTGAAATTCCCCCCGTTAAACGATACGGCGGAGAAGGTGCTGAAGGCATGATGACCTTCTTCACCGAACTGTTTCAATTGTCTTGCAATGACACCCTTGAAATGGTGATTTTGGGCAAACCCCATGGTAGAAAATTGACCCTGCTGACTGGGCTGTCCACCAAACAATATCATCTAGTATATACCGAGGCCTCCTCGAGTTCTCCCGATCAACTAAGATCATAGCGGACATACCGAAACACTTCAGTATTCGGAAAAGTAGAGATTGATTGATTGATTGATTGAGGAACTTTTTCGATGTTGACCAATCCATCACATCTTGACGTGGTCAATCCGGTGTTCAGCAACAAGTATTGCAAGAAGGAGACTATGCAAATGACCCAAATTCAAGACTTGGTGATATTGTCTTAAACGTCCAGCTGCACGGAGACGCTGCGTTTGCTGGTCAAGGAATAAATCAGGAATGCCTGATGATGGCAGACTCCTTACTTTGACGTTGGAGGATCGACAAACTTCATTGTCAATAACCAGATCGGCTTCACAACTTCAGGGGAGAGGGGTCGTTCCAGCAGATATTGCGCCAGTTATCCATGTGAATGCCGACCACTCTGAGCTTACTGCCAAAACCATCAGGATAGCCTTTGCACCAAAGGAAATTTAGAGAAGATATTTCATTGAACTCAACGGCTTCAGACAGTGGGGCCACAATGAAGTGGATGGTCCTACATTCACTAATCCTCTCCTGTACTAGGTCTGTTTCCAATCCGTACTCGGAGAAGCTGATAGAAGAAGATATATGGAAGAAGGAAGATACAACACACAGATTGCCTGGCAGGAGAATTGAAAACCTCAGATAAATTTTATTTTGACTGAAACAGACGTTAATGCTGCAATTCACCGAACAAAGAAATACGAGTGTGATAAAATCACAACCCTTCGGAAAATAGTTCACAAAAACAGAAAAACTAACCGTTGGATCAATGTCGACTTGGTAAAATGTTTACATAAACGTGATTAACTACACAAACAGTCATCAAACTCGCCGAATAACATCAGGCTCCAAAATTACTACAAAAAATATAGAAATATCTGCCGATCAAAAGTAAAACAGACTGAAGAAGAATACCATAGACAAAAACTTTAAGAAAACAAAAAAGACCCGGGTGTTTTATGGAACGCAGTGGAGGAAATCAACAATATAAATAAGAAACCTACAGTAAATTTCAAACAAATAAAAGTTAACAATACAATAATAACTTATCAGACTGATATTTATTTATTTATTTATTTATTTATTAAAAGAAGTTTATACAATGAACAAAAAATTGTGTTAATTCATCCGCCATGCTAGGGATGTCCCTGTGTTATGGCGGATGAAGATTACAGATTGTGTAATATCGCTAACACATTAAACAATCACTTGCCAGACATTGGTCAAATATTAGCCCGAAAGCTAAAATAAAATGAACACCGACGAATATACACTTGCCGAGAAATTTATCTCTAATGCCCAAAATAACAATAAATTTTAGTAAAATTTTTCAAAATCAAAGACATGATACATCAAATAAATAGGCAGAGAAACCACTGTGCGAAATTTAACACCAAACTAATAAAAGAGATAAAATTTGAATTAGCTCTTTCCTTCACCTGTATCTGTAATCTCAGTATTACAAGCGGCATATTTCCCGGCCACTTTAAAAAAGCCAACAAAGTGCCTATTTACAAATCCGGAGAGAAAAATAATCCTTCAAACTATAGGCCTATCTCACTTTTAAATGTTTTCACAAAATTACTCGAAAATCTAGTGAAAATCCAACTTGTAGGCTACTTAACAAACATAAAATCTTATCAGAAAATCAGTATGTTTTCGAAAGAATATGGGAGTACAAGATGCAATATTAAAAGTAACAGAAACCATTCTAAAAATCTGCATCAATAATATGTGGATTGTTGCCATTTCATCCCCGAAATTTTCGAAAGAATATGAGAATACAAGATGCAATATTAAAAGAAACAGAAACCGTTCTAAAAATCTGCATCAATAATATTTGCATTATTGCCACCTCATCCCCGGGAACAATATACATTGTCCTAGTATCTCCGCAAGTGTAATTATGTGTAACGAACATTAAATATTATGTTTTTAGGTTTTCACGGCCAAAAAGTATTTTTGTTATTGTTTTTGGGGTGTTATGCCGTGTTTCGCTACCTAACGAAACACGGCATAACACCCCAAAAACAATAACAAAAATTAAATATTATGTTCTGTATATTATTGTAAATATTTTTATACAAACATTTTTTTTAATAAATTTATAAAACCGATTTTCTCACTTATACTTCCAATTCTCGTACATCCGCAATATATTTAATAATGTATTATTATTTCTAAATAAATTCATAATTGACTGAGCTTAGCGAAATCATTGGTTACGCAGAATATTCACCACTTCATCCGTGGTTTTTCTAATTTCTAGTTGGTTTAGTAGTTTTAATGGTTCAGTAGAGAATCTTTCTGGTAGTTATTGAAGTAATTATTAAATCTTAAGTTTCAGATTAAAAAAAAATTGTTTCGATTTATTTAATAAGAGAAAATTAGATCATATGGTTATAGGTTATTTAAAAATAATTCATTATGAAATAACACAAATTAATCAAATATAATTTATTTGCCTACTCCAGGACCTGACCCGCGACCTCCGTATTAGTAGTTGAGGTATATTTTTTTTAAAGAAAGACAAACATTCCCGGGTTACGAATAACCCAACAATGTTTGAAAATCTCCTACTACCACCACAGAAAGCCGAAAATGTTGCTTGTGTTGTGATGGAGGACTTCAATGAAGGAGCCAGTCGAGGATTCGAACACGGGACACCCGGGTGGGACCCAAACGCGATGCCCACTCAACCACTGACCAGTCATTAAAAAGCTTTCAGAAGGATTATTGAAAGTCCAAACAGCATTAATATAAAAATATTTTACATCCATTGTTGACTCGAGCGTGAATTTTTTTATGATCATTTGACATAACTTACAACCCTTGGGCTCAAAATGAAGGACCTTACCGCCCTGTGGCATTATTACAGATATTACGTTGTAGGCAACATGTTCCACAGTAGACAGAATGAGAAAACTGATCTATTCATTAAAAATACTAAGAGACATTTATTATGCACTTGCACATTCTGTACTACAATATGGAATCGTGGCTTGGGGGTACTTATAAATCATCCCTACTTCCACTGGAGACAATTCAAAAAAACATTAATAAAAATCATCTTAAAAAAGGCGTATTACTATCCAACAATGTACGTTTTCCAAGATTTCCCGGTTCCCCCACTTACCAAAATTTATGACAAAATTGGACTACTACAATTACATAAAGATTTCTTTAATAAAAATAGTATAACACAATTAAATATTAGCAAGGGAATTATATCTGTTGGAGGACTAACCGTACCACTAGTACGAACTACACAGCACAGCATGTATGTATGTATTCAAGGGTATAAAATTATTCAATAAATTATCCCTAGATCTACGATCGGAAGAAAACTACGACAAAAAAAAAATTACAATACTCTGGTACCACCTCATTACAACTGTACTTATTGTTTAGATTTATGTTTTAGCTTTATCAATCCTTTGTATCATTAATTAACTAACCTATATTTGTATTAGGTATGTTTTAGGTTTTCACGGCCAAAAGTATTTTTGGGGTGTTATGCCGTGTTGCGCTACCTCCTTCTTTAGCCAACGTTTCGGACAGCGTTACAGTGGCTCATCTGACCTGATGATGGACACTGTAACGCTGTCCGAAACGTTGGCTAAAGAAGGAGGTAGCGCAACACGGCATAACACCCCTAAAATAAATAACAAATATATTTGTATTACTTTTACCGTATTTTCTCGTAAAATTACTAATAGTTTTTGTAATAATATTTTTAATTTAAATAGATGTCAAATATTTAGTTGTCCTCTCCTAAACACAATCAGCTGCTTTATTAGGAGAGTGATTGAAATATTTATGTTATGTTATAAAATTGTAATTTTAATAAATGTTTCTGGTATATGTGCTAATCCTGGGAAACTCATAAAGTAGTCATAATTGAAAGCACTAATTACTGTAGCTGGAGTGTCCAGAATACGGGAAGAAGTTATCTTGAAATTACAATAATTTACAAAATATGAGTCATAGCATTTTAATTATTCCACCCCGTCAGGAATAAAGGATTGTAACCACTAAAGAAGACATCAATCCACAATCAAAGCAATAGTACCTGAGGGTTCAAAAGTCGCCCCAACCCTTTACAACATAAGCTCGAGCAATGTACCAGTCTCCAGGAATAGTGATACCATGATGACTTTGGATTTGGATTTGGATATTATTTATGTTCAGAGTTCCTAAACATGAGTTTACTGACTCTAACGTAATGACTAAATGGATTATCTAAAGATACTTTACATGGAATTTATTTTTAAAAGTTGTTTTTGGGAAAATAAAACTTTTTTTTTTTTTTTGTTTTAGGCAATTCACCCTGGAGAGAGTGCTTTGTGCCGGAAAATAAAACTTAATAAACTATACTGCAACTTGAGGCAGGGTTTCAATCCTTGCGGAGGATTATCTTGGGTTTAATATATTTAAAATTTTCATTCTCGCTATATGTAGCGAGAGAATTTATAGTGGGGTTTTCATGTCCGGCTAATCCGGCATAAAATTTTTCAGAATGTGTAACAATTAAATCCTTTATCAGAGGAATGTTTGTGTCATTGTGGAGAGTGGAAACCCTGATCCACTTCGGCGCATTCAACGCAAGTCGAATGGCTTTGTTTTGCAGGGTTTGTAGTTTGTTTATGTGTGTGTGAGCTGCGTGGCCCCAAATAGGTGCAGCGTATGTGAAGCCCGGCCTTATGGTCGTCTTGTAGAGTAGTAATTTATTGTCTGTTGATAATCGACTTTTTCTACCTAGCATCGGGTAGAGTGAAGCTATTGACTTATTTGCTGATTTTACTTTTTCATTAATGTGTTTTCTCCACGTTAGTTTAGAGTCTAATGTTACTCCGAGGTATTTTATTGATTTTTCCCATGGGACTTTTTCCCCAAACAGTTTTATGTTCGGGGGTTGTTTTGGTTTTCTACGCGAAAAGACAGTCGCGACACTTTTAGTGGGATTTATTGAGATACGCCATTTTTTGCACCATTCTTGTATTAGAATGGCTTGGAGTTGTACGCGCCTTGTAGCAGTGGACGCAACGGTCGAGCTTGACATGACATTCTTATCATCTGCAAATTGAGTGATTTTAACGTTGTGGTTCATTGGTTTGGGAATATCGCTAGAAAAGATATTATAAAGGGTTGGGGACAACTGTCCTCCTTGAGGAACTCCGGCTAATAGAATACGTACCGAGGAGAATATGTCGTCAAGTTTAACTTTAAATGTACGACCTGTAAGATAGCTATGAATTATTTTTATAAATGATATAGAGAAGCCCAGAAGATACATCTTATATAGTAGGCCATTATGCCATACTCTGTCGAAAGCTTTGCTTATGTCGAGCGAAAGTATAACCGTATGTTTATTTATATTAAAACCTTCAATGATGTGTTCGACCACACGGAGAAGTTGGTGGAGTGTCGAATGACCGGCTCTGAATCCGTGTTGAAAGTCAGGTAAGATTTTATTTTCCTGAACAAATGCATTTAATCTTACTAGGATGATTTTTTCTAAGATTTTACCTAGGCAAGGAAGAAGGCTAATTGGGCGATGATTTACAGCTAATGTTGGGTCTTTGCCAGGTTTTGGGATCAAAATAACGTTTGCTTGTTTGAATTCTTTTGGAAAACATTGTAGACGAAGTGATGCATTACAGATAGCTGTTATGGCACAGATGCCTTTTAAAGGGAGACTTTTGAGTACTTTGTTTGAAATGCCGTCAGGACCGGCTGCTTTTTTGATTTTAAGTGAATTAATTGTTTTTTTAATTTCCTTAGGTGACGTGAATTTGATGGGCAAGTCATCAGATTCGGTATTTATAATTGATTCTACTTTTGAATCCACCATTGAAACAAAGGACGGATCATCGTGATCTGTATTTGGAGAGAATTGAGCTGCAAGGCTGTCAGCAAAGGCTTCTGCCTTTTCTGCAGAGGAGTATACTACTCCGTTAGGGCCTTGCAGGGGGGATATTCTTGTCGTAGGTCTTCTAAGCGTTTTGGAGAGCTTCCAGTAAGCTGCTCTGTCGTCTTCGAGAGATGGGATAAACTCATGCCAACGCTCGTTGCGGTATTCGCTTAGAGCGTCCCTCACTTGGCGGGATAATCGGTTGTAGTGCATTTTGACAATTGGGTTGCAGGTTTTTTGCCACTTTTTACGAATATAATTTTTTTTCCCTAATAAGATCTTTGATCTCTTCAGGAATTCCGTGACGACTTGAGTCATTGGGAATTTCAACGGATGCCTTGTTGATACATGATTTTATTGAGTTTATTAAGTTAGAAGTGGCAGTATTTAAACTAGCTTCATCGGGAATAGAAGTTGGCACTGTTGTGTTGGTATTTAATAGCTCACTAAGTTTGTGCCATTTGATTTTGGTCCTAGTTGGCTTATCAGGGACCAGAGGATTTGAACCTCCTGATAGTGATAACAGAATTGGATTATGATCTGATGCGAGATCATTAAGTACTCGTAAGGAGTGCAAATGGCTAGTGTCTTTGAGAATGACTATGTCTATGACATCAGGCCTTCCGGCGTGGTGATGTAGGGTAGGGATGTCCGGAGCATCTATGACTATTTGTTTCAAGAGCGCGTACTTGGCGAGATCTCTTCCTTTTTTATTATCATATCGACTGTGCCAGGAGCCGTTTTTCGCATTCAAGTCACCAGCTACTATGGTGGGAACGTTTTCTGAAAGAAGCGAGTCTAGTTCTGAAGGAATCAATTGGCGTTTGGGAGGACTGTATACTGAAATGAATTTTATCGGGCCGGTAGAAGTATTGATTTTAATCGCGGTGGATTCAATATTAATGTTAGAAAATGAATGGGCTAAACAATGGTCAATATTGCTCTTAACTAAAATGGCTGTACCACCTCCTTTGTTGGTGGTTCTATCGTCACGGTAGATGTTTTAATTTGGTATTCTTAGTTTGCGTGAGGGTTTTAACCACGTTTCATTTATAAGGAATACATCGAGATTATAATCATGGAGAAATTCAATTATCTCTTCGCGGTACGCTAGAACTGTGCCATTGGCATTCCAATAAGCCGTCTGTAGATTAGAGTTTTTGACGCGTTGTCTATCCATTGTGTTTGTTAATGAAGGTCTTGATGGAAGTTAGCTCTTACCATGATGACAATTTTCCGATGATCTTTTGTAGCTCAGCAAGTGCGCTACATGGCGCCGGCCGAGTTCAAAAACATCTCTTAGCTCTAGAAGAACATTCCATGGCGAATCTCTGTCAATCCCATCAAAAGTGTGGCCACCATTTTCAGTAGAAAAAGACCTAGACGTCCGCCGAAACGCCGAACTTTCACCTGTATGGAGAAAATGTGCCGTGGTGCAAAACCATGAATTACCTAGGCCTAACGTTAGATTCCAAACTCACTTGGCGCCACCACATAAAAGATAAACTCGAAGCAGCTACCAGAGCCTTACACTCCTTATATATACCCCATGATGTGCAAGTATTGCAAACTATAATAATAATTTATAAAGCCATCATCAGACCCACGTGTGAGACGATGTAAGCAGAGTTATAATTGTGGCAATTTACCCAACCAATCAATACATTAAATTATTGAATTATCCACAAGAATTTAATAAAGTACACACCAGAAATATCTCAGATTCTTAAAAAAGATTACGATAAAATTCCAATGATTTTAAGTGGGATTTACTCTGAAATTTGCAGCGC
This sequence comes from Glyphotaelius pellucidus, assembly GCA_936435175.1. NCBI lineage: Eukaryota > Metazoa > Arthropoda > Insecta > Trichoptera > Limnephilidae > Glyphotaelius > Glyphotaelius pellucidus. The sequence continues at coordinate 5,361,569 of OW386548.1, read as the reverse complement.
TCCCTTTGATTGAGTTCTTGAACACCAAATTAAATTTAAAAATGTGCAGCAGTCGTACCGAATCGACAACGAGATCAAAGACAGTAATTGACGCAGTATTTCAAAGGTATATTGATCGAATCCAAACCAAATTATTTATTTCACATTTTAGTTACCATAAGCCTCTCGTGTCATTTATTGAAATTTAAAACTTGGAGTCTGTATGAAATATGTAGCTCGCATCCGTACTAGATATTTGATATATAACTTTTGATTACAAAAATAATTTTTAAGCTTGTTCTTAATATAACGAAAGAAAAATTAAGTTTTTTCGTGCCTGGAAACGCTACATGAATCCATTGTATTATCAATATTTCGCATTTCGCAAAAGACAAAAGAAGATTTCGAGTCTTACTCATAAAATGTATATTGCTCGATTAGAATCTGACATACAAAATGATAAAAAAAAATGATAATATGTTAAGACTTAAAGAAAATGTACTATACCAGAACACATGACCCATCTTTCCACAATAGCACACGAAAGCAAAGAAGTTGCGGCCCTTTTTTTGATTATTTCTCAACGGTCTTTACAAATAAAAATCCAAAGAGTGCATCCCGATGCCGGATCCTCAGCTTTTTCATGTGAAAACCGCAGTGAGGAACCAACGTCGGGATAGCACCTCGATTGAGTTATCCGCTCTTTTCCCAATCATCAATAAATTACTAGTACTCTTAATTATTTTAAAAAATAAGATAACTGTTTTTCATTTGAATTCCTCACAAGTGTCTCTGCAGCTCAAATCTAGACGGGTTTATGGGGAATAGAAAGATGATAAAATTCCTGGCTGTTCACATCTAGTCAACAAACACGACTAAAGCCATTGCTAGCAACATTTCGCTGCTGATTTTTTTTTTACATGTGCTCCACACAGGAGGCCCTGAGGAAAATAATTTCCCTCAGAGCCTATGTCATCTTTGGGGATGCTGTGTGGAGGGTTTTTTTAAGGGAAAAGGAGGAGTAGAGAGTTCTGGGAAGGAAAAGGGTTTAAGGGGTGGGTAGGAATCTGGGGTTTAGTGTGTCCTAGTCACCCGCCTCCAAGACCTAGACAAACCTCACCCCATGAACCCGGGCACCCCTGCTAAATCACCAAACGTAGCGAACCACTTGGGGTGACCTATGGCGGAGGTGTTGGTTATCCAATAAAGGTTCCCGGGGAGGCGGTACCCATTCCCGTCTCCCAAATTGATGTTGGTCTTTTACAAATGTCTACCACTCCGTGCCGCAGATCTGCTATATGATATTATGTAATATTAGAAGTACCAAGTTCGGTCGTGTTTATCTATGAAATTTAGTCAAGCTATAAGATAAGTAGCTAAGACGTATTCTTTCACAATTTTAATCATTTAATATAATCGGAGCATATTTGCATTGACCACCATTCAGAATTGAAAAGTTTATAGTAATGGCTTTCTCCACTTTTGGTAACCAGATCTGAACAGCCAGGTAATTCCCACATTCCTCTTTCACATCTCCTTTTCCTCCATGCTTCTTTCAGCCTCACAACATACACTAATTGGGGATGCCATAGACTCACTGACTCCAGACGGGACATGAAAAAAATACCCAGATTCCATGGTCTCACTGATGGTTTGGAACTCTTGTGCGGCATTCACAAAAAAGGTTAATAAAATTTGTTAAATTTAATACGAAATATTCGCTATATCACCTTTTGATTCGTAACCAAATTATTTTTACTTATCTAAACGCAGAATACCGAAAATGTGAAAACTGCAGTGCAGTTATTTTCATTGTTAAAAAGGGTATTAACTTCAGTTTATCAGCGGGTATTCAGTAATTACCTAACCATTATCATTGCCAATATTTTCTAAATGACAAGTTTACGGATCACTCCTGGTAATTTTTAATGTCATAATAATGACTTACTGAAAGCATTAGCAATGCAAATAGATAATGTATTTCTGGTTTTCCAGTATTATTTATAATGGACGTTAAATTTGGAAAGGATTACTCAACCCTTAGACAGTCCCTTGGATTTAGATTATTAGTCAGTGGATATTCTAATTTTAATTACATGTTAAATGTATGCGTTAATTCTTCAAAATTATTAATCACAATAATAATAATATTTAGCCATTAGCGTTCTGAAAACACATAATAATAATAACTAGTGGTCGCCCAATGGTCGAAATTGTAATGTTTTTTTTTTATGTTTGACATTCAGTAAGACCATACACAAATAATATTAAAGATAAACAATATTAATCTATTCTCAATTTGACCATAGACTTTAACAATAAACAATAGAGTAAAGACGCGAGTGTGTGTGTAAAATACATGGTAATGTGTGTAATGTTTTTGTTATTGATTTAATCTATTTTTATGCATAATTTTTAAAAAATATTAGCATTCTGCACTCCTCCTTTATATAAACTATAAGTGTGCAAAATTTCATACTCCTCCGTCCGCGCAATTTTCGTAAAAAGGGGTACAAAGTTTTGGCTTCACGTATTAATATTATGATGATGATGATGATTAGGATTTTAGCAATAAAACTTCTATTGAGTTACCGTTAGATTTATAGGAAAGGATTTTAGGATTCATACGTAGGATTTTCTCACTTACTCAAATAGTTGTTTGTTTTTTTCACGTTGGAAATATTTACAAATCAAACAATGGCTAAAATTGCTATATTTTTTAGCATTTGAACAACAGCGGTATAAAGATGCTGGTAGTTCTTTTGGAAGCAATTTGCGCACTGCCGCCTTGGGAACCATTTATTGAATTACACCCCTGCCTAGATTAGGCTGCGTATAGATTAGCGAACCGAAACACGAAATATGAGAAGAAAACGAAGCAACCGCAAACGGCGCGAACCGCCGCTTATGGCTTGTTTCGGTATATACTTTATATACTTTGTTTCATATTGATCAATATTTTGTAAGGACACGTAAAGAACACTATAGTTTATTATAGTTAAGCGCACTTGAAGTGAAATAACATAAAACTGCGCTATACAAATATTACTAATTATAAACTCCTCGAATATTAAACAAATATGGAAGCCGTGTTCTTGAATATCTAATACCAGTGATTTTCAATAAAATCAATAAAAACATAAAATTTGAAAAAAATGGGAGACTCAGTCCTAAAATGATAAAACTATGGTTAATGAACGAAAACTCCATGTATCTTTGAATATCTTAATATAGCTGCCTACATATCTTTTATTAGGTAGGTATATTGAAATCGACAAAATCCAGCAATAGAGTGTTTTGACACGTTTTAAAATGGACTTTTTAATATTTTTTAAAAAACTCCACGTTAAATATTATGTAATAAAACTTATATATTCAGAATCAGCGTATATTGGTCTATATGAACATATTTTTTTAAAGCCATAATATTTTTCACTGGAGTTCCTTATTGTCACCATGGATCCTTACATTTAGAAACTATGATATGTAAAACTTGATACTTAAATTGAATTGAAATATAATAATTGCAATTTGTTACTTAAATTAAATTATATTGCATAGTTATAATTTTTAATAACTATTATTATCAAATTGAATTGCATAATTTAATAACTGTAACCAATCTGTAAACCGCCATAACACAGGGACACCATAGCATGGCGGATGAATTAACACAAAATTTTGTCAATGTATAGAGTTCTTTAAATAAATAAATAAACATTAAACTTGTGTATTTTTATGTGTTAAAAATTTGAAAAGTAATGAACATATCGATAAGGGTTGGTAGCATTAAAGATATTATATCTTAGATAAGTTGGAGTAATCAGGTTTTTATTGAATCCTCCTGCGGTAGGTATATATCATCTTTCGAGATGCTAAATAAAAAGAAAAGCGAAATGGAAATATTTTTGAAACCTCTGCGATAGATTAGGCACAGATAAGGGTTATTACCAGTAAAATAAATATGCCAAACCGCGAGGATACTTCAAGGCTAAATAGGACAAACCCGGATATGATTTTAGGTTTTCACGGCCAAAAGTAATTTTGTTATTTATTTTTGGGGTGTTATGCCGTGTTGCGCTACCTCCTTCTCTAGCCAACGTTTCGGACAGCGTTACAGTGTCCATCATCACTCATGATGTCACTCATCTTCCCTGATGATTGTCACTGTAACGCTGTCCGAAACGTTGGCTAAAGAAGGAGGTAACGCAACACGGCATAACACCCCAGAAATAAATAACAAAAAAGGACAAGCCCGGTTTAAATTTAACGTTCTGAGGCAGGTTTCACCGTGCCGTTGTTTTTGTCCGCTTTCAATTGGAATTATTATTATTATTGATTAAGTATTTATTAAATCTTTCAAAATGGTGTTTTTTTTCACGAAATAATTATAAAGTAACTCATTAATAGCAAAATGGTCACATTATTTACTTAGTGTATTCGTTGGTGTAGTTGGATTTCCCAGCGATTCTCAAAGTTTCTGCAATTTTCACTCCGAATATTGAATAATTCGATTTTTTTAGTAATTGTTTTCAATAGTCCGTTTAATTATAAAACCTGAAAGGCATTCTCCCAACATTCATTTGACTTAATTATTTAAGCTTTTCTCAATAATGAGTCCGCGAAAATCGGCACCCCTTTTGCATAAATCTATCTTACATCGTAATCTAGTTCTTCCCAATCAGGCGATTAAGTAAAACGAAATTGCTTAAAAAAATTAAAAATCATTACAAGAAATAAAATGAAGTCACTCCCGATGTCTGTACGCTTAAATCTTTTAAACTACGCAACGGATTTTCATGCGGTTTTCACCAACAGATAGATTGATTCAAGCTGAAGGTTTATATGTATTATACATGCATATTATAGAAGAGAAAGGTCGAAAAATTCAAAGATTCAATTCAGGCAACGGGCAGCGGGCTGGCAAGCGGGCGGTGTGGATTTGATATGTTTGCAAATTAACAGATGCGTTGTTTATAAAGTTTGGGTAATAGCGTTATGTTTCGTTAGCCACAGCAACGCGTGGCCGGGTCTGCTGGTAACTAATATTTCATACCTATCAGCAGTAATAAATTCTAAATGAGTTGTGGCTCTTACAATTAGGTACAAATGTTCCTAAAAACCCTGATCGTATATTGGATTAGAGTGAATTTTAAAATTCCAATTTATCAACAACATTAGCATCCTCACGTATTTGTCCTGTTCAGCGTAAAACTTTCCATTCGGTTTTACCTATCGCGGATACCGAAAGCAATTATTCTTCACTAATGGTTTAAAATCAAAATTACCTGAATGCACCCCTGCCTTACCACAGGGTATATAAGGGGTGTAGATGTCAGAGTAGTATCATTCAACAATTTTTTCTTACCAGTGCAGTTTATTTAATAATAATTACCAGTCTTAAGTGCCGTAAAACCTTTCAAGTGAAAGAGAACTATTTTTGTGTGAGTTGACTCTGGAGTTGTTTTTCGTGTCTTCCCACAGTTTGAGAAGCTTTTATTTGAACTGTAAATCCTTTCAATTGAAGTTGACCAAATTTTTTAGTGAATTGACTCTGGAATTGTTTTTTGTGTCGTCACACAGATTGAGAAGCTCCGTTTTTTCATACAAAATGGTGAGTTTTTCGTTGAAATGTAATTGTTACAATTTGGATCAAGTTTTTTTAAATAATGTTGCTTATTAATGGCGTATACAAGTATCATTATTAAAACGTTTTAAAAATTATATAATAGAACAGCTTTTTATTTTTAAAATTAACACTTTATTTTTATTCTTAACTCGAGGGGTATGGCTCTCCTGAGTTGACGGGTTCAAACCCCGGCGTGCGCAATTTTATTTTGTTTGACTAATTTGTATTGTTTCAAAATATATACATAATTTGAAAATAATGTTTTATATATTTGCTGCATAATAGCCAGGCACTTCCTCACCTTCCTCTTCCATAATTTCTTCCCCTCTCCATTTTCTTCAGCCTCACAATATTCTCTAATTTATGACGCAATATTCTCGCTGGCTTCGGACAGTTGAAAGTAGTTACAACTCACATGCGATATTGACTTTTCAATTTTTTATGTAAATACCGCTCAAGAGTCCCGTCTGGAGCCTGTGAGACTATGACATCCCCAATTGGGGTACGTTGTGAGGGTGAAGGTACTGGGGAGGGGAAGGAGATGGGGAAGAGGAAGGTGGGAAGTACCTGGCTATTCAGATCTGGTCACCAAACACGGCTAAAGTCATTTCAAGCAACGCTTAAATTCTGAACGGTGGTCTTACGCCAGGGCGATACTGAGAGTATCTTCCACTCTGGAACGTGCCGCAAATTTGCTATATATTATTTTGAATAAATTAATTGTGAAATAACACAAATTTATCTAATAAAATTTATTTGTCACGCTGGGATTCGATCCCGCGACCTTCGGAATGCGAGTCAAAAGCCTTACCGTTGGACTACGCCGGCCGTCAGCCGAATTGATTTTACTTTCTCATTATTAGATCTATGCTACGGAATAAAAGTGTAACATTTTCAATTTCAATGCTGATGAACGAATTTAATAGACACGTTGGTTAAAGAAGTTGGGGTCGTCCCGTTCGAGTGAAACAAATTCTTGTGCCAGGTCGTTCAAGGGTCAGAATGAGTAGTAAATTATCATTTTTTTTTGTAATTATCAATTATTAATATATATATATTTTTTTTTTTTTTTTTTTTTTTTTTTTTTTTTTTTTTTTTTTTTTTTTTTTTTTTTTTTTTTTAAGAATCACATTTTGTTGTTTATTTTGCATTGTACTCCCAGGAGTTAATAAACTCATTGCGGGAATGATACGCATTACATGAAACTTGCTGTATGTATTAAATGGACATATGATGGGGACATACACAACATTATTATTTCAGATAGTCATTAATAAGATGAAGTTTGAGCATGTTAGTTTGGGTCTTTTTACATTGACTTGCACGTTTGATCTCGTTGGGTAGTTGATTATATTTTGTGTGAGCTATGTATTCTAGGGATCTTAGTCCATATTTTGTTGATTTGATTTTTGGTATATGAAGTTTGTTGTGATTTCTTGTGTTGTGTTGGTGTACGTCGCAATTGTAATAGAGTGTAGTGTTGGAATGTGCCGAGTGTTGAATTACTTGTAATATAGTTTTAGTTATTTCAAAAGTGGGAATGGTATTAAAAGGAAGTATTTGGGTGTTTCTGTAGATGTCTTTGACATGTGTGTCCCAAGGTAGACTGAAAATATTTCGCAGGGCTCTATTTTGGACGACTTGGACTTCTGAAATCATTTTTTTTGTAGCAAATCCCCAGATTCCGGCGAGATATATTAGATGTGAGTATATATTAGATATATTATAATTATATTATTTAAATGGAACGCTATCAATTCTTTCTTAGGGTACAAACCTTGCTTCATTCATATTAATACATCATCTCAGATATCGATGGTATATATCGGGGCCGGCCGACCCGCGGTGCGGCCCCCGACGCATTTAGGTGCGGCCCGCGGCGCGTTTCTGTACCATCAAAGTACCCGTGCGGCCCTTGGAATATTTTAGGTCATCATTGCGGCCCGTGGTGCGTTTTAGGTTGGCCAGACCTGGTGTAAAGCGTACTTCTTATACAACTGAGATAAACGTCTTTTTCAATGTTTAAAATTTTTTACTAACTCTTTGCAGTTTCGGTTTTGAAAGAATTATTATGAATGTACGTAGGTGTAGTACAAAATTCGTACAAAAATGTAAATTTTAAACTATATATATGGGGCAGAATCGTACTGGTCGATAATCTGAAATGGTTAGCCATTTCGCTTACATGCGCATCGCTTAACACAAATAAGCACTTATTATTTTCATGTCTCCCCGTAGGACTTATTTTACCACTTCCGCGTCGTGCATTCTGCGTGCACACCTATCTTTGTTCAACACATACGTCACATTTTCTCAAACATAATCACTTGATCGTATCATGTCTTCCTCAGTCAACCCCAACTTTTCTACCACCTGCTTACATTACATAATTCAATATCCTTATTTCAAGAAAATTGCCAAATTAAAATGAAAAAAATAATAGGTATTGAACTATAATGTAATATATGGAATACAGACAGCTATGTGCCATCTATGGGTAACCTATGAAACTAATATCTAGTGCCATCTATGAGTAACCTCTCAAACTACTCTCCAGGATCACAGTGGCATCGTTTTTGTTTTGAAAGTCGAGTGTTCAAAGATTAATCATTCATCAATCATCATCATATTTTTTTTGAATTCTTATGAAAATAGTGAATCTCGAAGGTCAATTATGCTCAATTATATCAACCTCGGAATAAAGATGTAGGTTTGTACGCAAACCAATCCACGCCGCCCACCCGTCACAAAGCCACAAACAGACACTCTCTTTTATATATTAGATGATCTGGGTATTTTACTCAACGACTTCAGAATTTTCATTGAATATGATATTTGAAGTAGGGGGACAAACACGGTTCCAATAATAGGTGACCTCCAATAAATTAAAAATAACAAACAAAAACTACTAAACAAGCTAATTTCAAAAAATAAATGTAACTAATGCACTTTATTTTTATTTTGTTCGCAGAGTCGCGCTATTCCCTGGTCACGTGAGAACTTCAAACCGAATGATGTATATTTGAGTAATCATTACCTACTAGAAATCAGCCCCTTCACCCCTGACAATGAGCAATTCAAACAAAAAGATGATGATAAACCGCCTACTGCAGCAGAAGTACTTAAAACGCCAGATGAAGGTCTCGAGGCAACAGAAGATAAAGAAACGCTGGTGTACGACATGGCGACCACAGCGGAAGATCTGGAATTATTGGGATTCGTCATTATGGAATCGACAAAGGAGAGGGAAATTGCTAAATTCTACCACAGTTGTCAAAACGAACAAAAGGCGAACAAAATCACAAATGACGAATCCCAAAATGGGAAAATTCTAGAAACTGGATGGCAAAAAAGAGCCCAAAAACGAAATCGAGAACCGGAATCAGAAGAAGATTTGGTAAATTTGGCAAACAGTACAAAGGCGCTGTCGTCTACGAAAGATGAGAGTGTCACAAAAATAGAAGATTTGGCTACCATATCGGAAACCAAAATTTTTAATAAAAAATTCATCACAAAAACTGGAGATCTACCCACTACATCAACGTCGTTACCCAATACGGAGGATCACGTCACCGAAGATACAACAACCAGTGTAGAAACAATATTATCATGCAATGCAGAAGACTTTTTTTCGAACCCGGAAGATTTTTTATCGAATACGGAGGATCTGTTCTCAAACGCCGAAGATTTTTTGTCGGGTATGGATGAAATGACGACGAGCCCAGAAGATTTTTCGCCCGATATGGAGAGATGCCAACTGGAGTTAGTCAAGGAGCAGTGTAAAGTATTCGACAAGTTGATGGAAGAAAACAGACTTCTTACACAGGAGTTGATTAAACTTTCGACACTTCCTCGTACCCGAGGTACGGTAGCAGAAATATCCAAAGGCCTTAAAATGATAAATGAATTGAGTAGAAAAATGCGCAATTGTACTACTTCTTCTCTGCTAAACCTAACGCCAATTTGATTACCGACGTGTCATGCTTTCATTATTATGTCACAGGAAATACGACAACCAGTGTAGAAACCGTATAGGCACATAATACCTCCATTTATGATCCGTTAGGTGATTAAAGAGGTGTTACGTTTAGCAAAGAAGAAGTAGTGACTAGTGTTTGACTTAATTCAGAAATCACCAAGGCAGTTGGACATTTCTGCTAACGTATCCGGGTAAGTGACAGTGAAAAAAGATTTTTCAACTCCTGTGTAAGGATAGTGTTTATCCCATTAGCTTATCAAAGACTACACATCGCTCCTTGACCAGCTACAGTTGACCTCTCTTCATATCAAGCGAAAAATCTTCTGGGCTCGTTGTCAAGTCATACATGCCCGACAAAAAATTTTCTGCGTTTGGCAATAAATCCTCTGTATTAAAAAAAAATCTTCCGAGTTTGAATAATTAGTTTTTAGTATTTAGTATTTTTTTACAACTTGCCTTCCGTACAATTTTTTTGTATGTTTTTTTTAATTATTAAGTTTACTGTTAAATTAACTAATGTAAGTACTGTGGGGTGTTTTGTTATATTATATCGCTTAAAAATCATTAAGGATTAATAGATTTTAAGACAATTTTAAATATTGGACGAAACATCGACTGACCATGTTAACTGTTATATTGTTATTAAGATTTTAAGAAAAAAAATTGTACTTCTGTAAATAGGTATATACATTTATATTTAACATACTGTACTTTTTTTACGCATTTGAATGACAATGTTTTGTTTGTGAACTGATTATAATAAATGATTTTTATTTATCTTTTGTTCTATACCTTTGTTTGTCTTTATCCCTTGACCACTTACTCGATCAACTGGCAGATGCCTTTGAATGATAGGTTGCCTTAGCACACAAGCGCATTTCACCATTTAGGTCGCGAGTCGAATCCCATGAAACACTATTCCAACATAGAAAGCTGACATTTTGGGTTTTTATAAGTATAATCTTGGATGGTTCTCAAAAACACATTATTTATTAATACGAATAATAATTTCGCTGGTTTTTATTCGTGTAACCCAAGTTCAATGAAATCTAGAATTGCGATTGGCTTTTTTTTACATAAGGCCTTGAGGAAAATAATTTCTCTCAGGGCCTAAGTCTTCTTAATGGAAGTTTTGTGGAAGGTTTTTTTAAGGAGAGGAAGAAGAGAAACTCCTGGGAAGGAATTAGATACAAGTGGTGGGAAGGAATCAGTGTGTCCAAGAGTGACAAACGTGTGATTCCATCCCTTCAACTGCGGTGCAAAGCGATGTGTCGAGCTGCAAAAGCTTTGATTTTTACAATTGAAATTGATTGTACGAACGATTCAGAAAGTTATATAGAACATCACATTTGATGGATTCATCAAATATTTGAAGTTAATTTTCACGTTTTGTGTAAGTTCTATTCAAGTTCTGTGATTATTTCAGTATTTTGAAGCAACTTTCCTATAATTATATAATAACAGAACTTGAATAGAACTTACACAGAACGTGAAAATCAACTTCAAATACTTGATGAATCCATCAAATTTTTTGAAACAACCCATCCTAAACGTTAAACCAGAGTTACAAAGTCAGGCTTACAGCCAAAATCAGTATTTTTGATGAAAATACGGTTATCGTTCAAAACCCTGTACATAATTGTGAATCTGAAGTTATCCGGAATTAAAAATATTGTAGGTAAAATTAAAATTAAAATGAAGTAAAAGCAGTTTGATTATATGAATATTTCAATATTATTTGCGTAATAAAGTATTTACTAGTAAAATTAATAAATAAATTCAAAGACAAAAAATTGACAGTTCACTAGTTTTGAACAAGCGACCAGAAAGAAAAGGGCAAGGGACAATTTTAATGTAATATCGCACAACACGCACCAACTGCCGCATAGAGCTGGATCTCTGGCATCTCTCTCGTTTTTAAGCTTGTTGAAGGAATTCGAAATAAGACGATGAAAGAAAGAGGCAGATCGGTAAATAGCTGCTATTCCGATTCGGTCACTAAAAATGCATCGACAGGAAAGAAACTTTGGAATATAAAAGTTTTTTTTTTATGATAATTTATAATATTTTTTTAATAAATGCAATTTTTCAAGTACCTAGTGTATCGCTGTTACCTTAGGAACAGAAAAAAGATAATGAAATCAACGATGAAAATGATAGCTAAATATTTTTGTTTAAACGGTGGGAAAATACATATTTTTTTAAATTTAAATGCATATTTTTTTAAATTTAAATGCATACATTTAAAAACAAATAATTTCTTGCTCTGAAGATTTCAATTTCAGGATGACAATAGCGCAGATCCGTGAAAAATTACAAGATATTATAATTTTAAAATGATCATTAAAAAGAATTGTCAAAAGACTATAGAATTTATCGGTAGGTAGGTAATTTGTTCAATTCAACTTTAAATCAAAACCGAGTTATATCTAGAACACATTGATCCCGAATGACAGACAGATCACAACCGAAATTAGTGTTTTTTTTTTATAAACTGTAAGCAATCGCAGTCGGTGCATCTCATCGGAATACCTCCTTGAAAAGTAGGAGTTTTCTAAGATTTTAGATATTTTTTTTGTCCTTGCAAAATTTGCTATCCGCAATATTTTGTGTATTTCTCATTTAATTCATGATGACCGACCCAGCGTAATTAAGTCCTTTTTAGATGGTGGCCGTTTACGGGGGTATTCTAGTCTAGAGGCATGAATTTTAGGTGTTTTTTCAGGTGCAACAAAAAAAAAAACAATAATATTTTTACCAACTTCTATTTTGTGAAATGTTTGTAAATCATTAAAGAATCCATTAAAAAAAGTCAAACTAAAAAATTAAAAATTCTGAAAGTTACAGGGTGTTGAAGTGGGGGGTCTCAAAAAAAATGGCGTGCCCTGGTTGACACGATTGCAACCCTCCCAGTAATCTAAAAAAATAAAAAATAATAATTCTTAATCCAAACAGATGCGGCTATGGCCCGAACTAAGGAAAAGTAAAAAAAATCGCAAAATGGCGGCTGTCTGAAATAAAAAAGACGTTTTTGTACCAGTTTTTTTGACTTCACAAATTTTTTTAAAAATAGTAAATAATAAAATTTTGTTATAATTCTAGTTCCCGCCATAGAAGAATGTATAGAGAAGGCTCACACCAATTTTCAAGTAAATTGGTTCAGTAGAACTTGAGATATCGCGTCAACCGCCTCGGAAAAAGTGGTTTGGAGAAAAATTGGTTTAAAATTTTGTTCTACTCAGATTTTGGTTAGATTTCGTCTAAACCGCGATATTAAAATGGTTATAACTTTTAAAACAATACGAATTTCAAAAAATCCTTTTAAAAAGATATTTTTTGAATATTAATACTTTGGAAATATGAAGAAAATAAAAATGTTTTTTTTTTCTAGACTAGAATACCCCCGTAATGGTTCAGAAAAGATTGTTTGGTAAAATGTGACCATTAATCGGCGACCATGTGGCGGCTATTTAAGTTCCCACTTACAAATCTAATTATATCAGAGGATATTGTGTTTTGATTTATTATACAAGAGAATATTGGAAACGTACTTTTTAAATAAATTTAGTATACTCCGATAAAATCTTTCATATAAAATGTTCACGATGTCAACGCAAATCTTTGGAAAATTATAAACATACGAGGAGATTATAAACATATGAGTGATCGATATCCGATCGTGTATGATGATCGACTATCAGTTAGGTGAGTCGAGTTCAATGGATAGGTACTCACAGCGGGTAACCGATACCGGCATACTCCCAAATTCTGTGAACCACAACGTTATGAAGACTGTGAAGTCACTCCCTAACCAGGGTTCTAAAGACCTGCTGATCCTGGGTAGTGGGATTTTTGTTTTGTAAGTACCGTACATGAGTCTCTACTACTATCTGAAGCCAATGACACTATGGCATTCCCGATTAGGGTATGCTGTGAGGCTGGAGGTAGTGGGGAGGGGAAAGAGATGGGGCGGAGAAAGATGGGGATGTAACTGGATAATCAAATCTGGTCATCAAACATAACCTAATCCATTTCAAGCATCATTTTGATTTTTTCACCAGGGCGATACTGAACTCATCTACTACTTTAAACGAGCCGAAAACATGGAATTTATTATTTAAAAATAATAAATTGTGAAATAATACTATTTAGTCAAATAAAATTTACTTGCGCACTCCAGGATTTGAAACCGCGAACGAATTTGTAGCCGAGGTATGATAATAAATTAAAAGAAGATGATGATAATAAATTTGTGATTATCTTCTTCTTCAGTTGTTAAATATTAAATTGATAAGTATAAACTTCAAAAGTGTTATCTAAGAAATTTCATTGTTAATTTCTTATTAACGACGCCAGTTAGTATCTATCGTTGGATTTTCCATTAAAAATTAGCAACACGTCATTTTCATCAATATTTCCTTAGTTCACCTTTATTTTTTCCGAGGATCATTATTTTGTGCATAAACTCCTGTAAAATCACTGACACTGTGCCGTATCTTAACTCCCACCATACAGGGGACCAGAGGTGTGGAGAGACGCGGCTCGGGATCTCATTCCATGACCAACCGTGACAAGCCGAGCGTCTATTATTTAACCTAGTTAATTGTTTTCATTAAATCACAAGTGAGTACCAAACTTATTTTATTTACAACAGAACCGTACATTTTCAGACTCATTAAAAATTGTATTACGAGAGTTAAAATGAATTCCCAAAATTTCGTAACCTCGATAAAAAAGCGCAAACGTAATATTATTCAAACTATTGATTATTATTTGTCCACTTACCTACATCCTGAAAGTATTCATGTTGACGAGTATGTTGTACTTACTAAATCGTAACCCGTGCAAGCAAGTAGCTGATACTCAAATATGATTAAAGTTTTACCACCAAAAATGGGAAATTTGTATACACATTTAAAAAAAAAAATTTCCATGTTTGAAAATTTACAGTTACAGGATATTATAATTAATACTATTTCTTAAAATAAAATTTAAAATAATCTGTCAAAATATCATTTTATATAGATAAGTGGCGGCTGTCTGAATTTGGTCAATCACACAGTTTCAATTTAAAAAATAATACAAATTCGAGTTATACTCATATCTACACTATATTGAATCCGAGTAACAGAGTCACAACCGAAATTAGAATTTTTTTTAATATACTGTAAGCAATTTCACTGTTGATGCATCCCCTCAGAAAACCTTCTCTAAAAGTAAGAGTTTTATATTTTTTCTGTTCTAATCATCTGCAAAAATTTGTAGTATTTATTATTATTTTAGTAAAATTGACGGAGCTTAACGAAGTCCTTTTTTACCTGGAGCATTTGGCATTTTATATTTCTGTAAATTTGTTTGTTGCGTTGAGGTTTCGTTTCAAATTATCGAGTGATTTAATTGGTTGCGTCGTTAAAAAAATATATTGCCTTATTTTAATTCTCACATTCGCAATTAGATCAATTGTGAAATTTTCACTTTTTCTTCTCATTTTCATTTAAACAAATATTTCTCAACGAAATTTTGTAAATTCATTGATTTCCAGATGAAACGTCCAGAAATTTCTTATTTTTCTCCATTTTCCTTTTACAAAAAATCATTTTTTAATTATAAAACATGTTTACCTAATGACTTATATTTCATTGAAGAAGAAGATAACACTTATAATCTACATGAAAATATGAAAGAAAACAAGACACAAAAAAATAGAAAAAGACAATGGTCGCAACTGGGACTCGACCCCAGACCACTCGTCTAACCGGAACGTACGTAATAACCTTCAAAAGTTATAAAAAGAGAGTTTTTCTTATAAAAAAAAAATTGACATATTTGTTTCTTTTGTCCACAGAACAATTCACATGCCAGGGCAGTTAAGCGAGTACACTTCGAGATGCGCATGGACACTTTCTATTTCACAATGGTAAATTTAGACCAGTGTTTTTTATTTACTCATTAATTCTGTATATCAATAAATTGCGTGGTCGTCTTTTTAATTCAATAGCTACTAGTTCAGATCGAAAGAATTCAAAACTCCCTTTTTCTTTTAAGTCTTCCCACTGTTGTTTGTTCTGGTGACAAACCTACAACTGTGAAAAGTTGATAAATGTAAAGTTATCGTCTTCCAAACTAACAATTGATTAATACTAAGATTATTTCTCAGATATCTATGAGCGCCAGATGAAGATCTAGAAGCGACAGAAGATACTGAAACAATGGTGTACGACATGGCGACCACAGCGGAAGATTTAAAATTATTAGGATTCGTCGTTATGGAATCTTCAAAGGAGAGGGAGATTACTAACGATTATTACATACATCATAATAAAATCTGCATTCAACAGCCACAAATGTCAACGTCGTTGGTAATTTTTCTGAACATTGGAAAAAGGTAAACAAACACAGCAGGAATCACAAATCTCGAAACATGGAGGTTTCAGAAATCACAGTGCAAAGAAGAGCGCCAAAACGAAACCGAGAAACGGATTCAGAAGACGGCATACTAGAGAGGAGATTCGGGCACAAGATGCAAGTATCACTAAAATAGGAAATTTGACAACCTCTTCAGAAACCCAAACGGCGAGCACAAAATAATATATAAAAACTGGAGATCTAGCCACCTCAACCTCATTATCAAATACGAGGATGACATCCCAAGAGACTAAACAACCAGTATAGAAACCGTATCATCACGCTTCGAACCCGGAAGATTTTTTGTCGAATACGGAGGATCTGTTCTCAAACGCCGAAGATTTTTTGTCGGGTATGGGGATGATTTGACAACGAGCCCAGAAGATTTTTTGTCGGGTATGGATGATTTGACAACGAGCCCAGAAGATTTTTTGTCGGGTATGGATGATTTGACAACGAGCCCAGAAGATTTTTTGTCGGGTATGGATGATTTGACAACGAGCCCAGAAATTTTTTTGTCGGGTACGGATGATTTGACAATGAGCCCAGAAGATTTTTCGCCCGATATGAAGAGATGCCAACTGGAGTTAGTCGAGGAGCAGTGTAAAGTATTCGACAAGTTGATGGAAGAAAACAGACTTCTAACACAGGAGTTGATTAAATTTTCGACACTGCCTCGTACCCGAGGTACAGTAGCAGAAATATCCATAGGCCTAAAAATGATAAATGAATTGAGTAGAAGAATGCGCAATTGTACTACTTCTTCTCTGCTAAACCTAACGCCAATCTGATTACCGACGTGTCATGTAAAGTATTTGACAAGTTGATGGAAGAAAACAGACTTCTTACACAGGAGTTGATTAAACTTTCGACACTGCCTTGATTTTTGTCAGGCATGGATGACTTAGCAACGAGGCCAGAAGATTTTTCAGAGTTGCCATCTGGAGTTGGAGTTGGTCAAGGATCAATACAAAGTCTTCTACAAGTTAATGTGAAGAAAACAGCATTCTTAAAGAGAAGTTGATAAATCTTCCGACACTGCCTCGTATCCCAGATATGGTAACAGAAATATCAGGTTTATGCATCTTATTATTAGAATAAAAACGACTAAAATAGACCCCCCCCCCATCCTACCCCCTCCCTACTCATACCTAAACATATTTCTTATAATGTATTTTTTTCTTAATTAACCTTTTCAAATCACTTAACTCATTTCGCTATTGTAAAATCCGAGTGGAAACCTGTAATTAGTAAAATCAATGTAACCTATGTATCCAATGTAAAATAAAATAAATAAAATACATTCATTCACAACATCTTTTTAATTTCACACATCTTTAACATTTCATACAGTAAATTCGACTTATTCGTATTTTCAGACCTAAAATGAATTAATAACATTTATACTGATGTACATTCTACTAAATACACATAATAGATCAATCCCTTTCCCCTCCATCCCTCCCTCCCAACCTCCCATCAGCATAAGCTAATTTAAATATTTTTATTTATATTCACTAAATGATAACATACGTCAGAGAGAATCTATTATTGGTTAAATAATTTAAACATATTTTATCAAATAATATAAATTATTATAACTGTTGGTTTTCCAAATAAAATAAAATCCAAAGGCCTTAAAATGATAACTGAATTGAGTCAAAGAATGCGTAACTACTTCTTCTCTGCTAAACCTCTTTAATTACCTGATGTATCACAATTAGATAATGCAATCTCGTTCTCGCGAGATCTCGTTCCTGCAAGATCTCGACCTTTTTTAGCGAGATTGATCTCGGACGAAAAAAGGGCGAGATCTCGCGAGTTTAACGAGATTGCATTCGAGCATAAAAACGTCTTATTCGAAGCGCGGACTGACACGGACGGAGTTGCGATTTGTCGTAATCTGTAATTTCTAATAGTCTGACGAATTGGTATATTTTGTTAATTAATCTGTATTATCTAATGGATCTACTGAGTAGATATAGTTTTATTTAATTAATAATAATATCTCAGTTTCATAGTCAACTCAACTTAGATAATAAGTTTAATTTTTTTTACTTCTCGTTGTTTTGTTTGGTATAAAATAACTGTTTTATTACTAAATTTTTTTTGTTTGATATTAGAAAAAAAGACTGGTTGTTTCTTTCATTTTTTATTTGATAGATACGTACGTCAAAGTTTACTACTTAGAAGTTTATTAAAAAAATATAGACAAATACGTCAAACAATGTTTAATGCATAAAAGTCTATTAAAAAAATCGTGAAAATAAAAGTTTATCTTATAATACTTATAATTTTTACTATTTTTTCCCTAATTTATTCAAATATTGTAATTATTTGCAAAAAACACACAAAACTGCCAATCTCGCGAGATCTCGAAATTGGCGAGATCTCGCAGTATTGTTATTCATAAACTCGCGAGATCTCGCTTGAGCCCCAATCTCGCGAGATTTGCATTCCCTAGTCACAATTATATACGTACAATAAGTACGCATTCACTCATAATATTGTAAGCTTTAACTTATCGAAACGTAACAATTTATGTAGGTTATACTCTTTACTCACTAATAATTACTGGTAGTCATTTTTTTCCAACTCCCACTCTGTGCAAATTTTATTATTTTTTTTTTTGACCTCTGCGTCATTATCTTTATTTATTTTATTTATTTCATTTTTATTTAGTAAAATATTTACACATTTATGTACATTATTTATAAAATGTTTTGACTGTCCAACTAGGATGATTCCCGTTTTAGGACAGTCAAAAAAATCTATTAAATTATTGTGAACTGTTATCTAATTATGAGTACTGTTGGGTGTATTATTATTTGAAAAGTTCATAAGGGATGAATAAATTATAAGAAAATGTTAACATATTTGATAAAACATCGACTAACTGTATAGTTAACAGTTATATTGTCATTTTAAGATTTTAGTACGAATAAATTTGGTACTTTTGTAATTAGGTTTGTACATTTATATTTACTATTTTTAATGCATGTGACTGATAATATTTTGTTGATGAACTGTTTATAATAAATAATTAATTGTTATCCGTTCTATGCCCTTATATTTCTTCATCCCTTAACCACTTACTTTCTAAACTGACAGAAGCCTTTGAATCACAGGCCTTAGCACACGGGCGCATTTCACCATTCAGGTCGCGGGTTCAAATCCCGTCAAACACTATTCCTACATAGAAAGCAGTAATTATGGGTTATATGTAGTTAATCTTTGATGGTGCTCAAAAACACAATTTATTTAAAAAATGATAATTTTTCTCCTTAGAGTATAAAAGCTTATTATGACAAATAAGATAAAAATAATATTTGCACTAACCCCATGTAAATTATAGTATTTAATACATACTTACAATAAAACGCATTCAATTATCTACGGCATAAATTGTTGTATTTCACGAATACGGTATGTCGTAATTTATTGTCCTACGTATAAAGTCGTACGCGCATTGCCACAAAAATCGGATTATTGACACAATATAATATGACAATGAGATAATATATGAAATTAAAATGTTAGACTTTAATCAGTTAATATCTGGATCTGTAGCTACCAAAATAAATTCTAAAATGCTCTCCACAACAGTCAGGATTTTGAAAATACGATACTTTACGTAGAAGGGGTCGATCTCTCTCTTCCCAATTCCTTCAGCCTTCCTTCAACCTACAAATAATGTATCTGACTCCGGAATGAAATATTCTAGTGGTACGAATATAACATGAAATGTAATAATGAAAAGCTGATTTTTCTAGTTGGACAGTCTAAGTTTAAATATTTGACCGGTCAGTGGCTGAGTGGGCATCGCGTTTAGTTCCCACCCGGGCGTCACGTTCTCGATTCCTCGGCCGGCTACCTCCTCCATTACGACTTAAGCAACATTTTCCGCTTCGTGCGGTGGTAGTAGGAGATCTTGAAACATTATTAGATTATTCGAGACACGGGAATGTCTAACTTTCTTTTAAAAAAAATATATATTTTGTGCATTAGAATTTTTTTTAATACTAAGATTAGCTAGGTACTTCTAAACGTTCATATATATTTGTCGTTCAGTTGATTAATCAGACATCTCCGAATTTTTTAAATTTGAGTTGAGTGTGCAGTTATAATGTAAAAGCGTTCCCTCTATCTGGAGCAGTACTCAGATTGCTCATGAACACCACCAAATAAATTATAATTCAGAAAAACTTGTAATAAATAAAACAAAACGTAGATGTGTCTGGGTCACTAGTAAGATATTTCAAAAGTCATACTAATATACTGAATAGTTTTGCCTTGCAGTGTAATTTTATAACACATTTAATACGTAAAACCATTCCATACCAACTCAGAATCAAGTCAACTGAACACCTCTTTGAAAAGTCATTAAAAACCATGAAATTCTTAAAAATAGTCCTTAACCCTAGCCTAAAGCCCTAACCTAAAACTTTGAGCGTATTTACAAGCTACTAGCCGGTGAATTCACTATCTGTTAGTAAACTCGCTCAGTTTAATCATTAGTAAATATGATTACATTGAGCAGAGTTTACTAGCAGATAGCGACCTAGTCTGAATAGCCAGGCATGTGACCAACTTAATTTACTCAATCTACTTTCCAATCGGGGATGCCGTAGTCTAACTGACTCCTGGCAGTTGATACTTTTGTGCGGTATCACATTAAATAAATTATGCCATGAGTTTGGCGGTTGTCTTATTTTGTGGTTCAAATTGGTTTGTGACTCATAAAATCAATAAGTACAATGAATATAAACGAAGCTTATCAGATACCTACCTAATTTTTCTAATTACTACCGGGAAAAACTGCAATAACAATACCTTTGTGATTCAAGAATATTTCAGGTGGTGTTTTCAGGAATTTCAGTACGTGAATAATAATAGCATAACGGTTAAAATGACTTTAAAAATCACTAGTACATGACTCGTTCGCAGTTAAATGGGCATTACGAATGACATAGTTACCTGAAAACCCAGTACGTAAAGTTACGTGCTTAAGTACTTTAATCCCTTTGTAATGACCCAGGTTTCCTGGTATTATAAATAGGTCTTTCTTACCTGCATCATTCGGCTTACAAAATTAATTACTTAACCAATTTTTTTTCTTGAGGCTTCTGTTTATCATTTACGATGAAAGTTAGAAGGTTGTTTAAAATTTACTTTTCGAATTCTAGATTAATTAATAGAGAGATCTCATACAGAGTTTTTTTTACATTCGCATATCAAAATATTTTTCATTCTAATCTATGTTTTTTTTTATTCTTTCTTTTTAAATGTGAAAACGGCACAACTGCTCATAACTGTCTGGAAACAATGAGAATATGTTAACCCCAATTGGGGTATGTTATGATGCTGATGGTAGTTGGAAGGAAAATGAGATGGGAAGAGGAGGGTAGGGAAGTATCTGACTATTTAGATCTGATAACCAAACATAAATAAAGTCATTTCAAGCAACGTTTCAATTTTGAATGGCGGCCTATCGCCAGGGCGATACTGAAAGTACCTTTCCACAGGTTCAACTTGGAGATTAAGTATTGACTTACAAAACCTACTAAATTACCTACGAAATTATCTTATTATTCTAAATTTACGAAATTATCTTATTATTTGAAATTTAAAATGAAATGGTCGCGCGATCAAGTAAAATAATATTTTAGATTTCACGGCCAAAAGTACTATCGTTATTTATTTTTGGGGTGTTATGCCGTGTTGCGCTACCTCCTTATTTAGCCAACATTTCGGATAGCATTACAATTCCCATCACA
The DNA here is from genome assembly GCA_936435175.1 of Glyphotaelius pellucidus. NCBI lineage: Eukaryota > Metazoa > Arthropoda > Insecta > Trichoptera > Limnephilidae > Glyphotaelius > Glyphotaelius pellucidus. The sequence continues at coordinate 5,339,800 of OW386548.1, read as the reverse complement.
CATCAACTCAGATGATGGACACTGTAACGCTCTCCGAAACGTTGTCTAAAGAAGGAGAGCGCAACACGGGATAAAATCCCAAAAATAAATAATGATAAGAAAAATATTAGTAATCTCACAAATAGATATAGAACGGATTTTGAGTGCAGCAAGCGAATAAAATGCTCAAGTCGGGTTTTGTCGGGGTCAGAATGATGGAGTGTGTATGAATGTGAATTATGCAATGTGTGTGACTGCTGCGGCGTGGGTTTAAATATTTTTAAAGGCTCAAATTTATTTTTAAATTACCAACTTACGTTGGAACACAAATTTATCGCATATAAATTTTAATTTTCAGCCCAAAGAACACTTTTTTTACAATATTTTGAAGTAAGATTATTTTTTTAATAATCACCTAAATCACAAAATTGCCAATGTTGCCTCTAAAATCGTGAAATAATGTTTCCTTTATTGGCCTATATTTTATAATTTAAAACACAAATAAATAAAAAACATATATCCATACTAGATATTAGTTATACATTTTGATTAAAAAAATGATTTTTTGACTTGGTCAAGTATTTTGCCTCAAATCCATATTTAAGTTTTGTATGAAAGGGGACGCGCAGCCTTACCTCGTAAGCTTTTTTTCAAACATATTCTATCATTTTTCTACTCCGTTGGATTGTAACATTCCAATTTAAAGATTTTTTTTTTGTAATTAGATCTTTTAATTTCGATTTCATTTCGTTATCATATAAAATAAGCAAGCATGGTGGTCAGTAATTTTCGTTTGCCAAACCATTGTTTTGAAATTGTATGTCTTTTGGTTGCCTTTAAATAAAAATTTTGCAATAAATATGAAAAGATACACATTACCCGCTTCACTAGACGATGCTTGATCCGAGACTTGAATCACTACGAGTAGAATAGAAAACTAGATAATAATGCGAGACTTGAAATTATTATAAAACAATGATATTGGAATTACATAAATTCGGGGAACATAAAATTAACACCTGGCAAAAATGAAAATACAACAGTTAATAAATCCAGAAAAAAAATACATACCTATAGACATGAATAAAATGGTAATCAGGCAACTCAACAACATACAACTTCAACTTTGAAAAATTATTAAAATGCTGAATTACGTACTATAATATTTTTTTTTTTATAAATTTTAATGACTTTTCAAAAGAGTGTTGAAATGCCACTTTGTTGAGTTGTCGTGGAACCGAAGAAATCATCTCGTTAATAAATAAGTTTGGTGACTTAGCAGGGAGGCCCGGGCTCGTCGGGTGTGAATGGTCCAAGTCTTGGCGGCGGATGCGTTTGCGTGGCAGGCCGGATCGGAATAGAGTGGTTGAGGGAGCTTTCTGAATTCTCCAATCGGATTCTCTTTCACCGCAGTGGGAGGGATGAATTCACACATCCGTCACTCCTGGTGTGTAAAAAAAGAACATTTTATCAAATCGTTAGAAATTATTAATTATTAAAAAATAAATATGAAAAATTTGGTAAATATAAGGCACCTACTGCATGGTAGGCCGGATCGGAATAGAGAGGTTGAGGGTGGCCTTGTGAATTCTCCAGCCAGATTCTCTTTCACCGCAATGAGAGGGATAGATTCATACATCCTGAAAAACGAAATTAACGAAATATTAAAAAAAAAAATGAAATTATGTTTCCAGGTGTGTAAAAAAAAATATTTTATCAAATCATTAGAAATTATTTATTGTTAAAAAATAAAACTGAAAAATCTTGGTAAATACATACTCAAGTTATAAATTACCCAAATAATATCAAAATAAGACAGTTTTGCCTATTACTTTTTTTGAGCATTTTTGTTTCATCTAATTCATTTTTATTTTTTTTATTTTAGTTTATTGGGGAAACTAACAGTTTAACATATTATATTAGGGTAATAACATATTACATGGTTGCGTGAACCAGCGAAGTTACCCCAAAAATCACAGTATATATATATATATATAAAAAAAAACATAAAGTGATGGAAAAGGAAGAAAAGAATACATAAAAAAGAAAACAAAAAACACAGATTAAAGTATGTAGAATAGATAAAATGAAATTACACTGTGAACCTATATAAAAATGATACATTTTAATGATAAACACAAGTCAAGTAGCCATTAACAAGCGCCCTTGAGGTGATTTTTTCACAAAACGGCGCTGTATAAATCAAAAGACATTTAAAAAAACACACTGATTGAAGTATGTGGGATAGATAAAATGAAATCAAACTGTGAACCTATATAAAAATAATACATAAAATAATTCAGTCATATGATTTAAAAATTAAACATTTTATGTACTCACTTTCTAATTCTAAAATCACTGTCAATGAAACAACTTTTATTTTTAGGCGTCAGTAAAATATTTTTCTATCGGTTTATAAATAATTAAACATTTCATTCGTGCAGCCTCTAAACGGCAATTATGTGACAAGCATATATTATATTTATCAAATTTCATTTCAATTTGAATGCAGTTAGTCACAAATATCGGGTGCTCTAAAATAATAACGATATTGAATTTGGTGCGAATGAATATCGCATACTATTCTTGTTAATGTTTATTGTTGTAGGAATAAAATAATTACATTTTGGTAGCTAAAGCTGGTGACTCGTCATAATATCTCCGATAACACTATGAAGCCCGGTAAAATATTTAAATTATTGAATTTAACAATAAATTAGTAACATGATTTTTTTTATTTAAGGGGAGAATCATTACAGTGCATACACACTCGTGTTCAAGGATATTTTAAAAAATGTATTTATTTGGTTATATATGAAATCATCCATTTTAAGTTAATTGAATTGAGAGTTGATTTTTGGATAGTAAAAATTTATTCTGAATCGTAATCGATTTTTCGTTATGTAATTTGAAATAAATAATTTATAAACTTACATGTTGCACTATTTCATAGATGAACGGTTGGAAAATTTTGTAGTTTTCTTTACGGTTACTTTCCCGTTATTGGTGATCTTCTGGACGGTGCTTACATTTCGGATTCTTAATTTTATTAGGTTGCATTGTATTAAACGGTTGCAGTCTTCAAGAATCCAATTTTTTTTCCTTGTAAGATAATGTCTCATAATTCCATTTGTTTCAACAATATTATATTATGTGATATGTTTCTTGTCGGAGAAAGCTTTCATCTGAAATATGTCAGGGCTTTGATCTGCCATTATCTTGATGTCTTGATTAGGTCTGTTGAGAATTCTTCTTTTATCCAATTTGTCTAAAAATCTTTAAATACACATTTTATTTGGTAATCCTTCGGCCGAACATAATTTTTTTTTTTAATATTTCGTTTTAAAGTTTGGTTATATCTTCTTTTTTAGGTGAAGTTACTATTATTCGATTGTAAGTTAATTTTTGCTTTCTGCTTACTCCATATGGGTATCCACTGATTTCAATAATGTCAATACTGTAAAAACATTATATATGTCACTAGTAAGGAGTCAAATAGAATATAATTCCACGGTTTGGTCCCCAAATTATGAGGTTCATTCATATGCGATTGAAAGAATCCAAAATAAATTTTTAAGATATGTAAATTTTAAAATGGGCATTCCTAGAGAATGCTTAAATTACGATAATGTACTTTGTTCATTAAATTTAATAAAATTATCTGATCGTAGAATCATTTCCGATTTAACCTGTTTATATAAAATCGTAAATTCAATGTTTGATATCCCTGATTTATTGTATGTGATCTCTTTTCACACTCCAGGCAGGTCAGTTACAAGACAGTACCTACCTTATTATTGTGACAACTCTACTTCAACATCGCAATATTACACTCCTATGCGACGGATTCAACAGCTAGGAAACAAATACTCCGATGTTGTTGATATATTTAGTACATCAATTTCAATATATAAGCATACTTTATTGAAGTTTTTTTTATCAAGTATGGGAATACCTTGATAAAGCTATTTATTTGTATTTTGTCTGCATAAAGAAAAAAGCTATTTTGGATTTTTATATTTTAAATATTTTTTCTAAATATTTGGTACCTACATACTGTGTGGATCTAATTCAATAATGTTGTTACTTTATAATTATTTTTGTGCAATTGTCTTAAATAGTTATTTCCTGCACTATTTATAAGTATAATTCATAAATATTGTTATATATATATATATATATGTAAAAGCCTAAATAGGCGTATATAAATAAATAAATAAATACCAAAGTTGATATTTACGTCACTCTTTCATATTTCGTTTTTCTTCAGCATTGTATTTTTTCTTTCAGTTTTGCGAAGTCAATCGCCATATGCGAAATACATTCCATAAAATCACTTATTTTTTTGGAGATATATATTTTAGTTTCTTTCGGGATTCTTGTTGAGCCATCTTCGAATATTGCGGTCATTTATTTCTTCGCTTTGTGTATGTGTTCGTGTAGATCGACCCTTTCATTATTGGAAACGGTTTTACTATTTGTTTCAGGTCTCAACGTGTTATTGCGGCTAGTGAACAGTGACTCACATCTATTGCCTACCGGGTAATAAGCAACTCTGATAAAATCAATGTTCCAATTCGTACCGCGTTCTAATACATGTAGGTACTATTTTAATGACAATAATTGTACTTAATGACGTGAATACCACACAAGATTCACGACTGCTTCCGTCTTGAGCCAGTGAAACTAAGGCATTCGCAATTGGGGTGATGGTATGCGGCTGAATGTAGTGGGAAAGGGAAGCGGATGGGAAAAGGAAAGGGGGAAGTAACTAGCTATTCAGATCTGGTCACCAAACAGGGCAAAGGTCATTTCAAGCAACGTTTTATTTCTGAATGATGGTGATACATGACGGCGATACTGATAGTATATTTCGCTCTGGAACGTGCTGCAAATGTACTAGGTATATATTATTTTTAATTAATTAATTGTGAAATAACACAAATTAATTTGAATTAAGCCCGCGACCTACGGATTGCTAGTTAAGAAAGAGCCTTCCCTTAACCACTGAGGCCGTGATATAAACGATATTAAAAACGTATATTTGAATTATTTTACCCAAGCTGGATTTCAACACGGACCTCTGTGTTAGAAGTCAAACAGTGTACCGCTGTGCAACACAGAAATATTGTTAAGACTTTAATGTAAGACACAGCTACCTACGTAATTAATAAAAATTATTCCACTTTAATAGAAAATCGCCTCATTTGACAAGAACGTTAATCTATAAACATTAAAATAAATTATTATACATACGATAACAGACTCGTTAATTTAATGTAATGAGATAACAATATTCCATGACAGTTGATCCCCGGCAGTTCGCCCCCGGCATACTTACATACAATACGCAGTCGGCTTAGGGAAAATACGGTATACCTACTTATATAAAATATAAAAACGTGTCCCGGATCGGGTTTACAGAGAGGGCGTACCGCCAAATAACAACAGAATCAAACATATTTTCATTCAAATGCATCAAGGAAAAAAACAATTTGTGTGTATACTGTATGTACCAGCGTATAGGTACAAAAAAATCGACACAGTTAATAAAAAGTTTGATATCCATACCAACTTATTATTTAAGGTATTTTTAATGCGATTTTAAGTTTGACATTTATAAATAATGCACAAAAAATATAATTCGGGTCACTGATAATCATTTAAATTATACTAGATAATGTGTCTGCTTACTTGTTTATTGTAGGCTATAGGTACCCCCGACCGAAGGGATTTGTTTTTCTCCGAAAAACCTTAAGTGAATAATTAGATTTACTTATCGTAATGCGTTTCCCCCCTTACCCCCGCCAACCCATCAAACCTTCCATAGGCCCTTGAGCCCCTATATATACGGGACCTACCCCTGTAGTTATTAGCATTCGTTCATCAGTTTAAGTAGTGACAAGTTATCAACGGTTACCATAACCTTTGCTGTGACAATTTCTTTTTTAATTTTATGGTGTGTTTTTGTGAAGTTTCGTGTTAAATGTGTTTACATCCATCATACCATCCATCCATCATCATCTACAGTGTTACTTCTTTTGATCTCCAAGTACGAGTACCTGAAACCAAAAATCTCAAAATGGTAAGAATACATTGTTTTATTAGCCATGTCACCGGACCGTAATGGGAGGAATAGATTCAGACTTCCTTAACTCCTCTCATATCATTTCCTTTTCAGATCTTCCTCTCCTTCTTTCCCTTATAATAACCCTCCACACAACGTCCTCAAAGAAGATATAGGCCCCAAGAGAAATTCCTGAGGGTATATGAAGTCCATGTACTCGAAGATTATTTTTTTTATTTTTCAGATCAGCTTTCAATTGATAAATATTTTTATTTTATGTTTTATTATTTACTAACTACAAATATTGTCATTTTATCTATTATATGTCTACTTTTCTTATAATAATACATTAGAGAACATTTTACCACCCTCTTGATAACTCATCCATAGATAACGTTTATTATAAATAAACAAATAAATACTCTCAATTGGTAAATAGCTCGGCCAACTTTTCCGATAATGTATTACGGCTATTATTTATAGGGTTAAGTACAGAACAGTAAACTAGGACTTCAGCTATCGAGAGGATGGTGAAATACCCCCTTAATAATAATTAAAAAAAAAACAATAAGAATCTGATAGGTTACACCTCTGCCATGGGTTATTTGCGGCACGTTCCATCGTGGAAGATACTATCTGTATCGCCCTTGTGAAAGACCACCATTCAGAATTGAAACGTTGCTTGAAATGACTTTAGCCGTGTTTAGTGACCAGATCTGAATAGCCAGGTACTTCCCCACCTTCCTCTTCCCTATCTCCTTCCCCCCTCACTACCTTCAGCCTCACAACATACCCCAATTGGGGATGCCATAGTCTCACTGGCTCCAAACGGGAGCAGTTGGGACCTTTGTGCGGTATTTCATATAAAAAAGGTCCTACCTACCCCTAGTGGTTTGCTGCGTTTAGTGACTTATTAGGAGTATCCTGGTTCAGAGTTGATTTGTCCTGATCCTGGCGGCGGATGCGTCTTCCCGCCAACTGCGCGGCCCGCCGGATCGGTATCAGTATGTAGGTGGTATGAAAAGAATGTAAAATTTTTAGACTTTGGTCAAAACGACTACTCATTTTACTAATTATTTGTCTTGTATTTGTTTCAGACTGACTCCACCAAACCAGAGCCCAGCAACTCGGGGGAGCCCGAACCCTTGGTAGACGAGGAATGCGAAGAAGAAATCCAACTCTACAGAATCATAAGTCGACTGGAAGAAAATATTAGGCTAACCGATCGAATACTCGAACTCAATTCGCAGCCCTACACCCCCGAAGTTGAACGTCAGATCCAGCATGTTTTGGCCCTGATGGCAGCCGTCTCATCGTTCTGAAAATTTTATCTCACCATCATCTTTCGAATTGGTATTTGGACACTGTCCCACTTCTATATTATTCTGCTTTATCTCTGGAAACTGGTTTCACCAATCATAGACTATCCATCGCCTTAGTTCTTAATTTTCCAAACGACCATTTTGGTTTTTATTCAATCTCCACTTTAAAATTAAAGATAAAGTAAAAAATTAAAGTTAATTAATAAACCAATAATTATTTTAACTAATGAGACCTTTAACTTATCTTAAACACCTATCATAATGTTTCATTGAAATAATGAAAGAAAACCTTCTCCTGTAAAATTTTCTAATGGTCGTTTGGACAATTAAGAACTAAGGCGACTTCTGGCATATCATGGCATCTTGTCTTTAAGGCATAGAACAATTCCTGCTACATCATTTCCTGCCACTACTGGAAAACACATAAATCTAAAATGCTCAAACGACATGCACATTACATAAGTCTTTTCTGCAAATTTCCAATCACGCGTCTTCACCAAATGCTTGATGATTTCAGCATGGAAACATCATCCGCAGAAGCTGATCTTTTCTAGGGTCGGAAGATGGCATAAATAACCACATAAATCAAGAAATATCTTCAATTTCTCAACTCAACTTCATCCTTCATTTTGATGGTTAGGTATATTTCCAAGATTTCAATTTTAACCAACATTGTATACTTTTTTTCTAGACCCTGGCTACGTCCACCTGAAATGACAACACATCTTAAATCTTCGAGGAGATACGGCTGACCACGACTAATTTCTCTTCCACACTTCTAATCACACCCCTTCGTATGCTGGCTTCGTTAATTCACTTTTGGCTAAGAAGACATCGTTTACACAAACCGACATAATTAATATTCAATATATTCACCACATTTCAGCAAGGATTGGATGATGGAGCAAAGCCCCACACGTTTTACAAACCATGGACAACATTGTGTTGCTCGGTTCCTATCAAGCAACTATTCACTATTTCTCTCTCGGTCCTGGATCATCCACCAAAGATCCAGTATTGCTTTCAGACAAAGGTTTGACAGCAGACCAGGTTTCCTGCTATTCTTCGACTTAATTCGTTAATCGAATCCTGAATAGTCCTTAAAAACATGATTTTATTTCTCACACAACATCTTCGAAAACGCAATTCTTTCTTGTAATTGTTTATGTTCTTTTGTCTCTCTTGTAAATATTTTTGGTCAATTTTCAAACAATCTTTTGAACAACATAAATTCATATCACTGAAGGAATGAGAAAGGTCATGCAGCAACACAACACCAAATGACACACCTAAATTAATTATTTTTCGTAACATCAAATGATCAAATTAATTTTTAAAAGGCTTTGACAATTGTCTTATTTATTTTGAATTAAGAATAATATTAAATTATCATTATGTTTTTTGTGCTTTAAATATTTATATGTATGAATAATGTAAATAAAAAAAATATTACAATTCTGTGTTGGTTATATTTGTAAAATAATTGATACCCATATTTATGAAAATTGTCTTTTCGGGGTTGTTTTGGGTTCCTTAGTGTTGGTCTAAATAAAATCTACATGAAGTTCCGAAAAACGATAAACCTAGTTAGTAAAAGTAAAGATTCAGCAAAAAACAAAGATAATTGTTAAAATAATAGAAAAGCGTTGTATATTTCAATAGTAATGGTGCGAATAAACATAATGTTTTCAACAATAATTTAAAGGTAGTTCAACTTTAATTCTACACTAATCAATCAAAAATTCTTAGCTAAATTAAAGCATTTTCAAATAATGTAGACGGCCTCCGACATCGGGGGTAAAGATCTCGACTAATTTACTTGTGACCGGCGTGCATAAGTAAATTTTTTTTTTATGATTTGTGTTTTCACAAATTAATCGTTGAACATAATATATGGTATATTTGTGACACATTCCAGAGTGGAACGTACTTTCAGTTTTCCCATGGTGTAATACCACTATTCAGAAGTGAAAAGTTGCTTGAAATGGCTTTAGCTGAAAGTTTAAATAAAGAACATATCAGAACAAGGACAGTTGCTGCAGAATGAACAAGAAAAAAAAATCAAGAAAATGTAAAAGTAGTAGGCACTTTATGGCTTTCTGAATTATTCACACAATCTGTTCCAATTTTGAAAATGCCAATCAAATTAACTTTATGTTTAAATATTATTACATTACAGGTAGGTACTACATCGCTTGTCTGAATTATTATTGTTTATTGATTTATTGCAATCACTAGTGAGTTTTTACATTACATTTTATCAGTCGTCTGAATCACCGTTCATTCTTGACAAAATCAATTCCAATTTTGAAAATGGCGCTTAAATTCGGAACGAATCCGAGTTCATTGAACCACAGTTAAAATCACTCATAGATAGACCCACAACCGAAATTACTACGTTTGATGGATGTCAAAAGGTCGCATTTGTAGCATTGACCAGTACAATCGCCGTGCCAGGCTGTAAGCTATTATTTGCACTACATTCCAGAGTTATAGTTATTCCCAGTAAACCTACTTCCCAACTTTCCTCCACATCTCATTGATAAAAAAATAAAAGAGCCTGAAATGTCTATTTATCCGAGAAACGTTTTGGAAACGTATCATGTTCTGGAAATTTACAATGGCCTTTTAATTATACTGGTTTTCCCAAAAACCCTGCTGATATATTTCTGAATTACAAACGAAAGTTATTGCAGTTCTGTCCCGCCAATTAGTGGCTTCACTTTAGCTAATTAGAATCTAAAACCATCACAGTGACTCACGAAAACAGGTATAAACTATAATCATCCAAAGTAGATAGATGTGTTTCGAATCCTGAAACTAATTACTGGGAAAGAACTGCAATTTTTATTGTTTCGCTTTTCAGGAATATTTCGGTAGCCGCTTTCAGGATTTTCAATAAGCGAATAGCCGTGGTTTCCGGAACGTTCGTAATGTTAGCTTTATGCATCGCATAATTAGTGCCTACCTTCCAGAAAACCCATCACTTTATAATGCATTTTTGTATTAATACCTTTCTGGTGAATTGGGTTTTTGCATGCCTTAGTTTAAATATTTACTACCGTTTAATGAATCCTCCCTGTCAATATTAAGTTGCATGCTGCCTTCTTTCATATAATCTACCTGGCCGTGTGTAATCTCAAATTATTTCTAAAGATAACGGCTTTTATTTGAAAAGATGGGCAGGTAATAAATTAATAACTTCTAGTGTTTAGGCATTCTACCCATTTAAAAAAATTATTAAATGGAAAAAGTAGAAATGCTTGTCGACGCGATGTCAGATTGTTTTTCAAGAGCAAATTTTGTGAGCATTTTCCAAAAACTTATATTTAGAACATTTTTAATTAAGGTACATAAGTACATTACCCGTTCCTTAACCTTATCAATGTACATTAATCTAATCTGTGTATTTATTCTGAAAGTAATTATTTGGTTATTTGTTCATGTATTTATATATTTATTTGAATAATAATGAAAAGGGTATTTATTCTAGTCTAGAAGCCCGAATTTCGGGCGTTTTTTGACGGTCAATAAAATAAAAAACATTCGGTTTTTTAACTACACACTTTTTATAATTTATTTATTTCTATTTTAAGAAACACATTTGTTTGGGCGGGGTAAAGGAATCTTAAACATAAGTCGTCTAAAAGTGGCCTAACCACGGTTTTAAAATGGCCTTGATCGTAGAAACAAATGTCGCAATAATTTAAAAAAAACTTAAATGCTTGCGAAACTTTAAAAATTATTAACGTTGATTTACTTATTATTAAAAAAAATGGGGTTAAGCAATTAATAAAATAGAAGAGAGATTTAATAAAATACACAGTTTCTTTGGATTTAACGTAGAGGTGATTATAATATCTCTACTAACATTGTAACACCGGACATATTATATGACATGTAAGAAGCAGAATGTATAAAGTACAAAGTGTGGAGAATTGGGGTTTGGGTTCGTCGGCATTCTGGGTTTGAGGGAAGTCTGGGTGTGGGCGGGTCGGGCGTAATCTGGTCCTACAGATTCTGCCACCCTCCCCCAGTGCTAGACGTCTGGCTTAACCCCCCCTCCCTCCTCCCTCACCACCAAGATCAGTATTTGGAGTATGACCATGGCACCCCCCCTTTCCCTGTCTGGAAGTTAGGCCTCTGCCGCAATTTTTGCCAAGTATTTACTAACAAAAAAGTTATTAGCTTAGAACTCGAGTGGATAATTTATCGTTGATTGGTTGCGGCCAATTGCGGACAATTGTCTCTTATTTCATACTTAATGCAGATAATTAATTCTACACTAAAATTAGTGATTTCATGTATTTAATTACAGCATTTATGATGTTTTTTATATGAATACCGCACAAGAGTCCCAACTGCTCCCGTCTGGAGCCAGTGAGACTATGGCATCCCCAATCGGGGTATGTTGTAAGGCTGAAGGTAATGGGAAGGGGAAGGAGATGAGGAAGAGGAAGATGGGAAGTTCCTGACTTTTCAGATCTGGTCACCAAACACGGATAAAGCCATTTCAAGCAACCTTTCAATTCTGAATGGTGGTCTTACACCAGGGCTATACTGAGAGTATCTTCCACTCTGGAACGTGCCGCAAATATACTATATATTATTTTAAATGAATAAATTGTTAAATAACACAAATTAATCAAATAAAATTTATTTGGCACGCCGGGATTCGTTCCCGCCACCTTCGGAATGTGAGTCAAGAGACTTACCGCTGGACTACGCCGGCCGATGATAATATTTTGAAGCAATCAAATTTCCTAACATTTGATTTTATTACTTCGCAGTGCATCGCCTTAATATTTATGTCATGACTTTTTTTGTTTACGTTAGCTCCATTAGGAGGATGGTGTGTGGGGGGGGTCTTTTTAGGGAAAAGAAGTTCTGGGAAGGAAAAAGGTATGAGAGGTGGGTAGGAATCTGTGGATCAATGTGTCTAGGAGTGACGGACGTTTGAATTCTTCCCTTTCACAGTGGTGTAAGGCGATGGGTCCATGGAGTCTGGCTGGAGAGGTCTAGGTCAGGTCACCCGCAACCAGAGTTTCCCGATCCCGCCAGCCCCGCAGAAGGAGGGCAAACGCATTCAAAACCAAGACTTGGACAAAACTCACCCCATTAACCCGGACATCCCGGCTAAGTCACCAAACGTAGCAATGCAATTGTGGTGTTGGCTATCCAATAAATTGTTTCCAAGGCGGCGGTATCCATAACCGCCTGCCAAATTGAAACTCACAGGTGGTCCTGAGAAAATATTTTCCCTCAGGACCTATGTCATATTTGAGGATGCTGTGTGGAAAGTCTTTTCAGAGATAGAAAAGAGTAGAATTTCTTGGAAGGAAAAAAATATGATGGTTAGGAAACTGGGGGTCAATGAATCCATCACAGACGCATAAAACCATCCCTCCACTGCGGTGCAAGACGATGGGTTAAGAAAGTCCTGCTGAACAGGTCAACAGGTCTACCTCAACCAGTCACTCCCGATCCGGCCCGCCACGCAGAAGGCGGGTAAACATTGTTAAATACCTCCACATATCATACATACTTCGTCACATCCATCATCACACTTCACTACCTGCTGCAAATTTGTCAGTTGTATTATACAATAATTCAAACATCTGGTAGATGTTTTAATATCAGCTTTACATTGTAGCACCCTTAATTTACCCATCACGCTGTGAATTTATAAATCTGGCCACCCTGATGAAAATCCTTGGAATAAGTACCCTATTTCCACACAAGGCCGCCCTCCCCGCCCACCCTCTCTCTCCTTCCTTTTATTCCACCTGCCGAAACATTTCCTACCGTACTCACCCTAAACTCCTACAAAATATCTCTGCACCGCTATATCAAAAATGATAACTTTAATGTAGCGTATGTAATATTTAATAGAAGCCAAGTATCTTCTCGATTAAGTCGTTATTAAATAACTAGAGGTTATCCTGTCCAAAGTTACATGTCAATTTAATAGCCATTTCAAAGGAAAATTGACACTTCACTTGTTATGAAAATTTTCCTTTAAAAATTCCCTGTGACGAAAAATGGTTTGACTTTGAATAAATATTATGTTGAGCCAAAATGTTGCATAGCATAATTTTATTTCAAATGTACTTAAAAGGAGAAATACTTTTTTGAGTGCAAACATTTGTTCTTTTCAGGAAAGTCCCCATAGAAATGTTTAAGACACATTATACATCAATACAAAATACGAGGGAAATAAAAAAAAAAATAGTTCGCGTACAAAATTAAGAATTGATCATTATAACATAAAAGGTAATATTGCATCGGATAATAAAAAAAATCTTTTAATAAGTTTTTATTTCGCATTTCTTTTATTTATTTCTTTTATCAAGTTTTTCCTTTATTTTCAGTAAAATTATTATTAAATTTATACAAAAATTGTTTCGCCTTCTAAACACATTATCAAATTTTCAGAAGGCGAAACAGCTGTCAGGCGTAATAATAATAATTGCTCAGCAAAAGAGTCTATAAATAAACTGTTTTTTAAAAATTGAATAATAATATTATTGAATGCGAGAAAATCTTAAAATAAAACCCAAGATAAATCATGTCTCTTAACAACATAGTCGGGAAACACACCAAACGCGCGCCCAACATTTGTGTGTAGTTGACATTTGTCACATTTGAACGGGTCGGGTCCTCAAAAAGATCCTCCACACAGCATCCATAAAGATGTTACAGGCCATGGGGGAAATTATTTTTCTCAAGTGTGGAGTTACCTGTGTGAAGTTAATGTAAATTATTTTTCTCAAGTGTGGAGTTACCTGTGTGAAGTTAATGTAAATTATTTTTCTCAAGTGTGGAGTTACCTGTGTGAAGTTAATGTAAATTATTTTTCTCAAGTGTGGAGTTACCTGTGTGAAGTTAATGTAAAAAATATAACTTTATTTTATCTAACAATAAAACTAGCCCTCATCCACAATATTATTTTCTTCCAACCAGTAAAATTATGATTAAAGATTATTAATAAAAACGGTCTTACCAGAAGCGGGAATTAAAATCCTAAGTGAACTTATTGAGACAAAATGGCAGAATACTATTTATGATTTTTTAATTAATATCTTTTAGAAAAATCATGGTTGACAAAAACCAACTAACCCTGAAATCGTTTCCCAGCAGTGATAAGCAAAGACAAACGGTACCGCCACATGATTAACACTGTGGTGTTTAAATTGATTGAACTTAGGTAAATACCTAAAATGTATGTAATTTATGAGAATTCTGTAAAAGCCTAAAAAGGGCGTTAATAAATAAATAATTATCTACCAAAAGTCGAAAGACCAAAACCAAGCGTAAAAAATTAAAATATAAATTTTATTTTATCAGGTTCTCCATAAAACAGTTATACACCAGCATATTTTTTTTTTTTTTTTACAGTTAATACCGCACAAGAGTCCCAACTGCTCCCAGCGCAACTGCAGCCAGCGAGACTATGGCATCCCCAATTGGGGTATGTTGTGAGGCTGAAGGTAGTGGGGAGGGGAAGGAGATAGGGAAGAGGAAGGTGGGGAAGTACCTGGCTATTCAGATCTGGTCACTAAACACGGTTTAAGCCATTTCAAGCAACGTTTCAATTCTGAATGGTGGTCTTTCACCAGGGCGATACAGATAGTATCTTCCACGCTGGAACGTGCCGCAAATATACTATATATTATTTTAAATGAATAAATTGTGAAATAACACAAATTAATCAATTAAAATTTATTTGCGCACGCCGGGTTCGAACCCGCGACCTTCGGATTGTGAGTCGAGAGTCTTGCCTCGGGACCACGGAGGCCGTCAGGGGGTTATGGGGATAGATTACAAAATTTAAAGAAAAAAAAAGTATGAGGGCAGTTTCACTATCTTGTGACGTATGTCAGAAGATAATTACTGAATTCTCTGTAGGTGACATTGAAGATGTCGATGTTTAATACAGATTCATTTAGCAGTTGAATTGCTCTGTTTAATGGCGCATTTTGATAGGAAGAAGTTCTCGCTTTCGGAGCATAAAAAAGTGCGTGGGATCTCCCACGAGTGTACGCATAAGTTGGGTACATATAAGTTAATCTCCTTCAACATGGGCGGATTCAGTATAATGCCGGAGATTAGCTTAAAAAAGTGCTTACCCAAAAATATTTTTCGGCGGGCTTCTAATGTGTTAAGATCGAGCATTCCTGATAAAAATAACGATGGATAAATATTTTTTTATTTTTATTTTAAATACATAAACGGCTATACTGCCTTTAATAAATAAACATATAATAGAGTACAAAAGTAAGAAAAATAATATCATTACATAATAGTAGTTTTAAACTTAAAAATAACATACAATTATTTTGTGTATCACAACAAAAAATAACAAGAAATAAAAATGAGAAATATCATCATTTCATTTCAACATGTCCATATTGCGTATATAAAGTTACATTATGGAAAAAATAAGAAACTTAAAAACTGAAACCTAAAAATAACATACAATTATTTTGTGTATCACGACAAAAAATAATAAAAAAGAACAATGAGAAATATCATCATTTCATTTCAACATGTCCACATTGCGTGTATGAAGATACATTATGGAAAAATAATTTTTGAGTGCATATTTATATTGCGCTAATTTTAATAAATATGTACTTCATTTGCCAAGACGTCATATAAGCTTACAGCTAATAAAATTAACACATGTTAGGTGAAAAGAACAAGTGGAATTATACTGTTATTATACATTAAATTCGATATACTTCCACGTAGTCAATAGAAGAAAAGCAAGATAAAAACTTTATTTATCTTTCCAAGACAATATCTACAACGTTACGAGTAAATTCCTAGTAATTATGATTGTTATAATATCACGCCACCGTAAATCTTCCCTCTTTCTCCCTGTTGGGGGGTTGAAACGGAGGCGAGCCTCCCTGTGAAATGCGACCCAACCTTGTGTAGACTCGCTGTGGGAAGTAGGCCAATGTGATTAGGAAGAAAAACAACGAGAAGCAATGCTATGATATGGAATGTCTCGAGTCTAGACTCTTGCTGGAAAAGTTGCTGATTTGTGAGGAAACTTGTCTCGCGTTGTGATGGATACGTTTTGATCCCAGCCTATTCGCAGCTTAAATTGCAAAGTCCTTTAAAACTTCAAAGGACTAAGCATTCTTATACTTTTCAAGGTAGTAGCATTTATAAAATTGAATGCATTTCTGTTCGAAATCAAAGCTCAACCCCAAAGCAATAACGTAATTAAACGTAACAAATCTGCATCAATTTCAGCGCTGATTTTTATTTTTACTTTAGCTCCATGCATGAGTCTCTGAAGAAAATAAGAACCTATGTCATCTTTGGGGATGCTGTGTGGAGGGTATTTTTGAGAAAGTAAGAAGAGGAAGTTCTGGGAAGGAAAGGGGTATTTGGAGTGGGTAGGAATCTGGGGGTCAATTTTTATAGGATTGACGTATGAATCCATTCCTCCCACTGTAGTGTAAGGCGATGTTCTGAGAGAGTCCTGCTGGAATAGTCAAACCAGTCTCTCCGCTCCACTTGGGGCTACCTAAGGCAGAGATGTTGGCTATCCAATAAATAGTTCCCAGGGCGGCGGTACCCATACCCCCTCCCAAATTTCAGCGCTAATTGCAGAGAAGCCTGTTTTAATCATCTGTTTACCATCCAGTCTGTCTGTAAATTTATTTGTTACGTTACGGTTCCGGTTCAAAATGGTGGCCTTATTAGATACTATCTTTTTATCCCGCCAGAGTTCGCATAATCGGTTCCTACTACGACCTATCAAATCAGAATAATACATAGATAATATTATGATACCTGCGCCTGAACATAATTTGAGAAAAGAAATATCATTAAGATGACGACATTTCGTTTAAATATTTAAAAAAAATGTTACGTAAATATACCTAAATGGATTAGAATTCAGTGGATAGATATTTGATTACCTAATTACAAATCTTATGATTAATTTACTCCTAAATTTGGGACTGATTCATTAAAAAAGAGAAGTTTATAAAAATGTTTTTGGACGTGAGGTCTAATATTCACAGAATTACTAATCCCCAAATACAAAAGTAAACGTGCATTGAATCATTTTTCGGAAAAATAACATCTCGATTGTACAGTTAAAAATCACAAACATCTAAAAAACCGCATACGAATGGTCCAACAAAGATTAGTTTGTTCAACAACACAAATTAAAGAACCACGAAAGCTGTATCATTAGTTGTCCTAAAGTAGTTTGTTCCCCACTACAGAAGCCAGGGCACGGAGCCAAACACTATGTAATTAGAGGATAAATAATACCTATTAATAAATATTATAAGCCTCGTTTTGGTTAGTGGATGCAGCAGAGAGAATTAAGAGTGTTTAATGCCAATTACTTTGTGCTAATTTTACAATGAATTTGTCCAAATAAATTAAGTATGGGATTAAATCTATTTTGGTATTTACTGTTGACGTTTCATAAAAGGATTTATTGCAATGCAAGTAGGTTTTTAGGCGTTGCTCGTGCTTTACACATAGTTTTTTAAATGCAATTTAGACAGTGACCTTTCTCTTGTTTTGAATGCAAATCTTCATCAAATTCACAAACCGTACGAGTATATCTACGAATCAAATCCCCGCCGCCCGCCCAGTGTCCGCCACAGAAACCCTTCTTTATATAATAGATAACGTAGTATACATGATAAATATATCCTAATTATTAATCATTGTTCACCAAGTCTTGGATCTCCTTAATAGTAATGTTATGTTGTGTACAACGATATTGATTGACTTTTTATTTTATAACATAATGCGCCTGCCCTCATCACGGGATTTCCGAGCCAGACATGCGCGGTACATCACCCAAGTAGGTTTTTAATGTGATTCGTAAAATCAAATATCTTGATTTTATGAAACATTATAACGATAGATGCAATAACCCACAGACTAATTTGTTCGCTTTTCGGAACCACTCATATAGGTCTTATATAAATCGTTGTCTCCCTTACTATCACAGTTAGAAATATGGTATAAACGGAGAAAACACCACCCTTAATTTAAAATTTAAAAATTAACCACAAAAGAAGTAAAATGTATATGGGTCATTCTTCTTTTTAACCTACATAAAGTGTCCCGCCAGTTAATGGAGAAAAATCCAAAAGAATTACCAATATTATTATTTTATAATTACTTTAAAATCTACTGTACTAAAGACGTATCGACTGTGTGCGTTTTAAAAAACTATGTGTTTATATTTTTGTAGTAAAAATTACGTTAAAGAGTTGTATCTCCTCGTGATAGAAGTGAATTTCTTACAAATCACAGTAGTTGTCTTCTGCCACCTCGACATGTTTGATAAAATATTTTTAAAAATCTCAAAAACTTGTCTCCTACAATTTTAATGTCGGACGACAATTCTGTCACGTGGGTTGTTATTCGAAATAGGTATTCACGAAGTTCGTGTTTGTCACCCCCAATAGGCATTTTAGGCCTCCCTCCCCCTTGCTACAATTTCCCCTCTGAGATCCAGAGAGATTCATTTATAGTAAAAACAAAATGTGACAAGTGGTGGAAATATGACAGAGTAGTAAAAGTTATGTAGGTTTAAAAGAAGATCAACCATACCTTTATGAAACTAAAGTTTCGGATCGCAATTTAAAAAAAAAATGAGGTGACAATAACCTTTATATTACATTTCTATAATAAAATATGTACGTGTTTTTTTTCGTTATCAGTAATATTAGTTAGAAAAAATGGAAGGTGAGCCATTTTTAATACTTTTTTATGTTTGCATGTAAAAATTTTATATTTCAAAAATTATGTTTTTTTCGAATTCAAAAATTTCAAAGCGTATTTTATTATCTTTCAAAAAGAGTTTTTAGTATTCGGATACGTTCAGAAACTTTCCATTTATTTGGATTTTATTGTAAAGTGGAAATATTTTCACCCTCAGATAAAATATGGAAGAGGCCCAAGGGGTAAAGCCAGTTCCTTACTGCTGAGGATTGTGACTCCTACTCCAATTTCCACGGTGGACAAGGCTTCGCCCTCCTCGCTGTCCTGTCACTTGCGCTGCGTGGGGAGATGCACACACCGACATACCAGACGCCAGTGATACTTGGTTCCTTCAGCGCATTGGTGACTTTCCTCCGCTTCTTCTGCCAAACACTTTGCCAGTGACTATGACTTTCTTCAAGTTGGAGTCCTCAGTTTGGCGAGCAACCTGTCTAAAATTACCTTAAAATACGTTGTAGGCAAATAGTTGAACGCCTTGGATGCCTAGCTCTTTCAGAATGGACACAATTATCTGTCAGGTTGTCAATGGAATCCTGAGCATTTTTCTCTAGCACCACGTTTCGTGGGCGTCTATCCGCTTTCTTTTGCTGATTCAAGTTACTCTAGAAAATAATATACATAATCTAATAATTATTCCTTTTTTAATCCTACTCAAAAACGATTTTCCAATCTGAATATCCGATTCCCAAACATTTTCTTTAAAAAATCAAATGTATCGAATTTCTTGTTCGGACAAGAATTGAGTCAACTTTTGTGTTTTTATCAGGAATAATTATCTGCACTAGTTGATGTCCCCGGCGTTGCTCGGGTTTTACACACAGTTTTTTGAAATGCTATTTAGACAGTGACTTTCTCTTGTTTTGAAGGTATGCAAATTTTTACAATCGTAGATGTGTATACGAATCAAATCCGCGCCGCCTGCCCGGTGTCCGCCAGAGAAACTCTTATTTATATATATGCAGCTGTTGGGCAGACGCATCCGCCGCCAAGACAAACCTCACCTCATGAACCCGGGCACTCCTGCTAAGTCACCAAACGTAGCAAATCACTTGGTGTGACCTATGACAGAGGTGTTATCCAATAAATGATTCCCGGACGGCGGTACCCATACCCGCCTCCCAAAGTAAACTCAAAATAAACATGAAAATATAAATTATGTGAATCAAAAGAAAATCAGTTAAAAGAAAATAAGTATATTCCCTAGATAGATCTTAAAGATCGACCGATTAAAGATAGATAATTTAAAAGAATTACTTGAAATCAAAATATCAACATCATTAAAAAATCAAAAAATAATCTAAATAACTCATATTACATAATGATAGAACTCGCCGTTCATTGTTTTAAATGCTTCAACACGCTGGTATTATGAAGGTGGAAAAAAACCTAGAATAATAATTTTGCTTGTATGCACAATAATATCGTAAGCAATTGTATTATCAATTTGAATAGACACCTTTTCACCTTAGTATATCTTATCTTACCTGCCTTAAGCCCGGCTAAGGCGGTGTTTAAGCCACACTTAATTTCACGTGTTCCACATGTCTAGATAATTTGAGATACCGCCCCGAACGTGGGCTCGGAGGAGGAAACACTATCTCTCCGTATCTTCATTAGTTCTCACTCAATTATTCTGCGGTTACGGGTGAACTTTGTTAAGACTTAAGCCTGGATTAAGACCTGGTTTAACTTGCTTTATGAATTAGCACTGTCGTGGAAATTACGCGGAAAATGTGGAAAATTTTATGCTATTGCCGACCCGTAAAAATTTAAAAGATATTAATATTTAAGGATTAATAATTTATTGCGTATTAGCTAAAAATCGCAGATTCCTAAAAAAATTCGAAATCTTACTTTACCAGAGTCCCAACTGCTCCCATCCGCTTGGAACCAGTGAAAGTATGACATCCCCGATTGGGGTATGTTGTGAGGTTAAAGGTAAGTGGGGTGAGGTAGGAGATTGGGGAAAGTAAGGCGGAGAAGTACCTGGGTATTCAAATATAGACAGCAAACATGTCTAAAGCCATTTCAAGCAATGTTTCAAAACTTAAGTGTTTTGCACCACACAGGGCGATACTGCGAGCATCTTCCACTCTGGAACGTGCAGCAAATATAACTTATATTATTTTAAACGATTAATTTGTGAAAAAGCAAATCAATCAAACAAAATTTATCTGCTCTCTCTGAGATATGAACCCGCAACCTCCGGTTCGCTAGTCGAGAGCCTTGCCCCTCGACCACGGAGGTCGTCTTGTCAAGATTGCATAAGGAATAATCGGAAGAAATACACAAATCAAATATGGAGATACATAAATTTTCGGGTAAAAATATTGTAAAGCTTTATCGTTTGTCTGAATACTTGTCACATCAATTCCAATTTTGGTCATAAATAATAAATAAAAAAATCTTAATATATATATGTAAGTAGGTAGGTAGTTAATCGCTTGTCTGAATTCTTCATACAATCTAGTTTAAATTTTTAAAATGACAATTTTATTCAAAAAAAATCCGAGTGCGATCCAGAATTACAATCACAGACAGATCCACAACCGAAATTGATGGGTTTGATGATGCTGTTTGGAATATTGGATTTATTCAAGAAGCCAAAAATTTTGAAACACATTATGATCAGAAGACAGAAGACCTTTGGGATGTTTGAATATTGTCTGTTGGTCTCAGGTATATCTACAAGAGAATTATTTACTGTTTACTTTATTACATGGGATATATTTTGTCTTATATGTTGAGGTCATAACAATACAATAGAATAATTAGAAAAATCGTCAGAAAAGTTTTTAGATTTTCAAGGCCGAAAGTATTTTCGTTATTTGTTCTTGGGGTGTTATGCCGTGTTACAACACAATTACACATCTGCCCTGATGATGGACACTGTAATGTTGTCCTAAACGTTAGCTAAAGAAGGAGGTAGCCCAACACGGCATAACACCCCAAAAACAAATAACGAAAAAGAAAAATCGTCGACTAGCTATGAACAGGTGATGTTTATTGTCTTCATGTGATTACTGGGGTCGAAAATACGACTTTCAAAGAAGCAAACTGCTATTTGCAAATGAATGCTATGCGACTCTTAGACTTTGGCCCTGTCTGAAATCGGTAAACCAATTGTTAGGCAGTTTTTGTTGTATATGTAATGTGGAGAATGTTTACCATGTAAGGAAAGAGACATTGTTTAGTCCTGAGACAGTGGGGATACGGCAATCACATCCCCAACTCAAAAAATATTGTAAGGTGAAAATAAGTGCGTTTACCACTCATTGACGGCCTCCGTGGTTGAGTTATTGATTAGTGTGTGTTATTTCAGATGTATTCATTTTAAAAAATACATAGTATACTCGCGGCACGTTCCAGAGTAGTGGATACTTTCAGTACCGCCCTGGATCGCCATTCAGAATCGTGACGTTGCTTTAAATGATTTGGTTTGGTGAATAGATCTGAATAGCCAGATACTTCCCGACCTTTGCCCTTACCATTTCATTCTTAATTATTAAGGGTCTACTATTCGTATTTCGGCCGATTTCTTACATATCTCCCTTAAACATTTGAAGTTTTTAAGCTCTTAAAAGATTTCTTTTTGAAGATAATATCTAGATACGTTCCACGCCGAAAGGCAAATTATATGAAATTCCCTCGATAGAAAAAAATTGCAAAGTGTGCTCCGAAAATTATTTTAAACAAGTCTATTTCTTTTATTTTACAAGTTATATTTGTGAAAAAAATCACAATGTTTCTTTAAATGATACTTAAGATACGTTCCACGAGATTTTTGCTCTATTTTAAACGAGTCATGTTTTATTAAGCTTTTTCGCAATTATCGCTGCTATTCTACGACTTAACGTATTAGCGCGCTCTGTCCAACACTCGTAATTACATATCTCTCCATCTTCTTCTTTTTCAGCGCCGTGCGTTTCAAGAGTGCGGCCTTAAAGGGAAGCGGCTACGCAGCTCTTTTCACACAACATTTAAATATGGGTTTGAAACCAAAATGCCTAACAAAACAATTTTTTAAATCAAAAGGGATAACAAATAAAATCTGATACTGATGTATGCTATTTTATTTATTTTGTGTTTTAAATTGTAAAATATGGCTACCTAACTAAATAATTCAATTTTTCATGATTTTAGAGGCAACTTCCCCAATTATTTGTAAGTTAATGATCTCACAAAAAATGTTGGCCTATGGTACAAAAATGATGCTGTGTATGGCCATACATCATAAGTTAAAGTTGAACAAAATAATAAAAAAGATACAAATCCGTTCTAGATATTTGCTATACCTTTTGAATAAAATAATATTATTCAGTTTGGTTGGATATGTTGGTCTCAAATCCAAATTTAAGATTTGTATGATAAAGGGCACACAGCCGTTCCTCTTGAACACTTTGTTCCACTCTTCTCCTGTCCTGTGGTCTAATCCAGTGACCTCTGAGTGCAGAAATAAGTCTCACAGCTCCGGCATGAAGGTCGTCACAAAACATAAAATTTAATCATCTGTGAAACCACGCCAAAGTGATCCCAAGAGTAAACTAATACTATTCACGCGCACTAATCGTCGACGTACGAAATTATTTTATGTTTTATAATATATAATATACTAGCGCGTACCAGGCATGCGTTGCAATGCCATTCAATGAAATAAATTGTTTCTCCCTGCATGTCCTTTTCCATGCGTCCCCATTCCCCTCCCGCGTCTCCTTCCCCTCCCGCGTTCCCCTACCATCTTCCCCGCCTTCCCCTCCCTAGTCACCCATCCCGCGAACCCTACCTCCTGTCTTCCCTCCCTGTCCATAAAATATATGAAATATACACATTTTCAAACCACTCGCGCACCATCTGTAGTAATTTTTTATACAAATTTCATAACACCAGAGGTTACCATTATATATAGCCTATAACCTTCACGGGTATGCGCCTAACAAATCACCAAAGTTTCATCACAATCGGATGAACGGTGTGGCAGCGCATAAAATACGAACAAATCAATATTGGTTTTTATATATAAGATATATATTTTTTACAATGTAAAGTGTTTTAAACTGTTATATTTTGCATATGTTAGAAGTCAACTTGAATACAATTCTCCCGTCTGGAATCTACATTATAATATACATGTACTAGAATACAAAACAAATTCTTACGTTTTCTAAATTTTAAAATGGGTATTCCAGCATTAATGTTGAACTACAACACTATTTTAAACGATATGAATATGTTCAAACTGTCAGACAGAAGAATTTTCACTAACTTATTTCTATATAAAATTCTAAATGATTTAGTTGATAGTCCGGTATTGCTTGAATTGATAAGCTTCCGGATTCCACTTCGTAATACTAGAAGTTAGGATTTATTTTAGTGCAGAAATTCTGGGACTAACTACCATATGTATTCCTCTTTGCCCAGAATACTAATGGAAGGAAACAATTAAACCAAGTCAGTGGACATCTTCAATTAATCTTTAAACAATATAAAATATTATTTTTGAGGCAGTTCAGTTATGTACAATAAATATGTATTTTTCTAATTATGCTATATATGTAAAAGCCCGAAGAAATGCGTTTAGTAATAAATAAATGTACCTACTAGGTATCCATAAATGTATAAAAGAAATTCACCATTAAAAAAAAATTATTTTCTAAAACTGAGCACAATACCGTGAACAGATATTATTGAAAGGCGAAATGTTCATCATCTTATGCCTATTAATTTACCTAATACATTTTAGTTGGCCTCAGTAATAGTTTCTTGTTCCAAGTATTATCGATAACGGACGGTATGTTCAGATTACAGGTAAAGGACATAGTGCAGCCCTTTCAAGTACACAAAATAGCGTGGGAAGCGAGTTGAAATAATTCTCTAACCTTTTGCGTAGAGTAAAATTGCCACCTGTATAAACTACCCGCCCCATTTAATACCTAGTAGCCTAGTTTACCTGCTTTGTTAACGTGTTTTCAGGACACGTAGTATTTATTGTAGTGTATTGAAACGGAGAAATACCTATTAATGGTTTAACTACACGCATGTCCTAATTAGTATTTGTGGACTTCACTGAACCTGTTAGTTAAGTAGGTACTTATTTTTATAAGTTTCAACGCCTTTCACTGAAATTTTTCAAAATTTAGTACAATATATTTGTGTTTTATTTGTTTAATTGAGAGTTTAATATTACAATTTATATTTAAATGTAGATAAATGCAAAACATTGACCTTTTCCAGAAAAAAAATTATTGCTTTTTGACTATTCAATAAATGAAATAAATTTAGAAAGAGTATCCGAAATGCGAGATCTTGGCATAATAATGGATGAAAAACTAGACTTCACGGTCCACATTCAACAAACTGTAAATAAGGGTATGAAAACATTAGGTTTTGTTTTAAGAACAATTAAAAACTTTGAATTGTTACAAATCATTAAACTGTTATACATATCCCTTGTTAGAAGCCTAATTGAACATAACTCCATAGTCTGGTCGCCCTTCTACGAAATTCATATTCATAATGTTGAAAGAATTCAAAGAAAATTTCTACGTTACTTAAATTTTAAACTTAACATCCCTTTATAGAACATAAATTACCCGTCTTTAATGAATATGTTAAATATTCCAACTTTAGAAAACAGACGAAAAATTAACGACCTAACCTTTTTATTAAAATTATTAAATTCTAAATTCAACTGTTGTGAACTCCTGCAATTGATAAATCTACACGTACCTACACGATCGACTAGACAAATATTAACATTTCATATACACACATCTCATTCCAACTATAGTTTGCATTCTCCAATACAGCGTTTACATAGCCTTGGTAACCAATATTTAAATAATATGGATGTATTTGATAATAAATTAAATTTTTCAAACTTTAAACGACGTATGTGCCAACTATTTATTCCTACTTCTTAAACCATCTTTATCTCTATTTTTACTTATCATATATTCTATGTTACCTGCTTTGTGTCAACTCTTATATTTGGTGTTATCTATATTTTCTTTCTTATATTTTATGTTATCTTTAGTTTGTTTCTTATATTTTATGTTATTTCCTATATTTTATCAAAAACATGTACTGAACTATATGTAAAAGCCCTATGGGCGTTTAAATAAATAAATAAATAAATTATGATAAATTAAAATTATAATCAAAGCAAAATAAAATTTAAAATCGTCACTCAAACCTGAAAAAATCCATTTTTAAATATTTGTTATGCGTCGAAATTGAACCAATAACTTCCTGAATTAATCTGAATCAAATGCGTACTCCACATCCCTCGCCTCCGTGGTCGATAGTTAAGGCTCTCGACTAGCAATACGAAGGTCACGGAATCAAATTCTGACTTGCATCAAAACTTTTTATCTGGTTAATTTGTGTTGTTTCACTATTAATTAATTAAAAATAACGGTGTTTTTGCGGCACGTTCCAGAGTGGAAGATATTCTAAGTATCGCCCTGGTGTACCACCACTGGGAATTTAAAGATTGCTTGAAATGCCGGCCAGGGTAATTCAGCGGTAAGGCTCTTGACTGGCAATCCGAAGGTCGCGGGATCGAATCCCGGCGTGGTAAATAAATTTTATTTGATTAATTTGCTATTTCACAATTTATTCATTTAAAATAATATATATTTGCGGCACGTTCCAGAGTGGAAGATACTATTAGTATCGCCCTGGTGCAAGACCACCATTCAGAATTGAAACGTTGCTTGAAATGGCTTTAGCCGTTTTTGGTGACAAGATCTGAATAGCCAGGTACTTCCCCACCTTCCTCTTCCCTATCTCCTTCCCCTCCCCACTACCTTCAGCCTCACAACATACCCCGATTGGGGATGCCATAGTCTCACTGGCTCCAAACGGGAGCCGTTGGGACGTGCGGTATTCATATTTTAAAAAAAAAAAGGCTTTAATCTTGTTCGGTGATCAGGTCTGAATAACCTTACTTCTTCTTCTCCACCATCTCCCTCCCCTCACAATATACCCCAATAAGGGATGCCAAATTAACACCGGCATGTTAGCTGTTAGTTGAGGTATTAATAAATTCAGTTTGGCAATGGCCTTGAAGCCGAAACAGCTGTCACAATAATAAAATACTTGCTGAACTTAGTAATAAAAATAAACTTTATTAAATTTAATTTACTGTTAAATAAAGAAACAGAATTAAATTTTTGTTATTTATTTTTGGGGTGTTATGCCGTGTTTCGCTACCTCCTTCTTTAGCCAACGTTTTGGACAGCGTTACAGTGTCCATCATCGGGGCAGATGAGCCAAAGATGATGATGGACACTGTAACGCTGTCCGAAACGTTGGCTAAAGAAGGAGGTAGCAAAACACGGCATAACATCCCAAAAATAAATAACAAAAATACTTTTGGCCGTGAAAACTTAAAAACATACAGAATTAAATGAAGTTCTAAAAATTAAACACAGAAATAAACGGGTTTTATCGGTTTTAAACCCGCAACGAATGGGCCAAAAGCCAAAGTTCTTACCACCGTAACAATGTACCTACTTGGTATACCATCATAAGGCAGTGTCATAGGTCCAACGCTCTTCCTTATATACATTAACGAGTTGTGTAACCTAGACATCGATGCCACTATTGTCAGTTTCGCCGATGACACTGTCCTCCTTTTCCAGGCGAAAGACTGGCCTACCGCATATTCCAAAGCAGAGGAAGGAATTCAAAAGGTAAAATATTGGCTTGACTCGAACACATTAACGCTAAATGTACAGAAAACAAAATACTTACTGTCTAGTCTCTCCAATATTCCTAAGTCAAACCTAATCTCACCATTAAAAATACACAAATGTAAAAATACATCTTTAAACCGGAATTGTGACTGCCCTTGCCTAGAACAAGTAAACATTATCAAATATTTAGGATTAACCTTTGATACACACCTAAATTGGAAGCAACATATACATACGCCCTTGAGGTGATTTTTCACAAAAACGGCGCTCTACAAATTGTCCAATTATTATTATTATTATTATAACACTACAAACAAAATCCGCAAATCTATATACTTTTTCAAACAAACACGCAACTTCCTTGACTTAAAACTTTTATAAACAGTGTACTTCTCACTATGGCAATCTCACATCGAATACGGAATTTTAGCTTGGGGTAATGCTTATTCCAGTGCCCTCGACCCCATCATTAAAGCACAAAAACTTATCATAAAAATTATTCTTAAACTGCCTCTTACTACCAGCACTGATACGATCTTCAATACTTTCAACGTTATGGACATTAAACAACTCTACGCAAGATCCATATTAGTTAATTTACACAAAAACAACAAAAAATCATACAAAACAACACAAACAACGCACAATACCCGAGCCAAAAACAAAGAACTTCTCCAAACTCCTTTTTCCAAAACTACCTTTGGACAAAGACACTTCAAATACATAGCTTGCAAACTATACAATACACTACCAGCTACAATCAGACATACTGAATCCTTGACAAAATTCAAACAAGACGTAAAGAAATGGATTGTTAGTATTGGACGCCACACTACTGCAAACATCTGTAAAATAAATCATTAATAGACAGTAAACAATTTGCATACGACCTAATCCATGTAAAATAATTTAAAAATAGAATCATGTCAAATTAATTAATCAATCCCATAAATAGATTTGACAGGATTTACTATACATCATCATTTACTGTACATCATCTCTTCCTACAGTTAAAGTATTTATCCACCTTTCCATTTTTATAGTATTCAATAGAATTTGTATGTAACTTAAAATATTCCTGTAATTTTAAATATGCACCTCTAAGCCTGTCTCAACACAGGTAAATCCTAGTGAGACAGGCATCAATTAAACCCTATGTTTATAGATTAATAAAATAAAAAATAAAAATTATGTTGTGGTATACCATATTATTCAATCGATCGAGTAAACATATTAACTAACGTAATGAACGATTATTCGACACAATTTCAGGGTTCAACGATTGCCAAGCGAATTTAAAGTAGGTAGTTGAAAATTACAATTGACAGTTTGAAGAGAGTCTAGTTTAAAAATAAAGTTGTCGTGCCTCGGGGGCCCCGAGCTGGCCTGACCTTTCTAGTGCCGCCCACTGCGCGATCCGCCCTGCCTCATCCCGCCGTAGCTCCCGCCCTGTCTCCCACCCGCCCAGACCACCGCACGGATGGTACGGAACCCGCCCACGCTGGATGTACTGAACACAGAGGTCTGAACTTCACGCCTACATCCTACTGCTTTATAGGAAAAAATAAATACTGATTATGCTTGTTTTTGCCTCATTATGTAGACTAGTTAATTTTATTTAACCCTGATAGGATAGAATATTTTATTTTATTGAGAGAACCACGTTTCGTCGTAATCTCTACTATTTGTTTTACATTAACTCCACACAGGACTCACAGGAGGCCCTGAGGAAAAAAAATTTGTGGAGGGTCTTTTTGAGGAGATGAAGGACTGAACATTGGTCGTGAAGAGAATCATGTTGTAGGAAGGAGGAAACACAGAGGCCAGCACATCGTTCCACAGCCGAGCAGTTGAACACAAGAACTAGCCGAAGAAGCGACCTGTTATCATGTGACAAATGTTAACCGTGTACATATGTTGAGCACGCGTTTGGCGTGTTTCCCGACTATGCACCGGTGCCGAGGGGATCAGTGACGCTAGTTCCTCGGAGCATCTTCCTTTGAAATACCGGTAGAACAAGGATAGCATTCCCACCCGACGCCTGTGCTCTAAAGATTGCAATCCGTCTGTTAAGATGGGAGAAACTATCAAACGGACCGCCCGTTTCTGCACAGAGTCTAGGGTATTTTTCAGGTATTTTAGAGCTCCAGACCAGAGGTGGCTGCCAAATTCAACCGTGGGGCGCATTTGTGATTTGTACAGGGTTAGCAGTTGTGTACTAAAGTATCTGCGGGCCCTGTACAGTACGCCCAGTTTTCGAGAGGCTAACTTTACTCTGACTTCGATGGAGCCCCCATATCTGAGCTGGTCACTTAGAGTTACACCAAGCATATCAATGGAGGGCCCGTTCGGAAGATTGCTTCCGTTGAAGGAGACTGGATTTTTATTTTGATCCCTTTTAAACGTAATCGGACATGATTGGGTCTTTGAAACATTGAAATCAACAAGATTATTTTTACCCCAAGAGAAAACACTCTCGACGTAACGAAGGTTCTAACGAGGTTGTCTTTCATGTTTTCGTTTAGATTATTAATATTATCTCCCTCTTCAAATATTTTTGTCACTACTTATGTTAATATTTTTGTAATTACAATGTATTTAAACATCCTTGTAAGTCGGGCCTGTCTTATGTATAGAAATAAAATAAAATTAAAATAAAATATACACATATTGTTGCAATACATAACTAATACTAACAATACCGCCTCATAGAGAGAGAGAAACTTCCCGCTGTGATAAATGCATTTTGTGTGTAAATCTGGATTACTCAAGTTTCATAATCCGCATTTATAAAAACGGATTAAGGGGGTATTTCACCATCCCCCCGATAGCTTATCCATACGACAGTGAATATCCATCCATACTAATAATATTATAAAAGCGAAACTGCTCGAGTTCGTTTATGACCTTTTCACGCATAACACAATATAAAGACTTTAATAATTCTTTCACCAATATAAAGCTAAATTATATGCGCAGACTATATTCTGTATATGATGGCAAGCTCTGGCGTTATGAAATTATAAATATTAATATATTATATTTGTTATACGTTTTCTGTCGCTACCAAAAGCGAGTTTTTGCTAACGTCAGAAAAAAATCGTTTCCATGGAAACGATGTTGATATATTTGTGGGCTCTAAGCTGGTAAGTACTCAGCCCCTGGTCAGCTACAGCTCCAGAAAATTCAAATATTAGAATATGTTTTGTGTTTTTTGGACACGCTTCTGTTTTGCAATAAATGTCAGAAGAGTTCCTACATTAAAAATATAATTCTTTAAGATTATAAAGACTGAATAATAAATAGTGTAATTTTTTTATTATATTAACAAACTTCTAATTATTTAATTAAAAATAAACATCCGAAATGTTTGTAAGCGCATAAATTCAGAACGAATGAACAAAATTGGATAATTCTTTTTTCTGTGAGCTTTAGCTTTATGAAATTTAGGTGGCAGGCGAGATGTTTGAAAACTGAATGTAAGGGAATGAATGTCTGGAATGCAGGAGGGGGTTGGGGCGGGGGTGGGGAGGAGGGGGGATAATTGATAAGTTCAACCGCTACAGTAATTTCCCGTAATACCATGCGAGCGAAGCCGCGGGGAAAAGCTAGTTAATAAATATAAATTAATTATAAATAAATACTCGCAACAGTAAAAAAACTCAGCTAACTTATCCTGCACATAACCACTGTTCATTGGTTCAAATACCGAATTAGAAATTAAATTAGGAAATTATTAATTAAGTAAATTCAGACTTTTTAAATGAATAAGTCGTGTTTAATTAATCGAAAATGTACGTTATTGTATGGATAATCTATGAGGAGGGTGGTGAAATACCCCCTAAGAAGAGCAAGTTTTTACTAGCCAGGGATTTGAGCTCGACCCATCCAACTGCCAGTCAATTGTCCTGACCATTGACTATCTGAAATTCATTTATTGAAAACAGTGACTCTCAAAGGCTTCAATTGTGTTGAAATTTACTAGGGTCGTGCTTTATTATCGGGTGCAATATAACGGATATTGGGAAACAAATAACCGAGGTAACGTTGTAATTGTGTAAGGAAAAAAAATTCCAAAGAATCTTTGGACATTTGTCCAACGTAATTTACCGCGAGTGGCATAGATGGCGTTATATATCGACTCTCGCCCTACTCAATTGACCGGAAGTCTCCGGACGGATATACAGCCACGGCCACTGGCTGGGCAAGGCTGTGGAGAGGAAGTAGGCTTCGAGGGAAGGGAAGAAGAATAGTAGCGGGAGGTTGAAATTAGAAGGAGGCAAAAACCAGGGCTGTCTCTGAAGTTTCCAAGGTTTTTGAAGAGTAAAAAATGTAAACAGAAAGTTTTGCGCGGAGTGTATCTAAGGTAAACTCTTTGTTCTTTAGTTGAGAAAATTACCATACTTCATATACAAAATATTTATTACTGCAGCTACTTAAAGGTATAGTACGCTCTTATAAAAGTAGACTGTTTCTTATCTGAGTGAATTACGAAAGATACCAATTGGTGTAAGGTTTATTTGTGAGTTACAATAAATGAAGAACGTTGAAAATAACATTTAATTATTTTTAACTTAAACTAGTCGATTTAAAAATTTCTAAACGAAACAACTGTGTAAATATTTTTTTATTAAACCACAGCTTTTTCTGTCTGAAAATAAAATTATATTTTTGAATTTTGTTGAACTTCAGTTATTACAATATTGTTCGCTATTCTCGTGTTTCTTTATTTATTTATATGTCCAAACGGGTTTTTACGAACAAGTGATATTTCCATATATAATAATTTAGTGGAACAGTTTTCAAAAGTTTTTTTTTTTTTTTTTTAATTTAGAAGAATAATTAAATCCAACGTTAGGATTTATTCGTGAAGTGTGTTATTATAGCCTTCTTGTAACTAAATTCCATGCAGTTAAACATGTCTACTATTTCTGAGAAAGTATTGCCAACTGCATGCAGGGTGGAAGGTGGAAAGCAGGCATTTTGAAAGTTTCAAATATTTTCTGTGCTTAATATAGCATTGCACAATACACAAACAATAAACAAACAAGCAAGCAAGCAAACATACATTTATTTTTATAAATACAGATTTTGAGGCGTTTCAGAATAAGCTTTGTATTGCTCTCTCATAAAATCTTCGTACATCCAGTACGAAGAAATAAAAATAATCCATAACCTAATCTAACGTAACCTATCGAACCAATTTTTTTTTTATCACTTTCAAATGATATGTTGAAGATGATTCTGAGTTCCAAAGATTTGTTGCTACAAATCCGTATTCACCACGGGTAAAGCAATGATTTATGATATAACAATGAAAATGTTGATAATCTTTCATCGTAAGTTACTGTCATACTAGTAAAGTAATAATTCATAATTATTCATGTTAGTACGTTTTGATTTGATTTCACATTCGAGTTGTCCCATCACAAAGGAATGCGGCGTACATAAATTTAGCAGAAACTACAATGGTGTAATCACTCTTTATTCTATGGGTGAAGTATAATAGTGGATCTCTTCTGAAGATATTCAGTGGCAGAACAGCCATCTCCGTGGCCGTAAAATCTTCATATAAACTTTACGATTCTTCCCGAAGGCGACTCGGGTATCAGACAATGCTCGGTTCACGAAGGAAGCGGCATAAAGTGATGCCTGTATGACTTCCATGATATGTCTTTCTAGTGGGTTGCAGTGTTCCTCAGGTTGTATGCAGATTCTAGTTTGTCCTTCGTATATTGTCGGTCTACGTGGATGATTGTTAACGATCCTTGGCTACGAATCCGCATATGGCCGATGTAATTTTATTTATTTATTTATATAATACATGTTACATAATTGTGATATTTACATAAAGTAGATATTTTAAATCACCTATAATACTAGGCGGCTGCGTGTTTCATGGTGACCAATACTACTGGAGTTACTTTGTTTGAAATATAAACTACCTACCGTGACACTTCGTGGAGAACAGTTATGTAGCTGCTTTATTGTCATACCCTTTATTTCTTTTTTTTGTTGTTTTTCTCTGCAGGGTATTATATTTGACACAACTATGTTTTATATTTCATTTTGATTATCATTATTTCTGTTATCACTACAAGCATTTACAAGTATAAAATTAACATTAATTTCTCATGCTGTGAACATTTCTAATTGGAGTGTTAATATCTATGTAATATATACCAACGGCAATTCTATTAATGTAATATTTGTTAACACTCTGTAAATGTTTCAAACAATAAATAAATAAATATGATGTGTAAATTTATGGATTTAGTATAAATGACGCTAAGAATTGGTAAAATTTTATTTAAAAGTAGAAAATAGAAAATAGAAAGGAGAAAAGAAGAAAATTAGCGTTAGATTATAGAAATGTACATAAATTACCGCTGTACGCGGTAAAGGCTCTGTGCTTAGTTTGTGTTATTTCACAATTTACTCATTTAAAATAATATTTTGTATATTATCGCTCTGGTGATTGTCCACCGGTCAGAATCGGAATGTTGCTTGAAACTTAATTTGGGAGGCGAATATGAGTACCGCCGCCCCGGGATCCATTTATTGGATAACCAAAACACCTGCCATGGGTCACTTCGAATGGTTCGCTACGTTTCTTGATTTAGCGTGGGTGGCCGAGATTCATGGTGTGAGTTTTGTACAGGATTTGGCGGCAAATGCTTTTGGCATGGCGTGGCGGGCCGGATCAGGGGTGAGTTGAGAGATACCTAATATAGACCTTTCCAGCCGAACTCTCTCGACCCATCGGCTTGCACCGCAGTGGCAGAGATGGATTCATACGTCCGGCACTCCTGAACACGTTGATCCCAGATACCTCTCTATCCTTCATACCTCTTTCTTTTCCAGAACATCCTCACCTTCCTTTCCTTAAAAAGATCCTCCACGAATCATCCCCTAAGATGACATAGGCCTTGAGAGATATTTTTTCCTCAAGGCCTTCTGTTTGGATCTAATATAAACATATTTTAATCATGTTTGGCGACCAGATCTGAATAGCCAGATTTCTCCACATCCTTCCGCCTCCCCACTACCTTCAGCTTCACAACATATCCCTATTAGAGATGCCATAGTCTCGCTCGTCACAGATGGTCGGAGGCAGTGGAAATTCTTGTGCGCCACTCACATAAAAAAGCGTTTTAATAATATTTAAAAGGCCCTCACAACTGAGTTTACAGATCAATAAGCAATCAATATTCCAGAGTGGTTTTCTATTGAATTGGAATTTTTCTGTTGAAACAATCAATCGGTTCTGTTTCTACTTCATAACTCAATTTAATGCTTAGTTATCGACTTTTTAAATCGAACAACAATCCACAATATTACGAATAACTTTAAACCCATTGTTTGTCGTGCAGGCTGCGCAACACATCTCGTTCAGAATGATAATAAAGGTTGCACATTGTTTTTGACGCGATTCATTGTTTTATTAAAATATATTTATGTTTATTTGTGGTATTTTAACCCATTGTTCCTTTTACCCAGTGCACATTTTTTCGGATTCTGTTCATAATAATAACCACGCTGCATCAACTTGATTGTTAAACTTATCAAAGATTCGCACTGGATTTAATTTTTGACGTGAAAACGTCTTATAAATCGATGAACGCCGGCTGCACTCACGAAAAAGCATGACTCATTGTCACGTTCCGCCTGAGCCGAGCGTGCAAACGAGAGCGCGGAACAAGCGTTCGGCTTGTGACGCATCTATCTCTCTTCCACTCCTTTGTTATTATATGACGTTATCACGTAAAATTATCGTCCGTAAACCGACTTAACAGGCAACCAATGTTTTGACGTGTTAACGTCTCATAAATGGATGAACACCGGCTGCACTCACAAAAAAGAATAACTCATTGTCACGCTCCGCCTGAGCCGAGCGTGCAAGCGAGAGCGCGGAACAAGCGTTCGTCCTAAGCGTTCGGCTTGTGACGCATCTATCTCTCTTCCACTCCTTCGTTATTATGTGACGTTATCACGTAAAATTATCGTCCGTAAACCGACTTTACAGGCAGTCAATTTTTTGACGTGATAACGTCTCATAAATCGATGAACGCCGGCTGCACTCACGAAAAAGCATGACTCATTGTCACGTTCCGCCTGAGCCGAGCGTGCAAGTGAGAGCGCGGAACAAGCGTTCGTCCTAAGCGTTCGGCTTGTGACGCATCTATCTCTCTTCCACTCCTTCGTTATTATGTGACGTTATCACGTAAAATTATTGTCCGTAAACTGACTTTACTGACAACCAATTTTTAGTTTATTTATAGCAATATAAATAAGCACTAGTACATTACTTTTAAAACTTGGATCAACTTCACTTTCAACATTCTGGTTCAAAGAACATCGAACTCGAATATTATTGTTATTTCCAACGTACTTAGCCAGTATGTAATTGAACAGTAGAACAAATTATTTCTGGTGGATCCGGTGATTCTGGTAGTTCACTACGTTTGGGTGCCCGTGTTCATGAGGTGAGGTTTATCTAGGTCTTAGCGGCGGATGCATTGCCCACCTACGGGCGGTGAGACGGATCTGGAGAGACTGGTTGAGGGAGACTTTTCGACCTCTCCAACCGGACTCTTCCGATCCATCGCCTTGCGTTGCATTGGGAAGGATGGATTCCGTCACTGCTGGACGCAATGACCCCCACATTCCTACCTGCTCTTCATACCCTTTTCCTTCCCGGAACTTCCTCTCTTTCCTTTCCTTAAAAAGACCCCCCACAAAGCATCACCAAAGTTGAAATAGAAACTTTTTACTCATCTGTTGAAAGTATGTGTACATGCATATTTGTTTAGGGAATGTATTTTGTTTATTTATTTGTATGTTTTTTACAATAAGTATACATTTTATAGATTATACAGTGTTATAAAGGAAAATAAAAATATCCTTTACTCACCATAAAGAGACAAGGCTCTTGTGTTTGGTGAGGGAATTTTTGTTTATTACAGGATTGTTTTACATGGTGTTTCGACTACCAAGCTAGGCAAATGCCCGTATTATGGTAGTCGAGATTCATAAGATATTAAGTATATAATATTAATAATCATCCATATATATGTAGATGAAAGTACAAACATATAGCATACATATTAAGGAAAATATTCATACTAGTATTAAATACATGATCACATACAGGAAAGGAGTTAAACTAGGTGAATCTTGTATGAATAAAAATAAAATAGAATAACAAATAGAAATAAAAGTAACAAATAATAATATTTTAAGGATAATAGAAATAAAAAATAAGAATAAAAAATACGAATAAATATGTAAATCATCTATACAGATGAACAATGATAGTCTTAGACCCCAAAAAACAAAAGCAAGTATTCCTAGGCAGCATATGAAATGGACGAACAATGTCAAAAAATATGAGAAAAATTGAAAGAAAAGCATCAGCGTAATATAAAGTTTTGGTTGAAAATTAATTTAGAGATAAGATTTTTTACTAGAGAAATATGAAAAAATAAGAACAGTTTTTACGATGTAAGGCATTCTTTATAATATTTCCTTCCCTGAGTAAATAACCAGTTCTGTATATTAATGGCATAAAGATCATCAGTTTTCGATGTCTTAATATCAATACTCAGTAAGTTGAACATTTTAGGCGCGATGTAAGAGAACTGTCGTTGGGCGAAAGCTGTTTTTGTTGGAGGAATTTTGCATTTTTGGTGTGATGAATAGCGGGTGTAAATATTTTGTTGAGTTTTGAGTGTTAAATCATTTTTCCTTATGTGTATGAGAATTGTCTTAACGTATAATTGTCTAATGTCTAGGATTGCGAATTTTTTTAAAAAGTGGCTCTGAAGGGTGAGATGGGTGACATTTTAATATAATCCTTAGTAATTATAATGAATTCATGTAAATGTAAATAACAAAATATTGCAAATAATAACAAAAAACATAAGTAAGAAAAACTCAAGATATGTTCATAGGAAAACGATCTGAAATGGGTTCAGGTTATTAACAAACTCAAGTAATCCTTTTCTCCGATTACTTTTGCATTTGTATTTCTCAATTCACATTTTAATAATTCCATGACACTGCAGCCACCAGATTTGTCAACTTTGTTGAAATACCTTCAAATCATTAAAATAACTTCTCTGTACCGTGTCACATAACTATCATATCATGCAAATGACCGCCGACCACACCAGCGCCATCTATTTCCAGATTACCAGATAATCTGCCATTTGAGGCTACATTTCTTTATAAAAAGTGCAAAGTGCTCACGTCCTTTATTCGCAGATTAAGTTGATTTTAATATTAGTGTTCAAAGGGAACTTCCTTTTTACAACAATGTAACTATGAAAAATTATAACCCATTGTTTTTTAGTGTGGGAAATAAAATATTGCTAAGTACCTCGAGAAACATGTTGAATTATAGATACATTTCATTTAAACAATGTTTTCCAATCTGTTTCCAAAATATTTTGATTCTATAATGACAGCTTCCGTGGTCGAAGGGTAAGATTATAAAGCAATCCGGAGGTCGCGGGTTCAAATGATTCAACAATTTAATCATTGACAATAATATAATTAATTAATAATATTATAATTAATCCTATCTTACGAGAAACGACTACAACAAATTTATTTTACAACCCTGGAAAAAAAGAAGACAATTTGACTTAAGGTTAAACGTAACGTACGTTATAATCTACGCATTCACAGATGGCGCCAATAAAATTATTTTAGGTTTTAAACACTTTTGCAAGTTATGCTTTAAAATATTAAGAGTAATTAATTGTTCGCACCCGTACATACGCAAAATGAATATGAATAAATAGTTTTGTCAATAAAAAAACTCAAATCTTTCAAGAGAGGCTGACAATTACAATATTCGATTGAATCACCGATGTAATTTTGTATTTGTCAGCCTCTCTTGAAAGATTTGAGTTTTTTTATTGACAAAACTATTTATTCATATTCATTTTGCGTATGTACGGGCGCGAACAATTAATTATTCTTAATATTTTAAAGCATAACTTGCAAAAGTGTTTAAAACCTAAAATAATTTTATTGGCGCCATCTGCAAATGCGTAGATTATAACGTACGTTGCGTTTAACCTTAATATGTTTATACAAAATTATTCACGATAAGCTTCAAACCACTCATTGTCTGAGCTTCAAACCACTCATTCTAAGATTCATTTTAAAGTTCCTAATAGCGTAATTTAAGGAGTCATAAAATATTCCATTTTGAATTATTTAATAATAATTTTGCGTACTTCAATCCTCTGTCTCGAATGTGTCGTCCATACCGTTCAGAATTGAAACGTTGCTTGAAATGGCTTTAGCCGTGTTTGGTGACCAGATCTGAATAGCCAGGTACTTCCCACTTTCCTCGTCCTCATCTCCTGCCCCTCCCCTCTACCTTCAGCCTAACAACATACCCCAATTGGGGATGCCATAGTCTCACTGGCTCCAGACGGGAGCAGTTGGGACTCTTGTGCGTATTCATGTAAAAAAAAAAATATATATATATATATATATAATACCATTGAATGTGACTATGCAAACAATCTCACATATTTCAAAAAACAAATTATCAAACTCCTACCATGACACTTCGTGGAGAACAGTTATGTAGCTGCTTTATTGTCATACCCTTTCTTTCTTTTTCTCTTTCTTTGCAGGGTATTATATTTGACACTACTATG
Source organism: Glyphotaelius pellucidus (assembly GCA_936435175.1). Classification (NCBI taxonomy): domain Eukaryota; kingdom Metazoa; phylum Arthropoda; class Insecta; order Trichoptera; family Limnephilidae; genus Glyphotaelius; species Glyphotaelius pellucidus. The sequence goes on along the minus strand of OW386548.1, from coordinate 5,300,274 downwards.
TTTTATATTTCATTTTGATTATCATTATTTCTGTTATCACTACAGGCATTTCCGTCTAGTAAAAACTTAACATTGATTACTCATGCTGTGAACATTTCTAATTGGAGTGTTAATATCTATGTAATATACCAACGGCAATTCTATTATAATAATTGTTAACACTCTGTAAATGTTTCAAACAAAAAATAAATAAGTTACATTTGAGTGACGTTCCAGAGTGGAAGATTCTTTTAGTACCTGGTTTTAGCCGTGTTTGGTAACTAGATCTGAATAGCCTGTTGTAGAATATTCCCCACTTTCCTTTTTCCCATGTCCCTTCCCTCCCCAAAGAATTCTGCTTCACAACATACCCCGATTAGGAATACCATAGTCTCACCGGCTCCAATGGAATAGGCGCAGTTGGGACTCTTGTGTGGTACTCACATAAAAAAAAATTAAAGTTTGAAACTAAAAATATTTAAAACTCTGAAAAATATTTGTAAATACTCCGTGATCTCGAATGCTTAAAACACTCATTTTCTTACTTCAAGCTGATTTTCGGTGACTCACGCATTCAAAGCCATTTTCATACAGTGGTTAGTTAGGCCACGCCGAAACAGCTGTAACAATAATAAACAACTTAAATACTTGCGGAAAGTAATAATAACATTGTTACATTTTATTTACGTTTTTTTTTTAATTAATGGTGTTCTACGAATTAAAAACAAATACATAATGTACGGAGGTGTAGAATTATATTTTTAAAAATGGTACACGAAAGCTGCATTAGTTTGGGAAACAACATATTAATATAATTATTAAGATTTGTTCTCCAAAACACATCGCAAAACGGATATGAACTTACTATACAATTTATTATTTGCTTTATTGTAAACAAACCTTGAGTTTGTCTTGGAGTGTGATTGTTGAACTCTGGTTTAACATCAACTCTTCCAGAACGAGTACTTATCCGTCATGATTATTGTGTGATGTTTTTAAATTTGATTTTTGCAAATTTTCCCAACGTCAATAGAGCCAATTCAATGTATCATCCGATAATTTCACCACACCTACTTCGAAAATAGTATATATATTTTATACATACATCAGATCTCCTTGGTAAAGGACTGCACTTCTGATTCGAAGTGTTGTGGCATTAACTGTGTGTTCAGATCTTAACAGCCAGGTGCTTCCCAAACTTTTTCCCCGTCTCGTTCCCATCATCACTCTCTTCAGCGTCAGAATATACCCCAAATTGGAATGTCATGCTCCGGGCAGTTGAGTCTCTTGCACGTTATTCAAATAAATCTTACGAAAAAATAAAATGTTACTTTTGATATATTAGTTAACATAATTATTTGTTTTTGTCATTCGTATTGGTGCATTTGGCATAGTTACATAGCACAGACAGTATGTTTTCTATGTAACTATGCCAAATACATTTATACGACTAGCCGTGTAAGTTGCCAGGGTTAAGTTTTCTGTCTAGGCAAGTTAAACAGATATTAAAAAATTGTAAATGAAAAAAAAATTGGTTGTTTGTAAAGTCGGTCTACGGACGATAATTGTACGTGATAACGTCATAAAATAGGAATGGAATGGAAGAGAGATAGATGCGTCATAAGCCGAACGCTTAGGCTGAACGCTTGTTCCGCGTTCTCGCTTGTACGCTCGGCTCGGAACTTGACAATGAGTCATGCTTTTTCGTGCATGCAGCCGGCGTTTATAAGAGGTTATCACGTCAAAAACTTTTGTTCCTTCTTCTTCTCGTGCCTTATCTGTTCATCGGACGTTGGCTATCATGTTGGCTAGACGGACTTTGTTTACAACGGCCCGGAACAGCTCTACTCTAGTAGACTGGCCAAACCACTTTCTTGGTTTAATTATTTTGACGTGATAACGTCTTATAAATTGATGAACGTCGGCTGCACTCACAAAAAAGCATGACTCATTGTCACGTTCCGCCTGAGCCGAGCGTGCAAGCGAGAGCGCGGAACAAGCGATAGAGAGGCACGATCGGCCTAAACGTTCGGCTTGTGACTAAAATTCTATGTAAAAGTTTTCTTATGACGTTATCACGTAAGATTATCGTCCGTAAACCGACAACCAATTTTTTAAATAAATTATTTATTTAATTTTGTTCCGAAAAGAGTTTTTTCGTCGAGCTAATAACCCAGATGGGTTAATAGAAAGAATTGAATTATAGAAAGTGATCTGATTGAGCACAAATGAATGTAAAAATAACGGTAACAACAAATAATAAAATACAAATTAAAAAAAAAAAAAATTAATAACTCAACTTTTTTAATTTGTTTATATTTTTCGTTTCCGTTTAAAGTTGGTAGCCGTTTTAATGGTTCAGTAAGGATGTTTTTTTTTCATTCTGAAATCGTCGGGTTTATATTGACTTTCTTGTTCGTATTTAATAAAAATATTATGGTACGTAGTTACCTGCATGAAGAATGTTTGAAAAAATAATAAATGACGTTCCTTTGAACAAATTGTATAATTCCTTGATGGAAACGTAAAAAAGAGTTTATAATGAATAAGTAGATATTTAAGTACCTACTTACAAATCTAATGACTTTAGAGAAAATTTTGGTTTATAGATTAATCAAAAAAGATAAAATTAAAACTTACTTTTTTTTGGACGCGAGGTCTACTGTTCACAGTACTATTAGTTTAGAATTAGTAAGGTTAGGTCAGGTTTGTTATGGTTATGCTGGTGAAGGCTGAAAATCGACCCACCAATCGAGTCCATTTTACAACGGCACGGCCTAACTATGAGCTCATTGGCTGGGAAGTTATTCGTTTCCCGCCAAAAATATAAAGATGGCTGCCTTCTGCGCGCGGAATTTCCGCTTTCTCACCAAAAACCGCAAACCTTAATGAGATGAGAAATGTAATATTCATATTATTACCCTCAAATTACGATAAGATGGCCGCAGGAAATGATTTGGTTGAGATTTAACGGCACCTCAATGTAGAAAATCACAAGAAAAGTAAATAGGATGTTGTTTCAGACCCAACTTCTATAAGGTTTATGTAAGAATTTTATTTTTCACTTCTAAATACAGTTAGAAACTGTGGTGTATTGATTATTCATGCGGTTTCAGCTTGCTTCAATAGAAGTCGGTACAATAGTTAGTAATTCGAAGTTCTGCTATATCCCAACAGTTTGCAGTTGAGTATATCAGAAGATTATCGTCTATCGTCGTTCGTGTCTTAGGTACGAACGGTTACGATGATTGCCGAAGGCACCGACAAGATTGGGTGGGCTCCTCCAGTCCTCTCGCAGCAGTAGCAGAACTTAGAGCTTAGCCTAGTTAGGACGTCAGTCCAGTTTAATATTCATTGTAACTTTTACCATAACTTAATAATGCAGTCCGCGGTCGTGTCGTGTAGCCCACGGCCCATATCGTACGTACCATTACAAACTGCGGCAAAATTACTACCCATATCGTACGTACTGTTTATAAAAACGACAAATTACAAACCTGAATGTTTAACGTGACATGATTGAATTTTGTTCTCATCCTGGTCAATTTACCAAGTTGTGTTGATATGCCAATTTTTAAATTTCTTGCCAAACATTTGGGATAAGCGAATGAAAGGTTAGGGTTTTTTTTATGAAATAATAATCAACACATATATGTGACTTTATCAAAGTATGACACGAACGTAAGTTGAATAGCTTAAGTGTTTGGAGACCAGATGTAAATCACCGGGTATTTCCAACCTCTCTCTTTCCCTTTGCATTACTCTTCCCACTACCTTCAGCATCACAACATACCTTAAAATTGATGATGCCACTTGCTGGAGCAGTTGGGACTCTTACATTGGGAATAAAGAGTTATGTCTCAAGTAAAAAATATACGATAATATTATCCTCGCAAAAATTTTTGACTGCTTATACTCGTGTTTAATAAAGGATAAGATATTTTCGTTTTTTATCATTGACGGCCTCAACTGGCGATGCTATAGTCTCACTAGTTCCAGACATACGAGAAAACACGTATGTATTTTATCGCATAAGCTGACGCTTGGTTTGTCAGCCATGTTATTAAAATAGATATAGGAAAAGGGAGAAGCTATTCCCTGCGGTAGTCAATCTCTTTCTCAATCCAAAATAATGTGACGCGGTAACCATGGGCTGGAGACATGAGCAACCGGGCCAGAGGTTGTATAAGGATTGATAGAATAACTTTCGGTAACATCTCATCGTTCTCTAGGACAACTGTAGTTTGCTAACGTACAAAAAACAGTTGACGTCGAATATATTAAAAACACTCAGACATTGTGAGTTGTTACTCATTCGTTAGCGAACTGCAATCATGCTAGGGATCGATAAGAAGATACCGAAAGTTATCCTATCAGTCCTTATCAATCGCCCATACTAAGACCTGAAGGTCTCGATCGATAAAACCTTACGCCAATACGATATTGACTAAATTCGTCGTCTATGGACAGTTGGCGTTATTTGTGACCACTGTCAACATATGATTTCAACGGTCGATTGACAAAAGCCGCCGTTTTATCGCGGCCTCCTAAGTGTCAGATAATTTGCCAGTGCACACAACTTTTATAATAATGTCACTGGCTTATTAATGAATGAGGTGAACTAACGAAGCTCTTCGAATTGAAAGATATAGTAGACGCGATCCATAGAAGACATCATTTACATCCATCTACAAAAGACCTCATTGACAAATTAAATCTCGTGTAGTGTCAAAAAGTACATGCGAAATGTCAATGTGTATTTTGGTTGGTATTTCTAATCGAAATTGCCAATTTATTGATATTTTTAATTTTTCGTACCGGTTTGAACAAGCCTCACTAGAACCTGATCAAGGCTCTCCATAATTATAATGTAATTCGCTAAAAAAGAAAAATTTTTTTTTACCCTAAGCTTCACGCACACATTTTTTAAAGTTTAGATTTTCGTACTTTATTTTCTCGAAATAATTTATCTTGAATAACTTATCATTTCCTACTACCTTAGAGAGCCGATTGAATTTGTGGGTACTACCTTTGGTATTTGTGGGTACTACCTTTGGTAGTCCTACATTGTACAAATAAATTAAAATACAAAATGTGAAAATCGATACAGAAATGCTTTTTGTTGGGGTCAAAGAGGTGAAATGTGTTGTTTCTTTGCTATTTATAGCATGCATTTCAATTTAATATAAGAATGATTAATTTTATTATAAGAATTTGGTCGCCAGTGTAATAATTAAAAAAGAAAAATTATTTTATTAAAATTTATAATGCGAATTTATAATGTTGAGACATCTAGCGATGATCTTTAAAGCTTTGCATTCCAACTTTCGTGCAGCATTCTCTCAAAAATAATTCTCAAAGTAATAAATAGTCTACACTAAAGCGTGGAAAAAATATCACAACATTAATTTAGTTAAACTTAATTAAACTCCCGTTTTTTTATTACTTCGATTCGGCTGTTTCAAACAATTTGAAAAATTCATCAATTTTTTTTTTAATTTTCACGTTATGTGTAAGTTCTATGCAAGTTATATTAATCATTATAGGCTAATTGCCTATAAAACTGAAATAATCACCGAACTTGAATAGAACTTTCAAAAAATGTGAAAATTAACTTAAAATTCTGATTTTTTTTTAAACAACCCATCCATCAATAATAATAAAAACTTTTACCTACTTGACTGTAGATTTTTACTTATTTCTAAAACATATATTTTTCTAATTACATTGGTTCCATCGGTAAAAGGGTGACTACTTAACTTTACATTCAAGAAATCTCCCGATGATGTAGCTGATTTTCAGCAGAGTCTGTAATATAATAAAGCGCTCTTCGGGTTAATTTTGACAAAAACGGCGCTGTATAAATCAGTCAAACATTTTGTATGTATATTATTGATTTCGAAAAATTATTTATTTATCATAATATGTATTTATTATTATATTATATTTTTATACATATGTATAAAATTATATATAATTTCCTTCCGGTTCAATAGTTTAAAGCAACAAAGTCAGAAGATACATTGGTGTCTATTTTACGGGCTAGATTTATTTGACAGGTTAGATTTCACCCATATTCATTAAAACCATCACAAAAATCCGTAGAATAAAAATAATTAATACCTTAGTAATAATTCCATTTAGTTCCGCCAGTAATAATTTGTAGCACGCTGGCCGAGTTATGGATTATGCTTCGCATTTTCTAGTACAAAGTAAGGCCAGTTTCCGGAATGTGGGTTTGCCGGCGGCCAAAATTACCTCCGATTGATTTTCCTTAAAAAGGCTTTTTTCTGGGTACTTGGCGAGAATAATGTTGTAATTACGAGAATTCATTGTATTAATAGTTAGACTTCAAGGAAAAATATTTATGGAGAAATGTATTAATTGCGAGAAATATTATTTCAAGACTCTTTCTAAACAGCGCAAGTAATTGAAAAAGTATTTTTTTACTTCTCCTGCCGGACTCTCTCGACTCTCGGACAGTTGAAGGGATAGTTTCATACGTCCGTCACTCCTGGAAACACTGGCCCCTAGATGTTTACCTTCTCAGAACTTCCTCTCCTTTCTTTCCTTAAAAAGATCATCCATAGCATTCGCAAAGGTGAAATAGGCCCAAAGGTGATTTATTCCTCAGCACCTCATTTATGGAGCTAATGTAAAATCAAAAAGAATTACAAAAATGAATCTAATAAGATTGATAGAGGAATCTGTCAAATGAACCGCTCACTTCTGCATACCTGTCTTCCCAAATGTAAGAAATCTTGTATTGTATATGGATAACCTATCGTACAATAATTTAAATAAATAATTTACAAAATAAATCTCCCACTCAGGGTTGTTTAATATTTTGATCCGTTCTTACAAAAGAAGAAATTAATATCAATCCACTTTCAAATATACATACGCTACGACTCAAAACAATAAGAAAAGGCTTTCAATGTACCAACTTATTTATCAACTTTCTATGTACCAAATTATGAACCAACTTTCTATGTACCAACTTTCTACGTACCAATTTTCTATGTAACAACTTTCTATGTAACAACTTTCTATGTACCAACTTTCTATGTACCAACTTTCTATGTACCAACTTTCTATGTACCAACTTTCTATGTAGAACTTATATACCAACTTTCTATGTACCAACTTACAAGTTGCATAATTTTACTCAAACATACCAAAACAAACCATGACCCAATGACATCGTTATTAATTTGTCTATTTCAGCCAACATTTGCTTTGTTTAAACAAGTCTCGTAAAAATAAAACCAGGACAAAGTTTAATATAAATTATTTCAAGGGGTAGAGAAAAAAGTTTTAAATCAAATTAAATATTTTTATATCATAATAATGACTATAATATTTCACTTCGGGCAATAAATTTATGGGGTGTTATCAGTCCTTTGTTACAGGTGCCTGCTACAATAATATGACTTATAATATATTTCCCCCAGACACGCCATTATAAGTCCGAATGACTTATTCGAATACGTTCAGAATTAAACGTAACCCAATTAAAATGGTGCTTGCTTTCTTTGATACTATTAATAATATTTGATCATTTTGATAATATTAGGCTAGGTATATTTATGTAGTTCTACTTGACGCCTTCCATGGTCAAGGGGTGAGACTCTCGATTAGAAAACCGGAGGACGCGGGTTCAAATCTCGGCGTGTACGAGTAAATTTTATTTGATTAAGTTGAATATTCGATAATTTATTCAATTAAAATAATTATAGTATACTTGTGGCACGTTCCAGTAGTAATATACTTTTAGTATCACTGGTGTAAAACAACCATTCAGAATGGAAGCGCTGCTTAAAGGGCTTTATTGAATTGTCAATTTAATAAAACTGACTATAGTTCTGTGGCTAACGAACAACGCAGAAAATTCGATACGCGATTACCTCATTTCGACTATTCGTACGCTAATAGCGGACACGGGCTTTTTTAACACCGAAGTTTACCAACGATGAGCGCCTACCTAAAAGAGAATTCATTCTTTCTTCAAAATTCGCAAATTCACTTTGTGGCGTCATTATTAATTTAATGAAAACAAATAACTTTGTGTACACCACTATTTAATTAACAATATCAACATGTTTCGAAAACTTTGTTTTCTTCGTCAGGATAAAAAGTTAATAAAAAATAACAAAAGACAAAACAAGTATAGACAAATTAGAACATAGACAAAATATTAGAAAGAAGAGGTGATTAAAATATCATAAAAAACAATTATATAAAATAAAATATAAAAATTATTTTAGGATGGGTAAAAAATTACATCAACATAATAAAAAAACTTTTAAAACAAAACAGGAAGTCTAAATAACAAAATTAATTATTATAAATATAAGTATTATTAATACGAAAATAAATTTAAAAGATGGCTATTTTTAAAAAACGTTTGGTTATTTATAATATTTAATTTACTCTACGTCTCCTTTCTTATATTTTGTCTATGTTCTAATTTGTCTATACTTGTTTGTCTTTTGTTATTTTTTAATAACTTATTATCCTGACGAAGAAAACATAGTTTTCGAAACATGTTTATACTGTTAATTAAATAGTGGTGTACACAAAGTTATTTGTTTTCATTAAAAAAAAAAAGAATTCATTCTGTTTACGATTGCCGCCGATCCAACAGCTCGCTAATTGCTTCGTGTTTGCTACCCACTTTCCGATTACAAATCTTGTATAAAACTTAAATTATGGTGCTGAATTATTAGTACCTAGAGAGCAATGCTTATTTGATTTACATACACATCCATGCCCTCAATAATTCTATATATGAAAATGAGTGTTGAAATTTTCGGCAAAAAATTTTTAATACATGAGTATAATAAGTACGAATGAATACAGATAAATAGAAGAAGCCCCTGAATCTTGATGATGACATCCCTTTAGAGTCGGAGGCCTAAAGCTTCAATACTTTAAGTCGACAAATGAAACATCTCACAGCGTTTTCATTTAATTGCGTTGATTGATAGAAGGCATTATATTGAATCTGTTCAATTCAATCAAGTCAATCGAACAGATTCAAATAGATAAATACCCTTTCAACTTATTTCATTTTGTATATTGAAGGTGGTTGATTCACTTCAACTAAACTGGGAGCCAAAACATCCCCATGATTTATATTTACAGATCTGTGTCAATTTTTCACCCCTAAACGTGGGTCGTTAGAATAGGCGCCTCGAGGAAACTTCTCGGGTAAAGGGCCATCATGCGAACTTAATAATAAGCACCTTTTTCAAGAAATATTTAAAGGATTCTCGTACAAAAACGGAAACATAGAAAAAAAGCAGTAGTTTTGTAAGTCTATAAACCAGGGTTTTGTTTGTTTTTTACATTATTCTGTGGTTTATGAAAAACTGAATTATAAACCTAGCATTAGCAAACCTTTTAAATTTTTAACAATAACTCCAAATTAACTCAATTTGGGAAGCGAGAATGGGTACCGCCGCCCCAGGAACCTTTATTGGATAACCAACACCTCTGCCATAGGTCACCCCAAGTGGTTCGCTACATTTGGTGATTTAGCAGGGGTCTCCTGGTTCATGGGGGGAGGTTTGTCTAGGTCTTGGAAGCAGATGACAGGATACACTGAACCCCAGATTCCTACCCACCCCTTAAACCCCTTCCAAGAACTCTCCTCCCCTTCCTTTCCTTAAAAAAAAGCATCCACACAGCATCCCCAAAGATGACATAAGCCCTGAGGGAAATTATTTTCCTCAGGGCCTCCTGTGTGGAGCTCATGTAAAAAAAAGGAGGAATGGAAAATAATTTCCCTCAGGCCCTGTGTCATATAGGGAATGCTGTATTGAGGTTCTTTTTTAGAAAATAAAGGAGAGGAAGTTCTGTGAATGAAAACGGTATGAGGAGTGGGTAGGAATTTGGAGGCCATTATGCGCAGTAGTGGCGGACGAATGAATCTATCTCTCCCACTGTGCATGGCGGCTCGAGAGAGTTGGTGACTTCAGCTGTTGACTTTGTGACATTCTTTTACACTTTAGGGGGCGGGTACGGGTACCGCAGCCTCAGTAGCCAAATGGTTTGCTACGTTTGGTGACTATGCAGAGGTGCCCGTGGCGAATATCTTTACCCACCTACTGCTTAGCGGGCCGGTTCGAGTGACACCTATAGAGACCTAACCAAGACCTCTCCAGCCAAACTCTCTCTAAACATTGCCTTGCACCGCAGTGGGAGGGATGGATTTAAATGTCCCTCACTCCTGGACACATTGTCCCTCAGATTCCTACCCACCCCTTATACCGTTTCTTTCCCAGAACTTCCTCTTCTTCTTTTACCTAAAAAGACCCTCCACACAGTATCCACAAAGACAATACAGCCCCTGAGAATTTTTTTTTTCTCAAGGCCTCCTTTATGGATGTGGACCTATTGTAAAAAAACGCATCAGCAAACCTCATCCCATGAATCCGGGCACACTTGCTAGGTCACCAAACGAAGTGAACCACCTAGGGTGACCTACGGCAGAGGTTTTCCAATAAATAGTTCTCGGGGCAGCGGCACCCATATCCGCCTCATGCAATATAGGATTATCTTCAAAATACCTTGAGATATAAAAAGTAAAAAACTACTTTATAAATATAACATTACCTAATTAATAACCCAGAATTCAAATAAAAACACAGTACTTACAGAGAATTTCGTACTTCTGTCTTTAAGTTGTTCAGGGCTGCAGTCATTATTACGAGTAATATTGCCCTGATGATAGCCAACTTTCGATAAAAGAATACACGAGAAGATGTTTTTCCTAATATCCCTTCCTTTGCGGAGATGAGATATGTCCCATATGAGAAACATGAAACAAGAAGAAATGTATCTAGTCGGAATTACAGTATTTAATACTTTCAGTAATGAATATCACATAAAAGCAAATAAGGGCTGTTTATAATGGCAAAATTATATTCATAAACATTCTGAAAAGCCGTGAATTATTCCACAAAATTCACTGAAACTCCGTTTACTCCAAATGTAAAATTGTAAAAAGAAATCTTAAATGATAAATGAAGGCAGTTTATATCGTAATAAAGTTTTATTAACACGGTAGGGTTTATAGCCGGGAAGACGGAACTTATTTAATAACGATAAATACTACAGTCGTACATAGCTCAGGAAGGCCATACATATTCCCCACAGCTGCAAATGAAACATAAAAACAACGAACACGTTCCGAAGCAATTTGGTTGGTGAAAATCCGGGGAAACCTTGAAGCAGAGAAGCTCAAAGGAATTGCATGTACATATTAGAAAAATAAAACGCAGAATAAATAACTACAATTTTTGGGTTTGGATGTTGTCAAAAGAATTGGAATAGAGTGTAGCAATCCAAAGCGGAGTTGTCGAAGTGAAAACTTCTTTAGCACCGTTATGATTTGAAACTCGATGAAACGATAAATACCGACCCTAAAAAGAGACAAACACATACATCTATAGTATTTAACCTGTGAGAGAATGAGAAAGTTTAATTGGTGTGCTCTTTGTGCGGTGATTCGTAGCCTCCCCACTCTTTTGCCTAATTTAGTTTTCTGAAGGTTATGCTTCTACCGCGTGTGAATTGCATACTCTGTTTTTCAATAACTCCGCATGGGAGGTCCTGTGGAAGATAATTTCCCGCAGGGCCTATGTCATATTTGTGAAAGAATGCTGTGTGGAGGGTCTTTTTGAGAAGAGAGGAGTGAATGCTGTGTGGAGGGTCTTTTTGAGAAGAAAGGAGTGAACATTAAAGACACCCATGTTGTAGGAGGGAGGAAACACAAAGATGAACTTGGAAACGTTGAACGTGTCGTTGAAACCATCTGATCTCATGTGACAAACGTTGGGCGTGCGTTTGGTGTGTTTCCCGACTATGTACCGATGCCGAAGGGTTCAATGACGCTAGTTCATCGGTGCATCTTCCGTTGAAATTGCGGTAGAACAAGAACAGCATTCTCACAATCTTTCAAACGGGCTGCACAGAGTCCAGAGTTTTTGAGCTCCAGACCAGAAATTGCTCAGAGGCTAACTTGACTCTGGCTTCGAAGAAACCTCCATTTCTAGTCTCAATCAAGATTTATCGCACGTAAAGCTAATAGTTTATCACATCTAAAATAGACAAACGTACTCGTAATAGAGAATAGAGAGATATACCTATGTCCGATATATGAAGAATGTGTTAATAAAATAATTCAAACACGAAATTATTTATAAAAGTTATGAAAATGATTACGGAAGAAATGTAATTTTGGAGAATACAGAAATATTATTTTTACTAATACTGCACAAGAGCTCCAACTGCTCCTAACCGTCTGGAGCTAGTGAGACTGTGGTTTCCCTAATTGGGGTATGTTGTGAGGCTGAAGATAGTTGGGAAAGGAGGAGGTAGGGAAGAGGAAGATAGGTATATACCTGACTATGCCGATCTGTTCACCATAGACGAATAAAGTCATTTTAAACAATATTTCAATTCTGAATGGTGGTTTTGCGCCGGGGCGACGGCGATTGTTCAATAACGAATTGTGTGACTCGTGACTTTTGATTATGCTACAGTAACTAAAGTTGTAAAAAAAAACATTATTGATGTCATTGCAGTCGAAATATTTTTTTGTAAACTTTTTTTTCGTATGGAGATATAGAAACTAAGTACTGAAAAACTCCGGAAAAACATGTTTCCAAAAAAAATTTTCAAAGAAAAAATATTTTTTAAATGGCTCAACTTACGTTTTTTTTTGTCTAAACACTGAACTATAATTACTGAAAAAACACATTTTATCAGACAAAAATATTATAATCATTTTTGTAACCTCACTTTTTGTCGTTTCATTTAAAAATAATTATTTTAAAATTCACGAAATTTTTAATTTCATATTTTTTTCTTAAATGGAATAGTTTGGATCCATTTATTTCATAGAGGTGGACAATGTAATTCTTCTATGGTTCCAGATTTGAATACAAATCGTTGTGTCTTCTCTATTTAACATCGTTTAAATCATATTTCTCACAACAATTTCTATGAGATCATACGAGTTGTTCGAACTGAGGGGCTAGTAATATTAACACATCTTGCCTAAGTACCTACACTTCAGTCAGTAAAATGGCGTACCAACTCCTTGATCCATATGTTGAATATCCCTGCTTGACTCCTCCGTCCCATTTGCAGGGGCAGTAAAACAAAACCAAATCTGGGACACGTCAACATTTTATTTATGAATTTATCATCAGGAGAAATGAGATGTCCTTCTCCCTTTCGGTCCTCCACTCATATGCGGTGCACACTACCCTCTACCCTTTACCCCTACCATGCGAGTACTCGTAGAGTCTGGAGGATTATTGCTGTGTGGCGTATGCTATGCGGCTACTGAACAGAGACAACTCCTAGAAATGAATCTAAGGCGATTTGAAAAAAAAAACTGAGGCAAATATCCAGATTTGCTGGAAATACTTAATCCCTAACAAATGATTTAATAAAAGGCTTTTAAATTGGTTTAATATCAATGAGGAGCATTTATTTCAATTTGCGGATAAGCAAAATAATGCATATAAATAGCTATTACGTTCAAATTAATAAACGGTTTATTTAACGTAATATTTTTACGCCATATTTTGTCACACGAAGGTAGGTTTTTAAGCTAATTTTATTTAATTTAAATTTTTTACGTAAAAGAAGAAAAATACTTTTAAAAAATCAAATCAATAGTAATGTACAAAAGCCACTAAATGAAGACCACGAATTTTTCAATTTTAATTTTGATGATATGTATTTATTTTTATATTACCTCCACATAAAAGGCCTTGAAGAAAATAATTTATCATTGAAGAAGAAGATAACAATGATAATCTTAACGAAAATATGAGAAAAATAGTAAAAACTGGGACTCGAACCCAGAACCTCTCGTCCAACCGAGACGTGCGCGTTTACCAATTCCGCCATTGCCACTTTCTGTCAAACCGTCATATTTGTCAATTAATTTTAGAAATAACAATATTATCTTCAACTTATTTTTTTCCGTACTATATATTCCCTTTTTATTAGAAACAATCCTTGTAAGAACTGGTTTGTAACCTGGATAGCGTATCGGATAAAAACAATCGATTTTTTTAATATGGAACTATTGACCTTTTTATAAAAGTATAAATGAATATTCATTTTGTTTATAAGAAAAACTCTTTTTACAACTTTTGAAGGTTATTCTCACCAATGTAATATATGACTGAAGAAGAAGATAACAATAATAATCTAAACGAATATATGAAAGAGAACAAGACACAGAAAAATAGAAAAAGATAATGGTCGCAATTGGGACTCGAACGCTAATTTGGCGGTCCATCCTCTCTGCCTACCCCGCGGGAAACCAGACCGATTGTAGTCAGCTTCTGATGTCACCAGTGATAGTTTACTTAAAACCTTTCGACCCCTGGGCCTCAGATAGGTCAATGAAATTGATTATCCATTCGAGACTCGATATTTTTAAATGTTATAAATCAATTTCACAATTTTTTCAAATTGAACGTCCTTCAAGCACACGGGTACGCCCATAGTATACTTTAATCTTCAGTGTATACGACGTACACCACATGCGATAAGAGGAGGGAGAAGGTAAAGGAGAAGGAGTTAAGTCGGGAAGGTTACGCGAGGAGGCATATCAAAACGGCACTATTTCATACGAGGACAATGTGGAGAGGTAAGGAGTCATTTCGTTATACGAGTATTAATAAGCAGCTTCTGTATGCCTCCTTTTTTGGTAATATTTTTATGGTTCTATTTTTAAAGATTGATTATTTTTTTAAGATTGTTTTGGATCATAGACATCATAAGACTATAATGATTATGACGTAGCTTCCAATCTTATATACAAAAATCAATATTTGTTTTTTGTTCGTAATTTATGCGCTGTCATGTACTGTTCATCCGATTACGATGAAACTTTGGTGATACGTTGGGCGCACGCCCGCGAAGGTTAAACGATATATATAATGGTAAGCTCTAGCGTTATGAAATTTGTATAATTGAGAATGTGTGTATTTCATGTAATTTGGCGGCAGGGAGGAAAGGCAGGAGGGGGAAAGTAACGGGGGAGGTGAGGTTCGCGGGAAGGGTGACAAGGGTGGGGGAAGGCGGGGAAGGTGGAAGGGGAACGCGGGAAGGGGAAATAGACTTGATAGGTGGACGGGGACGCGCGGGAAAGGACATGCAGGAAGAATCAATTTATTTCTTTGAATGGCATTGCAATGCAACATGCAGAAGTAAACATTTTCGTACATAATTTATACGGATTCAGAAAGTATTCTGCTATTGCTAAAAAATATGTGACAATTTTTGAGCTAATTATGATATTATCTATTACTATTTATTGAATTATGTTGCATTTGCACGATTTTTAGTATAATTTTTATTATATATAGATATTGTGTAATTTTTCGAATTTTGTGTACATATTTCGTTTTCGGTAATAAGTTTTTTAAACTAGATTGTTCTCACGTAGGTGAAAACATCCGTAAGAATCCATAATAATATTATAAATTCGAAACTGCTCGAGGTTGTTTGTTACGCTTTCACGCATAAAATAAAAAAAACGATTTTAAAAATTCTTTCACCAATAGAAAGCTAAATAATATGCGAGGACTATCAAGACTTATTATAAATATTAATTTATTATATTTGTTGTACGTTTTCTGGCGCTAACAAAAGCGAGTTATTGTTAACGTCAGAAAACAAATTGTTGCCATGGAAACGATGTTGATATATTTGTGGGCCCTATGCTGTTAGGTACTCACCCCCTTACCTACTGGTCGGCTGCAGCTCCAGAAAATTCAACTATTAGAATACGGTTTGTTTTTTTGGACAAGCTTATGTTTTGGAATAAATGTCAGATGAGAGTTCCTACAAAAAATATAATTCGTAACGATTATAAAGACTGTATAATAGATAGTATTATTTTTTTTTAATATTTACAAACTTCCACATATTTAAATAAAAATAAATCTCTGAAATGTTTGTTAGCGCATAAATTCCGAACGACTGCACCAGATAATTCTTTTTTTCTTTGAGCTCTAGCATTATGAAATTTAGGTGGCACGCGAGCTGTTTAAAAACTGAATGTACCTGGAATGAATGTATGGGAGGAGGAGTGGGTTAGGGGGGAGGGGGTTAGGGGGGAGGGGGTTAGGGGGGAGGGGGTTAGGGGGGAGGGGGATAATTGATAAATGCAAGCGCTACAGTAATTTCCCCTTATACCATGCGAGCGAAGCCGCGGGGAAAAGCAAGTTCATTATCAATGGATAAAAATATAACACTAATTATTCTAGTAGTCTAATTCTGAAAGTGTGAAGAATTCATATATTTTTAAAAAATGTTACACTTACTATATAAAAATTATATCATAAACAATGCATTTTACCACAAACGTTATAAAATATATTAAATAAACTAACTGAATAAATGTGGAAATATTTGCTTTACACCGCACGCCATCTGGGAAACGTAACCAAACTAAACCATGAACCTGCATTTCATGATAATATAATGATCTCTTATTTGAAAGACGTAAATTTACGTACCTGTAAATTCTAGCAAATTCACTGAGGGGTAAATTTCTTAAATCTAACCAAATGGTTTATTTCGAATACATTTACTAGCATTTTTACAATAATATGTTAATTCTCATAAATAATCTTTTTCCCACAATTCACCGCAGGACTTTTACGTTACCTAATAAAAAAGGGACAACTACTGCCTTCATTTGGAGAAGGTTGTATTTCCGTAAGGGACGGGACTTTCCTTTGTTATTTAAACCTGAAATATGATTGAGGAGGCTTTCAGGGGAATAGGTGGGGTGACTTGGTCACCCCTTTTACCCTTTTGGCCGTCGGAAACGAAAACAAAGCAAAACCTGAAATGGAACCTATTATTTTTTTCGCAATAATTTTTACTTGAAAGGCTTCAACGTTTTTACAATATTTTACAACATCGGAGATTATATTTTCAACTATCGCAAGAATCGAATAGTATTATTAGGCTTGCGTCTGCGTGGTTGAATTTCAGAACCCAGCTTCGAGTGCATGTCTGACGCCACGCCTTACGTGCCGCGCCAAAAACTACATCTGTGTACGTGTAATTTCAAACAAAGCTACCGTTGTAATTCGCTTTTGAATTCAAGAATTCGTCGGCAGGACGCATAGGGACGTATCCTCGGTATAAGTTCTACGAATCTGTGAATCTGGATCTGATCTCCGGATATGGAAAGATTGAGGGTAATACTCAGTTGTATTAAGCGGATGTATGTTACATATGACGTCATTGCCCGTCCCGGTTACTTTGTCCCGGTGACTAGCCATCACTGGTGGATACGAGGAACGGGCTAATTTTGGAGCCAGTTCTTATTGGATTTTTAAAATGGTCACCAACACTAACCGATGATACCGAACCAAATGCTGCCCGCAGAGCCTAGCAGTAAAAACCTGCGGAGCGGGTTTTTAACTGCATGTCTAAATTGATTAACTCTCCTTTAGATTGGATTATTAAATACTTTAATCCTAAAAAATACATAAAACCTTAGCTTGTTAATATTATCGTTAAAAGAAGTTACGAAATATGACGAGCAATCAAAAGGAGTACCATATTACTTAAAATGTATTCTAATTTAAATTTTTTACCAGCCACATTTTTTTTAACACTAGTTCCACACGGACTGCGTCATGTTTGGGGACGGTACGTAGAGGGTCTTTATAAGAAAGGAAGAAGAGGAAGTTCTGCAGTAAAAGATATGAAGGATTGGTAGGAAATTGGGGACAGTGCCTCCAGTATGAATCCATTCCTCCAACTGCGGTTAAAGGTGAGAGAGACCTTGCTGGAGAGGTCAAAAGGTCTACCTCATACAGTCTCTCTCGATCTGACCTGCCACGCAGTTGGTGGGCAGCTGCATCCGCCGCCAACACCCAGTCAAACCTCACCCTATAAAAATACTTATTTGGCCCTTTTAAATTAGGTAGGCACTTTTTTAAACAGATTTGTGTACTTCTTATCAGTGAATTTTATTAAATAATCGTGTACTAATCAATTACCTAAAAAAGAGATCGATTAATTACTTATTTTTGTCCAATACAACATACATTGGTTTCGATGATAAAAAAATGATTTAAAAAAACGCCCCAACAATTTATTTCGCTACGAATGATGAAGCCATGCGAAATAATGCAAAATCATGTGTTTTTGTTTTGAAAATTTGATCGCTTAGAAGTTTTATAGATGCTTCAATTAAATACTGCGTGTAGAACATATCTTGGCCCTTAAAAATATCGGTCAGTCTTTTAATAAAAAAACACTTTCAAGTGCAAACTCTCCTACTTATAAACCCTCTTTCGGATATGGTTTTATTATTTAATGTAGCAAATTCAGCTTCTTTTATAATAATCACAAAAAGATTGATATTTACGCCCGATAATCACAAAATAAAATAAAATATGCATTTTCGCATTGTTATTTCATAATACGGCCGACAGTCGACGAATTTGGATGTTCAAAGTGAACCTTATGCAGTCCAACCAAGGACTACTCACTTGCCACACCCATTTTGCATCTGTTTGGCCCCGGCCGGGGCGGGGAATAGACATAGGGTATAGGCTCCGCGTCGCTTGGACCCATGAAATCAATTTGAATTTTCCTAGTTTTTACAATAAGCAATGCGTAAAAAGGGAGTTAATGTTTTTTACGGGCCTTTACGAAATCAATCTGTAAAAAAAACCTTTTCCAACCTTTCCAAAAGCTTTTACTCAAGTATTTTTAAACCCCTCTCAAAAAGGGGCGTGAATTTTGATTTCGATTTTTTCCTGGACTATTGGATCACCTTAAATGTTTAATATCATTTCTTATTAATCTAAAGGGTTTAATTCTGAGATGATTCTTATACCGAGGAACGAAGGAATAGCGTATTACTGAACAAAGCAGTTCATATTCAAGGGTAAGTCTTTTACAACGTTATGTGAAGCTCGTAAAACACTCATACGAGGACATACAAACACAGAATTCATTAACGTCCCAGTATTCGAACACTTTAAACGACAGTACGATAACATACATTTTAACACTACACACACAAACACTATGGTAAGCTATCTATGGCTTAACTTATATAATTGCCTTCCAGACGACATTAAAAATGGTAAGTTAACATCATTTCAATGAAATAATGAAACAATTATATTGTATTGTAATGTAATGTAAAATGTATTAACTTTGGTTAAATGTGTTAGGATATTTCTATTCAAATAAGTGAAAATGTTATTTTGTTTTTATAAAAACTTTTACATAAAAGCTTGTATTTAACGATTTTACGGCCACTGACGAAATATTCAGTACTTCTTCAAAATGTTTTAGTATAAACGTACCTTTAAGCGGATATAACAATTTAAATATACATATGTACTTCGGACAAATTATAATTATCATGAAATTTTATTATTATGCTGAACGAATTTTGCTGGAAGTGGTTAGCGGTGAAGTAAAATGATATAGGGAAGAGGGATGTTATCCTACTTCAGAGGTTCAGTGACTTCTTCTTTTGTGCAAAATTGAGAACGTTGGCGCAGACAATTATTTTTACATTGCTAAATACATTTTGAACAATGTTCCTACTATAATAATACTATAACCTACCTATCTGTGAACATTAATAATTGGTCTGTTTTTTATTATTCTCTTATGTATATTATATTACTAAGACTGTTTATGTTCCTTAAATAAATAAACAAATAAACAAATAACAGAAAAGTATATGATGTATTCAACTCTGATTTGCAAAACACCTGTTAATTATTTATTATCCCTTTTACATGAATACCGCAGGGTCAACTGCTACCTAAAGGTCTGTAACCAAAGGTTCTATAGCTATGGCATACCCAATTGGAGGATTTTTTGAGCCTGAAGGTAGAAGGGATGGGGAGTGAGTAGGAACGGTTAAAAGCGCCCTTGAGTTGATTTTCCCATGAAAACAAAGTTGTATAATAGTAAGCCAGTACATTCAGCTCTGCTAACTGGACACGGTTATTGCAATTTTAAGCTACGTATCGATTCTGAATGATGGTTTTTCAGCAGAGCGAATCTAAGAGAAAGTATCTCACATTCCATTAAAAAAATACATTATTGTCTTACTTATAAAATCTGCACCAACAGCAAAGAAAGAGGAAAACAAACATCTACAATATTTTTTTACATTAACTCCACACAGGAGGCCCTTAGAAAAATAAATCCCCTAAGGGCCTATTTCATTTTTGGGGTTACTGTGTGTAGGTATTTTTGGGAAAAGAAGTAGAGGAAGTTCTGGGAAGGAAAGAGGTTTAAGGGGTGGTAGGAATCTGGGGGTCAGTGTGTTCAGAAGTGACGTATGTGTGAATCTGTCCTCCAACTGCGGAGTAAGTCTATGTTTTTTATTTATTTATTTATACACGCCTTAAAGGCTTTTACAATATCACATTATTAAAGATACATAGGTTATTCAGGAGTATAAGCATGTAGTATGTAGTATAATAAACTGGACATTTAGGATGTAAGCAGGTTCAATATATAGGTATGTAGTGTTATTATAATGAAAAGTTGTACAAAGGAGTAAATTAGTTTAGTATAATAATAGTAAGACAGAAGTACTTTAGGTACTATGAAATTTGTTATAGAGGAATGTAAATTTACAATGTTTATTTTGTTATTAACTTAAACATGAATGGTTGGTTCTGAAGCAAGTTTTAAAGAACAATGCAAAATTAACAGAGCGATAAATGCATAGAATATGCATATTTAGTAGTTGTTTAGCGAATTATAGCTTCAATAATATTTCGATAAAGGTGTTAGTGCATGATATTTATAGCTTTCTTTTAAATGTTCTAATATGCTGAGTTTAAATTTAGACACCGATTGATGACGATAAACGTCAATTGAGGTATATTTATTTCCGAGTACATGAAGTCTTTGTATAGGAGAGTTAACAAAATAATTATCAGTAGAACTTGTAACAAAATAAAGCGCGTTTGAGCGAGTATGTTCCGAGAGAGTCCTGCTGAAAAGGCCACAGCATCTCCCTCCACTAATCTCTCCTGACACGGCCTGCCACGCCGGTGGTGAGCAGACGAATCCGCCGCCCAGATCTGGACAAACCTCACCCCATGAACCCGGGAACTCCTGCTAAGTCATCAAACGTAGCGAACCACTAGGAGTGAAATGGTTCCCGGGACGGCAGTACTTAAACCAAATTATGGAGTCTTTTTCATATCAAATTCCAAACTCCTTTCGGAATCTTAAATAAACTCAACGAAGGCGAAAAGAAATGCTTCTTAAAAGCGAATGATGTATTGTTAACAAAAGTATATAAATTATTAGCGTGTTGTTTGCGGTATGTATTAGGTATTCATATAATAAGCTGCATGTACGAGCATCTATGAATGTTTGAATTCCCGGCCTAGCCCGGTCCCTCTTCGAATAAAACGAATTAATATCCATGTCCTTCCACGGCAGAAAACAGCAATATTTTATTTCTGAAAGGCATTAAGGGCGCGTGTGAGGCGACGTGACGGGAATAGGGATGTGACATCAACACATTTTCACATTTTGGGGGATGTTGCGGGGGGGGGGAAGGGCGGCACATCCCTGGCGCGCCCTGTTTTACCGACATTATGCTGTTGGGCGGTGGCGCCATACAAATGGATTTTATAGAATGATTTGAAGGAAGTAAATGCGTTAGATTTAGAAGGGCCTACATATTTAGCAAGCTAGAATCTACAACATTTAATATAGAGGCCAACTACATTTATATTTTTAATGCAAAAATAATTTTTACTAAAAGTATTTTTTTTAATATCCGGAAACCCGAAAAGCTACTCACAGGTACTTTTTTTTACATGAGCTCCACACAGGAGGCCCTGAGAAAAATAATTTCCCTCAGGGCCTATGTAATCTTTGGGGATGCTGTGTGAAGGGTTTTTTTTAAGGAAAAGAAGGGGAGGAGAGTTCTGGGAAGAAAAAAGATTAAGGGGTTGTTGGGAATCTGGGGTTCTAAAAATTACATCACTAGTTGTGGTGTAGACAAACACCGAAACCCATTGAATCGAAATTTATGCTGCTGTGCAGTTCCGATCTGCCCTTTGCCTGATGAAATTACCCAGCTTTGAGGATGCTGTTTGGAGAGTCTTTTTAAGGAAAGAGAAGAGAAGAAGTTCTAGGAAGGAAAAAGGTTCCAGGGTAAGAACCTGGAAGTCAATATCTCCAGGAGTGACGGAACATTTGAATACAACCCTCCCATTGGGATACAAGGCGATGTTTCGAGAGAATCCTGCTGGAGAAGTAAAAACATCTCCCTCAACCAGTCTCCCCGATTCGCAGCTGGTGGGCAGATGCATCCGCCGCTAAGACCCGGACAAACCTCCCCCCCTTAATCCGTACCCCTTTTAAGTCATCAAACCTCGAACCACTTGGGGTGACTACAGAAGAGGTGTTGGTTATTCAATAAATGGTTCCCCGGGGCAGCGGTACCCATACCCGCCTCGCAAATTGAGAAAGAGATACTGGAAGGGAATAAAAATACCCTTCACATGGTATATTTTATTGGGCTAGACCGTAGGTAAGTAGGTCGTTCTTCTTTTTAACCTACATAAAGTTGTCTCCACCAGTTAGTGGAGAAAAATTCAACAGAATTACCAATATTCTTATTTTATAATTACTAAACGTAAAAAAACGTACTAAAAACGTAACGACTGTGTGCGCTTTAAAAAAATATGTGTTTATATTTTTGTAGTAAAAATTACGTGGCAGAGTTGTGTAACCCCTCGTGACAGAAGTGTATTTCATACAAATCACAGTTGGCTTCTGCCACCTCGACTTGGCGTGTATTCTATAATGTTACAAAAAAATAATTCGACGACATAAAATATACAACTATTTTTAAACTCCAAAAGTATAACTTATCAAGTATCAAGTAACAGCGATTATTATTTTTAATGATGTTTAATAAAATATTTTTAAAAATCTCAAAAACTTGTCTCCTACAATTTTTATGTCGCACGACAATTTTATCATTCGAAATAGGTATACACGCAGCTCGTGTTTGTCACCCCCAATAGGCATTTTAGGCCTCCTTCCCCCCTTGCTACAATTTCCCCTCTGAGATCCAGAGAGATTCATTTATAGTAAAAACAAAATGTGACTAGAGTGGTGGAAATGTGACAGAGTGAACAACCCAAGTACAATGTAAATACACAGATAAACATGTTGTTTAACTTATATTTGGTCTGCGGTTAGTCTATGATAATGATAAATAACTATTTTTCTCACGACATGACACTACTTGTGTGATAGAGTCGCGGTTTAGTCTCTTGTTTATTATGTTATTAAATATTGAGTCACTATTTTGTTAATTGTTAAAAAATATTATAAAAAATATTGGTAAAATAATCCATTACACGGTTATCTAACATAGAAATACTAAAAGTTAACAAAGGAATTTCTTTTACCTATTCAATAATATTATTGTTCAATTTAAAAATATATATATTTTTAAAAAAGGTCTGCTGTACAACTGGTTCCACGACAACTCAACAAATCGATATTTCAATACTTCCTTTCAAAAGTCAATAAAGCACATAACCTAACCAGACGTAACCTGTTTAAACTAGTTTTTTCATCACTTTTAATGACTTTTCAAAGGAGTGATGACGTGCCATTTTGTTGAGTTGTCCGGCCACCGCAATTACTTTTACGCGTGACAGCTGTTACTAGTTTGATAATGCCTTCAGAATGCGAAACAGCTGTCAAGCGTAATAATAATCACATAGCAGAACTTGTTTATACAAGTAATTGTCTTTTTTACATATGAATATTAATATTATTGAATATATAGAAAAAGCTCTCAATTAAAATGGAGTTTTACAAATTAAACTTCATAACAGTAAATAAATGATAAAGGAAAGCGTTTACTCTACAAAAAAATTATCCAGGATATTTAGGGACGTACTTGATTTACTTTAAGCCGCCGCTATCCGAATTTCTACCGATTTCTTACATACTTCCCTTAAACATTTGAAGGTTTTAAGCTCTTAAAAAATGTATGTTATTTTTGAAGATAATATCTAGATTTGTTCCACGCCGAAACGCAAATTATATGAAATTCCCTCGATAGAAAAAAATCGCAAAGTATGCTCCGAAAATTATTCAAAACAAGTCTATTTCTATTATTTTACAAGTAAAATTTTCGAAAAAATTCACAATGTTTTTTAAATGTTACTTAAGAAACGTTCCACGAGAATTTTGCTCTATTTTAAACGAGTCATGTTTTATTAAGCATTTTCATAATTTTCGCTTCAATTTTATCATTGAAAATATAAGCGCGCTCTGTCCAACATTCGTAATTACATATCTCTCCATCTTCTTCTTTTTGCGCCGGCACCCTAACAGGTGATTCCTGACGTTATTTGCAGCAAAAAAACGTGAACGAAATTTTTACCGGCGTCTCCGGTGACCTTTTCTGAAGTAATTTTTTTCTTCTTATTTTTTTTATCTTTAAAACCAAACAAAAAAAATCCTCCAGATGTCGTCACTGGTCACTCAGCCGAGTAACCGCCCAACCCCTCACCCCGGCCCTACCTGCCAAGTAAAACAAAAACATCAAAAATATCACCGTTGACCAAAATTTCATTTAAATTTTATACTTCAAATTATGTCAGGAATTAATGATTAAAGTAAGTCAAGTACTTTCCTTAACACCCTATGTAATTATAGTTGTAGATATTTGTTTTAATTTTATATCAATGTGATCTAGTGAAAATTTGGAACGTTTATTAACATGAAGAGATTGTCCCTGCTGAAAATAATATTCTCTTCATCTAAAAACATTGCAAATATTTGATGGAACGAAAATGAAGTAAGATCAGTTTTAAAACATTGATTTTTCATAATATTTTTAGAAAGCTAGAGGCTTGTTTACTGGATGGATAAAATAATTTAATGTAATAATATTTTCATTTTTATAGAAAGCTGACGAATGAAACAAAAAAAAACCTGAAGAGCAAATTCGAATTGAATCGCAAATACGCACACAGTATATTTGGGAATTTGCGGGGTAAGAGAGGACTGCGGCCGGATGTTTCAAATTAGTTTGAAAAACTTGTTGGAAAATATCGATTGCCTGTACTTTGATGTCACTATGTAATGATTTGCCTGTAATTTGATGTCAACGAACCCAAATGCTAATGTTTAGTTCACACGACATGTATTATTTTGTTGGATGGCGTTGTAGGTACATATCGTCATTATGTTTGTACCATAGAATAAATAATACTAGTGGTCGCCCAATGGTCGAAATTCGACCATAATCGTAATGTTTTTTTATGTTTGACATTCAGTAAGACCATAGACAAATAATAATAAAGACAAACAATATTAATCTATTCTCAATTTGACCATAGACTTTAACAATAAACAATAGAGTTGATCCTGATAGTCGGCTGGACAACAAGCGGAGTCCTTTGCCCTTTGCCACGGACTGGAGCAAATGGTTCAGGAGCCTACAAGGGTTCCTGATGTCCAGTCTCACCGCTCTAATCTGTTAGACCTGTTTTTAACCACTGTGCCACACGGTTACAAGATTGACGTCACAGCGCCTTTAGGATCGTCGGACCACTGCCTGGTGACGTCATCAATCCCCGTAACCTTCAGACCGCCAAACGAGAGGCTGAAAAGAAAAGTGTGGCACTATAGGTCTGCAGATTGGTTCGGTCTGCGGGCACATTTTAATGCTTTCCCGTGGTCAGCTGTCTGTTTTCGGACTTCGGATCCCTCAAGATGTGCCCAGGAAATTGGTGAAGTCATCACGTCCGCGATGGATGGCTTCATCCAATCCACTATTAAGGAAACTGGTGTGGGCTCAAAGCCGTGGTTCAGTCGACAATGCTCAGAAGCAGTGCGACGAAAAAACGCGGCTTACCGAGCCTACAACACATCTCGAACGTCCGAAAACAGAATATTATACAACCAAATTGCAAAGGAAAGTAAGAGAATCATCAATAGGTCGAAATTCGAGCACGACCTGCAGGTCAGCAGAAAGCTGGCTGCCTGCCCGCATGGTAGCAGAGCGTTCTGGTCGCTTGCGGGCTCTATAGGTCGCAATTTCTGCAAACCCAGTCTGCCACCTCTTACCAGACCTGACGGCTCTCTAGCAAATACCGCCGCCGAAAAGGCTAACTTATTAGGCAAAATGTTCGTGGAAAACTCGACCCTTGATGACCAAGGTGCTATCCCGCCGTCGGTTCCTCACTGCGGTTTTCGTATGAAAAAGCTGAGGATTCGGCATCGGGATGTACTCCAAGTCTTAAGAGGGCTTGATGTTAATAAAGCTAGTGGGCCTGACGGAATACCTGCCCTGGTATTGAAGAGGTGCGCTGCAGAAATAGCTCCAATTTTGACGAAGCTTTTCAAAATGTCCCTGAAGTCTGGGTCTGTGCCCTCTGGTTGGAAAAAAGCGATCATTCACCCTATTCCAAAGAAAGGTGACCGCTCTAACCCGGCCAACTACCGCCCCATAGCGATCACATCTGTTCTGTCAAAAGTGATGGAACGTGTGGTCAACGACAAACTACTCACATACCTCGAGAAGAACAAAATTATTAACGACCGTCAATACGGATTCCGGCGGAACCGCTCGTGCGGTGATCTTCTCGCGTATGTGACACATGTTTGGGGGCGGTGCCTGGAACGCTTTGGTGAGACCCAAACCGTCGCACTGGATATTTCCAAGGCCTTTGACCGGGTTTGGCACCGAGGGCTTGTCAACAAACTGCCTTCTTACGGACTTCCCGCTTCCTTGTGTACGTGGATTGCCGACTTTTTGAGGGAGAGGTCGATTCAGGCGGTTGCTGATGGTTTCACCTCTTCCTCGCATTCGATAAATGCTGGCGTCCCACAGGGATCGGTTCTGTCTCCGACTTTGTTTCTGTTGCACATCAATGACCTCTTGACATGTGCACCGATTCATTGTTACGCGGATGACAGTACAGTCCATGATAGCTTTTTGTTTGACAAGCCTCCAAAGGGCTCACAAATCCCAATGGCTCGGAGGGCTTTGAAACAAAGAATGGACGGTTACCTCGAGAGTGTTTTCTCTTGGGGTAAGAATAACCTCGTCGAATTTAATGTTTCAAAGACCCAATCATGTCTGATTACGTCTAAAAGGGATCGGAATTTTTTTTTTTTTTTTTTTTTATATGAAATACCGCACAAGAGTCCCAACTGCTCCCGTCTGGAGCCAGTGAGACTATGGCATCCCCAATTGGGGTATGTTGTGAGGCTGAAGGTAGTGGGGAGGGGAAGGAGATAGGGAAGAGGAAGGTGGGGAAGTACCTGGCTATTCAGATCTGGTCACTAAACACGGCTAAAGCCATTTCAAGCAACGTTTCAATTCTGAATGGTGGTCTTACACCAGGGCGACACTGAAAGTATCTTCCACTCTGGAACGTGCCGCAAATATACTATATATTATTTTAAATGAATAAATTGTGAAATAACACAAATTAATCAAATAAAATTTATTTGCGCACGCCGGGTTCGAACCCGCGACCTTCGGATTGTGAGTCGAGAGTCTTGCCTCGGGACCACGGAGGCCGTCATGTGATCGAGGCCGTCGAATGATAATCTAGTCTCCTTCAACGGAAGCAATCTCCCGAACAGGCCTTACATTGATATGCTTGGTGTAACTCTAAGTGACCAGCTCAGGTACGGGGGCTCCATCGAGGCCAGAGTTAAGTTAGCCTCTCAGAAACTGAGCGTACTGTACAGGGCCCGCAGATACTTTAATAGTACACAACTGCTAACCCTGTACAAATCGCAAGTGCGCCCCACGGTTGAATTTGGCAGCCACCTCTGGTCTGGAGTCCCAAAATACCTGAAAAAAACCCTCGACTCTGTGCAGAAACGGGCGGTCCGTTTGATAGATTCTCCTAACTTAACAAATGGACTGCAATCTTTAGAGCACAGGCGTCAGGTGGGAATGCTGTCCTTGTTCTACCGGTATTACAATGGAAGATGCTCCGAGGAACTAGCGTCACTGATCCCCTCGGCACCGGTGCATAGTCGGGAAACACGCCAAACACGCGCTCAACATTTGTACACGGTTGACATTAGTCACATGAGAACGGGTCGTTTCTACGACTCGTTCTTGAGTTCAACAGCCCGGCTGTGGAACGATTTGCCGGCTTTTGTGTTTCCTCCCTCCTACAATATGGGTCTCTTCAAGACCCATGTTCACTCCTTCCTCTCCTCAACAGCACCCTCCACACAGCATCTTCAAAGATGACATAGGCCCTGAGGGAAATTATTTCCCTCAGGGCCTCCTGTGTGGAGTTAACATAAAAAAAAAAAAAAAATAGAGTAAAGACGCGAGTGTGTGAGTCAAATACATGGTAGTGTGTGTAATGTTTTTGTTTTTGATTTAATCTATTTTTATGCATAATTTTAAAAAAATATTAGCATTCTGCACTCCTCCTCTATATAAACTATAAGTGTGCGAAATTTCATACTCCTCCGTCCGCGCAATTTTCGTAAAAAGGGGTACAAAGTTTTGGCTTCACGTATTAATATATTAATGATGATGATTGATGATGATGATGATCACAAAACATGCCCATAAGGCACTTCTTGCACCTTGTGTACGTGTTCTTGTGTTATTTTTTATTCCGTGGCTTATACACTGAAATTCACTTATATAAATGCACTTTTACAGTAAATTATACATTCTTGTGCAATAAAAAGGCATGTTTCTGCGCACGCCTAGTTTTCAAAAGAGATACCTCGGTTCCTTCATCGTTCCTCTCAAGCAATTTGAGAGGCGGGTATGGGTACCGCCACGTAGGGAACCATTTATTAGATATCCAAAACCCCTGCCATAAGTTACCCCAAGTGGTTCAGTACGTTTGGTGATTTAGCAGAGGTTCCCGTGTTCACGAAGTGACGTTTTTCTAGATCTTGGCGGCGAATGCATTTGCTCACCTACAGCGTGACAAGCTGGATCGGTAGAGTCTGGTTGACGGAGACCTAACCTAGATCTCTCCAACTCATCGGCTTGCATCGCAGTAGGAGGCATGGATTCATACGTTCGTCACCCCTGGACACGTCAACCCCAGATTCGCACGCCCCTCATACTTTTTCCTTCTCAGAACTTCCTCTTCTTCTTTTCTCTAGAAAGACCATCCATACAGCATCTCCAAAGATGACATAGACTCTGAGGGGAATTATTTTCTTCAGAGCCTCCTGCGTGGCGCGAATATAAAAAAAATTAAATTAAAATACAAACCTCCAGCATTCCGCCTCACTTACACTTGCATGAAATCGAAGAACTCCATCCCTTTTGAATTTCGAAAATCAGTTTTGTTGGGAAAAATAGGCCTATATTTGGGTCACGAAACATGCCCTCAATGCAATTCTTGTGATATTCTTTATTCTATGGTTTGTACACTTAAATTCTATAGGCTTAAATGGTAAATCATAATTTTTTGAGCTACAAAACATATCTCTTTTTCGTTTACACGTTTTCCGTTTACACCGATGATTGGTATGGAAAAATCCAAATATTGTTAGGTTATTCGTAACCCGGGAATATTTATTCTCGATCAACATATTGTTCAATTTTATTTTGATCAAAAACAAAATCGTGCCGTGTGAACCCAGCACACTGAACAACACGATAAAGGTGTCAACAGACAACAATCAACCTAAAAACAACACGCGTATTTGGGACATGTCCACAACTACCCAGTGTTTAAGTATTCAATCTGTTTTTCATTGTGGTCTCTCCCTTTATCAATTCTGTCACTCATGACGCGTGCATTGCCTTATCTGTCGGCTACAGTAGGAGAGATAACACCGAACAGAGAACAATGCAACGTTCATCATTCAAATACACCTACATTTTTCATAAAAAATTAATAGAGTTTCAATCAATTATTTCGGTGGCCAAGTGCGATGCAATTAGATTTAAAGTAGTATTAAAAATATCCTAGTTTATTTAATACTAGCTTTTTTGCCCGCGGCTTCGCTCGTATGGTATTAGAGGTAAATTACTATACCGCTTGCACTTATCCATTATCCCCCTCCCCTCTCCCCCCTCCCTCGGTAAACTCAGTTTTCAAAAAGCTCGCGTACCACCTAAATTTCATAATGCCAGAGGTCACCAGTAGTAAAAAAAAAGAATTATCCAATTTGGTTCAGTCGTTCGGAAGTTACGTGCGTAGGTACCAACATTTCGAAGATTCATTTTTATTCACATAGATAGATAGATATTAACTACGACGCCTGAAATCAATATCCATACTAATATTATAAATGCGAAACTGCTCGAGTTTGTTTATGACGCTTTCACGCATTAACTAATAAAAAGACTTTAAAAATTTATTCACCAATAGAAAGTTAAATTATATGCGAAGACCATAATTTAACTTTCTATTGGTGAATGAATTCTCTTATATCCAGTTTTCAAACATCTCGCCTGCCACCTAAATTTCATAAAGCTATAGTTCAAAGAAAAAAAGAATTATCCAATTTTGTTCATTCGTTCGGAATTTATGCGCTTACAAACATTTCGGATGTTTATTTTTATTTAAATATTTGGAAGCTTGTAAATATAATAAAAAAATTACACTATTTATTATTCAGTCTTTATAATCGTTACGAATTATATTTTTAATGTAGGAACTCTCATCTGACATTTATTCCAAAACAGAAGCTTGTCCAAAAAAAAACAAAACATAATCTAATATTTGAATTTTCTGGAGCAGTAGCTGACCAGGGGGCTGCGTACCTACCAGCTTAGAGCCCACAAATATATCAACATCGTTTCCATGGAAACGATTTTTTTCTGACGTTAGCAATAAATCGCTTTTGTTAGCGACAGAAAACGTATAAGAAATATAATATATTAATATTTATAATTTCATAACGCCAGAGCTAACCGTCATATACAGCCTATGGTCTTCGCATATGATTTAGCTTTCTATTGGTGAAAGAATTTTTAAAATTGTTTTTTCTTTTATGCGTGAGAGCGTAACAAACAAACACACGCAGTTTCGCATTTATAATATTAATATAGATAAAATATTATAATGGCCGAAAATCCTACTAAAAAGGAAAGATACTCTGAAAAACAATATACGAATTTACCAAGACCAGTCTTTTCTACAACGGAAACATTTAAACGATTTAAGAGAAGAACTAGAAAAAAGGAAGTCTACTGGCGAAACGGACATCACAATTAAATACCTAAATAACAATCCCACAATCGTTAAAACGCACCCAAAAAACTAAACAGTAAAATTTCTATATATTATCAAAATGTACGAGGACTACGAACAAAATTACAGGACCTGAAATCAAACTTACCTACTTTGAACCACGACTCTTACGCTTTCACTGAGACATGGCTGAACAAAAACATTGACACTTCAGAATTAGGTTTCTTTAATCATACTGTTTACAGAAAAGATAGAACCGAAATCAATAAAATTAGAGGAGGAGGTGTGTTGGTATCCATAAGTAATAAACTTAGCTCAAGAAAACTCAAGTGCATATATACACAACTAGAACAACTATTCATCATGGTCTCCACCAAAAAAGAAAAAATTATTATCGGCTGTATCTACATTCCTCCATCTTCCGACGCCCAGATATATAAAGACCACTACCTTGAAATCGAAACAATCCGAAGAAAATTTCCTGGCTCAACCATGATATTGACAGGTGACTATAATCTGCCAAATGTCACATGGGACATAGACAACAGTAAAACTTCTTGCACGGACAACATCAACCACGGTTCTCATGAGATTATCGAGATGTCAAATTTTCTAAATCTACGGCAGTTAAACTATGTATTCAATATTAATTCTCGCCTTCTTGACTTAGTATTTTCCAATTCCTTATTTGTTCAAGTATCCGCATCTACCGAATCTATCCTCCCAATCGACAAATACCACCCTCCTCTTACAATTGAATGCAACAGTTCTATAACAAGAAAAAATCCATCTGCATCAACAAAATTGAATTTCTTCAAAGCTGATTATAACCAAATCACAAATCTTTTATCTTCAACTGACTGGAACTTTTTAGACTTTGAAGAAAACATCAATGTAATGGTTGATAAATTTTACTTAATTCTTAATAATTCTATTGATTTGTTTGTACCCATTTCAAAAATTAATGTTCATAGCTACCCTAAATGGTTCAGTAACGATCTCATTAAAACAATTAGAGACAAAAAAATTGCTCATAAAATTTATAAATCATCACGTGATCCCAAAGATTACGCAAAATTTTATGAACTCAGAAAGACCGCCAAAAATATGTCCATGTTATGTTATAAAAAGTGCATTGACAACTGTGAACAATTGGCTCTTGCCAACCCTCAGAACATTTATAAATTTTCAAAAATGCTTAATAACAACGACTCCGGTATTCCCTCTAACATGTATTTAGATAACAAAATGGCCGATAATCCCCAAGAAGTTGTTAATCTGTTTGCCGAATTCTTCAGCAAAGTCTATGAATCAACAAACAACTCCCCATTGATCAATGCCACAACATCCAATTATAACCAGATCGACTTCAATCAGTGCAAATTTGAAGAAAGCGACATTAGAACCAAATTAAAATCTCTCGTCCTAAATAAATCGGCTGGCCCTGATAACATTCCTCCAATCTTTTTATCGAAATGCTTATCAGTTTTAACTTATCCTCTTACTAAAATCTTTAACTTGTCTATAAAAACTGGCACCTTTCCGGAAAAGTGGAAAACAAGCTTTGTGTCTCCTATTTTTAAGAAAGGTGATAAATCTGATGTATCTAACTATAGACCCATATGTATTCAGTCGACAATCCCTAAAATATTCGAATCTGCACTGCTCTCTAAACTTTCACCTGAGATTAATAAAGTTATATCACATCTACAACACGGTTTCATGGCAAACAGGTCTACTCTTACGAATCTCATGATCTATCAGGAAAAATTGTTTAAAAGTATGCACAATCATCTTCAAACTGACGTAGTATACACCGACTTTAGTAAGGCTTTCGACAAAGTCTCACACAAAATTCTCATACATAAATTAAGATCCTTAGGAATAACGGGGAATATTTTGAAATGGTTTGAAAGTTATCTACACAAAAGAAAAATATCAGTCAAACTAAATTCACACTTTTCAAATCAGTTCGAAATATTCACCGGAGTTCCACAGGGGTCACATCTGGGCCCAGTGTTATTTTCCTTATTTATAAATGACATAACTACCATCTTTGAAGGAGTTATGATACTCTTATTTGCGGATGACCTTAAAATATATAAAACAATTACGAATCTTAACGACTGCTGTATATTACAATCAAATCTAGTAAGGTTACAAGAGTGGTGCGCCCTTAATGAACTGTTCCTCAATATTGAAAAATGCCAAACAATTACTTTTGCGCGAATCAAAAATCCCATTAATTTTCAATATAGCATCAACAACATTTTCCTGAAAAGAGTAGATCAAATCAAGGACCTCGGTATTATATTTGATAGTAAATTAACTTTTGTTCCTCACATTAATGTAATAACTAACAAGGCCATGAAAAGTCTGGGGTTCATCCTGAGGACGGTTAAAGAATTTAAATCACTAAATTCGTTTAAATTGCTGTACACTGGGCTGGTGAGATCAAATTTAGAATACAATTCAACCATCTGGGCTCCATTATATAAGACACACCAACTAAGAATTGAAAGAGTACAGCATAAGTTCTTAAGATTTATTAATTATAAACTCGGTATACCTGTCGAAGATCTAAATTATGTATATTTAATGGAGTTACTTAATATAAGCGATTTAGCGTCAAGGCGCGTAGCGAGCGATTTATTTTGTCTTTTTAATATTTCAAATGGCAGACTGGACGCCCTTGATTTAATCAGTAAAATTAATTTGAGAATACCCACGCGCGATACTCGCTCTAATGCGATTTACCTTGTAACTAATTCTGCTAGTAATTATTTTGTTAACTCTCCTCTACAAAGACTCAATATACTCGGTAACAAATATTCCTCTATAGACGTTTACCGTCATCAATCGATGTCAAAATTTAAACTCAGTGTATTAGAACAATTAAAATAAATCTATTAATATCATGCACTATATAGCACCTTAATCGAAATATTATGGTAGCTATGTTTCGATAAACACGTAATAAATACTTTAAAAAAAGTTTGCTAATTACAAACATAAGTATTGACAATCCTATCGTATTTCCCTCTTTAATTAAAATAACAATCTCACATTAATTTACTTACCATATATTCTATGTTACCTGCTTTGTGTCAACTATTATACTTGGTGTTATCTATATTTTGTATATCTTATGTTATCTTTATTTTGTTTCTTATATTTATATTATGTTTATATTATATTATGTTATTTCTTATATTTTTCCAAACACACGTACTGCACTATATGTAAAAGCCCTATGGGCGTTTAAATAAATAAATAAAATAAATAAATAAATAAAGGATAGGTCTTTTTATAAAGGAGAGGAAGTTCTGCCTTTTTTTAAATGGGATATATTACCCCATGATTTTACAGGGATCAGCGCTAGATCAAAATATATCAACATCGGTTCCACGACAACATTTGTTTTCTGACGTTAGCAATAAATCGCTTTTGTTAGCGACAGAAAACTTATAATATAATATATTAATATTTATAATTTCATAACGCCAGAGCTTACCGTCATATACAGAATTTAGTCTTGGCATATGATTTAGCTTTCTATTGGTGAAAGAATTTTTAATATCGTTTTTTCTTTTATGCGTGAGAGCGTAACAAACAAACACACGCAGTTTCGCATTTATAATATTAATATAGATAAAATATTATAAAGGAGAGGTCTTTTATAAAGGAGAGGAAGTTCTGCCTTTTTTTAAATGGGATATATTACCCCATGATTTTACAGGGATCAGCGCTAGTTTGGAATAAAATAATAACTTAACTTGGAAATAGTTTAGTGGCCAATTAGTTTGCACCTACATCAATCAGACTGATGAAACTACTTAAAATATCTCCACAACTCAAAAGATAAGGTACGAGGGGTGGGTAGGAATCTGAGGGTCAGTGTGTTCAGGATTGAAAGATGTATGAATTCATCCCTCCAACTGCGTTGCTAAGCGATGGCTCAAAAGAATCCGGCTGTCTCAATTGTCCCTACTGCCCGCTCCTGCAGGGAAATGAGGTAATGACTATATAATTCGGTAAGCCTGGAAAACCTAAATAATTTTTCGAAAATGTAAATACAGTGAGAAGTAAGCTTTTTTGATACAATCCGATAAACATTCCATTTATATTTAATGGGATACAATTAATGTATCTAAAAATTTTTGAGCGTTGTTATTATGTATTTTAAATAAATTATTTTTCGTCCCACAGAACAGATGACATCAAAACTTTTGGGTCTTGAAATTTAAAACGTAATTTTCAAAGTAATAAACTTATTTTAAAAAAGTGCTAGAAGAAAATTTACTCTCATAAGTAGGATAAAATTTATACGACATTCTAAACTTTTCGTTTTACTTTCATAGACAGCCGTGAAGGAAAAAACGAAAAAATTCTCTTGTGGCAAATTATTAGTTTTATCTTTTTGATGACGGTCCTAAATATTAGATATTGTCATCTAACCGTTATTTTATTAACCAAACGAGTTTAACCCCCTAAGGGCTTTGGCATATTCTGACAAGAAGGTCAGAGTATTTCCAAATTTTAATATTAGAAATAAACATATAATTTAAATAAGTATATTTTTTTTTATGCAAACTTACTTTTTTCGAACAAAACTACTCACTCTACAAACTTTATTCTTTACCTAATTTTATTCTTTACCTAATTTTTTGTCATTACATGTAAAAATAATATAATTAATAAAAAATCACAAAGTTTTACAATTTTTTAACAAATTGGGGTCGGAATATTTGGTTTCATAGAGGTGTACATTTTAATTCTTCTGTAGTAAACTTTGCTATTTTAATATAAAACGTAGTGTTTTCTCTTTCTTATACCGTTTAGATCATGTTTTTCACCACGATGGTAAGGAAGACAAAACGATTTCTATGAGAACTATACGACTACTTCTGCCTGAGAGGTTAAGGTTCTCAGAGCCAGTGGGATTACGTCACACGATTTTGACGATATGAGTTGAGAGTTGAATGGAATGGGAGGAAGAGACACGATAGAAACACGCCAGGTGAACCTTTTTTGGTATGATATCCACGAATTTATTACATTTTTAATTTAATTTCTTTACCTTAATTTATCTCCACTCTAATCAAAATGATTACCTACGTGAAATGGATTTGCATAATACTTCATCATTCGCTAAGGGTTCATTAAATAAAACAGTTGCAAGCGTTTTAACAGATTCAGTATGCTAGCAGTCATATTTGCCGATGATTTACATGTGAATAGTGTTATGTTTATCATAATATATGTAAATCAGCATATTTATTTATTTATTGATCAACGCCCTTTTTCAGGGCTTTTACATATTAATGGTAATAAATACAATATTTATTGTACATAACTGAACTGCTTCAGTAACAGTATTTTATATTTGTTTAAAGATAAACTGAAGCTGTCCACGGACTTGGTGTAATTGTTTCCTTCCATTAGTATATACGAAATATCCATACATACACGAAAATACACTGACATCTTTGCTTCAATGTAGTAGTAGAACCCTTGAAGCATTTTGAGTAACGCCTCAGTAATGTGACAAAACTAATTTTGTTGGGTCCATAGTAAGCCGAATTTCGTAAAATGAATAAAGCTAATATCATAATAGATTTAACTGAATCAGTGAGGGAATTAATGTCAGTTTTTCAATGCTATTTGGCGTACCTCAGGGTTCTCATATAAGGCCAGTATTATTTAATATATAACATATGATAATCACAAATGGTTTTTACACGACAATTACCTAGCTTGAGAAGATGATAAAAAATTATGTTCAAATGTCAAATAAATGTTGTAGTATGGGAGAACCTGCAGTTATCAAGACTACTTTTTGTTAAGATAAAATTCTTGAATTAAAAAAATAATCTTTTTTTTTAAATCGAAGACTGCTGACGAGAACCTCAATCGTATTTTTGTATACTGCGAAATAACAGAGTGGCAGATATTTTTAGAATCGCCCAGGTGATAAACCGCCATTTAGAATCGAAACATTGTTCGAAATAGCTGTAGCCATTTTTGGTGGCCAGATCTGAAAATCTAGGTAGGTACTTCAAAACATTATTTTTCCATGTGACCTCCCCCCCCCCACTACTTTCAGCCTTACAGTATACCCTCAATTGGAGAAGCCATGGTTCCAGGCAGTTGTAAGCAGTTGGGACTCTTGTGCGGACCTCACATAAATTAATGGAAATCAGTCTCAATCATATTTATTTGCCTCTCGTCCGGAATGAATAAATTTTTAAATTACTGAGAGGAACTTATATCTTATCTTACTAATATTATAAAAGCGAAAGTTTGTATGGATGTATGTGTGTTTGTTACTCTTTCACCCAAAAACTACTGAATGGATTTTAATGAAACTTTACAATAATATATCTCATGCATCAGAATAACGTACAGGCTATATATAAGCTCTGGCGTTATGAAATTTGTATAAATGAAAATGTGTTTATTTTATATATTTTAGCGACAGGGAGGAAAGACAATGGGATGGGGAACGGGTAAGCGAGTAAGGAGTTCGCAGAGAAACTACAGAATGGATTTTAATGAAACTTTACAATAATATAGCTCATACATCGGAATAACATACAGGCTATATATAATGGTAAGCTCTGGCGTTATGAAATTTGTATAAATGAAAATGTGTATATTTCATATTTTTTGGCGGCAAGGGGAACGGGGGAGGTGGGGTTCGCAGAGAGGAAAGAAGGAGGGGAAGGCGGGGAAGGTGGCAGGGAACGGGGACGCACGGGAAAGAACATGCATGGAGAATCAATTTATTTCTTTGAATGGCATTGCAACGCATGCCGGAGACCAGCTAGATACGAATACATTTTATTAAGTGGAGAACACGGTAAAGTGTAGCTTACTAGTTGCCTGCGATACCTGTGACTGTCACCGGAACTCGTAAGTGGAAACAATATGTCACTTGCCAGACGGGACGTGTCACTGCATTGTCATTAGATCTGGCTCCAAGTGACGCGCTAATACGGCGGATAGGCAATACAGCTGATTATGTAATGCGACAGGCAGGCAATACGACAGATAACAGTATGGCAGATACTGGTTGTCTGGACAAACGTCGCGCTGTGATGATTGGGTCGAGAACTGAACATATTAGAGCAAAACATTTATTAGGAAGGGGGTTAGTAGGTAGTAAATGAGTTTATAAGATAGATGCAAAATTTAACTTATTTTTTTTACATTAACTCCACATGGGAGGCCCTGAGGAAAATAATTTCCCTCAGAGCCTATTTCATCTTTGAAGATGCTGTGAGGAGGGTCTTTTGAGGAGAGGAAGGAATGAACATGGGTCTTGAAGAGACCCGTGTTGTAGGAGGGCCAGAGGCCGGCAAATCGTTCCACAGCCGAGCTGTTGAACTCAAGAAAGAGTCGTAGAAACGACCCGTTCTCACGTGACTAATTTCAACCGTGTACAAATGTTGGGCGCGTGTTTGGCGGGTTTCTCGACTACGCACCGGTGCCGAAGGGACCAATGACGCTAGTTCCTCGAAGCATCTTTCAGTGTAATACCGGTAGAAGAAAGACAGCATTCCCACCTGACGCCTATGCTATAAAGATTGCAATCCGTTTGTTAAGTTAGGAGAATCTATCTATCTTATAAAATTCCAAGAAATAATTTAAGTTTTTACTTAGTAATTTATCGAAGTATCATTAAAAATTGATTTTTTTAAATAAGTCGTAGATTTTAAATACAAATTATTATTGTCTATTCGGTGAGCAAAAATCACCATTAAATGAAAGTGTGTTATGAATATTGAGTAATATCAACTTCCACTGCCAAACACGATCGAACCAACTCTTCCACATTCCATACTCAAAAACTAACTACACACAACATTCATTTCTCAGAAGGACGTGCACAAAATACAATCATATCTTTTCAGACACGAAATTTTCCATTTGTTCTCAAGTCGATTTACTAAATGCATATTAGATAAAAAAATTCAAACAAACTGTTAATAACCAAGCCTCTACTCCAGCTGCGTATTATTTTCTCATCATTATATTGTTTTTCTTATTTTAATCACTTTTATCTTTGAACATTATCCTATTATTTTTATAAAGACAAGTACTGTAATTTAACTATATATTTTAATACTCTCCTGAATACTTTAATCCGTGTTTTTTTATTTCTTTTATTTTATTTTTAAAATTTTCTTTTCCTTTAAGATTCCGGGAAGGGAAAGGTGAACAGAGGAGGGAGAAGGCGGGGAAGGTGGAATGGGAACGCACATTTCTAATTTGGGGTACTGAAAAAAACACTGCGTTACGGAAGTTTCCAAGATCCTTTTGTTCTCGGACCCATAAGCTTGTTTTCACAATAATATAACATTACCGGACATAATATAACATTACCAGACATATGTATTAGGCGTACCTGACTTATTAAAATATCTGTGTGGAGCTACCCCATCCATCACGATTTCAATTTGGGAGGCAGGTTCAATTTGGAAGGCGGGTATGGGTACCGCCGCTCCGGGAACCATTTATTGGACAACTAACCCCCCTGCCATAGGTCATCCCAAGCGGTTCGCTACGTTTGGTGACTTAACAGGGGTGCCCGGGTTCATGGGGTGAGATTTGTCTAGGTCTCTGTGGCGAATGCGTTTGTCCACCTATTGCATGATGGGCCAGATCGGGAGAGACAGGTTGAGGGAGATCTAATCTACATTTCTCCACGACTATCTCGACTCACGCCTTGCACCGCAGTGGGAGGAATGGATTCATACGTCCGTCACTCCTGGTTACATTGAACCCAAGATTCTTACCCATCCTTCATACCTTTTTCCTTCCCATAATTTCTTCTCCTTCCTTTTCCTAATAAGACCCTTCATACAGCATCCCCAAAGATGACATAGGCTCTGAGGGGAATTATTTTCCGTAGGGCCTCCTGTGTGGAGCTAATGTAAAAAAAAAATTAAAAACATGGTCACTCTAGTGTCTTTATAAATAATAAAAGTAATTAATTTGTAAGGAAAACATGCATTGTCTAAGATTAACCTTAACATTATGGTGGGCGAAGAGTCTAGTTAGGGTATGTTATGTCGTTGTGTGTGTGTGTGTTTAATGTGAGGCTCAGTTCTCACTTGGAGAGTTGGGAGTTGGGAGTTAGTGTCCCGTGCCCGCGCCTCCTAGCGGTACTGGTGGGAATCGTTGACCCTGTCCCCTGTCTACTCCTGTGGGGTGATCATCTGGTAGAAACCATGTTGCATCTTATAATTATTTACTACTGCAAAATTATCCCTATCCCTAAGAACATTTATCAAAAGAAAAACGCATCTTAAATAAAGACATCTTGATAATTTTCTGATAAAAAAAAATGTTGTGTTTTAAGCAGGTAGGTACTTTATCGCTTTTCTGAGTTCTTAACACAATAGTTCCTATTTTGAAAATGACAATTTAAATAAATCAAAAGTGGTGTTTTACAAAGTGCATTATTCCTTTTAATAAAAATAATTTCTATTATATACGTATTTACATATTTTTTTAATTTGAATACCACACAAGAGTCCCAGCTGCTCCCGTCTGAAGCCAGTGAGACTATGGCATCAACTTATTAATAAACTGATTGTGTTTTGCCAGGGTTGTCAATTAAAAATTGGTTGTCTGTAAAGTCAGTTTACGGACGATAATAGAGAACTCCAGTCCAATGTTTTTTGTTTTTTTTTATGATTTTTTATGAATTGACCTTCTAACTTAAATAAGTGCATATTTATTTTTATTTTTATAGTTTATTTTAATAGTTAAAATAAATGTCTTAGTTTTAATTTTTCAAGATCCCCCGAAAACCACCGAATCTAGTGTGACGTCATCATGACCAACCGAAGTATGAATTTAGTAGGCAACTGGAAACAGCTGATCGTCGCCCGCCATTTTGAATTTCAGCATTGGAGCGTTTTACTGGGCATTATGAACCTTTTTAGTACAGTTAGAGTTTTTGAATATTTTAAATAATATAGATAAACTAATAGAGATACTGTATTTTTGATACTGAATTATTTAGGCCTAAATAATGTTTCTATAAAAACAATTATATTATGTCCAAGTCTCTATAAGCCAATAACACGGAACGTCGAACGAATGCACCTTACATTTATTGATTTCTAAACAATTTTGACCCAGGTGACGCGGCGCGGTGACGTCACGCGGCCAAAATCCAGCAATACCAACTTGACAGGGTGTTTTAATGACACGTTTTAAAATAGACTTTTTAATAATTTTTTAAAAACTCTACGTTAAATATTATGTAATAAAACTTATATATTCAGAATCAGCGTATATTGGTCTATATGAACATATTTTTTTAAAGCCATAATATTTTTCACTGGAGTTCCTTATTCTACGTGATAACGTCATATAATAACGATGGAGTGGAATACAGATAGATGCGTCACAAGCCGAACACTTAGGCCGATCGTGCCTCTCTATCACTTGTTCGTACGCTCGGCTCAGGTGGAACATGACAATGAGTCATGCTTTTTCGTGCATGCAGCCGGCGTTCATCGATTTATAAGACGTTATCACGTCAAAAACCAAACAACAACAAAACTCTGTAGGTATAGGTACAAACAAGTAACATAGAAATACGTTATTGTTGCGATCAAAGTAGTTTGATAATTTTATACATATATAATATTATACTGTGCACATTTTAGACATACAATCTCCTTTTTAATGTTATAAGCGCCAGAGGAAGAAGAAATTTCTTTATAAGTTTACAAATTTAGAACACGGTTACAAAAATGCTCTTGATAGTGTTGGAACGTTCCGGTTTTCTTCGTATTTAATGTATGTACAATCCAATCCTTCCACATATTTCGTAGTCACCCTACGCTTCTCGGCACTGGTCACAATATTACACAACTGTGTACACAATCGGCTCACAATGGAAGATGTGGAGCGAGAGAGAGAATTAACTTTATTCCAAGGAATACATTACGGCTACTTTTAGAGACCTATCCGCGGCGTTTGCGGTGGTCTGGGCAAGACGCGAATTAGAAATTATTGAAGTTAAACTTCTAAAGCACCGTTGTGATTTGAAACTCGATGAAACGGAAACGAGCGACACTAAAAAGGACAAACACATACATCTGTAGGATTAGGCCAACGAGAAAATGAGATAGACTAAATGGGTCCTCTGTGCGATGCTTCTTAGAATAAAATGTTAAATATTTTTTTAAGTAAAACTTCTTTACGCACGCTTGACTTGGGTAGTAAGCTGGTGAATGCGTGACGAGAGCGTTACAAAAAGTGTGATCGGGCGAGGTGAACAAAGCATAAAGAATTTTTACTTCGGCCGTGTGGTCTAAAGCACACTCGTGTTTTATTTAACTTGGTAACAATACTATAATGAATACTCCTTACAATTATCCTACTCCTGATACTCTGCATTCGCCTCATTCTCTCGAAGTTTAGTTTTCTGAAGGTTTCACTTCTACCGTGTGAACTGCACACATGTTTTTGAAGCGATAACTAAAAAGAGACAAACACACACATCTACAGGATTTAACCTGTGAAAGAATGAGAAGACTAATTGGCGTCCTCTTTGTGTGATGCTTCGTAGTCTACCGGCCTCCTCTTTGTGCGGTGCTTCGTAGAATAAAATTGAAAATCATTTATAATAAATAAACCCTACATTATCCCACTCCTGATACTCTGCATCTGTCTCTTCTCCCGGAGTTCAGTTTTCTGAAGATTTCACTTCTACCGTGTGTGAATTGCACACGTAATATTTTTGAAGATCTGAACACATATATAAAAATCACGTTTTCATTTCTGTATATATATATATATATATATATATTTTTTTTTTTTTTAATATTCTTTATTCATTTTGTTTATTACAGGATTGTTTTACATGGTATTTCGACTACCAAGCTAGGCAAATGCCCGTATTATGGTAGTCGAGATTCATAAGATATTAAGTATATAATATTAATAATCATCCATATATAATATATGTAGCTGAAAGTACAAACATATAGCATACATATTAAGGAAAATATTCATACTAGTATTAAGTACATGATCACATACAGGAAAGGAGTTAAACTAGGTGAATCTTGTATAAATAAAAATAAAAGTAACAAATAATAATATTTAAGGATAATAGACATAAAAAATAAATCATCTATACAGATGAACAATGATAGTCTTAGACCCCAAAAAACAAAAGCAAGTATTCCTAGGCAGCATATGAAATGGACGAACAATGTCAAAAAATATGAAAAAAATATTATTTTCCATTGATTCGTAACCTAATTGAGAATTGGGCAGGTTTGGGGTCGATTACGTTCATTATATTTATTCGTTCGAATACTCGTGGAGATTAAAAAAAGATTAAAAAATCAAGATAATTTAATTTGGTAAACTTTAGAAATTAGAACTTCAAAATTGATTGTACATGTATATTAAAGTGCTGTAATAAGTACATGATGATGGAAAATTAAAAGATTTACAATAAATTTAATGTAGTAATAAATTGACATTTATATTTAGTGTAAGTATTAAACAGATTTGTTTCGTACTAGCGAGTAACCGGCATGCGTTGTAATGCTACTCAAAGAAGGAAATTGTTTCTCCCTGCGTGTTCTTTCCTATGCGTCCCCTTTCCCACCTCCGTTCCCCTCCCAACTTACCCTTCCACCTTTCCCACCTTCCACCCTCCCCACCTTCCTCCCTCCCGGATTTCCCTCCCCCTCCCTCTTTTCATCAATTTTGTTAAACTATACGAAATACACTCATTTTTTCAAACATATTTTTATACAAATTAACAAAACGCAGATCTCACCAGTATTAATATACATAAACTTTTGTGGGCGTGCGCACAACAACTCACCAAAGTTTCATCGCAATGGGACAGTACAATCAAATATTACAGGAAATAATTTCATAACGTCAGAGCTCGATATTATAAATATAAACCATGGCAGGCATGCCAACATCAAATCGGATGAATGGTTTAGGAACGCATCATGGACAAACAAAGAAACATTCCTGTTTATAATATATTAAGATTTATAACAAT
This sequence comes from Glyphotaelius pellucidus, assembly GCA_936435175.1. Classification (NCBI taxonomy): domain Eukaryota; kingdom Metazoa; phylum Arthropoda; class Insecta; order Trichoptera; family Limnephilidae; genus Glyphotaelius; species Glyphotaelius pellucidus. The sequence continues at coordinate 5,255,982 of OW386548.1, read as the reverse complement.
GAAGGATTTATTAAGCTTTTTGATCATCCGCCTCGCAACTTCGGTCATTTCAAGATCCAAACTTCTGCGTACAGTATATACAGAGATAAACTTCATAATTCCTTTAAAACTATACAAATTTCCTCTGCATTTGATAATCTCCCTGACGGGATATACAGAATATCCTATTGCAAAGAATGGTTTTGTGAAACATTACGGAATGCAAAGCGCCTGCTAGCTAAAGTACAGAGTGCTTGTAGGAGGTACAGACAGCGGTACCAGTGGCGTGCACTTCATAAACCCTAAAAAGAAAACTAAAAAAAATCTAAGCTTGGGACAAATCTTTGATGAACAAGTATTTTTTTCCATAAATTTGCGAATATTTTTTTATGTCACAAGTCACAATCATTCTTCTTTGATAAACTCTTTCTATTTGACAAATGTATACTTTTAGTCATTTGAAGTCAAAACCGCAGAAAAACTAGATTGAGGAAGTCCTCAACCTAGGTTTTTTGCGGGAAAACCAACATCTATACTTAATATTATAAATGCGAAACTGCGTGTCTTTGTTTGTTACGCTTTCACGCATTTTTTTTTACATGAGCTTCACTCAGGAAGCCCTGAGGAAAATAATTTCCCTCAGGGACTATGTCATCTTTGGGGATGCTGTGTGGAGGGTTTTTTCAAGGAAAGTAAGGAGAGGAGAGTTCTGGAAAGGAGAAGGGTTTAAAGGGTGGGTAGTAATCTGGGGTTCAGTGTGTCCTGGTCATCCGCCTCCAAGACCTAGACAAACCTCACCCCATGAACCCGGGCACCCCTGCTCAATCTCCAAACGTGGCAAACTACTTTGGGTGACCTCTGGCAGAGGTGTTGATTATCCGATAAAGGTTTCCGTGGTGGCGGTACCCACTCCCGCCTCCCAAATTGAAGACAATACAACGATTGTAAAAATTCTTTCACCAATAAAAAGCTTAATTGTATGCGAGTACTATGTATATAAAGGTAAGCTCTGGCGTTATGAAATTATAAACATTAATATATTATATTTATCATACGTTTTCTGTCCCTAAGAAAAGCGAGTTATTGCTAAGCAAAACAAATCGTTGCCGTGGAAACGATGTTGATATATTTGCGGGAAATTTTATAGGGAGAAACAATTTCTTTATTAAATGGCAAGGCAAAGCACGCCGGATACCAGCTAGTACAGAATAACCTAAAGTCAATTCCATGACAGCTAATCATTTGCGAACATAAGCGGAATCCGAGCCACGAATTATGAGAAAGGAACGAAGCAATCGCAAGTTGTGTTTCGCGCCATTTGAGGACTCATGCAGCCTGATTATTAAAATATTTTGACTCACATAAGTTTTGAAAAATTTTGATAGTTCAATTTTTTAAAATTCAACAAACCACACACAGCCAACCTTTGGACAAGAGCGTGCCGCCACTGCGTATATAATATAGTTAGTACAGGCCGCGGCAAGCATAAGATGTACAGGGTAACGAATTTTCTGGCACTTTTCCAAAATTTCCTGAAAAATCCCCTCGCATTCCGCCGACAAGTTGTTGAACTTTTAACAATTTTGAGAATTTTTATTTTAGCATGTGAGAGACACTTTATCGCATCCTAAGTACCTACTTCTACTCATAGATCAGAATTTATCTATTATCTAATGTCAACCTATCTAATTTAATCAATTAATAAAGACAATATTAGCGAAACTCAATCCAAAATCTGAATCAGAAAAATTAGAAAAAGATACGATCACATCTGGGACTCGAACCAAAATATGACCGAATCGGATAACAGTGTCCGGCAAGTCCTAGGTCCTGGGTTCGAGTCCCAGATGTGACCGTATCTTTTTCTGATTTTTCTGTTTCAGATTTTCGATTGAGTTTCCCTAATATTGTCTTCTTTAATTGAATATTGCAATTTGAGATTTAACTCGTTAAGTTAAAAATAAAATTAAACTTAATTTAATCAAATTATATTTTTGATATGTCAGTGGCACCCAGGCGTCCCGTAATCAATTCCTCGGCTGGCTAAATCCTTAATCACGACACAACAACATTTTCCGATTATTGCGGTGGTAGGAGATTTTCAAATATTGTCAGATTATTCGTAACCCGGAAATGTTGTCTTTTTTTAATTAAAATAAAATAAAAGATAATATTTTTTCACAGAGATCCTGCTAAAGGTAAGAAGTCAGATGAAACAATATTTTGATAAGTGGAATGGAATCGTTAGTATTTTCTGATGCGAAAAAAATCAATAAAAATCCTTAATCTTAGAACGTTATCAGAACGGCAAGGTTACATTATAGATATTAGTATTTCAAAGAATACTAGCTCTTGACTTGACTTTTTTTTATCAAAGTATTTTACAGTTTTTTATAGAACTTTGTGGCTTAAAACACACATATATCAAATTGGGAAGATTTTATGTACAAAGATTTCATCAGATTTATTCCAGTCAGAAAGATAACAATAGGATCACGGTTATTTTTCCTTTTTCTAGATCTACAATGACAAACCATCGTTTATCTAAATCCACAATTTTATTTTGCCCAGGTCAAATTTCATTATTCCCAGAATTCTTGATCTGAAATATTCAAAAGATACTTCGATGGACCAATTCACTCAGATTTAATCGTGTTGTAATGGTAAAAATTATTTAGGTGTATATTTTTTGTCAACCGAATTGTTTTTTTATTCAAATTACTAGTAGGTTCCCGGCATGCGTTGCAATTCCATATTCAAATAAATAAATTGTTTCTCCCTGCATGTCCTTTCCAGTGCGTCCCCTTCCCCTCCCACGTTCCCCTCCCGCGTTCCCCTTCCACCATCCCCGCCTTCTCGCTCCTCTCTACCGCTCCCCCATTCCCCCAACTCCCCTCCCGCGTTCCATATATTCATTCCCAGTTTTCAAACAGCTCGCTTGCCACCTATCACAATTTTTTAAATTCAAATTTTCATGTATTACAAATATTCATTTTTGTAAATTATAAAAGCAATCAAATATTATAAGAAAAATCAATCAAATCATTCTTGATTCGATTCAAGTAGTTATGTAAGTAAGTACTTCAAATTAATTCATTAATTTAAAGAGTTTTGAAAATTGAATTTTGACTAAACAATCATTGTTTTGCAAAATGTCATTCTCAAATTTTTTACAGTTTCGCAAGAATTTTTGTGATGGTTAAAACACTTTTCAGATTTATTGTCATGTGGTTGTAATAATCCAGAAACATTCACGGGGGCTTAAAGACGGTTTTTTTATAGTTTCAAACATTTCCTGTGCTTAATATGGCAATACTTAGACATCTCACTAATTCCTTTTTGATTTTTATATACATATAGATAATACGTTCCCGGATCAAACGAGCGAATAAAATTACTGTATTAGAAAACTAACAGCTATCGATGAAAACGCAAAATCTCTCAGTGATGTTATTATTTCGGTTTGATGAGCATTAGTGTGCTTCACCCCGAGTTCTCAGCCACGAGCGGTGTGCACGGGGTGCAAACGAGCAGGCAGCCTGCTTAGGGGGTGTTTATGGCTCTAACAACCCCTCCCTCACCCCCACAGCCTCAGTGATACAGCCACCCACCTCCACTGCCACCCTTATAATATAGTTTCAACCCCCGAGGAGAGTCCAACGCTTATAATGGAGAACAACCATTTGGATTTTGTTTCTGAAGACAATAAGAGCTAACTTATTATATATATAACCTGTACACTAAAAATGCATTGATTAAAGTCATAAAAGAAAAAGACAAATATCAATTTCTACCTGAAAACCGTGGTATGCATAAATATATTTTTCCATGCCCAAAATTAAACACCCCTTTTGCACAAAACTATTATACTTACCAATGAAGATTTTTTTCAATCAACGACCGCATATAGATAATATATGGGGTCGTGGATTGCAATAAATAAATAAATAATAATAATTAATAAAAAATAAAAAAATTATAATCAATAAGTAATAAATAAAATATAATAAATAAATAATAAATAAATACTAAATAAATAATAAATAAATAATAAATAAATAATAAATAAATAATAAATAAATAATAAATAAATAATAAATAAATAATAAATAAATAATAAATAAATAATAAATAAATTATAAATAAATTATAAATAAATTATAAATATTATTATAAATACATAAATAAATAAATAATAAATACATAAATAATAAATACATAAATAATAAATAAATAAAAAATAAATAAATAAAAAATAAATAAAAAATAAATAAATAAAAAATAAATAAAAAATAAATAAATAATAAATAATAAATAATAAATAATAAATAATCAATAATAAATAATAAACAATCAATAATAAATAATAAATAATAAAAAATAAATAATAAATAATCAATAATAAATAATAAATAATAAATAGTAAGGAATAAATAATAAATAATAAATAATCAATAATAAATAATAAATAATAAATAATCAATAATAAATAATAAATAATAAATAAATAAAAAATAAATAATAAATAATAAATAATAAAAAATAAATAATAAATAATAAATAATAAATAATAAATAATAAATAATAAATAATAAATAATAAATAATAAATAATAAATAATAAATAATAAATAATAAATAATAAATAATAAATTAATAATAAATAATAAATAAATAATAAATAAATAATAAATAAATAATAAATAAATAATAAATAAATAATAAATAAATAATAAATAAATAATAAATAAATAATAAATAAATAATAAATAAATAATAAATAAATAATAAATAAATAATAAATAAATAATAGCTGTGTGTGAACACGCTCTAAATGCTTTAGAAATACATTTTACGACTATTTTCATATTTGTTTATGTCGGACAGGTTAGTGACCGAGTGATCCATAGCGTTGGGTTCGTACCCGGCGCGGCGGCGCGATTTAAATATTCTGCAGGAAAATTCATCCATCATTGCACTAGCCATATTTTCTGCTTATGATGATGGTAGTAGGAGGAATTAAAAACAATTCAAATTATTCGTAGATAATCTTAGAATGTCTGATTTTCTTAAGTCATCACTCATCACCAAGACGATGAAATTTGAAAGAGCTAAAAAAATTGATATATCTTTAACTTTATTAAGGTGTGTATTTGAACCATCTCGAAAACGACTTGAAAGTACTATTTCTAAATTGCCAATTTCACGACGTGTGAAAATTTAAAAGGATTTGAGATATAACCTTGATCGCTCTGAGGTTAGAAGTCTGAAAGTCGCTCTCGGTAAAAATAACGGTTAAAATTGTAGCAGTTTAACGTAGAACTAAATACATATTTCTCTTAAATTTTGGATCAAAAATACCATGGGAGTTCCGTTAGACTTGCCCGAAGAAGCCGTTTCCATAAAATACATAATAAGATGTCGACTGCTACTGTAAAGTAAACACAGCGAAAACGATCAAATGCTACGTGTGGCGACATCTCTTGGAGGAAAAAATAAACTTTCCCGTTTGCTTTCAGACATTTTTATTGTGTTCATGAATGTTTGCAGTCTGTGAATAAATTAATTTAGTGTTCGGCGCGCGGCAGCTTATGTATCAGTTATAATCTGACTGGTAAAGTAAATGAATATGCATAGATATTGAATTAAAATTTGCACGTATTCGAACATGATTGTTCACTAAACTATTTGCGAATAAATAAGCAACGATTAAGCTAACATTGATTAAGAAACACAATAATATTTGATTTTTAATATTCTAACGCTTTATTTTGGACTATAAATAATTATGGTTGGTGCCTGATAATGAAATCACTGATTTATTAAGTCTTACATTAAACACAATATTCTATGGACGAAATAAATCACGGAATCAAGTCGCCAAACCTTTTTAGCCAGTTTTTAGGGTATAAATTTGAAAAACATATCTCTGTAGAAATTAATTGAAGATATGAAAACAATAGTCACAATTTGATACTAATGATTTTATTTAGTACCTACGAAACTTATCAATAAGTTAAAAAAAATGAGACACAGAATCGTCATTGAAAGAGAATATTTGTAATGTTATAAAATGGTTTTATAACTTAAATAAATAAATAAAGTTTTATAACTTAAATATGAACGCTGATGACTTCAAACATTTCATATGTGATGAAAAAAGGAAAACGGATGTCCTTCTTCTTGAGCAACGTTATGCAGAGTCTTCCAATGCTGTCATAGTCTAGGAGGATGTGCAACAACGCTTTTTGCAATAAATAACGTCAAACAGTATAACACTATTGGCCGTGAAAATTATAAATTGTTACAGAGATAGTTAAAAGCTTTCCAGATTCGAACATGGAGGGCATTGCTAAGATCTTGCCCGAAAGTCCGCAAGATGGCAGCTAGATTAATTAGAGGTAAGTGCTCCAGATGGACGGGGGCCGAGGTGCAGGTGTGCAGGAGTTTCCACAAAACACATGTGGTAATCAGATTTCATTTAGGCAGCTTCCATTTAGGCCGACTACTCGCTTGTAATATGCGAAGTATTAAATAAATCCCAGATTAACGTAAAGAACTCTATTCTTTCCCGAAGAGTAATCTCCTTCCAAGACGAGTTGAAAAACTGTTTGTTTGAACACAACGTAAAACATAGCCAAGGTTAATTAATAATTATATACATTTTTTAAATTTTATTTTCCACATTTTATGGATGTACAACGTTCAGTCAAAATATTACATACACTTAATTGAGTAAAAGGATTTTTTTCTACTTAATGTTGTCATCAGTTTCTTTTGTTATGCATATTTCTGTGTTATAACAACGTACAATCATGCGAATAATATGGATAAATTAATAAAGAAGAGCAGGGATCTCTACATCTGTTGTAGCTCACATTCCCGAAACTATTCCATCATGAGCTTAGTTACCCTAATCGGATATAGTTGTATCGATACACGTTTAGATTTTTTAATTCATAACCTCAAATGTTCTTAAACTCGACGGGTAACATACTTTATGGTGTCCTCATTTAAAAAAAAATTAACAGACAGCGCAGACAGGCGTAAACAATATTTAGAATTGAGATTATTTAAATTTGCATTAAGTATATTTGAGCATTTTTAATGCTTATTTTGGCCATAAAATTCTTAAAAATATTAGCTGTTTAAATTAGAAATGGTCGAATTTTTACCGTCATGGTCGAATTCCTGTATTTTCTTATTTTTTTTAAAATAGAGGAATTAAATATTTTTGAAAATTTAATTATTATTGTCCCCATTTTTTTCTGGCCACCTTCACCCTCCCCTGCCCCCTAACAGTCCATGAAATCAAAATATTTCCAAGGAACCTGTTCCAAAAGACTTTTTCCTGATTTTTTATCTTACAGCTTAGGCATAAATTTTTCCATTGATAGTGCATATCGATCGATTAGTTGATTAGACATACATCTCTGAAAAATCGAAATTTGAGTTGATGCAGTTATAATATATGTATTAAGTAAAAACATACTCAGATTATTCAAAATATTCAGATTTTTCATAAACACCACCAAATCAATTATAATGCACTAAAACTTGTAGTGAAATAAACAAAAAAATTATGTTTTCTGGGAAATTATTAGGAAATTTCAAAATTTCATACTAATTTATCGGACCGTTGTGCTTCCCGGTGTTATTTTTTAGCATATCTTATATCTAAAACACAGACTATATATATATATATATATAGATAAGGGCGACGAAATAATATGTGTTGTAAAGCTAGGTACTTATTATATTATAATACTAGCGAGTACCCTGCATGCAAATTGTTTCTCCCTGCGTAACTTTTCCCATTCGTCCCGTTCCCCTTCCATCTCTCCTTTCTCTCCCGCATCGCTTCCCCCTCCCGCGTTCCCACTCCGTCTTCTTCGCCTTCTTCCTTCCTAGTTAGTACCATAGGTGAGAATAAATTTTAATATTAACATTTTCGAAAATAGAATTTTAATTTAACAATATGCAAATGCAAAATGTCATTCTCAAATTGTGACAGTTTTGTTTTTGTAATGATTAAAAAAACTTTTCAGATGTATTGTCATGTGATAATCCAGAAATCTTCGCTAGGACGGAAAGAAGGTATTTGATACTACAAATCGACCACATCAACGTTTTGGTACAGATCACCATATGACACAAAAAAACCTTTAGTCAGGGTCTAGATTACCTTCAGAGTTCTTACTGTCCCGCTGTCCAAATAATAAAATTTACCCAAGAGGCACCGCGCATTGCGCTGTGCGTGTTAGCAGTGCGCAAGTCAAGGTGTTATCCGAATAAAATAATGTTAAATAATTGCGCAGTACACTTATAGCCTGAACGATCGTGAACCGGCGGTGGCCGTCACATCCGAAATCTGTTTCGAGGTCAAACGTTTTTATTATTACATTGTATCCGACCGACTACTGGGTCTGGATAGTCAGGGGTCTATGATCACCGGATTGCTGTTATTTAAAAAAAAATATTGGTTGTCTGTAAAGTCGGTTTACGGACGATAATTTTACGTGATAACGTCATATAATAACGTTGGAGTGGAAGAGAGATAGATGCGTCACAAGCCGAACGCTTAGGCCGACGCTTGTTCCGCGCTCTCGCTTGCACGCTCGGCTCAGACTGAACGTGACAACGTGACCATGAGTCATTTTTTCGTGAGTGCAGCCGGCATTCATTGATTTATTAGACGTTATCACGCCAAAAAATTGGTTGTCTGTAAAGTCGGTTTACGGACGATAATTTTACGTGATAACGTCATATAATAACGATGGAGTGGAAGAGAGATAGATGCGTCACAAGCCGAACGCTTGTTCCGCGCTCTCGCTTGCACGCTCGGCTCAGGCGGAACAGTGACAACCTGACAATGAGTCATGCTTTTTCGTGAGCGCAACCGGCGTTCGTCGATTTACAAGACGTTATCACGTCAAAAAATAACAGAATTTTAGATTTTATCTTATTGTGACAGCATATTAATTTATACTTGTTATTTTATTTTTAAGTTCTACGAAGTAAACTCAGTAACAATAAATAAGTATATAATATACCTCATCAAAAATCACGGGATAGTTTAAATTTATGACAAATCTGTTCCAAATTTAATTTGGAAAACCCCAATTCTTTGCTAAAAATATTACAGGTAGATACTTTATATCACATATCTAAATTCTTCACATAATCAGTTTCAATTTTGAAAATTACTCTGAAATTCTAAGCAAATTTGAGTTCATTGAACCAGAGTTACGCAGGACGTACGGACTTTTTTATTGATTTGATTTAAAATGTTTAATAAATTTATCGAATATCAAATTAAACACTGAATGAATTGAATTAGTGAATTTGAATTAGTACCTACTTAAGCTTTTTATTTTGTATATTTTATTGTTATTTTATGCGCCACACACGAAGTTGAACAATATTTATTATTTAATTTGTAAGTGTCATCGATCAAGCTGTTCAGATTTAGTCACTCGATTAATTATTCGCTAACAGGGCAGCTAAAAAATATTGTTAGCGTCAGAATGTCAACTGGTGAAAACTTGTTGTAATTTTTATCAAATGGGACAATCTGTTATTAATTTATAATAATAATTTATAAGAATTCACATAACTGAAAACACCCATACGACATACGACAAAAGGTGGTCAAATAAATGTATAATACATTCAAAAGATAGATCTAAGCGACGTTTGTTCTTATACATTTTTACATTGGGGGACCTGTGAAAAATAATTTCCCTCATTGCCTATGTCATCTTTGGGGGTGCTGTATGGAGGGTCTTTTTAAGCCACCGCTACCCGAATCTCTACCGATTTCTTACATATCTCCCATAAACATTTGAAGTTTTTAAGCTCTTAAAAAAATAAATGTTATTTTTGAAGATAATTGTCTAGATACGTTCCACGCCGAAACGCAAATTATATGAAATTCCCTCGATAGAAAAAAAATCGCAAAGTACGCTCCGAAAATTATTTAAAACAAGTCTATTTCTATTATTTTACAAGTAACATTTGTGAAAAAATTCACAATGTTTCTTTAAATGATACTTAAGATTTAAGATACCCTCCACCAGATTTTTGCTCTATTTTAAACGAGTCATGTTTTATTAAGCATTTTCCCAATTTTCGCATCAATTTTGTCATTGAGAATATTGGCACGCTCTGTCTTACATTCGTAATTACATATCTCTCCATCTTCTTCTCTTTGGGCCGGGAAGCGTCGCCTTAAGGAAAGGAAGGCGATGTAGTTCTGAGTCTCGGAGTCGGTGTGTCCAAGAGTGACGGGCGTATGATCCATCCCTTCCACAGGGGTGCAAGACGACGGGTCGAGAAAGTCCAGTTGAAGAGATCAAAGTTTAAAAAAAATCAAGTTTTCTGTGTAAGTAAGTAATTTAATTTATTGTTTCTAAACAGCTCTGTAGGCAATTTAAATATATTTAAAAAAACACACACACGCACAAAAAGTTTTAATAACTTTTCTATTGAAATTTGTATGACACCACAACTACTTTCACAACCCAGTTCGCTAAGTCATTTCCGTATTGAGCTGTGGAGCTTTGAATTATCAATTTAACTTTCAAAACATACTAGGCGCCATACGATATCAGAATTGGCGCCAGTTCAGTCTGGAAATAAAATCGAGGAAAGAGTGTCGAAACTCGGATGAAGCCAGGAAGTAAGTACTGACTGCATAAAGATGTGCTCCGTGAACTCTTATATTACATTTGATGTCAAGAATTACAATCACAGTAGCCAGTGTCTACCTATTCCTCGGGGTACGTTGACCGGAAGTAGACGATGGGGTATGGGTTTGAGGCTTGTACGTAGAACGGTGATATCCGTTATTTGGCTTTATAAATAAATTGCTTTTTATAATTGAAAGAGACGAAAAACGGACGTGCGCCAAACAATTATTTCTCAATATTCTAAGAACTAAGGCGGATTATATATGCTAGTTAGTACAAGGGAAATAAATATATCATTTATTTGCGAATTGTGGAGTATTAATTTGAGACCGTTTCAAAAGAATCTTTCAAAACCAAGCAAAAACTGAAACCAATACACATGACAGTAAATTAAAGGATTTTTAGGAAGATTTAGGGTTGCAATTTCACTACCCCTCGGTAACTATCTATTATAATAAATAAATAATTAAATGCAATAAGTAGAAAACTTGGCTAACTTATCAGATATATTCATAGATTCAAGTACCGAATTAATCTTGTTATTTTTTTAAATAAATAAATCGTAAATCGATAATGCATGTTATCCTGTGAATAAGTGATTTTGACAGCTTATCGAGAGGATGGTGAAATACCCCCTTTAAATGTTGTACATACAAGGTGTTCACTCTTAAAATTTAATACATCATATTTTTAAAGGTTTGCCTCAGCATTAAAACAAAATAAATCAATTTAATTTTCAAAACAATAAAAATTCCCTCGAGCGGCCCCGTTACCCGCAGAGAAGCGTTCACCTTCGCTGAGTTTATACCAGGGGCGCATGTGTTTTATTGGGTCAACCGGCGGCCGATCCGCTACGGAGTGTCAGTGACCCCTGCCTGCCTGCCCTCCCCCGCCGGTCTCTACCGCCACACCGCGCCCTACGTGCGCGCCGCTTACATTCTCAAATAAAACTAGCTAACCTCCCGCGCTTTCTGCACTCCTGGTACTTTCCCGATCAGCGGATGAGGTGTTTAATATCCATTGACTCCATTGATGGAAACAATGCACGCATATGAAAAGTTGAAACTGAAAATGCTCCTACGTCTTCCACTAATATAAAATAACTTTAATGTAATATTTCACTTCTTTTTGTTCTGCGTCCCTAATAGTCTGAAGAAGCAAAATCTTAAGAGAATAAAGATGTTTTCTTCCCTCATAAAGTGGGAACAGGGCGTTTCCTTCGATTCTGCGGCGGTAAATTCCAATCGGAACGCGGAGGCGCGTACTTACAGAATACATAAAGCGCTCCCCACTCTCATAATATGCTTCCCGGATACTTTCCAAGACGTTTGTGGCGATGCTCGTTTGATGCTCGCTCAAAAAAATACGCCTAACCTAGAAATATTGAAAAATGTATTTAGTTATAATGCAAAATTTCGGAGTGTTTTGTAGAGCATTTTCTCCTTTGCTATTTTAATGTCCTTTCATTTCGCTAGCGCTATGCATGAACAAAATATAATTTAAACAAATTGGTGTGCTCGTGTCATTAGCGAAAGTAAAAGTGGTAAAATGTTGCAACGGAGCGATGTTACGGCTGTGATTTGGTCTTTATTCATATTTGTTTTCACTTTCATTGCATTTGATATTCTTTTGTACACACACAGAAGAAGGCGATTGGCCATGATACGTTGCGATAGTTCTTTGCAAATAACAACAATTAAGTTCGCCTTGACGTGACAAAGCGACCTTCTTTTCACGGCTGTTCATAGAACCCAATCTTAATTTATATATTAAAACTATGCACACACACATTAGTTATTGAATTATAATGTAAAACGTGTGTAACTAGATAATATTTGTAATTGATGAATTATTTTGTAAAACAAAGTATCATTTGCGTTGAAGTCGGAAAACAGAGTGAAAAATGTTCGTTAGAAAAATAGTTGCAGAAGTTTGTTTCTTTTTTAGGTTATGCACTTGAGAATATGAAAAATGATTACGTGTACATAAATAAAACACAAAAAACGTCATTCCAAAATTGGAGCATTTCCAAGATTTTCTTGCAGATAAGGCAACGGAATTATACTTGTGAAATGCGAATTAATCTAAGAGATAAAAAATGAACATTATTAGAATGTTTTTTATCCCCTCAGGCCTCGGGTCTATTTTGTCGGAAGTTCAAATTTATTTCCGCCTTGCAATAAAATCCAAGTAAATGGAATATTTCAGAACGAATACAAAAACTGAAAACAGTTTCTGAAAGGTGATGTAATATGCTTTCAAATTGTATTATTCAAAATTAACATACAATTTTTTAAATACAAAATTTTTGATTGCACACATAAAATGATTTTAAAAATAGCTCATCTTAAGTTTTGCCAACTAAAATTACTAATACCCAAAAATTATAAAAATTTATACATATTTTATTAAAAAAAATGTTTTAAAAACGTTATCGTCAACTCACTTTTTGTCCTTTTATGTAAAAATAATTAATAAAAAATTCACAAAGTGTAATAATTTTTTTTAAGTCGCGGTCGGAAAAATAGGATACATAAAAGTGTACAATTTAATTATTTTGTGGTTAACTTTTAGATTGTAAGATAAAACGTGTGGTTTCTCTTTCTAACACCGTTCAGATCATATTTTTAACCATGATAGTAAGAGAGACATAACGATTTCTATGAGACGTTTATGAGATATTCTGAAAAGCGAACATTATGTACCTACTAATATATAGCAAGTAAACTACAGCGAAAGAGTTTTATATAACTTGTAACCCACCGAGATTGCATTGTATTGCAACATTTAAATAATAAATCATTTTGTTGAATAAGAAACGTGGATTTACGATAGAAAATACTTGAGCCACATTCAGGTGAATTGTATTATTATATTATGATTGTATTATATTGCCTAAAACCTCGATTTTATTGAGCGAGTTTACAAGCTACTAGCCGGTAAGTTTAAAAGCGAGTGAATCGGTGAGTGAGATTGTCACGATGACACACAAAACTGTCTCGCTCAGTAGCGACAGTAGTAGCTAAAATAACGAACCAATTCTCGCGCGAACAAATTCGGTCGACCTTTTGTAAAAAATTTGAGCTCGCAGCCAGCGCCACACGCTAGCCAGTAGCGAGAATTACGGAATTATGGCGCGAACTAATTCTGACAGTTACGAAATCAGCTGTTGGTAGGCCGCCATCTTGAGCGAGTAGCGAGTAAAGTTGACCACCTTTCAACTTTTTTCGTAGATTGTCCACAATTTTTAGTTAGCAAGTAATACGATGACACTGAGCGAGTTTAGGTACTAACCAGATAGTAGCTTGTAAACTCGCTCAATGTCATCGAGGCTCAACTACTTAGGCCGAAATATAATACAATGTTCAAGGCTGAAAAATTGTATTTAGAACCTGTTTGTACTATAAAATATTGTCAAAATGTCGTTTTCAAAATTATGTTTCCTGATTTGTCGTTTGTGATTTGGGTAAACATAAAATAATTCATTTTCTGCTGGTTTATAGATGACGGCAATTTAATAATTTTGGGAAAAAACCCTTTTGCAAGTTATGCGGTAAAATATTAAGATTGTTTATAAATACGCAATATGAATATAAATAAATAGTTTCGATCGTATAAAAACCCAACTCTTTCAAGAAATGCATAAAAAATACAATCGACATGTGTCGGTGGTTCAATCCAATATTGTGTTTGCATGCCTTTCTTGAGCTTTTATACAGGCAAAACTATTTATTCATATTCATGTTGTGTATTTACGGGCGCAAACAAATAATTCATCTAAATATTTTACAGCATAAAGCGTTAATTATATTAAGCTAGTTTACAAGCTACTAGCCGGTAAGCTTAAAAGCGGGTGAATCGGCGAGTGAGATTGTCGTGATGACACACAAAACTGTCCACTCGCGTAGTAGCGACAGTAACAGCTGAAATAACGACTCCCGCGCCATGCGACTCTGTTAACATTTTACAGGAAACTGACAGCTCGTAGCTAGCGCCACACGCTGGTCAAAAACGGCTTCCACCCGAACTAATCCTGACGGACGAAATCAGCTGTTGGTGGGCCGCCATCTTTAGGCAAACACCAGCGAGTAGCGAGTAAAGTTGACCACCTTTCAACTTTTTTTGTAGATTTTCCACAATCTGCTAGTTAGCAAGTAATACGATGACACTGAGCGAGTTTACTAACAGATAGTGAATTTCCCAGAGAGTAGCTTATAAACTCGCTCTATGTCATCGAGGTTTAACATGCAAAATGGATTTTTTCAAATAATACTAAAATTACCGCTGTGTGTCAACGAGCAGATAATGAATTCTTTTAGGTTTACCCTGAAGGACACGAGTCAATAATTCGTATGCTTAATTCCCCGCGACCTTGAAAAGTTTTTCGTGAATGACTTAACCCGTGAAAGGTCTAACTCCCGTTGCTTCATCAAAATATACCTACACTCTATACACAGTGTGACGTATGTATAGAGTGTAGGTATGAAGCAAATAGTGTGACGTATGTATAGAGTGTATGTATACCAAGGACGACAAGAGTATTCGTCTGTGCCATCAAGTCAGTGCCATCGAGCAACGACAGTTTGCAAATGGCGGCGATGTTGTTGATACTCGTTGTTACCGCTGATTTGTGTGCCCAGAAGAGAACAGGTCTCTACTCGGCCTTGCTACACACACACACCACACACCACATAGCTTACAATTCATGTATCGCATATATTACCACACACTGTATGCGTGCATGTTTCCGATATCAAATTAATTTGTATTGGAAGCAGTTTCTTATCATCTTTATTCAAGGAATATTAGTCTCACGATTCCGATAATAAAACGTAATATAAGTACCTACCTACAAATTGCAGGCCTATATGCAAATAAAATGCCTCATTCGTGGCATTTTCTATTTGAGGCCATGAATGTTTTGATATGAATTGCAATAAATTGATTCTAATGAAAAGATGTCATTACTAATTTATGAAAAACGTCCATAAATTTCTTTCTGAACATACACATACAGGTGTGACAGAACGTACCCAAACGATTTTAATCATCAATTCCTGAGCATATTTGGAGTAAAAAAGTAAATGACATTTTACTGATTTTTTTTCAGAAAAAATAAAAATAATTGTTTTTCAATCACACGTCGCCACTGATCACACTCCTACATGTCGTGACGAAATCACGTGATACGTGCGCTGTTTCGTGTGTTACTGTGTTGCTAGAAAGAGATGGAGTGCTTATCACGGGATCCGCTAGTCTATACCCGACTACTTAGACTACTACTGATTCCGATTGACGCCTTTTCTAAGCGTATTCTATCAAATTGTAATAAGCTGACAAGCTTAACAACATGATAGTTGTCCTCTTTTGCTGATCACAATTTGTTCAAAAGCTGAAACGGATTTAGAATCGGTATTTAACGGTGACCTTTCACCTGTACATACAACAAAAAAGTCACTAAATGGCTATTTGATTACATTTTACGTTTGAATTTCTGGAAATTGAAATTTCCGACCTATTCGTAGACAATCAATACCAAAAACGTATTATGTAAGATTTGAGATCAAAATACCCAACCAAACTGAAAAAGTATGTTTGTAATCAAAAGGTATATCAAATATCTAGTACGGGTGTGAGCTATTTCATTTATTTTTGCTTTAAATTATAAGACAAAGAGGCCATTAAAGATTTTAGTGTTTCATGATTTTAGAGGCAATTTTTCATTTTGGTTGGGTATTTTGATCTCAAATCCAAATTTAAGATTAGTATGAGAAGGGCCGAAAGGGGCCGCGAAAACGTTCCACTTAGCTTCGCCTGTGAATATTTGAAATAAAAAATATAAAAAGGTTAAGTAAATAGAGCCAGTAGTCAAAATGTAGGAAAACGTGTACGGTACTAGAAATACATTATATTATTAACTGACATTAAATTTTATTAGACAATGATTTGAGCATCTGATAAGTATTTTGCAACCCGCAGCAATTCTCAGCGCAACCTCGGATACACGGGTTAGTTACGGCAAGGCCCGCTCGCTTGCCATGAACGGAGAATGGACGCGGACTGTACCGAACACCTCCTCGACCCGCTGCGACCCGGGAGCAAACCTCCGCTCAGAGCAACGAACCGCAGTCCATCCTCGCTCAGGTTCACACAACCGACACACACACATACAAATACACACACACACACACAACAAGATATATTGACATACGCCACTAGAATGCAACTTTCCGCTTGATCTTGACATAATTATTTTCTTTTCATGATAGATTTAAAATTTGCAATATAATTGATGTTTTTGTAACTTGCGAGTTCCAGCTCAATGAGAAAAAATGTATATATTTCTATTCTGGCAGTTTACAGTTGCTTAAAGTTTACGTAGATAATTAACTAACTAACTAACTAACCATCACGCCGTTCCCCGCAGGGGTAGGCAGAGAGAACGGACCGCCAAACAACTCGGTCTTGGCACACACTCTTTGCCTCATTCACATTCATACATCGTCTCATACATACTCTTCTATTGTTCTGACTCTTGACGTGACCCGTCTCAAGTATCTGATTCACTTGATCGTGCCATGTCTTCCTCGGGCGTCCTCAACTTCTTTTACCATTCACATTTGCGTCATATACATACTCGTATTCTTCTTACACTACTGTCTATTGGAACCATCTGAGGGTCCCTTTCTTAATCTTACTCATTACGCTTACATCAGTCTTGCATTCTTTGCGGATCTCCACATTTCTCACACAATCATTCATGGTTTTACAACACATGCGCCTCAGGGATCTCATTTTAACAGCATTCAGTCTGCTTCCATCCTTCCTCTGCCAGTTCCATGCCTCACTGTCATACATAAGGGTGGGTACCAGCACTCTATTGTGGACTGCTAGCTTCGCTTCTTTTGACAGTTTTTTATTAGCGCCAACAGCATTCAGTCCTCCATTAATGGAGTTACCTGCATTTACCCTTCTTTAAATATTTCTATCAGCCTTCCCATCTCTCGTAATCATAATTAGATAGATAATTAGTACCCTTAATACAACAAAATGTGGGGAGGGTAGACGCCCTCAAAATGTGGTGCTGGAGAAAAATGGTACAGGATTCCATGGACAGTCAGTCAGGCGCACAAATGTATCCATTTCGGAAGAGCTAGGTATCCAGAACAGGCTCTCAACTATCTGCCTACGACGTATTTTAAGATTCTTTGGATACTGAGGATTCCAATTTGGAGAAACCAATTTGGAAGTGGAAGGCAGAAGTAGCAGCGGAATATCACCAATGTGCTGGAGTAGCCAAAAATCAGGTCGTCGGGTAAGTCGGTCGTCGTTCTCCAGGCAGCGCAGAATCAGGAAGAATGGATGAGCCTTCTCCACCATGGAAATTGGAGTAGGAGTCAAGATGATCAGCAATGAGGAACCAAGAAGAAGAATACAACAAAATGTTAATAATCAGTAACTGTATGTAAAATTGGTTAGTAGTGATGTTTTATGAGCACCCCACAGAAAAAACCTGTGTTGAGGTGTTTGCATGATTTAGATAAAGTTTAAATCTGTTGCCATAAGCAAAAACACGGCAACGACCTTGAGTCTCTCAAGGAGGAAGCAGGGTTTCTACCTATGGCGATAGTATCGTATATTAGTTTTGCAGCAGTTGACGTACTTAATAAAACTATATTATCTTCGACGGCTGGCGTAATCCAGCGGTAAAGCTCTTGACTCGCATTTCGAAGGTCGCGGGATCGAATCCCGGCATGCCAAATAAATCTTATTTGATTAATTTGTGTTATTTCACAATTTATTTATTTAAAATAATATATAGTATATTTGCAGCACGTTCCAGAGTGGAGGATACTCTCAGATCGCCCTGGTGTAACACCACCAATCAGAATTGAAATGTTGCTTGAAATGGCTTTAGCCGTGTTTGGTGACCAGATCTGAATAGCCAGGTACTTCCCTCCTTCCTCTTCCCCATCTCCTTCCCCTCCCCACTACCTTCAGCCTTACAACTTACCCCAATTGGAGATGCCATAGTCTCACTGGCTCCAGACGGGAGCAGTTGGGACTCTTGTGCGGTATTCATATAAAAAAATAAAATAAAACAATGTATAAAATAAAAAGGAGGTATTTCACCATTCTCTTGATAGTTCATTCGTAGGATAAGGTACATTTTAAATTTTTTAATTTATAAATTCCGAGTTTACAGTTCACTATTAGGTATTCAAACCTACGAATATAGTGACTACACATCGGATATATAGCCGAGTTTTCTACCTATTGCAAGTATTTATTTTATTAATATTCGTTATCCGATGGATAAGCAATCAAGAGGATGGTGAAAGCCACCAGATATTAAACAAGTGAGCTTTTGACGCAAACACTTTGATTTATCCGTGACAAATCACGGGATTGTTTGAATTCATGCTAAATCACTTACAATTTTCTAAATTAAAAAAATATATATATATATACAATATTATGCAATAGGTAGGTACTTTATAGCTTTTCTGAATTTTTCAGACAATCAGGTCCAATTTTGAAAATGACACTTAATTTTTTTTAAAAGAGTTAGGTACGTTGAAACACTGACACCGTTTACTTTTGATGACGTTAATATATCTATTGCTGAAATGCCTAGACAATTAAATTATAGAATAGACGTTTCTGCACGCCACACGCTGGAAGTAAATATAGTTAGTGTTGCATAGTTTCTACCAACTTGTTTTATAACTTTATAACAATGCCTGGGAACTGAACTCATGCTCCTCGGCTACGCTGTTAAGTTTTTAACCTTTCACACTTGTCCAACATTTAACACCAACCATTGTCATTTTATCATGATGGATGGGCAGAAAATAATATTATATGCAAACAAGTATGGAAACAAAATTAAACGACTATATAGGTGAATTGTACACTCTTCAAGAGGTTTGTCATGGTCGATCGGTAAAACCCTATATCAATACGATGTTATCAATATTTGCGAGCACGGTCAATAATTGATAAAAGGTATTCCGACCGACGAATGACAAATTTTAGCGCGGCCTCCCAAGTGTCAGACAAGATGTCAATATACAAAGTATTTCTGATAACATTCGTTACGCAAAATAATTTGCTTTTTAATGAATGGAGGTGAACTAGCGAAGCTCTTAGAATTGAAAGAAATCGAACACTCTATCTTGTGCATATATCCATGGATATTGGATATATGCACAATGGATGCACAATAATAATTTGGGCACATGACGCACTTCCACCGTTCCTATGTCTAGAGATGATGTTCTACCCCCCCCCGCATCTCTTCTGATATTGCGTTTAAAGGCAAAAAAATCTGGTCACGTTATTCATGGGACCAGTAGCACGTCACAATCAAGCTTCCCTGGTTCGACTTCTCAGTTTGGCAAGCTCAGGCGAAACGACACGTGTCTAATGTATCTATCTATATACGTTGTAGGAAGTCAGTCTCAGGTCTCAGGAGGTATTTCACCATCCTCATGATAGCTTATCCATACGATAACGAATATTAAAAAATAAACACTTGCAACAGGTAAAAAAACTTGGCTAACTTATCCAATTACCTGCATTTTGCATTAATTAACGTTCGTAAGATCAATTTGTAGCCACTGGCTTGTAATAACGGTTAAAAATTACCAGAAGTTTATTTTTTCAATTTTAGTTGGAATTGGTGTAAAAATAACTACGTTGAAACAACCGCTACTTTCCACTATGTTTTTGAAGTCCGCAGCCATTTCGTGAAATCTGTAACTGTCCCTGACATCTAGCGGTCAGAA
Source organism: Glyphotaelius pellucidus (assembly GCA_936435175.1). NCBI lineage: Eukaryota > Metazoa > Arthropoda > Insecta > Trichoptera > Limnephilidae > Glyphotaelius > Glyphotaelius pellucidus. Next base: position 5,235,522 of record OW386548.1, on the reverse strand, counting down.
TTGTAAGCACAGTTTATGATCTGCTGATTGTCTACTATTATATTCATTACTACAAGCATTATAAAGCAAACATCCTATAATTTTAATAATAAATCTCACTTCTGACATATTTCCCACGCATTCAGATGGCAAAATGCTACACTAGCGCCTCCTACCGGATTCATACATTTTAATGAATTTTATGCGAAATTATTCTATATTTTACATTAATAAATCACAAAAAATGCGTGCAGTTCATGTGGGTAGGGTTAGGAGTGAAACCTTCTGAAAACAAAAGTAGTGTAGAGTAGGAGTGAAACCTTCAGAAAACGATAGTAAAGAGTGGGGAGGCTACGAAGCACCGCACAAAGCGGAAACCGATTAGTCTCATCTCATTCTTTCGCAGGCTACATCCTAATGATGTATGTGTTTTTTTTGTTATGATTTTTGGGGTGTTATGCCATGTTTCGCTACCTCCTTCTTTAGCCAACGTTTCAGACAGCGTTACAGTGTCCATCATCAGGGCAGATGAGCTCATTTGTGTGTCACATGTATGTGTTTGTCTTTTTTTAGTGTCACTTTTTCGTTTCATCGTGTTTCAAATCACAACGGTGTTAAAGAAGTTTTCACTTTAAAAAGGTTTAAAAAATAAAGGATGTGAATACATCACAAGAGTTCCAACTGCTCCCGTCTTGAGCCAGTGAGACTGTAGCATCCACAATTGGGATATGTTATGGAGCTGAAGGTGAGTGGGGAGGGTAAGGAGATGGGGAAGAGGAAAGTAGTGAAGTATCTGGCTATTCAGATCTAGTCACCAAACACGACAAAAGACATTTCAAGTAACGTTTCAATTCTGAACGGTGGTCCAACACGTCTTATACTAGGACGATACTGAGGCTATCTTCCATTCCAAAAAAAACTTATGTTATTTTAAATGATTAAATTGTTAAAACACAAATCAATCATAATATGAATGATTTATAAGTTCAACGTGAACACAAAATGCCGCACGGAACCTACGCTGCTTTGCTGAATTAACTTTGAAAAAATTATTTTTTCATTTTTCTTTATATAATCCACTTTTTATGTAATCAAAAACATTTTTATTTGCCAGGATTTATAATACTATATTTCATATCAAGGTTTTTGGATTCCTGAAAAACTACTTGGTGTGTTTTTGCTGTGTGTAATTATTACATCCGTAAACTGCACACCCAGAACCTAATTTTTGGGAAATTTATATATTTTTCAATCCATATTGATCAAAACACAAATTAGAAAGCGCCCCCAAGGTACTAAATAAATTCAATTTGCCGTCATTGAAAGGAATGTCGTCGTCAATTTGTTTCACTAGCGCACCTACCGGCCAATATTTTACTGTAGTTGATACTGCCAATATTTTACTGTAGTTGATTCTGCCAATATTTTATTTAGTTGATACTGCCAATATTTCACTGTATTTGTACTGCCAACATTTTACTGTAGTTGTACTACCAATATATTATTGTAGTTGTACTGGCAATATTTTACTGTAGTTTTTTTAATTTTTTTTATATGAAATACCGCACAAGAGTCCCAACTGCTCCCGTCTGGAGCCAGTGAGACTTTGGCATCCCCAATTAGGATATATGTTGTGAGGCTGAAGGTAGTGGGGAGGGGAAGGAGATAGGGGAGAGGAAGGTGGGGAAGTTGAACGTGTTGTTAATACTATAAGGTAATTAATAAAAGTTATATAAGTTTATAGATTTAAACATACTACTTAATTTTACACAGTTTTATATATTTTATTACTTTTATTATTTTTAAACTTTGTTATTAGTAAATAGTGAGTAGTTTTTGATTATTTAATTTTTCCTTTTTTTCGTTTTTGGAATGAATTGTGTAGCAGGACGAATGCGTTGATACTGAAATAAAAAATAATTATTATTATTAATACAAGAACATCAGGACATTGCTAGGAGTTATATGAACAGTAGACCTCGCGTCCAAAAAATATATATTTCTAATCATCTACTATTTAATATTATATCAAAAACAAATTTTTCTCTGAAATCATAAAATTTGTAAGAACCTCAATATTTTACGCATTTTTTTTTTAATTTCAATTTTTCGGCACGTAGAAGATACTCTCAGTATAGCCCCGGTGTAGGACCACCACTCATAATTAAAACGTTGCTTGGTATGGTTTTAGCCGTGTTTAGTGTGCAGATCTGAACAGTCAGATACTTCCCCATCTCCTTCTTTCCCATCTCCTTCCCCTCCCCGCTACCTTCAATCTCACAATATACCCATAACATCCTGGCTCCAGACGGGATCAGTTGGGACTCCATTGCGGTATTTAAGTGAAACGAAGTAATTATTCACTTTGTCCAAAGAAATGTAACAACATCTTTACAATGACAATTACTTTTTCGCTTTAATTTCGTAGTATTTATTATTCCGATTTGACAGCTCGCAGTAGGAACCTCGAACAATATATCAAGTCCACCATCTTGAACCGGAACCGGAACATAACAAACAAAATTACAAACAGGGGAAATGCAGAAAGATTGAGTTATGACAGGACTTCACCACGTTCAGTCAATTAATGCAGTACACATATTTGTTTTCGAAATGATTTCATGAAATAGCCTTTCCCACCAGGTACATAATATATTATGCTACGAACTGTTTCTTCAACACAGGTAAAATATGTAAATGCAAACAATATAATTAAATTAATTTTTTTAACCAGTAGAAACGTAGATTTATTAATTTATTAACCTGAGAATGATTGAGATAACTAACTTAGGTTAGACCAAACAATTCTTGGTCTAATGATGTCACTTTCATTGGAACAAATTGTTCACGAAATGATAACGAGACTGAACTGGTTTCGTTTCGAACGATAAATTTTCCACTTCAAATCGCCGCACATAAGCACGGCCATAACAACAGCGACAAAAATAGGTTAAAGAATTGTCTTCAAACTAATCAAAAAACCTTTAAAATATTTTCTATAAACCAGTTCAAAATGAACCTCAAGAATATTTTGTAAATGCAACCAAATAGCCTGCACGTGTGCCCAAAGCGCGGCCAATACTTGTTCGATTCGTCTAAATGATAGACGTACATAGTTACTACGTTTGTCCTATTTTTCCAATTTTAAAATCAGAGTTTTCAAAATGGATATTAAAACATCGGGTTACTTTAGTCTGCAATTATTTTAAAAATAAAATTAAATTAAATTAAAAATAAAAAAGATGCATATATGAAATGCTATTTTTGCTTAAAAGATAAATTAATTGTATACTTTACTAACTATTACTTTTTTTAAAAGAAAGGCAACCATTTCCGGGTTACGAATAACCTAACAATATTTGAAAATCTTCTCCAACCAACACACATTTGTGTGTTGGTTGGAGAAGATTTTCGTGTCATGATTTTTTTTATTTTTATGTGAATACCGCACAAGAGTCCCAACTGCTCCCGTCTGGAGCCAGTGAGACTATGGCATCGCCAATTGGGGTATGTTGAAGGTAGTGGGGAGGAGAAGGTGATGGGAAGAGGAAGGTGGGAAGTACCTGGCTATTCAGATCTGGGCACCAAACACGGCTAAAGCCATTTCAAGCAACGTTTCAATTCTGAATGGTGGTCTTACACCAGGGCTGTACTGAGAGTATCTTCCACTCTGGAACGTGCCGCAAATATACTATATATGATTTCAAATGAATAAATCATGAAATAACACAAATTAATCAAATATGATTTACATATTTGCCAGGCCAGGATTCGATCCCGCGACCTTCGGAATGCTAGTCAAGAGCCCTACCGCTGGACTACGCCGGCCGTTGATGGAGGACTTAGCCAGCCGAAGAATCGAACATGCGAACGGCTGGGTGGGACCCAAACGCGATGACAACTCAGCCACTGACCGGTCTACTATAGCTTTAGTTATACAAAGGGTTCCACTACTATTTTTTAAACGTTAACAAAAATATCTCATAACTATAATGTCCTCCTTTTTTCCCCTTTGTTAAATTGAATGCATTCTTTACAGAGAGTCTTTTTGACCCCGCTCTAAAGGAAATGAGGATTAAGAGAAAAGAACTACATATTTATAACATAAAAAAATTAACCGATGTACACTTTATTGTCATTTTACACTTTCATCATAAATATATGTTAAATGTTACGTCTGGTCAGTGTTTGAGTGGGCATCGCTTTTGGGTACCACCCGGGCGTCCCGTGTTCGATTCCTCGGCTGGCCAAGTCCTCCATCACAACACAAGCAATATTTTCGGTTTTCGGTGGTAGTAGGAGATTTTCAAACATTGTTGGGTTATTCGTAACCTGGGAATGTTTGTCTTTCTTTTTTAAAAAAAAAAAGATGTAGCTTTACCCCAAAATACAGATATAATTTAAAATAGATTTTTTTAAATTTTTTAATTAGAATACTTTGTGCATCTGACCGCATCTAATTTTCATTAGATATTTTTGCAAAAGATTTTCTTAAGTAATCTTCTCACAAGCATTTATGATTAGAATATCAAATTAAAATATTTTTGCCGTCGTAAAATGACAATTCGGCCTTGCGTGCGCCGCCACGAAACCACAAGAGAAATATTATGTTGCAAACAGTTGGCCTGTCGGTTGGATGATAGCACGGTTTAGCAAATAATGGTGAGTCGAGTGGCACTTTAAAAGAAATCGGATACCTACGCAAAAAATATTTAAATAATAAACATAATCTTTTATCCCAGAAGGTGGGCAAGGTTGGGCAATGCAAATACGGTACCGCGCGTTTTCAACCCGCGACAAAATATCTACGACACTATATCTTCCGAAAATATCCCTCTACATAATATCCCAAGGACAAAATATCCTACGGACAAAACATCCTCCAACAAAATATCAAGTAAAACCTAACTTTATTTTACATTTTAGTATTTTTCAACAATAATTTATTGTCTTTACATGATGTCTGTATAATTTTTGTCCCATTTTACTATTCTTGAACAATAATTTATTTTCTTTAAATCTTGTCTGTATTATTTTTGTTCCATATTTTGGTTAGGTTGGGCTAGATTACGTAGTTAGGTTAGATTAGGTTAGGTTAGATTTCGTTAGGTTAGATTAGGTTAGGTTAGGTTTAAGGTAGAAGTTTTGTTGGGGATGTTTCGTCCGTAGGATATTTTATTTATTGATGTAAAGTCGCCGAACCATGCAATACATTCCACAATTTGGAGTTAAACAAAATATCAATACGCAAATAAAAACAAAAAGGACGTTAAATATAAATCAAAAATTACAAAACTGCTACAGGCCCCCTAACACGGTCGATCGGTAAGGATTGATTAGATAACTTTCTGTAACTTTTCAATGCGATTCGATTTTCACAAAACTGAAAAAATATTAAATACAAAACCGTATCTTTTTTGCCTGACGCCACCGCTTTCATTTATTATAATACTACTACCCAGTTTTGCCCGAAATCCTTTTTTGATCAGGGGCCGTAGAAAAAATTTCTTCTTTGCCAGGATTAATGAGACAGGAAAGGCGTATGAATATTAGAGATGCATTTTGCCGGAGGCCTCCGAGGAGTGCTTTCATTTAAAAGAACTCGAGTTCTATGAGTGGACCCAGGTTCCGAGTTCTTGACTCGGACCAGAACCCGCATACGGACTCGAATCCTTGCACATAATTTAAGATAAGATTTTTATTTTATTTAAAAAGTATACAAAACATAGCTACAGGCTTAAAATTCCAAAAAGTTAGAAACTCATTTAAATTAATAAAATATTGGGTGATACTGAAAAATATTTTTTTTCTCAATGTCAATAATTTGTCGTGACAGTCGATATTATTATTTAAATTATTAAATCATCGGTACCAAAAAAGAAACCCACAACAGCATATGATTTTTTTAAGTCCCCTTTCTAAGGTCATATTGTTCATGGTTTTGAATATGGATTATAAATTTAGATGATTTTTTTTTTTAAGAATAATAATTTTTTTAAGTATGTTAAAATATTACGAAAGGATAATTATAAAGCAATATCTAGAAGAAAACATAAAATAAGCGTTAATCTTTGTTGGGTTGCAACATTGTATCAATATTCTACCTTCCCGTGTCCATAATCCATATTTTAATAATTCTTTTGAAGTCGGTTTTTTTATTGCAAGAGGGAGGGTGTTAAATAATTTTAAGATTTTACACTCGTTATCTTTTTCTAAAATTCGTTTTAGACAACTCCAGTCCTATTGAACGAAAATCCAAACTTTCACTCACCATGCAGTCCATCCTCACAGAATCGATCGCTTTATTATAAGCAAAGGCTGTGTTACCATTCACCGAGAACTTGTGCGAGTGACGATGACGAAGAGGGCGGCTGATGGCCGCCGAGAAGCGTCACCACCGATCGCTGATGGGTACAGATACAGATGAAGAGGTATTCGCGTCTGTTTCCCACAAAGGAAGAACTCGGGATAAAGAAATAATTCGGGTACACATCTCTAATGCACATGCGTGCCGTTTAACATAAGAACCAGTCAGAGAAATGACCCGTTCTCATGCATCGTACATCAACTATTTTCTGTGAACGGGAGTTCGGCTCTTTCGTTCGAGTTTCTACGTGCACCGGCAAATCAGCCGTTCGTCATTTCCTCATTCATGTTCCTTCATCTAATTATGTTGCAGCGTCTCCAAACCCGTTTCCACAGTAGTTTCGTTTATTCCCACGCAATGCTATGATGCCTTCCTTTTTCGGTGTTTCTTGTTGCGAATTAAAGTATTTCATAAAATTTTGAAGTATCGATTAGAAAAGGTGTTATAATGTATTAAAGGGATCATTTCAGCTGTTTTTACATAAATCTTAATTTTGTTAATAATTTGATAATCATATTTTTGAATAAAAATATACAGCAAATACGTATATGACCTTTTTTATTTTTTGTGATTTAAATTATAAAATGTGAGCTGTGAAAGAATTCGATTTCTCATGATTTTAGAGGAAACTTTGGCTTTTTTGTGAATAACTGGGAGTCATTACTGTGCTGAGGCGAGAAAGGTACACGATAAAAGGGTTTTCAGCATCTTGTGGTTCAATTTCAAGGTTTGGATAAACTATTTTCATTGACTTCTATGACGATGTTTTTAAAATACTAGTTCGTTGTTTTTCTGATAATTTCGCCAAGATTTGATGACCTTCGAACCATTTAGGTATATTTAGCTAATCTATTTGCTTCGCTCTGATTTTATGATCATGTGAGGTGTTTGCTTTTTTTGAGATGATGAACAAAAAAGTTACTGGCGTAAATTTGTTGTATACTTAGAATTATGAAAATTTTAACGATTTTTGTTTTGACTGACCTTATGGGGACCTTTCATATGGTATTTATTTTACTTTCTGAGTTGTATTTAGTCGTTTTATGCTCTTTCATACTGCCGAGCCCCATCCTACTATTCCATATTCCAAATGGAATTAAGATTAATATTATCTCTTTTGATCTTTGACAGGATACTTCGAAGTTTTTTTGAAGAAGTAGACGTGTTTTATTACCTTTTTTAGTTTTTATTCACGGAAAACTTACCAATATTTTCAACCAAACAAAACAATATTTCAAAAAAGGACCTTAAAAAAACCTTTAATAATAACTTACTTAAAACCTTTCACGAAACATTAAACACTCACACGACATATTTCAATTTAAATCGTCACGAAAATATTCCTTCCAAACAAAAATGTCACTACACTTTGAACGAATATGTTACGCAATTTTAATATCTCTTCTTTTTTATACAAAAGCTCCACACAGGAGGCTCTGAATAAAATAATTTGCCTCGACTTTAAGGTTGCCATATGGAGGGTTTTTTTTTTAAGGAAAAGAAGAAAAGGAAGATCTGGGAACGAAAAAGAAATGAAGGGTGGGTAGGAATCTGGGGATCAATGTGTCCAGAAGTGACAGACATATGAATCCGTCCCTCCCAATGCGGTGGAAGGCGACGGATCGGGAGAGTCCTGCTAGAGAGATAAAAAGGCTACCCTCAACCACTCTTTCCAAATCCAGCCCGCTACACACCAAGTGGGCAGGCGCATTCGCCGTCAAGAACAATCCTAACCCCTTGAACTCGGGTACCACTGATAGTCACAAAACATAGCGAACCACTTGGAGTGAATTATGGCAGAGGTATTGGTTATCCAATAAATGGATCCCAAACCCATCTCACAAATTTGTGTATTTACACATTGCAATATTATGTGTACTTTACATCTTGTATTTAACAAGATGTAATCTTCATCTTGTTAAATGGGTTGGATGTTAAGAAATAGGATATAACTTGATATTTCCTTTGTACTTTCTATTTATTTTATATAATTTTTTTTTTGAATTTTTAAAATTTGAAGTGAAGTTTTTGTCATTTATGATGTAGGAGTTGGGGTCACGATCCTCGGTTGAGGTAACAGTTCAAGAAGAAGATAGATATTTAATACATTATGAATTAATATGATAGTAGATATATAATAGATATTTAATACATAATTAATTAATATGTTCAGTATTTTATTAGAAACATCCGGCAGACATGACCACACGGATGCCAGCGGATGATGGCGCCGCCAGAAGAGAAAGGACCGGCCAAACGGAGTCGTCACTGTGCCAAGGTCGGGCCAACACTGCCAATATCGGCCGGGGTCACTTCCTACCAGGTGACGACACAATACAACGCACATTCATTAGCTCATTACTCATTACGCTGTAAGTGTTGATATATAAAAAGCAAAAGTTTGAATCGGAGGCTTCTTGGGCTAACAGTTTTTTAATTCTTGTTTTATACGAATACCTAACAAAAGTCCCAGTGTTCCTGTGTGAAGCCAATGAGACTATGGCATCCCCGAGTGGGGTATATTGTAAGGCTGAAGGTAGTGGCGAGGGGAAGGAGGTGGAGGAAGTGGGGAAGTACCTAGCTATTCAGATCTGGTTACCAAACACGGCTAAATCCATTTCAAGCAACGTTTCATTTCTGATTGATGGTCTTACGCCACTGATACTGAGAGTATCTTCCACTCAGTGGGAGAAGATTGATTCTTGGATATTTTTTATTTTTATTTTTATTTTTATTTATAAACAGAAACAAACAGTACATTGGTTACAGTGGTGAAAAACAATTTACAAATATTAGGTAAGTATATTTCATGATGGGTACCTATAACAAGTTTCTTTGTAGTATCTATGTATATTAAGTAATTACCGGGTGCGTAGTGGGTAGGTGTGTGTGTATGTGTGAGTATGTATGTATGTGTGAGTATGTATGTACGTGTGAGTATGAATGTATGTATGTATGTATGTATGTATGTATGCATGCGCATTGAACAATTCACATCATTGACATGATGCTCTTTTTAAATTTGGGCAGTGAATCGAAGAAAATGTCGAAGTTAGAATTTAGACAAATAGTATTGAAAGTATGAAGAGCACGATTGATTTGTGAATTAGTTGCTCTATTCGTCTTGTAATTAAGCGTGTGGAATAATTCTGTATGCCGTGTACGTCTTAAGGGTATGATAAAATTACTAGGGAAAGAAGTTCGGTACAGTCAATGTTATTATTTAAAATTTTGTGTATGAATGTCAAATCAGCTATTGCTCGCCTTTGTTGCAAAGTTTGAAATGTGCAGTCGAAGTTATTGTTGAATTTGAAGGTAATATGTTAAATGTGTAATATCTGCCCTGTTTATGGACACTGTAACTCTGTCTGAAACGATGGCTAAAGAAGAAGGTAGCGCAACACGGTATAATACCTCCAAAATAAATCACGATAACTGTTATACGCTTGGTGTTAGTGTAAGAGGTCACCCTTGATATTAGTCTATTAGGTTACCTGTAGATGGCGTTTAGCTGTCGGTATGTCATGGAGACCGAGTGTATAATAAATACGGTGGGAATCTCAAGGTCGGGGTCCTGATTATTCCAACCACCTGCTAAATAAGATATCAGAGCTCCTTATTAATCTTTCACAATAAATTCCAAAGTGTTTTGTTGACCCCGGAGTTTTTATTAAGATTTTGAGACAAACCCGGAGTTACTACAATAATACTCAAATCATGGGCCTCAGCACGGGTAAGCCACCCAGTGAGGCCAACATTATTGGATTGTGCTATGAAATATATTACATTTCATAGCACAATCCAATAAGTTAAAACAAATATCCGATAAGTCAGAATGTTTGAAATTTCTCATTTTATTGCCGTAATGATAGTTCAGTATGTGGAGGCGAGAATGGGTACCGCCGTCCCGGGAACCATTCATTGGATAACCAACACCGTTTGGTGACCATCAGTGGTGCCCGGGTTGATGGGGTGAGGATTGTTCTTGACGGTGAGTTCGCCTGCCCACCTGGTGTGCTGCGGACCGGATTTGAAGAAACTGGTTAAGCCGCCGCTATCCGAATTTCTACAGATTTCTTGCATATGTCCCTTGAACATTTGAAGTTTTTAAACTCTTAAAAAGTGTATGTTATTTTTTTAAGATAATATCTATAAATCCCCACGCCGAAACGCAAATTATATGAAATTACCTCGATAGAAAAAAATCGCAAATTATGCTCCGAAAATTTTTATTTTCACGTCTGTCTCTAATATTTAATAAGTTATATGTATGAAAAAATTCAAAGTGTTTCTTTGAATGTTGTTTTAGACAACCCCTACGAGATTTTTGCTCTTTTCTAAACGATTCGTGTTTTATTAAACATTTTCACAATTTTCGCTTCAATTTTATCTTTTGAAATATTAGCGCGCTCTCTCTAATATTCGTAATTTCGTACCTCTCAATCTTCTTCTTTTCGAGCCAGGATACGGCGCCTTAAGAAAGACCTTTTCACCTCTGCAGCCGGACTCTCTTGACCCAACGCATCACCTTGCACCGCAGTGGGAGGGATGAATTCAAACGTCTGTCACTTCTAGACACACAACTCCCAGATTCCTAACTACACCTCACACTCTTTTCCTTCTCAGATTTTAGAGGTAAATTATTTTCCTTAGGGCCTCCTGTATGTATATAACGTTAAAAAAATTGTATCGGTATTCATTATACTTAAGTTCGGTGCCTTTGTCAGGAAAAATGATGACACAATTACACATCTGCCCTGATCATGGACACTGTAACGCTGTCCGAAACATTGGCTAAACAAGGAGGTGGCGCAATACGGCATAACACCCCAAAAACAAATAACGAAAAAGGAAAAATGATGTTTGCTGCAAACCATTCTTTATTTTGGTTTTAAAATGTTAGTTGGTTCCATGACAGTTGATCCGTCAACAGTTGGCCTTTAGAGCGTTATAAATCCTAACAAACAAACTTTCTTGAGTTGTCGAGTTCTCAATAATTGCCAAGTGTATTATTGCTTTTCAGAGAATTTTATGTTTGCTGGTAGTTATTCAATAACTATATATAGTTGGGTTTTCAGAATTTGTTACAATCGACATAATGGACTTAATATTTCCTAGAATTAGTGTTTCTCCAATGGTGTGGCGAGGCGATAAGAACATGGAGCCATAAATCGTGATATAATTGGATCCTGGTGCACTAGTGGACAGAGAGTCCAAGAGGTCGGGCTATTCAAACTTATTTAAATTGTATAATACGTATGTCTTCTTTGTGAAAGATCGTATGTTTATTTGAAACTAGCGAGTATCCGACGTGCGTTGCAATGCCACATAAAGAAATAAATTGTTTCTCCCTGCATGTCCTTTCCCATGCCTTCCCTCCTCTGGCATTCATCCATCCCGCGAACTCTCTCTTTCACCTCCCTTCCCCCTTCAACCTTCCCCGTCTTTCACCCTCACGCGTTCTCCCTACTTCGTTTACTATACAAAATACACTCATTTTTCACACAACTCGCAAGGCACCTATTGTAATGTATTTAATATATATTTCATAACGCCAGGGCTCACCAGTATATATAGAAACCTTCAGGGGCGTGCGTACAACAAATCAGCAAGGTTTCATCTCAATCGGATGAATAGTTTAGGAACGCATAAGGGGCAAGCGAAGTAATATTCATTTTTATATATTACTAGCTAACCCGGCAAACGTTGTTTTGCTTGAATTACTTTTTTAAAATTTTGATTGAATTACTAATATCGCTATTAAAAAATAGGGATTGATGGTAGAAGGGTGAAAATTTAAGGCTTTATCTATCTTTTATGCCTCACCATAAAAAAATAAAAATAAAAAAATTTGTCCAAAAAATAAAAAATAAAAATTTGGGGTGGACCACCCTTAACTTTTAAGGGTATGAAAAATACCTTTTAAGGGTATGAAAAATACCCGATAAGCACACAAAATTTCATCAAAATCGGTTCAGCCGTTTCGGAAGAGAACAAACACCGTGACATGAAAATTTTATATAGGTATTAAATTAAGATAATCACTTATTTTTACATTAACTCCACACAAAGGCCCTGAGGAAAATGGTTTCCCTCGGGGCCTATGTCATCTGGGATGCTGGGTGGAGGGTTTTTTTTGGAGAGGAAGGAATAAACATTGGTCTAATAGAGACCCATGTTGTAGGAGGGAGGAAACACAAAGGCCGGCAAATCGTTCCATAGCCGAGTTGTTGAACTCAAGAACGAGTCGAGAAAATGACCCGTTCTCATGTGACAAATGTCAACCGAGTACATATGTTGGGCGCGCGTTTGGCGTGTCTCCCAACTATGCACCGGTACCGAAGGGATCAATGACACTAGTTCCTCAGAGCATCTTCCATTGAAATACCGGTAGAACAGGGACAGAATTCCCACCCGACACCTGTGCTCTAAAGATTGCAATCCGTTCGTTAAGGTGGGAGAATCTATCAAACGGATCGCCCGTTTCTGCAGAGTCAAGGGTATTTTTCAAGTATTTTGAAGCTCCAGACCAGAGGTGGCTGCCAAATTCAACCGTGGGGCGCACTTGTGATTTATACAGGGTTATTATTAAAGTATCTGCGGGCCCTGTACAGTACACCTAGTTTTTGAGAGGCTAATTTAACTCTGGCTTCGATGGAGCTCCCATACCTGAGCTGGTCACTTATAGTTTTACACCAAACATATCAATGGAGGGTCTGTTCGGAAGATTGCTTCCGTTGAAGGAGACTAGATTTTCATTTCGATCCTTTTTAGATGTAATCAGACATGATTAGGTCTTTGAAACATTGATTTCGACGTGGTTATTCTTACCACAAGAGAAAACACTCTCGAAAACACACTTTGTATTATTACGCATGTTTTTAAACTATCTACTGGTTTTATCACATTTTGTGATCGTGATATTTCAGAAACAGTGGAATAGAAATAAGCAGTTATTAAAGAAAGGGATTCCCTTTGGTTTAACCGAAATATGATATCGGGTGTTGTACTCGTATTAGGGTCAGAATTAGGGCGTAATACGTCCTGCCCTTCCGCTGCCCTCTTCCTTCCGCCCCCGACCCTAACCAAGCGGAAGTCCCCGTTCATTCGAGGCGAGGGATACTAAATAAATACCGAAAGTTTTCCCATAAATTTTTAACCCGGGCCGATCTGCGGAACTGTCCTATTTACGAACTGATAAAAAAATACAACTGAAATGTGATAAATTTCTAGAATCTTCGTTCATCGCGGTTATTCTTTCAATCCTTTGTATTTTGTGACAATACGCACTGTAAATTAATTTGACAAATCATTTACAAACATACGAAGAACCTAAATTGGAATAAATGTTTTTTAAAGAGAGAGAAGAGAAGAGAGAGAGAGGGAGAGAAGTCAAAGGTACTCCCTCAACCATTCTCTCCCGACCCGGCCTGCCATGTAGCTAAGACCCCGGACAAACCTCACCCAATGAACCCAGGCGCGTATTTCCTTTTCCGTGTTCAATACGAGGCAAGCAAGCCTCGAAACCAACACGGGTTTGTCACGCTATTTCTCTTCCAAACCCGTGCTCAATACGAGGCACGTATCTTCCAGTTATGCACGGGTTTGTTGCACTAATTCTCTTTCCGAACCCGTGTTCAGTAAGAGGCACGTCCTCCAATGCAAGGGTTTATAATTACTACTAGTACGAAGTTCAAGCTGCATGCAATTATTATCATAATAATATGGATTATGTGTAAATTATTTTAATACTTAGAACGAACATAAGTAAAAGAACGCGCATGCGTTTTTCTTTTAAAGAAGATATACATCCCAGCTTTTTAAATGGTTTGTATAGCAAGCAGGGTTTGTCTAACAGGTATTTGTAATTATTATTAAACGCATGCGCGTTCATTGATGTAATACTTAGATCGACAAAAATAAAAGAACGCGCACGCGTTTTTCTTTTAAAGAAGATATACATTCCAGCTTTTTGAAGGGTTTGTATAGCAAGCAGGGTTTGTATAACGGGTATGTGTAATTATTATTGAACGTGTGCGCGTTCATTTATTTATTCGTTCTAGGTATTAGAATAATTACATAAGCCCGTTAGACAAACCCTGTTTGCCATACAAATTATTCAAAACCTGGGATGTATATCTTATTTAAAAGAAAAACGCGTGTGCATCCATTTATTTATTTTCGTTCTAGGTATTCGAATAATTACACCAACCCGTTAGACAAACCCTGCTTGCCAAGCAAACCGTGCGAACCTCGTTATGTTCCATGTTCAACGCATCGTTGCTATGTTCCATGCATCGCCGAGGCTACGTGCCTCGTACTGACGCCGCTTGCTTTCTATTGAACACGGGTTTGGAATGTGAAATAGCTTACAAACCCGTGTTGGTTTCGAGGCATGGTTGCCTCCGATTGAACACGGAAAAGTAAATACGCAACCCGGGCATCCCTGCTAAGTTTCCAAACATAGCGGACCACTTGGGGTGACCTATGGCAGAGGTGTTGGTTATCCAATAAATGGTTCCCGGGTCGACGGCACCCATACCCACTCCCCATTTATAGGATAACCAACACCCAATGACCAACGTAAAGTTGTATTAATTAATAGCGGTATCTACATATTGCATTGATTGCTTTATTGTCGCAATTTGATCTAAATAGACATTTTGTTTTGAAGAGTTTTATTTCATACTAGCAGACCCGGCCACACGTTGCTAACAAAACACAACGTCTCTTCAAGACCCATGTTCACTCCTTCCTCTCCACAAAAACACCCTCCACACAGCATCTTCAAAGATGACATAGGCCCAGAGGGAAATTATTTTCCTCAGGACCTCCTGTGTGGAGTTAAGATTTAAAAAAAAAAATTCATCATGTTTTTAATTTTTTCGACCGGTCAGTGGTTGAATGGGCATCGCGTTTAGGTACCACCTGAGCGTCCCGTGTTCGAATCCTCGGCTGGCTAAGTCCATCACAACACGTAGTAGGAGATTTTCAAACATTGTTGGGTTATTCGTAACCCGTGAATGTTTGTCTTTCTTTTTAAAAATTAAAAAAAAAAAATTAAAAAAAATTGTTCAGTAAGAAAAAAAGATAACGAAAAAGAGTCAAGAGCTCGGGCAAAGCAAGACAGCAACGACTCATTTGTAGCAATGTATTTTCAAAGACATATTTATTTATCTTTATATTTCTTCTTTTTTCCCGATCTATTCAGCCTACATTATCAGACGCTCTGACGCAACACACACTGCGTTCCAATTTCCACAATTTTTCAGGTTCTTCAAAAATTCAGCTCATTCCCCTCCCCTTTTCCTGAAACGTTCCTGGGAAGTTCTGATACGTTCCTGAAACGTTCCCAAATGTTTCTAAAGTGCCTGAAACCAATAGCTTCTCTTTGGCCGCCCAGCCAGCCGACTCATGCAATATTTACAAGCTCTGAAGAATGAATATTTGATAACCGGTTTAATAAGTTGGGAGTTTTGGTATGATAAGTTAACCCGGGGAGTGCTTGGGGTGTTCTTGACGATCTGGCAAACGATCTGTGGATTTAATGACTCATTTGCTTAAGCTTGAAGGTAATGATGCAGACTTAGTGGTGAATAATGGCGTAAAGCATTATTTAGATATCAGCATGTAATTAGGTGAACTTGTAGATGTATCTTTAAAGTAGCAGTTATAATCAATGAATTCATATAATCTGGTGGTATGACATGGTTGATCGATAAAACCCTCTACAATATTGACTGAATTTGTCATCTAAGCAGTTGACGTTATTTGTGAGCACGGTTAACTATAATTCCGATAAAGTCGACAATAGCCGCCAATTTTAGCGCGGCATCCTGAGTATCGTATAAGCAATAAGTATACACAACCTTTTGAATATTGTCGTTCGTTATGCAAAATAACTGGCTTATTAAAGAGTGGAGCTGAAATAACGAAGCTCTTAGAATTGAAATAAATCATGTACACGATCCATAGACTTCATTAACTCATCCAAGAAGTGATCAATTTATTCCTTTTGATCTTAGAGGAACGAAATTTGTTCAAATATGAAAAAAAGAACTCAATAACTAATTAACTCCCGTTTAGTGTAAAAAATTACATGCAAAGTACCAATACATATTAAAATTAGTATTTCAATTCGAAATTGATTATTTATCAATATTTTTAATTTTTACATAGCGGTTCGACCTTTAGGAATGTAAATACATGGACCTATCCGTCATTGTTGCCAACGTACATCGATATATTATTTATTCCCTGTCAATATCGGTTTGGCTGTCAATAGTGCAACCATGCTTGGATTATCGATATAACATCTCGACAGCTACGCCTATCGTATCCTTACGCAAAGTTATCGATTTCACATAACATTCCAATTTTCATATAACAATCCACTCAACCCTTGTATCTTTTCTCCTTTCCTCTCAATTATTTATTATTTTTTATTCTTTTTGTCATTTTTTTTTCATTTTTCTCATCTCTTTTCTTTTTGCTTTCTTTTTATTTTTCTTTTATTCTATTTATCTGTTCAAATTTCAACTTAAATTTTTATCTTATTTTATCTTCCAAGATTAAGACATCAAAATTTGATTAAATTCCTGGCACTTCGGCTCAGCCTAGTGAGGTATAAACAAAAAAAATATTTAATTAAATGAAGACACTATGAGCGAAACTCAATCGAAAATCTGGAAACAGAAAAATCAGAAAAAGATATTTGCACCTCTGGGACTCGAACCCAGGACCTCCCTACTTTCCGGGTGGGTGCTCTTGACCACTGAGCTAAGGTGTCGATATCCAATTCGGTCACCTTTAACTGTACCATACTTTGACTAAGAACCACCCATATTATCTTCATTTTTCTTACAGCACCCGCCCGGAAAGTAGGGAGTTCCTGGGTTTGAGTCCCAGAGGTGCAAATATCCTTTTCTGATTTTTCTGTTTCCAGATTTTCGATTGAGTTTCGCTCATAGTGTCTTCATTTAATTAAATATTACAATTTGAGGTTTTACTCATAAAAAGTTTAAATAAAAAAAAATAATTTAAAAAAATGTATTTTGTGTGTTGTATCTTGGTTAATAAATAATTTTTAAAAATTAAATTTATCGATATTGGCCACTAGTTTCACATAATTGAAATATTAACAACACTTGAAGAGAACTTTCACTTTAAAAAGTGAAAAAAGCTAAACATTTAAAAAAAACGAACTTTTAGATTTCGAATGCTGTTAAAGTTCGAAAACGCAAACATTTTAATATTAATTTTTTATTGACTCTCAAAAAGTTGATATGCAAAACAAACTTTATTTTATATACGGTAGTTGTGAATTACCATTGGGGAACGAAAAATCGTTGGATTACTTTTATTAAATGAGATTGAAACATTACTTCCGACCATAAATTCAAACAACAATAGACATTTTATCCTTTCAGCATTCAGCGCAGCTTGAAAACAACACTAATCCTCTCCGCTTCCGGAAATGGGTCTAATTTTCATTTGATTAATACTCTTTCCTGTGGGGATTCAAAAAATGGCGCGAAACCACGTTGCGAGAATTTTCAAATATTTTCCTCCTTGCTTACTATTAGTCACTTCTGAAACGCATTTGTCTCTTTGCGTTGTCTGACATTAAGGCGCTGGAATACCAAGGGTTTAAATCCTTTTACTAAATAATAACACTAAGTTCAAATCACTGTTTTTTAATGATATATAGGTATTATTGGAGAATGTCAGACCAGCTCAAATATCGGGGTTCCATAGAAGCCCGAGTAAATATGGCTTCAAAAAAATTTGCTGCTTGTTTTAACCACCAGGTGAAGTGATTCCTCATGTTGGAGAAGATTCAGAATAAATTTCTGAGATTTCTCTAACTGAGAGAGAGTGGCTACTACCCGCGGCTTTATTATCCTACGAACTTTATCTTGGGCATGCTCGGAATGAACCATCCACGGGTCAGAAGGGATGAGCCCATTGTATCACATTTCTTCAGATTGATTCGTGGAACCATCACGGAGAGCACTTGGAAAGGTGGTGAATTATGTATTTTTATCCTGATTTGGATTTGCAGCTTACAGTCTTTCATCACTGTAAACTGAGATGCGTGTGTAGGGGAAATTTGCCAATAAGATCTCTTGATTATGCGGGTCAAATATATTTACAAATAACGTTAAATTTTATAATAAACTTGATTTAAATTAAAATCGTAACAACTAGAGGGTGACACGAGAAGGAATGTAAAACAGCCGAACTGAGCGGAACCGAAATGAATTTGCAATATTATGCACTGGATCGGAGAGCTACTCTCAGGGATACCAGTCGGTAAAATTTAACTTTAGTAATGTTTTAAGGTTGTTCAGCTATAGTTTCTATCTCCGTCACCGACAACATAAATTGTTTTATCTCCCGGCTTGCAAAATTACCTTGGTCGTGCTAGCGGGGAGAGCTATTTTGTTTATAAATAGAATCAATTCGAATTTTGGTATGTTTCTCATCAATGAAACAGAATTTAGATAGCGAGCTTTATTGCTGAAGGTATAAATCTACTTAAGAGGAATATAAACGCTAGAAATATTTCGATTCTAACGCCTTCAAAATTTAAAAATCGAGCGTCTTATTTGCACGAGGCAAGTAAGCGAAAAAGTGGTTTTTATTTATACTGTGGGTAATTTTATAAGAATGAAAAAAAATAAGAACATACAAAACCTCAAAAATAGTCTTAGCCGTAAAGTGGTATTTAAAAAAAATGTTTCTTGTATTACTTCATAGTCAAGTCATGCAAAAACATTTTTTTATCGGTTTACGCTTAAATTTTTTGTTACGTAAATAATAATTTTATTTTAATTCCAATTCATAGAAAAGCTAGTAAGAGCTTCAATTTACCCGTAGCATATTTTTTGTTGTTCGTAATGTAAACCGATTCGTAGTCGTAAAGATTAATCTAAATTGTATCTAAATAGGATTTCACGTATAACTTCATCCTAAATACGTTTATTCCTTGCTGTTCGGCATGTTTTGGGTTTTGCACGATTTGGTTGCTTATCAGTTGTGTATGGTGCGCATTATGGAGGTTAGGAGGGCAATAAATTGAATTGAATTGAATTGACAGAGTTAGCAAATTCATACGAAAAATTATCATTTGTAAACAGACCATCTCTAAGGCACAGACGCAACGTAGGTATACTGAGTCTGTTCTACGGGTATTTTATTGGAGATCTCTCTAAGGAGCTAGCAGCATTGATCCGCAGTGCACTTGCGTGAAATGTACGAGCGGAACACCCGTTCCCAATTGATGTTGGCTTCATGAGATCGGGTCGCTTCTTTGACTCGTTTTTGTGTAAGTCGAATGCTCAAATGGTTTGGGCATGTAGAGCGAACGAACGAAGAAATGGATGTAAGGAGAATATATGACAACTGTGAATGGAGAATGAATCAAGGACGCCCGAGAAAGACGCCAGAGAATCAGATTCTTGAGTCGGGCCATGTAAAGAGTCAGAATAATAGAAGAATGTGAATGAGGCAAAGAGTGTGTGTTAGTTAGTTAGTTTAAGATTTATCATACTAATAATTAGAAATTTCCACAAGCAATTTGCCTTCTCAATTTAGTGTTAAGACCAGCTCATCGATCATGTAGACATCTGTTTTGTCTCCTTCATATAATCCGGGCCTTTTCAAGACCCGCATTAATAAATCCCTTCCTGCAGCCCCAACCTTAACCCGTCTACGCTGCCCAAAAGGGGGGCGAAATAGTTCCCTTGTCTTTACGCTGTTTAGCTACGAAAGCTCTCGTGAAGTGTCACATAAAAACCAAATAATGTTAGTTTTCGTTTTCTTGGTGTTCTTTAGAATAAAGGTCACAGAAATCTTGTCTTGGTGAGGCAAAATATGTTAATGCCTCCTGTTTCTAATTTAAACTTTAGATACATAAACTGCATAAAACACATGTTTGTGAAAGTTTAACTTGCTGTGTTTCGACTTCTTCGGGAAGTAATACTTCCCAATGGGGAAATGTTGTGTAGTGGAAGAAAATGAGAGAAGAGAACAATGGAAGAAGGTGGTTGGGAATATCTGACCATTCAATTTAGTTCTAAAATAACAAATCAACTAATCTACAATCCACATCCCACACGTAAAAACAATTTTTTTTATATGATCATGCGCAAAATACACTAACATGTTTTTAAACGCTGATATTTCCCATTTATCCTCAGGTCAGTTTACTAAATGCTTACTATAACTTTATTTAATCAAAATTTTAATTACCAACTACCCCTAATAAATGTAATATTTAAAAGTTTTTGTTTTTTTTATTGCGTTGTTTTTCATTCTTTGTTTGTTTACCTTTTATCATTTTGTTTATATTACTTTACGATGTGTGTACATTATTTAAAAATAGTTTAATTTTACCTTAAATGTATATTTTTAATCTGTGTTTTACGAATTTTTTTCTTTCGGTTCATCAAATTAATGTTTTTCTTTGAAAATTAATTTTATACAGAAAATTTACTGGTTAACGAAGCCCAGTAGACATATTATTTTATATAAAATATGTGTATGGAACTCTTTATTTCCTAAATAAATTAAAATATTATATCATTGAAGAAGAAGATAACACTTATAATCTAAATGAAAATATGAAAGAAAACAAGACACAGAAAACAGAAAAAAACAATGGTCGCAACTGGGACTCGAACCCAGACCTCTCGTCCCAGTTCGAGTCCCAGTTGCGACCATTGTTTTTTCTGTTTTCTGTGTCTTGTTTTCTTTCATATTTTCATTTAGATTATAAGTGTTATCTTCTTCTTCAATGATATATTACGTTGATGGGAATAACCTTCAAAAGTTATAAAAAGAGAGTTTTTCTCATAAAAAATTAAAATATTATAAATTTAAAAATAATCTAAGTACTTTGTGACCACACAAAGAAATACATTAAATGCATTTTAACTCAATATAACTGCATAACAACTTAATACACATCAATTGTAATTATTTATCACTAAGTACATCTTCTGTTACCCAGACTATAACTAGATATAACTCATCACGTTCACAGCTCCTTCTGATCAAATCAAAAATGATAATAACGGCAGATATATTTATAACAAAAATCTATTTTGAAATTCAATTACCGGCGTCAAAAATAAAAAAAAATTGTTAATAGATATGTTTAAATTGCTCCAATTTATCGGCTTAATTAATTTAGGGTTACCGCAAGTTATGCTCTAACCATACGTCGGGAAATCGCTCGTTTGGAGTACACCGTATTATATATGGAATGTAGTATATATGGAATAAACGGAAGCCACCGTAACTATCGACCCCTTTTCACATTGCCGTTGAAAGTAAACCGTTTCCTCCAATTTCAATACTTTCTCGCAATACAATAACAGTTATCCCCTTTCATGTGTTATTTGTTGTTGTGATATTATTTATTAAATTTGAATGTGGTTTAATACCAAAATAAAATAAAAAAACTATTATTTAAAAATTTATTTATTAAAGCCCTTTTTGGGGGAATTTTTTACACATGAACAATAAGAAATATATAGTACTAGCTTTTCCCTGCGGCTTCGCTAGCATGGTATTACGGGAAATTACTGTAGCAGTTGAATTTATCAATTATCCCTCCTCCTCCCCACCCCACCCCCTCCCGCATTCCATACATTCATTCCCTTACATTCAGTTTTCAAACATCTAGCCTGCCACCTAAATTTCACAAAGAAAAAAAGAATTATCCAATTTTGTTCATTCGTTCGGAATTTATGCGCTTACAAACATTTCGGATGTTTATTTTTAATTAAATATTTGGAAGTTTGTTAACATAATACAAAATTACACTATTTATTATTCAGTCTTTATAATCGTTACGAATTATATTTTTAATGTAGGAACTCTTATCTGACATTTATTCCAGCTTGTCCAAAAAACACAAAACATATTCTAATATTTGAATTTTCTGGGGTAGTAGCTGACCAGGGGGCTGAGTACGTACCAGCTTGGAGCCCACAAATATATCAACATCGTTTCCATGGGAATGATTTTTTTTCTGACATTTGCAATTAACTCGCTTTTGTTAGCGACAGAAAACGTAAAACAAATATAATATATTAATATTTATAATTTCATAACGCCATAGCTTACCATCATATACAACATATAGTCTGCGCAAATAATTTAGCTTTCTACTGGTGAATGAATTTTTAAAGCCTTTTTATTGGTTAATGCCTGAAAAGGTCATAAACAAACTCGAGCAGTTTCACATTTATAATATTAGTATGGATTTATTGTACATATTTGAATTGCCTCAGTAACAATACTTTATATTTGTTTAAAGATAAATTGAAGATTATTTTATTTTTTAATTATTTCCCTCCTTTAGTGTTCAGGCAAAGAGGAATACATATGGTAGTTAGTCCCAGAATTTCTGCACTGAAATAAATCTTGACTTCTGGTATTACATTGTGGTATCCGGAAGCTAAACAGTTCAAGCAATACCGGACTATCAACTAAATCATTTAGAATTTTATATAAAAATACCAAGTCAATGAAAATTCTTCTGTCTGAAAATTTTAGCATATTCATATCATTTAAGAGAGTGTTAATAGTTCAACATAATTGCTGGAATACCCATTTTAAAATTTAGAAAACGTAAGAATTTGTTTTGTATTCTTTCAACAGCTTGTACATGAGTATTATAATGTGGATTCCAGACGGGAGAATTGTACTCCAGCTGACTTCTAACATAAGCAAAATAAAACAATTTTCGATTTGGGAGGCGGGAATGGATACCGCCGCCCCGGGAACCTTTATTGCATAACTTTATCTGCCATAGGTCACCCCAAGTGGTTCGCTACGTTTTGTGATTTAGCAGGGGTGCCCAGGTTCGTGGGGTGAGGTTTGTCTAGGTCTTGGAGGCGGATGACCAGGACACACTGAACCCCAGATTCCTACCCACCCCTTAAACCCTTTTCCTTCCCAGAACTCTCCTCTCTTTCCTTTACTTAAAAAAACCCTCCACACAGCATCCTCAAAGATGACATAGGCTCTGAGGAAAATAATTTTTCTCAGGGCCTCCTGTGTGGAGTTCAAGTAAAAAAAAAAAAAAAATATATATATATATATATATATATAACAGTTTAATACACTTATCCATGAATACAGTGAATACTTAAACCTTTTTGGGTTAACCCAGAACCATTATCTATCTCTTCACATTATTATTTTTTTTTTACTTTTACCTTAAGTTTGGCGAAGCAGCATAGTTATTACATGGAAGCCTCTATTTAAAAAAAATAATCACGCAGAAATTTACAATCTTTATGATATCTCAAGAGTTGTTCCAACAAGGCTTTTTCTACACTTCCAGTGTAGAAAAAGCCTTAAAAGGGTTATGTCATAAAGAAATGCCTAAAGGCTACGCACAAAGGATCGCAACATGATTTACATTAGCTTCAGCAGAATTATACTACAGCTTAAGCCTTAAAAAACCAGTCGCAATAATAATAATTTTCAATAGACCAACTCCATCTAACGACAAAGGCTACAAGCTGCGACATTTAGTATATCACGGCATCATAGAGCCGATTTACAATAACCGTAATGTAGGCAAGTCGTGAAATTTCAGTGGGAAAGTTTTACGGCGAGGTGAATTATTCAGGGGTTAGGTTAAGGGATGGCTCGCAGGCCTCCCCGCATACAAAGTGAGGGTGTTTCGTTACACGAGCTCCACCCCTATACGCTCTATACGCTATATGTTAATGCTTCCTGATACACATACGACACACCCTGCTTTATCTAATATCTAAATTGTAGATATCTCAAGCTAATGGTACAAAAAAGCTTCGAAATTCTCGCACATTTCGAATAGTTAAAGTTATTATCATAATTATTGTCTGAAGAATAAATACGAATTTTTGAAGTTATTTTTCAATAAAAATAAATTTTGTTATTGATTTACTACAGGCACGTGTTTTTTTAATTGAGATAAAGATTTTTATTTATTTAATTTATTTACAAAAAGAGCATAAAACCAATACATTGCAAAAGCGATAAGAAAAGATACAGTAATTGCATTTAGGGTTAAAGTAATACTTAATTAAATGAAGACATTATGAGCGAAACTCAATCGAAAATCTGGAAACAGAAAAATCAGAAAAAGATATTTACACCTCTGGGACTCGAACCCAGGACCTCCCTACTTTCCGGGTTGGGCGCTCTTATCCACTGAGCTAAGGTGTCGATATCCGATTCGGTCACTTTTAACTGTACCATACTTCGACTAAGAACCACCCATATTATTTTCATTTTTCTTAACGCATATTAAATAAATATGGTGTAAATATCTTTTTCTGATTTTTCTGTTTCCAAATTTTCGATTGAGTTTCGCTCATAATGTCTTCATTTAATTAAATATTACAGTTTGAGGTTTTACTCATAAAAAGTTAAAATAAAAAAAATAAAAAATATAAAATAATATTAAAGTAATACATTTAGTTAAAACATTGCTATTTCGCGCTTAAAATCGATGTAGGATATGTGGAAAATATCCACATTTCCTGCAGGACTGTTAATTAACCTAGTGAGTGTTTGCAGGGGCATCACTATCGGTAATTTAGTTCTGCACCTAGGAAGAATCAAAAGTCTGTTGGCGACCTCGTGCGAAATTATCCGGGACATGGAATCCTATTATTTCAGCAAGAATAAAAATAAAACCATTTAGAAGCTTATAAACCACCAGCAGTAATGCGACATCTCTTCTGGAACTATGGCTGCAGATACCCAGCATTACCGAGATAAATGCTATTGGAAACAGCCATGGGTAAAAACCTAACTCTCTCGTATAGAGGTACCATACAAATTTCTTTTGTATTTTCTTTTCTTTTTGAATAATGACATATAAAGGGCTAAAATTGGTGTTTGTGATGGGTGTGAAGAAATATGTACTTCAAAAATATTATTTCGATTCATTTACATCCCAATTACATACGCCTCGCTTCTTTACTAAGAAATAAAATGATAATAATATCGTATGCACGGGTATTGTTCAAGTCCTCAAAAAGCCGTAAAATTTTTCCGTGAATACTTTTCTGGAACCTACATACTACGGATGGTCTTGTACAATTCTTAACGGCAAATGTGTGATGAAATTGGTAAAATTGTCCAGAATAGGGGCGTTGCCTAGTTCTACATACTTGCCGAAAGCAATTCAGATTGCCTCGGAGATGTACTGCCAATAAACTTAAATTCGGAACAAATTCATTTATTCCACTTAGAAAATATACTACGATTATAAAATATACGATTCTAATATTGCAATAATGAGAATTCTGCTTTCCTTAGTCAATAATTATGGAGTTTTGTTGTTTCCTCTGATAAACAACACAATTCTGATGATCAGGAGTTTTCAATATTTCTTTGTTCGTCAGAGATTACGAGTCTCGTTTATTATCGTGTGGTACTGACAAAGAATATCTAACTGGATTTTACGTCCGCTCTATGTTAATCTGTTAAGTGAGCCGCCGTATGGGGTGGTACCCGCTGTCAATCGGATATTTTCGGTTTTAGACCCGAACGGGCGACAGTTGTCTCTCTCTTTTAGCGCTACTACTGACCTCTGTTGAGATACTTTAAAACTAGATATAACTACCTATAGTAACGACATCTGTTGAGAGATATTGAAACTACATTTATTTTCACATACACTCCAATAATTATCACTGTGTTTATTAGCTTTATAACAGGTTATCTTAGAAAAACTTCCGTTAAGATGAAGCCATGCAAAATAATGCAAAATCATACAAAATCATGTAATTTTGTTTTGAAAATTTGATCGCTTAGAAGTACTATACATGTTCAATTAAATACTGCGTATAGAATATATCTTGGCCCTTAAAAATATCGGTCACTGTTTTTAAAAGTCTTTTAATAAGCCTAGAAAAAAATAAAGTATAAGGTCTATAAAAAAACACTTTCTAGTGCAAACTCTCCTACTTATAAACCCATTTTCGGATATGGTTTTATTGTTTAATGTAGCAAATTCAGTTTCTTTTATAAAAATCGCAAATAAAATTATATATACGCCCGATATTCACAAAATAAAATAAAATATGCATTTTCGCGTTGTTATTTCACTTTACGGCCGGCAGTCGACGAATTTGGATTTTCAAAGTGAACTTTATGGCGTCCACCCAAGGACTACTGATTTGCCACACCCATTTTGTATCAGTTCGGCCCCGGCCGAACGCGGGGAATAGACGTATAGGCTTTGCGTCGCTTGGTTCCGTGAAATCAATTTTAAATTTCCTTGTTATTACAATAAACAATGCGTTAAAAAGAAGTTAATGTTTTTTACAGGCCTTTACGAAATCAACCTGCAAAAAAAATTCTGAAATACCTTTTCCAATCTTTCCAAAAGCTTTTTCTCAAGTATTTTTAAACTCCTCCCAAAAAGGGGCGTGAATTCCGATTTCGATTTTTTTCCTGGACTATTGGATCACCTTAAAGCATAATAATCCGGGTCCTACTCATTTCTCAAATCAGGCAAGATTTTTCAGGCAGTTTCTGGTATTCAAACCGACTTGTTTTTTTTTCATATTTAGCGGACAAAGATCTCTCGAAAAGACTTGCTCGAAAGCTCTTCTGCACCACTAAGGCTTTTCTTCCTCCATCCCTCTTGGATGGTGATTTCTGTAGTAGGTTAGTATTGACAAGGCTACCTCAACCCCCTACGGAAAGCGAGACCCAATATTCGTTCATCAGTCAAATCCATCAAACCTTTTGCAATCCCTTCGTTAGGTAAATGACCCGAGGGGCCAAGGACAGGTTACCAGTTGTTTGATGTAGTTAATATTACCGTTGACCTTAGTTGGATAAGGGAAACTGCGGTGGCCCACAAATGAAATCGATTTGATGTAAAGACGATTTTTGGTAATAGCCGTCAAGATTCAGTAAATCCGGGGACTTGATACAGGCTTCTTGAAAGCTAGAAACAAATAACTTGATTAAGAGTAGTATCAAAATGTAACTAATTTCAATTAGAATAGATATAGAGGAAAGCAAAATTCGAATGCTCACCACATACAAATCAAATATTATTTACACGTGTCTGTGTTTTACATATTAAATATGTTATAAAACAATACCTGGAGGCATAACGGTCTGGTCCATTAATGTGACATTTTAAAATATCCTACTAGTGACCCAGAAATCACCAAAATTTTGTTTAATTGATCACAAGTTTTTCTGCAATTTTTGGTGGTGTTTATGAGTAATCTTTTGTAGCAGATAGATGGTACACTTTTACATAAGACTCAACCCAAATTTCGATTTTTTGGAGATGTCTGACTAATAACTGACTGACGATGGATATATAAGAATAGTGTAATTATATTAATAATAGTATAATTATGTGTAATCATAGTGTAATTATATACTATTCCTATGTTCTCAAAGAATTAATTATTTGACAAATGGAAAACGAACTTGGAACCAGTTGTTTCACAGAACTTGAATAAATCGTCGTATTTTTTTTTTTTTTTTTTTTTTTTTAATTTATGATATTGTTACAGTATTAAAACATAATTTTGTGGCAAAAATAAAATTGTTAAAAACATATTTTCATGGCCGCTCTTGAGCTTGATGTAGGAGTTATTTCATAATTATATACTAGAGTGAACAATAAATATAATCTTAAAAACTAGTATGTTGTGACGTTAAAATTTTTATTTGGCTTGAAATGAAGTTATAGCTTTGTGATTGGTGATGTAATGTTTGTTTATTTTTTTTTTAAAGATTAATTTGACCTTTTTCTTGAATGATACGAAATCTGTAATTTTATTTACTTCTTCGGGAAGACTATTGAAATATTTAATGTTTTTGTATATATAATTACTGTGCATTTGTTGTGTTGAAAATAGAAGAATGGAGGAATTTAAAAGATAACTTTCAAGTTCCGTAAAAGTTCTTTTCAAGTTCTGTTATTATTTCATTTCTGTCAAGCAACTTGCATATAATGATGCAATAACAGAACCAGAATATAACGTTCACAGAACTTGAAAATAAGCTTTCAAATTTGATGATTTGTTCAAATTCTTGGAACAACTGCCCCTTACTATTACACAAGGGTATCTGGACCTCGCATCAAAGTCTGAAGTAAAAAAAAATACCTTATGAGTTCCGTAAACTGAAGGAATGTTTTATTTCAGTTTAAGTTTATAACCGTTGAGGTTGTATGCGTACGCCATGAGATTGGCTTATGACAGAATGTCAGTGTGTGTACCTGTTTAGATTTAATATCTGGTGGCGCCCTAAGTCATAAAAACCTTATCTTAAATTCACCCTCGAACGAAATATAACTTTATTAAATTGTGAAAAGTATTGAGAAAAAATGTCTTTTTGAAATTCATGCTCATATATTTGACTCGCCAATCACAGCTTCATTTCTCCACTTGGGTAGGCAGAGATAATTAAATACCATAATAATTAAAATATCCATTTTTTCCAGAAATTTTGTCTACTTAATTACGAAAATCTAGCAATCGATATGAATAAAATCATTTCCCATTGCTAAGCCTGGGCAACCATCAACAAGATGGCCTATTTATTGGATCGCTATTCACCAACAGTACCAATACCGCCCCTTTATTCCTCCCACCCCTCCCAAACACCCCCCATTAAGGTTGTAATCGCCCACCGCACCTACCCCTATCCATAAATGAGTCGGGCTATATCAATCATGGAGCCTGGGGGCATTCTAAGAAGAATCCGGTGGATATCAAAACTAAATGATATAATAATCTGAAGTTAAATTATAAATATGTCATAACCCTGAAAGTCAATAAATCATTCAACCGAGTTCATATTTAACCGTATCCATATTAAATAAAGAAATACTTTCAAGGTACTACTATATTATTAAATTAATTCTAATATATTTCCATTTTTACACAATATCATCTTAATTATTTTAACAGCTAAAAAAAATCGCAGTGTGCAATTCACACGCGGTAGAAGTGAAAACTTCGGAAAATTAAATTAAACGAGAGTGGGGAAGAACTACGAAGCTCTTTTTTAATCAGTGATGATTTTTTCCATATTTTTGTCGTCGAATTCCAGTGCACCTTTTCCTATACATTTAGTCATCTTTTGACGTGATAACGTCTTATAAATCGATGAACGCCGGCTGCATGCACGAAAAAGCATGACTCATTGTCACGTTCCGCCTGAGCCGAGCGTGCGAACAAGCGATAGAGGCACGATCGGCTTAAGCGTTCGGCTTGTTACGCATCTATCTCTCTTCCACTCCATCGTTATAAACCGACTTTACAGACAGCCAATTTTTTTAAGTACTTCTTCGGAGTCGCTAGAGGTCGCTTTCTTTGTGTTTTATTTTGCCTGTTCATTTTGGAGTGGTTTTAAGAATGGATATCGTTTTAACAAAAAAAATATATATTATGTTTCGTATCCGTATTTCGTATTCGATCCTTGGTCCGCTGAATGTCGGGCCGCTGAGGTTCGTCAGGCGCTTTATACCACAAGACCAAAGGAGACATGCGAGGGACCATGGATTTATTGGAACCGAGTACCCGTGAAATAAATAAATATTTTATTGCTATCTCATTCTATTTTATTTATTTATTTTATTTATCAAAAGTATACAATACAGAATATAGTATATTATATAAAGCATTGTACTCCCAGGAGTTAATAAACTCATTGCGGGAATGATACGCATTACATGAAACATATAGCTGTATGTATTAAATGGACATATGATGGGGACATACACAACATTATTATTTCAGATAGTCATTAATAAGATGAAGTTTGAGCATGTTAGTTTGGGTCTTTTTACATTGACTTGCACATTTGATCTCGTTGGGTAGTTGATTATATTTTGTGTGAGCTATGTATTCTAGGGATCTTAGTCCATATTTTGTTGATTTGATTTTTGATATAAGAAGTTTGTTGTGATTTCTTGTGTTGTGTTGGTGTACGTCGCAATTGTAATAGAGTGTAGTGTTGGAATGTGCCGAGTGTTGAATTACTTGTAATATAGTTTTAGTTATTTCAAAAGTGGGAATGGTATTAAAAGGAAGTATTTGGGTGTTTCTGTAGATATCTTTGACATGTGTGTCCCAAGGTAGACTGAAAATATTTCAAATATTTGAAAATATTTTTAAGTATCGCTTTTTCGTTTCATCGAATTTCAAATCACAGCGGTGCTAAAGACGTTTTCACTTAAAAAATAAGTGAAAAACCTTCACAAATGTAAATAGTTAATAAAAAATCACTAATATAAACCGGCTTCTTTCTATCTAATTGTAATAATTTTAAATATGAATTTTTTATCAATTTAGTGTTTGAAACCATACGATTAATGTGCTTCAAGTCAAAGCAAACGTACACCAACAAATCAAATAAAGTAGCTGATAACGAAGTTGTTGGAAAAACGTTTGGCAAGGATTCAAATATGAGAACAAATCTCATTAAACGAAAGAATAATGTTAATGAAAAACCCATACAATTTTTTACCATATTATTTCTCTGTGCGACTCTATCTATAAGCACTTTTACATTTTATCCGCTAAAACAATATTTGTTTTCGAATTCTCCAAAACAATACCACATATATATTAAGAGGAACGGAAGCAAAAGTAAATAAAGTGGCTCACATTCGTACTATATATTTGATGTACCTTTTGATTACAAAAATATTTTTTTAGTTTGGTTGGGTATTTTGATCTCAAGTCCAAATTTAAGATTTGTATGAAGCTGGCTGAAATGGGCCGCGCATACGTTCCTCTTAACATTCATTGTAAAAAACTACCATCTACATGAAAAAATGTCTTGAAAAAAAAGGGTAGTTTTTTAGCATAAATGACCAAATAACGCAAGATAAAAAACAAACCATTTTACGTACAAAATAAATGCAGAGATGACGGACTTTCTCATAAATGAAAGTAATTGAACATCCACTCAACATGAGAATTAAAGTGCGAGCCAAAATTAAAACGAAAGAAAGGCCTGAAATAACAGAGGGAAAGCTAAATTTTACAAACGAAATTGATAGACAGAATTCAGTCAGTTTTTCAGAATTACAATTTACACAAAGGATGACAGCATTGCAGTTTGAAAGAGTCTTTATTATCTGATGAGATTAGATTTCTTGGATGTACTTAATAAAAGAACAATATTGTATGAAAAAAAATAGAGCTTATTAAATGTAACTACGTGTTAAAGCGGCGTATCCCTGCTCAAAAAAAAAGAAGATGGAGAAATATGTAATTATGAATGTTGGACAGAGCGCGCTAATATTTTAAATGATAAAATTGGAGCGAAAATTGTGAAAATGTTTATAAATACTTGTCATACATAAACATAAATAAACATAAATAAACACGTAAACACCTCAGCACAGGTTCTCCTAGTGAGGTGTTCACGAAACATACAACAATACCTATCCACAGTTTCACCTTCACAAACCTACCTTACACCCAACATAATAAAATTACAATATATATTATGTAAAAATGTTTTTCAAAATTGATCTATAGGTAAATACTGTAATGCATAAAAATAAATAAATCTATACTAATATTATAAAGAGGAAGGATTTGATTGTTTGTTTGTTTGTTTGTTTGTTTGTTTGTTTGTTTGTTTGCATCGAATAGGCTCCGAAACTACTGAACCGATTTGAAAAATTCTTTCACTGTTGGGAAGCTACACTATTCCCGGGTAACAAAGGCTATATTATAATTTAAAAAAAATTAGCGATCCTTACTAAAACTCCAATGATGTAACCCAAGGTGTAAAAAAATTACCTTAAATATTTTTTACATCGCGTGCGCTGCGAAAACCATTGATGATAGAATAAAATAATGTAGTACGACTTTGCAGAACACATCATTATCTACAAAAAGTGTCGCGACAGCATATGTCTAACTATTATAGTTATGCCACAATAAGTGTACTTTTATTTTAAAAATTTAATTGAAATGCCGCCGCTAGAAAAGACTCTTTATTTGTATCTTCGTATTAATTTTTATCAAAATAAATTATTTTATATTCGAGACTGCTTCAATGCCTTTATATTACTTTTTGAATTATTCAATTCGGACATCCCATCTGAGAGATATCACGAGTTTAAAATTGTAAGTATTATACGATGTAAGCGTCACTGGGGTACGGACCGTACGAGAGGACACCAACAAACAATCAAATCTTTCCTATCTTATATATAAAAATTAAAATTTGTTTGTTCGTATTTTATGCGCTGCCATACCGTTCATCCGATTGCGATGAAACTTTGGTGATTTGTTGTGCGCACGCCCGCAAAGGATAAAGGCAAGTTCTTGAGTTATTAAATTTGAATTAATGAAAATGTGCTTATTACATATATTTTAGCGGCAAGGAGGAAAGGCAGGGGGGAGGGGGAGGTGGGATACGTGGGTGGGAAAACGAGAGATGGGAAGGCGGGGAAGATAGAAGGGAAACGTGAAAGGGGAAGGGGACTCGGGAGATGAACGGGGACGCACGGGAAAGGACATTCAAGGAGAATCAATTGATTTCTTTGCATTGCAACGCAAGCCGTGCTTTGTGCTTTGAGTTTTAGCTTTAAGCTTTGAACTTTAAGCTTTGAGCTTTGATTGTTGAGCTTTGAGCTTTGATTTTTGAGCTTTAAGTTTGAACTTTATGCATTCAACGTTAAGCTTTACGTGTTGTTTAAGCTTTGAACTTTAAGATTTGATATTGAATTTTAAGTATTGAGCTGTGTGCTTTGAGATTTGTGTTTTGAGCTTTAACTTTAAGCTTTGAGCTTTGAGCTTTAAGCTTTGTGCTTTGAGATTTGTGTACTGAGCTTTAACTTTGAGCTTTGAGATTTATTTTTAAGCTTTGTGCTTTGAGTTTTAAGCAGTTTAGAGCTTTGATATTAAGCTTAAACTTTGGCCATTAAACTTTGAACCTTGCTTAAAGCTTGCGCTTT
The DNA here is from genome assembly GCA_936435175.1 of Glyphotaelius pellucidus. Taxonomy (NCBI): domain Eukaryota; kingdom Metazoa; phylum Arthropoda; class Insecta; order Trichoptera; family Limnephilidae; genus Glyphotaelius; species Glyphotaelius pellucidus. Next base: position 5,202,196 of record OW386548.1, on the reverse strand, counting down.
AAGATTGAACTTTAAGCTTTAAGTTTAATGTTTGAGCGTTATGTTTTCGGCTTTAAGCTTTGAGTTTTAAGCTTTGAGCTGTAAGCTTTGAGCTTTGCGCAAAGCACGAGGCTTAATGCTAAAAGCTTAACGCTTAAAACTCAAAGCTTTAAGCTGAAAGCTCAAAGCTTGAAACTCAAGGCTTTAATCTTAAAGTCAAAGCTAAAAGCTCAAAGCTCAAAGCTCAAAGCTTGAATCTCAAAACTTAAAGCTCAAAACTTAAATCTCAAAGCCTTAAGCTCAAAGCTTTAAGCTCAAGGCTTTAATCACAAAACAAAGCTTAAAGCTCAAAACTTAAAGCTAAAAGCTCAGCTTAAAGCTCAAAGCTCAAGCTTGAAGCTCAAAGCTTAAAGCTCAAAACTTAAAGCTCAAAACTTAAATCTCAAAGCTTTAAGCTCAAAACTTTAAGCTCAAGGCTTTAAGCTCAAAGCTTTAAGCTCAAAGCTTTAATCACAAAACTTAAAGCTCAAAGCTTTAAGCTCAAGGCTATAATCTCAAAGCTTAAAGCTCTAAACTTAAAGCTCAAGCATAGTGCTCAAAGCTTATGGCTCAAAGCTTAAAGCTCAAAGTTTCAAGCTCAAAGCTTGAAGCTCAAGGCTTTAATCTCAATGCTTAAAGCTCAAAACTTAAATTCAAAGCTTAAAGCTCAAAACTTGAAGCTCAAAGCTTAAAGCTCAAACCTTAAAGCTCAAAACTTTAAGCACAAGGCTTTAAGCTCAAAGTTTTAAGCTCAAGGCTTTAATCACAAAACTTAAAGCTCAAAGCTTTAAGCTGAAGGCTTTGATCTCTAAGCTTAAAGCTCTAAACTTAAAGCTCGGCATAGTGCTCAAAGCTTATGGCTCAAAGCTTAAAGCTCAAAGTTTTAAGCTCAAAGCTTGAAGCTCAAAGCTTTAATCTCAATGCTTAAAGCTCAAAACTTAAATTCAAAGCTTAAAGCTCAAAGCTCGAAGCTCAAAGCTTAAAGCTCAAAGCTCGAAGCTCAAAGCTTAAAGCTCAAGGCTTAAATCACAAAGCTTAAAGCTCAGAACTTGAAGCTCAAAGCTTAAATATCAAAGTTTGAAGCTCAAAGCTTAAAGCTCAAAGCTTAAAGCTCAAAGCTTAAGGTTAAAGCTCAAAGCTTAACCCTTTAAGCTTTGAGATTCAAGCTTTGCGCTTTAAAATTTAATAATTAAGCTCAAAGCTGAACCCTTCAAAAATTTTAAAGCGCAAAGCTTGAATCTCAAAGCTTAAAGCTCAAGGCTTAACCCCTCAAAAATTTGGCGTATTTTGTCAAAAGGTATAAATGTTTCGATATATATCGACTTTGCAATAAAAATTCAAATAAATGGAATATTTGTAAACGTATCCAAAAACTAAATACTGGTTTTGAAAGGTGGTGAAATACGCTTAAATATATGGTATTATTAGAAATTACAAAAAAAAATTTAAATTCAAATTTTTTTAATGTTTTCTTTAAAAAAATTTAAAAATGCTCAACTGACATTTTTGATATTAAAATTACTGATCTATAGAAAATGTGTTTGTTTCTGTCTATGTGTGTGAGATGTTTTGCGTTGCTAAACCGTTCATCCGATTGCGATAAAACTTTGGGGATTTGATGTGTGCAAGCCCGCGATGGTTTCTATACGTGTATAGTGAGTTCTGGCATCATCTGGGACGAATGGGAAAGGGTTAGTAGAGCGAATTTTTTTCTTTATTGAGTGGCATAGCATATGCCGGGAACTCGCTATTGTATTTAAATGCCTGTGTCAGAATTTGGTAAAATTGAATTATGTAATAGAAAGTACCTACCCTAAAATTCTAAATCTATACTAATATTATGAATGCGAAACTGCGTGTGTTTGTTTGTTACGCTTTCACGCATAAACTAATAAACCGATCTTAGAATTTTTTTCACCAATAGAAAGCTACATTATATGCGAGTAATATAGGCTATAAATAATGGTAAGTTCTGGCGTTACGAAAATATAAATATTAATATATTATATTTATTTTACGTTTTCTGTCGAAAATGGCGAGTTATTGCTAACGTCAGAAGAAAAGCAAAACAAATCGTTGCCGTGAAAACCATGTTGATATATATATTTTTTTTTGATTCGGGCATCGTAGTTACTATTTATCTCTAAAAAATGAATCGCCGAAATGTATTTACGCGCATGACTTACGAACGACTGCACCTAATTGGATTTTACTACTGGTGAGCTCTGGCATTATGAAATATGCAAAAGGTGGCATTCGAGCTGTTTGAAAACTGAATGTACCGGGAAAGAATGCATGAAATGCGGGAGGGGGACTCGGGTGGGGGGTTCGCGGCAGGGGAGGAGGGAAACCCGGGAGGGGGAGGGGAATCTGGGAGGGGGAACCTAGGAGGGGGGAGGGGAGCTTGGGAGGGGGGTTCACAGGACGGGGAAAGGGGTAGTGGAGTGGGGGGAGGGAAGGTGGAAGAGGCGGAGTGGGAACGCGAGAGGGGAAGAGGACGCGGGAGAGGAAGGGGAGGCGGAAGGGGAACGGGACGAATGGGAAAGAACACGCAGGAGAAAACAATTTATTTATTAAATGGCATGGCAACGCATGCCGGGTACCAGCTAGTAAATGATAAAATTGAAGCGAAAATTATGAAAATGCTTAATAAAACACGACTCGTTTAAAGCAGAGCCAAAATCTTGTGGAAGGCGTCTTAAGTATCATTTAAAGAAACATTGTGAATTTTTTCACAAATATAACTTGTAAAATAATGGAAATAAACGGGTTTTTAATAATTTTCGGAGCGTACTTTGCGATTATTTTCTTTCGAGGGAATTTCAGATAATTTGCGTTTCGGCATGTAACGCGTCTAGATATTATCGTCAAAAATAACATATATTCGTTTTCGGGGTGTTATGCCGTGTTGCGCTACCTCTTTCTTTAGCCAACGTTTCGGACAGCGTTACAGTGTCCATCATCATACACAATTACCATCTTGATGCACAATTGACACTGTTGACACTGTAACGCTGTCCGAAACGTTTGCTAAAGAAGGAGGTAGCGCAACACGGCATAACACCCCTAAAACAAATAACGAAAGTACTTTTGGCCGTGAAAATCTAGAAACTTATCCAAAAATAACATATATTTTTTAAGAGCTTAAAAACTTCAAATGTTTAAGGGAGATATGTAAGAAATCGGTAAAAATTCAGGTAGCGGCGGTTTAAATGTAACATCGTATTAAATGTTATTAAGTGTCACTTGTCACGTTGAAATTTAACTACATGTATTAGAAAATAGTTGCTTGTTTGAAGGATTTGCGATACCTCTCTGAGATTTAAAGCCATCGCCCGATTGAAAGATTTTCAAATACTTATAAGTTGCGATAAAAATATTCCGCCCTCAATATTTTATGACTTTTTATATTAGCTCCACACAGGAGGCCTAGAGGAATATTAATTCGGTCAGGGCCTTTGACATCTTGGGGGACGCTGTGTGGAAGGTATTTTTAAGGAAAGGGAGAAGAGGATGTTCTAGAAAGGAAAAAGGTATGAAGGGTGGAACTGGAAATGAGTGGAAACTGGGGTCAATGAGTGACGAAGTATGAACGTATGAATCCATCCCTCCAACTGCAATGCAAGGGGATGGGTCATGAGAATCCGGTAGGGGAGGTCAAAATGCCCCCCTCAATCAGTCTCTCTCGATCCGGCCCGCCACGCAGAAGTTTAGCAGATGAATCCGCCATCAAGACCTAGACAAACCTAATTCGATTTAACACAGACTCCAATATTATGTTCGAAAGGTCTTAATAGTACGTTATTAGGTTTAAATACTATCTACTAATTCAAGGTTGTCTACTTGGTATCAATGGCATTACGGTACACTGCCTTCAACCCATTATTTAGATTACTAAAATAGCTCTGAACATGGCGCCGTTATTCGATTAGAAAACACAACCAGAACAGTAGGTCAGTGATGTAATTCATAAGCCGAAAATTTACACGCAATTTAAAACCACGTATCCCTTAATTGTGTTTGTAAATAAACGCAAGCTCGTGTGATACAAAGCTCTAACTCTCATAAGGTATCAGTTCACCCCAACCCCTAATCCATCCGCCTCCCTGTCGGCGACAGCAGTTGAGTTTCCAGTTAAGCTTTCTAGAACCTAGGTACCAACCTCATTCCCAACTCTAGCGGTATCTAGGGGTTGAATTTTGGACACTACTAAAACGTATAACTGCCTAAATTCTTATTTAAAATTACACATTTTACTGGGGTGGGCAGAGAGAATCTCAACTCTCTCGGAACACATTCATTGCTTCACTCAAATTCATATATGCCTTTACCCCGGCCTTGGCAAAATACAACACAAAGTAAGTGTTTAATTAATATTTTCCTCGGACATCCCCCGATTTCTATCATTTAAATAAAATGTATGACAGGATATGTTCTCCTGAAACTTATTTGACTATATTGTACTTCCTTTCCATTTCGTTATTACGTCCTGCCTAATAGTTTACGCGTTAAAATTAATCTAGACGCCCCATTCTTAATGTACAGGATCCTCATATTATGGTTTTAATACATTGTAATATGTACGGGCCTCAAGGATCTCGTAATGTGTGAGCTCTTAAGAAATATTACAACTGTACCAGATTTTTGCTTATATTACAACACTGCAAACATACAGTATCTTTTCCGGACATCCCCAACTTCTCTATTCACTTGAGCGTCATACTGGCACAAGCCTAACATTCTCTTCCATTCGTACGAGATATTCAAACACGTTTTTTTATTTAATTAATAACTACCTACAGCATACATAAAATTTGACAATTATTGTTAAATATATATTTTTACTGTTCAACTAGAAAAATTATGTAGCGACAAATCGGGTATTAAATCAAACTAGCAGTTAAAAATTTGCTCCCCGGGTTATTGCTGTTAGGCCCTACGGGGGCGGACGACACGGCAGTAGCTTTGTAACAAACTTCACAAACAAAGATGGTTTTGCTTAAGGCGGCGCTTCTCGGCTGAAAAAGAAGAAGATGGAGAGATATGTAATTAAGAATGTTGGACAGAGAGCGCTAATATTTTAAGTGATAAAATTGTAGCGAAAATTGCGAAAAAGCTTAATAAAACATGACTCGTTTAAAATAGAGCAAAAATCTCGTGGAACTTATCTTAAGTAACATTTAAAGAAACATTGTGATTTTTTTTAACAAATATAACTTGTAAAATAATAGAAATAGACTTGTTTAAATAATTATCGGAGCATACTTTGCGATTTTTTTCTATTGCGGGAATTTCATATAATTTGCGTTTCGGCGTGGAACGTATCTAGATATTATCTAGCATGTTCTCTGTCAGCTGCTGCTCTAGAATCAACCTCTTCTCCATTCTGCGCTCCTGGCCCGGAATAATAATGTAACACGGCGACTTAAAACTGTAAACCAACCTCCTCCGCAAATAGTCCAGATAGTTTCTCTTGCCATTTAAGAAAAAAACAATGGTTAGATACGTTTTTGTCCTTTAACTTCCTGTTACGGAGGCTTACAATGATGGCCGCTCGTGTAATACAAATTATAGCCAATGCAAGTTTAGCGAACGCTCCAAATAAGCTCCTCCTGCTGGCAAAGCCTTAAATTATAATAATATAAAATAAAATAAAATAAATAGTTCCGTAATAAAATGAAATTGGGATAGGCAGACCCTCTCTTGGTAGACTTTCTCAGTATTTTAACGCGGTGTGGACGCTACAAGCAGTTTTTTTTATTGGTGGATTATTTGAAGAAAAGTGTTTAAGGCGCCGTATCCGAGCTCGAAACGAAGATCGAGAGATATGTAATTACGAATGTTGGAGAGAGCGCGCTAATATTTCAAGCGATAAAATTGAAGCGAAAATTGTGAAAATGTTTGATAAAACATGACTCGTTTAGAATAAAGCAAAAATCTCGTGGGGGTTGTCTAAAACAACGTTCAAAGAAACATTGTGATTTTTTTTAACAAATATAACTTGTAAAATAATAGAAATAGACTTGTTTAAATAATTATCGGAGCATACTTTGCGATTTTTTTCTATTGCGGGAATTTCATATAATTTGCGTTTCGGCGTGGAACGTATCTAGATATTATCTTCAAAAATAACATAAATTTTTTTAAGAGCTTAAAAACTTCAAATGTTTAAGGGAGATATGTAAGAAATCGGTCGAATTCAGATAGCGGCGGCTTAAGGCGCGGAATTAGAGATGTACTCGAAGTCGGGTTCTTAAATTTCAACCGTACAGACGCTAGCAGATTAATACTCTCAGATTTTTTGTAATAATCACAAGTATTTGAAATGTTACGTTCTTAAAACTTGTTCAAAAATATTTAAAAGCGGTCCTTTTTTGGTAAAGCAAAAAACGGAATAAGTTACTATGAGTATATGAGTAAGCGCTAGACAGTATTTAAGCTAGTCTGCCAAACTCGAGATCGCCGGTAAAATTCGCCTGTAAAGTTCGCCCGGAGAGTTCGTCCGTCGAGTTCCACACTATTTTGTGGAATTGACGAGTCCTTGTTTGGGGAAATACTTCCACGAAATGTTTCGACCAATCCACGCACGGTGGACTTACACAGAAATGCTTTTAATATAATATATCGCCTCTACCGCCCGATGAGAAAACGGCGGAGCTCGTCCAAAGTAAGAAGGGCGGAGAGGAAATAATGAAGGCAGAGAGGAGATTTGCGATTGAAATAGGAAATTCAATTTCCATTAGTGGCTAGGAGCGTTGAAACTGGACTTAAACTATAGAACCTTTACATAAATTACGCGTGTGTTCCGTGCGAGCCATACTCATTAGATCGATAATTGCTTCGGGTACTTTCAAGCTTTTTTATTTTCATTTACTTAAGCATATTATTCTGTGACCACCAAAAGCTCTGAGATGAGTTTTACTTCCGAACATGAAGTAGACTGTAGTGCTAGAGCACCAGTCGATAAAACCCTATATCAATACTTTGACTAAATTCGTCATCTACTATGGTCAGTTGGCGTTTTTTGCGAGCATGGTCGACATATGACAGTCGGTTGACAAAACCCGCCAATTTCAACGCAGCGTCCTGAGTGTCACATAAGCTATCAATAAACTCATCTTTTTTTAATAACTGGGTTATTAATGAACGCAGCTGAACTAACGAAGCTTTTAGGATTGAAAGAAATCGTATACTTAATTAATTCATCTAAGACGCGATCCATTCATTCCGTTCGATCTTGGAGAAATTTATTTATAATGTTAACGCCTTTCGGTTTTTACATAATATAACATAGTATAAGGTATAGCAACGACATGAAAAAGACAGCTCTAGTGAGCTTGTAAAACAGTAAGAAATAGTTGAGAAAGACATTTAAGTAGCTGTGCAGATAACAAATCAAAAATAAAAACTACGATATTTGAATTTTACAATATTGCAACAGTGAAAAAACATATTTATATATAATATGTGCCAATAACTTCTTAATAGGCATGTTGAAAATGTTTAATGGTAGGTAAATAATAAGTAAAATATATTACAAGTTAGGAAACAAACTTTATTTCCAAAGAAACAATAAAATTTTGAAAATTTGTGAATAACATAATAAGAATACTCACCTTTGTAAGATAGTACCAGCATTTGTAAGTTGGTAACAATGATGAAAACAAAAAAGCTTTTTTTAATAATTAAATAATATTACGGGTTGTGATGGTTTATAAAATAACTATTAATCATACATTTAATTACTAAGATGCATTAATACGAAACGTTAGGTAGATATGTGTTATAAATATATTTGGTAAATTTATTTTACAAATTTACCAAAGACTTCCTTAAAAATGAAAGTGATTCAAATATGACTATAGACCTCATTAACTAATTAACCCCCGTTTAACGACAAAAGTACATGCGAAGTGCCAATGTATATTAAAATTAGTGCTTCAATTCGAAATTGTCTATTTATTGGTATTTTAAATTTTTCCGTAATGGTTTGACTTTTTGGAAAGTAAATCGTGTCGCCAGTGTATATCGATTTCTTTTTTATTCCCGGTATTAACCGGTTCAGCTGTCAAAATTGCAACCGTGCTCTGGATGTAGATATAAAATCATTGTAACGTTATCGATTTCACTGTGCTAGATCCCCTGAGCAAAAGTGAAATTTCGCTATAAAATGCCATTAATATTGAATCGTCATTGTAATATATTTTTCCGACGAAAATGGACACAACAAAACTATGTAAAATTTCGTATAATTCTCATTGGATTTTTTTTAAGGACTGGATATTTTGGATTTCCTTTTCACAAAATCACATTTGATCAGGTACAACGTAATATTCAGCTTTATCCCTAGCGCCAGGGGGGGGGGGCTTGTGGAGACATGACATAGGGTGGCGTGTAGGCTGTTTAGTGTGTACCTCCATAGGCTGCGAGGGAGGCTCCACCACCCACTCTGGATTATATTTCCTTCTCTCAAACGGAATGAAGTGAGCGCTGTGTGGGACTGGGAAGGAACTATGGCGCAGGGCGGAGTTTTACCTCAAAACCGATTTATTATTAAAACTTGTTTCACCTACATCGGCGTTTCAATAGGTACTTTATTTATTTATTTATCAATTTCCTTCATGACAGCTATAAAGGTATTTTCGTGAAGTCTATCACACTTTTTTATTTTTATATGACACCTCACTAGAGCTCTTCTGCCTTACTCTTTGTACAATATTGTACATTCAGTGAACTGTTTGGCGACGTTTTGAGATGGGTTAAGGAAAGGGCTGCCAGAAAAGGAAAAGATATTTACTACTTTTTTCTAACACCAGCTCGTAGAGAAATGGAGCTGGCAGCACGGTATCGCTTCGACACACATAAGTAAACACTCTCACCAATATCATTTGCTCATCTGCCCTGATGATGGACACTGTAACGCTGTCCGAAACGTTGGCTAAAGAAGGAGGTAGCGAAACACGGCATAACACCTTAAAAATAATAACAAAAATACTTTTTGGCCGTGAAAACCTAAAAACATACCTGATTTTATTAAATGCTTATTTTAACACTCGGTTGGTGGCAAAGGTTTATTTAAAAAAAGTTGAGGAATTTTGGTAGTCTTTGTTTTATTCCTGTATTTGATAAGAAATGAAAAAAAGTCCACAAAATTTTAAATTGCTATAAATACGTAAACAAATATGTTAATATTATTCAATATTAATTTTATTCAAAATCGTCCATATCATTCACAACTTTTAGCTGCTTTTACTTTAATCTAATCAAAGATACTAATTTGGTAGAGGGTTTGCCTGTCTGTCAGGCTGCCTGTCTGTGTGTAGATAACTCTACTTCAATGAACTCGGACTCATTTCCAAATTGGAACTGATTGTGTCAAGAATTCAGACAAGCGATAAAATAACCCATAATACAATATTTGGACAAAAAATTATTTTAATGGTCATTTTAAAAATAGGAACTGTTTTTCAAGAATTCAAATAATCCCGTACTTTTTCACGAGTTTGCTCCGGTTTATAATAACAACTGATTTATACATTTAAATATAAATATATATATATATATATATCTTCAACTCTTAAATCTCCGTAATTTAATTCGATTGTAATCAAACACTTACGACTTATTTTATCAAAAGTAGAGAGACGCAGGAAATGTAATATAATATTCGTCTCTTGCCTTCATCCCTGCCAAGGGGGGGCGGGTGGGTGGAAATAGGGGAGGCTGCAAGTATGCTTTTGAGAATACACGAAGCGTTTTGCTTTGGTTCGCTTTTACCGGAAACTCTTCCAACTTATCTGTTGAACACTTTATTTGAAATGAAAAATATTCAGATTAATTAGACGTACGCTTTATGCTGAAGGTTTCGGAGTACCACAAGTGTTATGACGACTTGGTAGATTCATTAAAAGCTTGATGACCGCCAAAGCACAAAGGAAGAGTTTTGACTCTAGGACAACGGTCTCAGGCTTGACTACAAAGGATGATGAAATACAAAAAAATGTTTTCGAAATATATGCGAGATTACGCTCTGTTTGTGATTGTCGCACTATATCCATGTGGTCAGGGAAAGGAGTGGACGTCAAGGAAGGCTTTTGTTAGACTATACATTGAACAGGGCTGGTGAAAAAATATTTAAATTATATTGAACTAGCTTTTACCCGCGGCTTTGCTCGCATGATATTAGGGGGAAATTACTGTAGCGCTTGCACTTATTAATTATCCCCCTCCCCCCCACCCCTCCCGCATTCCATACATTCATTCCGTTATTAAAACGGCTCGCGTGCCACCTAAATTTCATAATGCCAGAGCTCAAAGAAAAAAATAATTATCCAATTTTTTTTTTTTTTTTACAGTTAATACCGCACAATAGTCCCAACTGCTCCCGTCTGGAGCCAGTGAGTCTATGGCATCCCCAATCGGGGTATGTTGTGAGGCTGAAGGTAGTGGGGAGGGGAAGGAGATAGGGAAGAGGAAGGTGGTGAAGTACCTGGCTATTCAGATCTGGTCACTAAACACGGCTAAAGCCATTTCAAGCAACGTTTCAATTCTGAATGGTGGTCTTGAACACCAGGGCGATACTGTTGGTATCTTCCACTCTGGAACGTGCCGCAAATGTACTATATATTATTTTAAATGAATAAATTGTGAAACAACACAAATTAATCAATAAAATTTATTTGCGCACGCCGGGTTCGAACCCGCGACCTTCGGATTGTGAGTCGAGAATCTTGCCTCGGGACGACGGAGGCCGTCAATTTGGTGCAGTCGTTCGGAATTTTGAGCGTACAAACATTTCGGAGATTTATTTTTATTTAAATATATCAACATCGTTTCCAGGCAACCATTTGTTTTCTGACGTTAACAATAACTAGCTTTTGTTAGCGACAGAAAACGGATGATAAATATAATATATTAATATTTATAATTTCATAACGCCAGAACTTACCATTATATACAGCTTATATTACTCGCATATAACGTAGCTTTCTATTAGTAAAAGGATTTTCATCAGTTGTGAGGAGGGGAAGGATATGGGGGAGAGGAAGTTGGGAAGTACCTGGATATTCAGATCTGGTCACCAAACATGGCTAAAGCCATTTGAAGCAACGTTTCAATTCTAAATAGTGGTCTTACACTAGGGCGATTCTAGAGTATCTTCCCCCCTGGAAAGTGCCGTAAATACATCGTAAAGTTTTGTGAAATAACACAAATCAATCAAACAAAATGTACTGGAATTTGAGCCCGTGACCTTCAGATCGCTAGTCGAGAGCCTTACCCCTCAACCACGGAGACCGTCGATTAGTAGTTATCAAAATTTTCATTAACTTTCGGTTAAAAAATAAACTAACTTCTTCACACAAAGCAAGAGCTCTCCTTGCTTTACAATACACAAACAAACGAAAAGATGATGCGCAAACCCCGAAATGTTGAGATAATTAAGTTATTTTTTAAGTGCGTTTTAAAATTTTGTTGCATTATTTCCTACAGCTGAACAATTATTTATTTATTTATTTAAACGCCCATAGGGCTTTTACATATAGTTCAGTACATGTTTTTGATAAAATATAGGAAATAACATAAAATATAAGAAACAAACTAAATATAACATAAAATATAAGAAAGAAAATATAGAAAACACCAAATATAAGAGTTGACACAAAGCAGGTAACAAATAATATATGATAAGTAAAAATAGAGATAAAGATGGTTTAAGAAGTAGGAATAAATAGATGGCACATACGTCGTTTAAAGTTTGATAAATTTAATTTATTATCAAATATATCCATATTCTTTAAATATTGGTTACCAAGGCTATGTAAACGCTTCGTGTATTCTCAAAAGCATACTTGCAGCCTCCCTTATTTCCACCCACCCGCCCCCTCTGGAGAATGCAAACTATAGTTGGAATGAGATGAAATGTTAACATTTGTCTAGTCGATCGTGTAGGTACGTGTAAATTTATCAATTGCAGGAGTTCACAACAGTTGAATTTAGAATTTAATCATTTTAATAAAAAGGTTAGGTCGTTAATTTTTTGTCTGTTTAATTGAAGTTGTCCCAACGTCTTTAGTACGCCATATTAAGATTATTATTAAAATTACAATTGTAATTAATTTCGATTTTAAAAATAATTATTTTAATGCAATAGACTTTCATTAAAAATTACAAGTGTTGAGCTGAATTAGTTAAAGTAATAATAATTTTTAAGATTAACCCTTAAATTCGGGCTTATTTTGGCAGTAGGTAAAAATACTTCCGCTTTGCAATAAAATCCAAATAAAAATACTTCCGCTTTGCAATAAAATCCAAATAAAATACAAATAAAATCCATATAAAACACAAATAAATTGTGAACGTATCCGAAAACTAAAAACTAAAAGGCGATGATTTAAAAAAGTAACAAATGTAGGTACGTGTGAAATAAAACTCTTCAAAACAAAACTTTTTTCGCATTCTAATATTAGCGGCTTATGAAAATAGAAAACATTTTATAGATCATAACCGTTTGTTTTTCGGGTGATGAAAACAAACCGCTTTTTCTGTACTTCGAATCAATTGATTATTTTATTATCAGGTTTCCTTACTTGCTGGCCGAGTCTATGTGGAGGCTGTGCAAAGGCTTTATGAATGGAAATGATGAACTCGTGTCTACACATTTGTAAGCCCAGGTTTAAGAGGAAAAAAACAACGTTATACGGAGTGTAGAATCCTTCTGTAATTTTTTTTCCGCCAGCTGGTTTATTTGACTGTGTGTACTGCTACATATGTTATTTCTACGCTGATAAAATTTATTGAATATGTTCAAATATAAACAAACGATTATTTAAAATCATAACGTGAATGTAATTTGGGGATAAGTTGTATTTTAATTTTATATTAGATGATGTGTGGAGGGAAGGAAGAGGAAGTTCTGAGAAGGAAAAAGATACGAGGGGTGGGTAGGAGCCTTGGGGTCGTTGTGTCCAGGATTGGCGGATGTATGAATCTATCCCTACAGCTGCGGTGTAAGATAATGGTTAGAAAGAGACCAGCTGGAGAGGTCGAAGGGTCTCCCCAAACCGGCCTCTCCCGATCTGGCCCGCCACGCAGCTGGTGGGCAAGCGCATCCGTCGCCAAGACCCGAACACAGTTATTAAATGTAAAACCTGCTTATTGTGTTTGAGGCACATTCCAGATTAGAATATACTCTCAGTATGCCCTTGTGTAAGACCACAATTCAGGATTGAAACGTTGCTTAAAATGGCTTCAGCCGAGTTTTGTGAATAGTCAGGTACTTTCCCACCCTCCTCTTCACAACTCCTTCCCTTCCCCATTACCTTCAGCATCACAACATGCCCTAATTAGCGTTGCGATAGTCTCACTGGCTCCAGACTGTTGAGAGCAGTTGGGACTCTTGTGCGGTATACATTGGATAGCATAGCTCACAGAAATCCATTAAAATTCAAAGAAAATATAAAAAATAATCTTTCCGATTTCCGATTCAGAATCATTTTACAATATTTACTATCATTGCTTTTATAAATCCAAGGATATTTGTTGCGACTTCTTTGTGGAGATCGAATAATAAAATAAAGCAAACCAAAGAAAGAAAAAGAGATATTCTACGGATTCTACTCACAGTTTCTCCGGGGACCTCTGTGATTGTACAGATTTATCATAAGAACTACTGAAGTCTTTGAGATAGAATGATTTCCCTTTTTTCCCTCTAATTTTCCATAGAGCAAGGTATAATATTATTACGGAACCTAATCATAGGTAGCTATTTATTCCTACCAATGTAAGTTTTTCGGTTATAGATATCAATATCATCGCATATTCTCGTCTGGCTTCTAGTCTATATATTTAGTTCATTATGTTCGGTCTATTATTATGTTTAGTATATTATTTTTGGTCGTTTTAATGCCCATATACGCGTTTTAGAGCCACCGAGAATTCAAATTTCGTCAAAAGATGGTCTTGCCAGAAAGAAGTTAGAAATTCGCTGTTCCACCTTTTTTTTTTCATAGTGGCTCCATTGAGACTGTATTTTCAAAAAGTTTTAGGCTTGTTTCATGCAAACCGAATGTATAGTTTTTTTTAATATATTGTCAACCAGAATGAAAAACGTAGTTTCTAGAAAAACGCGTTCAAAGTTTTGCTGAAGCGTAATTCAACATACAAACTATTTCAATCGGGTATGTTTTAGGTATGTTTTAAGGTTTTCAAAAATATTTAAATTTCAAAAACATTTAAATATAACAAAAATATTTCAATCGGTTTCACATAAAATGCTGTATCTCCGTCAATTTTAAGAATTTCTTTAAAACATTTTGTGAGAGCATTCTTAATAAATGCGTCTTTCAGTAAATAAAATAAAACATTTTCTTTTACCGTGGTCTGGTGCCTTAAAACACTGGATAAACAAAACATGATTTTACATTTGCTACCCCCATTACCGTTGATGTTAGAATTGTGAGAAGGTTAGTGGCAAAATTAAATTTTTATATTGAAAGATTGGAGAATTTATAATCCGAAAATTCTGCTTGTACAATTATGGAGCCGGAACCCGACGCTTTGGAGTACTTACCTACTAACCGGTCAACCGGTAGTTTGTGTAAAGGACGGGAAGTGGATGAGAAAGACGACGGTTATCCCAACCTGTATGCACAAAGCTCTTCTGATGTGGTCACTAAGCAAGGCAAATGCAACATTTCACCGATATTGTTTGTGTACATTATATTTTGCAGTTTGCACAGTTAAGTCACTGCACATGCATTTAGTACTTTGCATTTTGTGGGCCACCATCTACAAACATTTCGTTAACAAGCTGTGTAAGTAACATTTAGCAATTTATGTGGAGCCGTTCAGCAATTTAATCACCTCAAGGGTTCAGTATATTACTTTTACGGGTAATTTTATCGTAATATCACGAAATATATCGTAATATCACGTGTTGCCAATTATGTCTTCTGCGTGCGACGTTAATCTCGAGTGACCTCCCAGGTAAGTATGGTCCTGTATATGATCTGCCTGTGCAGAACATAAATAAATTAATATATTTGTACATTTTAACGCAGTGTCACGCTCATTGGTCAAATGAATGTGTATTAGTAATCAAATGAATGTGTATTAGTAATCAAATGAATGTGTATGATACAAACTGTTAGTCATAATTTGTTGTAACATTTTGTCTGGTCTGTAGTTAGTAGTAAAATAGAATTTGTAGAAATATATCATCAATTTGTACAGCGCACTTGAGGAAATTTTTCTAAAAATTGGCGCTAATCAAATCATCTAACTAACCAACTAACCATCACGCCGTTTCTCCGCAGGGGTAGGCAGAGAGGACGGACCGCCAAACAACTCGGACCTGGGTCCTGGCACACACTCTTTGCTTCACTCACAAATCATACATCGTCAATTATTATTAATGTTATTACAGACAAATTATTTAAATGGTTTTGTCACATATTACTTAAAATTTTAATGGTTTATTTTGTTAAATGATAAGATTTGACGAGTCAAATTATGAAACATACTAATTTCGGGTGTCTGTGCGCCTTGCGTAATCCAGGTACGATGAATTCAATTTCAAAATTGGAACTGATTGTGTATTCAAACAAGCGATAAAAACGTATATTTAATCTAATATTTAAACAAAAAAATTATTTTCATCTCCATTTTCAAAATTGGAACTGATTTTTCAAGAATTCATACTAAACTGAGAAGTTTAAATATCTTATCTGCCGGTTTATCTGCGCAAATTATTTAATAATAATGGATTATTCATCAATTTAATGTTATTTCTTTATAACTATTTTGTCTTTTGAATATAATAATTTGGTACTTATCTTAATTTTTTATAGTGCTGTCTTCATAGGAAAATCTCTTCAAGGGCTCATTTAATGGAATGGAATATTGACCGATATACCCGACAGATGCCAACCCCCCCCCCCCCCCCCCCCCCTCCCCCCTCCACTGATATTATAATTATTATAGTTTTTTGTTCATTGTCAAATCCCTAAAACCGACCTTACTATATTTTTATAAAGGGAAACTTTATTATATTTTGTGTAAATAGGTACCTGTACCGTTTTTTCCCTAAACCGACTGCAAATTGTATATAAGTATTGCATTCAATTAAAATACATATTCAAAAAAGCATCAGATAAAGGTTGACTGGAAAACACACTGCTTACACCAAGAGCAATAATCGAATTTGAAAAAAAACTTTAATTTTTCGTTTTGGGGTTTGTAGAGACTATAGGATTTCTGTATAGATTATCTAGCCATCAGAAAATAATAGTCCGTAATAATAATAATTATATTCCTGCCTCTTCAGACTTCAGACAGACCGAGTGGGAGGGACAGAGACAGCGCTTTGAAAGTTGCAATTTTCGTTTGGCGGGAAAACTCCCTGGCGAAAACGAGACGGTTATATTACAGCGTTTCCTACCGCACATTATCAGAGCTGAGTTCGACAACCTCTCGCGCTAAGCGTCGTGCCCATTCTAAGCGTAAAGCAGGCCCACTGGGTAGGTTGGAATGTGAACATTCTGGATAATAAAGTTGGAAAGCTGCGAAACGACAAGGAAAATTAACATCCCAAATAAAAAATCATATCATCAGTACTGTCAATTTTTTTGCTTAGCTTCAATGACTTGCTCTTTTTTGTGTGGTGGTTATACTTAATAATTGTATAATGCTGAAGTTGGGACTTGAAAATCTATCTTATGGCAAAGGTATGTAAATAAAGGTTACGCATCAAAAAAGTTTACATTTGTAGGGACTTTTTTATGGATAGGTGGAAATGGTTGGGTTCTTTTTACGTGTTGGTGTTACTGATTGGTTTCTTGGTGCGAATTTGACCAATGGTAGTACAAAATTTGTATGTTGGTTATACGTCGTCACGCCATATTGGCACAAAGCTTTCACGTCAGAATGATATGCTTTCATAAATAAACGATAGATGACCTACGGACCATAAATGAAAATGATTAGGGGATAACGGAACTAGGTTCGTGTGGAGTTGTAAAATGGTTTTATTCGTCACAAATAGAGCAGAACTTAAATCGTTTTTATTGCTCAATAAATACATGTTTTATTTTGGCATTTTGAATTATTTTATTTTATTCACATAAGATCTGAAGACCTGTAAACCATTATATTTATGCGGTGATTTTCAATCAAATGATTCAATTCAATTTCCAAGTAAGGAACTCCTTTATTTTTTATCAAAAATGATTTTCCAACAAACAAGAATTTTTTGAAGTGAAACTTTTTTAATCCCCGTTGGTGATTTGAAATTTGGATGAAACGAAAATGCGTCAGTAAAATTTATAATATGATAGATTGTCGGTTCTAATATAATGCGTTAAATTCGCGCCTCGCTGCGAGCGTCCTATAGCGCAGCGGATAGTGCGTCGCAAATCTAAGCGGCCAGAGAAATTCAGCGAACTGAGGTTCGAATCCTACGAAATCAAAAAAATAAAAAATAAATTGTAAATAATATATCTAATTTTCGAACCACTTTAAATCAAACAGGCAAAATAAAAGAAAGCGACATCTAGCGACTTTTTAGTTTCACTTCTACCGCGTGTAAATCAAGGACTCTAATTTTTTTTTAATTTTCATATTTTATAATTAAAAATAATTTTCAAAGCCTTAATTTTTCACTACTCCCTAAAACGCACCAACTCTGTGGCATGTCGATATGATGGTCTTTTCGATTATTTTTTTTTCTCTAGATCTAGATGAGATTATCACCTAGCAAGACGCAAGAAACCATTAATATTTCATTAAAAAAATAACGTCCGAAGGAATAAACTTATTTTAATAACTGCTTAAAATACGATAATCACAGTAAAAAATCTGCTGATTTTTGCAAAATACTAATCCGTACAAATTTGCTGTCAAAAAATCTTGAAGTCGCTGCGCACACGGTCACCTAGTAAATACCCAAGATTTGCAGGTTTACCGCTCTGGCGCCACTAGTAAGTTTCTTATGAACTATTTCTTAGAACAGAAAGTTCCATAGTACTGACATTCATAACGCACGTATGAGATTCGCTCTTGAGCATTATAAATCGGAAGAGTAGATTTCTAATATAAAGAAAGGTAAAATTATAATTCAGGTTTTGTCAGTGACTTTTTTTGTCAAGTCCAAGATGTAGAAATGTATAACGAGGTAATGCTATATTGCAAATAAATGTTTTCTTATAATCATTATTTATTATTATGTATGAGACGATGTGTGTTGAATGAAGCAAGAAATGTATGCCAGGACAGAGTTGTATGGCTGTCCGTCCTCTCTGCCTACCCCTGCAATGAAATGGCGTGAAGATTATATAGTTAGTTTTAGTTAGTTCAATATACTAGTTAGGTAGGAACATACTGTATATAAAATTAATTATCTAAAATACTGTTCGAAAATGTTTGTATCTCTTAGCTAATCAGAACTACGCGAAATCAATTGTAAATTTATACGTAAAACAAAGGTATACTTACAGTAGGTACCTATGTTTACGTTATTCAAATGCATGTGTTGCAGGCAAATGCACTTGCGCAAGTATTGTTTTTAAAAGCACTTTGTGAATCGAAACTTTGTTGCTTGAAATGGCGACCGTACAACTCAGACTAAAATCAACTCAGAACCTCCTTTGAAAAGTCATGATGAACTATGCGCCATCCATTTTGGCCCGTTTCATACAAATCTTAATTCTGATTTGAGATCAAAATACCCAACCAAACTGAAAAATGATTTATGTAATCAAAAGGTATATCAAATATATAGTACGAATGTAAGCAACTTTATTTATTTTTGGATTAAACTATAAGATATAGAGGCCATTAAAAAACAACTAATTTTGAAAGGTGTAAATTTAAAATACAAATTACCTATTTACGGCGGAACAAAAATTTGTCGTTTATCATTAAAATTACTACTCAAAAAAGGTATTTTTAATAATGTTTTATTTTTTATTTCATTATTTATTGTATTTATTGTATTTGTAAGAAAGATATTGTAAAGTATTTTTTTTAAATGTTTTTCATCTACTCACAAATAATTGCCCAAGTTGCCTCTAAAATCATGAAACACTAAGAACTTTATTGGCCTATATCTAATAATTTAAAGCAAAAATAAATAAAGTAGCTCACATCCGTACTAGATATTTGATATACCTTTTGATTACAAAAATAATTTTTAAGTTTGGTTGGGTACTTTGATCTCAAATCCAAATTTAAGATTTGTATGAAACTGGCAGACTACTTCCATCAAAGTAATTTTTACTGTATTTCGAATAAGATAGCTCCTTATAAGCGAGTGCACTCTGTTTAACCATAGCCTTCTGTTTAATTTCATTGTAACAGCGTTACAGAGAAGGTATTTTAGCAAATGAAATCATTGCGCTCGCTCGCAGCAAAGAATTCCAATATGCCTACAGCGAAGCGACTATTTGTTTTTTCAAATTAAAACGCCTCGCTTAAAGGTATTTTAATTTAAACATCAAACATTGGACTCATTTTCAGAAGCAAAAGTGAAAGTGTTCGCCTGTCCATCAAAGTAAAAAAAAAAATATGTATCGAAAATTTCACGTGCCAGAATTATTGCTTCTTCATACGCTACTACTTACCCACTGCAAAATGACAATGGAAAAGGGAACATTTTAAAATTATCAAATCAATTTGTTCTTTTGCATTTGAAATACATTTTTTATGATGTGTGTCTATTTTCCTAGCACATATCTTTGTTATTTGTACGAAGTGGGTTTTTGACGCGGAGGAAAAGTTTTTGAATTTGCGTTGTTTGTGAGAATGTTGTCAGTATCAAATTTTAAATTGTTTTGACGGGTGAATTCACATTTAGTTTGTTGTATGTTTGTACGTTACGCGTTTGTTCATTTTAATGTAGGCATATAAATTAGATATTATGTTTAGATATAGATAGTTTCACATTAACGCACAAAGTTTCAGGGAAAAATTGTGACACGCAAAGGTTACATAAGCAAAGAAAAGTCATTACAATCAAATGATGTAATGAAATGTCTAAAGTATTTCAAAATGTTTTTTTCGAAAATTATTTAATTATTTGTAAGCGACAAACAGCTTATACATAAAATATAGAGATACCTACATATATACAAAGTTAAATTAAGTCAAGCTAAAAAGGTCTCTTGTGTTAAAGTTACTTGAAGATGGAGTTTTATTATAGCTTAAAATTAATTTTTGGTGAGGAGAAGAGGAAGAGGAAAACAGAATAAAGATAGAAGATGCTCCCGATACATTCCACACTCTTGTATTAATTTTTGATCGTACGCGTTTTTGATCGTATCGTAACTCAAAGATTCAATTTATGAATAGATATTGATGTTGAGTATTTTGCACGATTATACTTGCTATCAAGTTGCCTTTCTTTACATAATATCAAACTATTACTACAGAATATTCTCTGTTATTATAACTATTACACGAGTACACGTTTATTTTTATATTTCTTCTCAATTATATTTTTTGCAAAAAACCAACTGTTGAGTTTAAAAAAAACATATGTATATCTTATATATTATTTTTGTCTCATTCATTCTTATTTTGTCCACTACTGTAATACTACTGATACCCTCCTTTGTGCCACTGTTACTTATCATCTTATGTATCATTGTAATGTTAAAGCCTTTTTATGGCATTAAATAATTAAATAATTTGTAACCTAGTAATTTTTGTCTTTCTAAATATTTAGGTCTTACAACTATTACGAGATTAAGTTCTCATTTGAATAATGTGGAGTAACTGTGTATGAGTATAAGTTTATACACATTAAACACACAGCTTAGTATTAAAATCAATAAGGCCCTTAAAACTCTTGGATTTGTTTTGAGAGCTGCAAAAGACTTCAATTATTTAGGCACATTTATCATATTATATACCTTTGTCAGATGCCAACTAGTGTATAACTCCGTTATGGTCTCCATTTTACAATATTCATTCCGACAGCATTGAAAAGATTTAACATGAGTTCCTGAAGTTTACAAACTATAAATTGCATATTCCTGTACAAAATATTGATTATAATTACCTACTGGATAAAATGTCCCTATTAAAACTTTCAGAATGAATAATTTACACAGATTTAATATTATTACATAAAATACTGCATTACAAAATTGACTGTCCTGAATTAATATTATATAATACCTTTGTCAGATGCCAACTAGTGTATAACTCTACGTTATGGTCTCCATTTTGCAATATTCATTCCGACAGCATTGAAAAGATTTAACATGAGTTCCTGAAGTTTACAAACTATAAATTGCATATTCCTGTACAAAATATTGATTATAATTACCTACTGGATAAAATGTCCCTATTAAAACTTTCAGAATGAATAATTTACACAGATTTAATATTATTACATAAAATACTGCATTACAAAATTGACTGTCCTGAATTAATATTATATAATACCTTTGTCAGATGCCAACTAGTGTATAACTCTACGTTATGGTCTCCATTTTGCAATATTCATTCCGACAGCATTGAAAAGATTTAACATGAGTTCCTGAAGTTTACAAACTATAAATTGCATATTCCTGTACAAAATATTGATTATAATTACCTACTGGATAAAATGTCCCTATTAAAACTTTCAGAATGAATAATTTACACAGATTTAATATTATTACATAAAATACTGCATTACAAAATTGACTGTCCTGAATTAATATTATATAATACCTTTGTCAGATGCCAACTAGTGTATAACTCTACGTTATGGTCTCCATTTTGCAATATTCATTCCGACAGCATTGAAAAGATTTAACATGAGTTCCTGAAGTTTACAAACTATAAATTGCATATTCCTGTACAAAATATTGATTATAATTACCTACTGGATAAAATGTCCCTATTAAAACTTTCAGAATGAATAATTTACACAGATTTAATATTATTACATAAAATACTGCATTACAAAATTGACTGTCCTGAATTACTTCAATTAATCAACAACCACATTCCCAAAAGATCTTGCCGACATTTACTACCCTTTTACTTAAACAACACCAGGACACTCTCTTACCAAAATTCCCCGATTCCGAGACTCCACAATCTCCGAAAGAAATATTCTGATCTAGGAGATATATTTCACCTTAAGAATAACCAGTATAGACATTGTTTATTCCAATACTTTTATAAATCTAGACACAAATAGTCGTGGGTAATTTCTGCAATTTTTGTGTGCATTTAATATCTTTTTATGTGTGACTTCTTATCATTTTTACCAATGTATTTTATTTTATATTATAAGCTTTTGATGTAACATTTTTTTCATTATATTACATTTTCTTTATTGTTTTAGTTTTAAAGTATTTAAAATTACTGTGATACTTAACTTCTAAACAAAGAATGTAAACACCCATTAGGGCGTGTAATAAATAAATAAATAAATAAAATGCATCTGACGTGCAAAACCGCTAAATTATTTTATGAAAATGAAGTGAAAAAAAATTTAAATGTTAAAAATTTCATCATAATTTAATTATCACATTTGTTGTATTTCCTAATAATTTCAATCCGATCTCCGTGACACGGCCCTCGCTTGGAAAAACGAAACAAAAAACAAAGCACAAACACGACGGCCCTTTGCGTTAAGGTACATATGCAATCACAATAAATTTTCTCCAAAAAAGCCCCCACGCGAGACAAAGCTTTGACACAAAAAAGCTCTGAATATTTGTACTAGCTACACCAGGAGCCAGGAGCCCAGCAAGAGTAGGGGGTTACTTTACGAGTTTGCGAGTAACATTACACGATGTTAATTAGGTTAGTCTTCTCGTTAACTTAACTACTCCGTAAAACGCCAACCTGGTTAGAATCGCCTTTCAACTTGAAGGCTTGGCAAGCTACCCTATATTGGAATGAAATTTTTTACCTTCTTCGGTGTTTGTCCAGAAAATTAATGGTGAATCGGTTTCCGATATATGGGTTTTAACAAAGCTAAAAATAATACTAAATGAAAACAAATCACTTTGTGAACCACCACTTTTTAATCAAAATTATTTAATTTAAATTATTTCGAAACCCAAGTTTTCTTCGCCAGGATAAGATAAACGTTAAAAAAATAACAAAATACAAACAAGTGTAGACAAGAACAATAAACAAAAATATTACAGGGAGTGGTGATTAATTACTTAAAGAAACATAAAAAAACAATTAAATTAAATTAAATATAAAAAAATGTATATTGATCTTATCCCGACGAAAATACCTTTGGTTTCGAAACATGGAACCATGTTCTGAGGAACTAGCGTCATTGATCCCTTCGGCACGGGAGACACGCCAAACGCGCGCCCAACATATGTACACGGTTGACATTTGACATATGAGAACGGGTCGTTTTTTCGACTCATTCTTGAGTTCAACAGCTCGGCTATGGAACGATTTGCCGGCATCTGTGTTTCCTCCCTCCTACAACATGTTCATTCCTTCCTCTCCTCAAAAAGACCCTCCACACAGCATCTCAGATGACATAGGCCCCGAGGAAATTATTTTCCTCGGGCCCTCCTGTGTGGATGTAAAAAAAAATGTAGATAATTTTGATTAGATAGTATTTTTTTACAGTGATTTATTTTCATTAAATGAAATATAAAAATTGTTTTAGAATACGCAAAAATTACATGTACATAATAAAAATCAAGATGACTAAATAATGACAAAAAGAAATTATTTTAAATGTAAGTATTAACATGAAAATAAATTTAATGTAAGTTTTCATTGAATTTTTTTTTTTTTTATTCTAGTAAAAAATTAAATTACATTTTCACTCATATTAACCAGATAATAAATACATTAAATCAAACTAAAACACCATAATACATCGCTACTCCATTTCATTACTCTGTTTTTCAAGAATATACATTAACAATTTTTTTTTAAATTTACCCACCTTTTTTTCTTTTTTAATGTCGTTTGGTAGGCAATTATATAAGTTGTAATTAATAATGACGTCATAGATTGAAGACCAAAAAATAATAATTCTTCTCAGTTGTATTAAAAAATATGTTGCACAGAGAGCACTAAGGCTTTTAATACCCTCTACTTGATGTTCTGCTATGAGAGATTTTTTTAAATTTTCGAATAGTGCACAAATACGACGCGTACAACAAAATATACTCAACAAATATCTACGTTATACGTAACTAAACCATCCAATCAGATAAATTTTCTCACAATAGTAGTTTAAGCGTCCAATAGTGTTATTCTAATATTCTCATATTTTCTAAATCTAGTACTTACTTAATTATAACCCATTGTAACATTATTTTAGTTTCAGATATGGAATTATACAATTTGTCCAAAGAAACCCCTCTTTCTCAATTACAAGTCTTTCTTCAAAATTTCTTCCGGCAACTGGATGCCATAATGTTGAAATAATGCAAATTAGAAAGTTCTGAAAAGTAATGAACTATTAAAACGATCTCCAATTCGAAACGGAAACGGAATGCACACACAAAATACAGTTGGACTAGATGCAAAATGCTCGAATTAAACCAGCACTTTGCGAAAATCAGTCAATAACACATCAGAAGTAAAAGATGCCAGTGCTTTTAAAAAAAAATTTCCACATTGCTTAAATGACTACAGTAGAATCCGTTTATTATGACTCCACCTATATTGACCAACCGCTTAATATGACGTAATTACACAGCGAAGTTTGGTTTTCATATAAAATTCTTTATAACAAAGTCGTGTATAATGATTTCGCTTATAGTGACATGTCGCTTATTATGACCCAGTTTTAATAAATTGTGTCCTAATTTCATGGAAAATTATGTCGGTTATAGTGACCAACATGATTCCTAACACCGTCGGCATTATTCGGGAGGGTCACGTAACGCCCGACGACGTTAATATGCTCTGTTTCTCTCGTCATGAGTCTTAATATGCTGTGTTTCTCTCTATTAAAATAAATACATACACCCGCAACAGACAATGAACTTTATATATTAGAAGATAATAAATTAGTATAGATAAAAAAGACGAATATGTCGTGTATACCAAGCTGATAGGTAATTTGGTATTGTCATTCGATATCCCGATACATGACAAGATCAGAATGGCATCAGTGGAAGGGCATCGCAAGAAGATGAGCCCGAGCTATTTTAGTATTCAAGGTTCGCTCCCAATAAAAGTGTGTCACTGGAACAATGATGTCAATCTATAGCTACTTGTGAAAGTGTTACTTTATAAAGGATGTTCTACGTCTAAGTTACGCTGTTGCTCTACTATTGCGCAGTGTAATCGGGATAAATATACTTGACAGAATTTCTCGAATAACAAAGAGATTTGATTAGTACCTACTTGCTAGTTTGTTCCTTTAAGGGTCCACTATTCGAATTTCGACCGATTTCTTACATATCTCCCTTAAACATTTGAAGTTTTTAAGCTCTTAAAAAAATATATGTTATTTTTGAAGATAATATCTAGATACGTTCCACGCCGAAACGCAAATTATATGAAATTCCCTCGATAGAAAAAAAAAGCAAAGTATGCTCCGAAAATTATTTAAAACAAGTCTATTTATTTTATTTTACAAGTTATATTTGTGAAAAAATTCACAATGTTTCTTTAAATGATACTTAAGATACGTTCCACGAGATTTTTGCTCTATTTTAAATGAGTCATGTTTTATTAAGCTTTTTCGCAATTTTCGCTGCTATTTTACGACTTCAAATATTAGCGCGCTCTGTCCCACATTCGTAATTACATATCTCTCCATTTTCTTCTTTTTCAGCGCCGTGCGTTTCAAGAGTGCCGCCTTAAGTGAAGGTAGTTGGTGTTCACACTTTATTTAAAATTTTATTGAAACTTTATTAAAGGATAGATATCTAGTATACATAAGATTCAACGCTGGATAGATAATGTTCGTCTAAATGACGAATAACAATTGCAAATCTATTTTAAAAGTCGCTAAACTCCTGCTCATTGCAGTTGTGTTCGATCGTTCTTTTGTGTTTGAGATACTTACTGGCTGCTCGTCATTTTGTCGAATGGTTAGTTCAATTGTGATTTTTTTGGTTTTATTCAACTTGCGCTAAACAAGTATATGTAATTTAATTTTCATTGTTGATTCATATATTTTATCTTTGCGCTGTCAAAGAAAAAAAATGCAATTTATCCCATTTATATTGAAAGGTGAAATTAAATTGAAGATGAAATTTGTCTAAGAAAAAAAGGAATGCCATTTTAGATATATAATTTGGAACTTACTTGAATAAAGATTCGATTTTGCTAATACGGATTTGCTATTGTGGATGCCTAACACCAGAACGGACACATGTGTGCATCTGGCTGTCCATGGAACCCTGAGCATATAATATATCATCTGACGTGCCTGCAAATAATTTGCGCGAAGAGAGATTTTTTAACAATTCAATTTTTTTTTCAGAGTCATTGTTTGCCAATTAACTTATCATGCAATTAATTTAATACGCCAATAATTAATCTAAAAATGGGTGTAATATGTGAAAAAAACATTTAGTTAATTTTTGGCTGATTGAAATTTTTTTTGATATTTAATAATATTTAATTGACTGTTAACACTTTTTTTAATCACAATCAACCTGACGGCCTCCGTGGTCCCGAGGTAAGACTCTGGACTCATAATCCGAAGGTCGCGGGTTCGAACCCGGCGTGCGCAAATAAATTTGATATTTGTGTTATTTCACAATTTATTCATTTAAAATAATATATAGTATATTTGCGGCACGTTCCAGAGTGGAAGATACTATCGGTATCGCCCTGGTGTAAGACCACCATTCAGAATTGAAACGTTGCTTGAAAATGGCTTAAGCCGTGTTTAGTGACCAGATCTGAATAGCCAGGTACTTCCCCACCTTCCTCTTCCCTATCTCCTTCCCCTCCCATCTACCTTCAGCCTCACAACATACCCCGATTGGGGATGTCATAGTCTCACTGGCTCCAGACGGGAGCAGTTGGGACTCTTGTGCGGTATTAACTGTAAAAAAAAAACCTAATTATAAACCCGCTGAATTTATATTAAAAAAAACATGTTAAACTTTATTTATTTATTTATTTAACGCCACAAAAAAAGGTTTTTACATTACAATGATACATAAGATTATAAGTAAATATTATAAGTGGCACAAAGGAAGGTATCAGTAGTATAACAGACAAAATAAGAATGAATAAGACAAAAATAATAAGTAAGAGATACAGGTGTTTTTTTTTTAAACTCAACAGTTGGTTTTTTACAAAAATATAATTGAGAAGAAATGTAAAAATAAATGTGTACTCGTGTAATAGAATGAAAATATTTTAAGAAAGGTAACTTGATAGCAAGTATAATCGTACAAAATAGTCAACATCAACATCTTTTCATAAATTAGCATTGTTATTAGCAAATCTTCGAGTTCTCGGTATTGCCTTGTAAATAATTGATTTATGTCAAAATAACGACAAGTTTCGAGATGCGGAAAGCCAATTCAGAATAATTATTTTTATTCAAATCCCTTAGGTTTTCCTTTATACTAATATTAAATTTTTTAAAGTCTTTCTTAAAAAAAGTTTCAATCGTTACAAATTAATTTATAAAATTTTCGCATGTTGCAAACACTTTGTGGGAATACATAATTATAATAAACACGATAAAATAACTTTGTTTTAATTCCACTTTATTATTTCCTTATCCAACCGATTTCAGTTCGACCTGAACCTTCCTCAGGGATGAATAAAAATATATTAAACATAATACAGATATTACATGGTATTAAGAAGGTTCAGGTCGAACCGAAAACGGTTGGATAAGGAAATAATAAAGTGGAATTAACACAAAGTTATTTTATCGTGTTTATTATAATTAATTTATAGTTATGAGAAATTGACATATTTTTACATGGCATATTTTTACTGGTTTAAAATGTTATCGTTTTTCTTGTTACATTTACACATAAACTTTTTGTTTTGTTTATTATTATTAAAATATGAAAGGATAGTATTTATATATTTATTATCTCTTTTATTATTTTTTTTATATGAATTCATTTTTAAAAAATTCTCGGTTGCTTGGAAAGAATTTAAATTATGTTTTCGATTATTATTACCCCTTAGTGCCAACAGCAGCCTCACATCTTCATTTACTTTAATATAAACAGGGATGAATTCGTTCCGGTGAGCGGTAACTTACAAATGCATTACCTACTTACAGTCCTGCCAGTAAATTCATTGCTCTGGTAAACACAGTTGTAAGTGAGTGCATTCTCCATTATATCTTTGAGCGAAATGAATGTTATATCACTGTGTAATTAACTCAACACGGTTTATGAGGATGACAAATATTTACCTTCCTAGTTAGTTCAACCGAGTGCTCACAAGTAATGGCTCATAGATGAACAAACACAAGATAGCTAGGACGTTCCACCAGAAGTTCAATGGGTCGAGTTCGCTTTCTGCAGTATTGACATTCTAACCTTTCTTATTTCAAGCGACATACAATTCAACACATCCACCCCTAACAATATTTCCCCATCCCCAGAGCCGATACACCCCATACCGTATGATATATTCGGGGGAACTTAGAACTTGAACAAATCGAGTTTTGAATAGACGCTGCCGTGAATCATATTAGGCGAAACAATTTTACTAGACCGATTTATTTCCTGTTCTGCTGGCGGTACTGAAGTGGGAAAGTAGTACCGAGGAATATATAAAATTCTAGAAGTGTTCATTCCTTCCTATCGATACCGTTAAATGTCTCTACAATGTACATGCTGAAAACTTTAATTAAATATCTATTGTATAACCATTGTAGAAGTTTACGCCTAAAAACGGAGGCAATTGAAATTTAAAAAAATCCATTTAATTTATTTATTGATTAACGCCCTTTTTCGGGGCTTTTACATATGAATGGTAAGAAATAAACAATATTTATTGTACATAACTGAACTGCCTCGGTAACAATATTTTATATTTGTTTAAAGGTAAACTGAAGATGTCTACTGACTTGGTGTAATTGTTTCCCTTAATGAAGGGAAACAATTACACTAAACTATTAAAATAATGATTTTAATTGTTTCCCTCCATTAACTAATTCTGGGTAAAGAGGAATACATATGGTAGTTAGTCCTAGAATTTCTGCACTGAAATAAATCCAGACTTCTAGTATGACGTTGTAGTATCCGGAAGCTTATCAGTTCACGCAATACTGGACTATCAACTAAATCATTTAGAATTTTATGAAGAATACCAAGTCAGTGAAAATTCTTCTGTTCGACAATTTAAGCATATTTATATAATGTAACAGAGTGTAGTAGTTCAACATAATTGCTGGAATACCCATTTTAAAATTTAAAAAACATAATAATTTGTTTTATATTCTTTCAACAGCTTGTACACGCAGATTATAATGTGGGTTCCAGACGAAAGAATTGTATTCATGTTGACTTTTTACGTAGGCAAAATATAACAGTTTAATAAACTTTATATTGTTAAAATTTCTAGTTAGCCTAATTATAAACCCCAACATTTTTAAGCCCTTATTAGAGATTTCTGTTATGTGGTTAACGAATGAAAGATTTGATTGGACTGTATATATATATATATATATAGTCCAATCAAATCTCAATAGTTCCTGGTATCCGGAAATTGACGGCTACACCAAAACCAAATGCATAAACATATTTTAAATTATACTGTATTGCCAGCAACAGTTTTTTTTATTGAATGAGTTTTTTATCCAGTATAGAATTTTTCGTTATAAAATACATTAATGTAACTTATAATCCATCAAGTAAATACAACCATCGGATGGTTACAGTTATAAGGGCAAGTAAGCCGAAGGCTTCGTTTTTTTTATTTTTCTTTATTCATTGCTTTGATGGTTACATAATTTGGGGATTTTTCATTCTAGGCACACGCCCGTATTATGTGGTCACAGTTAGTTAGAAACTTGAAAGGGTAATATTTTTATTATATTAATATTGTTATAATCCTTGGCTAGTTACAGGATTACAAAAGAATTCATAAATTCAAAAAAAATCGATTACACAACTACCCTGATGATGAACACCGTAATACGGTCCGAAACATTGGCTTAAGAAGGAGGTGGTGCAACAAGGCATAATAACCCAAAAATAAATCACGATAATTATGTTTGTTGCTCTCACTATTATGAAAATCAATCAGTTTTGAACATGAAGAGGGTTGTTGGAACTGTATATTTTGGTATTTGCGTTTGTCGTTTTGGAAAGCTTGTGTTATCCAGTGTTGAGTTTGAGTTAAATTATAAAAACGTTGGTGTTTTCAAAAACATTGGGTTTTGTTTTGAAACCTTCCATTTCATGCCGTAGGGCTTTGTACCTTTGGACGTTACGCATAATATTGTTGTGTTTTTGGTCATTTTTTTTCTTCGGTCATGGTGTCTAACGATGAGCTTCTGTGAAAGTTTTGTTTTTTGATCGTTAAATCTTTTTTGAACTTTGGTATCTTTGGACATAATGATGTATTTGAATGTTATTTCTGTGTACGCTGTATCTAAGTATATTGTGTCTCTAATATAGTTAGATTCTTCGAAGTATGTTTCTTTGGATGTATATCGGGTTACAGAAGCTGTATTTTTGAACGGTAGGTCTTTCGATGTTGGACTTTTTTAACTTCTAGCTCCGTACAGGGAGGTACTGAGAAAAAATCCTCAGTGCCTGTCATCTTTGAAGATGATGTGTGGACGGTCTTTTTAGGGAAAAGAAGGAGAGGGAGTTCCGGGAAGAAAAAAACGTATGAGATGTGGGTAGGAATGTGTCCATGAGTGACGGACGTATGAATCCATACATATCCTACCACTGCAGTGCAAAGCGAAAGAGTCTGGCTGGAGAGTTCAAAGGGTCTCCCACCTGTCTCTCCCAATCCGGCCCGCCATGCAGCAGGTGGGCAAACTTAAAGCCGCAAAGACCAAGAAAACCTCATCCACGAACCGCTGCTAAGTCACCAGTTTAGTATATATTATGCCATTGTTTTTCGCAGTAATCTTTTTTCTGGCTATTTTAGTATGAGATTATCTACAATTATAAGTCGCTACAATTCTAAAAACACAAAGAACATTGCTGCGATTGATGCTTCAACCGTATAGTCTTACATTATGAGCACTCGTGAATTCTAGACATTAAACGTTCTGTGGATACTGAAACGATACCTTCCCTTATTTTCGTCGCGTTTATATTCGGGAACATAACTCTGCTTTACACCCGCTTTTTACGGCTCAACTTATGAACCCGCGAATAAGTCAAGTATGGATGATTATATATATCCAGTTGAAACGAGATTCACCCTGTTTATTGTAAATTATATTAAAAGCATTATGGATGAGAGAGAAGTAAAAAGAACAATGCGGCTAATAAAGCCATAAGGTGGAGACATCGTGTTAACATCATTAAGGGGGTATTCTAGTCTAGAGGCATGAATTGTAGGTGTTTTTTCAGGTGCAACAAAAAAAAACAATAATATTTTTACCAACTTCTATTTTATGAAATATTTTTTAAACATTAAAGAATCCATTAAAAAAAGAGTCAAACTAAAAAATTAAAAATTCAGAAAGTTACAGGGTGTTGAAGAGGGGGGTCTCAAAAAAATGGCACGCCCTGGTTGACACGATTGCAACCCTCCCAGTAATCTAAAAAAATAAATTATTCTTAATCCAAACAAATGTGGTTATAGCCCGAACTAAGGAAAAGTAAAAAAAAATTTTTTTGCAAAATGGCGGCTGTTTCAAATAAAAAGACGTTTTTGTACCAGTTTTTTTGACTTTGCAAATTTTTTCAAAATAGTAAAAATTGAAATTTTTCCGTAGTTCTAGTTCCCGCCATAGAGGAATGTGTAGAGAAGGCTCACACCAATTTTCAGGTAAATTGGTTTAGTAGAACTTGAGATATCATGTCAACCGCCTCGAAAAAGGTGGTTTGGAGAAAAATGGGTTTAAAATTTTGTTCTATTCAGATTTTGGTTGGTTTCCGTATAAACCGCGACATTAAAATGGTTATAACTTTTAAAATAATGCTAATTTCGAAAAATCCTTTTAAGGACATATTTTTGAATATTTAAACTTTGGAAATATGAAGAAAAAATTTTTTTTTTTTTTTTCCCGACCAGAATACCCCTTTAAGAGGCTTTTTACTGGCGTGAATAATAGAGTCTAAAAGAATTGATGACAATTTGGTTAAACAAATATTCCCGGAAAATTCACAAGACAATATACTTAATCAATTATCGGTCATTTGAGTCAAAATTTTCCTTTCCCGTGATTTTTTGTAAACACACACATAATTCTTATATTGCATAGAATTTTATTTTCTAATTATTTTAGTTCTAATAAAGTTCTAGTTTTCCTTAAACTTTTAAATTCAACCGCATTTCTTTTGCATCAATTTTAATGTATAAACAAATTAAAATTGATTTATAAATAGGTACCTGTACCTATTTAAAAGATTGTTCTTCTAATAATTTTGAACTTTGTTATCTTAGGATTATTTCCACTCCAGGACAAAGCGCAAATACGAATATGTTTTTCTTAACCACTCTGACCCCTAAGCTTTTTTCATGACAATATAATAAATAATAAGCTTGTTTTTAAGCTACCGCGTGTGTTCCCACAGAAATCCTTAAAACTCCGTTTTTTTTAGTTACAACCCTAAAACGAAATATCTATTGTGCATCAAAACCTGCATCTATGTTGTCCATAGATGCAGGTAAAAATAACTTATTTTGTAGAAACAGTTTTCACCCGCCAAATCGCATATGCGCCTTTAGATAATGTTAATTTTTTATTAAATATTTTTGTATTAAAAGGTAAAAAAAAGTGCTAACAAAATTGTTTATTATACATTTGTACGATAAAATAAGTATTTTTTTACATAATCCGTGATTTTAGTACCGTTTTCACATAAAAACATCACGTCAGTCATTTTTACAATTTTTTTATGTTTGCATTCTAAATTTCAATATTTTCAAATGTTTATATTTATTTGTAATAAAATAATTTGAAAGCTTATTTTACAAGCTTTCAAAAATAGTTTTTAGTATTTACTACGTTCATAAACATTTAATTTATTGAGCTTTAATTGCGAAGCGGAAATAACACATTTTTTTATAAATCTGGCAGTTTGTTCAAGACAAAAAACTTGCACAAAAGCGATAGACAAAATATATAAATATAATCATTAGCACATAAAAAAAGTCTCTTACCTAAACTTAATAACGGCAATGTTCATGAGGTATTTATTTTTAAAATATTATTTATTAATCAAGATAGATACAAACCCATTTTTGTATAATCCATCTCACTTGGCTGAGCTTGTTCCGAGGTGGCAGAAGTTTTATATAAATTTGATCTTAAAGTATAATAGAACAAAAATAAATTAGGAAATATAAAGAGATAAATAGAAAAGAATAAAACAAAAAGGAGAGAAAGATATATAAACAAAGAAGTGCAAAGAAACGAAAAGAAATAATAAAAAACACGAGAAGAAAAGCGAAAAATACAGGCGTGGAATATGTTGTTATGTTATAGAAGTTGTCTGTCTGCAGTAGATATATAATATATATTGTGTGAACTTTGAAGATTTTGTTAAGACAGTAGATTTTTCGAAATTCGCATTATTCTAAAAGTTATAACCATTGTAATGTCGCGGTTTAGACGGAATCTTACCAGAATCCAAGAGCAAAACTTTAAACGCATTTTTTCGCGGCCGTTGACACGATATCTCAAGTTCTACAAAATCAATTTGCTTGAAATTTGGTGTGAGCTTTCTCTATATACAGGGTGCGGCAGAGAGGACGAACGGTTTTAAAAAAATCATAAAATAGTTAGCACGCGAATTGCGTCCTTCAATTCGTGTGGAAGTCGCCCAAGTTGAGAGAGCGATGTTGGAGAGAGTCTACGCGAGCTTCCCAGAACGCCTCCAGCACTGCATCAACGATTTCGACCACCACATGCCTGATGTGATTTTCCACACTTGACTGTCTCAAATGCTATTTCCTTGCGACCCTGATTCCATCAATAAATGTTTTTGAGTAAAAATTAACTATTTTATGATTTTTTTTAAACCGTTCGTCCTCTCTGCCGCACCCTGTATTACTCTATCGCCCGTCCAGAATTATTACAAAATTTCAATTTTACTTTTTTTTTAAATTCAGAAAAGTAAAAAAAGGGGTAAAAAATTTATAGCAGCATTTGTCTGGATTAAGAAATATTTTTTTTTTCTTCTGATTACTAGGAGGGTTGCAATCGTGTCAACCAGGGCGCGCCATTTTTTTTGAGACCCCCCTCTTCAACGTCCAGAAACTTTTTGAATTTTGAATTTTTTCGTTTGATTTTTTTTTATGTGTTTAATAAAAATCTGGTAAGTAATGGTTGGTAAAAATATTATTGGTTTTTTTTATTGCACCTGAAAAAACATATACAATTCATGCTTCTAGACTAGAATACCCCCTTAATAGTTAACCACAGATATTTAAATGGAGAGAAAAAAAATGGTTTACTTCTCTTAATTTTTTTTATGGAATAGTAATCCCAAACCACCGAATTATTTGATTTAACTGCTGAAATTTTTACATCTAAGTCTATTAAAATATTAGCACAGAGAACCTTGCAAGTTAGCATCAGCACTCGGTTTAGGCTGTAACAGGGTAGTAGCGCCGTAACAAGAGGCCCGGCTTAAGGGTGGAATAATAATTATTAGTGCCATTAAAAGGAGACAAGCGACCTCATTAGAATGGAGGCTTTGAAGGCAGCGGCGGGCTGAATAGAACCTTCGCCGATAAAGGCTGACTAGAGACGGGCTTTTATATTCACATTGATAATATGTGTTCGTGAGGACATCACAATAAAGTGTTTAGCATTTACACTAATAACGATTGCTAGATTTTCTTGCGAATTATGAAAACATTTTTTTTAAATTAACTTTTTAATGCATTTTTTTAAACATAAAATACGTAAGTATGTAGTGTATCATGACCTTGATCTTTATCCGTAGCTAGGTTAAAGACCAAAGTTCATCAATTATAAATTCCTTTGTTCTTTGTCTAAAGCTGCCACGTGTTTCTCTGTGTATTTAGACGATCAAATAATATTTCGAGCTACAGTATTGTATTAAATATTTACATACTGATAAGAGGAACGGTTGCATGGCCTTTTTCCTATAAAACTTAATTTTGGATTTCAGGCCAATATAATTAACTAGCCCGAATGATTCATTTTTTAAACGAAAGGTACAGCAAATGTCTAGTATATATGCGTACGGGCATTTTGAAAAAGACATGAATTCAAAACAATTCTGAATTCATTGAAGCAGTTCCTTCAATCACTCACAAAAGAATAGGTTCTGGGTTCGAGTCCCATTTGCGACCGTTATCTTTTTATTTTTCTGTGTCTTGTTTTTTTCATATTTTCTTTTAGATTATAAATTTAATTTTCTTCTTTAATGAAATGTTGGGAGTTCATGTTTGATTTTGAAAGCACTTTAAATAATATTTGGCTGATTTTTATAGCGCCGTTTTTACGAAAAAAATCAGCTTAAGAGCGCTGTACAAATAAATATGTAATATTATTACCTCATAGGCATCCTATTATAAACAGTGTTTATATTTATAAGAAATTTCTTTAGTTTTCATAGAAGCTAAGATTATCACCTATGCTTTCAAGAATTTCTAAGGATTTCCATTTTGAATCTTTCATTTTCTTCCTATTTTAGATAATATTATTTTTAGCGATGATACATTGATCAATCTGTTTCTACAAGCGCGTTTAGCGACTTTCACTGAATTACTAGTTTTTTGATTAAATTAATTTCATCGCAAAAATATGTATTTGAGAGAAGATTCAAGCAAGTATTTTAAATTAAAAACCAACCAATTATTTAGGCAAATATCTATTCCAAACAACAAAATACTTGTCTAATAGAAATAATTTATGTCGATT
The DNA here is from genome assembly GCA_936435175.1 of Glyphotaelius pellucidus. Taxonomy (NCBI): domain Eukaryota; kingdom Metazoa; phylum Arthropoda; class Insecta; order Trichoptera; family Limnephilidae; genus Glyphotaelius; species Glyphotaelius pellucidus. The sequence goes on along the minus strand of OW386548.1, from coordinate 5,166,216 downwards.
CAATCAAGAACCTAAATTTTTATATCAATCTAAAAAGCACGCTTCATTTCATGTAGACGCTTTTAACCACGCCCAAATCACATGAATTAAAGTTCCCATAAACCCAATACTCAGATTACGAATGAACCCAATGCGGTAAAGTTTTCAATAAACCTTTATTGCGTTCGGCTTATCCTATAGCGTAAACACAACGTACTACGTTGCTAATTATCAACTCACGGGAGTGTGAATCGAGCGGACGCGTTTCCGCGCAACCGAATGCCTTCATCACACTAACCGCTTTCCGACAAAAACACCCCGAGTCACCCTTTAACTCAATGCGAGCCCATGCAACATTATTAGTTAAATTAATTCCCGATACCGAAGCGCGGAGAGAAGTTCAAATTATTATTTCAGTCGGCTGGCAGGAGAATTCTGCTGTAGTTCGACCTCGCGGGGCTACGTGTATTTAAGGGTGTCAAAAGCAGGCTGTAACTGGGGGCGACTCTATACGGAAAGGGGTCGCAAAGCATTATAATCTAAAACATTCGACTTTTATTTACGTTGTTATTTTTTAACAAAGTTTATTTTAATCAATTAATCTCGCATCACAGATTAAATGTTATATCATTTAGAGTGGCAGGGGTTACGAAATGGGATCATATAAGAAACTCAACGATCCGAAACGATCTAAACATTGAACCATTGCTACTCTTCATAGAAAAATCGCAACTGAGGTGGCTTGAGCATGTACTAAGAATGCCTGATGACCGAATTCCGAGGAAGATACTAAGTGCGATTCCAAAGGGTAGACGTCCAGTGGGCCGCCCCAGACACAGCTGGGCGAGGCAACTCCAGAAACTGTGTGAGGAGAGGATGGAACTGCCATGGATGGAGGCCGAACAGTCAGCACAAGACAGGGACGTATGAAGGAACCTAGTCGATGCAATGGGTCCCCGACCCGAATAGGATAAGGGCATGAAGCTGGAGATGATGATCATTTAGCTTATTATTTAACCTGACCGAAAATGCATTTCGTAAAAGTGTTTGGGCCGTGGTGAACTTAACCGAACAACACCCCATTCGCAATATTGATGATATTTATAATTTTAACATCTGAAGCAGAAAAACTCTCAAACGGGGAAAAATAGCGAATTCATTTTTTTTAAATTTCTATAATATCTCAACTCAACAGACTGAATGCTGTAAAAATGAGATACCTTAGGCGTATGTTTGGTAAAACCATGTACGATCGTGTGAGAAACGTGGATATCCGCAAAGAATGCAAGGCTGATGTAAGCGTAATGAGTAAGATTAAGAAAGGGATGCTCAGATGGTTTGGGCATGTGGAGCGAATGAACGAGAAAAGGAATGTAAGAAGAATATATGACGTAAAAGCTAATGGTAGAAGACTCGGGGACCCGAGTAAGAAATGGCACGAGTAAGTGAATCAGAAACTTGAGTCGGTATATAATAAAAATAATATTTTTTGATGATTTCTATAGCCCCATTTTTGTGTAAAAATCACCTCAAGGGCGCTTTACAAATTCATTTATACATTTAACCTATTTAAATTACAAGTGTCTTATAACTAAGATCGATAACTAAGGACTTACAACTACTAGTGACTTAAAACTATACTTATTTTTATAACCAGTAAAACACTGCATTACTCGTGTTATGACTTACATCTATCTTAAAATTAGTTATTACTACTAACATCATAATGTTAAGTATTTTTGGAACTATGCAAAATCAATGAAAAATAACAACTTTGGTATACCTGCCAATTTGGAATATGCATGTAAAAAGGCCAATGACACTCAAAGTATCGCTGAACTTTTTGCTGATTTTTTAAAAAGTGTCTATGAATATGATATACCAGTTTCTGCTAGTTCAGCATCAAATTTTACCACTGATCATAATCTTAATTTATCTTGTATTCACATAGAATATAATGATATATTGACTGAACTAAAATTACTAGATCAAAGCAAAAGCGGTGGACTGGATAAAATACCTCTTGTATTTTTGAATAATTGTGCGACCAATCTGGCGTATCCTTTATATTTGCTTTTTAATCAGTCTTTACGAACAGGATGTTTTCCGACTAAATGGAAATTCAGCTTCCTTATACCTATCTTTAAAAAAGGCGATAAACACGAGGTGATTAATTACAAACCGGTATGCCTTTTATCAACAATTCCTAAAGTTTTTGAAAAAATTCTTCTTAAAAAAATTATTTTCCAACTAAACCACGTCATTTCTCCTAGACAACATGGTTTCTCTACTGGAAAATCTACCCTTACTAACTTGTTAATGTATCAAAACTATATATCTGATTCCATCTCTGGTAAGTGTCAAGTTGACTCTATTTATACCGATTTTAGTAAGGCGTTCGATAAAGTTAATCATGAGTTATTGCTAAATAAACTGCATAAACTCGGTATAGGTGGTTCATTATATAAATGGTTTAACAGTTACTTGATCAACAGATTACTGGCTGTTAAAATTGATGGCACATTTTCTTACAAATTCACTGCTACGAGTGGTGTTCCCCAGGGGTCACTTTTAGGTCCAATCCTGTTTTTATTATTTGTTAATGATGTGTTATATATTTTCAATGACGTTCAAGTATTAATGTTTGCAGATGACCTGAAATTATTCAAAGCAATCAGAAACATTAATGATTGCCATATATTGTCAAATAACTTGTTGAAATTTATTATATGGTGTCATGATAACCGCTTGCAACTTAACATAAGCAAATGTCAAATTATGAGATTTTATCGAATAAAAAATCCAATACTTTTCGATTATTCCATTAACAATATGTCGTTAGTATCTGCCTCGGAAATAAATGACTTAGGTATTTGGTTTGACACGAAACTCAACTTTATCAAGCATATAGAAATAATAACCAATAAAGCTTTGAAAATGTTGGGATTTATTTTAAGGGTATCTTGTGATTTCAATAATGTCAATACTGTAAAAATATTATATATGTCACTAGTAAGGAGTCATTTAGAATATAATTCCACGGTTTGGTCCCCAAATTATGAGATTCATTCACATGCGATTGAAAGAATCCAAAATAAATTTTTAAGGTATGTTAATTTTAAAATGGGCATTCCTAGAGAATGCCTAAATTATGATAACGTACTTTGTTCATTAAATTTAATAAAATTATCTGATCGTAGAATCATTTCCGATTTAACCTGTTTGTATAAAATCGTAAATTCAATGTTTGATACCCCTGATTTATTGTATGTAATCTCTTTTCATACTCCAGGCAGGTCAGTTACAAGACAGTACCTACCTTATATATGTGACAATTCTACTTCAACCTCCCAAAATTACACTCCTATGCGACGGATTCAACAGCTAAGAAACAAATACTCCGATATTGTTGATATATTTAGTTCATCAATTTTAATATTTAAGCATACCTTATTAAAGTTTTTTTCATCAAGTAGGAGAATATAAAGTCAATTAAATTGTATTTTATCGGCTGAAAGAAAAAAGCTGTTTTGGATTTTTTATATTTTATATATTTTTTTATATTTTGTACCTTACGTACTGTGTGGATAAAATTTAATAATGTGTTTACTCTATTTTTGAACAAGTGTCGTATACATATTTTTTACAAGTGTCTTAAACTGTACTATTTACAAGTATAATTTCTTAAATATTGTTATGTATATGTAAAAGCCTAAATAGGCGTAAAATAAATAAATAAACATACATATTAACATTTATAATTACTACTTACATATTTACATTTATAATTACTACATACATATTTACATTTATAATTACTACATACATATTTACATTTATAAGCACATATGATTACTGCCCGCATATGTCAGAAAAAAAGAAGAGCATGTATGAGATGATGTATGAATGTGAACGAGCAAGGAGTCTGTGCAAGACCGAGTTGCTTGGCGGTCTATCCTCTCTCAATAATTATAACTATTCGCGAAAACCAACTATCCGCAGCAGTTCGTAGTGTCATATTCGTTTTAGTTTCGTATAAGCCAGGTAATAAGTACTAACTTCTAGATAATTCAAATAAACTTCATAAACAGATTGCTTTGTGGTGTGACATGTACAAAAATGAGTAGGTTGAATGTAATGTACGTATATTTTTTATAGGTATCCAACGTGAGCACAATACGATGAAAATTCTTTAAAATGCCAGCCAATAAACCAGGTTCAATACTACAGTTTTATTGTGGCAATACTGCGACCATGGCCCATTTCAATTTACCACTACATAGAATTCAAAATTTAGGCAATATGTATTCGCATGGAATGTTTCGCTGATAAAATTTAAGCACGAAATAATGAAATCATTTATCCATAATTCAAGTACTCACTAAGGAAGTTTTTTGGTAAATTTGTGAAATAAATTTACCTAATATATTTATAACATATCTCTACGTATAGTATAGTATTATTGCATATTAGTAATTAATTGAATGATTTATAGTAATTTTATATACCATCACAATTATTAAAAATAATTAAAACTTTTTTTTATTTTCATTATTTTTACCAACTTACAAATATGGCTTTTATTATTATTTTGTTCACAGATTTTCTTAATTTTATTGTTTCATTGGAAATAAGGTTTGTTTCCTAACTTGTAATATATTTGACTTAATATTTACCTACCATTAAATATTTTCAACGTACCTCTTAAGTTAAGTTATTTGCATATATATCATATTTAAATAAATTTTTTCATTGTTGCAATATTGTAATATTTAAATATACAAGCTCACTTGAGCTTTTTTTCATGTTGTTGATATACCTTACCTGTGTTATTATGTAAAAGCCGAATAGCCTTAATTTTATGGATAAATAAATAAATAAAAATATTTGCTCCCAAGAAAATGGTTCGCCATTACCTCCCCCTTAGCCTGGGGGTTCGGGAGGAAAGTTAGGGATGATATCCACAAGGCTTTATTCTTCGGTACGGCCCTAATGCTTCTGAGGTGTTTTCCAAATCTTTCCCGAAAGTTACTTTTAATGATTTTTGGTATTTTTTAGACATTTTATAATGATTAACGCTTGGTTATGAATACAAATTATTTTCTTTGTTGAATTTGACATGTTTTGATGGGTTATAAACTTACAGTATTTTATGATTCCGTAGTTCACAACTAATACTTTCATAGTTTTTTTTTCTTTTGCGGGTTCTCGACTCGTTCAGAAAGTTATGAGGTGTGAGAGAATTTGCTTTATTTTATCAAATAATACATTCAGCTCTCTGTTATATTTAAGAATAAGACCTTACACACGTTCATTTTATAATCTTCCATCCGATCAGCTATATAATATAATATTAAATCCGATTTTTAGTTAATAATGTTAGATATAAAGCGTAAGACTAAACGTTTAACGTAGATTTAATAATATTTACTGAATTCTCAAGCTTTAATATCATGATTTTCGAATGTTAATCGATTGGTATTATAAGGATTGGAAGGAATTTTAAGGCGTTTTAAGCGTTCAAAAAAAATAATGTTTTTTTGTTTGAAAGGAAGATATGTAAATACGAATGTTAGAAGACGCGCGGTAATATTAAAAAAAACGATTATAATTAAGCTAGAATTGTGAAAATATGTAATAAAACACGGCTCGTTTGTAATAGAGCAAAAATCTCTCGGAAGTGCCCTAACTTCTCCGCCAGTGAGTTTTGGCGAACAAAACTGTACGTGAGTTTCTTTTTTGTTGATTTATTTAAATTGTTTTATAAATTATCATAGATTAGCTAAAAATAATCTTATGTTTTGAATTAAAATGTCATCGACGTCAATCCATGAAAATAAACCAACATCGATAACAACATGTCCATACAAAAAAACTGCTTCCTTCCTCTGACGACCGCTAAATGACCCAAAAATAATTTTTAAACTAAAACTGTGAAGTCGGTATATGTATTCCAAAACTTCGACAAACTATGTGTCCATAGATGCTGCTGCAAGTCAAATATTTTTATTAAATATGACGGCGTTTGAATAATAGCCGCGGACCAAACGTTTCGGCCATACTCTTCTGAGCATATTTTCACTTCACTGAGGAGGTTGAGACGCTAGAAATATTTCGATTCTCTTGCCTACAAAATTTAAAATCGCGCGTCGTATTTGCACGAGGCCAGTAAACGAAAAAGTGGTTATTATTTATTTTGTGCATAATTTCATAAGAATGAAAGAACATACATAAGTTAGAACATACAAAACCTCAAATATAGTCTTAGCCATAAAGGGGTATTTTTTTTTAATTATTTCTTATATTACTTCATAATTAATTCATGAAAAAAAATTTTTTTTGTGGTTTACGCTTATATTTTTTGTTTAGTAAATATTAATTTTATTGTAATTCCAATACCTATAAAAGCTAGTAAAAGCTTCAATTTATCTATAGCATATTTTTTGATGTTCATAATTTAAACAGATTCGTCGTAACGATTAATTTAAATAGTATCTAAATAGGATTTTACGTATAGCTTCATCTTAAGTAGCATTTAAAGATAACACTGTTAATTTTTGTATACCTATAACATGTTAAATAACAGAACAAGATGTGTTTTTATTTATTTATTTTTATAATTCAGCATATATTTACCCCGCAGCATAAAGAGAAACTAGATCATAAATATAGCACTAGATTCACGCGTAACGACGGGTTAATAGTTCCGAAATTCAATAATAAGTACGGACAGAGAACGTTTGAATACAACATACCGAAGATATTTAATTTATTACCTGACAATATAAAGCAACATAATTCTATGAATAAGGTTAAATATATGGTGAAAAATTGGTTATTGGAAAAAGAATATTTATTTTGATACTTGATACTTGATAAAATTTATGAAAAAATGTTTAACTGTAGATAAAAGATGTAAATTATAACTTTAAATATATTTGTAAGGAATTATAAGCACCTGCTGTCAAGCCAATTGCAATTGGCTTAGCGGGACTGGATTGTTGATTTATAAAATAAATAAATAAATTTAAAAAAAAAAAATAAAATAAAAATAATTTTCGGAGCATACTTTGCGATTTTTTTGTCTATCGTGAGAATTTCGTGTAATTACCGTATTGGCTCCCCAAATGATTATATCTTATATATATATGGATTTTATCTTGAAAAATTAAAAACATAAAGTGTTCGAGGAAAATATGTTACAAATCGGAAGATATTCGGAATGCCGAGTCCTAAATACATTTTAAGATTCTTTATAGATCTCTGTATGACGAGGCGGCCATGGACAAAGCCGACAAACATTTTATCTGAATATCCACAATTAACCTGCCGATGTTAGAGATACTTTAATTTTTGTTATTATAAATACCTGTTTACTATCTCATTCAAATGTATATTTTTACACCACACAGGAGGCCCTGAGGAAAATAATTTTCTTCGAGGCTTATGTATCCGGCCTCACCCGATTCGACCTGCTACGCAGTAGGCGGATAAACGTTTCTACCTCCAAAACCTCAACAAGCCTCACCACATGCGCACTCCTACTAAATCACCAAAGGAAGGGGTGACCACAGAGATGTTGGTTATCCAATGAATGGTTCTCAGGGCAAAAGAGAGGTACAAAAAGTAGTGTTTGAGACATTGATTTATTCAAACATTTTTACGGTAATTTGAGTAAACACACATTTTCTTCGATTCTATAAACGAATTTTGGCCCATAAGTTATCATCCACAATAATAAATCAATATGAATAATCTCAAATTATGATCCAACACTGTGTAGTTTCATTCGATAAATCCTTCTGGAAAACAAGATTTCTTCAGGAATCCTTCGCGCTGATTAAAATTCAAGACTTCGTTGGGAAAAATAAAAGGGGAAGGTTGTGCACTTCAATAACCTCACTCCAGAGCGTCTCCACCCTCCTCCCACTCCTTCTCTCCCCCTGCTGGGTGGTAAACTTCCCAAACACAAAGACTTTCAAACAGTATACTACAGGTTACCTGCATTAGTTTATGGCATTTACATAGGTATACGTGATCGAATTTTAAAACTATTAACGTAATATAATACTCGTGAAATGTTTAAAATATTATTTATCTATACTAATATTATAAATGCGAAACTGCGTGTCTTTGTGTGTTCCGCTTTCACGCATAAACCAATAAACTGATTTTTTTTTAAATTTTCACCAATAGAAAGCTACATTAAATGCGAGTAAAATAGGTTTTATAAAATGGTAAGGCGTTATGAAATTATAATTATATTATATATTTATTGTACGTTTTCTGTCGCTAACAAAATCGAGTTATTGTTAACGTCAGAAAACAAATCGTTGCCGTGGAAACGATGTTAATAAATTTGCGGATAATTTTATTTCAGGCGTCGTAGTTAATATCTATCTCCAAAAACGAATCGCCGAAATGTATGTACGCGCATAAATTCCGAACGAATGCACCAAATTGGATAATTTTTATTTTTTTGTGTTCGTTATTTTGTACAAAACTACTGGTGAGCTCTGGCATTATGAAATTTGCAATAGGTGTTAAGCGAGCTGTTTGAAAACTGAATGCACCGGGACTGAATGTATGGAATGCGAGAAGTGGGAGGGGAACTCGGGTAGGGGGTTCACGGGAGGGGGGGAGGGGAACCTGGAAGAGGGGAGGGGAGCTCGGGAGGCGGGTTCGCGGGACGGGGGAAGGGGCGGAGTGGAGCGGGGAGAGGGAAGGTGGAGGAGGCGGAAGGGGAGTGAGACGAATGGGAAAGGACACGCAGGGAAATTCAATTTCTTTATTAAATGGCATAGCAACGCACGCCGGGTACCAGCTAGATTAGAATAAAGACAAAAAGCATAAACGCCTTCCTTACAAATTTGAAGAGAGACGATGATATTCCATTAAGCACGCGTTCCATTTTGAATTTCATGAATCATGGTGAAACACAGTTTTGCATTTGAAATTTATGACCCGATTGGCTAAATATTTAAACACGTCCACAAGGTCTTCTTCATTCTTAGTTTATTAGGTATTTTTAACAGTTTATCAAAACTCAGTAAGAAAACAAAACTCTATAAATTAATAAATTGGCCGCATGAATTCTCAGCTGTTGAAACGAAAGCCTTTTCGTGCCATGGGGAGTAAAATAAATTATGATTCTACGGTACAGTACTAGATTATCTCCTACTATGAATACAATAATATATGCTTTCAGTGTTTTTTACTTCGACCTTCAAGAACATCAACACATTTCCAATTAGCCGAGAAGACAATTTCCATTAGAACAATTTCCATTAGAAAAAAAATTCTTTGTTTGATTGTTATTTTATATTGTTGTTAGAGCATGATTTCTCAAATAACAAACTATTTAGAAAACTTAGTATGTTTTAGCTAAAATTTAGCTAATTCGTTTAAATACATTGGTTAAATTAATAGCTGAAAAAATATTGATTTAAAGAAAGGCATAATATTCCATACAGAGTCTCAAAATTCTTTCATTGAGAGCAATCCTGTGGTACAAAATTATATTTCAGCACATGAATAACCAATTTTTTTATGAGAAAAACTCTCTTTTTATAACTTTTGAAAGTTATTCCCATAGGTTAGACGAGAGGTCTGGGTTCGAGTCCCAGTTGCGACCATTGTCTTTTTCTATTTTTCTGTGTCTTGTTTTCTTTCATATTTTCATTTAGATTATAAGTGTTATCTTCTTCTTCAATGACATAAATAACCCTTTATATAAAAACAGGCTGGAACACAACCATAATACTCGCTTTAAACTCAATGAAGGACTAATTGTACCTAAGCATACAAATAAATATGGACAAAGAACGTTAAATTACATGATTCCCAGTTGTTTAAATATGTTACCTGCTGAAATTAAAAACTGTGCCCAAAACAAACGATTGATGATTTTACTGAAGACTTGGCTTACTGAAATAATTAATTTGTATTAGCTTCAATGACATATTCTAAAGACATTAAAATTGTTATTTATGTTTTCATAATTTTCTTTTCTCTATATTTCTGTAAAATTTTTAATGTTTATTTTATAAAATTGTAAAAATGTAACTATTAACTCATTATAATAAGATTTTTAAATGTAAAGAACCCGTTAGACAAACTGCTAAAAAGCAGTTTATCGGGACTTTTTGTCATATATTTTGTAAAGTGTTTAAAATAAATAAATAAATTAAAAAAGACATTAATTCGTTTTATGATTAAATATTACATAGATTAGTTTAACCTCCAAAAGCGATTTAATAAACGGAATTTTGGCATGTTAAGAAGTTGCTTTTGAAATTTATTTAACATGGAAATAATTCGTCAGTGTAATCCAATCATTTCATATCAGTTTCCTATTAAGAACGAAAACCACATTGAAAAATACTTCTGAGAATCTTTCCTGCTCAAATGGTTTTCTCCTTAGCCATTTAGATTACAAGGAATTCTAACACGTTGTACAGAATACCCAGAAAGGCTCTTCCATAAGTTCAACACCCGCATAAATGCTCACAGGGCACAGGCACCCTGTACTCGGTACTGGGAACGGTACAGTCTACCCAGAAACTGCCCTTCACCTTTCTGGGTTTCCAAATACAGTCGATACACAATGCCCACCAGGCGAGATGCTCGACTCGGTGCCAAGTAAGTACCACGAAATTCTCGTCTACCCTATAAAATTGGGAAAGAAAGGGGCAGAAGGAAAATGAACAAGACGGAAAGAGAAAGAACTATTTTCGACAGAATTAAGGGATGATTCTTGAAGTGTCGAAAGATTTTATTTTTTTAACGTTTTTGGTCTTATTTGTTGGATTTCTTATCTCGCCGGAGTCACCGGTGTATGTATACCTGGTATTTAGTCTGGTTGGCTGTTGCACATACAAACGATTCAATAAAGCAACACGTTCTGGTGTTTGAAAAACCAATCGTTCACTACTGTAGGGCACGTGTTTCGCTTTTTTTTAAACACAGTAAAAAAATATCCTTTTTTGCACGAAGACTTTTTAAAACCACTCGTAACGTAGCGCTACCTCTGTTACAAATGATATGATTGCATTTTTTTGAAGTGAAACTTCTTTAATGGCGTTAGTGAATTGGAATTTGGATGAAACGGAAATTACGCATTAGCACCTGCGAAGCATCACACTGCGCTCATAGGCCGATTTGATTATGATGTCACTTTTAAAGGCTTGAGATTGTTTTGGTAAAGTTTCGCTTCTACCGTGTGTGAACTGGACTCGTATTTTTTTAAATAGATAATTTTGATGTATATAAAACAAAAAAAGTGAAATACATTTCGCCCAGTTGTAAGGGACTAACGTTTAAGCTAAATGATTTAATGGAAAGCTTTGCCTGATGACCGCAAACTTTTTTCATCATTTTAATGATAAGCAGACTTACTAATAAAAAAACAATTCCCAACCGTTAAACGATGTTTAGTTACACTTTGAATAAATGCTATATTCTCCCAATTGTTTCTAATAAAAAAAAATAATTGTGTTGCTAAAGAATTGGCAACATTGCATTTTGGTAGACTGCACATGATCAAAATGACAGTTTTGATTTGTGATAGGTGATGTGTGATTTAAATTATGTTTTTGTTCCAATTCACTATTTTATTTCTATAATTCAATACATTTACTATTCTTTGTATTATGTTTCGTATGTATTAATCCATTTATACTGTCGTGTTACGAATTTATTTTCATGTTATCGGAAGAATCGAGGTATTTTCCATACTATTTTTTAATTGACTTTTACCGCCAAAGTTTTATAACACTTCCATGGAAGTGATTTCTTTAAATTAATTAAATGCCTTGGGTAAGTTTAGGTAGATAAAAATTCAAGAAATAAATATTTATTTTGCGAAAAAGGAAATTCTAAATATCTGATTTTTTGGTTAACCTCTGGGAATTATTGTTTACTTCTAAGAACGAGATACAGGGTGAAGTAACAGTTTTCTTGTAAATTCTTTAAATAAAAGGGGTGTTTTTTGAATTGCAAATTTTCAATGTAACGATCAAAAATTATTGTGGTAAGTTTTTTTTCAACTTTTTACGTGTTTAAATGCAAAGATTTAAATGTTATTTTATTTTCCGGTGACAAATCATTAAGAATAACAGTTTACGGAAGAGATAAATAACCCTCTATGCCTGGATAAGCAAATGTTTCGAATCTTTCCATCAACTGTTTTATGGTTTTCACGTACACGTACACGGTTGCATAAAATTTTCATTTATCGAATGCAATAGAATCACTAAGTAATTCTCAGACACTGTTTACACAAATGCAAAATTGTTAATTTTTTTTTTTTTGCAAAATATTAAAAAAATAAATCAGCAATTGATCCCCACGACGACAAACGGCTAGACGCCATGTTGGCGGCAATATAACTCCAACTACACTTGAACAATTTTCCGTCCAGTACTGTGAAGTAAGAAAAGGGGAATTTTCAGGGCCTTATAAACAAAACAGTAATCATTTTGGAATAAGAATATTTTTACTCGGGGGTGTTTATTTTGCTAGGCGAGGTCAGAAGGGTTGGAGATGTAGTCAATGTGGAGATATAACTTACTGCGCTGCGTTAACCGCAATGAAAAAATGGCAGAGAATTTGAACGATTCACATTTGTCATTTGGAGAGCTCTAATTTGATAACCACCACGATGAATCGTTATTCACAGAAAAGAATTTATATTTTTCTATTTATTTTTCAATGTTCTTAGCGGCATTTGTAAAGTCAATTTAGTAAGGTCTATCAAACATTATAATCAACATCACAAAAATTAGATGGTAGGAAACCATTTATTTTATAATAATATTTTGAGCTTATATTGACGCGCGCATTACAACACTGCGTATCTCATTTTTCATGGGTTTTCAGGAGGAATAAAAAACCATTTAGTTTATTAAATAAAAAATAGCACATGTTTGAAAAAAGTGTCAAGTAATATTCAAGGATCAGTTATTTGGAGAAGTAATTTTTTTTCATTAAAAACCTATTGTGAGGTATTTTAAATCACATACATTGTGTAAAACACAAAAAGCTGAGAAATAATGAGATACGCGTTGTGCTTATGAGAGAGATAAATAATGTTATCTTCAACTTTCTACGATAATAAAACAAAAATAATAATACGAGAATAAAAAATTGATTTTTTTTTCAATAAAAACCTATTCTAAGGTATTTTAAATGACATACGTTGTGTAACCCACAAAAAAGCTGAGAAATAATGACATTCGCGTAGTTCTTATGAGAGAGATAAATAATGTTATCTTCAATTTTCTTCAATAATAAAACAAAAATAATAATATGAGAATAAAAAATTACAATTTTTTTGAAAAGTTTGTATAAAAGACTTTTTACTCAATAAGTCTTTTGTACAAACATTTACTGCTAATCGTAGACATGTACCAATTATTTTGTTACCAAACTTTGTATAAAAAGAGCATTGACTGGTCAAAACATTGGTGTTGAAAGAAATTCGAAAGAAAAATCGAATTTTTTGAGATTCACGGTGTTCTAATAAGAGCGACGATATTTTGCTGTTGATTTTAAAACTAGGAAAACTATTATTCGTTTAGATTCTTTGCTGTAGGAACAAATCGTAGTACCTAATTTTGCTTGTTTTTACAACTGACAATATTTTTATTTTTTTTTTTTTCTTCACAACAAAAATACATTGTTTAGCGTTATTATTAACCCCACTAGGGCTCACTTGTATTGGGGTTAATAATTTCACAATAAATATCGGGCATTATCAAACAGTTAGGTAAATGCAAATTATAAAATTTAAAAATAACAATGATAAACAATTCGGAGGATATTAGATATATGATTCGGAAGAAACTATTCGACATTCTAATACATTCTGTCTTTTCCGTTTGAGAAGGATGATTTTTATGAACGGCTTTTAGGACGATCGTTGATGACGTGCATGCGATCTCTGCCTGGGTGTATGTTTTTTTTTTATTATTGATTTAACATTATTCGAATTCTTACATTTCAATCTGTCTCTTACCGAGAAACGAATCACGCTTAGGAAAAAAAATGTTCTGATTAAATCCTTATACTATTGTACCGCCCATCATATTACGCTTTTGCTTTCCCAAATACTCTCATTAAAGAACATATTAAATATACAAGATTTAATAAAATGTGTTCCAAATTATGTCTTCTGCATGCGAACTGTACTATAAATTTCTCTAAATAAACAATAAACAGTGTTAATCTCAAGTGACCTCCCAGGAAAATATGGCCCTGTATTATTTGTATAATTTCTTTCTGTTCAGAGGATAAATAAAAAAATGTATGTACATTTTACGCTGCTTCGCGTTCATTGGTCAAGTGCATTGTACACAAAGATATTGAAATATAAAAGATGTGCTATCCACAGCTTTTACTTGGGTGGAACTGTGTTTCCCCGTGTCGCCGATATTGTTAACAAATACTGCTGCACACTTTCAAAAAATCAACTAAATGGACGAATTATTTCCGTATTCAAATTATATTGTTAACCAATACTACTGCACACCTTAAAAAAATCAACTACTTTCCGTTTTCAAACTATTCCCATTCGGAAGTAATCCCGCCGACAGTCAAGTGGACACCATAGCATATCTCTTGTTTTTCAATATCTTTGATTGTACATATAGTTTTGTATTGGTGATTGATGAACCGGTGGATGCATTTTTTGTCTAGTTTGTAGTTAGAAGTAAGATAGTAAAAATATATTATAAATTTGTACAGCGCCCTTGAGGTGATTTTTCACTAAAACGGCGCTATATAAATCATCCAAATATTATTATTATGTACAATTCAAAGTCACAATATTTTTCAACATTTTAGGCTTCACCTTTTTTTAACACACCTAATGCAATAATATATTATATCTCTTTCTCTCTTATTGATAACGTCAATTAAGTAAAAAATAAAGTTGTTTTAGATATATGGGAGCTTTCATTGGACTTCTTTATTGCCAAGCTCATTTTGAAAACTTCCATCAGTTAATTGTGATAATGAAGTTTCCTCATTACATTTTAAGTATCCTATGCACAAGTAGTTCGAACTTCCACCGCCGATAAAAACCGGAGCTGCAGTCATAAAACTTTTTTCCCGCCGAAACAGACATTTCCCGCGCAAAAACTCATCGGGACTTTTGGCGGGAGTATTGCAGTTTTCCGGTGTTTCAGGTTCACCGGATATCTATGCAGCGCTGCCTCCCCTATGCGATATTTAAACAACCCTTAGCGGAATAGACGCCTTATCATTTAGAAAACGAACATTTGAAAAATGTAGGTGTACTATAGAATTTCAATAATACCTAGGTTCTAAAACAATGAATTGGAATTTAAAGAGGGTGAGTAAATTGCAGTATAGATTACGGGTCTCTTTTTACAGACTTACTTAGGACTAAATGTCCTGAGAGAAAGATGTTGTTGGTTTAGACCATAGATTCTCAACCTTTTTTGGCCCACCGCCCCCTTTGAGAATATTTTTTTCTCTAGCGCCCCCCAACTGCTTTTACATTCCATCTGTCTTTGTGAATCTGAAACAGCTCTTGTCACAATTATACTTACCAAAACGGGGGGGAGGGGGCGTAATGGGATGGGATGGGTTTCTCTGGGTCTCCCGAAAGTCAATTTTTTTACATACTATCTGTCGTGAATCTGAAACAGCTATTTCTACAATTATATTTAAACGTGTAATTACACTGTAATATTACGTAATCGTAAGACAGGATATGACTCTAAGAATTTAAGATAAGGGACAAGGGCGATGCGGGAATAGTGTGAATCGGGGGCTACGGAACTCAGTCTTCTTGACGCATGTACCTATGCTCACTCGCTGACTCCCGAATGCATCGACGACACTGAGCAAGTTAGCGCAAGCATAAAAGTAATACTGTCAATTCTTGCAAGTTTGCAAAAATCCCGTTATTTAATAAAAAAACTTGTTATAATTTAATAGCTACAAACAATTCTTTTATTAACTTTACCTGTTTTTATAAATGAGACATTTCACTTGCAATCGGAAGTTTTAACTTTTTTGATTCCAATAAAAAAATTTCAAAAATCATATTATCCAATTTAATGTATATCTGAATGTAATAGAATCTTTCAGTTCAATTTTCATCCACTTCCCGAACTATCGAAATATATAAATTTTCGCACACGTGATAAAAATGATTACAATACACACAATATCCAATTAACCAATGTTAAAGTTTACTTTGCTTTATTTTTTTTTTTTTTTTTATTTAAATAAATAAACATATACATAAAATATATTCTCGAACAATTACATTATCAGGTTTCAATCAGATCAAACACGAATCATTAAACATTAACATGCAACACTGATCAGAAACTGCACCAACATCTATATGTATACAATATATAACCTTTACGTGAGTTTGACCACTCGTGTGTAAAGGGAAAAAATTAAGACTTAAAAATTAAGAATATAAATTATTATTACGTGATTAGCGTTTTTTGTTTATCTTTTTAGATCAAATTTTTACCAGCCAACGCCCTCCTGGGCCATCTCAATGCCCCCCAATTTTCTCTTGGTCTTCTACCGCCCCCCTGAAGGTCTCACCACGCCCAAAAGGGGGCGTTATCGCCCACGTTGAGAACCACTGGATTAGACTTTAGACTTTGGGACTCTATACTGAACCTTGACCTCATTTCAAAAAGGGAAGCCAAAGGCATTAGGGATTAAAGTTAAGATAGGGAAATACATAAGTAATTTGATGTCATAAATCTGACTATTCGATCTAATAGAAGTAGTAGATAATTGATTTATTTAGACGACTGTATCATCCTAGATATTAGTGTAAGGTTTTTTTTACTAATAATTTTTCTAAGATATTATCTGAGATGCTGCGTGGAGGGTCTTTTTGAGAAGAGAAAGAAATGAACATTGGTCTTGGGGAGACGTCCCATGTATGTATGTTGATAGCTGTCATCTGCCCGTTTAGGCAGCTCCGTAATTAAAATGACCCCCTCTCCTGCTTACGGCAGAGAGGGGGTCGCATAACTTTTTGCATATCGCCTCAGCAGCGGTTACGACAAATTACGGCGAATAACTTTAGCTTCGAGCACATCATCTTAGGTATGACAGGTCTGTATGGGGTTGTATGACAAGTGTTGTTGTGCGTGCGATGATTTTTTATCTTTGCGTGTGACACCCGTCTCAGACCATTTTTTTTATCTGCCCACTCCCTCACTGTGCCATCTTAACGTCCCTTAATTTTCTCTGGGTCTTCTACTGCCCCCCCTGAACGTATCAAATGCCCACAGGGGGGGTTATCGCCCACATTGAGATCCTATGACGTACACTATGCGTGCGTTCAAAATCGACTTAAGGCCGCACTCTTGATACGCACGGCGCTGAAAAAGAAGAAGATGGAGAGATACGTATTTACGAATGTTGGACAGAGCGCGCTAATATTTTAAGTCGTGTAATAGCAGCGAAAATTGCGAAAAAGCTTAATAAAACATGACTTGTTTAAAATAGAGCAAAAATCTCGTGGAACGTATCTTAAGTATCATTTAAAGAAGCATTGTGAATTTTTTCACAAATATAACTTGTAAAATAAAAGATATAGACTTTTTTTAAATAATTTTCGGAGCAAACTTTGCGATTTTTTTCTATCGAGGGAATTTAACGTATCTAGATATTATCTTCAAAAATAACATATATATTTTTAAGAGCTTAAAAACTTCAAATGTTTAAGGGAGATATGTATGAAATCGGTCGAAATACAAAAGAAGAAGATGGAGAGATATATAATTACGAATATTGGATAGAGCGCGCTAATATTTTAAGTGATAAAATCGCAGCGAAAATTGCGAAAAGGCTTAATAAAACATGACTCGTTTAAAATAGAGCAAAAATCTCGTGAAACGTATCTTAAGTATCATTTAAAGAAACATTGTGAATTTTTTCACAAATATAACTTGTAAAATAATAGAAATAGACTCGTTTTAAATCGGAGTGTCGCCGCCGCGAGCAGGGCTTAGCAGCAAAAACCCACGGAGCGGGTTTTTAACTGCTATACGAATGTCGCGGATTATATGGACATATGAATCCATCTCTCCCACTGCATTGCAAGGCGATTGGTTGAAAGAGGAATTTAAGAACGCGACTTCGAGTACATCTCAGGTACTATCATAATTAAATTTCACATCTCGAGTACCTACATCATAATTAAATTTTGATGTGAACTAGTGGTCGCCCAATGGTCGAAATTCGATCATAATTAATTTAAAATCACTTGGCAATAAATGGTTCCCGGGACGAATAAAAATAATAGAAATAGACATGTTTTAAATAATTTTCGGAGCATACTTTGCGATTTTTTCTATCGAGGGAATTTCATATAATTCGCGTTTCGGCGTGGAACGTACCTAGATATTATTAAGAGCTTAAAAACTTCAAATGTGTTCAAAAACGAACGGGGCGTTTTAAAATCAAATGTCAATTAATTAAAATCAAAGTTTTAAAATCAAAAGGGTGTACATACACAAAATATTAGAAAAAAAGGAAAAGAAGGTTTATAAAACTGTACATGAAAAAAAAACATTTTATTAAAAAAAAAAAAAAAAAGTGACAGATATTTGTGCGGCCGCACAAATATCTGCCGCGGGCCGCAGTTTGACGACCACGGTAAAAGATGGTGGACTATTACGTTACCCACGGATGGGTTTAGTTGTTGATCTTGTAGAGACCGAGTGTACAGTAAATAAGGTGGGAACCTCTCACACTAGACCTACCACCTGAAAAATAATATCGACATCAGAGCACTTTGTCAATCTATCACAACAAAGTTCTAAGTTTTTGTTGAAAACTCCGGTTTTAAGACCACTCCGCAGTTACAAAAAACTGGCGCAGCCGGTAGGTTATTAAGATATTTTATTAATAAATTCGTCTCCAAGTAGTCTATATAAATCTGTAAATTATATTAAAAAATGTTCCGGCTCATTCAAAACAATCTCCTTATGTAGTGTATTACATTTAGAAAGGAAGGATGTACAATTTGTTTTTGGAGAGTTTTAATTATCAATGTACATTTTTTATTTTAATTTTAAATTTTCTACGACCGGTTTCGACACAACCGTGTCATTCACTAGCAGGTTTAAAAACTAGTGAATGACACGGTTGTGTCGAAACGGTCGCAGAAAATTTAAAATTAAAGTAACAAATGTACATTGATAATTAAAACTCTTCAAAAACAAAATGACTAGAAATTGTTACATAGTTAATGCCCAAGAAATACAAAAAAAAGGATGTACAATTTAACACTGAATCCTTAAAGTTTATATGAAACGTACAATTTTTTTAAATCTATTTTACAAATTCTTGAATATTAAAATGCTTTTTATATGTATGTATAAACTCCCCGGTACCCGGAGTGCGTTGCAATGCCACTAAAAGACAGGAAGTGTTTGTGTTTTAATTCTGTTTATTGAAGTAATTTTGGATGCACAATATTTTTTGTTTTTCCGCGTGAGCAGACCGTATACAGCTATCCGTGTGAGAAGCGCGAATTTTCAAATTTTTTTGATATCCCCTACTGCTACTATGTCTTCTTTGCAATCCCTCCCTCTTTCCCTCCCTCTAGACTACATGAAATACACACGTTTTTAAAACAACTCGCTCGCCACCTATTTTTTTTTTTTAATACGATTTCATAACGCAAGAGCTCCCCCTCATCTTTACAAAGTACAAAATGAAGTCGCACCCGCTGTCTGTATGCTTAGATCTTTTAAACTAAGCAACGAATTTTCATGCTGTTTTCACCAATAGATAGAGTAAATTGAGGAGTATGTAATTTGTCAAGGTTTTGTGTAAATTGGTTGAAATATATAAATAAAGGGAGCGGGCTAGCAAGCAGACGGCGAGCAGCGGGCAGCGGGCTGGCAAGCGGGCGGAGTAGATTTGATATGTATGCAAATCAACAGATGGTGTTGGTTATAAAGGTTGGATAATGGCGTTGTGTTTCGTTAGCCACAGCAACGTGTGGCTGGGTCTGATTGTGTATATATATAATCCTTCGCGAGCACGCAAAACACCTCACCGACGTTTCATCGAAATCGGATTAATGGTATAGGAACGCATACGGAACAAACAAAGAAATTTTCATTTATATATATAAATATAATGGAGAAAGAAGCTGCAATTCATGACTTCGTTATCTACATGACTGGTACTAGGGCAGTTCAGTAGAGTTGTTCCTACAGCCTGAATGAAAATTGCCCGGAAGATAGTCAAACTCCGAAAGGAGAGGGCACTATACATATTCTTATAAAACTGGCAACCACGAATCTAACCAGGTGACCAAGCTTTTGTGAGGTGTCATAAAACAAAAAGCTCGTAAAAGCTTGTTTTCCTAAATTTCTACTTTTTTAAATTCTGTTTAAATGCTTTTCGACATCTGAGCATGGATAAATGGGTGTTTGTTTTATAATCTACCAGTTAAATTATCAAACCATTAAACTTCTGTTTTTAATTGATCATTTGGCATTTCATCTGTCTATATTTCATTAGTTTGTTACATTCCAGTTCCGGGTCAAGATGGTAGCCGTTGTTCGATACTATGTTTTTATCCCATCATAGTCCTACCATGAGCTATCAAATCGGAATAATCCATACTAGTGGTCGCCCAGTGGTCGAAATTCGACCATAATTGTAATGTTTTTTTAATTGATTTAATGTATTTTTTATGCATAATTTTAAAAAAATATTAGCATTGTGCACTCCTTCTCCAAAAGAACTACAAGTGTGCGAAATTTCATCCTCCTCCAAGGGGTACAAAGGTTTTGCGTCACGTATTAATATACTAATTACAGTATCTACCGGCCTGAATAATGTTTGAAAAAAGGATTTTCATTGAGATGATGACATCAATTCCTTTATACAAATTGTATAACTCCTGATTTAAAATAAAATATTTTTTTCGTATATGTGGTTTATAAGTATATATAGGCATTTAAGTACCTACTTACAAATCTTATCAAAATTTAAAAAAAAAATTGGAAGCGAGATCTACTGCTCACAAAACTGCTAGTATTTCTTCATTTACAAAGGTTTAGTAAATTCAGCCTTGTTGCCGACTATCAGTAACAAAGTGTCATTATTGATTAGTCTCGTAAACGGTTGATATCCTTAACTAGAACAAAGTTGTTGTAAGTTGATAACTCTAGTTATAGAAGGCATTGACTAAAGGCATGCGTGATAAACCTCTGTTTCACTGCCTTAGTGGGCAATGTTACCTTTATTGCTAATGGCCCCGATTGGCTGTTCGTCGAAAGATTGATTGAAAGGGTAATTGAATCATTTATCACACGGTTTTATGGTGATCTAAATTCTGTAGCCATAGCAATCTTCCTAAGGTCATAAGTAGCTGTTCAGATTTCATTGTTTCAAAGGTAGGTTTTTGTACCTATCAATTTACGATTTGAAAGGCAAGTTGTGGACTCTTATTTCTAAAAAATACTTTATTATCTTTATGTAGAATAAAATGAAGTCGCTTCCGCTGTCTGTACTCTTATGATCTCTGATCTTTTAAACTACGCAACGGATTTTCATGCGGTTTTCACCAATAGATAGAGTGATTCAAGAGAAAGGTTTATATGTATAATACATGCATATTATAGTGGAGAAAAGCCGAGAAATTCAAAGATTCAATTCTGGCAGCGGTTAGCGGGCTGGCAAGCGGGTGGTGTGGATTTGATACGTGTGAAAATTAATAGATGGTGTTGGTTATAAAGGTTGGGTAATGGCGTTGTTTTTCTTTAGCCACAGCAACGTGTGGCCGGGTCTGCTAATTATGTATAAGTAAAATAATACAAGGTATTAAGAAACCGGACTTACTCAATCAAGCGATTCTTTAAGTTATTTGAACTAAAATTGTAGATGACATTTTGGTCTACGGTGACTTATTTTTTAGCCAAATATATTAAAAAATCAGTAGGTATTGGACAGTTAAAGTTGAGGGGGAGGGGTTAGGGGCTTACTTAGCTGAATGAACAGTGACGACATGTGAAAGAATTTTTTCGTTTGGTCGTACCTATTTGAGAAAAAAATGTTTTAAAAACAGCAACACAAAATGTCACCGAGATTACAACATCCTTTACGTTTATTACTCCAAATGATGTCAGGAATCACTGGTTAAAGTTAGCGTTAAGTAGGTCTCAAAGGTATTTTTTTATGAAAATAAAATAGTAATGCTTTTTTGAAGTCATTCAATTTCAGTTGACGTAAAAAAATATAATTTTTTTTTAATCAAGAATTTGTCTCAAAGAAACAAATAAATAACTAATTGAAAACAAATCGCTTTGTAAAATACCACCTACTTAATTCAAATTATCAATATGTTTCAAACCCAATGATTTCTTCGTCAGGATAAAATTAAAATTAACAAAAGACAAACAAATATAGACAAATAAATTTGACGCTTTTCACAAAGTGAAATTGTGAACATTGAAGAAATAAACAATTTACCTAAATTGCTAGTAAGAGTTTTTACGGTAAGAATGTAGGAATTTGTGATTAGAATAACCTTTCAACATAAAAGCAAAGACGTTCAAACCTTCATGGGAAGTAATCACTTTGTGGTTGGACGTTATTAAAATTTGAATCTGTAACATCACTTTATCAAATATATCAACCAACCGGTTTCGGTTCACCCTGAACCTTCATCGGAAATATATAAAACAACCCTGAACCGAGACGTAGTTGGTTTATATACTTATTTAATACAATTCTTAAAAAAACATTTTTCATAAAATTATAAAAACATTCAACATCAGACCTAAAAAACGACTAAGAACCATTGTGTTTATTGACTCTCCATATTAAATGTAAGAAAGCACCGCTTTATTTGCAGCAATTTTCCATTCAATTGGCTTTTAATATTGAGAGCTGTCGCTACTGGAGAATATATCGTCAACGGAAAAAAACAAGAGAGAATTCAGACAATAAGTTTCGTCACACACGAGTAATTTTCTAGATCAAATAAATTATGTGTGGATTTCCAAGTTTTCATAATAAATCAACGGTTTTAAGTGCTTTCCATTCAGTGGAAACCAGAAGATATTGTAAGAAAAGAAAATATTTTAGAAATCGCTAGAACTGAATTTCACCGGTCGATTTGAAAAATAATTTAATATGACAAACGACCAAAAAACTTGATGTTCCAGACTAATAAACCATCACTCTGTTTCCTCGCAGTAGTTGACAGAGAACCGACCGGTTTCTGGCTCTGACTTCAAATATTTGGTTCATGCTTTCCGCGGGCGACCCCAACTTCTACCTTTCACATTCGCGTCATATATTCTCCTTAAACTCCGTTCTTCAATTATTTAATCTTCTTTTCCAAACCATCTAAGCTTTCATTTCTCAATCTTACTCATTACGCTATAAATTAAATTTTGATATTGTAAACATTAAAGCGGTATGGGCATCACTTACATTTATTTTTACGCGTGGTATCATTGCCACCTCTCCAAAAAATATCTCAGCACCGCTCCGAGAATGACCGTGCAAATCATTCCGTTCCGAGCACTCGATCCAACCGCCCGTTCGCGTTTTGTACCTCTCTACCCGTTTCATACGTGAACACTAATTGTGTAAATTATTAAAATCTTAAGTAAATGTTAAATCACTCAAATAAGAGTACAGTGTTATCAATCATCATCCAGTATAATCATTGAACACAGGATCGCGGTCTGAAAGTACCGCGACCCCCAGGAGCCTGACTATTCCTCATAGTTAAATATTAATATACACTCGTCTGATGAGAAGACGGAGCACAGGTCAAACACCCTCCACCAGCTCCTCAGCCTCTGGAACCAATTCCTTCAACCTTGGTAATCCCGACGCTCAAAAAACTACTTTCCACAGCGGCCTAAATTAAATTATGATATTGCAATTATTGAATCTGCTTAAATTTAATTATGATATTGTGATTATTGAACCTGCTTAAATTAGATTGTCATATTGTAATTATTTTAAAATAAATAGTTTAATTTTAATTTTATATTGCAATTAATTAGATATTATTTTTTTATTGTTCTCTAGATTTTATGTCCGGGTTAAATCTTCCTCACAGGAAAAACTTAATCCTTCCACACACTTTTCCACAAATGCTAATCTAGTCAATTCACGCGATGTAATCGCATTGTATAAGTATACTAAATACAAAACTATACAAGAACAACACGTCAACCTACCAGAGACCATATGGGAAAATACTTCACCGACTCCAGATATTTTCATATCAGAGGGTTCGGCTCGATAGAACTCCTAACTGAACCGATAAATCCTACCGATCCCTCAATATAAATATTTAAAAAATCTTTCGTAATCCTACATGTATTTAATATGACTGATTTTTGCATTTTTATATAAAGATTCTTTGACAAATCTAATAAGCCTAAATTTTTAATTAGAGAGCTAGGTATAATGCCAGTAGCCGAAATAACAAATGGTAATATTTTTATAGTCCGAGAATGCCAAATTCTTTTAATCTCATTTCCTAAATCTGTATATTTTCTAATTTTTTCAGAAACAGATTTTTGAATATTACAGGAATTTGGAATAGCGACATCAATAATATAAGTTATTTTTTTAATTTTGTCATGTAAAACTATATCGGGTCTATTATGACGAATCGTTCTGTCTGTTAGTATAGTTTTATCATAATATATTTTATTAAATTCATTTTCTAAAAACGAATTTGGTTCGTATTCATAATTTGTTACTACATTACGGCAGTCAATCAATTTATGTTTAATTACCAAACTTTGATGAATTATTTTTAAAACCTGATTGTGTCTAAAAGTATATTCGGAAGGCGCTAATATAGAACATCCCGATATAATATGTTCTATAGTTTCCGGAAAATCCAAACATTTTCTACATAAACCATCAATTTGATTTCTATCTTTGATTACATACTTCCTATAATTTTTAGTATTAATGACTCTATCCTGAATGGCAAGCATAAATCCTTCTATTTCTGCGCTCAATTCTCCAATACTCAACCATTTGTTTGACGAAAGTTTGTCAACATACGTTTGGTTGAGATAATTGAAGTGTTTGGCGTGAATAATTTTATTTGACCAGGAATCTAATAATTCCTGGTTGGTATTTAAAAGAATGTTGGCATTATCGTCGTATAAATTTAAAGGTGTAATGTTTCTATCTGCCTTGCAAATTATTTTGTGCATTTCTGAACTATTAGCTTTCCTATGGAAAAAAGTTCTTAGCATTTCTACCTGATTGTATTTCAAAGAAGCTATTTTGACTATACCTCTACCTCCTAAATTTCTAGGTAAATTAATTCGTTCTATAGCTGAATTTGGATGATGGCAATTAAACTTTGTTAACGTAGTTCTAATTAATCGTTCTAAGCTATCTAAATCTGTATTGGACCATTTAATTATGCCAAATGAGTACGTTAATAAAGGTATTGCCCAAGTATTTATTGCCTTTACTAAATTTTTAGCAGATAGATTGCATTTTAAAAATTTTCTGACTCTACTTTGAAATTTAATCCTGATATCATTTTTAATACTAGAATGATCTAATCTATTCGATTGCGGGTATCCTAAATATTTATAAACCTCATCCCCTTTCATACTTTTAATTTTGAAATTTCTAAATATACCCTCGTCTCCGTCTACAATTTTGCCTTTCTCTATATGGATCGTTCTACATTTATCTCAACCAAAAGTCATTTTAATATCATCTGAAAAAATTTTAACTACCTTAATTATTATGCTTAAATTTAATTATGATATTGCTATTATTGAATCTGCTTAAATTTAATTATGATATAGCTTTTAATGAATCTGCTTAAATTTACTTATGATATTGCTATTAAATTAAATTGTCGTTTAGCAATTATTGAAACTGCTTAAATTAAAATATGATATTCCAATTATTGAATCTTTTTAAATTTAATTGTTATATTTCAATGATTAAACCTGCTAATTAAATTATGCTAAAGCAATTATTGTAAAAGAAACCTCTTTGTTTTTCTAATGTAAAATAATCGTTTTTATTATCACAATACAATAAACATAGGTCTCCTCAAGTGGTTCGCTACGTTTGGTGACTTAGAAGAGAGGTGCCCAGGTTCATGAGGTGAGGTCTGTCTAGGTCCTTGAGGCGGACGACCCGGACACAATGAACCCCAGATTCTTGCCTACCCCTCATCGCCCACTGTCCACCATTTTTCTTTTCGGAATTCTCCTCTCCAACCTTTCCATAAAAAGACCTTTCATACAGCACCCCCAAAGATGACAAAGGCTCTGAGGGAAATTATTTTCCCTCAGAGCCCAG
Source organism: Glyphotaelius pellucidus (assembly GCA_936435175.1). Classification (NCBI taxonomy): domain Eukaryota; kingdom Metazoa; phylum Arthropoda; class Insecta; order Trichoptera; family Limnephilidae; genus Glyphotaelius; species Glyphotaelius pellucidus. The sequence goes on along the minus strand of OW386548.1, from coordinate 5,139,885 downwards.
AGGGAGGGCCTTCTACTATAAAAATATCTATGTTATACGTATTTTTAATATACATAAGTTTTGTGATCCTATATACTACATCCAGTCTTTACTTCAGTATGGAAATACATTGACACCAGATGTAGCCGAGTTTTACCTGTAAATAAAATAAACGGGTATGAAACGAACGAACGCTCGGCGACCGCTCAGGAATAATGGATATTTTTCAGAACAAGCAAAAATAAATCTGCTTGTTATTTTGACGTATTCCTACGAGTGGGTTTAATGGCTTGATTTGGTAGTCATTCTTTTTAAAAACATATTTTTGAATTTCAGTTGAATATATGAATGAAATATTATCTTATAAGTGGAAATTAACCCACTTTCCGACATCCGGTCGAGCTGAAACTCCGCATATGGACTCGTTGTCGATGACAATGCATTCTACCAACGTTTGATGGCATAAAAAATTCCGCGTTTGTATTTATGCGGACATGGAGAATTTCTCTGAAATTAGTTGATATTATATTTAAATATATACAGCAGTTAATGTACGACATAAATGTCGGTGCCATACAATTTGGATTTGACTTAGTTGTTAGTTGTGTTGGCTCATTTTAGTCAGTCCCTGGAGAGGAAGGTCCAATCCTCAGTGAATCATCAGTTAAATTCCGAGACTGATGAAATTTCACACACTTGACCTTCAAAACAAAAGAAGATCACTGTCTACATTCGATTTTGAATAAACCTTTAAAAGCCCGGCCAACGCCAGAGAATTCCGTTGGTTATTAAATATTAAAAACAAAATTTTTAATGGTTTTCTAAATTAAAACAATAAACAATAAATGATTTTTAAGCTTGACTTAACGATATTTCCAACTCGTTGACCGTATTATGTATCTTACAAAGAAAAATAACGAGGTTCATTAGTTTATCACACTATCCGCCTAATTTCACTGAAAAGAACGCAAATGATAAACACCAAAATGATATTTCATTAAATGTAATCAGAAAAAAAATCCTTTCATTTCGGGCTCAAGGATAATTAATTTGTTTAAGGCCTCATTCTACTAAGGGACGTACCGCAGGATAAACGGTAGAGTTGTTCCATTTAAATAATAATGAGGGGGTGAAACGAGATGATCTCTTCATTTTTTAAATTTTTGCCATGATTTCAAAGGGATTCGAAAAGATTTATAAGGCTTCGAAAAGATTTCGTGTTTGAATATTTTTTGACTGTCTCGTCTAAGACTGTTAGCAAATTCACTTGTAATTTTCTGCCGACTTTTTGAGAGAACAAAGGGTAAGAGAGGATGATGGGGCGTTGTCATCAGGCTTATAGGTCATTTTCATTATTAAACTAGATAGGTTTAATTAATATTTTGACATGTTATGACATTTTCAACGAAACAAATGTATTTTTTATATGTTTTGTTAGTGGCCGATAGGGGGTTACCTAACCTTATACCGGCGGCCAGCTCACGTTCGTCGGGCATGCAGGAGAGTCCCACCTCTTCAAGGTCGTAGGTAGGTAAAATTACCTCGGTACATGTTATTTGCCAAACCCACCCCGTGTCCCCGATCAAATGAAACAGGTTGGTATGGGGAAACATAATTATATTGACAGTAATTCCACGTCTACATCATCAGGGCAAGTACATTACATAAATCACACATACGAGCAGGGCGGCTACATAATTATTTCCTATTAACAAAAGTTCTCTCTCTAACAGTTCCTCTGGGAGCGCAGTGTTTATAACACGACTCTAATGATCGGACACATTTAAATAACAGGGAGGAAGTAGCATCTACTCACAGCGGTGTTCAGCGAGCAGGTGTAGCTGCGAGGGTAACAGCCTCAGGTCAGCTATCCATTGCCTGGAAATTGGTGGTGGGCAGTTTGAGGTCGGCCCTGGCCATCTTTGATGCCGACGCGAACACTTGCAGAGCGTGCTGGCTTGACACAGCCAGCTCTCAGAACGGGTCGCGGAAGAGTCGCAAGCGTAGGCAGCTCTGTTGCCCGGGCGGCTTCGCGGGGGGGGAGTTTGCGGTTTGTTTGTGCAGGGGGGAAGCGTCCCGCACGCAGCTGTAGGAACTGTGACGTCATAGTGCGTATCGTAACAGTTTATACAAATAAAGTTCATCTGTTGATATAAAGTTGAATAATATGCTAAGCCAAATAAGAATTGAAGGCCAAAATATTTACATAATTACAGATGCTATTTTTACTACTATGAAGTTAGTCATTTCCTCAAAAGATCCACCACACAGCATCCCCAAAGATGACATAGTCTTTGAGGGGTATTATTTTCCTCAGAGCCTCCAGTGCGGAGCTAATGTAAAAAAAAGTACCTTCTGGGTTTTAATTAAAGATTTCAAGAGGCAGTCCCATAAAAAAAATTAACAAACATTAAAGGCCTTGCTCACGGAGAAACTGAAATGAAATCAGTTGTCAACGCACCAGCACTGTTGCTTGTGTGGCAGTTGCCTTGTTAACAGGTTGCCATGGTAGCGCTCACGAATTGCGAATTGCGTTGACAACTGGTTTCATTTCCGTTTCTCCGTGAGCAAAGACCTCTAGGCGTATTGCCTTATTTTTCGATAGATCCAAAATATATTTGAAAGCTGATTAGCTCATCATGAAAATGATTTTTAGATTAAAAAAGTTACCTTGCAAAATGTTTGATGCCAAGACTCACCCATTTTCATGAGACAGGTAGATTTTCTGATTAAGCTATGAAACTTGAGAAATGAAATGCTTCATTCAAAAAACCTTTGGGGGCTCAGGCGTCACTTCGTGTTTTTAAATACATCTATAAATATTAGTATTTAACTTTTGTTTTCTTTGTTGAATCTTGGAACTAGACATTATTTCACTTCCTGACAACCAATCGATCTGAAACTCAGCGGATAGATTTGTTGTCAATGATAAGACACTTTATTTTATTTTATTTTACTTTATTTGGGAGACCAACAGTTTACATTAGTATTAGAGCATAATATTAATTGAGTCACAATAATTGTACCATTTACAGGCTTCCACATGGGTGATCCACATATTATTATGAACGCTTTTCTGAAATTGGAAGAAATTAAGGATATAATCCATAATAAAAAATAATTTTTTAATGCATATATATATATATAAAAATTTCTACACATATTTTGTGTTTTAGGCATTTTTAAAATTTGTTAAAAAGCCCTTCTGTTGACTGTATTTTTTTTTATGTAATTTATTTTTTATTCTGTTGTTTTAATAGTTAGTTTGTTATGCACTTTAATAAGTGCATAACAAACTAACTAACCTAACATCACGCCGTTTCCCCGAAGTGGTAGCTTTCTTTGCTACCTACCCTTCTGTTATTTTGACTCTTGGCATGGCCCGACCCAAGGACTTGATATACTAGATCGTCTTCCTCGAGCGTTACCATCATCTTCTACCAATATGGATGATTTCCATTCCTGTAGCTGGTAATAAAACAATATATTTTTATTTTTGTAATGTAAATTTTAATAAACTAGTGACTTGTGTAAAACAGGAGGCCTTGAGGAAAATAGTTCCCCTCAGGGCCCATGTCATCTTTAGGGATGCTAAGTGGAGGGTATTTTTAGCAAAGAAAGGCGAGGAAGTTCTGGGAAGGAAAAGGTTATTAGTGGTGAGTAGGAGTCTGGGGTTCAGTGTGTCCAGGAGTGACGGACGTGTGAATCCATCCCTCCCAATGTGCTGCAAGGCGACGTTCCAAGAGAGTACTCTGGAGAAGTCAAGAGGTTATCCAATAGATGGTTCCCAGGGCGGCGGTACCCATACCCGCCTCCCAAATTAAAATGTAAAAATTCTAAGGGCGTAAATAAATAATTGTACTTTAACGTGGTGATTTAAAGTTTATAATAATATAAATTTAGGTTGCAATTTCCTACTTTTACGAAAAGCACTTAACGCTATATTTTTGATTCCTGGCATAAAACAAGTCACTTGAATTCGTTATTCCAACGATGATATTATTCAAAACAAAGTGAGAGCGTTTATTTGCTCTCTGTTCTTTTGTTCTACCATCTTTTCCCGCCAAAATGGATCGTTTATGCTTTCGTTTTTCCCGTCAAAATGGTTGTCTGCCAACCTTCAAATTATTGATATCGAAACCTTCCCTTAGCGGGGGTGGGACACCCAGTTGGGGGGTAGTGAGGCACCGGCCAGTGAATTATGCAATGTGGGGGAGTAAATTGAATTTAATTTGTTCTGTTTAGTTCGGGAAAACGAAAGAAGCAGGTAGGCATACTTTGATGTTTGTTAAAGATAATGTTTTTGAGTTACAAACTTCAATTTACTTGGATATAACAATACATCGTCTTTCGATATTTTAACAGCATTTAAAAATCACCGCATGACTACTTTTGACACAAAAACTAAACTTAAGATTTCTTCGTTAAAATTAGTAGCTAGCTGAAGTCCCCGGCGTAGCCCGGGCTTTACACAGAAATTAGCGAAACCTAATGTGGTTGACGGCCTCTGTAATAGAGGGGTAAGGCTCTCGACTAGAAATCCAAAGGTCGCGGATTGAAATCTCGCCAAATTTTATTTATTTATTTAAACGCCTGTAGGGTTTTTACATATAGTGCAATACATGTTTTTGACAAAATACAGGAAATAACATAAAATATAAGAAACTAAATATATGTAAAATAGAATATAAGAGTTGACACAAAGTAGGTAACATAGAATATATGATAAGTAAAAATAGAGGTAAAGATGGTTTATGAAGTACGAATAAATAGTTGGCTAATACGTCGTTTGAAGATTAACAAATTTAATTTATTATCAAATACATCCATATTGTTTAAATATTTGTTACCAAGACTGTGTAAACGCTGTATTGGAGAATGCGAACTATAGTTGGAATGAGATGTGTGTATATGAAATGTTGATATTTGTCTAGTCGTTCGTGAAGATTCATGTAGATTTATCAATTGCAGAAGTTCACAACAGTCGAATTTAGAATTTAATAATTTTAATAAAAAGGTTAGGTCGTTAATTTTTCGTCTGTTTTCTAAAGTTGGAATATTTAAAATATTCAATAACGACGGGTAATTTAAGTTCTCTAAAGGGATGTTAAGTTTAAAATTTACGAAACGTAGAAATTTTCTTTGAATTTTTTCAACATTATGAATATGAATTTTGTAGAAGGGTGACCAGACTATGGAGTTATATTCTATAAGGCTTCTGACAAGGTATGTGTACAATAGTTTAATGATTTGTAACGATTCACAGTTTTTTTTTATTGTTCTTAGTATAAATTATAATGTTTTCATACCTTTATTTACAGTTTGTTGAATGTGGACCGTGAAGTCTAGTTTCTCATCCAATATTATACCAAGATCTCGCATTTCAGTTACTCTTTCTAAATTTGTTTCATTTATTGAATAGTCGAAAAACATTTTTTTTTCTGGAAAAGGTCAAAGTTTTGCATTTTTCTACATTTAAATATAGATTGTTTTTAGAGCACCAATTATTTAGCATGTCTTTATTTGATTGATTCGTGTTATTTCACAACTAATTAATGAAAAATTATTTAAAGTTTGTTTGCGGCACGTTCCAGGGTGGAATATGCTCTCAGTATCCGTGCCGCAAACAAATTATATATTATTTTTCATTAATCAATTGTGAAATAACACGAATCAATCAAATAAAATTTGCCAGGATTTGAACCCGCGACCTTCGAATTTCTAGTCGAGAGCCTTATCCCTCGACCACGGAGGGCGTCAACTATATTAGATTTATCTAATCTCTGTGTAAAGCCCGGGCAACGCCGGGGACTTCAGCTAGTTTTCTATAAAAATATGGAATCATTGTTAAAGGGCATGTGCCATATTGTTATATATAGATTTTTCAATATTCTCCCACAAAGACCGTTTGATATTTCAAAAATAGTATTCCTCGTTTCAATATGCGTTCATCTCATCAGGATAAAAATTTAGAAAGGTTAATACGCTCTCTCATCACTCTCTTCTCAGCGGCCTAGAAGAAGTTACTATTTTCATCGTAATAATATTATTTGTACATCAATAGACCTGTTTTTATCGTTTTACGAATTTCTCATATCAAATAGAGTATAAAAATAAATTCCAGACGTAATTTTAAAATTAAAGTGTTTATTTTTCCTCTTACAAATTTGAAAGAAGGGTACTACATGTAAATATTTCAAAATCATTTTAAGAAAATGAATATTATTTTCTATCAAGTTATTGCTTCTGAAACTGGATAAGAATTATCGCTTCAGATGTACTCTTTTTTTTTTTTTACGAGACGATTTGCTTGGCGTTCCCGTGGCCTTAGGCTCATTTTGATGTCTCCCTTTTACCTCATTTACCTTGGTGTTGTGAGTCGAAGTCTTTATTGAGGCTACGTAGCGATGGTTAAGTAGTATAGTAACAAATTGCAGGCAGAAGCGATGGCAGATGATGCACGGTCATGATGAGTGATGGAGGTCGTAATGCTGTGGCGGTGAAGACCACGGGTCTTCAGGTCGCCAGGCGTTGCTTTACACCGTGGCCTGATCGTCCAGGCGGTAGCTCAACGCCGTTTGTGACGGAGATGACGGCTGTAGCTCCGGTGAGCTGGAAACACCTGCGGTGCAGGAAGAACCTTATGAGGCGAAATGAATCTCAGTGGCAGCGAGCTGCTCCCTGGACCTTTTAGTCGCAGGTTACTCTTTAAGGAAGAATTCACGGAGTTGACCTCAGCTCTACGAGGTTCCCCAAAGCCCCCTGGTTTCTATAATGGTCCAATTTTTCGTCCCACAGGTATCTAGGGAAATTGAAGATCCAATCCAGCAGAACCCTGAGTGGTGGTGTAAAGTTTAAATACTCCGAGATCCTGTTTCTCGGAGGCGCGTTCTTAGCACTGTTCCTTAGGTCATTCAGCCTGAGCACAGTAGCTCACACCTTAGCTTGGGATGGATATCCTTGAAAGAGGACTGTAAATAATTTAGATGGAACGAAATGGTTTAATCGAATTGGGAATTGCATATATGCAGGACAGCAAGGTATTGGAAGGAAAAAAATGACCCACTTCCTACCATCGTACGTGTCATTTCACAATTCATTAAATCATAGATTCTTATGTATCGTATCGTCCTGGTGAAAGACCACTATTCAGAATCAGAGAATACTGCAGAGATGTTGGTTATCCAATAAGGTACCCAAACCAGCTTCCCAAATTGAATGCTTGTATCGACATTCTTAACAAATTTTGATTAACTGTCTAAACCGGCGTAGTCCAGCGGTAAGGTTTTTGACTCGCAATCCGAAGGTCGCGGGATCGAATCCCGGCGTGGCAAATAAATTTTATTTGATTAATTTGTGTTATTTCACATTTCATTTAAAATAATATATAGTATTTCATATCCATTTAAAATAATATAAAGTATGTTTGCGGCACATTCCAGAGTGGAAGATACTCTCAGTATCGCCTTGGTATAAGACCACCATTCAGAATTGAAACGTTGCTTGAAATGGCTTTAGCCGTGTTTAGTGACCAGATCTGAATAGCCAAGTACTTCTCCACCTTCCTCTTCCCTACCTCCTTCCCCTCCCCACTACCTTCCGCCTCACAACATACCCCAATTGGGGATGCCATAGTCTCACTGGCTCCAGACGGGAGCAGTTGGGACTCTTGTGCGGTATTCATATAACAAATAAAACATATTATTGGCATCAAAATAAATTATATTTTCGTAAGTATTTAGATTATAATATAATTTTTTTAATTTTATCCGATTTTGAATTATATGAAACCGCTGTTTAGTACAAACCCTTATGTAAGAATTGTAACCATAATGTTACCAATGCAAAAGCCCCGTGGGCGTAGAGAATAGTAAAAAATAAAAATTATTCAATTTTCCCACGCAAGTCCCGCAAATTCAAACGATTCTGAAAAAAATTTATTTACATTGCTACCAATAATTGTTATTACTGGGTACTGCACTCTAGAAATAATACTAAAGTGTGAATTTATGACACGAGAGCGGTACCTATTATTTAACTGTTCACGCTGTAGCCAGTGTTATTAAGGCACTAGTGAGCACTGTTTGCTACGCTTTTATTAAGGGGCAATTTCAACAACTTAACGGCTTCCATATTATGAGCATAAAAGAGGATTCACTGATTCACATATTGTCCAAATTGTATTCATTTTGGCGAAGTTATTCTTTCTGTGGAATTTTCACAATCAACGTGATACTTGTTAGAGAAAAATTAACGGAGAAAGAGAAACAGAAAGCGCATAACAGTTATGTTAAGTTACCATTCAAAATTAAATTTCTGTTAAGATTTGAAGGGTCTTTAGCATTTAGGCAATTTTGTCTTATTATGCTTACCAATTTACCAATGGGTAATGCGAGCTAAAGGTGTGTCGGTGAGTAATATATTGAAACCAGTTAAGATCACAGGCTTTAGGTTTATTAAATAAAGATTTACAATTTGAATACTCGAACGCGACACGACAAGAATTATCAAAAGGAATTTTGAAAGATGGCTAGAATGCAAGCGCGCGGCTCAGCGAGGCACGAGAAAGCGAATGATCTTTCATGCCGGTCGATCAAAGTCGCCGGGCGCTGCGATGTACCTAGTGATACCATTATAAAAAATAATTTATGTGACTATAAAGTGAGCTCGCTGTCATTCTCTGCATGTCTTTCTTCAAAAACTCACTCCAGAAGATTGAGTACAAAGTTTTTTTATTCACAATCTAGGATAGGTTTAAACACCCTGAAACATGCGACAAATTACTCGTTTACAGCTCAGTTCGCTGCTCAAGAGAACGAAAGGAGTTAAGTTTTGTTTGCTATTCGATTATTTTACAGAAAAAGAGAAAGTACTAAAAGGAAACCGGCAAACCGGAAAAGGCATTTACATGTGGACAGGAAACGATATCTGGACGTGCAACAGTACTCTGTTCTACCATCCCATAGACTATCGGTACATAGGAACGCTCTGAGCGAAGGCTCGAACCTTTTAAGAATGTTAATAACATATCTAAGTGGCAGCAATTATACCGATTTTTATTTAGAAATAAATGCAGTTTCGGAACATTATTTTGTATACGAATTGTACATCTTATTGACAATAAAACGACATTTATGGGTGAGATATGCGGTTGTGCAGAGTGGAATTGTTATATCTGTGTATTAAAAACTCACTGGCGAAGGACCTTGATTGTGTTTACTATCACTGCCTGAAAAAATGGTAAAAATAATGGCATGGAAAGTAAAGGACTCACCGAAAGGAATTTGTAGGCTGGCCCTCGTCTGCTTTCTCTCCATCCAATATGCACACACAGTGATAGGCGCGAATTATTTTATTTTATAAAACACAGCGGAATTAGTTTAAAGGCGGAGCGGAGCACAAAAAGGCTAGTTGTTGCGGCGGGCGGTTTATTACAGACTACTGAATAAGGAATGACGGGTAGGCAATGGATAGGTAGGAAAAAAGAATTCGCAACAATATTACTACCAAATCCCAAGCAGTGACAGTATGTATGTGTGCTATGTAGGTATGTATAAGTGTAAGTGCGTGTGTAGGCCTAACCAATTTATGAAAAAGATTAGGTATTTTTGAAGATTAAATGTAGATGAAAAGAAGATGCAGTCAGATGATATAGAACTCAATTGCAATGCGTTTCAGTTAATATGATTTTAGAAAAAGTTTAATATTTAAAGTAATAAAGATTTCAAATTTCGCTTCGATGCGATCGTTTGCCTGGCCAGCTCTACAATTCTATTGCTGTGGTAAGGAATTTTACAACGATTTTTTAGACACAATACGAAAAACCTGACATTTTTGAAAATCTCCAACTACCACCACAGTAAGCGGAAAATGTTTTTATGTCGCTAATGTTATGGATGGTTTAGCCAGCCGAGGATTTGAAGTCAAACGCGATGCCAACTCACCCACTGAGCGTTTGAAATATTCAACCGGTCAGTGGTTGAGTGATCATAGCGTTTGGGTCCCACCCGGGCGTCGCATGTTCGATTCCTCGGCTGGCTAAGTTCTCCATCACGACTCAAGCAACATTTTTGGCTTACTGTGGTGGTAGTAGGAGATTTTCAAACATTGTTGGGTTATTTGTAACCCGGGAATGTTTGTTTTTCCTTAAGAAAAAAAAAATCTAATTTTAAAATATTTACAAATAATATTTTGACTGGCATATTGTTGAGAATAGAGTTATTTGTAATGTCATTGTTCGAGATAAGGTAATTCAAAATTGGAATTATTCGTAATTTAATTTTTGGCCCTGGCAATATTTATTAAATCGCCACACTGGGATGCACGCGCGTACGACCGCGTTACACCAAACAGCCAGCGCAGCCCATATTCATTATGTTTCGAGTGTCTTCAGCCGTTTGCACGTATTTCCTACATTAGCCTCATGCGTTTCCGAAACCTTTCTGATAAAATCACGTAGTGAATTTGAGGTTGGAAATAAAGTTAACCTTTCGAATAAGAAATTGCTTCACGGTATCATAATATCATTTCCGCATCCTTAACCATAAAAATCTAACAAATATACCGCCCGCGATACAACATTTGATTTTTCAGTCTAAAGTGCCTTGCAAAAATCACCGCTTCTTTCCAAAAAAACTATTGGTTGAGAAATTGGTTTATGCGTAGAAATAATATTATCCGTTCATTTTAACTCACGTTTAAGAGAACCATAAAACAATATTTGAAAATGAACAACTCGTCTTAATAGCGAATCACTGTAAATGTAAATACGGTATTATCTGGCAACACTGACATTACACAAGTTAAATATTACTACATAAAGCTCTTCGCTTACCCGACCAGAAGGAAAGAAAATACAGGCAGTTTTGCAGGCAATATGGCAACACCACATCAAAAGGAATTATGAAAAGAGCTCTAAAAAGAATTTGAAAAAGTTATTTCGTATTTTAATAATTTGTTCAAAAGCTGAAACGCACTTAGAATCTACCTTTAACGGGGACTCTTTTTACTATCAAAAAACCTAAATGGCGCTGAATGGCCATTTGATGACAATATTACAATTGAATTTCTGTAAATAAACTCATCTTAAGGCGGCGCTTCCCGGTTCAAAAAAAAGAAGATGGAGAGATATGTATTTACGAATGTTGGACAGAGCGCGCTAATATTTTAAGCGACGCAGCGAAAATGGCGAAAAAGCTTAATAAAACATGACTCGTTTAAAATAGAGCAAAATCTCGTGGAAGGTATCTTAAGTAGCATTTAAAGAAACATTGCGAGTTTTTTCACTAATTAACTTGTAAAATAATAGAAATAGATTTGTTTTTAATAATTTTCGGAGCATACTTTGCGATTTTTTTCTATCGAGGGAATTTCATATAATTTGCGTTTCGGCGTGAAACGTATCTAGATATTATCTTCAAAAATAACATATATTTTTTAAGAGCTTAAAAACTTCAAATGTTTAAGGGAGATATGTAAGAAATCGTCGAAATTCGGATAGCGGCGGCTTAAGGCATGTACTCGTAAGTATGTATTCTGTTTTTACGTGCGTTTTTATTTATATGTAACTTTCCACACTTACATATCTGTTTGGTTTTGAAATAATAATATGCATGGTTTCTACTGGGATGTCAATTATCCAGTACCTACCCTCCCTAACCACATCACCTTGTTGGAAAAGCATTTGAAAATGGAACAACAAGAGTGAATTGAAGTGCAATTGAAGTTTCTGAAAAAACGGAAGAAAATTTTGGCTACATTGAAAGCATTTTGTTGGATGTTCGGGTTCAATATTTTCGTTTATGAACTAAAAGAAGGGGTTTTTGACCGTATCAAGATCATTTTAAAGTTATTTGTGTGGTTGTAGCGATGATTGTCTCGAGGTATAGCGGTGGAACTAAATAAACTATATGTATTTGTAATTGTGTTGTTCGCCTTCTCAGAGGTAAGGGATTGGTTGTTCCTTTTTCCTTGTATCCATTATTTTTCTCATACACACATTATCACCCAATTTTAGCAAACGCCATTTCATTTCATTTTGTTTAATATTTAGAGTCAATTTCCAAATGCATCTGAAGTTGTAATTTGAAAACAGTTTCGGAAGCAACAATAACCATTGTTTTATCATATGTCAGACTCACAAGCAAAGTCTCAAAAACATTAAAAGGAGGGAAAGAAGATTATCGTGGTCTCAAAGTATTCGGATATCGAACATAGTTAAAGACAGTTCAAATGACACAATGTGGTTTGTGAATTGTGGTTTTTCACTAGATATCATTTTATACTAAGCGGCACCGCGTAATTTAAAAAACATAAATTTGATTATGCCATTATTGTACTTGACCCAAGACTTTCTAAAAAAAATCGTAGGCAGGAAAAATGAAAGATTTTACTGAAAAAGTGAAAATTTGTGAGAATTTATAAAAAGTCATTCGTATAATAAAATTTAACAGAAGAAACATATTTAATTATGTTCTCTTTTTCCTCGGTGGTAGTAAATAACTATCCAGTTTTCTTATTTTCGTCCCTAAAATCTCGAGTTCAACTAAGAGGCGGCGAGTAGAGCAAAAGGCAGAAAGAGACAAGACCGCCGAGAATGAGCAACCCCCGTGAGTGAGGGAGAAAGACAGCTCTTTTCCAAATTTAAGGGATGGTAGGTTTTAAAGTTAGGGCATGACAAAAATATGAAATTTAAAAAAAATAGATACTTCCCAAGAAGCTTTTTGTTTCAATTTAAATCATCGATGTTATTTTTAACTTTACTTTTACAGACCTTTTCCATGAATTTACATGGGTGATCATGAAGATTATTTTTGCGAATTTCATTTAGCAGATTTCACTGGCACTGTTTCTTTAGCAATTAAAAATAGGGTACAATGCAATAACATTTCCCAGAGGGTAGGAGCCTTGGCTAGCAGTCCAATAGGTCGAGTTTGACTATCGTATTACCAGCTATTACTCAAAAGAAGTTTTGTTTGATTAAAACGTTGTTTTTTTCTATTTTCTCTTAACATGAGGCCCTGAGGAAAACAATTTCTCACCGGGCCTATGTCGTGCTGTGTGGAGACTCTTTTTATGAAGAGAAAAGAGGAAGAAGTAAAAAATGTTCTTGAGACTTAAATTCAAGAACGAGCCGAAAAAAACGACCGATTGCCATCTTATTATTGCGTTCATGTATTATTATTTAAGTGATGTATTATTATTGCGTTCATGTATTATTATTTAAGTGCCTATCTATATTATATATGTTTCTATATGTTACGATGAGTGTTTTAGGTTGGAATAACAAAAATATGTGATTTTGATAAATAATGGAACTCAGTTGTTCTTATTTTATTTAATTCCCAGCGAAAAAAAATACTAAGTAATATTTTTTTTTACAGCTTTTGAGCTCCGCTCAGGGCCTATGTCATCTTTGGGGATGCTGTGTGGTGGGTTTATTTTTAAGGAAAGGAAGGAGGGGAGAGTCCTGGGAAGGAAAAGGGTTTAAAAGGTGGGTAGAAATCTGGGGTTCAGTGTGTCCTGGTCATCCGCCCATGCACAAACTTCACCCCATGAACCCGGGCACTCCTGCTGAATCACCAAACGTAGCGAACCACTTGGGGTGACCTATGGCAGCTTTCCAACTTTAAAATATTAAAATATTTTAAAGTTGGAATATTAAAATATTTTAATGTTGGAACGAAATGCTTAAACTTGAACGGCTCCGTCCAAACTGCGTATTCCATAAATAAAATAAGTATTTCGTTTTGAATGTATCAGTCGATGATTTTTATATATCTACCCGGCCCGTGTTTATGTGACGTGAATCAAAACACAACGCCATCTACTGGATGGTTACCCAACGTAGATAACCAAGTGTTGTGTCGATAAATTAACTCATACCGCCATCTGTTAGAAATTTACTGAACTTACAAATAATTACAAATAATTGTTCAATAACAAACATTTAATGAAAATTTTATTCGCAATAATAAATATTGGGGTCAATAATCGAGATAAAAACCATTCCATCTCTTAATTACAGACAGTAAATTTCATCAAAATCGGTTAAGTAGTTTCGGAGTTTATCTCGGACAAACATCGAGACGCGAGATTTTTATGTATATAAAGATGAGATGGTGTATTTATTAATACGTCTAAAAAGCGTTTTTTTACAAAAAAGCGATACATTAAATCTAAATTTCTACAGAGTACACAGGAGAATATCTGTATTATACAGGAAATTACAATAATGTAAATAGGAACAAAATAAGTTCATGAATATACAAATATAGCTGAAGTGATATGAGTGGGATTACAAGTACAATAGCGATACAAAGAAAAACAATTAATTATCTAAAAATAAATACAAACGCTCGTGTAGTTCTGGCAAAATAAAAGACTAGTTTTATGGAAAGAATTATATTATTTCAATACATTTATATTATTTTTAAAATATTTATCTATCCTAATATTATAAAGAGGAAAGATTTGATTGTTTGTTTGTTTGCATTGAATAGGCTCCGAAACTACTGAACCGATTTTAAAAATTCTTTCACCAATAGAAAGCTACATTATCAGTGAGTAACATAGGCTGTCTATAATGGTAAGCTCTGGCGTAATGAAATTGGTATAAATGAAAATGTGTGTATTTCATATATTTTTGCAGGAGGGAGGAAAGGTAGGGGGAAGGTGTGGTTCGTGGAGAGGGAAGAGACGAGGGAGGGGGAAGGCGGGGAAGGTGAAAGGGAACGGGGACGCACGGGAAAGGATAAGAAGGGAGAGTCAATTTATTTCTTTGAAAGGCATAGCAACGCATGCCAGGAACCAGCTAGTTACGAAATAAAGGCAAATAGTAATTATGTGTAAATGAGAAATCATCTTAAAGACGTGCTAAAAATAACGTAAGCTTGATAAATTATGCGGCAATACGCGAAAAATCATTCTACATGTAGAGGCAAAAAATATGTAGCCGGAAATATCTTCGTTTTCTATTTTAGATTGTATTGTAGATGTAAGAAATATTTTAATGTGGGTGCCATAAATTTAAAAACGTAATAGACGCTCCTCGACAGACTGATGTCACCAGTTAACGAAATGTGGCCAGTTGGGTACTTGAGGAAATAGATAGCAGACGTGTATTTTTTTTCAAAATTAGATTTAGATTGTTAAAACAAAATATTATAAATGCGAAACTACGTGTGTTCGTTTGTTACGCTTTCACGCATAAACCGATGTTAAAAATTCTTTCACCAATAGAAAGCTGCATTATATGCGGGTAATAAATAGGCTGTGTATAATGGTAAGCTCTGGGTTTATGAAATTATAAATATTAATATATTATATTTATTATACGTTTTCTGTCGCTAACAAATGTGAGTTATTGCTAACGTCAGAAAACAAATCGTTTGACGTGGAAACGATGTTGATATATTTCCGGGAAATCGTAGTTAATATCTATCTATCTATGTAAATAAAAATGAATCTCCGAAATGTTTGTACGCGCGTAACTTCCGAACGACTGCACCAAATTGGATAATTCTTTGTTTACTACTGGTGAGCTCTGGCAATATGAAATGTAAGTGGCACGCGAGCTGTTTGAAAACTGAATGTACCGGGAATGAATGTATGGAGGGAGAGGGGGGAGGGTAATTGATAAGTGCAAGCGCTACAGTAATTCCCCTCTAATACCATGCGAGCGAAGCCGCGGATAAAAGCCAGAACATAATAAATTTATATTCTACACACATGACATAGAAAAGACTGTCGGATTGGAGTAGAACTCCTTACATCTGTTGATCGACACGAGTTACATACACATGCATTAGTCGACATCATTCATCGCGTTTAAAAAAATTCAACCCTAAGACTGTGTATCAACCATTCGGTAAGGCTGTATAGAGGTAGGCCGGCTGAGGTTGAGAGGGGTGTCAGGCGGGGTAGTATTGGTAGGGGTAGCTACACTGGGACACATCAGGACTACACACAGACTGAACGCTAAACGTAAGCAGCTACTGAGCAAGGGATGTCGCCGACTAAAGTGTGACTCGACACGCCGTAATCTGTCATACGAAGACGCCGACATTTTCTCTTATTATTAGATGTGTGAACGGATAACTCGCTATTAAATTTTATGTAACGACTGCCACAGATTCGACAATGGTTTTATTGATATCAAATGTTGATGTAGAACCAGCGAAATGAACTGAGTGTCATAAAGTCGTGACATAATACAAAATTATGTAATGCCTGACCACTGTAGCGTATGTTTGGGTATGAAGACAGTGGGTTCATTTCCAGCAAAATAAAGGAGCTGCCAGTCTGGGTGTTGTGGTGTAAATTGTTGGCCATAAGATAAATGCTGATATAAAAAAACCATCATGATAGGTCCTAAATTCGATACATCTTACCACGTACTTTAAAGCCAAAATATTTTTTTTTTTGTATATGAATTACATTGTATGTTCAAATTTAATATTTTAATACTATTCTTCCACGGAAGCATTATCTTGTGTACAGAACGGGAGTGTACAGTGTTTTATTACAGATATTTAAAAGTAATTCATAATACTATGGTAACTATATATTTTATTATTATATATATTATTTATGCTTTATTAAGTTAATTACATATTGTAAGTTGTTAGGTGTCGTATTACAAGTATTATACTACTAAGATAAGGTGCTCCCATAGCCGTTGTGCCCATATTATCTATAGATGGGGCCTTAAAGAGTCGGAGTTGTGTGAATACGGTGAGGTGCAGACCACCGAACATGTGATCAACGAATGCCCGCTCCATTCATTCCTCGGCGGGATTGATGAGGTCCACAGGGCAACGCCTGAAGCCCTAGACTGGCTCGACCTCCTCTGACCCCCCCCACCATACGAAAGAAGAAGACTAGCACACTATTAAACTACAAGCATAACGTATCCAAAAATATTATATTTTGTAATTAATAATAAAACAAAATTTAACTTATTTGAAGAAGGGAATGCCACTAAAAGAAACTAAATGGTGTATGAGTTTTTCTTAAGATTAATTGACGTGGAACATTTTTTTTTGTAATGATCTATAAAATATTTTTTCACAGTTTTTATTTGGATTGTGTCATTAATGTTCCCAATTTCTTCCGGTGGTCGATGGAAAAAATCTTCGGCGGTAAGTGAAATAATTTTGTGCAAAGGAAGTTTTTAATTTTGGGCAGAGAAAAATTTATTTAAGCCTAGTAAGGTTTTTTAAGTTAAGAAATTGATTAATTGGTTAAGAAATTGATTTTTATTATAAGTAGTCATACGTCGCTACTTTTTTAAGATTAGAATTAATACACTTTTAGTGTTTAGATCTTTGATTGAAGGCGCTTGAAATCGTATGAATTGATCCGTTGGGTAGTCGGGGGTTTTTTAATAGTTGAACCAACATCTATAAGAGTAAGATAAGTTTTATATGCAGAATCCCAACTAATGATGGCATATTGTAAAGTTTATTGAACCAAAGCATAACATTTATATTAAATTTAGATTTTAACCTTTTTTTTACTATGGTTAGGCCTTTTACAAACGATATATTAATATAATTTCTTTGCTAGGTGAAAAATATAATGAAAAAACGCTTTGCTTTTATTTTTATTAACCGTGTATGCTATTATTCATTCTCGAGTAAAATATCGGAAATTATTAATGTTTATTACCCTCTAAGTTTCCCCAATCAACGCATTGTTTAAATTTGACTAAATGTCGTTAAGTTATTCCCAAATGATGACTCAGGAGTTTCTTTTTCCCAGCATAATTAAGTATTTTATGAAAGTCTATAATATTTAAACTTGGCTTAAGGGGGTCTAGGAAAAAAAATATGTTTTTCTTCATATTTCCAAAGTTTAAATAATTCAAGAATATCTCCTTAAAAGGATTTTTCGAAATTCGCATTATTTTAAAAGTTATAATCATTTTAATATTTTTTTTTTTTTAGAATACATACATATAACAGATTTAAGGGTAAACAATATGGTTCTTAAAACTAAGTACAATATATTAATTTCTTGTTAACAAGCTACCCAACTCAATAGAGAAAGAATTTCTCGTGTTTGAATTTTGGAGTAGTGCCATTGTAAAAAAAAAATAGGTACATAAATTATGTTATTTTAAGTAATTAAATTACAAAAAAAAAAAAAAAATAAACCTTTATACATGATAACCGGTCTATATAATGAACAAGAATAGAATAGGAGTTAAAATTTGACATACAATATAGATAAAACAGGTATAGATATGTAGCAGAAATAAAAGTATTATTTTTGCATTTGATCGTAGGTGGTAAGTACATAGAGTTGGTTTAAAAACATTGATATTTGAAATGAGAGAGCTGAAAATATTGTAAAGTAGGTACATCATAATTAGTTTTCGCGGTTTAGACAGAATCTAACCAAAATCCAAGTAGGACAAAATTTTAAACACCTTTTTCTCAAAACCACTTTTTTCGTGACGGTTGACACGATATCTCAAGTTCTACTTAACCAATTTACTTGAAATTTGGTGTGAGCCTTTTCTATACATTACTTTATGTGCACGAATCAGAATTATGACAAAATTTTAATATTTACTATTCTAAAAAAGTCAAAAAAACTGATAAAAAATTTTTTTTTTCAGACAGCCACCATTTTGCGAAAAAAAAATTATGACTTCTCCGAGGTTCATGCCACAGCAGCATTTGTTTGAATTAAAAATAAATTTGGGTTTTTTTTTCGGATTTTCGGACTAGGAGGCTTGCAATCATGTCAACCAGGGCGCGCCATATTTTTGAGACCCCCCACTTCAACACCCTGTAACTTTTAAATTTTTTAATATATTCTTTTGATTTTTTTTCCATGTGTTTTTTAATGTTTAATAAATATTTGGTAAAATAATGGCTTCAAAAATATTATTGGTTTTTTTTTATTGCACCTGAAAAAACACCTACAATTCATGCTTCTAGACTAGAATACCCCCTTAAACATATCAAAGAATGGCGAGCGAAATATATTTTTTTGTTCATTTATCAAACTAGTTTTTGTATTATTAGAATTTTTGTTAATTTCTAATTGCTTTAAAAGATTGAGTTTACGCCCTTTATTTTGTATGTGTAACGGAGTTGGCTTATTATTATCACTAAGTGAGTGAAACACAGTTTGATAAAGCCTTCAAAAGGTAAAACAGCGACCAAGGACAATAATAGAACTTTTTTTTAAATAAATAATTTTTTATATTAAATTATAATATTATTAAACATATACAGGAAATTATTTATACATTATTTCAATTTATTCCAATTTTAATTTGTAAACGTAATCCAAATGCATGCACATTTTCAATCCTTTGGAATAACAAGGTTCCATCTGTCGCGGTAACGTCAAGCGATAATGAACTCTAAAGTAGCTTACTACAGGTCCCATTATCGCACATCATTACCACAACAGACGGAATCTAGTTATTCCAAAGGATCGTTTTAAAGCCTAAATAAATTATCGTCCATTAACAAAAAAAAAATTGAGTTGGTTGGATATGTAAAAAAAACCTTTTTATTTTTCAATAATATACCTAGCGTAAAAATAAGAAAATTAAAATTTAATGATTCTGGATTGCAAAATCCGTTTTGGAAAAATAATGTACGTTATATGTTGAAGGGCAGCTAATAAAGTGAACTAGAAAAAATAAATGGATGGGTATATTGTAGTGATTTATTTTTGGTGTATTATGCCGTGTTACGCCATCTCTATCTTTAGCCAAAGTTTCGGAGAGCGTTAGAGTGTCCTTCATCAGAGCACAAGAGTCATGGAAACTGTAACGCTGTCCGAAACATTAGCTAAAGAAGGAGGTAGCGCAACACGGGATAATACCCCAAAAATAATTCACTGCAATACCTTCGACCATGAAAATCTCAAATCGTCTGGTGGGTGTATGTTTTAGTGATGAATTTTGTAAAATTAATGTTATTAAATTTTGTGGACATACCTCCATACTTTTAATCTTATTTGAGGTTATTGCGTAATTAAGGTTGTGTTTTCAGGAAACAAAGTTTTTGAATGACCCCTTAAAACACATATCTTTATAGGAAAGCAATATGGTTGAAAGTAAACAACCTTCGATTATTAATTTTTAGGCGTAACTTTTAAATCGCTGATTATTAAATATTCGATGAACCATGAGACCCAAATAGAAAAACCCTTTGACATAAAGTATGTACGCCTTTGGAGGCGGTCACAACAATATCGTTTTCGGTGATATTATTATTTAGGTCATGGATTTTCTGCGAGATCCTCAAGGCCGCATCCTTACTTAACTCATTATATTACTAGAACAAGTTTAGTATTTTACACAAATATGCAGATACAGGATTTGATTAACAACATTGATTCCCCATCGCTGCTTTTACTCGCGGTACGTAAAGAAACATCATACCTCTTTAAACAGGAAAATTGAATTCCTTTTTTATGACCGTCTGAGTTAAATGCTAACCAGACAAACACAACAGTTCCTTCTTAAGGCCAGTAAAAGATTTAAATTAAAAATTTCTTTGGAGTGTTATATTCGATTTATTTGAAACGAAGTAAAATAGTGAAATAACACAAATTCGAAGTGAAATAACCCAAAACCGAGATACATAAATGTTTATTTACCTAGAAGAAACAAACAGTTTACGAGTATTAGACGGCCGGCGAAGTCCAGCGTTAAGGCTCTTGACTCACATTCCGAAGTTCGCGGTATCAAATTTCGGCGTTGCAAATAAATTTCATTTGATTAATTTGTGTTATTTCACAATTTATTCATTTAAAATAATATATAGTATATTTGCGGCATGTTCCAGAGTAGAAGATACTCTGAGTATCGCCCTGGTGTAAGACCACCATTCAGAAATGAAACGTTGCTTAAAATGGCTTTAGCCGTGTTTAGTGACCAGATCTGAATAACCATGTACTTCTCCACCTTATATATATCTTCCCCATCTCCTTCCCCTCCCCACTACCTTCAGCCACACAACATACCCCAACTGGGGATGCCATAGTCTCACTGGCTCCAGACGGGAGTAGCTGAAACTCTTGTGCGGTATTCATATAAAAAATATATATATAATAATATACACAGAAGACAAGAAATGTATTATGTCAACTGAAGTCAATCCGAAAAAGTCTCTTGTGCTAATGTTCCTTGGAGATGGAGTTTTATAGTGTATTAAAATTAATTTTAGGTAAGAAAGAGAGGAAGAGGAATATAAGATAAGGATAGGAAATGCTCCTGATACATTCCATGCTATCGTATTGCGTTACTTCTATGGAATTTCTTTTTAAAGTTATTGCTAAAAATGTGTGTATTGTGAAATTTTGTGTTGTATTACGTAAATTTTATGTCATCGCTATTATTTGTTGAGTAATAAGAACCGACAAGTAAAATTTTGAATATTTACCAAAAAATTTAATTTTGTCAGGTTCTTTCTCTCTTTTTCTAGATAGAAATGTAAGAACAGGAATAGAAATGTGTAGTTGGAAAAATAATATAAACAGAAACAGACTTTTGAAACACGTGCCTACAGATTTTGTGCGTGAAGAAAAACTTTCAAGAGAATTTCTATAAATTCTGAATTTTCTGGAAAACTTCTGGACTTAATGAAGAGTGGTGCTCCTAAGTGAAGTTGATATTTAATATTGTCTTCGAAAAATCGAAATACCAAATAGTCTTCAACAATTTTTTTTCTCACGAACTGAAAAAAAGAAAACGTGTTGATGTATTTATTTGTAAAGCGTCGCAATATTGCTCGTGTAACTTTGAAAGGTTTTTTTTACATGCCTTTTTATAACTGAGCTTGTAAAATTGTTTTAGTGTAGTAATTTCTGATAAGCTATCCTTTCGTAATGAAATAATTACAATCGTTAGAAAATTGAGACAATTATTGAAAATGCTGTGCGATCCACAGCATACGCGCGCCGAAAAAGCTAACGAAATGGTCAAGTCAACTTCAAGGTTGACCCTTCAGGCTTTTAAATATTTTTCCCCACCGTCCCAACGAATTTCTCATGAAATTTTATCGTACATTTTTTGTATTTAACATTGATATTTCTAAATGGGTAAAAAAAGTTATTTCAAACTTGAAAATGTTAACAAAAAATGAAAACAAACATTTTGACTAGGACGTCCATAATTGTAAAAATAATGTGATATTAAAAAACTTGGAGTGAAATGAACATGTAGGTAATTAGTAACAAAACTTGCTTTCGAACAAATTATTCATGATCAAGTTAATAATAAAATCAACATTGTAAATACCTACACGTTCCTCAATAACTACTTTTTAAGTACCTAAAGCACTCTTCTGTTTTACCATTATTATACTATGTAAACTTATTAACTCCTTTGTACAATTCATGATAACGAAACTACATACTGTACAGTTTATAATGTTATGCTTACAATTATACTCCTGAATAACATGTGTAACTTTAATAATGTGATATTGTAAAAGCCTTCAAGGCGTGTATAAATAAATAAAAACTGTAACTTTACTTTCCTTGCTGTTTATACGATCAAAAAAGTTAATATTTTCAAAACTGCATTTAAAAAAGCCCACGAAATTAAATATAAATATTTTAGACAAACTAGAAGAATACTTTTTACTCTTTCTAACTACGAATAAATTGAATTTCTCCAAATCAAGAAAAAAGATAAAAATAGATTTATAATTTTTGAATTTTTTTTCTAGACTAGAATACAGTCTTTTCTAGACTAGAATACTGCGTAAACATGAAAATAAAATTCTGGACGGCAAAAACTGCCATCTTTCCTCTACGTAAAATTTTATCAACTTGCTACACCTTTTCATTTCTTTCTTACGCCTTCCGCATCAAAATCTTATCGAGGGCAAAATGCAATCTCGAGTCTTAATTTTATTCCGCAGCTGTTTCTATTTCAAAATTCAGGGGTTTTTGTGGAAAACTCCGTAACCTGTTTTGTCTTTATTATTTCTGTTTTTTTCTGTGGGTCGAGTCAACTACTTCCTAGAATGAGGACATAAGGTGTCCTCAATTCGGCCCATGTTATAGTGGAAAATAGAATACAGACCTCCTTTAGGGAATGCGACTAAAAGCATTTTCCTGGCCTCAATTATGTGCCGAACTTCAGCGGAAGGTAACGTGGATTAATCAGTGCTCGGGAATACTTCAAACATGGTATCATAATATTGTTTGCTCACTCGCTAAACTTCAAATATGTTAAATATACTACCCTAAGATTCTGTCAACAGTTTGAATATACTCCGAAAGCCTTCGTTAACCACGAGCGTAATGTATCGGTATAATATCTTGTAAAATGAATATTATTGGAAGTAATTTCAAGAATTCAAGTCGATGAACTGAAAACGTCGACAGTTAAAGATATCATTATACTCTCAGTATTGTCAACAATTGATTTTTTATAATGAAAACGTTTTGTTGTTCCAGCTAATATATTTGTTTATTTTATGTGGTTACAAGGATTTCTAAACTAATTGTAGTTAATGCTAAGAGATTTAGAAAAAAGATGTTTCTGTTTTCTGTACCTTGTTGGCATTTTTCATGATGACACGGTTGATTTATAAAAATAAATTTTTCATGATAACACGGTTGAGTTATAAAAACGAATTTTTCATGATGACACGGTTGAGTTATAAAAATGGATTTTTCATGATGACATGATTGAGTTTAAAAAATATTTTTTTCATGATGACACGGTTGAGTTATAAAAATGATTTTTTCATGACGACACGGTTGAGTTATAAAAATGAATTTTTCATGATGACGCCATTGAGTTATAAAAAATATTTTTCATTATGACACGGTTTAGTTATAAATAATAATTCGTGATAACACGGCTGAGAAATAAAAATAAATTTTTCATGATGACACGGTTGAGTTATAAAAATGGATTTTTCATGATGAAATGATTGAGTTTAAAAAATGATTTTTTCATGATGACACGGTTGAGTTATAAAAATGAATTTTTCATGATGACACGATTGAGATTAAAAAATGATTTTTTCATGATGACACGGTTGAGTAATAAAATGATTTTTCTTGATGACACGGTTGAGTTATAAAAATGAATTTTTCATGATGACACGGTTGAGTTATAAAAAATAATTTTTCGTGATGACACGGTTGTGTTGAAAAAATATTTTTTTGTGATGACACGGTTGAGTTATAAAAAATAATTTTTCGTGATGACACGGTTGAATTGAAAAATGAATTTTTCGTGATGACACGGTTGAGCAATAAAAATTAATTTTTCTTGTTGACACGGTTGAGTTGCAATTGGAGATCGATCCTAGGATCTCTGTCTTACTGCTTTCAAAATTTATTCCAATAAATTGAATATTCATTGTTTTTTTAAGAGAATTCATTATGTGTCCTGTACAAATTCAAATCGGGTTGGTATTATCTACATTTGGTTTATTATCTAGTCTATATAAATATATTCAGGAAGAACTTTGTGATCACACAGAGATAGCAGCCAAAAAGTATGGGAATTTATTGCAGATAATATTGGTAATTCTTGGACTAAGATATGTGACAAAAATGATGGTATAAAATTAGGTCTCATAATTTGTTAAAATTATCTACTTCTCAAAATGAATTAATGTTTATAACCTTGGAAAGTTATTCCAATAGTTCTGAAGGAAAATCGGAAATATTTTCACCAGATTTAAGATTATCCTGGATTACCTGGCAAGCAGATGTAAACATTATGAAGATATTCATGCTTAATGGTCAGAAAGGCCCAGGGTCCTTGGGAAAGAGTAAGAGATAACAGGACGAAAATGTGGCGCGTCGTAACAAAAAATCACAGCGACAACAAACGCAGCATATCATTTTTTAAAAATAACATACTCATACTCCAGTAAATATGACTTTTGACTGCTGTGTACAAATAAGAAATATATAACGAACCTTGATGAAGTGTCTAAAAGTTTTGGGTTTATTTCAAGCCAAGTGAAAAAAATACATTATCATCGTTCCAGTCTACTTCGAAAGTATAAAATCCTGTAAAGTTTTGAAGGAAACTTACGCCTTATGTACAAACACATACAAAATAGCAGGGGCGTGCTGTTCATTGCATTTTGTAAGTAAAAAGCATGGCAATCGTAATATTCTTCAATCCCAACGATTGGGGTTAATTGGCATGTTCTTTAATTTCCAGTTAAGCTCGAGGTTCGTCGAGATTAAAAGTTCCTTTATTTATGTTATCATGTGGTTTACAATGAATGGAACTGGAACAAACGTTCGTTCTAATTGGATGATCTGTGTAATTCTGAAGGAACAGAACTCGACACTGAAGGTGTCAGCTGTCGATCTTATTTCATCGGCTAATTCCGTAACCGTTCGGATATTAGGCAAGAACAGCGACAGTTGACACTCTACTAAGGTACTACTGATGTCTAGCATATATAACTACCTATACGACATATGTTAAAGGTTGTATTATATCTAATAAATATGCCTCATAAAACCTGAGGAATATTATGTTACCCGAGGAATATTATGTTACTGATATTGACAATACAATATTTAAAAGCGACTAATTTAGGCTGTCGATTAAATATTAACAGCTTACCTCTGCTCAAAGAAACGCCCTGAATGTGGATTCATCTCCTTGATAAGTTTTTTGTCGAAATTGGCGACTTAAATGGAAAATTCGGCTACTACAGAAATATTTTTAAAAACATCTCAAGTGGAATATATTTTACCCATAATCTCGTCCTAAATATATTTACATTATAATTTTTTGCAAAAGATCAACTCTGCCAATTCTATATAAAATGAAGAAACAATATTTTTAATTAAAAATTGTAGCACGCCACTGTAAGTCTAAAAACTATTTAAACTGTATCCAACGAGATTCAATTCAATATTGGTGTTCAAATATTTTATTATCCTTTGTTAAGAATAGTACGTTGTACCATTTCCAACTGAACAAATGATAAACGGAAAAGTCTTAGAAATGGAATAAAGACAAATGAAGGGAAAAACTTCCCTCCTTTCCTATTCCCCTCCCCTCTACACAGCTCCAAGAAGTTTCAGGAGTAAAACATAGATGTCCCCAAATGCTGTGTCCAACTCCATTCGAAATTTAATAAATTTCATTCGATAAAAATAGCATCCAGTTAAAAGCCAAGTAAAATTAATAACTTAGTAAAAATGTATATTTCTACACGATCAAAATGTAGAGTTTTCATCAAATTACTTTGTTCTTTTTTATTATCGGTGCTTACTAAACAAATTATTCCACTGTTTCAGGTGGTCACTGAGGAAGCAAACATCATTTATCACTGAGGAAGTGTTAAGTTAATATAATCAACTTTGGAAAAAGAGACAAAACGTTTACTAGACAGGTTTTATCGAACCTTTTTAAAGTTTATTCTTTTGGATGTGTGTGCAAATTTACTTAATTTTTGAGGATTTGAGGTCTAGTCTTACTACTATAAGTGGGCCATTTGGTAATATTTCCTCCACTGGGCTATTTTCTTGGGAATAAAAGTGAAACACGGAAACCTTTGTACTAATAGTTTGGAAAACAATAAAGAAAGGACATAAAGATGTACACTTCCCTTAAGAGGTTGCGGTATCTGTTTCTTTGAGGATATTACATAAATCGGGAGAATATTGGAAACGCAAATATAACAAAGGAAAATAATGTGTTATTGATTAAATAGATTAATTGTATTGAAAATTAATTAATGGTATCTCGCAAAGACACGAAATGTTGGAACCATAAAATTAAATAAATGTATAGTTAAGGTACTTAATTAAGGTTGACTTTACTTGGAAAGGTAACCGGTTAATGTGTGCAACATAAACAATTTATCATCTTCTGCAGAGGCCCCATCTTTAGGACCAGAGGAAAACGATTTCTATCAGCGCCTATGTCAACTATGAGGATACTGAGTGAAGGTTCTTTTTAAGGAGAGGAAGGAGTGAACACGGGTCTTGAAGAGATCGAGAAAGAAGAGAAACTGAGAAAAAACGCTATATCTGCTGAAAAAATCAGTATTTAAAATTACATTTGTACATTATAAATAAAACTCTTCAAAAACAATGTCTAGAAATTGTTACATAGTTAATGCCCAAGAAATACAAAAAAAATTAAAATTACAATAATTATATTTTAAAATATTATATTACAGGTAGATATATCTACTTTATCGGTTTTCTGAATTCTTCAAATGAGAAATTCAAATTTTAAAATGACACTTATATTCAAAGCAAGCTTAAGTTGATGGAACTAGTTTCTACGTATCGAAATATTACGAAATATGGATCGCAGTGAAACAAAAAAAGGTAAATAAATCCTAAGCTTTTCTTTTTATCCTGTCTATTATTCTGAGAACGTGTGAACATTGAAAGTGTGACCTACTTAAACGAATATATCTTTTTTTCTGATTTTGACCGGTACAAAGATAAGTCCTTATTGTCAGAAGATGGATTTTAGGGTGGAATTATTACGAGCATAACGAATTCCAAGATATTTATTAATATGGAGACAATCTACATAGGTATGCAATATTTGTGTCTAAGGTATCAAATAAAATAGCAATCAATTTATTATTAAAAGTTCTATTTTGTTATTTCGTTATAATACAATAATATTTGGTCGAATTCTATAGAAGCCCTAGAATTAAGAAAAGCCAAAAATATTAATAGTAAGGTCATTATCAATCAAATAAATTTAAATAATAGTCCAATACTGAAGTTGTTCCCTATTGACAAAAAACTTCCTTTCCTTACCCAATGCTCTATCTACACTTATCCCTACTTCCTCCTCCACTTGAGTAGTCCGGCCGATTTTGTTTTTAACCCATATGTATATTATCTATAACACATGTAACTTAATTTTAGTAGAGTTCTGTACTGCCCTGAAGAAGCTACGGTCGTAGCGAAACCCGGTCGGCATTAAGTACATAAAAAATAAAAAGTGGTGTTTACAAAGTTATTGTTTTATTTTAAAATATTTATGTTTGTTTGCAAATATTACTGCATTGCGTGACAAACTTTTCAAAAACATAAAAACGACATAAAAAATGCTGAAAACTTTCAACCGCCCGCAGTACATATTTGAAATCACGTGAAATGTCACAATTATTTAGTCGTCACATAATCTAATAGTGTCCTTCGCCATAAGAAGGAAGGTAGTAACTTGTTCAGCTAAAGTGACAGTAAAGTTTGCCATCACGTGAACCAACCCACGCCATAGCTCACTTCCGGTATACACCCTAACCTACAGCCTTCATTATCCCGAAACTGTGATACAAAATTCACGAGATTGGCTTATCTGTGACAACACATTATAACCTGCGTTGACAGAGCATATTATGAATTACTCAACTTAACTGGTTGCAAATGCTACATTACGTCTATGAGTTGAAAATGTTTATGTTATACATTTATTTTACTTAAAATAGTACATTATACAGTGGCTACATAAGCACTACTATAAAAATCACACAACATATTGTATCAATAAAATTACAAACAACTTACGGCATTCAACATTACAAATCAGATTTTAAATTATAAAAATTAAAAATTACTCTTCACAAATTTCGTGACTTATTTTTAAAAATATCAAAGCATTTTATAGTGAACGGTATTTCTTGGAAGATCTTCATAGCTCCATATAATAATTAAATCTTTGATTTCATCTTCTTTTGAAAGTTAATTCTTTTTTTAATTTTTACTTCTTGTGAATTGATTATGAACTATTCTAAACTTTTTTCATTCGTTCTTGGCAGAAGGTCTTAAGGAAAAAATCATTTTTGGAGGCGCAGTGGGAGGGTCTTTTTATGAAAAGGAAAGGAAAGGTATGAGGGGTGGGTAGGAATCTGGAGGTCACTGTGACCAGGAGTAACGGACGTTTGAATCCATTCCTTTTACTGCGGTGCAAGGCGATGGGTAGGGAGAGTCCGGCTTGAGAGATCAAAATGTCTTTTTCTTACAAGTCTCTCCCGATCCAGCCCCACAATTGACGGGCAAACGCTTCTGCCGCCAAGACCTACACACACCTCACCCCATGATGATGGGCACGCCTGCAAAGTCTCCAAATGAAGTGAACCACTTTGGTTGCATTATGGCAGGGGTGTTGGGTATCCAATAAATGGTTCCTGGGGCGGTGGTACCCGCCTCCCAAATTAAAAACTTCGTTGGCGGTTAAATACTTCTATAAGAAAAACTATTTCATTTAAGAAAGTTTTTATTTTTGAATATTTTCGTGTTTTCATGTTTCATCTTAAAATAATTCTCATCGCCAAAAGATATACTTTTACTTTGTGAAATTAATGTTTAGGTCCAGTTTTTAAATGATTTCTAATAGGAATTAATAAATACTAATTAATAATTAATAAATTCTACAATTTTAAAAGAAAAGTTGTATTGCTTACCAGTTAGTTTAATAAAGCACACCTCTTGGTGTGCTTTATTCGCGAAGCATTGTTAAAAGTAAAAACAATCAAAAAGTAGTGGAAAAATTAATAGCCTTAAACCTTGTCAGTCGAATTATTATATAATGCAGATAAAGCTATTCACTGTTGTTCTACACAATTGATAGAATGCAGACAATATACTACTAAAGCTCTCACTAACTTCTTGTCAATCGTAGAGAATTGATGAAATTTGCCTGCTTTATAAATGCCGTAGTTCGTACTTAAACTGGGTCATAAAACGGAATAAAAAGCGATGTTAAAGCGGCATTACTTTTCATTTTATGTCCGAAGAGGCTCAATTTCATTCGATTGCTCACTACCCGTAGTACTCATTTTATTTACTTCGTGTAAATAAACTCTTTTTCAGATTCCTTTTAAATATTACACTTAGACAACACAATGATCGAAATTGATATGCATTCTTCGACCAAAGTTAACCAAATAAAAAATTAACGACTTTCTGAGTTCATTATTCATCGACTCAATCGTTCACAGGTCATACAAAATGCTTGGTTTTGTTCTTCGTATAAGTAAAGTGTTCAGTAACCCGCGTACAGTAGTAATATTATATTTTGCGTTAGTCAGAAGTACACTGGAATATGCTTCGCCAATTTGGAATCCGCAGTACAAAGTATACATAAATAGCATACATAGAACATATTCAAAACAAATTTATGAAATATCTTATTATCAAATTCAACAATAACTTTTAATGCACATTTCAAACTTTGCATCAAAGGCAAGCAATAGCTGATTTGACATTTATACCCAAAATTTTAAATAATAACATTGACCGAACTGCTTTTCTTAATTAATTTTAACATACCCTTAAGACGTACACGCCATACAGAACTATTCTACGCGCTTAATTATAAGACAAATGCAGAAACTAATATGCCAATCAATCGTGCTCTTCATACGTACAATAATATTTGTCTAAATCCTAACATCTACATTTTCTCCGATTCACTGCCCAAATTTAAAAAGAGCATCATGTCAATAATATAAATTGTTAAATGCGCATACACACATACATACATACATACTCATAAACACACACACACACACCTACCCACTACGCACATCACCCGATAATTACTTAATATACATAGCATAAATAAAACACCACAAAGAAACATATCGCCCCATGAAATATACTTACTTAATAATTGTAAATTGTTTTTACCACTGTAATTAATATACTGTTTGTTTGTTTATAAATAAAAACATAAATTAATGTGCTTAATGTGAGAATGGTCAACTGGTCAGTTCAAGGAAAATCAGGAGAGATACCGCGGATAATATCATGTGTTGTAGTTGGAGTTGTGATGATAATCATTTCAAAAAGCGTTCGAAGCGCTACGCTTTCGTTTAGCTAAACAAATCGGTGAAGTAATGAATAGTGAACCTGCTCGACTGCAGCAGCATGTGTTTATTCGCAGCACTCGGATTAGAGAATGTGATGCACCAAAATCTGCTTACGAATTACAGCTTCCGGAATCGGGTGGTAAGATGTGTAGGATAAACAAGGTACGCTAGGAAAACGGATGACCAATCACTGAACGCAGTATTCTTGCAAAGGAGCCCACGAACAATAGTTATATAGTTAAATTTTAGTTATATAACAAAAATATAGTTATATAATTCCACCGCGATACCTGGGGTTAATTATCGCCACAACATAACGAACGAGTGCAAAATGATATTATGTGTTTCTTTGTACTTCCGAGATCGTGTGCAAGAAAAACACTAAGGATGGGTTGTTTCAAAAAATTTGATGGATTCATCAAATATTTGAAGTTGATTTTCACGTTCCGGGTAGGTTCTATTCAAGTTCTGTTATTATATGATTATAGGACAGCTGCTTCACAAAACTGAAATAATCACAGAACTTGAATAGAACTTACACAGAACGTGAAAATCAACATCAAATATTTGATGAATCCATCAAATTTTTTGAAACAACCCGTCCTAACAATTTGCTTCCAAGGTAGTCCCGATTCTTTCTCTGTTTTCAAAACAAATGCTTTCGAATTCGCACTATTTTCCTTGACATTGTTCCAAATTTTAAATGTTTTTGGAGGAAGTAGACGATTACGGAGAGGCAAAAGACATTCCGTTAGAAACTTAGAATATTCTTATGTCAAAACCAAACGGAACGAAAAACGACTTGTAGTCTCGATTGAACAAAGGCTTGCTGCATTTGGTTTTACACCCAATGGAAATGCTGCTCGAATATCATTTTGCTGAAAAACCAGTTATTGCGCGTAATGTTTCAAAAGCAATTGAAAAAGCAGGTTGCCAGTGTCTTAAATCTTTTTTTGGTGGGAATGAAGACATTTCAATCAGAAAAGCTGAAGATCTATATACATTAAAAAAGATAAGTTTACATCGCGTAGGAACATAACAGACATGAATTTAATTGATGTTTAAAGCTGCTTGAGGAAGAAATGATTGCAAGTAATTTAATTAATAAGCCGGAAAACATTTTCAATAGGGATGAAAATGGTTTTAATAAATAAACCAGGAAACGTTTTGATCACTGTATGATCTAGGGAGGTTCATTTGATCATTCCGCGTGGAAAGGAAGAAACTGCTGATGCAGTTGCATGCTGAAAGCCAATTCTAACCATCAGATTTGATAATGAAAGACATTAACGAAACGTCTGAGTTTTCAGATGGTACGGAGCCATGACCGTAGTCTGACTCCCATAACTGAAAATTATGGTATAGTTATATTATACTAGCAAGTACCCGGTATGCGTTGCAATGCAAATTCAAACAAATAAAGTGTTTTTAAAGTGAAAACTACTTTAGCACCGTTGTGATTTGAAACACGATAAAGAGAATATTCGAAAATCGATCAATCAAATTTGGTACCTAACGTACATAGGTACCTATATAAAATACTTATAATTCTTGATTCGGTTCAAAGTATTAGGTGAGTAGGTACTTCAAATAGATTTAAAGAGTTTCGAAAATGGAATTTTGATTGAACAATCATTGTTTTCAATTTCAATCATTGTTGTCATTCTCAAATTGTGATATTTTTGACAGTTTCGCAAGAGTTTTTGTAATGATTAAAAATCTTTTTAGATTGTCATATGGTTGGGATAATTCAGAAACCTTCGCGGGGTTTCATATAGCAGTACATGGACAACTCACTTATATGCGTGGTATATATATTTATAAGCAAGCATATTTTGATTCTTATATATATATATATACAGATTGTAAATCAAATTAATACCACGTACATATAATTTATACTATTAGTTCATGTACAAAACATGTAAAATGAGATAAATCAATAATTTAATAATAATAAAATCAGAGTGTGCAGTTCACACGCGTTAGAAGTGAAACCTTCAGAAAACTAAACTTCGAGAGAATGAGACGAATGCAGAGTATCAGGAGTAGGATAATCGTAGGGTTTATTTATTATAATATTGTTACCAAGTTTAAAAATTATTTTACATTTTATTCTACGAAGCACAGCACAAAAGAGGAGATCCATTGGCTACGAAGCACCGCACAAAGAGGACCCCGATTAATCTATCTCATTCTCTCGCAGGCTAACTCCTATAGATGTATTTGTCTCTTTTAAGTATGTGTTTGTCTCTTTTTAGTGTCGCTTTTTTCCATTTCATCGAGTTTCATATCACAACGGTGCTGAAGAAGTTTTCAATTCAAAATTTTTTAGGTTCTGTAGGAAGATGCTCATTTTCAATTAAAAATAACTAATATCTCCATCTAGCGTATTTTTTATCAATGCCCGTAAGAGCCTTCGCTGTCCCTAAACATTTACAGTTGTTTGAAACGGGTAATCCATCACGGGTCTACGGCTCTACGCTGCTACGCCATAGCTCAAATTTAGTTTTTCCATCACACAACAGGGCTGACACACACAGGAATCGTATCGCTTATAAGTTTTAACCCCTAGAATATAAAGTCAAGTTATGTCTAAATATTTCGTTAGAATCAGTTGGATGTTTTAATTTACAAGTTTCTCGTGTCAAAACCAAACATATCTATTTAAAATTTTACCATTTTGCGTCTTCATTGTAGTAGGCATGTCGACATGAATATATGATAATGATGAATATGTGTTCACGTATGGTCAATTATTATCGATGAAAAAGAAGGTTTTCATGGTGATAATTTATTTATTACGAAAGATATACACCACTGATATTTTTTTTTTCATCAGTCTGCAATGTCGGATCTGCTAAAACTTGAAAATCGTTTTGCAGCCTTATTTATTGGCTTATTTTGTTGATTTAAAAGTCCATTTTTTGAAACCTTTATTGAAATACAAAATATCAAAACAACGCCGTATTTCTTGATCTCAACAGTAAAAATGCAGAAACGAAACAGTTCTACTGCAAAACTACAAAATCCTAAGACCGTCGAAATATTTGAAATATATTATTGATTTATTATAATTGAGAGTGTATTATGTAGGGTTCGGAATTTTGGAATCTGTTTCCCCAACTAACTTTAAAGGTTTTCTTAATTGTTTTATAATGACGTTATTGCTAGACTCATTCAAGTGAATTATATTTTTTAGGTTTTGTACATATACTAAGTAGTGGGGAATAAATAATTTCCCTTACTTTATTAATTAGTGTATCAGCAAATTGGTTTAACCGGTGATAAATCAATGTAGACACCTTCGAAAATTAACATTTAAAATCTTATAAATAAGTATCCTAACAGTGGATTTAGCTCGAACTGTAACTCAAACTAAAATACTTGCAGAACTTGATAACAAAACTTTCAATTTTAATTTTAATTAAATATAAAAAAATTAAATGGAGTTCTACGAATTAAACACAAAAACAATTAATACCCTCAGTATCTCTCTGCAGACTTGAGATCAATGTATAAGTTCAAAATCGAGAGTTTCAATCAAGTTTGTTAAAATCGAAACCGCTAAATATTAACTGGCTGTTAAGTTTTAAAAAAATACTTTTAAGGGTGTGTTTCTGTAAGATGCTTCAAAAAAGATTGAGAGCAAGTCAGGGCTACCAGGCACACATAACTGCAGAAGTTAATTATTATCGAACAGAGCCCGCACCCTTCACCTCGCCCTTGTATCTGCTGGCGATACGCCTTACTTAGAGCAGGCCAGCCCTTGCGTGCCGCAGATCTGGGGCGAAAAATCGGGTCAAGTTTGACTGTAATGTGGAGCGCTTCATACCGACAAACTGTAGCCAATAACCATTAATAAAATGTATCTTTAATATTATTAAGAACATGTTAATAGATATTTGAGGTTAAGAGATATCTTTATTTGATAGGATTTGATGGCAGATTGATTAGTATTTACTAATGTAGGCATAAACCTACTTGTACATTATTCCTACACAACAGTAGACGACATCGGGTATGAAGTTCTTTCAAATTGAGCCTATCTATAAATGGGTGAATCGCTTATTATTGGAATTAGTACTGAGAGTATTATAAGTTGTTTATGTAGTCTTGTTTCCAATACATTTATATTTTGAACGTTCCATAAATGAGTTTATGTTGTCGGAAGTAGAATTTCAAGACGATATATTGAAGAAAGTTCTAATAGATATCGCTTTTCTTAATATCGTTCGAGAGCATCTATGAATATTTTGAAGAATAAAATGCAAATTTAATGTTAAAAAAAACTTAACGTGCTTTGTTATAAAAATATGTTCGTTTTTACTTTTCTTCGAAAATTCGATAATGTTAGTATCATTATGAGATTTTTTAGTTATTAATAAACGCGAAAAAATCATATTTTTCTATATTTCTGTTGTCACACTTGTAACAGCTAAAAATTAAAGTGGAGGCAGTTTAGATGCTTTCTCGCCACATTTTTTTCTGCATGGAGCTACTACACCTAGTTATCATTCTTAGGAGGTATTTCATCACCCTACTGAAAGCTTATCCGTAGGATAAAGTATGTCTTCGATTAACGAGACACAATTTATTTATTTATAAAATCCGAGCTTACTGTTCGGTACTCGAACCTATGAATGGGTACATTTATTTATTTTTTTACATCAGCTCCATTAGGTTCTTAGTAAAGAAAATTCTCTTGGGCCTATGTCATCTTTGGGGATGCTGGTGGTGGGCGAGGAAGTTCCGGAAAGGAAAATGGTATGAGGGTGGATAGGAATCTGAGTCAATATGTCCAGGAGTGACGGACTTATGAATCCATCCCTCCCATTGCGGTTCAAGGCGGTGGTTAGGTTTGATGGTGGAGAAGTCACAATGTATTCCTCGTGTACAAACGACAAATTTTTGTTCCGCCGTAAATAGGCAATTGTATTTTAAATTTACACCTACCAAAATGATTTTTTTTTATTTTATATTATTTTAATTTTTATTTTATATTATAATTAATCTTTATTTTATATTATATTTTAATAATTTTTAAATTTATTTTTATTTTATATTATAATTAATCTTTATTATATATTATATTTTAATAATTTTTATTTTATATTATATTATATTTCTACAATAAATATAATAAAATATTTTTTTTATTATTTTTCATTTACTCACAAAAAATTGCCCAAGTTGCGATAAAATCATGAAACACTTAAATCTTATAATTTAAAGCAAAAATAAATAAAGTAGCTCATATCAGTACTAGATATTTGATATACCTTTTGATTACAAAAATAATTTTTCAGTTTAGTTGGGTATTTTGATTTCAAATCCAAATTTAAGATTTGTATGAAACGGGCCGAAAAGGGTCGAAAAGGGCCGCGCAAACGTTCCACTAAATAAAACGTTCCCGTATACAACCTAATCTGACGTACAGAAATAGTTAAAAATATTCCGTAAAGTATAGAAATCCGTAATTAATCCGTAAAGTATAGAAAAGTTTTGTTTTGTGATTCTGGCGGCAATTTTTAAACTTAAAACTAATCTCATGAAAATTCCGATCCCTATTTTATTTTATTTTCTGCTTCACGTAATATTATGCATTAAACTGGAATGCATAATATTAAAAATTCCAACAAATAATTTGATTTTCTGGTGGAAGTCAAAGTTTGCCCTAGAACTAGAAATTCAGAAGTTTTCCGAAACAATTCGTAGCCAGAATATTGTCAGAGTCACTTGAAACGGTTCAATACAGATGTTGGAGAGTAACCAAACTGAAAGAAGTCGCCTACACGCGATGTAAAATATTTATACAAACCAAATTAACACGAACCGTAAACAAAGGTTGTTCACAAAGATACATTACTTTTAGAAGGGGAACATTTTGTATTCTGTTACGGAGAAATACAATCTAAGCAAAGGCAAAACTATCTCTTATTTGAATTATGTGTGAGAGCAATTTTTGAAATGAAAACATCTTTAACACCGTTGTGATTTGAAACTCAATGAAACGAAAGATAGCGACACTAAAAAGAGGCAAACGCACACATCTGTAGGATTTAGCCTGCGAGAAAATGAGATAGAATGATCGGTCTCCTCTTTGTGCGGTGATTCGTAACTTCCCCATATTTGTCTTTTTTTTTTACAGTTAATACAGCACAAGAGTCCCAACTGCTCCCGTCTGGAGCCAGTGAGACTATGGCACCCCCAATCGGGGTATGTTGTGAGGCTGCAGGTAGTGGGGAGGGGAAGGAGATAGGGAAGAGGAAGGTGGGGAAGTACCTGGCTATTCAGATCTGGTCACTAAACACGGCTGAAGCCATTTTCAAGCAACGTTTCAATTCTGAATGGTGGTCTTACACCAGGGCGATTCTGATAGTATCTTCCACTCTGGTGAGTGTCTACTTTCTACTACTACTAACTTTCTACTACTACTAAGTCTACTTTAATTTTCTGAAGGTTTCACTTCTACCGGGTGTGAATTTTTGAAGTAAAACTTCTTTACGCACGCTTGACTTGGGGAGTAAGCTGGCGAATGCGTGACGAGAGCGTTACGAAAAGTGTCGGGCGAGGCGAACGGAAGTTGAGAGGGAGATATAAGTTAGTGAAGATAGAAAGAGAGAGAATTACGTTTATTTATTACTGTAGGGGCAAGAGAGAGAGGTGCGAGCACACATTTTCTTTCTCTCTTTCTCTCAAAGCCAGTTACGTTGCGTATATCTAAGACACAGTGCAGTCTTCCTCTCATAGAAGTTTTACTTTAGTCGTGTGGTCGAAAGCACGCTCGTATTTTTTTATGTGAGTACCGCACAAGAGTCCAAACTGTCTGGAGTCAGTGATACGATGGCATCACCATTTGTAAGATGTTGTGAGGTTGCAGGTAGTGGGGAGAGAAGTAGATAGGAAAGAAGAAGATTGAAGGGAGATTCCTATTAATTTAGATCTAGTCAACACAGCTAAAGCTATTTCAAGCAACTTTTCGAATGCGAATGGCGGTCTTTCACCAGGGTAATACTAAAAGTATCTACCACTCTGGAACGTGCTGCAAATATACCATATATTATTTTTAGTGAATAAATTGTGAAATAACACAAATTAATCTAATGAATTAAACTTGCAAAGATTTTGACTACTCAAACACGATATTATCAATCGAGTTAAAAAATATTTCTGTACCTGTTTCTCAATTTTTATTCCATAATAAGGAACTCCAGTCTTTTTATTTTTTTTAATGAATAATGACCTTCTAACTTAAATAACTGTATTTATTTTTATTTATTTATATTTATTAATATTTATTTTTATTTTTATAGTTAGTTTTAATAGTTAAAATAAATGTCAAAGTTTTAATTTTTCAAGATCCCCCGAAAGCCACCGTGACGTCATCTGCCCCTGTGACGTCATCTGCCCCTGTGACGTCATCTGCCCAAAAGTTTTAGTTATTTTCAACAGATGTTGTCATTTATGGTGTATGGAAGAAGTAATGAAACTATTCAATAAGTAAAACGTTATTGAGGTGTAATTATTTATGTATTATATTATATTTATTATATTATTATATTTTTCAATATTATTACGGGAGAGTGGTATAAAAATTGTTTGAAATTATAATTTTTTTAGCTTTACGAATCGAAATCAATATTAAGGAAACCGAAACATGAATTTTGTAGGGAACTGGAATCAGCTGTTCGACGCCCGCCATTTCAGCATTGGAGCGTTTTACTGGGCATTATGATCGTTTTTTGTACAGTTAGAGTTTTTGAATATTTTAAATATTAGAAATACTTTATTTTTGATACTGAATTATTATATATATATTTTTTTTTTAATCATTTATTCCAGATCTCCGGGAGGGTAGTGCAGTCCCACGAGTTCCATATTATACATATATAATAATCAAGTAATGATAACAAGATATAAAAAAGGATACATTAAAAAAAAAATATTTACATGGTTAAAGAAATTTAAAAGAAAATAATAATAATAAATAAAAAAAAATTAAAAAAAAAAATTAATAAAAAAAAAAATAAAATAAAATAAAAAAATAATAAAAATAAAACTTTTTGTTTAATCTATGTCCTCAGGAAGTGGATCCATCGCTTGTAGATCGGACCCTGCAAGAAGTGGAATGCTGCCATCACAATACTATTTTCGCTCGAGGCTAGTCGCATTCTGTAGTTGGTGATCCGTTTTAAGCCTTAATAATGTTTCAATAAAATCAAAAACTATTATACGTCCAAATATCTATAAACCAATAATACGGAATGTTGGATGGCTTGCCGTATCTTCAATACAAATTTCAGGGTGACAGGAGAATTATGGAAGCGGTGACGTCACGCCTCACAAATTCAATAATACCAACTTGACAGGATGTTTTAATGAACTGTTTTAAAATGGACTTTTTAATATTTTTTTTAAAACTCTACGTTAAATATTATTTAATAAAACTTATATATTCAGAATCAGCGTTTATTGGTCTATATGAACATATTTTTTTTAAGCCATAATATTTTTCACTGGAGTTCCTTATTGTTATTGGTTGATTTACACATTGTACATTTTTATTTATTTTAGAACTTAATTTATTTCTAAAATATCAGTTATTATATTATTTTTAATTGGTGGGCGGGAATGGGTAAAGCCACCCCTGGAATCATTTATTGGGTAACAAAAACTTCTGCCATAGGTCACCCCAAGTGGTTTGCTACTTTTGGGACTTAGCAGGGGTGACAGGTCTGAATGAAATGAGGTGCTCTGTCTGGAGTCTTAAGGTTCACAGTTAATATAAACTAATGCTTTTTTTTAATTAGCTATTGGTTAGAAACTATATGTTTGTAATCACAATCGTGAGTTTTCAAAAATAAAGTAATTTCACTTCTCAATTTTTAGTATTTGTTGGGTATTAACTATGTAACTATCGACGGCCGGCGTAGTCCAGCGGTAAGGCTCTTGACTCGAATCCCGGCGTGGCAAATAAATTTCATTTGATTAATTTGTGTTATTTCACAATTTCTTAATTTAAAATAATATATGGTACATTTGCGGCACATTCCAGAGCGGAAGATACTCTCAGTATCGCCCTGGTTCAGAATTGAAACGTTGCTTGAAATTTCATTTTCCTCAGGACCTCCTGTATGGAGCTCTTGTAAAAAAAATGGCTTTAGCCGTGTTTGCTGACCAGATCTGAATAGCCAGGTATATCCCTTATTATTTATCTTACTCATAATCTAGATTCTAAGAACAACTGTATATATAGATCCCCACCGAAACTAATCTTTTAATTTATGTGTAGGATACTGCCGCCATGGGTCGACCCACAGTGCCCTTCTTGACAATATCAAGGAGGATACAGTGTTTCTACTTAGGTCGACAGAATAGCACTTAATCCCAAACATGGGAACACCTCAGCACAGGTTCGCCTAGTGAGGTGTTCACAAAACACTACGACTAACCTATTTACATACAGTTACGGATCTTTAACGTGTTTTTTTCTTATTACTAACCTATTATCTATTACGTAATTATTTGTAAAGTGTATGTACAAGAATAGAAATAAATAAATAAATCCCACCTTCCTCTTCCCTATCTCCTTCTCCTCCCCACTACCTTCAGCCTCACAACATACCCCAACTGGGGTTGCCATAGTCTCACGGATCCAGACGGGAGCAGTTGGGACTCTTGTGCGGTATTCATATAAAAAAAATATAATTTTTAAAAAATTTTACAATTTCTAGACATTTTGTTTTGAATGGAAAAAAAACTCTTCAACAGGAATGACGGACGAGAGAGTCCAGCTGGAGAGGTCTGCCTCAACCAATCTCTTCCGATCCGGCCCGCCATGCAGTAGGTGGGCTAACGTAAGATCTGGAAAAGTCTCACCCCATGAATCTGGGCACCCCGGCCAAGTCACCGAAAGTAGCGAACCACTTATGGTGGCCTATGGCAGGGGTGCTGGTTACCAATAAATGGTCCCCGAGGGGCAGTACCCATACCCGCCTCCCAAATTGAATTAAAGAATCATTTAAATGAATCTCAACAGATCTCAGAAACATTTTCATTATCATCAACTCAACGAAACCGCCCCGGGGAGCATGAAATCGAGGAGTAAAATACTATATTTAATTTGGCTGAGCACGTAGTATTTATTATTGGTGGGTAATATGATGCCTAGGCTGAACCATAGCTAGAGGCCACTAGCCACTATGGAAGTGCCCTGGGTAAGGGTAGATTTTTCGCTAGCGGCCCTCGATACGGTTTATTTAATTTGTAATGAAATTTAAGGCTTTATTATTCTATTAGCGGTCACGCATGTATTCGCTCGGATCGAAGCCGAATTTTGGGACAAGGGCGCCCAAACATTGTGATTGAAATTGGGACACAATTTATAGTTCATGGTTTAATATTTAGTTTATGGTTCGGATATCACATATGAGAAACATCAATGATTCGTCAAATTTAGTGATTTAACAGGGGTGCTCGGTTTCATGGGGAATGCATTAAAAATATGTATTTTGTGTTACATGTGCATTGTAAATGGACACACAGTCAGAAACACAAATACAAAAAATGTTCTCTCTCCTTACCGGGGGTAAAA
The DNA here is from genome assembly GCA_936435175.1 of Glyphotaelius pellucidus. NCBI lineage: Eukaryota > Metazoa > Arthropoda > Insecta > Trichoptera > Limnephilidae > Glyphotaelius > Glyphotaelius pellucidus. The sequence continues at coordinate 5,098,488 of OW386548.1, read as the reverse complement.
TATATGTACGAGTATAATAACACACCAGATGTTTCGAAGGTACAGATTGTTGGTACCGATCTTTCTAATTATTTATTTCAGAAAACTTGCAAAATTTTAACCACTCAGTGTATAGATACTGTTTATTTCTAAATAAAATAAAATGGAAACAGGAACCATTATTTTTGTGTGTTTGTTTTAAATTATTTGAGTATTTTGTCAAATATGAAGAGATGTTAGATATATAGTGTTTGCGCCAATCAGTGTTCTTTTTTTGTTTAAGATTTAGAACTGCAAAACTGCTTATTCCTTTATCCAGTTCCTACCACCAAGTACCTAACTTTCACCCATCCCACGCCAAGACAAAACAAAATCGCAACGTTCTATTGTCGCACTCATTTGTTTTCTTCTTGTTGAAAACGCAACCGATTCGAGTGTTCGGTAAAATTTGTGCATCTTACTTGATTTGAAGTAACGTAATAAGTTCAATCTGTGAACTTATTATTATACCCGCCGCGGCTGCAGATGTAGCGGTGTTTGTTTATATTGTGTTCTGAAACCAATCGTCACATTGTCGCGTGTAAATCTATCTGCTACAAAGTACAATTGCCGGTCAATGTGTGACCAACGGCATTTGACCGCCAGTGTTTGAACTGTTTTAAAGACTACTGTATAAGTGAACTATTGAACTATTATAAAGACAAAAGGGAACTATTGAATTGTTAAAAGGACCACAGAACCAGCGGCAAATGTCCATTCGAAAGCGAACTCGGTAAGTCTTGGCTAAATCCTTATTCATACCCTTCCTTTTCTTTGGGCAGTTTTCAGTAAAATTGTTGTTTGAGATTCGCACCGCACCCGCTTGCGAACGAAAGTGAATTGATTTGCGCAACCATATAGCCAACAAACAAAATCTTACTTGTTTTATGTTCGTACTTGTAATAAAATTTATTATTATGTGTCAACATATACTAAGAATGTTGAGTTGAATGGTGTGCTCACCTTTAATTGGAATTGTTACTGTAACCATAATATGCAAATTGTAAACTAGTGTAATAATTATGTGTGATATGTTCTGTTGGCGAGCCAACAAATAAAATAAAGATAGAATAGTAACAAACTATTGAAGTGTTCTATTTAGAACATTGTTAAAAGTAGGGATTAAAAAATAAAGTAATTGAAATGTTAACACCTTTTATAGATAGAATGGTTTTCTAGGTATTCGTAGAAAACCAGAGTAGAGATGGCGCCACTTCCTGCGGCTGTCATAGAAATGCGCTTAACTCCAACACGGCGAAAGTTAATTAATGTCGTCACACTGTTTGTGTCGACCGAGTCTCCACTGCTTTTTGAAATTGCAAAGCGCAGATTGTACTACCATCTGAAAAACAGATTTGTCACAAAATACGAGTAAAAAATACAGGTGATGTATTAAATTAGTCGTTGTAGTTTTAACGTTGTAATTAAGCTTATGTAGAGTTTATATTGTTGATTGATAGAAGTAGCAGAAGATACCGCACTGCATGATTTGTGCGAGTGTAATTCTGCTGAGTTGTTCCGGGCTCTAGGCTATGGGGTTAAGATTGCCCTACGAAGGTTAAGTAGCCAACCTTCGTTAGGAGATGGCACCAGAAAAAGAAAGAGGGATGATGATTTAAACTTCATTGATAATATGATATGACAGTTTTGAGAACGTCAATTTACTTGCTGCTAAATCTATTTTATATTTGGAGACACTCATACGCTGGGTGTAGGAGACCCACTTTAATCAAAGTCAATGACGAAATTAACAGTATCTCGGGACATTGTCAAATTTTTATTTTATAAAGTTTCTTCAGTTTTCCACAGGGTTTCAAATTTATTTGGCTTTACTTGAAGTCATGGTCACCCCAAGTATAATTTTCAGAATTGACGTTAAAGTAATACTCTAACCACACTGGGGAAATTGAGTTTAAACGATGAATCCTGTTACTTTGTAATAATGGCCCATCCGAGTCCATTTTTCTTTATTTCGTCAATAAACTTCACCAATCCAAAGATATGTTGTGTGTATACAAATGTAGCAGCGTATTTACATAACATATTGACACTTCTTTCTTCTTCTAATAGATACAGGAGAGTTAGAAGAGGTTAAATTGGGATACTAAGGTTATTCAGTCAGTCAACGGTCAGTCTCAGAACTGTTTAACCCCTCAAACCGCAGAAGGACATTACTTGCCGAAAACATCGTACTCAATTAGACCTGAGCGTCCACACATAATAAAAGTTTGTTTTTTGTATAAGGCGGAGATATATGATTTGTTTGTCGTTGGAAAGAAATATAATTATTGTTATCAGTTTGTCTCAAATATTTTTTTTGATTCAATAGATAAAATTCAAAAAATTACCAAAGTGTATTATCACAAATTGGCGGGAATTTCTCGTTGACAGTTGAAAGTTATAAACGTCATAAAAAGTGAAGTTAGAGATTCTTTCCTAATTCCCTACAAAAAATAATATGATTTTTAAATATCAAGTTCACTCAAAATTATGGACATTTTCTTCAGTGGTTCGCTACGTTTAGTGACTTAGCAGGGGTGCCCAGTTTGAGGTTTGTCTTAACCTTGTCGGTGGATGCATCTGCCCACTAGCTGCATGGCAGGCCAGATCGGGAGAGAACGGTTGAGTCAGTCCCTTTGACTTCTCCAACTGGACTCTCTCGGAACATTGCCCTGCAACACAGTGGGAACGATGAATTCATACGTCCTCCACTTCTGGACACGTTGACCCCCAGATTCCTACCCACCCCTAATCCCATTTTTCTTCCCAGAACTTCCTCTTATTCCTTTCTTTAAAAGATCCTACACGCAGCATTCCCAAAGATCCTGATAAACCCTGAGGAGAATTATTTTTCTGTGTGGAGTTAATGGAAAAAAAACGATTACTTAGCGACAGTAATTTCGTAATTTAGCCGTCGCTAGTCCAGGCCACCACTATCCGCATTGCCAAACTGAGAACACAATTTTGTTTTGAAGAGTTTTAATTTTCAATGCTACTTTAAATTTTGTATTTTCTGCTACCGGTTTCGATTCAAGTTAATGCCCAAGAAATACAAAAAACTGAGAACACAAAACTGAAGAATTTTTTTTACACTGATGAATTAATAATATAGTTATTTAATTAAATGAAGACACTATGAACGAAACTCAATCAAAAATCTGGAAACAGAAAATCAGAAGAAGATATTGGTACCTCTGGGACTCGAACCCAGGACCTCTCTCTTTCCGGGGGAGAGCGCTGACCACTGGGCCAAGGTTTCGATATCAAATTCGGTCACTTTTAACTATATCATACTTCGACTAAGAACCACCCATATAATCACCCTATCCCGGAAAGAGAGAGGTCCTGGGTTCGAGTCCCGAAGGTGGCAATATCTCTTTCTAATTTTTCTCTTTCCAGTTTTTCGCGAGCGTCCTTCGTCTTGTTTTCTGTCATCTTTCATGCCCTTATATATGTTTTACTAACACCATTGTATCAAGTTTATTGTGTAAGCACTTGCATACTGCTTACTAACACTGTATGCAGGGACATTGGAGGTCTAGATTCGTTCAAAACTAAATGTAGCTTCGTTCTTTCGAAAAAATTAGAGTCCTTGCGAGAGCCTTGAAGGAGTAACCATCTGTTACTTATACCAGGGCGGGTAAGTGGTGGATATCCTCCAATGTTTCCAGTTTTTCGATCGAGTTTTGCTCATAGTGTCTTCGTTTAATTGAATATTACAATTCGAGGTTTTACTCATAAAATTTAAAATAAAAAAATAATGATATAATAATTAGTGAGAGGTTGTCCATAATTAAAAAATAAAAACAACAGTTAAAATATAATTTGTCTCGATATAAATATAAAAACGAATATTGCGCTGTTTATAAGCCTACATAATGAAATCCACTTTGCCTCGTTCAAAAGTTTGTACATTCTGAAAGTTTCTAAGAAATTATATCATACCTTTACTGCTGGTGTTTTGAGAAACTTTTTACAAATTGATATAGTTACGAGAATATTTGTACGACTAACTTAATGATTTATTTTGAAGAACGAAAATTTGTAAAACTCGTTTATAATATCGAACTTGTTAATATAAAATAGCATAAAACGTTACAATTTTCCGTTATTAAACAACTTTTTTTTTATAAATCAACGGTTTATTAATAGTAAACACAAGGTTTTAATTTGCCTAGATTCTGATTTAAATCCCGTCAAAATCTTTCATAGTTTTGAGTCTCAAATTTTTGACCTGATTTGAAATGTCTTTTAATTGTTATACTTTTTTAATGTGAAAACTGCACAAGAGTCCCAACTGCTCTCGTTTGAATCCAGTGAGACGACGGCATCCCCAATTGGTGTATGTTGAGAGGCGGATGGTAAAGAGTGGAAGAGGAAGGTGGAGAAGTACCTGGCTATTCAGATCTAGTCATTAAACACTTTGTGATAGTTAGTAGCTAAACACTAGTAATTTTGGGTTTTCACGGCCAAAAGTATTTTTGTAATTTATTTTTGGGGTGTTATGCCGTGTTGCGCTACCTCCTTCTTTAGCCAACGTTTCGGACAGCATTACAGTGTCCATCATCACTCATCTGCCCTGATAATGGACACTGTAACGCTATCCGAAACGTTGGCTAAAGAAGGAGGTAGCGCAACACGGCATCACCCCAAAAATATATAACCAAAACGCCTAAAGCCGTTTCAAGCGACGTTTCAAATCTTGATGGTGGTCTTACACCACGGCGATACCGATACTATCTTCCACTCGGTGCCACAAATATGCTTTATATTATTTTAATGAATGGCATGGTTAAAAACACAAATTCAATCAAATAAAATTTATTTGCGCTCGCCGGGTTTTGTATCCGCGACTTTCGGAGACTTACAGAGTTTCATCCCTCGGCCACGGAGGCCGCTAAAATTTTTATTCTTCACCATGACAGACTGGGTGGATATTTCACCATCCTCCGAATAGTTTATCCATAAGATAACATATATTAACAGAGTGTTAATATATGCATAAAAAACAAATAAATACTCCAACAGGTTAAAAACTCAGCTAACTTATCCTATATATGAACAGCCACAATTCATAGGTTCTAAAAGCTATGAAAAAAGCACAGTGTGTAATTCACACGCGGTAGAAGTGAAACTAGAAAGTCGCCTGCCTTTTAAGTGGTTTAAAAATTGGATATTGATTCAGAAAATAAAAGTGTTTTGTTTTGGATTTTGTAGGATTCGAACCCTCTGTTTCTCTGGCCGCTGAGACTCGTCAGGCACCTTGCCCACTACGCTATGGAAGGCACGCGCCGAGGTGCGAATTTACCGTATAATATTAGAACCGAGTATTTGTGGAGAACTGTGTTGTGACGTATTTCCGTTTCACCCGAATTTCAAGTCACTAACGGCGCTAAAGAAATTTCACTTCAATAATTGAAGAGTATCCCATAACCAAACGTAATCTATGTAAACAATGTTTTATTTTTTTATCACTTTTAATGACTTTTCAAAGGAGATGTTGAATTGAATTCATTTCGAGTTGTCCGGTCACCAGGTTCAAGTACTGAATAATAAACTCAGACGTTTTTAATAAATAAATCGTGTTTAATTAATCGAACATGTACGTTATCGTATGAATTATCTATGTGGAGGATGGTGAAATACTCCCTGTAACTAATAATAAAATTCAACATTTTCCATTCAAGTCCCAGTTTGAGCGAAATCAACATGTCTCCAAAAATACTTCAGTTTATGGAGAACATTTTATTAGATCATTCACATTCTCACACTCAATAAATTACCTTATAATAAGCTTTTGAGGGTGTAAGAAAAGCGCTTGCGGTCTTACGCGTACCACATAAAAGACGCTGACATTTAATACACTTCCGGAATTCGCCTTGCGGCTATACTGAAACTGATCAGCTTACTTACAAAAAAACCGCTGAAGATTAAGGTTTTTTCCCAAAAGTACTGATTATCTTAGCCTAATATTTAGCTAAAGTAACACAATACATCGTTCTTTCAGACAACGTAACAGATAAAAATTACTACGAGTCAAACGCCGAATCAAAAGTGACGAGCATCGGCATCTAGCGGTGGAAATGAGAAGCCTTCATTATTAGGCTGGCCTGTGGAAATTGTTGTGGAAAAAAGATTTATGAGAAAGTCGGTACAAAAAGATTAAGATATTACATTTTATTTTCGGTAATCAGGTACCCTGAACCCCCCCCCCCCCCCATGCCCCCCCCCCCCCCATACCCCCCCCCCCCCCCCCCCCCCCCCCCATTCCGCTTTCCCAATAAATCAAAATTTTCACCTTTTTATAATCTGGGCATGTATTTTTGTAATGTTGGTACGTATTTTGGCATTGATAGTGCATTTTTAGATTGAGTAATTTGATACTAGTTTATGCCTAGATTGCAAGCAGTTAGCCAAACTTTTGCGGAAATAACAGGTGAGTTCATATAATGCAAATTTTTAATTCTGAATTTGAAATATGAGATTGACAAAAATGACAGAAAAAATATAGGTCCCAGTGGCCTAAGTTGCTTAAGGCGTTGTATCCCGGTAGCCTGGGTTTGAGTCCCAGTTACGACCATTACTTTTTCATCTTTCTATTTCTTGTTCTGATTAATGTGTCATTTAGATTAATTAGTATTATTTCCTTCTTCAATAATATATTATTCTGATAAGTGAAAGTTATTAAAAATTTTTCCAATAAAAAAGTCATATTATAATAATACCCCCAACACAGCTTCCTCAAAGATGACTTCCCCTAAGAGGAATTATTTACCTCACCTGCGTGGATCTAATGTAAAAAAATCCTATGTTATATTGTACATAGGTAGAATAAATTTGTTTAAATGATCGATCCGATTGACCTCATATTTGACAAGAGGGGTGCAGAACACAGCGACCTCCCTTATTTCATCGAAACCTACGAGAAAAATGAACGAAATAAATGTATTTCTTCAAAATAGATATTTTTTAGATCTTTTGTTTATCCACACGTAGTTGACAAGAATAATAATTGGAGAAAAATTGTATTTTTAAATAATAACACTTCAAATTTGATAATTAAAAACATGCCAGATAATATCCAACCAGCTTTTTACGCCAATAACAAATTAAAAAATTATATATTAAATAACAAGGACAAAGGTGTGTTTTTGAACAAATCTGGGGTTTATAAATTAATTTGTAATGATTGTAACTTTTTTTATATTGGGAAGACTTCTAGAAATTTTAACATTAGAGTTAAGGAACATCTAAGATGTTTAAATAATAATAATTATTCAGAATTTGCAAACCACATTTTGGAAACAGGTCATTCTTTTGATATTAATAAAGGTTTAAAAATTTTACACACTAACACAACGGGTATACAATTAGATAATTTAGAAATTTTAGAAATTAGAAAAAGTGTTAATAGTAAATTAAATAACCAAACGTTTTTTAAAAATAGCCATCTTTTAAATTTATTTTCGTATTAATACTTATATTTATAATAATTTATTTTGTTATTTAGACTTCTTGTTTTCCTTTTAAAAGATTTTTTATTATGTTAATGTAATTTTTTACCCATTCTAAAATAATTTTTATATTTTATTTTATATAATTGTTTTTTATGATATATTTTAGGTAATTAATCACCTCTCCTTTCTAATATTTTGTCTATGTTCTAATTAGTCTATACTTGTTTGTCTTTTGTTATTTATTATTGACTTATTATCCTGACGAAGAAAACATAGTTTTCGAAACATGTTGATATAGTTAATAAAATAGTGGTGTTATACAACGGTATTTGTTTTTCATTAAATTGAAATAAATGTAGCTACAATTCGGGACCAAGGGCTGCCAATTTCTGTTTTCCTTACAAAATCACAGCTCTTCGAGGTCTAATCATTTACAAAGGGATCGAAAAGGGCTGATAAAAGGAATATCGTAAAATGTTTATTGGTTTTCTTTCAGTTATTTCTTCCTCTTGACTTCAAAGCTGAGAGCTGGAAATTTGGGGCAAACGCGATACGATTATCATCTCTTAATTATGTACTAAGCTCTCAATTGAATTGGTTATATTATTTTTAAGATATTTGAATATAGGGGGAGACAGCTTTTTTTTATCATCATCGCGTATTTTGATCTCTGTCCCGATTAGTTCATTATTTTTTTTTAATATTCCCGTTACCGTATTATGTGATGATAACAGGCTTAATGCTAACCCCTCAGGCTAATTTGTTTGGTTTTCAGAACAAATCATATTGTTTTCATAGAAATCGTCATGTCTCCTTACCACAATGGTTAGAAATGTGATCTAAACGGTGGTAGAAAGTAAAAACACCACGCTTTATTTTCAAATCAAAAAACACAAAATAATTTAAATGTACACCTTTAGGCAACAATTTGAAAATGAAACTTTGGAAATTTTTGATTAAGAATTTTTACAGGAAACGACAAAAAAGTGAGTTGATGATAACGTTTATAATACATTTGTCTAATAAAATGTTTATGCGTTTTTTTTTCGTTACTTTTCTTAATTTTTGTTATAAAAAACGTAAGATGAAATTTTCCTTATCGTTTACATTCAAAAAATTTATGCTTCAAACTTCAAAATGTATATGTTTGTTCGAATTATAAAATTTGAAAACATATTTTATAACCTTTTACAAACAGTTTTTAGTTTTCGTATGCAATCCGAAATATTCCATTTATTTAGATTTTATTGCAAAGCCGAAATATTTTGACGTTCCGACAACATAGGCTCGAGGCCTGAGTAGCTAGAAGTGTTTATGTCAAAAATCTAAATCTCCCAGGAAAGATTATCGATTTCTTGACGTAAAAAACGCTGAATCCAAAATTTTACTTCTACGTCAGATAGGCCACAATTTCATCAATCTAGAGTACACGGCGTAGGCATTCATAGAATTCAAATAAGGAAGATTTTAAAGTACTTTCATTATGTTTCCGTTTTTGTTAATATCATTTTTCCAGATCTCGAGGAGGCTGGTCAGTTCCACGATTTCAATTTATATAGTACGTAGAATATATAAAAATAAAGTATACATTTAAATATGGAATTAAATACCACCCTAATACGACATTATTTTTTTAATGCAAACGTCAAAATGTTTTAAAAATGGCTCACCTTTTTTCTAAATAAAATTACTGAAAATGAAAAAAATAAAAACACACTTTGTGTCGTTTCATGTAAAAATAATTCTTAAAAAATTCAAAAAGTTTCATAATTGTTCAATTTACGGTCGGAAACTTTGATTTCATGAAGGTGTATATTTCAATTATTTTTCGATTAAATTTTAGATTTGAATACATAGCGTGTTGTTTTCTCTTTCCAATACCGTTTAGATCATATTTCTCAATATATAAGGGAGACACAACCTATGTGAGCTGGGACAAATATGGTCTGTAAAGAAGTGTAGATTTTAGAAGTGTAGAACGTAGGTATTAAAAATTAACTGACAAAATGACTACCTCAACACAGGCTAGCATATTTCGCGGGTTATGAGAAATCTCAACTTATAACTAGAAATCTCTGTTCTTACCTACTGTTCATATATGTGTTTTTTCCGATTACTTTTTGTGCTTATGTAATTTCTGAAACAATGTATACTTTTAACAATGAACATGTACTTTTTTTAGTTATAAATGTTACAAATTTCTTCCAACAAAGATATATTAATAAATACTCCCAGAGCGAACAAAATCACATTTATACGTTTTCATTTTTAATTTATGTCCCAATGAAAACTCGCAAATGAAACACCATGGTCGATTTTAAAAATTTAAAAAAAAAATTCACAATTCGCTGAAATTTTGTGGGTAAAAAAATAGTTAATTCTTTATTTATGACATTAATTCAGTTCTGATGTGTCTACCGCCATTGAAATTTTAATTTGAAACAACTTATGCAGACAAAATAAAAATTCACTAAAAGTTCTCATATGTTTCTAGTTACCGTTGTGGAAAAAGCTAGACAACAATAAAAAGTACATTAAAAAAAATATATATCTTACAAATTTACCCGGAAAGTTGCTAAATATTTCGGAAACATGTTTTTATACAGAATTTTATTTATCAAATTTTCAGTAACGCCTAGAGGGACAGGCAGATGGAAATAATACAACCTAAACTCTAAACGCAAATGTTAAATATTATTTATTCCTTGTTGCTGATCAAAATTCATGCTTACTAGACCGAAAAAATAACACATACCAAATTTAAATAAATTTAAAAACTATTGTTTTGCTTACTTAGATGAAGCTATACGTGAAATCCTATTTAGATTAATCTTTACGACGAATCGGTTTTCATAATGAACATCACAAAATATGCTACGGATAAATTGAAGCTTTTACTAGCTTTTCTTTGTATTGAAATTACAATAAAATTTTTATTTACATAACAAAAAATATAAGCGTAAACCACTAAAAAAATGTTTTTTCATGACTTAACTATGAATTAATAATACAAGAAACAATTTTTTTAAATACCCCTTTATGGCTAAGACTATTTTTAAGGTTTTGTATCTTTTTTTCATTCTTATAAAATTATGCACAAATTAAATAAAAACCGCTTTTTCGCTTACCTGCCTCGTACAAATAAGACGCTCTATTTTAAATTTTGTAGGCATGAGAATCGAAACATTTCTAGCGTTAATGTTCCTCTTAATTCAGAGAAACCATGGAAAAAAGAATTTAAAAAATCAACAGTCTTCAACATGAATGTGTGCTTTGATACCTAAATACAACATTTTATTATCCTTAAAATCGCTTTTTCATACTCATTTTAATCCGCTTCCGATAACTTGCTTACTTTAACTGCTACATTCAGAATGCCCTTTAAATAAAATACTTTATCAATATCAATAACGGGGTGTTTAGGAAATCTCTTCCGAAAATCCAATCTCTATCCCCGCATTCACCTAATGCGTTATAAACTCCCAAAACATTCTGGAAATTAAGTAAACAACCTTCCCGCTTATCTACCTACCTCCTTCCCTTCCCCAGACCATATATACTGAACAACAGCGGTACTACTGGATGGAAAGCCATTTTCCTTTTGATTGACTGAAGGCTCTTTCAGACTTTTCATTCGGTAGTAAGACAACATAGCAAAAGCTTTAAATCACAAAACCAACCACATAAAGCAGGTAAAATGAATGAAAAGCTCTTTTCTAAACAGGTTTTAAAAAATCCCCACATTTTAGCCCAAACTTGTTTCCTTCGGGCTGAGGTATTATTTTATCAAGCTTATAAGTAAAGGTTGGGTATTTCAAATCACTTTTTAAAAGGGGATCACTTATTTCCGGCTTGACACAAGTTTGATGCGTGAATGAAAAGATCCGTTGGTAAAGTATTCAAACGCTGGACTACGTTTGCGGATGGAAAATGGACAGCTCGGAAAATTGGGCTACGAAAATTCAAGTGGCGGAGTCTTCAATATTTTGATGATTATTTTATGTTTTCAGAAATATCCCTTCAAAGACAGGAAAAAACTATGTACATTAAGGTATTCAGAATTAACAATCGAAATCATAACATTCATTTTAAAATTTTCACTAAGCATAGTTTATTTCTACATCACGTAATTTTTTTTTAAGTGTAATTTTTTCATCTTACAATGAAAAATTGAAAACTAAAAACATTGGGAATCGAGAACTAATGGTTAAATGTTATTATTATTTTCTTCGTAATTTCACTTAATCATCAAACATACTAATAAATTTTGATTGTAAGTCTGTGAAGGTAATTCTGGTTCGTATCTTGGATAAAGTTAAGACTTGAATTTGAATTTTTCAGAAAGGGTTGATTTTTGTACTCCTGTTCATGTCTTGATTCTTTAATCTTTAGCTCTTTAGCTAACAGTCGTTGTTCCCAAATTTTCGATCGATCAATCCGAGTCTCTGATCAGCTGTGATTTGTTTAGTAATGCTCGATTCGCCTGTTGATCGGAGAGTTGCGTTGGGGAGAGCGAATTTGTGCATTTGAGGGGGAGTTGAGCCAAAGTTTCGGCTCAACAGTTGATCAGTAGGATTGGAAACAACGGCCGTAAGACTCGAAATTGTTTCGAATAGTTTTCTCGTGATTTTTCAAGGGTCTGCACGAGTAGGTACTTTCATATACATTGTACAAGTTTACTTCATATTTTAATGAACTATCTACATGAATGATGAAACAAAAACGATTGACCATATCTAAGAATACTTCATTAAGTCCTCTGACCATACTCAACGAGCTATTAAGTTGATAAATACTTGAACGTTGATGGAAAGGCCCGAATATAATATTATGGTAACAATTTATTTCATTCATTTTATTTTGCCCTTTCGACTGCTTGATTATGTATGCTAGTTGGGAACGGCTCACTGGCGTTGCGTGGAGTGTCTGGAGGATGCTAATGGCTTTAAAATTACAATCGTGCTACGATATGAAGCCAGTCAGACTTTGGCATCCCCAATTGGGATATCTTGTGAGACTACAGGTGGTGTGGAAGGGGAAGGAAATAGAGAAGAGGAAGGTGGGGATGTACCTGGCTATTCAGATATGGTCACCGACGGCTAAAGCCATTTCAAGCAACGTTACACCAGGACAATACTGAGAGTATCTTTTACTCTGGAACGTGCCACAAGTATACTTTTTTATTTTTAATTAATTTAATATAAAATAACACAAATCCATCGAATATAATTTATTTGCGCACGCCTGGATTTTAACCCGCAACCTTCGGTTTGCTAGTCGAGAGCCTTACCTCTCGACCACGGAGGCCGTCTCCTGGCAGTCTTACTCTTTCGTTTCTGATTATGATAGTTCCTGGTCTAAATAAAGACAAAGGACCTCACTAATAAATGTATTTAAAAATTTACACTTTAATTGTTGTTTACAGTTATATAAAATTTATAATTTAATAATACTTACTAATACTTTTATAAGTAAGAGGGAAAATGTTTTGATGTGAAGAAGGCGTTATTTAATCAAAGGTCCATTCACAACGATTAACTTTATCTTGGTACTAATACAATCGCTATTGTTTCTTTCTCTCAATGAAATTTGTGGCATTTTGCCTTACGTTATATTTGTGTAATGGAAAATTTGTCAGTAACACAGCACAGCTATAATTAATAACACAATCGTCATTCAATCCAAAATCTATTTTTACAGTTACCGAATTGTTGTTATGAATAAGAGAAACTTCCTACGTCACTGCAACCAGCAGGAGGCTTCGCATGAAGCAGGTGGCATGCCCCGGCTATGGGGGGTGTGGGTGGATGGGGTGGTTCCAGAGGGTGGCACGGCGGGTTTAGGGTGGGCCTCTTTATTCGCTTATACTCGGCTGTCCGGGGTTAGGCAGCTTATATGTTATTTAGCGGAGTGGATAGTAAAGGCTTGTGGAAAGGGTATCGAAAATCATTTGGCAAGTAATTCTGTGGGTTTGATGAATTGGAGGTGATTATGCGTGTGCTGTATGCAGGCTGATTCAAGTGCTTTTCACACCCTTAATCATGTAATGATGATGCGAGTACATTTTATCTACCTAATGCTAATAAATGATTTATACATCTAAACCAATCCATCGGTATTTATTTTACATTAACTCCGCACAGAAGGCTCTGAGGAAAATAATTTTGATCAGGGTCTTTGTCATCTTTAGGAAAGCTGGAGGGTATTTCTGAGGAGAGGAAGGAATGAACATGGTTCTTGAAGAGAGATTCGTACGAACGACCCGTTTTCTAATGACAAATGTCAACTGTATGTTAAATTTCAAAGTGCTTAAGGAATTAACGACGCTAGTTCCTCGGAGATCTTCCATTGAAACCCGGTAGAACATTCCTACCCGACGCACGCCTGTGCTCTAAAGATTACAAAATAATCTATCAAACGGACCGCCTGTTTCTGCACAGAGTCAAAAGGTTTTTTAGTCATAAATTCAAAAGTGATACGATAAATTTGACAAATTAAATCCAGTCTCAATTTTTTATTTATTTTTTTTAATTCATTAATGAACACAATATCAACCACTCAATAGAAAATCTGAAAACCCTTAGCCTTGCTGGAGCGGAGCTCTACCACTGTGGCCCTATCCGATTTGGTCATATTTTGACTGATCATACTTCGATTAAAAGCTAACATCATTATCTTAATTTTCTTTAACGCGTATTTTTATTGGCTGCTTTCTTTATGTATGATTGCAAGATTCAAGTCGAACTAAATGCTACCTTTATAGCGTCTTGGATAAATTTATATATTTTCATTTAATATGCGACATCCATTGACTTTTCTGCAAGTCCAGAATGAATATTTATTTTTATTTTTAACTTATGAGTGAAATCTAAAATTGTTATATTGTCTTCATTAATTAAATATTATAATTTGAGTTAGTTAAAACATAAATAATTTTAAATAGGTACAAAACGATAATTTGAAAATCACTTCATAGCTTACAATTTCATCCAACTTTTCAGAAAGATCATTATAGAATAACTATTGATATTTCCCACTCTGAAACGAGGTAAAAATTTTCTATGTTTTTAACGTATAATAATATTCTCTCTGAAATAGATATCTTCAATTGTGATGAAAATAAATATAAAAAAATCTATTAAAAATGTATTAAAGATGTATTAAAAATGTATTATTGAGTACAAAACTGTATGATATATTATGGAAAGACTTATATTTTGTACTGCCTCTTGTTTTAATAATGTAATTTCTCTTAGCTATTGTAAGATTACTTTTTATTTTATAGATACATAATGTAATAGTAAAATGAGGAAATCTTTAATTGGTTTTTCAGATAGGTAAATTAAACTTGTACAAATTAATCATGTTGTAAACTGTTGATTTTCCTAAAATAAAATAAATTACATCGTTTTTATTGTATCCAGCGACATCTGGAGCCAGAGGCATAAAGCTGATAGTCGTCGAAAAATACGTTATCACAATAGCTATTATAGAATCTTGCCGATGAAAGTTCTCTTGAAACAACTCCTCTTGTTGAAACTTTGAAATTAGTACGGAGTTTTCAACGTTGCAATATAAAGTTTTGAAAAAAAAATTGGTTAATTATTTTCCATGGTAATGATTTTTTTAAGCACGAGTATGTTTTAATTTGTAAGTCTGCCAAAAGTCTGGTTGAATTTATCTTCTAAAGATATGAAAAAAAAAATCTAATTACTGAGAAACTGACGCCACTATTTTCTGATCAAAATAACTGAATGATTTGAAGAAAAAAAAATTGTGTATTTTAAATCGCGAGCTTATCGATTATTTTTAACAATTTATGCAAAAAGGATTGCCCAAACAACACTTGTAAGTACTTCAACCCTTTATCAATTCCAAATATATGTTATTAGAATAACGTTGACGGCCTCCGTGGTCCCGAGGCAAGACTCTCGACTCACAATCCGAAGGTCGCGGGTTCGAACCCGGCGTGCGCAAATAAATTTTATTTGATTAATTTGTGTTATTTCACAATTTATTCATTTAAAATAATAAATGGTACATTTGCGGCACGTTCCAGAGTGGAAGATACTATCAGTATCGCCCTGGTGTAAGACCACCATTCAGAATTGAAACGTTGCTTGAAATGGCTTTAGCCGTGTTTAGTGACCAGATCTGAATAGCCAGGTATTTCCCCACCTTCCTCTTCCCTATCTCCTTCCCCTCCCCACTACCTTCAGCCTCACAACATACCCCGATTGGGGATGCCATAGTCTCACTGGCTCCAGACGGGAGCAGTTGGGACTCTTGTGCGGTATTAACTGTAAAAAAAAAAAAAAAAAACGTTTGGTGACTTGATTGGGAGGGGTGCCCGGGTTCATCAAGTTGAGGAGTGTTCAGGTCTTGGCGGTTTGAGAGACCAGTTTATGGAGACCCTTTGATCTTTGCAGTTGGTTTCTCTTGACCCATCAGCGCAGCGGGAGGGATGGATTCATACGTCCGTCACTTCTTGATATACTGACCCCTAAATTCCTATTCAACCCTCACACCTTTTTCCTTTCTAGAACTTTCTCTCCTTCTTTTCCTTAAAAAGACCCTCCACGTAGCATTCCCAAAGATGATATAGGCTCTTAGATAAATTGTTTTCTAAGGATTGTTTTCTTAATTGTTTAAAATGGTCAGATAATTGGTTTTTACAAAACCGAAATACAAAATATAAAAAAATATACAAAATATAACATTATTTTACCCAACAAAAAATCCTAAATTCCAAAAGTCTAAATCTCTCCATAAAGCCATGTTCCCTTGCAAAAAAAAATTTCACACAACTAAACTTACTTCTATTTTTCCAACCATTTTTTTAAACTCACGATGAGAGAGAAATTGGCCTCTTTGGCCCGGAGCTCTGTATGCTAATACATCAAAAGTCAAAAGTTCTATTTTACTTATTATTTAT
The DNA here is from genome assembly GCA_936435175.1 of Glyphotaelius pellucidus. Classification (NCBI taxonomy): domain Eukaryota; kingdom Metazoa; phylum Arthropoda; class Insecta; order Trichoptera; family Limnephilidae; genus Glyphotaelius; species Glyphotaelius pellucidus. The sequence goes on along the minus strand of OW386548.1, from coordinate 5,082,078 downwards.
TTTCATATTGTATTACCTGTAAATCGATTTATTGAGAATATAATTACGACGGGGTACTTTGAATTCGTTAATTTGTTCTTAATTATTTTATAATAATGTGACAGCTTTTGACTTATTTAAATGTGTTATAATGTTTAGATTTTGTAAACATACTAAAAAGTAAGGAATACATAATTTTCCTTACTTTACTAGAACAGTTAGATATCAATACTCGAACGAATGACCCTAATATAACACTAATTAATAAAGTAAGAAAAATTTAAGTCGACTCAAAATGGTTTAACCACGGTTTGAAAATGACCTTGTAAGCCAAAACAGCTGTCACAATAATAAAATACTAAATTACTAACAGAACTTAATAATATATAACCTTTTTAAATTAAACAGAAAAAAAATAATAATAACAATTATGGTCTCTCACTCATTTTATGTTTTTTGTATTTTCTAAGTAAATATATATTTTTTAAACATGTTATTGTAGCTTAAAATAAAAATAAAACTATATTAAAATCTCGTAATTTGCGTTTGCTATCCTCTCCACAATCAATGATTTTAAACGTAAACTTCAACATACCGATGTAATTCTTGGAAGAAAGATGGATAGGCTTTTAGATGCGGAAAGGGTTTTCGTTTGGGGAAGGAAATAGGGGAGTTATGGAGGTGAGACAATCATGGGAAGGGAAGAAAGGAATTGGATGAGGGTGCATATACGAAATATTTAAAGCATCAAGTGTCAGACGGAGCGGGACTTCTTTAAAATGTTGTCTCTTGGAAGCAAAAGAGAAGGATCATCATTCGAATTTGAATAAATAGTAAAGGTAAAGAAATATCTCATTTTGACATAATATTTCTTACTTGTATTAATGGCGTTAGTATTTCGATCACACCTGTGGTAAACATGTGAATTTATCTATCGGATTCGCATGGATATTATGTTTAGGTGCCAGTTATTAACAGAAATTTGAACTGACCAAAAAATTTAGAAATTTTTTTAACGTCAACAAGGGAAATAATTTCTCTGGGGTATTACGTCATGTTTGCGGATGCTGTGAGGAGAGATTTTTTGAGGAGAGGAAGGATTAAATATGGGTATTGAAGAGACTCATGTTGTGGAAGGCAGAAAACTCAGAGGCTGACAAATTGTACCACAGCCGAGATAATGAACTCAAGAACAAATCGTAGATCGACTTCTGATGTGACAAAGATCAACCATGTACAAAAGTCGGGCGCGCGTTTGGCATGTTTCCCGACTATGCACCGATGCTGAAAGGATCAATGACACTTACTTGTTCCTCGTTGCATCTTCCATGGAAATGCGGGTAAAACTAGAACAACAAGAACAATATTTCACTGATCTAATTTGCATATTCAAATATATCATCAACAATATCAATGATATACATGCTTTGTTAAAACTCGTCCAGTTCAACATCCCTTCCCGCAGACTCTGAAATAATGAATCGCTGTTCCTCAACCAACATTCTACTAATTATGGATATCATTCTCCTTTGTCCAGAATGTCAAGACTTGTTAATGCAAGTCAAAGCAATGAATTTTTTGGTGTTAGCCTAAATGACTCGGCAGTCGATACGAAATAAAGTCTTTTAATTCCATCTTCAAGCTTTGACTTGTAGTCTTTTATATGTTCTTTATATTAAAATTTGTCAATGCTCTATATTTATATGTACTTTCCTTTTATTGTCATCTCTTTTTTTCATTCGCATTATTGTTATATTATTAATGACTATTTTTCCGTAAATAAATAAATAAGTAAATTAATATTCCCACCTGACTCTATGCTCTAAAAATTGCAGTCCGTTTGATAAAATAATACTTTTCTTCAAAATTCGCAAATTCACTTTGTGGCATCATTATTTAATTTAATGAAAACAAATAACTTTGTATAAACCACTTTTTAATTAACAATATCAACATGTTTCGAAAACTATGTTTTCTTCGTCAGGATAATAAGTTAATAAAAAATAACAAAAGACAAACAAGTATAGACTAATTAGAACATAGACAAAATATTAGAAATGAGAGGTGATTAATTACTTAAAATATCATAAAAAACAATTATATAAAATAAAATATAAACATTATTTTAGGATGGGTAAAAAATTACATTAACATAATAAAAATCTTTTAAAACAAAACAGGAAGTCTAAATAACAAAATAAATTATTATAAATATAAGTATTAATAAGAAAATAAATTTAAAAGATGGCAAAAGAATGACCTGTTTCCAAAATGTGGTTTGCAAATTCTGAATAATTATTATTATTTAAACATCTTAGATGTTCCTTAACTCTAATGTTAAAATTTTTAGAAGTCTTCCTAATATGAAAAAGTTACAACCATTACAAATTTATTTATAAACCCCAGATTTGTTCAAAAAAACACCTTTGTTTAATACTTTTCTGTTGTAAATCGGATCGCGGATGCATTCTTATGATTTATCTTATCAGCCCCTTTAATTGTTTCATTGGAGACACGGTTCACCTTACACAGACATAATTTTTTTTCCTAGCGTTAACTTGGGCAACTATCTAAAATTGACGATAGAATATTATGTGTTGGTCATTCGGCTGGTATCTTGAGTACATGAACAAGTCCCATCAAGCGCGATTTTTGATGTGAAAGCATCTAAAATCGATGACAGTGTGGGAGGAAATTGCGCCCAAATGAGCGACAGTATCTGTCAAAGTAATTTCAAACTGAAATAACCCTGTTAAAATAGACGAAGCGCCACTATCTGGTTTTAAAAAGGAAGGAGGAAGTTTATGCGAAAAGACATCGCGAACTACCAACGCGTAAAGTAAATCCACGATTTTCGACTTTCCGGATTCGACACGTGTCTTCTCTTAAACGGGATCTTATCCAAGAGACTTATTACTTATTCAAGTGATAGATTTTGTTTTGAAAAATGAAAATTTGCTACTTATCTGGGCTCCAAGTGTGAATTTCAAAAATTAAAAAGACACAATCCAGTGAATTTAAAAAAAAATCAAAATTTTTCAATTTGTATCGCTCGTGTTATGAAGGGCCAAGCTAACCTTTAAGACTAGTTATTGATTTACTAATACCAATGACTTTATGTGAGTTGTATTTATTTTGTGAACGCAGAAGAGTCCCAATTGCTCCCAACTCACAGTAGTAGCCCTAATTGGGATTGGTTGTAATTCTGAAGAGATTGGGAACAGAAATGAAATGGGGAAGAGTAAGGTTGAGGAGTAAAGTGACTCTTGTTAGGTTAGGTGAAGTTAGAGTTAGAGTTAGGAAAGATTAGGAGGCCCTATATCACAGACACTGCAGAGTTACAAAGAATCTAGGTGCGTCAGCGCAAAGTGAAAAAAAATCGTTATAAAACACATTAAGTTAGTCCACAAAGGAAGTAAGTGAGACCCAAACGCGATGCCCACTCAACCACTGACCGGTCAATATCGATTTTAACATAAGTGCACTCTCTCTAACATTCGTATATACATATCTCTCCATCCTTTTCTTTTTGAGCGAGTATACAGCGCTTTAAGGAAACCCATATTTTTAAAATGGGCCATCGGTTATTTTTTCATTCAGGTCGGTTATTGTTCATACTTCTAGAGATTATCGGTGAATAAAGACCTTTGAAATATTATAGAATCAAAATGGCGCCAACAGTCGATTTTATCGGCAATAATTTACAATCCATCACAAAACGACACAGGGTTAAGTTTACGGTTAAAATCTGAACTTCTTTGGTCTTTAAACCCACCCATGCCCCGTTGAGACCGAACAAGCCATTAAATAGCGCGCTCAAAGTTAGTGGAGCGAAAATAATCATGCTTTCATGGTTGTTATTTCATAGGGTTTATAACTTTTTCCAATAAATGTGTGATCCCATAAAACCGAGGTAGAGTTAGATTATACACTGTGTCCGGAAAATCGTAGTACAAGCGATAAAATAAAGGATTAAACAATTTATTTTTAATTTTTTATAAGGACAACTCTATTTTTATAACTCGCCTTAGTTCGTATTTGTCCAACAGACCATTAGAAAATATTACAGGAGGAGAAGGTTTTCTTTCAATATTTCAATAAAACATTCCGATGGGTATTTAAGATAAAGCTATTTCCGTAAAGTTAAAAGTCTCATTAATTTAAATAATTCTTGGTTAAGTGATTAACTATCACTTTTTATACTTTAATTTTGATTTTAAAGTGGAAATTGAACAAAAACGAATATGGTCTGTTGGACAAATAAGAACTGAGGCGACGAACTTTTGAAGATTATTCCCATAATGTATCATTCAAGAAGAAGATAACGATAATAATCTAAACGAAAATATGAAAGAGAACAAGACACAGAAAAATAGAAAAAGATAACGGTCGCAACTAGGACTCGAACCCAGAACCTCTCGTCTAACCTGGACGTGCGCGTTTACCGATTCTGCCATTGCCATCTTCTGTCAGACCCTCATATTTGTCAATCTCAAATATCAAATTTTAGAAATCACAAAATTATCTTTAACTAATTTTTGCGGCAATATTGTATTCAGTTGCAACCATTATCTTTTTCTATTTTTCTGTGTCTTGTTCTCTTTCATATTTTCTTTAAGATTATGATTGTTATCTTCTTCTTTAATAATTTATTTTTACATTAACTCCACACAGAAGGCCCTGTCGAAAATAATTTCCATCGAAGAAAGAGGAAGTAAGAGGGAAGAAACACAAAGGCCGGTAAATATTTTCACAGCCCAGCTGTTGAACTCAAGGACGGGTCGTAGAAACGACCCGCTCTCGTGTGACAAACTTCAAATGTATACAAATGTTGTTTCCCGCATGTTCACCGGTGCCGAAGAAATCAATGGCGCTAATTCCTCGGGATATTTTCCATTGAAGTACCGGTAGAACAAGGACGACATTCCCATCCGACGCTTGTGCTCTAAAGATTGTAATCACATAGAAACCCAAATAAAAAATCTAAGCTTTATTTTTTTCACTTTTTCTTTTTTTCGGCAACTTCAGGGTTAAAAAGCTTTTGAAGGAGCTTCGAAGAATTTTTTGCATCGCGCTCAATCCAACGGTTTTTTTTTCATATTTGTCCTAAAAAATTCCAGCTTCGGACTTGATTTACTCGAAAACAAAAAAAAAGTTTTACCTAAAATCAACACCAAACGTGATATGTATTCACCAGTTTCCCGTTTGAACTACCAGTTTCCGGACACCGTTCACAATTTTCAATTCCGTGTGTCGACATCAAACAAGCCTACGTTTATCAACATTTTCAAAAAAATACCTAAATTAAGCGTCACAAGAAATAGTATTATCTAAATATGGGAACACCTCAGCACAGGTTCTTCTAGTGGGGTGTTCAGAAAACACTACAACTAATCTATTTACATACTCGCACCTCATTTGGATAGGGTTCTAACTGATATTTGACCTTTGAATACCAAAGCATTTCTTTTGCTCATTTCTATGCCCAAAATAATTTTCAGAACCATCCGTGTTGTATTTTCGTAGATATAAGTATGACAAAGTTCTAACATCAAGCATTTACAATAATAATTTATTTGACAAGGTTCTAACTACACTTACACTCTCTATTTTGTTTGTATCTGACAATTTATCTTAAATACGAGGCGCATTATGGTTCGTCACTTCATTTGAATAGGGTTCTAACTACGCCTTATCATTTTCTATGACTTATAACTTTCCAAAGACGAATTTCCATAATCTATTGAACAATTTAGTTAAAGTATTTCAGTTTATCGTATTTTAATGGAAAATATTTAAATAGGACGAGGCCCCAGCTTGGAATTGCATTAAGGCAATGTAATTAGAACCTTGTGCAATGAATTATTATGCCTTAGCTGGTTGCACAGGGTTCTATTAGCGTGTTTAGGTATGTTCTAAAAGGGTGAATATACGTCCTATTTAAATACTTTCCTTTAAAATAAAACAATTTTCAACTTCAAAATCGGAAATTGGTATTGGATCGGAAATTGGATCATCTTTGCAAGCTTTGACACCTCATATCTCAAACAAAGTGAAGTGAAGTTAGAACCCTATCCAAATGAAGTGACGTACTGTTACAGATTATCATCATTTTTTTAGAATTGTATTTCTAGAATTTATTATCTATGTAAACTGTAATCATCATTTCAATTTAGGGGGTGGATTTGGTAACGCTATCCCGGGAACCACTTTTTGGATTACTAACACTTCTACCGTAGATCACCCCCAGTGGTTCGCTACGCTTGGTTATTTAGCAGGGGGGTTGTCGGGATGAGGTGGTCTAGGTCTTGGCGGTGAACGTGTTTGCGTTCATCTTCTGCGTGGAAGGCAGGATCGGGAGACACTAGTTGAGGTATGCCTAACCTCTTAAGCCGGACTCCATCGACCCATAGCCTTGCACCGCAGTGAGATGGGCTGGATTCACACTTCCTGGACACATATGGACCCCCAGATTCCTACCCACCTCTCTTACCTTTTCCTTCCCAGAACCTCTTTTCATTTCTTTCCCTAAAAGACCTTCTACACAGCGTTCCCAAGCATCCATAAGCCCTGATTTTTTTGTGCGGAGCAAAAATCTGTAAAATGTATGCACGTGAATAGAAATAAATAAAATTCCTATTATGAAGATGACTCATAAATTTAAAAATCAAAAAAAGAAAGACAAACATTCTCGGGTTACGAATAACCCAACAATGTTTGAAAATCTCCTACTACCACCACAGAAAGCCAAAAATGTTGCTTGTGTTGTGATGGAGCTTAGCCAGCCGAGGAATCGAATACGGGACGCCCGGGTGGGACCACTGATCGATCCAAGCGAATCTGAGTTTTAGAATTCATTAGAATTCACAGAGTTACAGGCAGACAGACACACAACCATAATTAGTATTTTTTTTTTGCACTTGTATTGTCAAACATGCGATTCATTTTTAAAAATTTTCAAATACACCCACGAACAATATCTATTACAATATTACATAATTCAAAAACACGACATTATTTATAAGAAAGAACATCTCAAATAACAGCCTGAAATAATTCAGAGCTACACCCTCTTGTAATATACTACACATCCTCTCAGGCAGGTGGTTCTCCGAGCATTTTCCTGAACTTCTCCCGCCGTCGCGTGTTTTTCTCCCCTTCCCCGGACCGCGAAGCCTTTGAAGTTAAAGAGGAGAGATGAAACGTTCCAGGATTTTTCAGGCGCTCGGACAGAACGCTCGCGCTCGCCCAAAGGAAAATATCCCCCTGAAATGCCGGATATTGTTTGAGATTTAAAGATTCTGTTTTTGTTTGGGGAAGTTCACTTGATGACTGGAATCTTGTTTGTTTAAATTGAAAAGTTGTGATTTCTCAGATATCGTTGATTCTGCCAAACCAAATGAATCCATCCTTACATTATTTTTAAAAGGTTTATCTTTGAATTTATTACGCGCATGAATCTTTGCTTATAAAGTAATTATGCTTTTTAAGTGAATATTGAAGACCGGCGTAGTCCAGCGGTAAGGCCCTTGACTCGCATTCCGAAGGTAGCGGGATCGAATCCCGGCATGGCAAATAAATTTTACTTGATTAATTTGTATTATTTCACAATTTATTCATTTAAAATAATATGTATATTTGCGACACGTTCCAGAGTGGAAGATACACTCAGTATCACCTTGGAGTAAGACCACCATTCGGAATTGAAACGTTGCTTGAAATGACTTTAGCCGTGTTTGGTGACCAGATCTGAATAGCCAGGTACTTCCCCACCTTCCTCTTCCCTATCTCCTTCCCCTCCCCACTATCTTAAGCCTCACAACACATCCCAATTGGAGACGCCATAGTCTCACTGGCCCCAGACGGGAGCAGTTGCAACTCTTGTGCGGTATTCATATAAAAAAACAACAAAAGGGATTTTTCATATGGGGTCCATGTATAACATGCTTTTGGGGTATGCGGTAGTGGGGGAAAGAAGGAGATGGGAAAGATGAAGGTTGGGTCTTCTTCTTCGTTTATGCCCTGAACTGACGTTGGCTATCTTGTTGGCTTTGCGGACTTTGTTTACTACGGCCTGAAACAGCTCTATAGTAGACTGGCCAAACCTTTGTCTCAAGTTTTTCACCCATGATGTTGCCCATCTTCCAGGGCCGTCTTCTAAGGCTGGGTAATACCTGTCTATTCAGATCTGGTACCGAAACACGTCTAAAGCCATTTCAAGCAATGTTTAATTTCTGTAATGTGGTGATTCACCAGTGCAATATACTAAGAATAAGAAATACATATTGATATATAAAAGGTTACCGTATAATTCATTCTTAAGTTAAATTCACTCTGATGTTATTTGTAAGATTCGGTTTCAAATTAAGCCTACAGACCTGGAGGATACTTTAAGGTTCTTACTTTCAAACAGATATAAAACTTATTTATCTATCAAATTACTTCGTTTACACCACTTTATTGGATCCAAAAACCAACTCGTTTCGAGAACCATGAATGTTCTCTTCATCAGATTGAGATGTATAATATAGATACTATAATTTGGGAAGCGGGTGTGGGCACCGCGCCACCCCAGAAACCAATCTTTGGATAATCACCACCTATGCCATTAGTCACACCAAGTAATTCGCTACGTTTGGTGACTTAGCAGAGGTGCCCTGTTTCATCGGGTTAGGATTGTCTAGGTCTTCGGTAATACATCTACCGACCTACTGTGACACACTGACCCCCAGATTCCTACCCTCATACCTTTTTTCTTCCCAGGTCTTCATCTCCTTAAAAATATTTTCCAAAAAATCATCCCCAATGACGACATAGACCCCGAGAGAAATTGTTTTCCTCAGGGCCTCCTTACGTGGAGCTAATGTAAAAAAATACTCACTTTAATTACATCACATACATAAATTATTATTTAATTAAATGAAGACATTATGAGCGAAACTCAATCGAAAATCTGGAAACAGAAAAATCAGAAAAAGATATTGGCACCTCTGGGACTCGAACCCAGGACCTCCCTACTTTCCCGGTTGGGTTTCCATAATTTCTTCATTTAATTAAATATTACAGTTTGAGGTTTTACTCATAAAGTTAAAATAATAAATTATTATTAGTTTAGAAATTTTTTTGACAATTTTGAATTCTTTGACGGATTTAAAAATGAAACTAGTGGAATTTTTTTTTTTTTTATTACTGTAAAATCACTTTGTAGCATCATGTTAATTAAATTGAAACAATCATCTTATTAACCACTATTTTTTTTTTTAAGAGTGTGAACACAGAAGAACAACGGTAGAAGTGAAACCCTCGGAAAACTAAAGTAGACATAGTGGGGAGACTATGAATCATGAAGCACCGCACAAAGAGGAGACCGATTATACTATCTCATTCTCTCGCAGATTAAGGCGCCGTATTCGAGCTCGAAAAGAAGAAGATGGAGAGATATGTAATTACGAATGTTGGAGAGAGCGCGCTAATATTTCAAACGATAAAATTGAAGCGAAAATTGTGAAAATGTTTAATAAAACACGACTCGTTTAGATAGAGCAAAAATCTCGTGAGGGTTGTTTAAAACAACGTTCAAAGAACCACTGTTAATTTTTTCATACATATAACTTGTAAAATAATAGAGACAGGCTTGAAAATAAAAAATTTCTGAGCATACTTTGCGATTTTTTTCTATCGAGGGAATTTCATATAATTTGCGTTCCGGCGTGGAGATAGTATAGATATTATCTTCAAAAATAACATATATATTTTTTTACGTACTTAAAAACTTCAAATGTTCAAGGGATATATTCAAGAAATCGGTAAAAATACGGGTAGCGGCGGCTTAAATCCTATAGATGTATAAGTTTGTCTCTTTTTAGTGTCGCTTTTTTTCGTTTCATCGAGTTTCAAATCACAGTTGAGCTTAAGAAGTTTCCACTTCAAAACTATGTGCATGTTTTAGAATCAAATATTCCTTCATCATTGTACAAATGTACACAAATACAGGGTAATAAAAATGAAGTAATTAGATTTTTAACAAGAGACAACTTGACTATGGCTTTTTTGTGTAGATAGCATTTCCACAGAATACAAAGATCGAATATTATTTTTGTCGACGATCCAAAATTCGGACAAAAAGCAAACAAAACTATTCGATTCACGTCCCTCTCCAATTGCCTCAATAACACTACTCGAACTATTCAAAATCCATTCAAATTCATTCAATCGTAGGCCAAATTCATCTGCTACCGAAATCACTTGAATAATTTGACGGCCAAACGAAGGTTCTTCTTGTTTCAATTGAAACCTTCTGGTTTTTGGGATTTTGATATAATTTTTGAAACGGTTTGCTAATTTCAATTGCTGCAAGTTGATAACATATTTAATATATGTTGTTTTTCTGTTTCCTAATGTGTAACACGTATAGCTTATTCGAGTGTTTATTTATTAATTTGGCAAATTTTGATTATTTATTAAATTTATTTTTAAATTTAAATGCGTAGTTAATACTGTTAAACGTGGTGAAGGGTGTTTAAGGTAGGCCCTATCAGAACAAAAAAACTCACTTTACCAACGTTTGATCAGCAGTTTTTTTTTCATCAATGTTTTCTGGAACAATTGTTGAAATTGGAATAATCGATATTATGGTAGGTACATACCTACCTGCTTGAAGAAGTTTTGAAAAATTATTTTTTAATGACATAAATAATATTTGGGTTATTTGTACAGCGCCGTTTTAATGAAAAATCACCTCAAGGGCGCTCTAGAGTGACTTTACTTTAGACAAACGTAATTCCTTTCGGAATTACAAAAAAAAGTTACATGTAATGTTTGGTTTGTAATTAAGTGAGTAAGTATTTAAATACCTATGTGCTTATAAATCTTATGATATCAGAGGAAGTTTTGGTTGAATTGATTTATCAAATAATAGAAAATTAAACTCATTGGAAATTATAGCACAAAATTAGAAAAATAAAAAATAATAATAAAAATAATAAATAAAAAGATAAAAGTGGTCTACAAAAAATGTATGTGTTTTTATTGGAAATTATGGCGAGCCACAAGAAAATAATCATCCTAGACTTTCAGAAAGGCAACAGATGTCGCATATTAAAATAAAAATGGATAAATTTATCCAAGACCCTATCTAAATTTCATTTAGTTGCAATCATACATAAAGATAGCATTCAATAAAAATATGCGTTAAGAAAATGAAGATAATGTTGGTAGTTCTTGATCGAAATATGACACAATTAAATATGACCGAAAGGGATAGAGTCAAATTAATTCAGTGGTTAGGGCAGAGTCCCGGCAAACCTATGGTAGCTTTTTCTGATTTTTCTGTTTCAAACGCTCGTTTGAGAGTCGCTAATATTGTCTTCAATGATTGAAAATTAGTAACATACTTTTTTGGGTCCGAGGTCTACTGTCCACAGAACCACTAGTTACATATTAGCAAATAATTTCTAACTAACTGACCATCACGCTGTTTCCCCGCAGAGGTAGGCAGAGCGGACGGACCGTCAAACAGCTCGGTCTTGGCACACACTCTTTGCTTCATTCACATTCATACATCGTCTCATACATACTTTTCTATTATTCTGACTCCTAACATGGCCCGATTCAAGTATCTGATGAACTTGATAGTGCCATGTCATAATCGGACGTCCCCGACTTATTCTATCATTCTCATTTGGGTCATATATTTTCATAACTCTTCGTTCATTTGCTCCCCAAATCATCTGAGGGTCCCTTTCTTAATCTCAATACGCTTACCTTACCTTGCTTGCGGATCTCCACGTTTCTCACACGATCGTAGATGGTTTTACCGTACATTGGCCTCAGAGATCTCATTTTTACAGCGTTCAGTCTATTTTCAACCCTTCTCTGCCAGTTTCATGCAGATACTAGCGCTCGACTGTGGACTGCTAGCTTCGCTTCTTTGGGCAGTTTTTTGTTAGCGCCGACGGCATTCAGCCCTCCATTTATGTAGTAACCTGCATTTACCCTTCTTTCAATATCTCCATCAGCCTTCCCATATCTAGTAAACATACTTCCCAGATACCCATACTAGAAAACTATTGAAAAATTATTAACTTAATATGATATAGAAAAGTTACAATGGTGATTCTCTTCCTTAAATGATGAATTCTCTGCGCCTTTTCTTCCTGGCAAATTAGATAATTACATCGTCAATAGGACAATCAATTTCAGGGTGAGTGTTTATAAGAAAGTATTAAAAAAAACTACCTACTACATAAAAAGATGCGCGTGCTACATAAGAAAGTATAACTACTCGTTAACTCGACTCAGAGTCGAATGACGAAAGAAACGAACGAATAGCGTGCGGGCTGGCGGCTTCGCAGCTTTTCTAGTATTTTTTAAATCAATGTGGTGCAAATTTCATGAAAATAAATTATTTATTTTTACCCAATTAGTGTGTTCATCGCAGCGCGCGGCAATGTTTATGTTAAAACAAAAGAGCGATTCATAATAATACTGCGATGAAGGTATATTCGATTTACAATTAAAGGGTGTATTTAGCTGTATAGTTTATGTGGGTCGATCTCGAATATTCCAATATAGCGGGGCGGTGAGAGGCCTAAATCACCACCCCTCGCCTCCCACAACCCCCAGGGGGAGGCGGCCTCCCCCCGCTCGTGGTAAATGGCAGTTCACATTCCTTGGGAAATTGAATTAATTAATTTCCTAAATAATATAGACTTGTTTTAGGAATGGTTGCCAGCTTTTTAAACTGAAACTTTTCGAGAAGATATAACAAAACTTTTTAGTAAATTCAATAGGGGAAACCGGTAAAAATCACGGAATATTATAATTGATGAATTTGTGAAGCTGAAAGCATTAATAAAATATGTTTGCCTCGCGATTTCGAAAGCAAATATGGTAAATTTTTTTTATAATATGAGAAAAAAAAATTGTTGACAAATCAAAAATTTACCTTTTGAATGAACACGGTTCACTAAATCTGTCCAAAATTTAAACAAAAGAAATGAGTAATAAAATAGTTTTCTGTTTAAAGTTAGGTAGGTACTGATTACAACTGGTACAATTTTGAAAATGACACTTAAATTCAAAGTAAATTTGAGTTCATCTTCAGTTCACATCATCATCAAAAACCGGAATCAGTATGTCTGGTGGAACGGAGAATGTGATCACGTAGCTCTAGATGTCACATTCAAATTCACAAATTTAGGAATTTAATCATGGCTACTATCTTTACTTCAAAAAGAAACAGTTAATAGGATATGCATATAGTTTAGCTATCTCGATTATAATTATTTACTGGTCTTACAGCCGTTGTTCCAAACTTTTCGATCGATCAGTCTGAGTCTCCGATCAGCTCAGCGATTTGTTTAGTAACGCTCAATTCGCCTGTTGGTCGGAGAGTTGCTTTGGGAAGAGCGTAATTGTGCATTTGAGGAGTTTTGAATCAAAATTTCGGCTCAATTGATCAGTAGGATTGGGAACAACTGCCATTACAGATTAACACTGAACATTTCTTGAGCCATAGCTTTCTAGGGTATTAAATTGAATACCCTTGGCAACCCATGAACATTTTCCCAAAGTGGCCGCCTTAGCTCACTTTTGCGAAGAGTTAACTACCGTGACACTCAGAAAAGTTAGATCAAGAAGGATGAGGAAGAAAATAGAGCTCCAACCCAAAACATAAAATAACGATGAATTCTGGAATAAACTATTATTATAAATAAAACCCAAAATATTTACATTTTATTATTATTTATTCCAGATCGATGACGAAAGTGGCAATTCTATGAGTTCCAGGCGTTCTCCCTCCATACATGCTTTGGATGCCCCAAATCCCTCGTATTCCGAGTAAAAATAGTAATAAAAACTATTATTATTTATTTATTCCGAATTAAAAGCTTCGAACACACTTTTTCTAGCCATAGCACTACTGCAATTTAATGACATTGTTCCGTTCTGAGAGACTTAACACGCAGAATTAAATGCACATGGAGCGAGTGACTCTTTTTCTGTCAAAATGACTTTGACAGAGAAATCGTCGCAATAGACGAGTTTAAGGTCGGTAAAGTGGCATGCCTCCCCGTTCACTCCTCTTATGTTCTAACGCATCTTTCTATTTCGCTTACGGTCATTGTAAAGTCAGTAAAGTGACTTTACCTGCGCGAGAATGGATCGTATCAATTTCAAGTTTGGCGCGTACTATAACACCCAGATGCAAGCAACAGTGTGAAGTGGATTCTATATTTATTCCGCATCCACGAAGGACGGATGATTTTTTAATTTTGCGCTTGCGCATTCAGTCCCGTCTGCTTGGGTCTTTGGATATAAAATGCGTATTTGTCAGTAGCATCCAACAAACAAAAAACTACTTTAATTCTTGAAGGTTGCACGGTTCAATGCACGGTATAGCATAGACACTATTAGAAAGTTGTTTGCTTAACATGATTTTGACAGTTTGGATTGAAAACTGAAGCCGAAATATTGAAACATTTTAAATCTTTCGATTACCTATTAAATCAATTTTCATTTTGAATCTGTGATTTTTGATCACAGGTATAGCATAGACACTATTAGAAAGTTGTTTGCTTAACATGATTTTGACAGTTTGGATTGAAAACTGAAGCCGAAATATTGAAACATTTTAAATCTTTTGATTACCTATTAAATCAATTTTCATTTTGAATCTGTGATTTTTGATGTTGTTCAAATTAATTAAGAAAAATTCTTGTATCACTGTATAAATTGTATCACTAAGGATCGCAGCATCGCTTATTTCGTCTCGCCTACTCCCCGAAGTCTAGACATTCATAGATAGGTAGGTACTTCATACTCAGAATATACTCGTGTTTATATAAGAACCCAGAAAGGTTTTCATCCATTTCGTTCTCCCTATCTTCCGAGGGAGGTTTTTCTTAACGCTACAAGTAGAATGGGGCGGGAAGGATTCAAGGATCATCTTCCTTTCTAAGTAGGTTGTGTTTCGTATGTAGGTCATCCTTGTTCTATTGAAATGTCTGTCTGCGTACTGGAAATGTGGTACAGTTGTTTTACTATCAAATTCAATAACATTGTCTAAACCTAGATAATCTTGTTTCTAATTAAACGATTTAATTTCGGCTGAGATAAGTAACATTCTAAAATGTGAAAAAGAATAAGTAAAAGTAAAGCGATTGCAAAATTCAAAATTACATTATAGCTGATGGTATAGTTTAACTTACTAGAAATATACCATGCTATAAGAGCGCGAGAATCTCCGAATAATAACACTTGGCGATAGCAATTTGCATTTATTTGTAACTTTAACCTATTAGGTAGGTTAAATTATCAACCGTGACAATAATCAGAAGGATTTAGATTGACAAAATACATGCGTTATCGACCCCGATACAGAAACCGCAATGACGGGCTTGGTGTTTTCTCGAACATTCTCGGGACTCCGGTGTGGCCAGCGTACGTGAAACAATGATACCACTCTGAAAATAGTCGGTTCGCCACATATTGAATCGCTGCATATTATGGCAGATATGCATATTATGCATATTATGGCAGACGACTCTAGACATATTTGACGGATTCTCGCAGCTCACCTCATTTGGAATCAAGCGGGTACAAGGAGAGGATGCTACTCACGGCTTCCAAGGTGAAACAAATATGGCGGAAACGTCGATAACGTAAATCCTTCATTTTAATTATTAAATACTTAATTTTGGTTAACCATTAACTTGATTAAATTAGATTACTTATTCATATTAGCTTAACCTATCTACAATAGAAACACTTTATCTACAATAGACACACGAATTTAATTAACTGCCAGAAATTATCTTCGAGCTTCTAGCTCGCCCTGAGAGTCGTTAGTTCAATCCTTCACCTTTACCATCTTTTATTTCATGCATTATTGAATAAACTTATATTACAATGACATAAACTTTCATTTCATATTAGGACGGACTACTTTATTTCATGCTTTATAATAATCTTCATTCTTCATATACACTACCGAAAAATATTCAAGTTTTAACTAAACTTCCTCAATACATAAAGGAGTTGAAGTTGTGGCTTGAAAATGCAGATTATAAAGCGTTTTTTGTTTAATTTGCATCACTGTATGTTTCTCAAAAACATTACAATTATTATTACACTATACACTTATTATTATACCATACACTTACTATTACATTATTACACTTACTATACACTTACTATTACGCTTATTATTACACTATACACATACTATTACACTATTTTCAATTCGGGAGGCGGGAATGGGTACCGCCGCCCCGGGAACCTTTATTGGATAACCAACACCTCTGCCATAGGTCACCCCAAGTGGTTCGCTACGTTTGGTGATTTAGCAGGGGTGCCCGGGTTCATGGGGTGAAGTTTGTCTAGGTCTCGAAGGTGGATGACCAGGACACACTGAACCCCAGATTCCTACCCACCCCTTAAACCCCTTTCCTTCCTACCCACCCCTTAAACCCCTTTCGTTCCTACCCACCCCTTAAACTCCTTTCCTTAAACCTTAAAATCCTTAAACTTCCTTAAAAAAACCCTCCACACAGCATCCCCAAAGATGACATAGGCCCTGTGGGAAATTATTTTCCTCAGGCCCTTCTGTGTGGAGCTCATGTAAAAAAAAAAAAATACACTTACTGTTGCACTGTACACTGTTATATGCACATTTTATGTAAGCTGTTTAGACAAATTTTAATCATGTTTTGCTTTGTATGCCCACTGTTTGTTCTTTCTAGGTACAATAATTAAATATATTTAACTACATTACCCAAGCACAGGCTGCGCCTTAGTGGGTTCCAATTGTATTTATCAATTTCATAATATTGTTAATATATTATGTAAAATTTGGGAAAAATAAAGGAAAAAAATTACATTCGACTATTTAATTGATATCAAATTATTTTCTGCTAAAGTGTTTTAGAGATGAGGTGTGTCGGTTTTTACTACAGAACTCAAAATAAAAACTAAAAGAAAATAGTGAATTTATAACTATTTTTTTCGATGACAATAACTGTCTTAAATAATTATGGAATGCACTACCCTTAAACAGAGCTATACTATTACACTGTGAGTGCTTTCATATTATGCGAGTTTATCCGACACAAGGCAGGGGAAATGATTTTCATGAAGCTATGAAACTGGTTTCAGCGCTGAAATCATATTATTTTGACGGTATATTTGAATGCAACCCGTATTTTAGATCGAGAGATAAAAACTAACTTCTGTTTGTACAAATGATGCTACTAAAACAACTTTGTTATTTCATTTATAAATTTGTTGCTGAAATTAATTGCAAAAAGAGGTTGATGTGTGAGAAATGTGGTTGTTTAAAAAAGAAGAACTTCGGAGCAATTAGTAATTTCTACGGAACTTTAAAATATCCAAAAGGATATTAAGAAATAACACAAGACACGATTTTAACATTATTATTTGTTCCCTGTTTTTCCATTATTAAAAATAAATATGTTGAAAAAATGGTGTTGATACTCAGAAGGTATTTGCTACTTGTGTATTTATATTTGTGGATTAAAAAAAATAATTATGCTTTATTTATTAAGATTTTTTCGAATAATCTCTCAAAGTTCCTGATGTTGTAGAAAAAATTATATTGTAAGATATCATTGAAAAAGAAGATAACAATTATAATCTAAACGAAAATATGAAAGAGAACAAGACACAGAAAAAGATAATGGTCGCAACTTCCTCAATGATAAACTGCATTGATGGGAATAACCTTCAAAAGTTATAAAAAGAGAGTTCTTCTTATAAAATTATAAAAATACTGTTTCATTATGCTTATTATGATCAAATTAAGAATTATCCAACTTCAAAACCTACTTTGAAAAGCCATTAAAAGTGATGAAAAATTTATATATTTTAATTGGTTAAATAGGTTGCGTTAGGTTAGGTTAAGGACTATGTTTAAAAAAAAATCATAACTTTTAATTACTTTTCAAAGGGGTGTTATGTTATATATGCTTTTCATAGGACCAAAATTCCACCATGCACCAAAATATAAATTCAATAGATTTCTGATTTTTAGTTGACAGACAATATCGACGACGGAAATTTGAAATGCTGTATAAAGGACAAAATGTTAATTGTTCCTGAGAGCAAAAAGAAAGTTTTCAATTTTTTCGAAAAATGTTATCTTCTGTTTTTATAGAAGTATAGAAGTATTTTCGTAGAAGTATAATAATTTATTTATTTTATAAAATAACATTGAATAGATATTTCAGAATACTTAATATTTACGTTTTGTAAATTTCTTTAAATATTATTAATTTTAATTTTTTTATTACTAATATATTTATACCACATTATTCCTAATGAGTTTTTATTAAACTATTCAATTGAAAGAAATTTATTTTTACACAAAAACACGAATTTAAAGGGGAGTCAATGAAAAGTAGGTACATATGTAGATTTTAAAATAGACTAGACACACTTGATATAGTTAGTTGAAGAATATTTCATAATTACATTTGGAGAGATATACAAAAGTTACAAAGAAAGATAGCTAAATACATCATTGGTTAATAAAACTGCTGAGAAAATATTTTTTAGAGCTTTGGCCAATGTTTTTTCTTTGATGTTAGAAGTTTTAGATCATTAGGTAATGCGTTGTATTGTGTATGTGCGACGTATTTATATATATATTTTTTTTTTTAATTTTTTTTTTAATATTACATTGGTTACATTAATAACGTATTGCTCATCTCACTAGGTATGAAACGCCTTTGTTGAGATGTCCATGTACACAGTGGCTGTTATCCAGGGTTTTTAAGGTATTGCAGGGAGTTTATTCCAAATTTAAAGAGACAGGGAGTTTATTCCAAATTTAAAGAGACAGGGAGTTTATTCCAAATTTAAAGAGACAAGGGAGTTTATTCCAAATTGTAAGACGATAAATACATTTGATTTTTTGATCGATAAAATCACAAAATTTTGGTTAAATAGGTTTTAAGGTTTTTTAGGTTGTGTTCAATATAATAATAGTATTTAATTTATTCATAATTTTTCAGAAAACTATCCTATTAAATTCTTTATAGAATAGCCAAACCCCGACGAAAATCACGCAATTTAAAAAATTTACGCAATTCGCATACCACAGAGTGCTTGAAAAACACTGTTATATTCTTTTCCTCTGCCCTGACCTTTTTAATATTTAATATTTCACGTTCCAAGTAATCATTCATGTGTACGTCATATTTATTTCTACTGAACTGCTGTTTTCAATAGTTAATAGAGTAATCTGATAAAAAAAAATTATGAATTTAAATATATGTGAAAAGGTGAACAAAAGAAATTAATTTAAATATGTTTTCATTTTATTTTTAACTTAATGAATAAAACTTCAAATTATAATATTTATTCAATGACGACAATATTAGCGACACTCAATCGAAAATCTGAAACAGAAAAATCGGAAAAAGATAGGGTCACCTCTAGGAATCGAACCTTTGCCTTGCCGGAGCGAAGCTCTACCACTGAGCTTATGTGACCCTATCCGATTGGGTCATGTTTAATTGAATCATACTTCAACTAAGAACTACCAACATACTCTTAATTTTCTTGAAGCATTTTTTTATTGGCTGCTATATTAATGTGTGATTGAAGATTCAACTCGAGCTAAACGCTACCTAGATAGTGTCTTGGATAAGTTTATCCATCAAACAGTATTGATGGCCTTCCGTCTGCGTGGTTGAATTTCAGAACCCGACTTCGATTGCATGTTTGACGCCACGCCTTACGCTCCGCGCCATAAATAACATCTGTGTACGTGGAATCTCAAACGAAGCTACCGTTGTAATTCGGTTTTAAATTCGAAAATTCGTCACAAGATTGCGCCACTTCTGTCGGCAGGTTGGTGTGGACGTGCCCCAGGTATAAGTAGGTACTACGATTTAGTAACCTAGCAGTATCCCTCCGAATATGGAAAGATTTACGATAATACTAAGTTGTATCAAGCGGCTATATATTACATGTGACATTTATTTATTTATTTATTTTATTTTAAATGTACATTTACAGTTCAAAACCAATTACAAACATACATTTTATTATAAAGTAATAATGGCGTTTTGAAATTTTTTAATATTTAGTTGAAAAATATCGATTTCAGGGGACAGGGAATTAAGTAAAAGAATCATTTTTCCGAGCGGCATTACTAATGGTAAGTTAGTTCTGCATCTCGGAACAACAAAAGTTCTGTGTCTGCGCGCTCTTGTGAAGTTGTCGGGGACATAAAACTCAAATTTTTGTATTATATCGGGAATACAAATATTACCGTTTAAAAGTTTATATGCTGTTGTCAGCAAAGCAGTTTTCCTTCTATCGGCGAGGCTATTAATACCCAGCATGCCGGACAAAAAGGCTGATGGATATAGCCAGGGATAATATCCGAAGTCTCTAAGATATAAATATCTCAAAAACTTCTTTTGTACTCTCTATCATTTGAGAGTAAGTCAAATCCATTGGTCCCCATACTACTGAACCACTTTCCAAAATGCTACGTACTAAACTATAGTAGAGCACGCGAATCGCAGCCGAGCTGCAAAAATGTCTGGAGTTGCTTAGCACAAATCCTAGCATTCTTAAAGCTTTGCTGCAAATCGTTTCAATGTGAACGTGAAACGTTAGGTGCGTATCAAATGTGATTCCCAAATCTCTCGAAACAAACAAACATCATTGTCTATCTCGGTTACTTTGTCCTGGTGACTATCACTGGATGACAGCGAATCCGAGGAACAGGCTATTTTTGGAGCCAGTTCCTATTGGATTTATAAAGTGGTCACAAACACTAACTGGGTGAAGCGAAACCTAAGCCGCCCGCGGGGCCTAGCAGCAAAAACTTGCGGAGCGGGTTTTTAACTGCTAGTTTTTATTTAATATGCTCCATCTATTGAGTTTTTCTGCAAGTAAAGGATAATTATTTATTTTTTGGTAGAAAGCAGTAATTTTGTGGTTTGACATTATAAATTGAAATAACACATTAATTTTGTTTATAACCACGATTTATTTTTCCATTATCGACCGGTTTCGCTTTACATAAGCATCATCAGGGCATATAGAAATTAAACTGATCAAAAATATACATTGTGTGAGTTTATATACATATAGAAAAGGACAAAACATAATATAAGGAAAGAGTGAGAGGGTAAAATCAACATCTTATGTACATAGTGATGGAGAGAGACGGGTGATATCTAATGACTTACAATATTACAGGGACAACACGTCATTTGAATAGGTGATTAAGGGATATGGTGATTGAGGGTTTTTACTAGTTTATGGGAAATAAATATTATTTAATTATATACAGTAAATGAAGAGTTCCGCCAAGCAAGGCAAAGGTTCTGGGTTCTATTCCTGATAACCGTATCTTTTTGTGATTTTTTTGTTTCAGATTTTCGATTGAATGTCGCTAATATTGTCTTCTTTAATTAAATAAATTTTAATTGATCGCGAAAACTTATTGTCTTTCTTCACACAGCATTAATTAAAAACACAAATACAATCAACATTTCGCAGAAATATATATGTTACCAATTGAGTCATAAAATGAGAAGAAGATTCGGTCTAATTGCAGATCGCAAATAGTAAAAGGGAGAAGGAAGGAGGGAGGCTGCGCGCGGCCCAAGAATTTATTATTCACATGGTGTATTCAAATTTACTGTATAATTATACTGGGAAGGGAAATAAGAAACCAACTTGAGGGGCCGGACTTAAAGTTTTGGGATTGGAGGGTGTTATTTAATTTATATCTAAGGAGGACTGAACACTTTAACCGGGATTTCGCAGCATAATTGGAGAGCTTTTGGAAAATATTACTATCTTACTTCTCTGCCACGTAAGTTATTTTTATTTGTTGTTTAAGTGTTCATACCACACAAGTTTCACTACAATAAGCTAGTGGTAATGTGACACACGCTTGAGTAATGTATAAATGTGACAGAAATAAGATGGGAAAGAGAAACATTGTGTGATTTTCAGTAACTATTTCAATAACTATTTAGTGCATTCCATACTCGTAATAATGTAATTAGATGAAAGTAAAGGCATTCGCTCAAGGAGAAACTGAAATGAAATCAGTTTTCAACGCAATTCGAAATTCGTAAGCGCTACCATGACAACCTGTTAACAAGGCAACTGAAACGCAACTGCCACACAAGCAAAAGTGCTGGTGCGTTGACAACTGGTTTCATTTCAGTTTCTCCGTGAGCGAAGGCCTTAAGAGTTATTTGTCTTATGTTTAAAGTTTAAGGTGTCATTACCCATAAGTTTCTCATCACTGATCACAAATGAGTTATTTTATATTCCATCTTAATTCCAGGACAGCTGGAGCGAGATTTAAAAAAAAAAATTCCAAACAATGCACATGATTGCCAATTATTGCCAAAGTTGGCTCTAATATAATGAAAAAATCTTAATCGTTAAAAACGAACGGCAAATTTCTCACATATCATAATACATATATAAATACATATTTTAAATTAATTTAGATTGATTGAGTTCTTTAATTATAACCGTGACGATCCACCATTACGGTACCGTGACGGCCCAAAAAAAGCAATAAACGTACTATCCTTATCACAATAATGTTGCAGCTTTTTTAATAGATGGGATACACAATGTGCGTAGGTCTATTTCCTCCAAAGGAAAAAAGTAATCATTTTCTTGCATCTTTCTCGACCGCACCGCGACGTCTCCGTAGACTCCTACAATACTTTAGCCGTGGCGATAATTGTGAATGTATGGAATATAGTTACAGGGATAATATTGTCGTGCGAGTGGATTTCAATAATTCAACAACGTCAAACATCAATGCGCTGATGGTTTTGGTTTTTTGCTAATGTGATCCAGGTCCAGGAAAAAATCGAAATCGGAATCTATGCCTCTTTTTGGGCGGGATTTAAAAATACTTGACAAGACTTGAGAAAAAGCTTTTGGAAAGGTATTTGTGAATTGTTTTTTAAAGGTTGATTTCGTAAAGGCCCGTAAAAACATTAACTCCTTTCTAACGCATTGTTTATTGTGATTACAAGGAAATTTAAAATTGATTACACGGAACCAAGTGACGCAGAATCTAGGGACGTCTATTACCCACCGCAGACGGGGCGGAACTGATACAAAATGGGTGTGACACGTCCACAGTTCTTACGTCGATGGCATAAGGTTCACTTTAAAAATCAAAATTCGTAGCGTGCCGGCCATCTTGATTGATGTCAAAATTAACAACGCGAAAACGCTTATTTTATTTTTTGAAGTTCAGGCATAAATATCTTTTTTTTGGCGATTATTATTAAAAAAAACTGAATTTGCCACATTATACAATTATTGGTTAGTTTATAAGTAGGAGAATTGGCACTTGGAAACTGTTTTTTTATAGATCTAATACTTTATTTTTTTCTAGGCTTATAAAAAGACATAAAAAAAATATCGATATTTTCTAAGGCCAAGATGTGTTCTACTCGCAGTATTTAATTGAAGCATCTATAATACTTTTAAGCAATCAAAATTTCAAAACAAACACAATACATGATTATATGATTTTGCATTATTTCGCATGGCTACACACTAAATAACAATCATAAAAACCAAACTAAAAAAAAATTACAAGTATGCAGTTTACACGCGCTAGAAGTGAAACCTTCAGAAAACTAAAGTAGACAAGAGTGGGAGGCTACGAAGCACCGCACAAATCGGAGACCGATTATTCTATCTCATTCTCTCGCTGGCTAAATAATATAGATGTATGTGTTTGTCTCTTTTTAGAGTTGCTTTTTCGTTTCATCGAGTTTCAAATCACAACGGTGCTAAGGAAGTTTTCGTTTCAAAAATGAGACAAACGGTGAACCTATGTCTTCAACCCCCCAAAGGAAACATACAATCATTATCATACATCTCCCTCATGCGTATGAAGAAAATGAAACGCAATTCCCGTCTACGCTGCTGAGCCGTAATAAGATATACATATCTGTTTCCTCCAAAGGAAAAATGTAGTACTTTGAAGGAAACAGACACACGTATATTGTATGTCTCATCTTTTATCTCTCCATTATTTAAGATGTAAGAAAGAGCTGCAGCATTATTAGGATAAAGAACGTACCTTTTTTTTTCGCGTTATATAAAATCATGTTACTAAAAATCTTTTAGCATTCATGTTTCAATTATCTAACGACAGCTAAAACACCTTGATCGCAAAGGGCAATAAATCATTAAAGTTCACAGATTTCTGAAAGACAGATCATGTTGTTCCTCACCCCCCGGGAAACCTTTATTTTATATTATTGAAATACTTAAAAGTATAAAGTAATGAAATGAAAATACTAGGAACAAAAAATACCATCTTAAATGACCTTTAAATTACTCATAAAATATGGTGGACAAAAAATATTTCGAAAAATATGAGATTAGACGTGTAATTCGACCTCCTCAATTCAGAGAATGTTTTTATTTTCCAGCAAATATTCCACAAAGTAAAAAAATCACAAATAGTTGTCAATCAATTTAGTTTAACTTAATTACGTATTTTAACCTTTCTACAAAAGGCAATGAAATTAATATTTTGTCTTGAAAATCACAGCTAAGCTTTTTGAAGTGTTTAAGCTCGAGCAAGGAAATTGTGCTTTTGGACTCTAGTATTCAGAACACTCGCAGAAAGAGTAAAAACAAAGTATTACAGTATTTTTAATTTTATTGTTTATTCTTAATCCTTTTGATCGATGTTCTTAAATTTGTGCGCTGTAACTTTGGGAAGATGGCAGTACAAATTACAAGTAAACTGGGAGGGGTACTTTTACAAATAGAAATTGTAAGATGTGATAACTTTGGAACGGGAATGGATAAGAGAGGATTGGGTCCTGAATTGGAGAAATATATTTACTTTAATTTGGCCCAATTGACCAAGTTTTATATCGGTAGCGAATTTTAAACGAAAATTAATTATTTCAAAAACTAGGGGCCATTTACGTTGGATTTTATTAGAAAATTTTGCGGGAATACTAATTTTAAAGATAAAAATATTATAATAATTTGCAATTAGATGAACTTTTCCACAATTTGAAAAGATAAAATTAAAATACTGAAAGCGCCTCATCTATACTAATATTGAAAATGCGTGTTTATTTTTTTGTTACGCTTTCACGCATAAATCAATAAAACTATTTTTAAAATTCTTACACCAATAGAAAGCTACATTATATGCGAGTAATAAAAGCTGTATATAATGGTAAGCTATGGCGTTATGAAATGATAAGTATTAATATATTATATTCATTATACGTTTTCTGTCGCTAACAAAAGCGAGTTATTGCTGATGTCGGAAAACAAAAATTTGCCATGGAAACGATGTTGATATATTTTTATTTAAGACGTCATAGTTAATATCTATCTATCCATATAAAAATGAATCTTTGAAATGTTGGTAGGCGCATAACTTCCGAACGACTGCACCAAATTAGACAATTCTTTTTTTACTATTGGTGAGCTCTGGCATTATGAAATTTAGGTGACACGCGAGCTGTTTGAAAACTGAATGTACCGAGAATGAATGTATGGAATGCGGGAGGAGGTGGGGGAGGGTGGTGGGGGGAGGAGGGGGGGAGGTGGGATAATTAATAAGTGCAAGCGCTACAGTTATTTCCCCCTAATACCATGCGAGTGAAGCCGCGGGTATAAAAGATAGTTAATATATAAATAAGGATAACTATGTCCAAAAAATCACGTACTTAATTGTTTCAAACTATTAATTTCGTCCGCCATCAAAATTTTCTTCAGTTACTAAATGGAATGGATATCAACAATGAGTTTTTAGGAGACCTTTTCTTG
The DNA here is from genome assembly GCA_936435175.1 of Glyphotaelius pellucidus. Lineage (NCBI taxonomy): Eukaryota > Metazoa > Arthropoda > Insecta > Trichoptera > Limnephilidae > Glyphotaelius > Glyphotaelius pellucidus. The sequence goes on along the minus strand of OW386548.1, from coordinate 5,056,257 downwards.
TGCTTGTTCACTGGACTCGGTTTAAACTGTTCGTAGTAAGGTTTGGACTAAAGGAATGTTTTCTGGCACTGCCAGTGCAATTATTTTCTCCATCTTTTTTGCCTCTGCAACCAAATAAATGAATTCCCTCTGAATCTTTCGAGAGAATTCTTTATGTTAGTGGTTCTGTTGGCTTTCTAATCGTGCCTTGTTTTAGTTATTTGCCTTCTCAGAAGGATTGATTCAAGGTAAGGTTTTGTTATTGAGTTCAATTACAATTGTATGGATAATAGTGGCAGGGCGTGGCGTTTATTGTATTTTTTTTTATTTATTTATTTAGAAGAAAAAATAATTTAACAGTACAAATGATAATATCATGCAAAGTTATACAATAATTCATTATTATTCTACTACTCCATAAGTTGAGCTCTAGGACCTCGTGTTTATGGGAGGAGTATTTACATGCAAAAAAAAATAATGTTCTAATGTGGTATGTAAACAATGATCAAAGACGTAAGAAATAAATACAAACATTATGGGACACAGGTATACAATTTAGAAAAAAATAGTTATTGAAAAACAAAAACAATAATATATTTTTTTAATTTTAAATGTTACAGATTAAGTAAGGGTAAATTGAGGGTACAATATGTCATTATCCAATTTCAGGGACTTAATTTGCTTTCATATTTCAATGTATCGGTTAAACTAATTTTGTTTTTGGACAATAATATATTGTACCATTTCACACCTAAATACGAATAGTGGTTGTTCTGAGCATAGGGATGGCTATTAAGCCATTAGTTTTAAATCTATTGCTTATGCTATCTGAGGGGTGAATTTTTTTAATAAAATATTCTTTATAAATTTGATATGAGGCGGTTCTCTCATACAATTCTGCGATAGATGGTACATTAAATTCCCGAAATATCTCTAAAGTAGGGATTTTTATTGACTACTAGCGAGTTCCATGCATGCGTTGCAATGCCACTTGAATGAAGAAATAGTTTCTCCTTTCATGTCCTTTCGCATTCGTCCCCGTTCCCTCCCGCCTCCCTCCCACGTCCACTTCCTTTCCAGCGTTTCCTCTCCACTTTCCCCGCCTTCCCCTATCCCCTTCCTGGGCGTGTGCACAACAACTCACCGAAATAATTTTATAATGCCAGAGCTCACTATTATACACAGAAATCATCGTGGGTATGCGAACATCAAATCACACAAGTTTCGTCGCAATCGAATGGATAGTTTAGGAACGCATAAAGAACAAACAAAGAAACATTCATTTTTATATTTTAACAATCAATCAAATTTGGTAACTATCAAAGGTACCTATTTAAAATGCCTATAATTCTTAGATTAGATTCAAAGTATTCGATTTGGGTGAGTATCATAGGTGAGTACATTCGAAAATTAAATTTTGATTACGAACATGGTTGACAGTTTCGCAAGAAATATCTCTCTTAAACCATTGTCAAGTTCTTCAATTTAATATCGACATGCTAAATAACTGGTGCTCACAAAACAATTTATATTTAAATGTAGATAAATGCAAAACATTGACCTTTTCCAGAAAAAAAAATTATTGCTTTTTGACTATTCAATAAATGAAATAAATTTAGAAAGAGTATCCGAAATGCGAGATCTTGGCATAATAATGGATGAAAAACTAAACTTCACGGTCCACATTCAACAAACTGTAAATAAGGGTATGAAAACATTAGGTTTTGTTTTAAGAACAATTAAAAACTTTGAATCGTTACAAATCATTAAACTGTTATACATATCCCTTGTTAGAAGCCTAATGGAACATAACTCCATAGTCTGGTCGCCCTTCTACAAAATTCATTTTCATAATGTTGAAAGAATTCAAAGAAAATTTCTACGATACGTAAATTTTAAACTTAACATCCCTTTAGAGAACATAAATTACCCGTCTTTAATGAATATGTTAAATATTCCAACTTTAGAAAACAGACGAAAAATTAAAGACCTAACCTTTTTATTAAAATTATTAAATTCTAAATTCAACTGCTGTGAACTCCTGCAATTGATAAATCTACACGTACCTACACGATCGACTAGACAAATATTAACATTTCATATACACACATCTCATTCCAACTATAGTTTGCATTCTCCAATACAGCGTTTACATAGCCTTGGTAACCAATATTTAAACAATATGGATGTATTTGATAATAAATTAAATTTATCAAACTTTAAACGACGTATGTGCCAACTATTTATTCCTACTTCTTAAACGATCTTTATCTCTATTTTTACTTACCATATATTCTATGTTACCTGCTTTGTGTCAACTCTTATATTTGGTGTTATCTATATTTTCTTTCTTATATTTTATGTTATCTTTAGTTTTTTTCTTATATTTTATGTTATTTCCTATATTTTATCAAAAACATGTACTGAACTATATGTAAAAGCCCTAAATAAATAAAAAAAAAATAAAATAAATAAGAGTTTTTGTAATAATTTAAAAAACTTTTCAGATGTATTGTCATATAGTTGTAATAATCCACAAACTTTCGCGGGGGTGGAAAGAAGGTATTTTGAACTTTTCAAACATGTCCTATGCTTAATATAGCAATACATAACCAACAAGCAAGCAAACAAACATATATACGTGTATAGATTAACGATTTTTCAATAATACAATTAAATATGCACAAAAAAGTTAAAAAAAAGAACACAAGAATAATTATGATGAGTTTAAAATTTTCAAACAAAGAACTCTTTATTTGAAACGATGTCTTAAAATATTTTACATTATGTGGGTCTCACTGGGTGCTTACCCCGTGTTGAGGGCCCCATTTAAAAAATTCAATGAAAAGTTTATGTGAAATAATAAATTTGAATAAAATAAAGCTGTTATCAAAAAATAAAATGCAATAATAATTGAGTTAATGATTTATTTTTTAAAAATCGGCAAATATTATTAGGTACAGTTTGTCAAACAAGAGTAGAAATCATAGGAGGGCGCCAATGTTATTCAAATGGCAATACTTAAAATATAATCATGGTGGTAATCTAAAGCACCTACATTTTTATTAAAAAGGCATAAAAGTGAAAAAAATATATTTTCATTGTAATGTTATACCCTCTGATCTCAAAATTAGAATTGCATGTAGGTAATTTATTATACTTTTGCAATTGTGTGTTAACATATTGAAGAATAACGATATTGTAATAAAATATAAAGCACACTTTAGAATTTGCTCACATTTATTTATTATTAGCTAAAGTAGCGTACCATATCTCTAATTTTAGATCTGAATATATTTAAATCATTCAGATCTAAAAGTAGTGTAACTAAACTCACCATTAATGATTCTTATTTTCTGTTAAATTCAAATTTATGTTAAATTAAATGAGAGCCAATCACTTTGTAAAACACAATTTAATCAAATTTATGTCATTAAGTAGGAACCATAACAACAGTGGTTTTTCGATTTAAATTTTTTTTTTAAGAACATAAAAATGTTTTTTTTTAATGTCTATACAGTGTTCTGTATTTTCAGTGTCGTAGCACTTTAAAAGACTATTTGACAGGTAAATTGGTGTTGCCAGCCTACAATATTTTGTAGTTCCATTTTTCATATTTTCTACTCTTATTCGACACTACGGTTATTTATAATGAAGTTTGTATATACAAACCAAAATAATAAATAAAAAATAAAAAACATTTTGTTTTAAAAGACATTTGGAAATAGATGTATTACAGTTAAAAAAACTTTCTGCAAATAAAAGGGTTAAAGTTCATTCAATAACACATAATAAGTTCCACCAAATGCATAAATAATTTACTCTGTTTTGACCTCGGTGACTTTATTAGTCGAAACGTCCTTCTTTCTGTTCTGTATATTGTCACAAGTAACCCCAGGGACATATAAATGTCTGTATGTGACTTACGAAGCTTGTCGCTTAGCCCCCATTTTGTTAACATTAACATTACACTTTGCACGTTTTTCGCCCAGGTAACATCTGACTGACACGTGACGGAACTGAAGGTAACTTGTTCTCAATTCTCTTATAAATAGGTATTAGCAGGTACTTTAATACCAGCTTGCAATGTCCTGTTTCAATTTGACCGTTTTGAAGTGAAACTTTTGCAGACCCGTTGGTGATTAGGAATTTGGGTGAAACGGAAGTGCGTCACGAAAATTATTTCACGATTATTTATTTATATTTCACGGGTACTCGGTTTTAATACAATAAATCCTCCGTCCCGCGCAAACCCGCCGTAGTCCAGCGGTGGAATGCGCGCAAATAATGTAGGGCGACATTTGGGTAACCTGGGTTCGAGTCCTTTAAAATCCAAAAGAAATGAGCGTTTTTATTTTTGATAAATCAATAACCAATCTTCAAACCACACCAAAATGAACAGGCGAAAGAAAACGACATCAAGCGACTCCGAAGAAGAAACCATAAATATTAATATGATGACCATTTCGTTCTTCCTTGTTGGAAATCAGCAAAGCATCATCGGCATACAATAGGCAACATGCTTTCAGATTACTCAATTTCTCACCCAATCCCATCTCTTTCAATCCTTGCATATAATCCTCAACATTGATAAAAAAAAAGTGTTTCATAATATCCCCACTCTTGTCTACTTTAGTTTTCTGAAATTTCACTTCTACCGCGTGTGAATTGCACACACTGATTTTTTTTCATTTCGTCTGTCTGTAAATTTGTTGTACGTTAGAAATTTAAAAGTTACATCTTATAATTAATTCTAGATCTTTTTCATTGAGGGATCCATCTGTAGGTTGAAGTGAAATATTCGTATACGGGATATTAAAAGATACCTGCCTTTCTTTAACTAGCAATTATTGACCTGATTTGGAGCAAAAAGTGTAATTTTTTTTTAAAGAAAGACAAATATTCCTGATTTACGAATAACCTGACAAAGTTTGATAATCTCCTACCACCACCACAGCCTACTACCACAGTAAGCCGAAAATGTTGTATGCCATGATGGAGGACTTAGCCAGCCGAGGAATCAAACACGAGACGCCTGGGTGGGACCCAAATGCGATGCGAACTCAGCCACTGACCGGTCAACCATTGATAATATAGATATTAATAGCCTTGATAATATAGAAAATTGATGTCTACATAAGAGAAAACGATATAAATTATACAGCCTTCGTAGCAAAACGTGCAAGTTGTAAAATATTTCATGCCGTTTGTTTGTTCTGTTACTCTTCCTTCCTTTGCTAGAGGAAGTTCTAGGAAGGAAAAAGGTTTGAGGGGTAGATAGGAATCTGGGAGTCAATGTGTCCAAGAGTAACGAACGGTTAAATGCATCCATGATGGTTCGAGAGAGTGCAGCTGGAGAGGTAAAAAGGTCTCTCTTAACCATTCTCTCCCGATCCGGCCCGCCAGGCTGTAGGTTGGCATACGCGTACGCCGCCAAGATTTGGCCAAACCATACCCCATAAACCCTTGGGCACCCTTACTAAGTAACAAACGTAGCGAACCACTTGCGGCAACCTTTTGCAAGGGTATAGGTTACAAGTGCGTATTGTTATAATTACAAATATCGATTTAATTAATTTTTTTGGTTTTTTGACATATATATTGGAATATTAAGGTCATAGTATGTGTTAAGGTAGGTACGATAAAGTTTGCATCCCTCTAGAAATTGAATAATGGGTCAAAAATATAAAGTGGGGTCGTAAATATTTTGATTAGGTTCTCCCAAAGTGGTGGTCTTTCGCGATAAGGCCTCCTTGCGTAACTGCTCGTATAAAGTGAGTTTATTCAATATTCCATATAAATTATGGGTCGTAGGTGCGGCGGCCGCGGTAAGGCGAAAGACTTGGAGAGAAAGAACCAAGAGAGAAATATTATGAAACAACAAAGCCATGGTTTAGCGTTATCGACGTAATAAAATTCCCGTAAAGAGTTTATGATAACTTATATCTTTAATCAGGGACTAAGGCCAAATTATTATAATTGAATGGGAGTTATATGATGCTTAATGTTGTTATTATGGCCTAGTGGTGGGGGATTGCGGGTGGTTTAGGTTTGATATTTAATAATAATGCTATACTCGGATAATTTCTGTAGGCCTAATTCTGTGGTAATTCCACGATATTACTCGCGTTTTGAATGTAGTATTTAATGAAATTATTTCGTATGTGGGTTAGTAATATTCGAAAAAAATTGCCACTATTAAGATGCATTATTAAAAAATAAATATTTTACTCTTAATTGTAAACACGAGTTTTCCGAATAGGTAAGAAAAAAAGTTATTTATAAAATTGATTTATCTAATATTACAATATGAAATTTGTAATTTGGGAGGCGGGTATAGGTACCACCACCCAGGGAACTATATATTGGTCACACACCTCTGCCATAGGTCACCCCAAGTTTGGCGACTTGTCAGGAGTGCCCGGATTCATCGAGTGAGGTATGTCCAGGTCTTGGTGGCGGATGCGCTTGCTCCCCAGCTGTGTGTCGGGACGGATTAGAAGAGGTTAGTTTAGGGAGACCCTTTGACCACTCCAGCTGCTCTCTATCTCAACCCATCGCCTTGCACCGCAGTTAGAGGGATGGATTCATCGTCCGTCACTGCTGAACACACTGACGCCAGATTCCTACCTATCCCTAATACCTTTTGACGTGAAAACGTCTTATAAATCGATGAACGCCGGCAGCACTCATGAAAAAGTATGACTCATTGTCACGTTGTCACGTTCCGCCTGAGCCGAGCGTGCAAGCGAGATTGCGGAACAAGCGATAGAGAGGCACGATCGTCCTAAGCGTTTGGCTTGTGACTGTAAAATTCTATGTAAAAGTTTTCTTATGACGTTATCACGTAAAATTATCGAAAACCAACTTTACAGACAACCAATTTTTTCCTTCTCAGAACTTTCTCTCCTTCCTATTCTTAAAAAAAAAACCTCCACACAGCTGACGTAGATGACATGGGCCTTCCCCTCCCTCCCCAAGATGACATAGGACCTGAGTTAATTTATTTTCTTTAAAAAAATTAAACATGATAAATTTGTATGTGACAACGTGCGGGGCAGGCGGAATTGTATGTGACAACGTGCGGGGCAGGCGGAATTGTATGTGACAACGTGCGGGGCAGGCGGAATTGGTGCAGTCTACTCCGGGCGCCGACTTGCTAAGGCCAGCCAAGTAGCCAGATAATGCTGGAAATAACCTAATAATGACACCTAAGAAGGGGCCTTTGAAGTTTTAACTGGTGCCAGGCGCCCCTTGGGATGGCCCTGAGCACGTAACATTTTAAACTAAAAAATATTATTCTTATAGTTTCAGTACAATTGATGAATTTATGCCCCCGCTCTTTCAATAGTTGGTAGGGTAACAAACAGCATAATTGCCTTCCAAAAAATATTTTTTATAACCGTGATTTTTCATGGGTCTACGCTAGTTCTTTAAAAAAAATAATCAGATTTCTTATTAAGCCGCCGATACTCGATTTTCTACAGATTTCTTACATATCTCCCTTAAACATTTGAAGTTTTTAAGCTATTAAAAAAATATATGTTATTTTTTAAGATAATGCCTAGACGCGTTCTACGCCAAAACGTATATTATATGAAATTCCCATTATGTAAAGTATGCTCCGAAAATTATTAAAAACACGTTTGTTTCTATTATTTTACAAGTTACAGTTGTGAAAAAATTCACAATGTTTCTTTAAATGATACTTAGGATGCCTCTTGTGAGATTTTTGCTTTATTTTAAACGAGTCATGTTTTATTAAACATTTTCACATTTTTTGCTTCAGTTTTATCATTTAAAATGTTAACGCGCTCTGTCATACATTCCTAATTACATATCTCTTCATCTCTTTCTTTTTAGCGGGGAAGCGGCGCCTTAATAAAATATATCAAAATAGTTTATTAAACAAGCATAATTATTTGCAATTAATTAAATTGATGCGGTAAAGAGATTTTAACATGTATTATTTAAGAACTAGAATTCTTTGATAATTACGGTTCTTACATAATGCCTACGACTACTACACAATTAATCGCTTTCATGTTTGTGGCATGCGGAGATATCAAACGAACAAACCCAAAATTCTCTTTGTCGAGCCAACCATCGATTTTGTCGTTGCCTTGAATTGAGCTTTCACAGGACTTGAATTTTTACTTTGAAATTTGTTGAATTGTTCAAATTCTGTAAAAAAAACCCGTCCTTGGATTGTCTCTCATTTTCGGTACAAGCTCAGAAGCTACGAGCCTTTTTCTCAATTATTGATGTTTAAAATCTAACCACTCTTGCCCTCTATTGCGAAAAACCCTGAATTCTGAGATTCGGAACTTACTAAGTCCTACCGAAAATCCTGGTATTATTTATTGTTATCAAGTTAAACTTTTATATCTACACTTATACATATTTATTAATTAATATTATAAATGCGAAACTGCGTGTGTTTGTTTTTTACGCTTTCACGCATAAACCAGTAAACCGATTTTAAAAATTCTTTCACCAATAGAAAGCTACATTACATGCTAGTAATATAAGCTGTATTTAATGGTAAGCTATGGCGTCATGAAATTATAAATATTAATATTTATTATACGTTTTCTGTACCTAACAAAGGCGAGTTAAAGCAAGAGAAACTGTTGCCGCGGAAACGATGTTGATATATTTGCGGGAAATTTTATTTCAGGCGTCGTAGTTAATATTTATCTCCGAAAATGAATCCTCGAAATGTATGTAAGCGCATAACTTCCGAACGACTGCGCCAAATTGGACAATTCATTTTTTTGTGTTCGTTATTTTGTATAAAACTACTGGTGACCTCTGGCATTATGAAATTTGCGATAGATGGCACGCGAGCTGTTTGAAAACTGAAGTACCGGGACTGAATGTATGGAATAATAATAATTGGATAATTTGTAGAACGCCGTTTTTGTGAAAAATCACCTCAATGCTTGAGGGGGGAGAGGGGGGAGGGGAACTCGGGAGGGGGGTTTGCGAAACGGGAGGAGTGTGGGGAGTGGAGTGGGGAGAAGGAAGGTGGAAAAGGCGGAGTGGGAACGCGAGAGGGGTAGGGGACGCGGGAGGTGAACGGAGATGCACGGGAAAGGACATGCAGATAGAAACAATTTATTTCTTGTTATATGGCATTGCAACCTTGGCCGGGAACCAGTTAGTCTCAAATAAAATAAATATCCACTTTATTTATTCATCCATCTTACTCTGATGTAAGAAAATTAGTGGGTATTCGCCGTGAAATACTAAATCGATTCATCCTTTTCTCAGCAGAGCATTCAGACATCCTACCCACCGGGCTATCAACCACCTCTTTGTTTTGTCTGAAGGTTTTTTGAAAATAAAGCTCGTCCAATTATTCCGGCATATTTATATTTAAACCTACTGAAAAATTTATTAAAATATCAAATGATGAAATGGCCTCGGAACACTTTTTTAGAAATATCTAACATTGAAATTCTTGAAAGAATTTCTTATTCAATTTCGATTTAATATCGGATAAAAGTGGGTCAAGATTCGACAATACGGTTATTGGAAAACGGACCTTTGTAATTTCAGAATACTTAAAAAGTAACATTAAATTCTTTATCATCAACTCGAACTATTTAAAGTGTTGCGTGCTAGTAGTTCTCTGAACAGTAGACTTATTGTCCAAAAAAATAAATTTCCAATTTTCTCTCATTTTATAAATCACAACCAAAATTTCCTTGAAAATCTTAAGATATATTTTACTAAATATTTTTTTGAAACTTAAAAAAAGTTATTATATAGTTCAAAGAAACGTCGCTATTTGTAAAACTTTCTCCGGGCAAGTAGATATGATTTAGAAAATCCAAATAAATACGACGATTTTTCACATTATTTGTGAAAAAGAATCTCTACGCGAGAATTAAAACGGCTATTATCTTAAACCGGAAACAGAACGTACAAACGAAATGCAAAACAGTCAAGTTCCAAAAGGACTTCGCTTCGCTCAATAATTGTGGAGATACCCATAACTCTTTCTCTCTCTTATCCAATAAAACGTGTTTACTAATCAACCTGACTGATCCTAGCAACTAGACAAAAGGTAACGTAATTTACAGGCATTAATGGAGATGCACAATCGGTTCCACAAAAACATAAATCCAAAATGTCACTAGAACCTTGAATTTTAGGAGATAATTTTCAAATTTTCGTTCAAGTGTTCAGCTTAGAAATGGCAAAAAGTCGAGCTAATTATTATGATTACTAAAGTAATTTATAAAGCGATTTATCGCTTCGAAATAGCTAATTGAGCTGAAACTTGTCCAGTCAAATAAATAATTGAGCTACGCCATCGATTCTGGATTAAAAAGTCTAAAATTCTCTATGGATAAATGAGAAAACACAGTACAAGTTTCACTCTTACAGATTTTTTTTTATTGAGATTGAGTTTTGTTGAAGGTGCTGCGCTCAACAGAGATTAATAAAAATGCATTTTGGTTAGGTTAATTAATTAAATAAGTATATGAATTAGGTTAATTAATTAAGTTAATTAATTTGGTTAATTAATTAATTAAGGTTAAGTTAATTAATTAATCTGTAAAATGCGAATACTACCGTGACACAGTGTAACATTTTAACTTGTCTATTTTTCTAATTTCTAATTTTGAGGTGAATGAATATCGAAATTCAATTTTAACCTTTATCCACTTATTTCTGGTAAAAATGCGTGCTAATTATACATTTTGGTGGCAGGGGTGGATAACAAATGAATTGATGTTTCATGTGATTTTGGTTGTAGGTAGATGTATTTTAAATTATATCTCCCATTTTTTTATTGCAGGGTTTAAGATCTAATAATTACATATACATAATATGTATATGTATAACATATATGACTTTTTTTACTATTCAAAAAACTACGTGAGGTTTTTTGTTCACAATAGCTTAACCCCTCATAACTATGTTATTTATTTATTTTCTTGTAAGATACAAACAGTGTTTTCTCTTGGGGTAAGAATAACCTCGTCGAATTCAATGTTTCAAAGACCCAATCATGTCTGATTACGTCTAAAAGGGATCGAAATGAAAATCTAGTCTCCTTCAACGGAAGCAATCTTCCGAACAGACCTTCCATTGATATGCTTGGTGTAACTATAAGTGACCAGCTCAGGTACGGGGGCTCCATCGAAGCCAGAGTAAAGTTAGCTTCTCAAAAACTGGGCGTACTGTACAGGGCCCGCAGATACTTTAATAGTACATAACTGCTTACCCTGTACAAATCGCAAGTGCGCCCCACGGTTGAATTTGGCAGCCTCCTCTGGTCTGGAGCTCCAAAATACTTGAAAAATACCCTCCACTCTGTGCAGAAACGGGCGGTCCGTTTGATAGATTCTCCCATCTTAACGAACGGATTGCAATCTTTAGAGCACAGGCGTCGGGTGGGAATGCTATCCATGTTCTACCGGTATTTCAATGGAAGATGCTCTGAGGAACTAGCGTCATTGATCCCTTCGGCACCGGTGCATAGTCAGGAGACACGCCAAACGCGCGCCCAACATATGTACACGGTTGACATTTGTCACATGAGAACGGGTCGTTTTTTCGACTCGTTCTTGAGTTCAACAGCTCGGCTATGGAACGATTTGCTGGCATCTGTGTTTCCTCCCTCCTACAACATGGGTCTCTTCATGACCAATGTTCATTCCTTCCTCTCCTCAAAAAGACCCTCCACACAGCATCTCAGATGACATAGGCCCTGAGGGAAATTATTTACAGGGCCTCCTATCCAATTCAATTCAATTCAATTTATTATTATCTCAAAAACATTACATTTTAAACCGTTTTCAAAATACATTTGTAAGAGTATTACAATTTACAATTAATACTTAGGCATACAAACCATACAAGAATTAATATAGCTTGCCTTTTAAAGGCAGCTTCACTAACGCTAAATATGTCGATATCCGAATTAATTCTGTTTAACAGTAAAATTGCTCTCCCGACCGGCATGACCATTGGCAAGTTAGCCCTGCAGGCCGGAAGATAGAATAGTCTATGCTGTCGGTGGCGAAGATACCCATCGGGAACATAGAAATGAATGCTCTCCATGATAGCTGAGTTTTCAAACCATCCGCGGATCAATCTGAAGAAATGTGTAGCAATGTGTACATCCCTCCTGACCCGTAGATGGTTCATTCCGAGCATACCCAAAAGAAAGTCGCTAGGATAGAGCCACGGATAATAGCCATACTTTCTCATGTACAGGAATCTTAGAAATTTCTTCTGAACTCTCTCTAACATGAGGGAATATTTCCTATGTGGAGTTAATGTAAAAAAAAAAAAAAAACAGCTTACAGGTACATAAAATATAGAGATACAAAATATACAAGTTAAATAAAGTCAAGCCAAAAAGGTCTCCTATGTTAATGTTAGGTACTTGGAGATGGAGTTTTATTATAACTTAAAATTAATTTTAGGAGAAGAGGAGGAGGAAAATAGGATAAGGATATGAGATACTCCCTATACGTTCCAAACTCTTGTATTAGTTTTCGATCGTACGCGTTACTTCTATTCGGTATTTCAGAAGGGTATTGTTTAAATATGTCTATATTGTAAAAATTTGTATTATGTTGCGCACGTATACAGGGAATTGGAATTTTTTTCTAATGAAACAAATTGAATTGTTTTGTTGATTTTATCGGAATATGAATTATCTTTGGGGATACTGAGTGTAGGGTCTTTTTAGGGAAAGAAGGGAGAGGAAGTTGTTGTAAGGAAAAAGGTATGAGGTTTCAAAAGGTTTCCCCCAACAGTAGGTGGACAAAATCATCCCCCGTCAGGACCTAGACAAACCCTTACCCCATGAATTTTTAATTTACTAACTTTAACTTTATATGTTCTGAATTGATTTTCAGACATTTATATTTCATAAATAAATAAATATTGTGAGATCCATTTATTAGAACGACAACTTAACCAACATCTCTCAGTAAGTAAATAAAATCTAGAAAGGTAGCGATGAAAGCGTACTTGGGGTGAAATGAAAACGTTTTTTTTTTAACTGCTTGACAATATTGTGTTTTAATGATAAAGATTGTTATTTACTTGTAAACAAAATTAAATTATAACATAATCAAAAATATAAACCACTCATCTTACCAGGGCAGTCATATGTCGATGTAACTTGTGAAAGTATGAATAAGGGAGATTGAAGTAATTTCCTGGATATTTAAACTAATACCATTTCACGCAACGCGAAACTTTAGGTTCTGGTTGGGGTCTCTCAATCTGAAACAGCGTGCCATACAAGCATGCATGTGCCCTTAATCTCGTTTTAAAACAAATAATTAAAGATCCATCACCCTGCCTTAATCGTCTTTCGCAAAGTTGACTTATCAACATTTCACTTGCTGATTATTGGTTTGTACTTTGTCCATTTTTGGGTTTTTTAAGCTGTGAATGCAACAATATTAGTTATATTTTTATCTACCATGTCCACACACAAAAAAACACATTTCCGCCGGGAACTTACATTTTGAACATCACTTTTTATTCTATCTCCACAGTAATCACAAAATATAAGTATTGGAGTGCACCATGTCCATTCTGGCCAATAGAAATGCGCCATTTTGTGGACATAGTATAAAACAAAACTCAACGCTTTACATTATCTGCGCGCGCAACAGCTATACACACACTGGAACTGTTAAAACATTTGAATTTGCATTTAACTTGGTGCTGTTTATTGTAACATTTAAATATTAAATATCCTATTACAATAATCGTATTAGTAGAATAATACACCCTTAATTGATATTTTAGCACGAAAAGTAAAAAAAAGTTCATAATTGTATCTGTTTTGAACGTGAATTGCGACATTACTAAAGGTAAATGTAAGTTAAATTGTAAATTGTGAGGTAAACCAGCAACCATTTTTTTGCTATTTTGTTGAAAAAATTTGTCGTTTTACGTTTTTCATTATGCTTTAAATCATATAAAAATTCAACCAAATATGTTGTTCTTCTGAGGTAGATTAACCTTGGTACATTATTTTAAATATTAGTTATAATTAGTTTGGGGAATTAATAAAGGGAACTAAAATATAATTTTTTAATCTTCAAACCTTGTTTTCTCAATACGAGTTTTGGTTGACATAGTATAAATCAATCCTCAGCAAGCGATTTGTTACTCGTAGATTAGGTTAGATTAGAACCTTAACAAAGAAATTGTTAAGTCTTTATTAGCGGTAAGCAAAACATTAATGTCTAACATTTCAATGCCAATAGCACATCGCTTAGCGTAATAACTCAACATTATGTGAACACACTCCCGTCCTTTATTTATTTTAGTAAGCCAGCAACGAGTAATCACTAGCCATATTTGAAATACATTAATCAAGTCGCAAACCATGAAAGTTCAGTGATCGGGTAGTTCACTCCCAGACGGCCGAAGCCCGCGCTTAACCTCATTCACCTACCCAGCTACCCCTAGTACCTACCACTATCTACCCTGGCTACCCTAGCTACCGTAGCCAGCCACCCCTGGCAGAGGTTACTCAGTCATAAGGTAGGTTGAAGAGAGGCTATTTAATAGTAAATTGAATACATACCAACTTTACAACTTATTTTAAATATCCCTTCGTCGTATCAATTCACACTTGTCACTGATTTTGTCTTAGTTATTGATTAAACATTGGCGGGCTAATTTGGTTTCCTTTTTTGTTTCTGATTTTCAAACATTATATTTAAACCAAGATTAAAATGGAAATTATACAGTTCCATCAATATAATTAGATATTGGTATCGATTTTGATTTACATAATATTAAATATTATGATATGCTCCGTGCTTACGTCGTAATAATGTTTTAATGGTTTTATATTCATCATTAATAATTTGCAAAAATCAGTCATATTAAATACATGTAGGATTACGAAAGATTTTTTAAATATCTATATTGAGGGATCAGTAGGATTTATCGGTCCAACTAGGAGTTCTATCGAGCCCAACCCTCTGATATGAAAATATCTGGAGTCGGTGAATTATTTTCCCATTTGGTCTCTGGTAGGTTGAATGTTGTTCTTATATTGTTCTGTATTTATTATACTTATACAGTGCAATTGCATAGCGTGGATTGAATAGATGATCATTTGTGGAAAAGTGTGTGGAAGGGTTAAGTTTTTCCTGTGGGGAAGATTTAACCCGGACATAAAGTCTAAAGAACGATTAATTTATATTTTTAACATTAATTTCACACGGGAGATTCTGAGGAAAATAATTTCTATCAGGACCTATGAAACCTTTGAGGATGATGTGTGGAGAGTCTTTTTGTGGAAAGGACGGAGTGAACCTGGGTCATGTAGGCCGGCAAATCGTTCCACAGTCGAACTGTTGAACTCAAGAACGAGTCGTAGGAGCGATCAGTTCTCATGTGACAAATGTCAATCGTGTATAAACATTGTACGGGCGTATGGCGAGTTTTCCGAGTGTATACTTTTGCCGAAGGAATTAATTTAGTTTCTCGGATTAAGAATTTAACAAAAAAACATATTTTTCGATTTGTCGCAATGCAGAGACAACTTCAGCTACTCGAAATAAAACTCTCGCCATTGCATGACTTCAGACACTTAATTAATTTGTAACACACTCAAAAGGGAGCTACTAGCTTTGTAGGTTACAGAAACTATTTTCTCTTCGAATTAAAACGTATACCCACGTATCCAAAATCATAATCTATCCGATTTGTATAGAAAGGCTTCCATTTCAAAATAACGTATAGAATTAGATACATGACCTTCATTTACTACGTGAAAACATGATTTTATTCTCGTAGCAATACTAGCAATCTACGCCTAGAATATAGGTCTGTCTACAGCGCTACGAGGCTACGCCAACCTACCCAGGCTAGGACACACGTAAGCACGTCTACGCCGATGTGAGTTTAATAAAATAGGTTGAATATAGGAGTTACGATGAAATGGTTCTACGCCAAGTATATTATTCTCAGTACCTACTTTAAGTAACCACATTCACACTTATATTTATGAGAAAGGTTTAATTTATATTTGACGGCTTTATATTGCGCGGAGAGATCGTTCCAATTTTCAGGACAGGAGTTTTAATAAACATCTTCTTTAATGGCTTTTAAATATTGAAACTCGACGCCAGATTTTTTTAATGTTTTTTGTACAACTGATTTACTCGGCACGAGGTTTTGACATTCTTAACATTTGAGAAGAGTAATTAAATATATCTATCCTTTCATTCAAAAGCACCATTCCCTTTGTCACGCTTAGCTGTGCAAGAACATCTGTTTTATCATGTAGGATTTTGAACGTTGAAGTCGTGGCAACAACTACGGTTATAGTTTTCTGGCACGTATAAAATATATATGGTTTGTTGAAAAACATCACGGGTTCGCAAGCAAGCTGAAGTTAGCCGTGATATGTGGTCTACGAACGTCAGTTTAGCTAGTATTACCTATAATATATAATAATATATATAATAATAATAATAATAATATCTTTATTCAGTGAAATGTATAAACCTATGTATATAATTTCGCCAAATCTAATACAATAGATACAATTCTAGCTGTACCCCTATATTTATATATCAGGCCTGACCTATTACCACCCCTCAGAGACTCGGAGAGATATCACTCTTATTATTATTTTTTTTAAATATTTTATTAAGCAGATACATATTTAACAGTGAGATTCCTGCGCTAGCTGCACCAATTTGTTTATGAACACCCCTGTGGAGAGAGTCACACACTTCCTAAATGTAGTTCATAAAATAATGATCAACGTGCTTTTCATGTTCTATATGGGTTATTACAATGACTTTAAACTGCAAATACATTGTTTAAACAATATAATTAGCCTAAATCTGTGATGTTATTTTAAAAAAAGTGCAAAGTGAATTTAATAAAAAAGTAAATAAATAGTTTTGCTCATCCTGATAGTTTATCCCACAAATCTAAAACATTTCACATAAAACAAAATATTTTTCTGCTTTGTTAACTTTATAACGCCTTTTTTATCGTAAAATGTTTTTAAGTTAACATTTTCTTTAAATATTTTAAATGTTTTGGGTTATTTTATAGATTTATAAAGGGCCCTCGTGGTGATGATACTTCATAGTACGGATAAGGGATACGAACGTAATGCAGTACCTATTTAAGCATAATTATTTTTATTGTTATTTAGGTATTTATTTATTTCTATATATTACAGTATTTACCTATAGATCAATTTCGAAAACATTTTTACATAATATATTTTGTAATTTTATTGTTGGGTGTAAGGTAGGTTTGTGAAGGTGAAACTGTGGATAGGTATTGTTGTATGTTTCGTGAACACCTCACTAGGAGAACCTGTGCTGAGGTGTTTACGTGTTTATTTATGTTTATGTATGACAAGTATTTATGTGTTGTAATAGAAAGTTTTATATGAATTTTTTTTTTCAAATTTTAAGATTTATTTTACATTGGTTATTTAGAAGAGCAAAAAAAGTATTTAAATATAATAAAAAATATATAAATATATATATAAACATACACATACATACACATCCATAAAAATACATGTACCTGCACACATGTATATAAATATATATATACATACGTATACATACGCATACACATTCACATACACATACATATATGTACACACATATATAAATTGTAAGTGTATGTATAGTTGTTGGATACTTGAAAAACTACTTAATTTTTAGGTTTATTTAATTTTATACTTTTTATAGTTTTGTTACGTTTGGTTGGGAATAATAATGTTTTGTATAAAGTTAATATCTTGATTTTTAATCCAGTCAGTGATATATTTTTTATGGATGTTTGTAGATGTATTTGCAGATAATATTTGTTTCAAAGTAATGGGCATGCAATTAAAAAGTTTGGTTGTTATGGTTATTATGTATGTTTTGTTTATACCATCCTATTGGGCTTTTATATGAATTTAACAGTTGTTTACAGTATGAAAGTATAACACGATACATATAGTAGTAGTACTCATAAGAAAACTGCACTTAGATAAATATAATAAAAAAATTCGCAAAATAGGTAATTTAAATTGATTTAAAAATAACTGCCTCAACACAGGCTAGCCTAGTGAGGCAGGTTATGAGAAACCTCAACTTATAACTAGAAATTTCTATTCTTAAACACTTTTAAACTACTGTTAATATGTTTATCAATTTTATGTGTATATTATTTTATGTTTGTTAACTATTTGAACGAATGTTATCTATAAATCATTGTAAACAATTATATTGAAATATTGTAAACTACACTAAACATGCAAACAAAGTACACTAAACAAAGATATTGAAATACTATAAACTACACTAAACATGTACTTTCTTATAAATGTTGTCAATTTCATTAAATAAAGATATGTTATATATTATATGTTATTATTATCAAAATACTTATACAATGATCAATATTAAATTTAAATAAAATTACAGTTTTTGATGTGTGTTATAAATAAGTAAAATAGAAAAAAATAGAATCTGATTCTATTTGTAATTTATAGAATATTATAACGCATTAAAGCTAATGAACACGATTATGAAAGCAAAATATAAATAGTATTGAACAAATAAGGTGAATTGGCAGAAAATGAATGCCAGAAGAAAAAAAAACGAGCAAGTGGATAGGAAAGGGTGGTAGGAACGACTCAGAAATCCTTTCTTTTCCCAGTAGGTACTGAGTTGAGTCCTGTAAAGAGTCTGAACAACAAAAAAATGTCTATGACACGATGTATGAATGTGAATTAAGCAAGAGGTGTGTGTGAGCAAGAGAGAGATTATGTCAAAAAAGTGACATTCCGTTTTCCTTTGCCTCTCCTTGACCTGCGGAAAGAGGCTAGTGATATTTCAATAAGTTGGAAAATTAGCTAAACAATATTTATTCGTTCTAACATTTTATTATATAACATAGATTGAATTCAAGGTCCGGATCAGCGTATTTGCCAAAGCAAAGGTATAATTAGGATCCTAGCCAGCTGAATAATAAGTTTCCTCGTCACGGTTTTCCAGAAACCATTTCCCGACCCCCGCTCCTGTTCCCGACAGGGAGCCTTGTCGGTAAACGGAACTCCGCAGCGGATGGACATAGTATAGTACAGCCATTGGCGTGCATCGCCCTATGATCAAAAGTAGGCTGTGTTTTTTTTACGTTAGCTCCACGCAGGAGGCCCTAAGAAAAAGAATCCCTCAGGGTCTATGTCATGATGTGATTTTTTTTTACGTGAATACCGCAGAAGAGTTCGAACTGCTCCCGTCTGGAGCCAGCGAGACTATGGCATCCCCAATTAGGGTTTGTTGTGAGGCTGAAGGTAGTGGGGAGGGGAAGGAGATAGGGAAGAGGAAGGAGGGGAAGTGCCTGGCTATGCAGATCTGGTCACCAAACACGGCTAAAGCCTTTTCAAGCAACGTTTCAATTATGAATGGTGGTCTTGCACCAGGGTTCAATCTTCTACTCTGGAACGTGCCGCAAATATACTATATATTATTGTAAATGAATAAATTGTGAAATAACACAAATTAATCAAATA
This sequence comes from Glyphotaelius pellucidus, assembly GCA_936435175.1. Lineage (NCBI taxonomy): Eukaryota > Metazoa > Arthropoda > Insecta > Trichoptera > Limnephilidae > Glyphotaelius > Glyphotaelius pellucidus. The sequence goes on along the minus strand of OW386548.1, from coordinate 5,036,729 downwards.
AAATTTATTTAATCCCGCGACCTTCGGATTGCGATTCAAGAGCCTTACCGCTGGACTACGCCGGCCGTCATGGGATGTGTAACGTAAAATTTTTAATATAGCATGAAATGAAGTTACAGCAATTTGATTGGTTATGTTCTGGTTATCAGTTTTTTTAAGAATAATTTGACCGTTTTCATTATGTATAAATATATAACGACATATTATTAATTGCACTAATATGAACTACAAATGAATAAATGAGCGGATCAATCCTTACATTTCTTAAAATTTGTAGCGTTTATTTTTAATTTTCTTTCACATATTTTTTTTTATTTTTTTATTTTTTATTAGCAACTATATAAAATAATTGTGCATACAAAATATAATGATGGATTTAATGTTAAATAATGTAATTCTTAGTCCTCCTCACTAGGGGGTCCTGTGCCGAGGCGGATTAAAGCTATTTAAATATATTTCATTTGTCTTCTATGTCGTTTTTAGTGTTTCCATTGGGGTTTTTTCATTGATCTCTTTCAGCCATATTTTTATTCTTGATCTGTATACATTAGATTTTTTATTAGTTTTATGTCTTGGAGAAGGATGTTATAAAGTTTAGTTGCAAAGTATGTGCAGTTTCTTTGTCCGAATGGAGTTTTGTAACTTGGCATGTTTTTTATTTCATTTTTATTCGACCTAGTGTTATGCATACACGGTATAGTGGAGGAATCAGTATTTTTGAAAAGCTTTAATTTTTTTTGGCATATATTTGTTACACATTTGGTACGTCAAAGCTATTGAAAATTTCAATTGAAGGCGTTCTAATGGGTACTTTCAATATGGTCTTTATGATGGTCCTTTTTGAATCGTATTAAGGTTATGTATGTACTTATGTGTAGCAGATCCCCATCCTATGATTCCATATTCAATTCGAGAATGACACAACGCGTAGTAGACCTTTCTCATATCCTTTTTGTTTACAAAATTTTTGTACAAAGTTTATTTTGTACAGAGTTTAAATAAGTACAAATTTTTGTACAAAGTTTATTTTGGTTTCTGTTTACGGTTTGTTGCTTTTCTTAGGATAGGCACAGCTTTTCAGATTATATGTTGTACGCCACTGGGTGTGGGGGATGTAGGTAGGGGTAGGGGTGGGTTGGTCGGAGAGAAGGTTCCGTGGGTCGGTCTGTTCCCCGGGTAACGCGTTATTTGTGAAAGTATAAACCGTTTCATAGCTCGGGGTTTACGCCGGCCAGATAAACGGTATTCTGTAAACAGTCACCCTTTCCCGGCTGTGATTTTAAGGGTATTAGTATGTGAAAGGAGTTCCGAGAGAGGATTATGGTCTAATATAATTTATAGCTTTGTTTTATCGGAGGTTCTGCTGAAATTTTCAAAGTGCGAAAAAATAAATTACATATCACACAAATTATAATTAAGTATGTTATTCTTCGTTGCCGTTATTTCACTAATGGGCGGGTAAAATATTTTTTATAGCTTAACGTTTTTCAAACTAATTTATTTATGAAACCCTAAAATGCCTAAATAAACTACTTTTTATCACCCCTGGGAAGTGAGGAAAATCCTATCACGTTGCATATTATAATAATATTCAATAAAACAATTTTAGCTCACTCAGAATTTTTAAAAATTAATTACATCACGTAAAAATACGCTGTATGTACATGTGTTTATTGTTATTTAACCACTGGAGCGATTATGGTCGAAAAATGGACTTTTTTTTATTTTTCTACGATTGATAGCCGTCCAAAATTCGACCACATTTTCCTACCATTTATTGTAATTATTCAAAACATTTCTACGGCCAGCCATTTATTTCAAAACGAAACTATTGAAATGCTTTATCTTTTATGACCATAGATGTCGCAAATCCAAACTTTGTAGATTATTTTAGAACGAAGTTAAAAAAAAAATTTAATATTTTATTCACGCAGAATTTCCGATTAGCTGTTTATGGTTAAAATTAATTCCCTTTTCCGTATAAATGCACCTTTCATTATCAAGCATACCACAAACATACAGAAATCGAAAATATTCTATGTTGACTCGAATAAGTACCTCTCGCGGAGTTTCAAAATAACAAACTCGCAGAATTTGTGCGGTTGTAAATTTTACGATTTTTTTATAAATCCTACAAATGTGAGATAAACGGTAAAATAAAGGTTGATTCATTGGCTATATACGAGTAGCACTATAATAAATTTTTATATCTCGTTGTTAAAATTCGAATGTATGATATTTTTAATGTTGGCGAAAAATTAAAAAAAATGATCTTTAGGAAATCTCAAGCAATCGAGGCAAATTTATTTATTTGCGTGGTCGCTCCAGAAGTTAAAGGTTTTTTAAATCAATTTTACAAATAATGTGGTGCATCATGTAACTTATGAGCTATTTAACGATTATATTATTTCCTGGAACATATTCCTTCATTCCTACTGCTATTACAACAATTATTATCGGTGTACGCAATCCATAGGTTCTCAGCGTTGGCAAAAACGCCCCCTTGTGGGCGTTTGAGACTTTCAGGGGGGGCAGTAGGAGACCCAGAGAGAATTAGAGGACGTGAGGGCGTGGGAAGGTAAAGAAAATATGGTCTAAAAAAAGACAAACACGCTAATCACGCACTTATAAAGCAACGTAAACTCTAATATTGATTTATTTTAGTTATTGTATGTATTGTTATCGTTTGTATAACGTGTGCAAAAATTCACATATTTCGGTAGTTCGGGAAATGGATGAAAATTGAACTGAAAGATGGTGGGCCCCCAATCCGAATGGGACAAGGTAAATAAGTTGGGAATAATAAAAGCAAACTTATCCAATTAGTTGTTTATTATATTATCATCTTACGCGTACTATTATTATTAAGAAATAACACAACAGCATGAATACGCGAAAGAAGGAGGGGGCAACCTAGTACTTAAAATAAAAATAAAATTTCTTTTTAACTTGCTAAACAAAAATGTATAACAAATAATTTAATATGGTTTTGACAGTTTTTTTACATTAACTCCACACAGGAGGCCCTGAGAAAAATAATCAGGGCCATCTGAGATGCTGTGTGGAGAGTCTTTTTGAGGAGAGAAAGGAATGAGCATTGGTCTTGAAGAAACTCATGCTGTAGGAAAGATGAAACGTAGATCGGCAAATCGTTACACAGCCGAGCTGTTGAACACAAGAACGAGTTGAAGTCAAAGTCAAATAACCGTGTACATAAATTGGTTTGGCGTGTTTCCAGACTATGCACCGGTGCCGAAGCGATCAATGACGCTAGTTCCTAGGACCATCTTCCATTGAAATACCGATAGAACAAGGATAGCATTCCCACCCGACACCTGTGCTCTAAAAATTGCAATCCATCGGTTAAGATGATCAACATTAATCTTCTATTATTTTGCTTTGCCTTAATTATTTTCTACGCACCAGGCGTTGAAAAACATGTATACTTATCTTTTAGCGGCTATTGTCAAATAAAAACTCCTTCAAAGAACCGTTAGAAATCTTACAAGTATCTACGCACAGTGCCAGATATATTCTCAAAATCAACTCCTTTCAATGATTCAAAACATAAAAGATTGGCATTTGTAATTCCAAGAACACCTCCATGGATATAAGCGTTAGCGTCTACAAGTACCTACGTACGAAGACTTTTATAAATTTTATACACAACATTTTATCCCCCATGTACAGGTAGGAACTTTCTGCAGACGGAGACATGATGTCGAAAAGAAGAATTCAAAAGAATTAACAGATCCATTAAATTATTAAAAATGTTTTTTTTAGAATTAATAGTGAGTACTCTTATCGTCAAATGGATGTCACAATAATATAGGCTTGTTAATTAAAGCTATTTGACTTTGGATTTTGTTTTGTAGAATAAATGAATGGATGAAATGAAGTCTTGAAGTGGAAATTAACCCACTTTTCGACATCCTGAACGGAAACTTGGCAGGGAAACTTGATGACAATACATTCTATCAATTCCTTTATATTCTATTTTTGGTGGCACTCACGCACACACGCGTGCGCCACGGGCATTTCTCTGAAATTGAATTTTTTTTTTTTTTTACAGTTCATACCGCACAAGAGTCTCACTGGCTCCCGTCTGGAGCCAGTGAGACTATGGCATCCCCAATCGGGGTATGTTGTGAGGCTGAAAGTAGTGGGGAGGGGAAGGAGATAGGGAAGAGAGGTGGGGAAGTACCTGGCTATTCAGATCTGGTCACTAAACACGGCTTAAGCCATTTCAAGGAACGTTTCAATTCTGAATGGTGGTCTTACATCAGGGCGATACTGATAGTATCTTCCACTCTGAAACGTGCCGCAAATATACTATATATTATTCTAAATGAATAAATTGTGAAATAACACAATTTAATCAAATAAAATTTATTTTCGCACGCCGGGTTCGAACCCGCGACCTTCGGATTGTGAGTCGAGAGTCTTGCCTCGGGACCACGGAGGCCGTCAAATGAAATCATATTTAAAAATTCACAGCAGTTAACATACGAAATAAATTTCGGTACTATCCAATTAGGATTTGGCACACGTGTTAATGGTGTGACTCCAGTACCTGGGAAAGAAGGTTGAATCCTAAGTCAAACAAAAAAAAAAGAAATTGGCAACGAGGATGAAAATTGAAAACAGATTTATTAAAGTAAAAAGAACTTCTTTTTTTTACGGGTTCTTTTTTATTTCATTTATTTTCTGTGGTTCACTAGTCATGAAAGTTGAAAAATGTGTTAAAGATTAAAAAAATTCTTATATTTAACTAAAATCTGTTGAAAGTGCGTACAAAAGTTTATAATTTCGTAAGGCTTTGTGATATAATAATGATTTTAAAGGTCAGACGTCAGAATGTAAAACAATTTGAAATGATGAACAAACAAACATTTAATAGACTCTCCGAATCCTTTCAAAGTGCTTTAGAAATCATGATCAGTTTCATAAAACATTTTCAAAGTTATTTATATTTGTTGCTCTCATTTTGGTTATCTCATCACCGTTGTTCAATTTTTTGATGTCTAGCTCTTTGTTCCAATTTTTCGTATAATAAAAAGTGTGGCCGGACAACTCAACACAGTGGCAAATCAACACACCTTTGAAAAGTGATATAAAGTAGTTTAAAGTGATGAAAAGAACTATGTTAAATGGGTTACGTAGATTAGGTTAGATCTTGGGCTATATTTTCGTCATTTTAATGACTAAATCACTTTGCACAACGCTGTACACGTCAGAAATGTTGGTAGTTTAAGTCGCCTACAATAATGATTACCGCCAACTATTCAGCCTACCGAGTTACTGCAGCGCTACGGAAATGTTCCTGGAGGGACGAGGGCACACTTTCAGAGCACTTCTCCGCCACCGCAATGCATGGGAAGCTTATGGCGCAGACTACGTCAATCTCCAGAAGAACATCGAGTCCCCCTGATGGTCTTCTAGAGACGGGAGATGGTCAAATAACCTCCATTAACAAATGCTTGGAATTTCTTTTTGGTATTTCGAAATATGGAATGTTTTGCATTTCATACATTCTGCAATAAAATATTATTCTTGAAAGGTGTATTGATTTGCCACTGTATTGAATCGTCATGGAACCAATTAAAAAGACGAAAAAAATAGTACCTTCACTTTTAAAATAAATTTGTTTTAAAAGCATTGATCTACTGATGGGAAATACACGTGAAATCTGTATTTAAATTTTTTTTTTTTAAATTTACTGTCATTGCAAAGTAGAATTAGTAATACGCTATCACAGATTATTAAGGAGTGCATATCTTCCACATGAATATTCAATCCGTGCATGATTCTTGGAGGCTTCTTAAAAATGTTGAAAATGTTGTCTGTGTTGAAATTGCGGGAATAATCAGTTCTATGCCCCGAGGGTGCGTGAGAGGGTGGGGGCGGCTCCAATCTTCCACACAGCCTCCACAGCCTCGTACAGCCTTGTCTGCCCGCTCCCACCCCCTCCCACTCCCCAGGCTGCCAAGATATTCTAAATTAGCGGCGGCGCTGAAAAAGATTTCAGAAATCTAGAACAATCTTCAATCAGTTTTATTTTACTTAAAGATGAAAAGTAAGTCAGTCATTCGGGGGATGTCTGCAGATGATTGAGTCATTGCATTAAGCACGAATGTAAATTATAATACACTTAGCTTCTATTGTCTAGTTTATTTCCACTTGAAAGCAAAATAATAAAAACAGGCTTTCTATTGTTAGTTATAAGTTATGGAACTACACAGACATATCTGTTAAGAAGATAGATACTGAAAACCTGGCCGAATCATAGAATAAAGATAAAGAAAGAATTGTTTTTGACCGTGTAGTCCGTATTATCTGATTTTAATAAATTTCATAAATCAACCTGAACCCAACGGATAAAGGGGCGGTCAGTTTTTGATAAGACAAAATCATTTGTGCTTTTGGTTAAATATTATTTACCGTTTAGATTTAACGATACGACAATAATTTATTAACAATTCAGCTATATATAGCATATAACGCTGCTATATATAGAATGCTTCATGAATGGCATGAAACATGAAGCTTTTAATTTGACAGCCACCTCTGGTCCAAAATACCTAAAAAATAGCCTCGACTCTGTGCAGAAACGGGCGGTTCGTTTGATAGATTCTCCTAACTTAACAAACGGATTGCAATCTTTAGAGCGTAGGCGTCAGGTGGGAATGCTGTCCTTGTTCTACCGGTATTACAATGGAAGATGCTCCGAGGAACTAGCGTCATTGATCCCCTCCCCTCAAAAACACCCTCCACACAGCATCTTCGAAGATGACATAGGCCTTGAGGGAAATTATTTTCCTCAGGGCCTCCTGTGTGGAGTTAATGTAAAAAAAAAAAAAACGGGTTTTCAAAAGTTTCTAGAAATCGGCTTTTAAATCACTAGAAATGCATTGATATTTTAATGAATTATTTATTGCTATCAAGTTTAATTTGTACAAGTCAAATTCATTTTACATTCAATAATATTATTAGTTAATTTATAAAAAAGAACAACAGTTTATTTATAAATAAGTTCTGTGAAGTAATTAAAATACGAGAGAAGAGTTTTTTTTACATGAATACCGCACAAGAGTCCCAACTGATCCCTTATGGTGCCAGTGAGACTATGGCTTCCCCAATTGGGGTATGTTGTGAGGCTGAAGGTAGAGGGGAGGGAAAGGGGATGAGGAAGAAGAAGGTGGGAAGTATCTGGCTATTCAGATCTGGTCACCAAACACGTTTGTCTTATAACGGTGGTCTTACACCAGGGCGATACTGAAAGTATCTTTCACTCTGGAACGTGCCGCAAATATACTTTATATTATTTTTAATGAATGAATTGTGAAATAAAACAAATTAATCAAATAAAATTTATTTGCCACGCCGGGATTCGATCCCGCATTAGTTGGTGGTTAAAATTTTACCTAAAATAATCTAAACTATTCTTCCTACTGCATTACAATAATTACACAGCAGAACTTGTTTATAAATAAATTATTTTTTATTTGACACGTTCTTAGATTTTCACGGCCAAAAGTATTTTCGTTATTTTTTTTGGGTGCGCACATCTGCTCTGATGATGGACATTGTAACGCTGTCCGAAGCGTTGGCTAAAGAAGGAGGTAGCGCAACACGGCATAACACCCCAAAAACAAATAACGAAAATGTTTTTAATTTTTTGCACATTCGTTATTTTGTCTTGTCGAAATTGTTTTGAAGCCGTGTTAATCAAAAAGATAGCTGGTAATTTTTAGTGTTCCCAGATTACGAATAACCTGACAATATTTAAAAAACCTCCTATTAACATCACAGTAAGAGGAAACGTTTGTTTGAATCGTGATGGGGGGCTTAGCCAGCAAGGAATTGAACTCACGACTCACGACGCGACGCGCGACGCCTGGGTGAGAGCCTAGGGCGATGCCAACTCAGCCAGTGTATCTTCCCCAAACTAACCATCCAAAAATTCCGCATGCACAGAACAGGGAGAACAGGGGGATCAGAATACCCCTGCTCGTATTTGTATAAATCGTAAAACATAGTGTGTTTTAAGTGACGTCTTGTCAACCATCTGGCGCAGAATGTGGCCGGAGCTATTAGCCAGTGAAGCCGTAGCTAGCCAGAACTTTCTAAACGGTAGGATATATTTAAAAAAAAAATTTTTAAACAATTGCTGTATTAACTGTTCTTTGTTTTCCATTTGAACTTACAAGCATTTCGATAAATTTAAAAATAAAGTTTTGTTTACATAACAATGATAATTTGTTTACATAGATAGGTAACTTTTGCAAATATTCTTTAAAAATAATTTCACATTCAGAGATTTCAGCTTGTCTGAATATTTGTGGACTTGTCTAATTAAAATGTCTAAATATGTTTATAAGATTTAGAAATCACATTATTTAACCAGAAATCCTCAAAAGAGTGTTATGCAATTGTTCAATAAAAACACCTAAAAGTGTATTTATTATGTGACCTCCATTTTGAAAGAAGTCGAAATTCCAGAACACAACTGTATAGAGCGGTGAATAGCTCCAATTAAATTGTACAATTAATTATCGAGTTATCTTGCGAAAAGTGGACCAAGGGGATTTTGTACACCCCTTTTCGGGTAGGCTGGGTTAAGGCGACGCTTCCCGGCCCAAAAAGAAGAAGATGGAGAGATATGTAATTAGGAATGTTGGACAGAGCGCGCCAATATTTTCAATGACAAAATTGATGCAAAAATTGGGAAAATGTTTAATTTATTTATTTTTTATTTATTTATTTATTTTATTTTAGGGAAATCAACAGTTTACAGCTTGCTTAATTTGTACATGTTTAATTTACCTATCTGATAAACCAATTATAGATTTCCTCATTATACTATTACATTATGTATCTATAAAATAAAAAAGTAATCTTACAATAGCTAAGAGAAATTACATTATTACAACAAGAGGCAGTACATAATATAAGTCGTTACATAAATATATCATACAGTTTTGTACTCATTTAATACATTTTTAATACATTTTTAATAGATTTTTTATATTTGTTTATAATAAAACATGACTCGTTTAAAATAGATCAAAAATCTCGTGTAAGGTATCTTAAGTATCATTTAACGAAACATTGTAATTTTTTTCACTAATATAACTTGTAAAATAATAGAAATAGAATTGTTTTAAATAATTTTCGGAGCATACTTTGCGATTTTTTTCTATCGAGGGAATTTCATATCATTTGCGTTTCGGCGTAAAACGTATCTAGATATTATCTTCAAACATAACATATATTTTTTTAAGAGCTTAAAAACTTCAAATGTTTAAGGGAGATATGTAAGAAATCGGTCGAAATTCGGATAGCGGCGGCTTAAGAACTTATTTTTGTATGCTCTTAGCGCAATTTTCCAGGTCTAGCTCTGTCTCAAGGTGTCGCTATCTTGCACGGCAGTCTCTTTTCGTTCACACATCACACAATCTCTGCATGTGTTTCCTTTGCTTTGTTTACGGCGACCAAGTAACGTATTCCCTTTGGGATTGCCGATACTGTAAGTATCTGAATAGTAGTCATTCTGATGGCTTCCTGCAAATATCTGAGCACACTTTTCAACTGGGATATTTGTATGAGTCAAGTTTTATAACACATCTATCTATGTACGAAGTGCATTTACCAGAAGGATTTTAACAAGCTATTTCTGAGCACATTTGGAGTACGTATCACGCATAGAATAAAGAATATAACACTAAAAATGCCTTTTGAACAAATTTGAATGGAAACAAATGTGCCACTGACATAGTACCTTTTCCTAACCATATTAATACTAGTGGTGTACTGTATCGTAGAACTGCTCTGGAGGAAGAAGGAACTTCAGATGGGTGGTACAAACTAGTTCGAACCAGTTTGAACCAATATTGGTGTGCACAAATATATTCAAATGAGTGCTCTTTAAAACGATTTGCCTGGACGCGTTTATTTTTCAATCTAAATAAATAAATAATATTGGTATTGCACAAAATAATAAACTGAGGATCTCTTAAGTTTAGTGTATAAAACCCTAATATTTATTTATAAGTTAAAACATAAAATGTCACCAATGTAATACGTTAATGAGTGATAGTTTTAATGGCTGTCCTGCAAGAAGTTGCGATGATTTTAGGCTTTCTAAGACCAATTCATCTGAAACACAAAACAGTATTTATTACAAACTAGCTGACCTGGCCGCGCATTGCTGTGGCTAACGAAACAAAACGCCAATTTGCATGCAAATCAAATCCACACCTCCCGCTTGCCAGCCCCTCACAGACATTCTTATATATTTCAACCAATTTACACAAAACTACTATTGGTGAAAACCACATGAAAATCCGTTCAATAGTTTTTGAGTTTATCGCGAACAGACAGACAGACACGCCGGAGGACTTTAATTTATAATAATTAGAGATGTTTTAAAATGTCCGATGAACTCCATGCAAATCTTAACGAAGCTAAAATTCTTGCATTTTTACGTTTGTTATCTCAATGTTGTGAAAGTACAAGTTTTAGTTTGTAGGTAATTGAATATTATTTTGCTGTTTTAAAATAAATATACTTTAGATGAAAAATGTAAAAAAAAATATTTAAAAAAAAATTATTATCGCCATTTTCTTTACAAAGTGAAAAATGTTTACGTCATTGTTTGGCATCATCCTACCAAATTATCAGTTAGTTAGGATCTTTAACTTCACTTTATTGACTGCCTAAGTATAAGCCTTCAAAGCAAATCCCTTTCTCTCCCTAAACTATTGATTACATTGACTTCCCTACCTTTCCACCCCCGCCCCCGTCTTTCCAAATTTACATATTGTTTCACCCGATAAATAAACCCCTATCCATGAGTCGTTTGGCGTTCGGATTACCAAAATCAACCCTTAATATGTGCCGGAATTAGGCAAATTTGCCCAGGGTTATTTTTTATGCTAAACCTACCCTTGTGGTAAAATGTTTTAACTAACATATTGATTTCGTGGATATCGACACAGAAGACCCCAAAAGGGTGGAATTAAATAATAATTATTACGATAAATTTGAGAACTTTGGGCGTGTTCTTTGATTTTGAGGTCTTTTTAATTTAACGCCACAAAACCGGGGTGCGGGTTTTGGTCCCACATCTCAAAATTGAACATTTCACTCTAACTTTAAATAAAATGATAAAATATGTAAAAGAGGTAAAATTATGGTTGAATAATGTAGATATTGAAACGCTTTTTCTATAAATTTATCCACCCTTCTACAGCTCACTTTCTGTACTTTCTAAACTTTAGTACAATGTACAATGTACAGAAAACCTGTTTATTTTTTTTTAAATAACTAAAAAAAAATTAAAAATCAGTATGTTTTTTCCATATTTTTATTTTATTTGTATAATAGCTGAAAAAAAACCTTTTTCACTTATTCTACCAATGTAATACTAATTTTTTATACTAACTTTATATTTTATATGTTTTTTAAGTCTATTTTATACTTTGGGTACTTGGAAATATAGTATTTTGTTTTAATACTACCCACACTCAGGCAGTGCCTTAGTGGGTTTTCATTTCTTGTTCATACTATTTGTTATTATATATTATGTTATTATATGTATACTATGTGCTATTATACATTATATGTACAAAGAAATGAGAATAAATAAAGTTTAAAAAAAAAAAAAAAACCCAGAGCTAGATTTTCTCTTTTACTGATTTTCTCCATAACAGAGAGCTAAATCCTTCTTTCAAAGTTCAGAGGTTTTTTATCAATTTTCAGGTCAAAACCCAGACGCGATTCGATTAAAAAGTAATTGAAGTAAATAGGTGAATTCATCATTACGTTTTAAATACTTCAGCATTGCCTATAGACGTGTGTTCTTTAGTGAAAAAATCATAATTAACCACAAGAATCAACACCATTCAGTTATGTATTTATTGGCTTCACACAGTAGGCCCTGGGGAAAATATTTCCTTTCAGAGCCTGTATCATCTTCAGCGATGCTGTGTAGAGGGTCATTTTAAGAACGGAAGGTGGAAAAGTTTTGGAAAGGAAAAAGGTTTGAGGGTGGGTAGGACTCTGGAGGTCAGTGTGTCCAGGAATTAATGAATCTATCCCTCCCACTGCAATGCAAGACCATGTTCCGAGATGTTCAAATATCTCGATCTCAACCAGTCTATCTTAATCAGTCTCTCCAGATCTGACCTGACATGCAGTTGGTGTGCAGACAAACATCTGTGCGAACAAACCCCACCCCTTGCTAAGTCATCATATGTAGCGAATCACTAGTGGTGACCTGTGGCTGTGGTGTTGGTAATCCAATAAATGGTTCTCGGGGTGGCGGTACCCATACCCGCCTCCCAAATTGAAAGCATGGGAATATGTAGCATGGTTGCTAAAATTGTGTTAAAATGGAATTGAAAAAAAAATATATTAAGATATTAAATGGGAGCCTAGTGAGCCTAAAGCACCTAGTGAGGTCCACATTATCAAAAGAAATGTTTAAAAATACATAATTTTATCGATATTTTTTTTTTAATTAAGGTTCTCACGGCCAGCAGCATAAGGTTTGTGGGATAGCATGCCTCGTTTACAATTCATTCCCATTCCACAAGTCAACGTTTCGGACGGTCGTACCATGTAAAGTCTTCAAGGTTTTCCGAAATATGGTCTGAAAAAAGGCGAGGAAGCTCAATACATCCGAAAATATAAACAACATGAGGTCTAGAATAAGTAGATCTACATAACCGGTGCTTTCCACCATTTTATACATGTTAACATCCCAAAATAAGAGTTTGAGTCTCTAAAAATTACACGGGTAATGGGTGCAGGGCAGTGAGGCTCTTGCAGGGTGTTGGCATATAAAAGAGAGGAAAGGAATCACTCTCTTAACAGCCTTTTCTAAATTATTGTGTATGTTCCATTCCGTTACTTTTGTAAATTAAGTTACATTCCGTTACTTTTACGTTCCACTTATAAGTTTTTTACGTCAAAAACGAAACGTGAATTTTTTTCAGTGAGGGTCCAAATTTACGTAAATACCATATATTTTCCAAAAATATGTATTGTAAGCGAACGTAAGGTACTTATTTAATCTTACACACCTAATTGATGATGAAATCAGACTATGTTTATTTTTTTACATTAGCTCCACACAGGAGGCCCTGAGGAAATAATTCTCCTTGAATCATCTTTGGAGATGCTGTATTGAGGAAAGGAAAGAGAGGAAGTTCTGCGAGGGAAAAGGTATGTGGGTTCGGTGGCGGTCAATATCTCCAGGAGTGACGAACATATGAATTCATACTGTGGTGTAAGGTGATGTTTCGAAAAAATCCTGCTCAAGAGGTCAACAGGTATCCCTCTCAAAATCTCTACCGTTCCGGCCTGCCACGCAGTTGTTGAGCAGATGCAACCATCGCCAAGACTCGATCACACCTCACCCTCACCCGGGCACCCCTTCTATGCCACCAAATTACTTGGGGTGACCTGTGGAAGAGGTGTTAGTTATTCAATAAAAGGTTCCACAGGCGGCGTACCCATACCTCCCAAATTGTAATTGAAGAGGTGGGACATGTTAAAACACACTATCTTTTGATCTAGATAATTGATAACTATAACGTACTTAACTTAATAAAAAAAGAAAAATTATAAATATTTCTTTAAAAAAAAATAACTTTGCAATATTATGTAACAAATAGTTTTGTAAAAATCAATTAAAATCGTGGGACATGACAAAACGCAATGTACAAACTTTGGTGAAAATGCCTATATTGTAAGACCACATCAAAATCTAAAACACGCTGACAATTTCCCATTAATTTGAGCTAAACCTGAGTACCTACTCACTATATTGTGTATCTGAAATCGTATCGTGTCACTGAGGGCGTTGGTCGGTAGGTGGTAGGCGAGGGGTGGGGGATGGGGGTGGGGGAGCGGCTAGGGGTGGTCTCTATTAAAAATTCAGCGCGCGTCAGTCATCCCTTTGAAAACTTTCAGCCGAAAACATATTCTTTGACTCAAATATTTATCTTTGCAATACACAAAAAAGTGAGCATTAATCATGTGACATTTTCGCGGTTTAGCGAAAGGAATTTTAGAAAATTACTATTTCACATTAAACTTTCACTTTGTATTTGGTTAAAAACCCTGCCCTTGCGTCTCCGTAATTGAAGCGACCCCAAAACTGATAGAAGTGTGTAAAGGGTATACCAAAAGTAAGCTTAATTTTTCCTTACTTCTTCTGAAATTGATCAAACATTTTCCAACACTGAAATTCTTTCTTTAGCCGCGGCATACCCCATTTCTGCCGATTTATTACATACGTACCTTAAACATTTTAAGTTTTAAAGCTCTTAAAATAATATATTTTATTTTTGAAGAAAATATCTAAACATTCCCCGCGCTGAAACGCAAATTATATGAGATTCCCTTACGTAAAAAAATTATTATCAACACGTTTGTTTCAGTTATCTTACATATTTGTATGAAAAAATTCACAGTGTTTTTTTTAATGTTGTTTTAAACAACCCCCGAGAGATTTTTGCTGTATTTTAAACGATTTGTTTTTTATTAAACATTTTCACAATTTTCGCTTCAATTTTATCGTTTTAAATATCTCTCCAACATTCGTAATTATATATCTTTCCATCTTCTTATTTTTGAGCGGGTATACGGCGCCTTAAGCAGACGTAACAATGAGAAATAGTTTATTAGTATTTCTTTAATAATTTTCAACGCCCAGTTCTATTATGAGACACATGATTATGATAAAAAGACACAAATTTTAAATTTAAAAAAATATATAAAGAAATGAACGTCATGTACTGTAGGTATAAAGGTGCATTTAAGTGAAAATATTATATAATATAAGAAAAGAGAATGAAAAAAAAACAGAAACCAGTTTTTAAATTGCAGATGGTCTAAAAATAATAACATAGTACAGATTAATAATTTAAATTTACAGGTGAATAATGCACTACAATCAGTTTTCGTGATACAGAAAAAGAAAAGAGAAGAACACGATTTTACATTACACATTAAGCCGCCGCTATCCGAATTTCTACCGATTTCTTACATATCTCCCTTAAACATTTGAAGTTTTTAAGCTCTTAAAAAAATATATGTTATTTTTTAATATAATTTCTAGATACGTTCCACGCTGAAACGCAAATTATGTGAAATTCCCTCGATAGAAAAAAATCGCAAAGTATGCTCCGAAAATTATTTAAAACAATTCTATTTCTATTATTTTACAAGTTATATTTGTGAAAAAATTCACAATGTTTATTTAAATGATACTTAAGATACCTTCCACGGGTTTTTGCTCTATTTTAAACGAGTCATGTTTTATTAAACATTTTCATAATTTTCGCTTCTATATTATCATTGAAAATATTATCATTATAAATATTATCATTAAAAATATTAGCTCTGTCTAACATTCGTAATTACATATCTCTCCATCTTCTTCTTTTTGATCCGGGAAGCGTCGCCTTAATAGAAATAATCATTATTTATTATAAAGGAAAGTGTACAAAAGTGTTCGTCCCGCTAAAACTCGGAAACTAGTCCCGGTACGATCAAAAGCTATAGGTGTGGTAGCCTTCTATCCCCCATCCATTAAGAAGGTTCTCGTTTTTATTGAAGGGCGTGCTTTAGAAGATAAAAGGGCTGGAAGTTTCACCCTTTAGAAATTTCTAGAATAGTCCAGAACATTCGAGAGAATTCCAGAACATCCCGGAACATTCTGGAATGTTCGGAAAAGAGAATCGGGAACATTATTGTGGAACATTCCAGAACACTCTCGAATGTTGTGGAATGTTCTGGAACATTGTGGACCATTCGTAGCCTCTTTGTATGAGTGGGGCTACTCATTGGTAGGGGTTACATATAGCAAAATCCGTCGTGGGGTCGAATGTCAGTTGAATCTCATATCAACTCCCTGAGCGAAGCCGGGTACCCCAGCTAGTATAAAATATATGCAATAGCTCCTGAGCCATGTATCTTAATTATTAAAATACGCTACTTACAAATATCATTCAGATATCTCTTAAAAACTCGTAAATATATATTAAATTTGATGTTGGTATTAAATGTGCACCCTTGAGGTGATTTTTTACAAAAATGGAGCTCTACAAATTATCCAATTATTATTATTAAGGTGAATTTGTTTCAAAATGTGTGCAAGCATATGTAGGTGTGTGCATGTGCAGGTGCACGTGTGTAGCAGTTGGTCCCGGAATTATTGTTGCAGAATAATATATTTAATCGATAAAATGCAGGAATTCACAACAGTCTAATTCTGAGTTAATAATGTTAAACAAAAAAGTTAATCATTTAATTTAATGAAATGATTATACATCTGTCCTGATGATGGGCACTATAGTACTATCCGAAACGTTAGCTAAAGAAAGAGTTAGCGCAACACAGCGTAATAAAAATGAATCACTGTAGTAATGAAATGGTTCGTCATTTAAATAATAGATTAACATCTAATAAATGATTTAGAATTTTGACAGCATACTGGGTTTTGACAAAGAAAATATCAGGCTCAATACGTAGATAGGGAGTCCGATTCGAGCCGCGGTCAACAGTGGTTGTGTGTACCTTACCTATTGCTTAGTGCCGTTCGCCCGTTCCCGTGCCTCATACAGATAAGAGATTATTGTTACATTTTATTTAATTCTGTTTATCGTATACTTATTTGTTTGCATTCCTACTTACGGCTAATCCGTTTTTGTTTGTACAGTCAATGAAATAGACTGCGTATTATTTTTTCAGTTTAATTTTTAAAAGTTAAGTTTTTTTTTATACAATGGAGGAAGACGAAGATAGACCTCCCGACCCAGGATCGATATTAGATTTTTCTGATTCGGAATCTACCACTAGCCAGGCTTCTATTACGCTTCCATCTCGTAAACGACGACCATCGCATAGCCTTTACATCCCATCGAAAGTTAAAACTATACCGCCGATTCAACAAACCTCGACCTCTAACGACCTTAACCCCAATAGTAACACCCAGACAAGTACTTTAGCTAGCGATAATACAAAAAGTACTGACTTACTTTATCCTGCTTCCGCTTCCGGTCCTTTTATCGTAATTGTTCAGAGAACTGAACAAGGAAAACTTATTCATCCTTTAGATTTTGGAAAATTCTTATTTGACTCAAAAAATAATAACCTTGGTATTGTTAACGGTTCAATTAAACCGGAAGGGCGATATAAATTATCTATCGAGTTTAATACTGCCGTTTCCGCAAATGGATTTGTAAAAAAAATTGACTCGCTCTCAAACCATAAATATAAATCGTTCATCCCGTCATTTAACCTTACGAGAATGGGTCTTGTTCGAGGAATACCCACGGAGATCCCAGAGGCTGAAATTGTTGATGCTTTGAATAATTCCCAAGGAACCCCGAAAGTAATAAAAGCACGTCGACTGAACTACAAGGATTCTACTGATGGGAACACGATCTGGAAACCTTCCCAATCTGTTGTTGTTACATTTGAGGGACAATCCCTTCCGTCTCGTGTGTTTATTTATTATACCTCGCTTCCCGTCGAAGTTTATAAATTTCCAACTGTTCAATGCTTCAATTGCTGCCGGTTTGGACATACAAAATCCGTATGCCGCTCCCCTCCACGTTGTTACTTTTGCGGAGAAGGTCACCCATTTGATCAATGTCCAAAATCTTCCAATAATCCCATTTGCATTAACTGTTCGGGTGCACATACCGCGGTCAGTCTAGCCTGTCCGGAATTGACAAGACAGAGGAACATAAAACATAAAATGGCTACCGACAACATTTCGTACTTCCAGGCCTCAAAGTTATTCTCTCCTGCGAAAAAATCATTCGCAGAGATGACATCGTCCTCAGCTCCTTTCCAATCAACCACCTTTTTAAATTCAACGTCATCTTCTCACAGAGAAACCATTCTCAAGCCAGTCAAACCCAACCCAAAATATACTCCTTACCTTGATAAAAAACAATTGAATAATATTTTGACCAGCCCGAATGGGAATGCCAAATCTCGGACCCCCAATGGGTGTGCCATTAATAGTAATACATCCCCTCCTGCTCTCCCCGAAATATTGAATAATAATTCTTTTATACAAACTTTAATTACCCTTTTAATTTCTATCCTTACAAACAACAATACTGTACCGTCCAACGCTGCCGATTACATTAAATCTTTATTATCTTGCCTCCCCAATGACTTCGAAACTGAACAAAATTCTTCAGTGGAACAGTAGAAGCCTCTTCGCTAACAAATCTGACCTAATTCAGTTACTCGACGAACACGACGTTTCAGTGGCCGCCATTTCTGAAACGTGGTTAAAACCCTCCTTTCACTTAAGAATTCCGGGTTATTATTGTCTCAGACACGACAGACCGGATGGTAAAGGCGGCACGGCTCTGATAATCCATAATTCTATCCCGTTTAAACAAATTAATATACATACTCCCTCCGACGATATCCAGATAATAGCAGCTGTCTTATCTGATATCACAATATTATCAATATATATTCCTCCCTCTACCACTTTTATTGAAAATGAATGGGCACCAATCTTAACCCAGATTTGTTCCCCTTTTATGATCCTTGGAGATTTTAATGCACATTCCCCTTCTTGGGGTAGCAAAATAACAAATCGTTCTGGCCGCAATCTTTTAGATTTTATTGATACCCATAACCTATGTTTTTTAAATGACGGATCTCCAACCAGATTCACCCCCCCTCATCAACGGAAAAGTGCTGTTGATTTATCTCTTTGTTCATATTCGTTAGCATCTAAATGCTCTTGGGACATCCTAAACGATCCCCTCTCTAGTGATCATTTTCCAATTATAATCCGATTCCAACATCAATCTAACACTTATCCTCCACCAGTTAAAAATAATCTCAAATTTAGAATAAATGATGCGAATTGGAGCACTTTCTCTTCTGAACTAGATAACCTTATTAATTTAAAAAAAAAATCGTCCCCGGGAGACATCAGATTGCAATGTGAGACGTTTCCCTCTATGGTTATAAATGCAGCAGAAAAATCCATCCCGAAACGCAATGCGAACATTAAAATAAAACACTCTACTCCGTGGTGGGACGAGGAATGCACTCGCTCCGTCAACTCTCGTAAAAAAGCAATTTCCTCTTTTCGTAAGTGTATGTCACTAGAAAATTTTTTATCAGTTAAAAAAGCCCAGGCAGAAACCAAACGAATTTTGAAAAATAAAAAACGCGCTGGATGGCGGAAGTTCTGTGAGAACCTGTCTCCGGAAACTCCCCAATCTTCAGTTTGGTCTAGCTTAAAAAAATTCGGATCATCGTATTCTCCGCCGAGAACCAAGCATATATCAGAAGAAATTCTTATAGGATTTGCGGATAAAATAGCCCCCCCATCAGTGGCCGGATGTGAAGAAATGCCTTCTATTAAGCCATATCCATCTCACTCTAACTGGCTAGATGCTCCTTTCTCCATTGATGAGATGAAACTAGTAATAAGAACCCTTTCTGACTCTGCTCCGGGTCCCGATGGAATACTTAATAGTTTCATTAAATCATTTTCTGATATGGCGGTTGAATATTTCTTATCTCTTATTAATAATATGTTTGAAACAGGACTAATTCCGGATGATTGGAAAACTCAAAAAATCATTCCCATTTTAAAACCTGGAAAAAATCCATCTGAAATTTCGTCTTATCGGCCTATTGCTCTTTCATCATGTTTGATGAAAGTAGCGGAGCGGTTGATGAAGAACAGATTAGAGTGGTTTGTTGAAAGTCAAGATATTATCTCACCAAATCAGTATGGTTTTCGGAAAAAGAAATCTACAATGGATAATTTAAGTTTGTTCACAACTGATATCCGAGTTTCCCAATCCCTAAATTCTTATACATTGGCCACATTCCTTGACCTTTCATCAGCTTACGATGATGTTTTACTGAATGTTTTGAAAGAAAAGCTAATTAAAAAACAAATCCCCCCGAAATTAGTCCAATTTATTATTAATTTGCTCTCAGATAGGTCCATTATTATTGAGTCTTCCTCTAAATGCTTAAGGCGCAAACTATGGAGAGGTTTGCCCCAGGGTTCTGTTATTAGTCCTCTGTTGTTTAATATTTATATAAGCGACCTAGACTCAGTAATTCCTTTTTCTATCAAGCGTCTTTACTTTGCGGATGATATCCTTATATATTTGTTACATAAAAATATTATTCTTGCAGCTAAGGAAATGAATTTGGCTTTACAATATATTAAAAGCTGGTTGTCATTAAATGGGATGAATCTGGCGGCATCTAAAACAAGGGTCGTGGCTTTCACGCGCAAAAGAAAAATTCCCCAATTCTCAATTTCTTTTGATAATGTGCCTCTACAAACCGCTACTCAAATCAAATTCCTTGGTCTTCTTTTGAACCATAAACTTTCCTGGCTTCCACACATTCAGATAATTTCTACAAAGTGTGAAAAGGGACTTAATATGATGCGAGCAGTTTCCAGAGTATGGTGGGGATCTCATCCTACCACTCTTAAATTAATGTATAATTCCCTAGTTCGGAGCCACTTGGATTATGGCTCATTTCTTTTTGACCCACTCCCTAAATATCTAGATGAGAAAATGGAAAGAATTCAATCAAAAGCCCTCAGAATGATTATTGGAGCTATGAAGTCTTCTCCAATTAATGCGCTTCAGGTGGAATGTGTGGAGCCTCCATTATATTTCAGAAGGCAATTCCTTGCCAATAAATATATTTTCAAGGCTTTATCGTTATCACATCATCCTATTAAACAAAGTCTTAATAGGTTAAGTGTTAATTTGAATTCTAACAAAAGATTGAGAGAAAAACAATGTTTTCCTCTCTTAATTAAAAGTTTTCATCTCTATAATTCTCTATCATCTTCCCTCCAATATCTTCAAGAAGTTCCCAATCTTCCTATATACAATATTCCATTTAAGGCAATCACTTTTATGCCGAACACAATAACATCAATCTTTCGGAAGAATATTTTATCTTCCCCAAATAAATTTCAAAATGTGGATGATTGCTTTAAAAGCATAGTGGCTTCGAAATTCCCTGGATTTTCCATCCTTTTCACGGATGGTTCCAAATTTGAAAATAAAAGATGTGGAGCATCTATATATAGTCCAGAATTCAACATCAATCTCACTTATAAATTACCGAAAGAAGCTTCCATATTTACAGCCGAATGTTTTGCAATTGAACAAGCGCTAAATCAAATTCAGGTTCTCAACATTCATCGAGCCTTACTATGTACTGATTCGCTAAGTGCTCTAACTAAAATTAGGTCAAATATTTTACGTTATCCGGAAGACAATATTATATGTAAAATAAAAAATCTTCTCAATTCTCTTAGTGAATCTGGGTTTGAGACGATATTGGCCTGGGTCCCTGCCCATTTGGGTATCGAGGGTAATGAGATGGCCGATTTTCTCGCCAAATCTGGTTCAGATTCCGGAACTATTCCACTAAATTTTAGAATTCCTATATCCGATGTCTTTCCGATTCTTAAATCCAATATGACTCGTGCCTGGGAAGAAAATTGGGCAGTCTCCAAAATAAGAACTGGATCTTTCTATGCGGGAATTCAAAACCATATCCCTGCTAAGCCATGGTTTCACGGTAAAAAACTTTCAAAACGATTCATTTCATGTATCTCGAGAATGAGAATTGGCCACTGTTCAATTGCATCTCACTTGTCTAGAATTAGAGTTTTAGATGATCCGTTCTGCCAGTGTGGTGTGGAAGAGGAAACCCTCGACCACGTTTTCTTTAACTGTAAAAACCATTCATCTTTCAAGAACATATACCGCCGGCTTATTAAAATCACACACCAGTCCCCCCTTAACATTTCATACCTTTTATCTCTTAACAATTCTCGTGTTCATACAGCTTTATGTAAGTTTATTAACCTGAATGAATTCAATATTTAATTTGTTTTAGTGATCTAAATGAGTCCAATATTTAATTTGTTTTATTATTTTCCCATTAGATTAACCGAAATTTCTTATCCATTTTAAATATTACCGGCACAAAGCACTCTCTCCAGGGTGAATTGCCTAAAAAAAAAAAAAAAAAAAATACGTAGATAGGTTATGTTATGTTATTTATTTATTTTATTATAGAAAAATCAACAGTTTACAACTTGATTAATTTATACATGTTTAATTTACCTATCTGAAAAACCAATTAGAGATTTCCTCATTATACCATTACATAATGTATCTATAAAATAAAAAGGAATCTTACAATAGCTAAGAGAAATTACATTATTACAACAAGGGGCAGTACATTATATAAGTCGTTCCATAATATATCATACAGTTCTGTACTCATTTAATACATTTTTAATACATTTTTTATATTTATTTTCATCACAATTGAAGATATCTATTTCAGAGAGAATGTTATTATACGTTGAACACAGTCTTATAAGGCAAGCATTTTTATTTGAATTTGTATTGCAGTGTTTTTCTTTAAAAATATTACATGAACGTGTGTGCCGTGTAGGTACTTTGAAATCAATTCTGTTCACTAATTCAGGACAGTCTGTAATATTGTTTATCACAAAGCACTCTCTCCAGGGTGAATTGCCTAAAACCAAAAAAAAAAATATTGTTTATGATTTTAAATAGCAACATTGCATCTGAGAATTGTCTACGTACACTCAATGTATCAATTTTGAAAAAAAATTTTGCATCCAAATAATTATTAAATCGATTGTGTGATTTATAAGAAATGTATTTTATGATGTTAAGTGGGTTATAAATTTTATTTTTTGAGTTTGTTAATATATCCTTGTAATATTTTCTACTTGTTTACAAATAAATTTTTTCTGACGTGCTTGAAAATTCTTCGTGGCATACGCGTACATTGTATAACAGCTTTCAGTCGAAATCCGTGCGCCAGTGACATCTAGCGGAACAAATAGAAACAAACTCTACACGTGTAGTAAAATTATAACAAAATAAACGTATTAATTTTCCACGAAAAGCATTATTGAGCGTTTTTGTTTGTGAATTGCAGGTAAAAGAAGAGTACTTTCAACATTGCTTTTTGCTCCTTACACACATAATACATCAATGTTTGCTTAGAATTCAATAATCTTACACATAATAAAATTAAATTCGTTTTCATTGCTCTAATAAAGATTAAAATTGGATACTTACTGAAAAATAAATATTTCTATAATGCTTTTTTATTATTACACATAATTGACGTGATTAGAAGATGAAAATCTTTTAATCGCAAGTAGGTACACGACGAAATAATTTCAGGCCTAATTTCATTGCTTCGATATCTCCGAAATAACTTAGGTATTCTAATTTACACTTCAGCTATCATTTGCGTAGTCCGACCTCCGATAAGGATTATTATTATTATTTATTCTGCCGATGCGCTCGTATCTGATTCCACAATAAGTTTAACAGTAATTGAGGTTTTTTTATGTCTATCTAATGTAAAAATGAAAATATGTTTGTTTCTGTCTGTGATGTATGTATGTATGCTACGCGTTGCTAAACCATTCATCCGATTGCGATGAAACTTTGATGTGCGCATGCCCGCGATTCTTACTATATACAATAGTGATTTCTGGCATCATGAAATTATGCGTTGCTAACAGTTCATCCGATTGCGAAGAAACTTTGGGGATTTGATGTGGATGATTTGTAGTATCAAAATACCTTCTTTCCGTCCTCGCGAAGGTTTCTGGATTATTACAACCACATGACAATACATCTGAAAAGTTTTTTTTAATCATTACAAAAACTCTTAGAAAACTGTCATAATTTGAGAATGACATTTTACAATGTATCCAAAAACTAAAAACTGTTTTCGAAAGGTGATTTTATTATTAGAAATAACTGTCATATTTTAAATACAAATATTTTGAATGCAGACTTAATTTTTTTTTAAAATGACTTACCTCTAAAATTACTGATAATGAAATAAAAATAAACGCACACGTATATTATTAGGATAAATTAATTATAAACTTTACTATCATCTTACTTTTTTGTCGTTTCACAAAGTTTCATTTTTTTTTCAAATTGCGATCGGAAACTTTGGTTTCATAAAGATGTATTTTTTTAATTGTTTTGTGGTTAATTTTTAGATTTTTTTCTTTACAATACCGTTTAGATCATACTTCTCACTTCAATAATAATGGAGACATAACGATTTCTATGAGACCTATGTGAGCTGGGACAAATATGATCTGATGTGATTAAAAGAGTTAACCCCAACCACCCGACGATTTACTTAGAAAATTCGCTAATTAACCAACTAGATAAAGTGGCAATATGGAAATGGCGTCCATTAAAGCGTAGGTACAGAATTGGATACATACCTATCACTTTATTGTTTGGTTTTTTCCACATTTTTAGGTGGAAGAGGACTTTAAACAAGATTTAACGCTGTGAAAAAACATATTTAAACGGAAGTAATTTCCCATTTATAAAACGTCGTGGCACTCTTATGAATTAATTATAATTAACCTTCTATTTTTCCCACGATTCGGGCAATCTTGAGATTAAAACCATCACCAAATGACGCTTTATAAAATTATGAAAATATTTTTTTAAGCCTTCTCCAAATGAAATAAAATGGCGAACGAAGAACGGAAAATGAAAAACTTCTAAAATGTGTTCTTGAGAGAAAACATCTTAATTAAATTCAGATTATACGTTTTGGTTCCGAGAGTAACTTTGACGCTAGCAGGTTATCAGTTTGGAGTAGCAGGACTGGAGAGGGGAAGGAAATTGATTTATTTTAAATTAAAAAGTACTCCCTTTTTGATTGATGATGCCTGAAGGCTTCGACTGAAAAAGTGGCTGAAAATTCACAAAAGTGTTTTTCACAATTTTCAGCACTCTCCTGTCCTGATGCTGAAATAATTAATCTTCGAGGAGGTGAGGCTTGTGTACTTTAGCCCTTATACACTTGCACACACGCTACGTCGATAATTGAAAACCATTATAAAATTTAATCATTGCTGTAGCGTTATTAATTTCAAATGATAATCTCAAACTGCGAAAGAAAGACATTTCATGCAATTACAATACTTCTGATTGGTGTTACAATTTGCCTATGCGCGCCTCGTTGAATCAATAATTTAACCAGCTTTTATATTAATAACAAATCAAAGAACATATATTATATTTAACAAGGAAAATGTATTTATATTTCATATAACAAGGTAAATGACGATATTTTAAACAAATCGCTTGATATTAATTAATTTGTAACGATTGTAACTTTTTATACAGGTACGTATGCACGGCCCATTTCGGCCAGTTTCATACAAATCTTAAATTTGGATTTAAGATCAAAATACCCAACCAAACTGAAAAATTATTTTTGTAATCAAAAGGTATATAAAATATCTAATACGGATGTGGGCTACTTTATTTATTTTGGCTTTAAATTATAAAATATGGGCCATTAAAAACTTTGGTGTTTCATGATTTTATAGGCAATTTTGACAATTATTTTTGAGGAAATGAAAGACATAAATAATTTTACTTTATTTATTTTAAAATAACAGTAAAAATAAAAGATCGTTAAAAATGATTTTTTGGGTAGTAATTTTAATATATAAAAAACATAATTTTGTTCCGCCGTAAATAGGTAATTTTTATTCTAAATTTACCCCCATCAAAATGTTTTTTTTTTATTAATTTGTATTTTATATTTCATAATATTTTTAAAATAAATATAGTAACATTATTTATGTCTTTCATTTCTTCAAAAAGAATTGTCAAAATTGCCTCTAAAATCATGAAACACCAACATACGTTCCTCTTAAGGAGTTAATGTTTTAAAAATAGCCATCTCTTAAATTTATGAATACGTGTAGTCATAATAATCCACTTTTAAATTATCTTCCCTTGTTTTGGACATCTTAGTTACTCCTTTATTGTGTTGTTGATTTATAAAAGATTTTGTTATATTTAAATACAGTAATTGTCTATTTTATATTACACATTCTTTAAATATTTTTTTACAGTGATAATTAATTAACCACTTCTTTTAATACATTTTTTTTCTATTGGTACTTATTTGTCTCTTCTCCTATTAATTAATTTTCATTGTGCATTTATCCTGACGAAGAAATAATCGGTTTTAAAATATCGATTATTTTGAATAAATAGTGGTACACACAAAACGATTTATTTTCGTTAGAATCATAATATTACATTTAACTCGACCTTTGCAGCTATTTATTGTACATTTTTTTTATTTTATCGACCGTGAAGCCATACAAGAAGCGTAAACATTCAGATTTCGTTTACGTAAGTTTTTTAGCGAAACTCTAAATAATATGCTAAAACTTAAACTCGAAGAATTGTATTTATGAACAATAGCTGTGTAATTATTTTTACGCTTCACAGCTGTTTTGCCTTCTGAAGGCATTAACAGCTTATTAAAGACTAATAATGTCTTCAGAAGGCGAAACAACTGTCATATAGTAATAATGTCTGTAGTAATAATTACGCAACAGAATTTATTTATAAATTAACTATTTTTTTATTAATTAAATATGTAATAATACTCGTATTATTTAATGTACAAATAAAATCAAAATGGAGTTCTACAAATTAAACTTCATAACATTGGATTTGATTTACTACAAATTTAATATCTAAAAAGTTACGTTATTAAAAAGAGTTGGTTCTCCGAAATAAACACAAAAACAATAAACAAAATTACAGTAAACTCTTTTGTTTGTTTTCGGAATAATCCTGTATTTACAATGATGGTTTTTTTCATCGTATTTCATTGGATGTTAGTAATTATTACATATATTATATTATATTATAGCATTGGCTTGTCGAAAATACATATTTTATTACCTTTCGTAACTAAAACGGTTTGACAAAATTCAGAATACTATTGGTACACAGTTTTTAAATTTATCGCAATAACTTTTGAAGGTTTTTCTCATCAATGTAATATATCATCAGAACGTTGTAATCAGTCAAAAATAGCAACCAAAAAAATGTGAAAATTAGATGCAGATAATTTTGTTAGTTCTGAATTTTTTTTTACGAATAACTCACAAGAATCCCAGCTGCTCCCATCTGGAGCCAGTGAGACTATGGCATTCCCAATTGGGGTATGTTGTAAGGCTGAATGTAGTTGGGAGAGGAAGGAGATGGGAAGAGGAAGATGGGGGGGAAGGACCTGGCTATTCAGATCTAGTTACCAAACAGGGATAAAGCCATTTCAAGCAACGTTTCAATTCTGAACGGTGGTCATACACCAGGGCGATACTGAGAGTATCTTCCACTCTGTGTATAAATATACCACATGAATTAATTGTGAAATAACACAAATTCTCGGACTCGATCCCACGATCTTCGGATTGCGAGTCAAGAGCCTTACCCCTAGACCACGCCGGCGGTCAAATTTGAGATTGACCAAAATGGCGTAAAATAATTAGGTTCCTGGGTCCGATTCCCAGTTGCGACCGTTACCATTTTTTTATGTGTCTTAATTTGTTTCACTCTTCGTTTAGATGTGTTAGTATTTTCTTCTTCTTCAGTGAGTTTTTTTTTCGTTTCTTGTAAAAAATACGAAAATAAATAAATTGTCTCTCTTTGTAAAAAGTACGAAAATAAATAAATAGTCTCTCTTTGTAGCCTTGCCTGTAGGGTCGAGATCTCCAGGGCTTTCCTATTTACAGTCCGGAGTATGCCACCCTCAGACACAGCTTTGTACCGGATCATTTCGGTGACCTTATTCACAAAGGACCTACCCTCCCTCCATGTAGATAATTCGAAATATTAGTGTGTTACGGGACTTACTTGACTCACTTTATTTAACCAGTGATTCCTGACATTATTTGGAGTTAAAAATTCATTAGAATTTTTGGCATGTCCCTTAAAACTACTCGAGCGCTCTTTGCCACAATATGGCATATTTAAACTCCCTCAGATTGCTTTGCTGCCAATTTTGTCAAATTTTCCCTTATTTGTAAGCAATTAAGTAGAAGTTTACGAGTTTATAATATTTTTTTTTATAAAACCTAGGAATATGTAATAATCGACAAAAGAAAGGTAAATTCATTGGCTATATAGAACTATAATTAGTTTGTATGTCTCCATATTAAAATTCGGAGTTATGATTTTTATTTACTGTGGGCGGAAAATATTCAATTCGAAATTAGTACCAAAAAATCATGAGCAATCGGAGAAAAAAGTTTTAAATTGCGCTTTGTTCAAAATGAAACAACCCGTCCTAAGCGTTTCAAATAAAAGTTTTGATCCGTGATTCGCTCAATAAAAAAACGCAGGTAACATTCCTCAAACCGTATACTCATCCATCAAAATATTCGGTACAACAATAATTGTTTTGTATGTCTGAGACACGAGCGGCGCTGTGCGTGTCACGGCTACTCTCTCCGTTCTCCATAGCCGAGGCAATGAATGATTAATACCATTTACCATTTAACCACCCCTACACCCCCTTTTCCCTGGTTGCTGGGTGGCGATATGATGGGTGGGGGCGGCGCTCGCCACTGACCACGTAACTTATAAATATGCTAGTCCGCTTTTATTTATATAACATATAACTGCATTAAAAGCACCTTCGTGTGTGAAAGATATTTGTTTTCATGTAGGAATTAAAAAATACACAAAGCTCGCGGTAATTATAGTTTTTACGTCGGGTTTATGTGTTTTTAAAGATAAGAAATCAACTAAAAAAGCTGCAGCTGCAGAGAATAATGTTAGTTTTCAATTCCTCGTGCATTAATATCCAAGCTCCCATTCTGACAGTCACATAAGAAGAAAAAAAGACAATATCCGACAAAATCTGCTATAGCGATTGGTGTGGCTATTGTGTGTAGATGGCAGTAGTGGGATTCTGTGATTCTAATATAAAATGAAAGATTGATTGTTCAAAAGATGATTACGTTTATTGTAACATTTTTATCACACGCGCGGTGCTATTATCAGAAGTTTGTAACACGGAATTAAAATGTAGGAACTATGATTTTACGAACTAATTGAAGCTGATGGCTGGCACGCAATGAGCGCCACAGATTTTCGTTCAGCGGCGCACGGTGGTTCCCTCAGAACAATCTAGCTAGACAAAAAGATTTCAGCGATGTTTTTATTTATGTACAAAAACATACACATAGCATGGAAAACAGTTCATAGTATTATATTCGCATCGATAAAAAAAATAAAATAATACACACTACACGTGGTAACGATGTAAACATGACAGGTGGCCTCCCTGCGGCCAATCTCTTTCGGTTCTGTAACAGTGGTTGAAATAAATGTATATTTTTTTAATTATTTTTTTAATCATATTGTGACCCTTTTGCATCACAGCGTGGAAAAATATTTTTGACTAGCTAGAATGGGATTTGGGACCACTGTGCGGCCGGTGTTGCCATAGATAAAGTGTTTACAGTATTGAAATATTTAATATTAAATTATTTTATATATTCCCACTTGCAATAAAAACCGTAAAAAAAATAAAAGACTTCAAAAAAAGAATTAAGATATGGATTATGGACATGGGAAGGAAAAACATAGATACAATTTTGTAACCAAATAAAGACTAATGCTTGTATTGTGCTTTCTTTTAGATATAACTTTTTAATTTTCCTCTTGTAATACTTTAAAATAGGTATTAGCTTATAATTCAAACACAAAACATGTAAAATATGACCTTAGAACGGGGTACCCAAGTAATGACACATTTTTTCCTAAAACAATGTAATAAAAATAATATATATAAATAAATAAATCAACTAAAACAAAAACAAAAAATCTTTATTTACATCGTAGTTCCTACACTGTCAACGAATTTCATGCATTCTAGTAACTAACATGATTAGAAGAGTCTGACAGGAATACTTTTTGAATGGAAAAGCTTAACTTATCATATGTATTATAGTTGTACATGAAATATGGCACACTGGGATTGGACACCCCTCCCAGCCCTGCTGGAGTAAAATATTAAAATAAATAAATAAAATTATAACCCATGTAATGCAATTTTAAAAAAAAAAAAAGGATAATAACGAATACATGAAATCACTCATACTCACTTTTTAACATAATCAAAAATAACCATTTCTGTTGTACGTCTGTCTATCATGTATCTGTCTATTGTCCGTGTGTTTCTCGGTTCAAAAAACTAGGATAAATTTTGAATATAAATATCATTTTATAAATTTAACTGATTGTGTCCAGTATTTAGATAAGTGATCCATACTTATAAAATCTTTAATTACAACATTGATAACAATGCTCTTGAGACATTGCAAATTAAATTAAATTAAATTAAATTTAAAAAATTACAAATGCAAATTAAAGACTTGGGCATCACTTTTCAATCAAATCTTTCATTTGTTAACCACATAACAGAAATCTGTAATAAGGGCTTAAAAATGTTGGGGTTTATAACTAAGCTAACTAGAAATTTTAACAATATAAAGTGTATTAAACTGTTATATTTTGCTTATGTTAGAAGCCAAGTTGAGTACAATTCTCCTGTCTGGAATCCTCATTATAATATGCATGTACAAGCTGTTGAAAGAATACAAAACAAATTCTTACGTTTTCTAAATTTTAAAATGGGTATTCCAGCAATTATGTTAAACTACAACACTATTTTAAACGATATGAAAATGCTAAAATTGTCAGACAGAAGAATTTTCACTGACTTAGTAGTTTTGTATAAAATTCTAAGGACGGGTTGTTTCAAGAAATTTGATGGATTCATCAAATATTTGAAGTTAATTTTCACGTTTTGTGTAAGTTCTATTCAAGTTCTGTGATTATTTCAGCTTTGTGAAGCAACTGTCCTATAACGATGTAATAACAGAACTTGAATAGAACTTGCACAGAACGTGAAAATCAACTTCAAATATTTGATGAATTCATCAAATTTTTTGAAACAACCCATCCTAAATGATTTAGTTGATAGTCCAGTATTACTTGAATTGATAAGCTTCCGAATTCCACTTCATAATACTAGAAGTCAGGATTTATTTCAGTGCAGAAATTCTGGGACTAACTACCATATTTTTTCTTCTTTGCCCAGAATACTAATGGAGGGAAACAATTATACTAAGTCAGTGGACATCTTCAATTTATCTTTAAATAAATATAAAATATTGTTTTTGAGGCAGTTCAGTTATGTACAATAAATATGTATTTTTCAAACTTTGCTATAAATGTAAAAGCCCCGAAAAAGGGCGTTTATTAATAAATAAATAATATAATATTTTCAAATAAAATTACAATAAATGTCATTTTCGAAATTGAAACCGAATGCAAAGAATTCAGATTATCCCGTGATTTTTCAGGGGTCGATATATTGCGCTTTGATTTCTTTTCATCCTTGATTTGGCACTTGTTGCAATAATTTTTCTTTTTTTCTCTATTTTACAAATTTTTTTTTACTCATTTTTTCACCACTTTTTTCCAGCTCCACACAGGAGGTCCGGAGGAAAATATTTCACCTTTGGGGAAGCTGTGTGGAGAGTCTTTTAAGAAAAGGAAGGAGAAAAAATTCTGGGAAGAAAACATGTATGAGGGGTGGGTCAGTTAGTCCAGGAATGACGGACGTATGAATTCATCCCTCCCACAGCGGTACAAGGCGAAGTTCTGAGAGAATCCTGCTGGAGATGTCAAAACGTCTTCCTGGAACCCGGACAATGAACCCGGACATCTCTGGTACTTCACCAAACGTAGCAAACCACTACCAAATTATAACATTATTTTTTTTTTTTGTATCCATTTGTAACTTTTGATTGATGCCTTACTTTTATTTTGCTTCTATTAATTTGACTTATTTTAATATTAATGTATGTCGATTTTTCTATAATATTATTTCTATCGAACATCCTGATCATGATAGTCATCTCTACAAACCTCACTTGTTTTTTTCTTCTTCAAAGGAAAAAAAACTTAAATTACTGTTAAATAATAAACAATCCGAAATTCGCTACCCCTAAGCAAATTTGCATACCGTGTGAACTGACAATTTTTCATTCTGATGTGACATTCAATTTGGGTGATAAAATATAAGAGTAAAGGAATCTATTTATTCTATTTTTTTATTTCACACCTCCGTAGCGCACTGCCGATGAAATCTTCTCGTTCTTCGTTCATCGTCCCCTCCATTCCCAGGGTAATATATTCTGTTTCATAAGATCGACCATACCTACAACTAAATCCATTCAATGAAAATCTTTCTCGAAATGTTTTATTCTTTTTATTTGACGTACTGCTTTGCACTGCTGTAAGATATTTTTCTATTGCTTTAAGAGCAAATAAATACGACTGTTTATTATTGTTATGCTTCTTTCAATGGTGCAAAATTGCAGAATCGATATTAAATATCACTTTAAATTAATTTGATTTACTCAGCATTCGTTAATTAAGAAGATTACTTAGATGAACTTATCGAGGAAACAAAACCGTTTATTTTTCGTTTTGTTATTTTGCAAAATCGATCCTTTGGAATAACAAGGTTCCTGTTCCATGTTGCTGTAACGTCATGCGATGATGAACTCTAAACTAGATCCCTTTATAGCATGATGTTCCCGCGTTAGATGAAACCTTGTTTTTCTAAAGGGTTGAAATTTTAAAATCGTGTCTATAAATTGAGCGTTAATCTCGTAATAGAAATCAATTTACCAATAGAAACTTTCTTTAGTAATTTGATGAAAAGAAATAACGTTTTACTTTAATTCATGTTGTAAAAAATGACACAAATATACCTAGCATAAGCTTGCAAACACTTGTTAACGTTTTGCCGTTCCTACTTACACAGTATGTAGTATCATTCAAACAAATAAAGTTATAAAGCTTTAGATTATATGAAAGTTACGTTATTTTAATTATTTCGTCCCATCGTATCGTATAAGCGTCCCCTCCCCCTCCCGGATTCCCCTTCTTCCTTCCCTCTTTGCCACTAAACAATATGAAATACACACCTCTTTCGAAAAAAACTCGTTTTCCGAAAAACGCCACCTACTACAAATTTCATAATACCAAAGCTTACCATTATGCATAGAAACCTTCGCGGGTGTACGCAAAACTCGGCAAAGTTTCATCACAATTGGATTATTGGAATAGGAAGGCAAAAAAAGAAACGTTTATTTTTGTATCCAAAATTTATTTCAACTACGTCTTTGGATTGATTTTTCACAAAAACGGCGTTTCATAAATCAGCCAAATATTAACATTATTTTAAGCAACTACGTCGTCCTCTTTTAATTAGGATGATTTTTTATTAGAAAATTCATAAATTTGAACTTAGTAACTTGACATTACCACGTATTTGTGCCGCAAAGAGCTTCTTTTGAATTTACATTCAAATTTTCTATATCGAGTGACAGAAGGTATAACGTACACGTATAACTAAGTTAGACGTCCTTTTATAAGGCTCACCAATTTTGAACCGTCGCTAAAAAAGTCTACGAAGATTGAACCCTTAATGAGTTAGCTCAGACAAAGCCTACAACCCTCCCCAACCCCCCTCTCTCCCACCTCCCGACACACACATGAAAGGGCGTGTAACTCCGCTACCCCTGACGCAAAAGGGCGGATCGTATTAGTACCTTCGACAAATAAATAGCTTGTTAATACAACTAATTGCGAATCACTTTAATTAAAATGCCTCCTTTGACAACATTCGAAATTGAATCGTATATTGTTCAAAGGAGACAATAAACATAGTTAACAATGCTTTGGCAGGAAAAAACATAGACAGCTACAGTAATAAATGTATTGATATTTTTTTTTCATCAAATCTAAGATAAAACGATTGCTATGTATTGCTATTGTATTCAACGAAAGCTTTTATTTAAGATATAAGGGGCTGTTTATCTGTTGGGTATCTTGGCATTATACAGGGTGTTAACGGACGTACTTTACTAACTTTAACCAGTGCTCCTGATATTGTTTGGAGTAAAAAATGTAAACGAAATTTTGGTCTCCGATGGATTTTTGACGTCTTTTTAAAAAAAAATTCTTCAATATCAAACAAAAAAAATATTATTCCACATGTCGTCAATAGTCACTCAGCTGAGTGACTGAACTGAACTGACGACCCCTCCCTATTATTTTTTATGTTTTAGTAGAAAAAAAAATATCAAAAATGTCATCAAAATTTCAGTTACATTTTGACGTGATAACATTTTATAAATCGATGAACGCCGGCCGCATTCACGAAAAAGCATGACTCAATGTCACACTGTCACGCTGTCACGATGTCACGATGTCACGATGTCACGATGTCACGATTTTTTTTTTTTTTATAGTTAATACCGCACAAGAGTCCCAACTGCTCCCGTCTGGAGCCAGTGAGACTATGGCATCCCCAATCGGGGTATGTTGTGAGGCTGAAGGTAGTGGGGAGGGGAAGGAGATAGGGAAGAGGAAGGTGGGGAAGTACCTGGCTATTCAGATCTGGTCACTAAACACGGCTTAAGCCATTTTCAAGCAACGTTTCAATTCTGAATGGTGTCACGATGTCACGATGTCACGATGTCACGATGTCACGATGTCGCGATGTCACGATGTCACGTTCCACCTGAGCCGGGCGTACAAGCGAAGGCACGGAACAAGCGTTCTGCCTAAGCGTTCAACGAGACCGCGGAACAAGCGGAAGAGAGGCGCGATCCGTCTAAGCGTTCGGCTCGTGACGTCCGTAAACACTTTACAGGCAACCAAATTTGTTTTACTCCAAATAATGTCAGGAGCACTGGTTAAAGTAAGTCAAGTACGTCCCTT
This sequence comes from Glyphotaelius pellucidus, assembly GCA_936435175.1. NCBI lineage: Eukaryota > Metazoa > Arthropoda > Insecta > Trichoptera > Limnephilidae > Glyphotaelius > Glyphotaelius pellucidus. The sequence goes on along the minus strand of OW386548.1, from coordinate 5,001,954 downwards.
AACACCCTGTATAGTGTTTCATTAGATTAGAACTTAATTTAAGTTAATGCAATTTCTGTGAAATGAGAATGGATTGCCGGAAATTGCCATTTTTAGAAAAAAATTAAGAAAGGCCTTTGAATGTATCTTTAAATCTGTCTAATCTGAGGTCTCATAATTTATTTATTATTTTTATTTATTTGTTTTATTTTAGTAAATTGTACATTTAAGTTTACAATTTCCTAATTAATTATATCATTTCATATTTCAAACTATATTTTTTCTTGTTCTATGTATCTCCTACAAAACATTTTGAACTTTCCAATTGGTGCGGCCTTTAAAGTTTCTGGTAGAGTCCTTGTATTATGTCTGTGAATGTCCTTGTTGTATATAATTTTGTTTGAGAAGTATTTTGGTAACATGTTGTTCACTATTTTATGGATAAATATCATCGTGTGCAGGGTCAACATCTGTTTCACGGTTAGCCAATTTAGTTCCTTCAACATTTTATTTACTTTTGAGAATCTATTTCGTCGAAGTATTATTCTCATTGCCCTGTTTTGGAGAATTTGAAACTTATTTTGTTCTCGTTCATTACACAGGAAAAGGATAGTTGAGCAGTAGTTAAAGTGTGGAGCAATAATTGAATTATAAATAGTGACTGCAGTTTTTCTAGAAAGTTTTTGCCGTATTCTTCCCAAAAAAGATACTTTTTTTCCAATTTTCTTTTGGGTATTTTATTTAGCCTTCACGTAATATTACTTATATGGTAGTTCGAACTTTTTTTTGGTAATATTCTAACTGTAATTTGCGTGAAAGTGTAATTTAGATATATATCAAGCCAGCAAAATTTTAAAGGGCCTGGTTAAACGGAAACCGGGCCGCATTTTGTCCATACAAACGTGTTCCCCAATTTCCTCTTTGGGTTTTTATTTTTTTAAATATAATATAGATATAGACTACCAGCATCGTACGTTTTTCTTTTTTTATTAAATTACTTCTTATAGGAGTTAGAAAAAAATCAAAAATTGTTCAAATTACCTGGGTACGTCACTACTAGACGTTCAGTATACTAGACAATGTCTTTTAAAAAAAAGCAAAATGTACAGATATAAAATATTGGCTTCTAATAGAGTTGGTAAAAAAATCAGTCTAATTTTGTAGGAGAAAAATGGAGAATACAAGACCTCTTTTTTGACGATTTTATTTAGGTGTTATCAGCCGAGTGTAGTAACGGGAGGGGGGGGGGCGTTACAGCGACAATGACAGCCAATTTGGTAGAATACCTCTTTTTAAAATTTGGTAAAACACCCATTATTAAAATTTTTCTGCGAACATGGTTCCTCTTAACTGAAAACATAACATCTTCTCCGTGAGTATTGGTGCATAGACGTTTTACGGAGAACATGAAAAATAAAGAAACACCTAAGTAATTAAAGTTCGATAACAAAAAACATTTAAATGGGACATGGGTACGGGCATACTCCTGATAGCTCAGTACTAACTTTTACCTATCTTATGTTTAATATGCTAGCTGGTTCCCGGCATGCGTTGCAATGCCATATTCAAAGAAATAAATTGTTTCTCCCTACATGTCCTTCCCCGTGCGTCCCCGTTCCCCTCCCGCGTTTCCTTTCCACCTTCCCAGCGTTCCCTATCCCCTCTCCCACTCCCCCGTTCCGCCAATCCCCCTCCCGCGTTCCATATATTTAGTCCCAGTATATTCAGTTTTCAAACAGCTCGCGTACCACATATCACAACTTTTTTATTAAAATTTTCATTATTCATACATTACAAATATTCATTTTGTGTATTATAAGAACAACCAATCAAATTTGGTGTCTAACATAGGTACCTATTTAATATATCTATAATTCTTGGTTCGTTTCAAAGAATTAAGCGAGTTCTTCAAATAAATTCATTAATTTAAAGAGTTTCGAAAATTGAACTTCGATTAAACAATCATTGTTTTTCAAAATGTCATTCTCAAATTTTAACACTTTTAACAGTTTCGCAAGAGTTTTTGTAATGATTAAAAAACTTTTCAAATGTATTTTCATGTGGTTGTAATATTCCAGAAACCTTCGCGGGGGCTTAAATAAGGTATTTTGAAAGTTTCAAACACTTTCCCTGCTTAATATAGCAATACATTGACAACTCGTAACTCATATACGTAAGTATTAAACCAATTAGATTATTTTCATAAAATAAGGATTACTTTAAGGACATTTTTTTTTTATTTTCTAAGATATTATCACAACTGATAAAACTTCAGTTAATTGAAATAAACGGAGTCATATTATTTTCGTTCCTTTTATCAAACCTTGAATTTTCCCAAACCGCTTTCCTTCGCCCCTTTTTCCCTCCTACTTTTACCTTTCAATTCTTCTCAAAGACTTCCAAGTATTATTGAGCTTCTTGCCTTCTCCAGTGGATGAATAATTTTGTAAAGTTTCAACTATAACCTTTATGCGAAATTGTTTAATGAAAAACAACGATTTAAAAATCTCAAACATGTGAAATGTTAATTATTTGGTAGGCACAAAGTTAATTGAAAATCTGGATGTGTTAAGTTGTTTGAGATGTTTATCGATTATGTTATAAGAACATTTTTCAGAAAATAATTATTTGATGTGGTAATTTTTTACATTTGCTCCCTTTAAGCCCTGAATAAAATAATTATACTCAGGACGTATTTGTCACGGTTCCATGCCAACTGAAAATAAAATCAACTCAACACCTCTTTGAAAAATCATTGAAAGCTATGATTTTTTTTTTAAATTGCCCATAATCTTAACCCAACGGAACCTAGTAACCAATTTTTTTTATATATTTTTTAATTAACAAATTAATTACTTTTCGGAGGTGTTTCTGAATTGGTTCATTCTGAGTTATCCGGCCACTATTTGTCACCTATGGGATTACTCTGTGGAGGGTCTGTAGAGGAAAGGAATGAGATGAAGTTCTGGGAAGGAAGAGGGTATGAGGGGTGGGTGAGAATTTAGGAGTGACAGACATATGAATCCATTCCTTACTGTGGTGCAAGGCGATTTTCCGAGAGAGTCCTGTGCTGAAGAGGTAAAAACGTCTCCCTCAACCAGTCTCTCCCGATGCGGCGTGCCATGCAGGCGGTGGGCAGATGTATCCACCACCAAGATCCGGACAACCCTCACCTCATGAACCCGGAGGACTAAGTCCATCCGCTCATGGAGCAACTGAACAAAAAATCAGTTGGCAACTCAATCGCTATCCACAGGAAAACAACTTTTATTGGCTGTCCGCACGTAGGCAATTTCTCAAAGACCAGTTGTAAATGGCGACGCAACCAGTCACTCGCAACTCACAGTGCTAGTTGCCGCGGCCGGCTAGTTGCCAGGTTGACAGCTTGCTATCATAGCGCCTCATGACCTGTAAAGTTTTCGAGTAATTTGCGATGTGACAGAGCAGGAAAATATCAATTTTATTCAGGAGGTTGATAAATTATTGTTACATATTAAGAAGATAAGTTTTTGTTAAACGTATAATTACTGAAATCGCAAAGTTGAGTTGCGCCGTGAATTGAGTTACCAACCAGTTTTCGGTTTCTCCGTGAGTCACAAAACATAGCGAACCACCTGGGATGACCTACGGCATAGGTGTTGCTTGACCAAAAAATGGTTCCCGGGGCGGCGATACCCATATCCGCCTCCCAAATTGAAAACAATTAATTTAAATTTTAATATAATTTGATAAATAACTGAAGGAGTCATTTTGTTTTGAATTTCAATAGTACAGTTTTTATCGCTAGGTACCGAGACAAGTCGTTGAATAGAAAAGCTCCCAGCGGTAAACGACCAAAAAGTAATGAAAGAGGTGCAAACTAATAGCCTGTCAGTTCTCCTTGGAAATCCTCGGCGCCGAGAGGTCGGACAAACCGATCGAAGAACTTCAAATAGTTTAAACTAGTAATGTAATGCTGCTTTATTAAATATGTTTATAGAATGTTACTCATCAATAAGTCAAATAAAAAATGCCAAATTGATAGAATGGCACACCTAAACAATAGCTAAAAATAATAATAATTGCACATTTTATACAGCGCCCTTTTTATGAAAATCAGACGCGTTTTCAATAATCGAAAATTTGAAACAAAACACAATGATAAGTTTTACTATAAATAAATATTTAAGAATCTGGGGCGTGTTTTTTTTTAGGTAGGTACATACCTAATTTTTTTATTTTATTCAATTATTTAATTCAATTTATTCATTTTACAAATTACGAAATTGAAATTTCAAATCGTTTTTAAAGGAGAAAAATATTAATATAGGATAAGCAGATTTAAGCAATTTAAACAACAATGAAGCAAAATAAGACAAACAAAGAACAGAAACAAAGCTTGTCAACTAAATTGTGCTTCATTGATGTTAAACATATCTATATTCGAAGAGATTCTATTTAACAACAAGCCAACTCTCCCGACTGGCATGACCATTGGCAAGTTAGTTCTACAAGCCGGGAGATAAAACGGAGATTTTTTTTTACACAAGCTTCACACAGGAGGCCCTGAGGAACTAATTTCCTTCAGGGCCTTTATTATCTTTGGGGATGCTATGTAAAGGGTTTTTTTTAGGAATGGGAGGGGAGGAGAGTTCTGGGAAGGAAAGGGGTTTAAGGGGTGGGTAGGAATCTGGGGTTCAGTGTGTCCTGGTCATCCGCCTCCAAGACCTAGACAAACCATACCTCATGAACCCGGGCACCCAAACGTAGCGAACCACTTAGGGTGATGACCATCGGGAACAGAGAAACTAATGCTCTCCATGGTATTCGAGTTTCCGAACCATCCACGAATCAGTCTGAATAGATACCTATCTATTTTTAGGTAGGTAGGCACATATCTTTTGACGGCCTCCGTGGTCCCGAGGCAAGACTCTCGACTCACAATCCGAAGGTCGCGGGTTCGAACCCGGCGTGCTCAAATAAATTTTATTTGATTAATTTGTGTTATTTCACAATTTATTCATTTTGAATAATATATATTTGCGTATATTTGAGTATATTTGCGGCACGTTCCAGAGTGGAAGATACTATCAGTATATAATATCAGTTTAATATCAGTATCGCCCTGGTGTAAGACCATCATTCAGAATTGAAACGTTGCTTGAAATGGCTTTAGCCGTTTAGTTACCAGATCTGAATAGCCAGGTACTTCCCCACCTTCCTCTTCCCTATCTCCTTCCCCTCCCCACTACATTCAGCCTCTCAACATACCCCGATTGGGGATACCATAGTCTCACTGGCTCCAGACGGGTGCAGTTGGGACTCTTGTGCGGTATTAACAGTAAAAAAAAAAAAAAAATATCTAGTTTTTCTACATACCTATTTTTTCGATGTCTAACTAACTCAATCACGAATGAAAGACATTATTCGGCCTTGTTTTTTTAAATGTCTTTATAATTTTAATAGGGTTGTTTACCATATTTGTGCTTAATTAAATAAGCAAAGTCGTTTTCTCCGGTCCATTCGTCAGCTTAATAGCAAGAACTTCTCCCGCCGCTGCTGTTGTTAGCTTCTGGGAATCTGACAGCCAAATCACTCCAGCTTACTTTCAATTTCTTCCTAGAAATTATAATCGCCTTTAATTTGATAAAATCACCGAATTGCGGAAAATTTAATCGGCAAAGATCTAAAAAGTGAAAGTGCTGATGGTCCTGTTGATCGGTTCGAAACACTGAACAGAAATTCTCTAGAAGTGTGATCTATACAGATCTTAAAAGGAGACTGACCTCGCTAATTTGAGTAGGAACCTAACGATTCCCAGGCATCGGATAGGCCAGAGGTCGGCAAAGTGCGGCTCCGGAGCCGCATGCGGCTCTTTGGCCCCCTCAAGTGCGGCTCTTTGAAATATAATTGCTGGATTTATAAAACAAGGAAATAAGGAGATCTAAAATTGAACGTCTTTGGGTTGATTTGGTAATATTGGAGAAGAACAAATGTGAGCCTGGTTCACAACACAAGTGGTCTGCTTTAAAAGACCTGGAGAAGGAAGACATGATCATCTTCAACGCCTGGAATAATATTCCTGACTCTTATTATGATCAGCTGAAAAAACTCGCGTATGCTGTTCTTTCCCTTTTCGGTTCAACATATTCATGCGAACAATATTTTTCAAGCATGAACTTTATTTATCAAGATTAAACTGAGAAGTCGTCTTATTGATTAGAACCTGGAATAGTACCTAAAATTAAGAATAACAGCACACAAACCTGACTTACTCAAACTTTCCAAGGAGATGCAAGGACATTGTTGGAAGTTATTTACAATGTTGTATTTTTATAAACATATAGATCACCGGATCATTAGTTTGTTTATTATAATTTTAAGTTACGTGAAAATCTAGTATTGGATTTTACTTGAGTTATTAATTTTATTGTTATAAATGTTAATAACCTGTTGATTTTCTTAAATAAATAGAAAGTCATTGTCACGATTTAAACTTATGGATTCTTTTACAATATTATATACGTTAATAAAATCTTTATTAAGTATGAAATCAAGTTGTATTCAGCGTACCCGTAATTTAATGAAGTGCTTAAATTAAGTATAATAAATGTTTGCTAAACAGATTTGGCTCTCAATTTTTTTGGATCGTTGCAATGTACAAATTTGGCTCTTTGGCTAATAAGTTTGCCGACCACTGGGATAGGCCAATGTGCATAATATGATGTACAAATTTACACGGATGATATTTGTCGCATGAGAATGGGTCGCTTTTACGACTCGTTCTTGAGTTCAATAGCTCGGCTGTGGAACGATTTTCCGGCTTTTTTATATGAACACCGCACAAGAGTCCCAACTGTTCCCGTCTGGAGCCAGTGAGACTATGGCATCCCCAATCGGGTTATGTTGTGAGGCTGAAGGTGGTGGGGAGGAGAAGGAGATAAGGAAGAGGAAGGTGGGAAGTACCTGGCTATTCAAATCTGGTCACCAAACACGACCAAAGCCATTTCAAGCAACGTTTCAATTCTGAATATTGGTCTTACACCAGGGCGATACTGAGAGTATCTTCCACTCTGGAACGCGCCGCAAATATACAAATAATCAAATAAAATTTATTTGCCACGCCTGGATTCGATCCCGCGACCTTCGGAATGCGAGTCAAGAGCCTTACCGCTGGACTACGCCGGCCGTCAAATACATAAAATGTACACGGTTGATATTTTTCACATGAGAATGAGTCGCTTTTACGACTCATTCTTGAGTTCAACAGCTCGGCTGTGGAACGATTTGCCGGCCTCTATGTTTCCTCCTTCCTACTACAACATGGGTCTCTTCAAGACCCAAATTCATTCCTTCTTCTCCTCAAAATGACCTTTCATACACCATCTTCAAAGATGACGTAGGCCCTGAGGGTAATTATTTTCCTAAGGGCCTCTTGTGTGGAGTTAATTTTTTGGAAAAAATTGATTGACCAATAAATACTGATTACAATTGTAAGATATTCGACCGGTCAGTAGCTGAGGGGGCATCGCGTTTGGTTTTCACCCGTGCGTTGCGTGTTTGATTCCTCGGCCGGCTGAGTCCTCCATCACGACTCAAGCAGCATTTTAGGCTTACTGTGGTGGTAGTGGGAGATTTTCAAACATTATTGGGTTATTCGTAACCCGAAAATGTTTGTCTTTCTTTTTTAAAAAAAAAATTAAAAAAATAAAATATATATTACTTTTCCTTGCTTCGAGCACTTAAGAGGAAACCTGGTCGCTGAGAAAATTAAAGAACAGGTATTTTAGCAAATTGTTGCCGTCACTGTTGCCCTTACTCCCGCGAATACAAATGAACAACTGCACCTTAGACTGATAATACCTAAATAGAATCATCAAAATCGATATTTTGAATTTCCCATTTTTCTCCTCTAAAACTGGACCGATTTTTCATTTTTTTTTTCATTTTCTAGTTTGTATACTGATCGTCTGTTGATGGCGTTCAAACCTGAGAATTTGAACGATTCTTGGAGGGCCCTAACTCCTATAAGAAGTATTTTATGAAAAAAAGCAAAACTACATAATTTGATTATTTTTAATGTTTTTGTTGCTCGTAGATATATGAATTGTACCTACGAGTTCTCTAAAGTTATCCATGTGGATTTAGCGTTAGTTTTATTCTTATTTATTATATTGAGTTTGAAATTTATTTATATATTTTGTAATCTTTTTTATTTATGTTATACTGTTGTTATAAATTAAATTTGTATTTGATACGTAAAAGCCCAAAAGGGCGTCAATAAATAAATAAATACTCACACGCTAGTGGTTGATATCTATATTATGTTGAAAAATATTTGCAGTAGTGTCAAAATCCAGAGAGGAGACTTGGGGATACGTTTGTATGGACAATCTCCTCTGTTAAACTCGATTTCTTTTTAATCACGCCTACAACACACATCTACAGGTTTTCTCTTCAGTGGATGGAAAGTTTTGCCTTGAAATCATTACTGAGAAACTGAAAACCGGTTTTAAAGTTCGTATTGTATTATTTAATCAGTGGCGCGGCAGGAGAACCAAGGGGCAAGCGGCACACCCTAAAAGCCACTGGATCGGTGACGCAAACAAGTCCGGCGGAAACACGTGACAACGAAGGACAAAGGACTGATAGGGAAGAAGGACGCTTGATAAGATTTTCATCCAACAGCGAACAGAAAGAGGGTGACGATGAAATTTTAAAAATCATAATCCGTACAAATACAAAGCTCGTTAAAAATCATGAAACTCAGATTTCTTCGCAAAATACATTCAACATTCATTCGTGGTTTCGAATGTGAAATTTTGAGTTCCTGTCGGTTTGAGTTTCTTACTGAATTTTGATATTTTTTTGTTAAATCAGAGTAACTCCCTTTTGTAATTATCATCAGAACTCTAGTTTATCCAAGTATCTACATAAACAAACTCTCTCGACACATCGCCTTGGACCACTGTGGGAGGGATGGATTCATCGGTTCGTAACTACTGATCACATTGAACCCCAGATTTCTACATACCCCTAATACCTTTTTCCTTCCCAGGACTTCCTCTCTTTCTTTTCCCTAAAAAGGTCCCTAAACAGTATCCCCAAAGATGTTGTAGGACCTGAGTGATTTTTTTCCTCAGAGCCGCCTGTATGGAGTCACTCGTCGCTCCTGCACACGTTGACCTCCAGATTCCAATGGACTTCCTTTTCCTGAAAAGACCCTCCACATAGCAACCCCAAGATGTCATAGATATTATTATTTTTAAAAAAAATCTGATTTCATTTCTTTTTTAAAATCTCTTATTTTTCGAGAGTTTACAGGGCTGAAGTAGTGCCTTACAAAAATTTTATATTCATATTTTTAATAAATCTCTCAAAAAGTTGAGGTCTTTGAACCAATAAAGCACCAGTCATGATACAGTATGAGCTTGTTCGTGTCTCAGCTTTCTAAAATGAAAACAGGTCGTATCGATTTGTATATCAACCAGTATTGTCCTGTATTCAAAGACAATAAATAATATAAACAGTAGTTTGTGTTCTGGAGCAATGAATTATTATTGTTTCGGAACTTGTTAAAAATAAATGAATTATCATATTTCGCAGACAGTGGCAATTATTCCCAATTTACTATTCTTTCTTTATTATTTTACCGCGAAACCTAATTTGCTGAAGGTGGGTAATAAATATCGAGGTATTATTATTTGCAGTGGGAACAACATAAATATTTCACAATTCGTTCCATATTTTCGTCTAATCCTGTAATAACTGAACCCTCCTCTGTTTCAGAAGCTCGCCAACGTAACTCGGGTTGATTTATGAAATTCGCCTCTCTCTCTCTTTATGCCTTCTCGTTTATTTTCCAACCAACCCAGCGAAAGTAGGTAGGAGACACGGCTATAGAGTATAGAGCTGTGTGTGTAGGTTGTATAGAAGGTTGTATATGAGCTTGTAGAGGAGGCTTTTGGGGAGTTGTCGGGTGCGGGGTGGTAGGGAGGTGGGCGCCAGTAGGGGTTGGCTAGAGGGAACTAAATTCAGGTTATTTTGTTCGATAAATTCATGTTTAACGGGAGTGTCGGACGTAATTCTCAACCATTTAATAAGCAATTTGTTCGCAATCTGCGGAAAACGTTAGGACTTGTGATATTTCAATAGAGCTAATAAATTAATTAACAAAACGTAACATTTATCTGATAAATAATAATTCAACATTTATCGGTTCACATTATTAAAAAATGAGAATAAGTTTCCTGTTAACAACGATATAATATCTCCATCGTTTCATTCAATATTATGGAGAGCAATTCCATATAGGAAAAGTTCGGAACTAAAGATTCAACGCGCTCGTACAAGAATAATTTAACATTAAACTACTGTATTATTGAACGGAAAAACTTTGAAAGCTATTGAAATTTATTATCAACTACATCATACATTAAATAATTAATTGACAAATCACGAGAAATCTATTGTTCACTGAAATATAAGAAATGTTTGTACGTAGAAACGAAAATCATTCTTAATGCCCGTGGCACGTGGCACGTGGAGTGGCTGTTTTCGATTCATGGCAGAGTATTGCTAGTAACCTAGTAAGATAGTAACACTAGCTACGTGTAGACAGAACTAGCCTGTTCTAACTTAGTAAGCTAGAGAGGAAGCTAGTAAGCTAGCATCCCAAGAAAGGATAGTTTAAAAGGATTTGGTTCCATTATTTTAGCTAATAACGCCTCCTATTACCGAAGTTATCCTAGCTTTGTGTTTAACTTTGTGTGGCTGTGTACGTAATCGGCTAGTGCACTGTGGTGACGCGCTATTATTTTTCTGACTTACGATACGGTTTTAAAAATGCCAAAACCAACGAGATTAATTTAAAGTTGGTAAAATTGTATAACGATAAAAAATTTCTGTGGAATGCTAGTATTCCATCTTAAAAAATAGAATCTATGCCTAATTCAGTGTTACAGTGACAATTGGCATAATAATTATATTTTTCCCTACTGACGGACGTATTCACTGCAATGGTATTGGCTTAAAATTTCCTGGCATCGTGTAAGCCGCTATAGTGCCAAAGCAGGATAGTAAGCCAGAATCTTGCCAGTACAGAACGTCGACATACTAGCTTGCTATCCTGGCTTGAAATACTAGCCTCGTTGTGCACCGAGTGTAAGTGTAATAAATTTTCAAATTACTAAACATATTTTGAATTAAGTCTATTTGATGCCTGATTTCGCCATGCTACTTACTGGAAGAAAATAAAACACACATTATTTTGTAAATAAAGTTGTATATGAGAAGGTAGCTACTTTGGAAGGAAAACTAGTAGAATAAACATCAGTACTCAGTACTCAGTACTCAGTACTCAGTACTCAGTACTCAGTACTCAGTGTGGAGTTCTTTATTGTTTTGACTCGTTGTATTCAAACTTTCTAAAATCATTTTCTTTCTCCATAATATGTGGACTGCCTTCACATCGGCCGTGAGCTACTTACAATTTTTACATAAATGTAAATATGTATATAGTATAGGTATAACGATCAAGGAAGGATTAAGAAAGGATTAAGGAAGGGACGATCAGATGGTTGCATCTAGAGAAAATGAACGAGGAAAGGAATGTAAGGAGAATTTAAATGCAAATGTAAATGGCAAAAGAAGACGTCAAAGACGCCCGAGGAAGACATTTTTTCATTATATTCAATCCAAAAAAAAATCCCTCAGGGCCTGTCTCAGGGGCAATCTTCAGGACCATCTTTGACGTATCTGTATGGGACTCTTTAGAGAAGGGAAGGAAAGGAATTTCTAGGAAGGAAAAAGGTATGAGAAGTGGGTAGGTATCTGGGGGTCAATGTATTCAGTATTGACGAACGTATTAATCCATCTGCTAAGTCACCAAACGTATCGAACCACTTGGGGTGATTTATTTTACGGGTGTTGGTTACCCAATAAATGGTTCCCGGGTCAAGAGTCCGAATAATAGAAGAGTATGTATAAGACGATGTATACATGTGAATGAGACAAGGGGTGTGTGTGAAAATCGAGTTGTTTGGCGGTCCATCCTCTCAGCCTACGCCCGAGGGGAAACAGTGATGGTAAGTTAGTTAATTACTTAGGTAATTAGAGCAAAAATTATTTGTACTGAATGAGGAAGTATTAATTAAGTAATTTTTTTTTTTACAGTCAATACCGCACAAGAGTCTCAACTGCTCCCGTCTGGAGCCAGTGAGACCATGGCGTCCCCGATCGGGGTATGTTGTGAGGCTGAAGGTAATGAGGAGGGGAAGGAGATAGATAAGAGGAAGGTGGGGAAGTACCTGGCTATTCAGATCTGGTCACTAAACACGGCTAAAGCCATTTTCAAGCAACGTTTCAATTCTGAATGGTGGTCTTACACCAGGGCGATACTGATAGTATCTTCCACTCTAGAACGTGCCGCAAATATGCTTTATATTATTTTTAATGAATAAATTGTGAAATAACACAAATATCAAATAAAATTTATTTGCGCACGCCGGGTTCGAACCCGCGACCTTCGGATTGTGAAGTGTTTTGTGAGTCCAGAGTCTTACCTCGGGACCACAGAGGCCGTCAAATAAAGGATAATTAATTAATTAATTATCCTTAATTAATTAATAAATAAACGAGGCATTAAAAGTAATGGTCGTATTATGCATTTTTTAAATGTCTTTTTTGTACGGTTTCTCATAATTTCAAATCAATGATGATGTCCTATTGAATCGAAAATTTATATTATTTAAAAATAAATATAGTCGTAAACGAATACCTTTGTTCTGGCAAAAAACGTTATAACGATTTGCCTTATATTATGTCTATGGATGTGCACTTGTATCGGCCCTTATCATTTCTGGCAAAAAACGTTAAAACGATTTGCCTTATATTATATCTATGGATGTGCACTTGTATCGGCCCTTATCATTTCTGGCAAAAAACGTTAAAACGATTTGCCTCATATTATGTCTATGGATGTGCACTTGTATCGGCCCTTATCATTTCTGGTAGAAAACTTTAACTCTATTTAATTTTAATTTTCCCAAGCCAAGGGATGCGTTCAAAGAAAGATTGAGGTGATGGTTTGAGGTTATCTTTTTAAGTAAAAACACTTGTGTTTGCAAAGGATATAGTTGTACTCGCGTTTAATTATTCAGATGAATAGCAAATCACAAAGATTTTATTCTAGATCTGAGCTCTAATCAAAACAGCTATTTAAAAACATAAAAGAGAAAGTGACAGAACGACAGTGTTGCCAACGCTGAATCTCCGTTCCCGCTAGATCGTGACGGATCGTCGGTCAAAATTCCGTCAGACACCCATATTTTGGTCCGACATGGGGGGGGGGACTAGAAAATTTCAGGGATAAAAATTTCTCCATAAATTCATAAATATAGGCTATTTTCCCCTATAAAATTATGTATTTTGTTACTTTATTCGAATCCACACAAAATTGTCCCGTTCGGAGCACTCCAATCCGCTAGATATGACGGGAAATCCGTCAAGTTGGCAACACTGCAGAACGACCACAGATAAATGGAAACATAGACAAAATTGCATTGAAATATTTAGAAGAAAGGTGACACAGACGTTGAAGTTAAGGTAAAAGATTCTACACATGGAAGTTAGGAAAAAATGATGAAATGTGAAAAGCTAAGTACTAAATGAGTTTAAATACTAGACATAGGACAACACAACACTCAACAGTTTTTGACTGTAGGCGTTTCGCGCGTCAATATTTCTGTAAACGTCACATATCTTTTAATATACACTTGTTTTGCTTTTGTTTGATAGTTCGAGCGGAATATTACTTTTAAAGCAGATGTAATGCAAATTTGTAATGCATTGAAAAGAAAGTGAAGCAATCAATTTGAAACAAATACCTAACGGACAAAAAACGATAAAATAACTTATGTTTTTGCAAGAACAAAAATATCTGTTCATAATTAAAAATCGGACGCAAATGAAAAAGACATTCTTTAATAAACACACTTCACGACATCATATTTTTATATCTACACAAACTGCAAATTAATTTGATGAAAAATTTTGAAGTTGGTACAAAACTTAAATGCTTATGTTTTTCAAAACATCGATTTTCGAGTTAACGTTTTTGCCAAGCATACCCACGATTTTTTTTTATGAATACCGCATATGAGTCTCAACTGCTCCTGTCTGGAGCCAGTGAGACTATGGCATCCCCAATTGGGGTATGTTGCGGGGCTGAAGGTAGAGGGGAGGGGAAGGAGGTGGGGAAGAGGAAGGTGGGAAAGACCTGGCTATTGCGATCTGATCACCAAACACGGCCAAAGCCATTTCAAGCAACTTTTCAATTCTGAATGGTGGTCTTACACCAGGGCGATACTGAGAGTATCTTCCACTCTGGAACGTGCCGCAAATATAATACTGGAATTACACATCGTGGACCCCCATTTCTTTATCGCGCCTACGTGGACGCCGTCGGGTCTCCCGTGGACCCTTAGGGGTCAACCTGGACCACTTGGTCTAGGCGGATGACCAGGACACACTGAACCCTAGATTCCTATCCACCCCTTAAACCCTTTTCCTTCCCAGAACTCTCCTCCCCTTCCATTCCTCAAAAAAATCCTCCACACAGCATCCCCAAAGATGACATAGGCCCTGAGGGAAATTATTTTTCTCAGGGCCTCCTATGTGGAGCTCATGTAAAAAAAAAATTTAATCAACAAATGATGTGAAAAATTTTAGTTGGTAATTTTTCCATCTTACAAGATAGTTCTGTAATGAAAAGGCACCGTGAATAGCTCATTAAACACATTCTGAATAATGAAGCCGAAGTCACACTTTAATAAAGTATCAAGTTCCTCAGTACGCCTGTTAAATCGCCAGCACCTTTTAAAATTATGATCCCTCATTTTAGCCCGGAATATCTTTTATAATTTCTCACTTTTAGATATCTTTTCTGGATCTTAATTGCGTAAATAGATTTACCGCCTTTTGGGAAACTTTATAATTAGCTGCAGGGGCGGAACCGTGTTAATATGTCTGTCCCTCTACCGCCTTTCGAGATCGAAGGATGCGAGAGGGACACAAAGGATTTTAAGTAGAGATTGTGAGATTGCGTGGCTCCCGGAAGGTTTTCTTTGTTATGAAACACATTGGATAGGAAAGTTGGAAATTTTTTGAATAATTACATCAATAATGCATTACTATTTATAAGCCCAGATTTAGTTATAAGCCCAAATTTTCAGTCACACACACTCTTTCATTTTGTAGCAGTTTAGTTTCGAAAATCTCAAAAATATATTCGATTTTATTTTTTTTGTATATCTTAACTCCACACAGGAATCCCAATGCTTTGGGGATGCTGTGTGGAGGGTCTTTTTCTGGAAAGGAAGGGGAGAAGACATTCTGGGAAGGAATTAGGTATGAGGGGTGGGTAGGAGGAATCTGGGACTCAATGTGTCCAGGAAAGACGGACGTATGAATCCATCCCTGGTGCAAGGTGATAGGTCGAGAGGGTCTGGCTGGAAAGGTCTAAAGATCTCCCTCAATCAATCTCTCCTGATCCTGCCTACCACGCGTTTGGTGGGCAAACACAACCGTCGCCAAGATCTAGACAAATCTCACCCCATGAACCCGGGCACCTCTGCTAAGTCACCAAACGTAGCGAATCACTATGACAGAGGTGATGGTTATCCATGAAATGGTTCCCGGGGCGGCGGTACTCATACCCGCCTCCCAAATAACATTAGTTCAAAGTAGAAAACAATGTAAAAAAAGAGAAAAATTCTTAGTTTTGTGCTTTTGCGTCTCATGCTGGTAAACGATTCTTGTTGATAAAAATTATAACTACAAGAATACCTTACTCGTTCTTGTTTATCATCCTTATTTCATATTAGTACAACAATGCTTCCACACCACTTTAATCCTACCTCAACACAATAGCTATCTTTTCTCTAACTCCATTATTTTCTTACTTTTCCCACTAAAAAATCTGTTTCCCCGTCGATAATTCAACTCTTAAATTTACTGCTCTCTTTACATTACGCATTAAAAAACTAACAAGAAAGTACCTACCCAAAATTTCATAACCTTATTTCGCGCACGAATAGATGTCGTAATAAAAGTATGTTTGTAAGTAGAAATATAATAAACCTGCGTAATTTCAGCTTTCCGCAAACCTAATTCCATTTCAGTCGTAATAATCATTCATTTACCGCCGAAACAGTGAGGGTGCATTATTTAGCGCAAAAAGTAAGGTAAAGTAAAATGACCGACGATATTGTTAAACCTGTACACAACCTCCTCACCCCTTTCAAACACAACCTGCCGCCCAAACACCCTTCGCCCCCCAAACACCCTTCACCACCCGCCCATCCTCCGCTCCACCCTCCACCCCTGTTCCCACCCGTTCCCCCACGCCAACCGGTGGCGTTATCACTCGCTCTTATTCAATTAGCCATAACCTAAATACACTCAGTCAACACGGCGAGCTTAAAAACATAGGAAAGGAATACAGGCACTCGATTTCGAGTTTTTTAGCGGTGTCACAGAAAAAAAATTATATGTTCTCTTTTCATTTTCTAAAACTTATGAGGATTTGAATTAACACGTATCTATAAGCATAATTAATGAGAGCTTGAACATACCTTGACTAGAATTTCATTTGCTGTTTAACCCCTCAGACCTCAGCATATTTTGTCTGAAGGTTCTAAAAATATTTCCGCTTTTTTATATGAATACCGCAAAGATTCCCAACTGCTCCCGTCTGGAGGCAGTGAGACTATGGCATCCCCAATTTCGGTATGTTGTGAGACTGAAGGTAGTGGGGAGGGGAAGGAGATGGGGAAGAGGAAGTTGGGAAGTACCTGGCTATTCAGATCTGGTCACCAAACACGGCTAAAGCCATTTCAAGCAACGTTTCAATTCTGAATGGTGGTCTTACACCAGAGCGATACTGAGAGTATCTTCCACTCAGAAACGTGCCGCAATATATACTATATATTATTTTAAATGAATAAATTGTGAAATAACACAAATTAATCAAATAAAATTTATTTGCCACGCCGGGATTCGATCCCGCGACCTTCGGAATGCGAGTCAAGACCCTTACCGCTGGACTACGCCGGCTGGCTTTGCAATAAAATCCAAATAAATTAAATTTTTCTAAACGTATTCGAAAACTAAAAACCGCTGTTGAGAGGTGATGAAATATGCTTTAAAATTTTATATTTCGAAATAAACATAAAATTTTTGAAAAATAAAAATTTTGAATGCAACAAAAAAATTTTAAAAATGACTCTCGTTACTTTTTTCTGACTAAAATTATTGGTAACGAAAATTGGTAACAAAAAAAAAAACACATAGGTACATACTTTATTAGATAAATGTATTATAAACGTTATCGTCCCCTCACTTTTTTAGTGTTTTATGTAAAAATAATTAATAAAAAAACTAATGTTTCATTGATTTTTTCCGGATTGCGTTCAAAAATTTTTATTTTATATACATTTCAATTATTTATGGTTTACTTTTAGATATTGATATAAAGCGAAGTTTTTTTTTCTAACGCCGTTTAGTTCATATTTCTCACCATGATGATAGTAAGGGAGACACACAACGATTTGTAAGAGACCTATATGATTTGTTCCCAAAAGCGAACAATTTAGCCTGAGGGGTTAAGCTCTGCTTGGGAGATATTAATGTTCATCAAGTTGCTCTCTGGTAGAAACCCTGAGAAGATTGATAACACTTCGGAGTATGCTAAATTACCGGCCCGAAGAGTACAACTTCATCATCATCATCATCTTCGTCCCCTTATCCTATTCGGGTCGGGGACCCATTGCATTGACAAGGCTCCTCCATACGTCCCTGTCTTGAGCTGACTGTTCGGCCTCCGTCCATGGCAGTCCCATCCTTTAGCCGGAAAGGCATAAATACTTATTTTTATTAGTTGTTATTACTTTTTGACATTTGGAGCCTTGTTATTTGTGTAATTTATTTTTTATTACATAAAATGTCCACATAACCTGATGGAAAGTCCTGTCTGGCGAAATTGAAATTTTTCATCGAAGCATTTTTACCAGTCACACATGCGTAACCAAAACATACAATAAAGCTTTCCCTCACTTCAGCGCACTTTACTTACGGCGGAAATCTCAAATAAAAATTCGTTTTGTAGGAACGGTTATAGACGTTCAAAGTAGGTTGTGTTATGTTGGTCTGATGCCCTACTCTAAACCCCGTGTTTACGAGCCGTCGCTAATCAGGCGTTAACAGTAAACAGCTTGTTCGGAATAGGCCGCGAGTTCACACACAATATCATTTTATTCCTAGTTTCACACTGTGCGAGTAACAACACAGTTATGTGTTGTCGATGGTTAATCAGTTTTTATTTTAGATATTTGTTTGATCAAAAATATTATTTAGTTACATTTGAGATCATTTATATTTTTTTTACATTAGTTCCACATTGAAGACCCTTAGGAAAATATTTTTTCTCATGGCCTACGTCATCTTATGCTGTGTGGAAGATCTTTTTAAAGGGAAAGGAGGAGGGGGAGTTCTGGGAAGGAAAATGTGTGAAAGGTGGCAGGAATCCGGGGTTCAGAGTGTCCAGGAGTGACGGAAGTGTGCATCCATCCCTCCAACTGCGGTGCCAGGGAATGGGTCGAGAGCGTCCGGCTAGAGATATCGAAAGGCTTCTCTCAATCAGTTTCGATCTCGAGGGCGACGCGTCCGCCGTCAAAGCTTAGACAAACCTCACCCCATGAACCCGGGCACCCCTGCTAAGTCACCAAACTTAATGAACCACTTGGGGTGACCTACGGCAGAGGTGTTGGTTATCCGGGGTGTAATTTTGGGTGTGTAATATTCCTACAATATTCATAACTTAATAACGGAGAATTGCTGAGAAAGAGTGCCGACGAGTGATATTTATTTAAGGCGGCGCTTCCCCGCTCAAAAGAGATATGTAATGACGAATGTTGGACAGAGCGATCTAATATTTTAAATGTGAAAATTGTGAAAATGAAAAATAAACATGACTAGTTTAAAATAGAGCAAAAATCTCGTGGAAAGCGTTTTAAGTATCGTTTAAAGAAACATTGTGAACTTTTTCATAACAGAACTGTAACTTGTAAAATAATAGAAACAGACGTGTTTTAATAATTTTCGGAGCATACTTGGCGATTTTTTTTTTCGAGGGAATTTCATATAATTTGCGTTTTGGTATAGAACGCGTTAGGTATTATCTTCAAAAATAACATATATTTTTTAAGAGCTTAAATCTTCAAATATTTAAGGGAAATATGTAAGAAATCGGTAGAAATTCGGGTAGCGGCTGCTTAAATTTCGATCACCATCGCTCTAAATTTCTGCGTACGTCTAGTATCTACCTACTTTAAATTCATCTTTTAAAGACTTGCACATACTTACATCATATTTGCTTGGTTTTGTACTTGTCTATCAAGTGAATAAAGTAAAGTGATTTATTTATAGTTTTGTGCATTTGTCAGTTGCCTTATAATGAACTCAATAAAAAATCCTTCGAAGTTTAATAAAATTTTCCGAGTTAACAGTTTCTGCTTATGATAATGTGTATGTATGTAGGTACATGAATATATTATGTAATGGTATTTTGCGCCTTCGACCAAGTATATCAAGACGTGCCCTGTGAAATTAAAAATGACGCCAGAAACCAAATAAAATTGGTTCAAGGCCCATTTATGAAAAAGTGCGAGCATTGTTTCGTACTATTTAGATCGCATAGTGCTTTGTGTTTTACTTTTTATCGGTCCACACTGAAACTAATTGCTGTCCCAGCCGTCCTGAGGGAGTTAATTTTTTCAAACACAAAAATATCCTACTTCCGAATATTGTAGAAGGTACAGTCCGCGGCCTTTATTTTTGATAATGTAGTAAGCTATCTGAATACACAAAAAATGCCTTACAGATAGCTTACAGACGGCTTTTTAATAAATGTAATAATATTGACGTATTATTTTATTTGCAAGCAGTTTCTGACGTCACTTAATCACCCAACTGCTTGTGACGTCACCACACACCGATACTAATACATAGACGAAGGGCTGGCGTCACGATATGGCAGAGGTTTTCAAACTTTTTAAAAACGCGACCCGCTTTGTATCAAACGGAAACCTTTAAAATACATTAAACACAGATCTTAACAAAAAACCGCTAAACTATTCTTCAATTAAGGTCGAAAGTTAACCTATCTTAAGCCATAGCATTCCGAATTTCTACCGTTTTACAACATATTTCTCTAGAACACTTTAAGTTTTTAAGTTTCTAAAAAATATATGTTATTTTTGACGATAATATCTATACATTTGCCACGCCGAAACGGTAATTGTATGAAATTCTTCCGATAGAAGAAAATCGTATAATCGTACATTTCGAAAATTATTATAAGCACTTTATTTTTGTTACATTATAAGTTATATATATGAAAAAAATTATAATTCATTTTTTCTTTAAAACTTTGACATTTCCCGCGAGATTTTGGTTCTATTTTAAAATAATTTAAACGAGTCATGTTTTGTTAAACATTTTCACAATTTTCGCTTAAATATTATCGTTTACGCGCTCCCTCTAACATTCGTATTTACATATCTCACCTTCCTCTTCTTTTTGAGCGCTTACTAATGGGCTTTAATTAACTACGAATTTCTGTCATTTTTTTATTATTACCTATACACAAAAAAAAACTTAATGTTTGAGCACTTTGACACAGGACACTTTGACGAAATTGCTGCTTGGTGGTTGACAACGAGCCATACGGTTCATCAGAAAAATAAAATTTGCAGACGCATCCGCCGCCAAGACCCGGACAAACCTCAATCCATGAACCCGGGCACCCCTGCCTAGTCACCAAACGTAGCGAACCACTTGGAGTGACCTATGGCAGAGGCGTTGGTTATCCAATAAATGGTTACCGAGACGGCGGTACCCATACTCGCCTCCGAAATTGAATCGCTTATCATAATAAAGTAAAAAAATATTTTTGTGTAATTAAATTTATGAATGTCTCGCGATCCCCACTTTGAAAACCACTTCTACACAACACAGCTTGTCGAAATGTCCACGCATGCAAAACGTGATCACCTATTGATGTATTGGTTCGTAAAATCACACCATGGGATAAGTCGGTGCTCAGTTTTATATTGCCGAGAATTCGCATGCAAGACGGCGGAATTCGAAGGAGAGTTGTATTGCAAAATTACTGATTCTTGGGGTCATGTTTTTCTTATTTTTACTATGAGCGGGCTTGTCTAGGGTATACTAGGTCGATGGTTTGCCCCTTTGATTATGATAAACCCATTTTTATTATGATTTTAGCACAATTCGCCTTTCGCCTAGCTGCGATGAACCAACATACACAAAATTGAATGTACTGTAAAACTCTGAACGTAAAATTAAAAATGCAAAATATTGTATAGGTTTTGCCTGTGAATCCTAGTTTTAACTGGAATAAATATATAAATAATTAATCGGCCATACGGAAGTGTTTGCAAGCTTTTTTTATCTAACCTAATGTAATATCTGTCGAAATGTGTTGGGAACTTGCAAATATTATTGAGAACTTGCAAATATCGTCGAGATTGCGAGTTACTTTATACACGTTTATCAAAAATTTACAATATTTGACCGGTCAGTGGTTTAGTGGGGATCGCGTTTGGGTCCCACCCGGGCGTCCCGTGTTCGATTCCTAGGCTGGCTAAGTCCTCCATCACAACACAAGCAACATTTTCGGCTTTCTTTGGTGGTAGTAGGAGATTTTCAAACATTGTTGGGTTATTCGTAACACGGGAATGTTTGTCTTTCTTTAAAAAAAAATATTTAACTGGACCAGACGTCTTTACTCCAGGAGGCTCTAAGTTATTCCGGGAGGCTGACGGCGTCTGCCCGATACCAGTTGCCGCAACTAACATCTTACTTTAGACACGAACGACGATAGATGATATTCTTCTAAAATAATGCTTAATTGACATCTGTTGAGATGCCACAAAACTTTTTATAACTAACTTTACTAACGACATCTGTTGAAGTTAACATAATAATATTTTACCTAACATAACTTTTTTTTTCCTTACCCGACATAACCTAACCTAGCCAAGCCTTTTCGGATATATTTAAACAATACAACCATTTCACTAAATGCTTAAATTTACTGGTATCTACATATAACTATAATTTATAATCTTCTTTATAATATACGAATAACCGTTTTATAGAGACCACGAAAAATAATAAATAAATATTTTACCTTTTTTCGAAATTTTGCCATAACCTTCTTTGTTCATGGTCATTTGTATCCTACTGACAACAAATTATATTTAATTGGTTGCATTCTGTCAAGTTTAAGGGGTCGAATTTATTATTAGGGGATATTAAGGGTTGGATTTAAATTCACAATATATTTCATCCCCAAATGCCCCTACGGGCCTAGATCTTTATGGGGGACATTTAATTATGATAAATTCATAATACTCATATGAGTTATTTTACTATCATCTAACGTTATTATTTTATTTTTCATTCTCTGGGTGACTATTTTTGGAAAAAATGATTGCCGCAGATTTATTGATTTTATTAGATTAATAGTTTGTTAATCCTTGTGCTGACATCATCCTGGTAAAATTGATTATATTAATTCAAGACAGTGAGGCTATAATAAACTAATCTATTAATAATCATAATTATTTTGAGGCCCAGCACAGAGGTGCATGTACGATAAGCCAGCTGGACAAAATTCATACACGATATTAACAAATCAATTATTTCTTCAAACACACCAAATTGTTTTGTGGTGTTTTACCACGTTTCTTGTTTATAAAAAACCGACATGTTTCGTGAACGATGCTCACTTCCTCGGAGTTTACTTAAAAATATATATTTTTTTTTTTTTGAAGAAAGGCAAACATTCCCGGGTTACGAATAACCCAACAATGTTTGAAAATCTCTTACTACCATCACAGAAAGTCGAAAATGTTGCTTGTGTTGTGATGGAGGACTTAGCCAGCCGAGGAATCGAACACGCGACGCATGGGACCCAAGCGCGATGCCCACTCAATCACTGACCGGACTGATTACAACAATAGACTTAACTGTGGCAATGGAAAGGTGGGAGTGGGTAGAGGGATAGCAATTATGCCCTATTAAAGTAACGAGGCATAATTTACAAAGGAAACAAGTTTAATGTTGGGTATTTTAAAAATATTTTCTGATTATTTATAATTTTTAAATTCATATTTACGATAAAACATTATTCGTTTATTTTTATTTTTATCGACTTGCCTACTCAATAGGCACACTGCCTACTCAATAGGCACACTGCCTACTCAATAGGTACAATAATCTAGATCATAGATTCTCAACTTTTTTTGCTCACCACCCACTTTGAGAATATTTTTTTTTAGGCCCGCCAATTGTTTTTACGCAACCATTGAAACAACTATTGCCACGATCACATTTACCACAACGAGCCCCCCCCCCCCCGGTACCCCCCCCCCCCCCCCCCCCCCGTACCCCGCCCCCCCCCCCGTACCGGTTTGCTACCTCCTTCCTTCTTGTATTCATGATGTAGTGTCAATTCTTAATAATAATAATGCACGTAAAATTATTAGTACGTGATAAGTGTGTTTTTTTGTCTTTTTAGACCATTTTTTTTTACCTGCCCACGTCTTCACTATGCCATCTCTACGCCCCCTAGTTTTCCTCAACGCCCCTTAGTTTTCTCTGAGTCTTCTACCGCCCCCCTGAAAGTCTCGAACGCCCACAAGGGGGCGTTATCGCACACGTTGAGAACCTTTAATCTAGATGATAAATTATAGCTAGGAATCATTTTAATTACATAATTATAATAACTAGTGGTCGCCCAGCGGTCGAAATTCGACCATAATTAATTTAAATTTAATGTTTTTTTTATGCATAATTTTAAAAAAATACTAGCATCTTGCACTCTTTCTCTATATAGACAATAAGCGTGCGAAATTTCATACTCCTCCGTCTTCGCAATTTTCGTAAAGAGGGGTACAAAGTTTTTGCTTCACGCATTAATATAGTGATGATGATTCCCCAATCAAAACGCACTTAGAAAATGCATTCTACTAACTGAAATCACAGGGCTTTCAAGAATCATAAATAACGCGTATTATGTGTATCATTAAAAAAACTGCCGTGAATAGCTATGAAACATGCTATAAAAGACAATGAAATAATTTTGTCAAGCTGGCTTATTCTAAACATTCCACTGTGCCCAGGATAATTATAATCCTTTTGTCTTCGAGCTCCGTCCCGACTCCCTTAATCCATTCAAAACGACATATTTATCATGTTGTAATAAAAGTGGAGATAGCTTTACCACAATATATATACTTATATACACGACAATAAGAAAGATCAAGCAAGATTAATCCACCTCATCAAAAAGTACATGTAAAATGCACCTAACATTTATCTGTGCCTTGAAAATGTAATGTTTTTTTACGAATTTGTTTGAGAACAAATATCAAGCCAGTATTGAGTATGGTTTGGTATGGTATGGCAGTCTTGGCGGATGTGAGTCGATTCGTGTTACGCTTACCTCTGCGATAGTAATGTGCTCCTGGTAGTTCTCTGGCCGGAGATTCTGGATCACTCCATAAAAGGAGGGATCTGTGGATGCTGTGGGGTGTGTGGGAAGATCGTGTGTGTTGTTGGTTCGTTGGTCGGAAATTACGGTTTGAAAAAGGTTTCATTAACATTATTAAAAATAAATATGTATTTTAGTTTACTATATGAATCAGTTAATATATTACCTGTGCGAGGAATATTATGGTTTAAAATTGTATGCCAAAACCTATTGTCGGACTCAATTTACAAAGAAAAGAATTAATAAGATCAGATAAGAATTAAAAAGATTTAATAAGATCATGAACATGGCACTAGATTTAGTAAAAATGAGGGTTTGTCCGTTCCGAAAATTATAAATAAATACGGCCAACGGACATTCACTTATCTTGTCCCCACCATATTTAATAAGATGCCGATGAATTTCAAAATCGAATCCAATTGCCCCACTGATCTCAAAAGAAAAATTAAAAAATGGCTAATGGGTCAAAACTTTTTGTACTGATATTGTTTGTAATCTTATGTATAAATACTATCTATAATTAATTTAATCTATCAGTAATTTACCTGTGTTATATCTGTCTGTCTGTATATTTTATGCTTTTGTATTGTAGGTACTTAAAAGTTATTCTTCTGGAACTATTTTGCTATTGTGTTTTCTTATAATATTTTATGTTTTAGTGTTTTATTAATATTGTCAAATTGACCTGCTGACAAACTGCCTTGGCAGTTTAGCGGGTGATTAAAATGAAGAATAAAAAATAAAAAAAATAAAAAAAAGTTAAAGTTCAGACATACGGATTTCAATACTTCGTTTGTGTGAAAGATCATGAATGAATGAAGAATTAATCAATTGTTCCATATTATTAAAAAAAACTTTGACAGCATCAAGCTTTGACAGTTTTGTAGTGACCGTTCGGTTTCGTTTCAGCCGGTTTCGACGAATAAATGAGTTTCGGCTGCAGTTTGGACGGGTTGTTTCAAAAAATTTGATGAGTTCAACAAATATTTGAAGTTAATTTTCAGGTTCTGTGTAAGTTCTTTTCGAGTTCTGTTTTTTTATCATCATAGGCCAGCTGCTTCACAAAACTTAAATCATCACAGAACTTGAATAGAACTTACACAGAACGTGAAAATTAACGTCAAATATTTGACGAATTCGTCAAATTTTTTGAATCAACCCATCCTAAGTATCCGCCAAAAATTAGCCGAAACCGAAATCTGCGTTCGAGGTGAGTCGGATCACGTCTGCACCAGGTGTAAGACACAACAATGCCTTAAAAATATTTTATTAGAAGCTGCTCGCTTAAAATTGTCGTAAAATTCAATGTTTAAAGAGTTTGTAATTTTTTTTTTTTTTTAATATTATTTAATTTTGTTAAAATGTACTTCTAATAAAGCCATTGTCTAACATAAATATTATGTATCAAAGAACAGCTGATTAGTTTCCTAAAGTGAGTAGTTCTAAGATCTTTTGTGCTTTTGTAATTCTTTCAAAGTTAAAGTACCTATATCGTATATTGAAGAACTGTTACATAATCAGCGCCCTTGAGGTGATTTTTCACAAAAATGGCGCTCTACAAATCATCCATCCAAATCATACAAACGATCAAAAAGCGCTGAAAGTAAACTTATAATTATTGTCTTTTATAGCGCATTTTTATTACTAACTAATGAACTCTTACAAGTTTAACATTAAAAAGGTATAATTTCGGGTTTGTAGTCTTTTTTTAACTAATTTAAATAATTTTTGGTTTCGGTATCGGTCAAAACTAGAACAGAAGCTAAAATTCGGTTTCAATGTCGGCTGAAAATCTATTTTCGGTCAGTCAATGTTGCTATTTTTGTAATTTCTATGATATCCTTTCAATTATTATCCTGGATGTATTGGGGTGAATCGGCGAGTGAGATTGTCATGATGACACACAGAACTGTCCACTCGCTCAGTAGCGACAGTAGCAGCTGTAACGGTAGCAGCAGTAACGACTCTGGCGCGAACCAATTCAGTCGACATTTTGTAAAAAACTTGAGCTCGCAGCTAGCGCCACACGCTAGCCAATAACGGCTCCCGCCCGAACTAATTCTGACAGACGAAATTAGCTGTTGGTGGGCCGCCATCTTTAGGCAAACACTAGCGAGTAGCGAGTAAAGTTGACCACCTTTCAAGTTTTTCGTATATTGTCCACAATCTGCAAGTAATACGATGACACTGAGCGAGTTTACTAACAGATAGTGAATTTCTCAGATAGCTTGTAAACTCGTTCAATGTCATCGAGGCCAAAGGTGGAAAAATGTGTAACAAAACATTGCGATGAATTGAGTAGCTTAACGTAGAGATGGTGAAAATATTTCCTTTCCAAAAGAAATGTAGGTACAAATATAGTAAATTGTTAGACTTAAAACACAATAAGAAATCAATTTATATTGGAATAACTGTTGTAGGTTTTATATCCATCAATGTAATATATCATTAGATATAGAAGACTAACAAATCTAAACAAAACATAAAACAGAACAAGATACAGAAAAATAAAAAAGTAACTGTCGAACCACGAACTTACTGGAACAAATCGCCTTAAGGCGCGGTGTACCCGCTGAAAAAGAAGAAGATGTAGAGATATGTAAACACAAATGTTCGAAAGAGCGCGCTAATATTAAAAACGATAAAATTTAAGCGAAAATTGTGAAAATGTTTTAAAGCACGACTCGTTTAAAATAGAGCAAAAATCTCGTGAGGATTGTCTAAAATAGCATTTAAAGAGCTTTAAAACTTTAAGCATTTCAGTAAAATATGTAATAAATCGGTAGAAATGCAGGAAGCCGGGCCTTAACCAACTCGGTCATCGGGACCTAAAGTTTTTGTCGATCTCGTATTTCAAATTGAGAATTAACAATATTATCCTTAACTAATTCTTTTCTAACCTAAATTCCAAGTTGCGACCGTTACCTTTTTTTATTTTTCTGTGTCTTGTTCTTTTTCGTCTTCTTCCTCCATTATCTTCTTCCTTAATAATATAATACAAATAATAATAATGAACGTATTTGGGTATCGACGGGAAAATAAAAGATATTATAAGAGGCAAAGTTTTCGATCACATAAAATTTGACGTCGTTTTGCTTCAAATAACATTTTTAATGAATTAATAACTTACACCTATTTATTGGTCTACGAAAATAAGTGCAATATTCATAATCTGGAGTTCGGCTTTGCATGCAAAAATTTGCTTACTTTCACAATTGTCTTCTTTGTTACCATGGGTATTTTTTGCCCTGAACTCTCGATGGTGGCAATGGGTGGCTTTGCAATAATTTATGCAACCAATTAACATATCTAACAAAGAAACGTAAGAAGTACCTACTACACTCTTTTATCGGCTCCTTTAAGTTACTATTTGAAGCTCAAAATGTAAATCACTGTCTACAATATCGAAATATTAAGCTAAAAGAGAGACAAATCAATAGGACCGTATCCAGTGACGTATATATAACTTGCGAGATTCAATAAATCTTTTGTTCGGGCAACAAATAATAACCATTAAAAACTGTGTTTTATTTAATTCTATTATTGTGATTAAAGAATATGAGTTACATTCGTGTTATTGTTATCTTATTAATAGACTATTTGTCCGTAAATAAATAAATAAATTTAAACATATATATTTTACAAAATATTATATTTAAGGTCATCATTGGTCATGTATACCCTGTTCAGTAAACTCTTGTGCCTAATAAGAGAACCACGATTCGTACTGAAATTGAATGTTATATCATGTTTTGTGTAAAACATTTACTTTGTTATTTAAGTTTTTTTTTTTTAATTGTATTATTTTATTTATTGTTTGCATTTAGTTCTGTATTATTGTGATTTCCTTTCGATTTCAAACATCGATTGAATAATGAACATATTTAAGATAAAGTGCAGTGATTATGTTATTTTTTAGATATTATTCAATTATCGAGGCGGGTATGGGTACCTACAGCCGTCCAAGGAACCAATTATTGGATAACCAACACCCTTGACATAGGTCACCCCAAATGGTTCGCTACGTTTGGTAACTTTCTGGCAGCAGAGGCTTTTGCCCACCTACTGCGTGGCAAGTCGGATCGGGAGAGACTAGTCAACGAAGACCTTTCGACCTCTCCAGCTAAACTCTCTTGGCCTTGGCCTATCATCTTTGCACCGCAGTGGGAGAGAAGGATTCATACGTGCGTCACTCCTAAATACATTGAATCCCAGATTTCAAGGGTTCAATGTGTTTAGGAGTGACGAACACCTTTTTCCTTTGAAGATAACGTCCTTTCCCTAAAAAAAACCTTCAACTCAGCATCCCCAAAGGCCCTGAGGGACATTTTTTCCTCAGAGCCTTCAGTGTGGAAAGAGTACGAAAAAAAAAAATATATATATATATATGTATATATGATCTTTATGTAGTGGGTACTCACCCTTCGCACAGCATCCCCAAAGATGACATAGGCCCTAAGGGACGTTTTTTCCTCAGGGCCCCCTATGTGGAGAAAATGTATAAAATATATATATATATGATATTTGTGTTGTGGGTAGCCACCCTCCACACAGAATCCCCAATTATGACACAGGAGAAATCATTTTCCTCAGTGCCTCCTGTGTGGAGTTAGTTTTTTAAAAAGCCAAAAAAGAATTTTAAAAATGTCTGCATTCACCAACAACATTTTGATCTTAAAAATAAATATTATTATTGCCCACTTAAAATAATAAAAATGTTAAATCAAAATAAAAAAGGAAACAAGTATTTTCTAAATGGCTACAATATTAATCTTAAACTGTAGTTTTGTATCAAAAATTTACGCGTCTGTGCGAAGAAATACTTCAGGAATTTTGAAAAATACTTTAGATTTTGGGCTTGAATGATTTTTCTTACATATTCATAATAATACTTACTAACAAATTGATGCTTGGTATTCAAGCCTTGTATTTTTATAATCCAACAAATCCTTCAGCCCCCTTTAAGGCATGAAGCAAGTGCGCTGATTCTACTAATAATTTTATGGTACCGATTTCATCTGTGTGCATTATAAAGGCCTCATGATTTCCTCTCGAGTGCATACCACACTGAAGAAGGACGTATTCAGTTTCCACAATGCGTAGGCAGGACTGCTGTTAGAGGCAGACAGACTCTGAAAACTCAATTGGATGAAACAGGACGAAGAGATTTTACAGGTTACGTTGTAAAATCGGGTTGAATGAAAGGGAGGCTGTATCAGTATATCCCCGTTTTGCGCGAGGAAAGGAGATGCAGCGAAATTGGGAGTTGGCGGGAATGAATAAAGGGAACACGCGCGGTTATTGTGAATCTTGTGAAAACGAGATTGTAAACCAATGGGATGTGTAATATAAAATTCTAAAATGTTAAAAGTTAACTGATAGAAGACGTTCTATTTTTATCAATGACTAGCTAGTACCCGGCATGCGTAGAGGTTCCATGACAATTCGTCCCCCGACAATTCATCCCCCGGCGTACTTATATACAATGTGCAGTCGCTTTCGAGAAAATACGTTATACCTAATTACACAAAATACAACATAACAAAAGAATAAAACATATTTTCTTTTCTTTTTTTTTTTACTGTTACTACCGCACAAGAGTCTCAACTGCTCCCGTCTGGAGCCAGTGAGACTATGACATCCCCAATCGGGGTATGTTGTGAGGCTGAAGGTAGTGGGGAGGGGAAGGAGATAAGAAAGAGGAAGGTGGGGAAGTACCTGGCTATTCAGATCTGGTCACTAAACACGGCTAAAGCCATTTTAAGCAACGTTTCAATACTGAATGGTGGTCTTACACCAGGGCGATACTGATAGTATCTTCCACTCTGGAACGTGCCGCAAATATACTATTTATTATTTTAAATGAACAAATTGTGAAATAACACAACTTAATCAAATAAAATTTATTTGCGCACGCCGGGTTCGAACCCGCGACCTTCGGATTGTGAGTCGAGAGTCTTGCTTGCCTCGGGACCACGGAGGCCGTCACATTTAAATGCATCAAGGAAAAATCTGCTTCTCTATTTACTGTATGTACCAGCGCGGAAGTACACAAAAAATCCACGCTGTGTATAAATTCCTTTGATATTCATATCAACAAATATAATTTTTTTATAAAATTATAATTTTTTGTGCATTATTTACTAATTTCAAACGTTAAAGGTATTCAGTTCGACTTCAATAATACCCTTAATAATAAGTTGGTATGAATATCAAAGGATTTTATATACAGCGTCGATTTTTTTGTACTTATGCGCTGGTACATACATACAGTAAATAGAGAAGCAGATTTTTCCTTGATGCATTTGATTGAAAATATGTTTTATACTTTGTTATTCGGCAGTACATCCTCTCATCCCTTCGGGGTCACTTAGTTATATTTTGTGTAGTTAGGTATACCGTATTTTCCCTAAACCGACTGCGCACCGTATATAAATATGCCGTGGGGCCAATTATCGGCGGATCAACTCTCATGGAACCATTTTAAAGTCATATTTGAAAGAGAGAATACGAAAACAATGTGCAATACAATGTGCATGGTAAAAACTGTCCTCAAAGCAGCGAAGCCAGCAGTCCACAACGGAGTGCTGGTACCTACCCTGATAGCGAGGCATGGAACTGACAGCGGAAGGATGAAAGTAGACTGAATGCTGTAGAAATGAGATCCCTGAGGCGCAAGTGTTGTAAAACCACGTATAACCGTGTGAGAAGTGTGGAGATCCGCAAAGAATGCAAGGCTGATGTAAGCGTAATGAGTACGATTAAGAAAGGGGCATGTAGAGCGATTGAACGAAGAAAAGAGTGTAAGAAGAATATATTGTGTGTTCGATTCCTCGGCTGGCTAAACCCTCCATCACGACTCAATCAACATTTTCGACTTACTGTGGTGATAGTAGGAGATTTTCAAACATTGTTGGGTTATTTATAACCCGGGAATGTTTGTCTTTCTTTAAAAAATATATTTTAAAAATATGACGCAAATGTGAATGGTAGAAGAAGTCAGGGACGCCGGAGGAGACATGACACGATCAAGTGAATCAGATACTTGAGTTGGGCCATGTTAAGAGTCAGAATAATAGAAGAGCATGTATGAGACGGTGTATGAATGTGAATGAGAGAAAGAGTGTGTGTCAAGACGGATTTGTTTGGCGGTCCGTCCTCTCTGCCTACCCCTGCTGGGAAACGGCGTGATGGTTGTTTATGGATTGTGTTGTTCTTCCAAAAAGTGAAGATTTTTTTCGTATATTATTTTGCTCAGGCCTTCGAGTGAAATGCTTTAGTAGAACTGCTCTCCGCTGGCTGCCCGCTGGGAATAGCGAGCATAAAGTAGCTTTTAAACACTGCAAAGAAAAATATCGCCCCGGGGAATTAAAATCCTTCGTCTTCTTTTAATCTATTCGCGTTTCATGTAGGCGCTGTAAATCATTGGACTTTTATGTTATAAGCCGTTCACAGGCATTAAACAAAGAAACCATTAAAGTAGAAAATTGACTGATTCACTTAGTAAACCACGGTATTTATGTTATACGTATTTATATTAAATTACAAGTATTTAATTCTCGGCTTTGCCAGAGCTGGAGTAATAAAACACTAGAAAGCTTTTTGTCTTTGAATAGCTTTCCTAGCTGCATTGTGAAGCAACGTGTTCTCTCCTTTGTATCTTGTTGTATTTGTGGAGTTCTTTGTGAAACCTGTTGTATAAGCACACATATCTGGTTTCTCATAGTGAAACCTGGTAATTTTATTAAAAAAAGGCTATTTTCATAATTATAATTATTTAAGAAGGTCCTGGCGGCTAAGTACAAAGAAATCGATTGCTTACCAATATCGAATCGATAGTTGTAATTCCTGACGATTATATACCTAGCACGGTTTAACTGTTGAAAACCGAACCGATATTGAGGGATTTATTTGGAAATAAATAAGAAATTGGTATGCTGGCAACACTGCCGGATCTATCTACGAATTCACACTCCGAAACGTCAAACGCTAATCAATTACGTAAAATGTTAATAAATTGATTGCGTCTTAAATGCATTATTTAGTCTTTGAATCGCGTTCACGACTTCTTTCAATTCTAAGAGCTTCGTTGGTTCAATCCGTTCATTGAATAAGCCAGTAATTTTGCATAACGAACAAAATATGTGTAACCGAAACATGTCTGATACTATGGAGGCCGAGCTAAAATTTATCGATTTTCGGTCGGAATATCTCTGTTAACTCGCAAATATCGATAACTGATCTTAGATGACGGATTTGGTCAATATCGTAATGTTACAGGGTTTTATCGATCGCCCATGCTTGACCTCCAGGAAGGAGTACCAGCGTTCAATAGGGAATAAATAATGTAATATCAAATAATATCGATTATACAATTGATTGAGTGAATCAACGAAACTTGTATTGGTATGCCTTTCTTGAAAGAATTGAGTTCTTTTGGCTACAAAACTATTTATTCATACTCATATCTCGTATGTACGGGCCCGAAAAACAATTCATCTTAATATTTTATAGCATAACTTCCAAAAAGTGTTTTTTCCTAAAATCATAAATTTAGAGCCAACTAACCAAGCTAAAGAACAGTTTACGAATAATTTTATTTTTACCCAATCAACGTAGCTTGTTTTAAAATTGTGACAGGAAATTGTAACATGTAATATTTTACTGTTCTAAATGAATGAATCAAGATCAAAATATAATTTTGGTCGAATTTGGTAGAAAGAAAATACAATAAATATGAAATATCTAATATTTTTTAAGTGAAAACTTCTTTAGCACCGTTGTGATTTGAAACTCGATGAAACGAAAAAAAATGTGACAAACACAACATCTATAGGATTTAGCCTGCGAGAGAATGAAATAGTATAATGGGTCTCCTCTTTGTGCGATGCTTCTCACTCTTGTCTACTTTAGTTTTCTGAAGGTTTCGCTTCTACCGCGTGTGAATTACAAACTCTGATTTTTTTTAACCTTACAAACAATCATTAAAAATGCTAATTTCGGTTGGGTGTGTGTCGTGGGTAACTCTGCCTCAATGAACTCTGGAACTCGAATTTGCTTTGAATTGAAGTGTCTTTTTAAAAATAAGAGCTGAACATAATATTTTGATTGTATAATTGTGATTTTTCAAAATGAGAACTGAGTTGAAAAGAATTCTGACAATTAATAATCAGTTCTATTATATTATCCCGTGATTTTTCACGAGTCTGCGCTAGTTTTATGTAGTTTGTAATCATCCTCATAATAAATTCTATATACGACCCTCCTTTCGTCCATTGTAATCCGGTGTCATCGAATTATGACGTCATAACTCGACCTCGCCCCAATCTCAGTATCCGGATCGCAGAAGTTGCTTGGTTGAGTTAACCGCCCCAGAAGTTGGTCGGCCACTGCGCTGGCTGGTTGGTTTGCTCCCCTCCACTAGGAAAGTTACAAGATCCCTGAATATACCGGAGATGCACCCGCGAGCTCTTATGTGTTCCTGGCAGCGGCACGGGCCGAAAGAGGAGATGGTCGAAGAACACCGCGAAACGTTTAGACCCGGAGAGAGAATGAATTCGTGTTAATTTGTCTATTCTCCTTTTCTTACGTGCTCATAAATAAATAATACAGATAGATACATTTATAATCCTAATAAATGATAGGTTAGTTCTAGTTTATATTTATAATCTGATAAATTCGGATATAATCGACACCGGTAAAAGGCACAATCAATTTCAATAAAGTATTTATTTATTTATATATCAGGGCTTTTACATATGAATGGTAATAAATACAATATCTATTGTACATAACTGAACTGCCTCAGTAACAATATTTTATACTTGTTTAAAGATAAACTGAAGACGTCCACGGACTTAGTGTAATTTTTTCCTTCCTAATGGAAGGAAAAAATTAAAGGTTCTTATAAAAATAAAATTAAAATTCTGGGTAAAGAGGAATACATATGTTAAATTGTGTTGCCTCATTTAATAATTAAAAACTATATATTGTATTTTTACTAACAAATTTTAAAACATTATTTGATAATATGGCCCTTACTGGGTGCTATACCAGTGCATTTTAATAAAATTTAATAAAATTCAATAAAAAGATGATATTATATAATTAATTGACCTAAAATAAAATTGAGAAGAAACAAAATAAAATACAATAATAAAATCAGTACTTAAGAACAAATAAAAAAAATCTAATATTATGAGGGTACGGTTGTATATAATGAAGTGTGTATTGTAATGGTACATATGAAGGGTGTATTTAATGGTAATGATTGCGTTTTACGTTCATGTATTTCATTCTTTTGCCTTATAATTTGTTGGTAATATTGTCTTTCTTTTTCTTTTATCTACCTTCTTATTTATCTAAAATGTTTTTGAAGTGAAAAGTTCACTTCTACCGCGTGTGAATTGCACCCTCTGCATTTTTTTTGTTTACGCACACATACACATTGCACTACATTTGTCACCCGACAATTTCTCAATGTAAAAAAGAAATAAAAAACTACATGGAAACACACTCTTCTTATCTGGTATGAAATAAATACGTGTAATATTTTACTTAGATTGTAAAACTATGTACTGTTTTGTTTCTGTAAAAAACGTTTCTGTAATCAAAATAAAATAAAACATCTAATATTTTTAGAAAAAAATGTGTTCAAGCTAGGGCGACACCGGGTAGATAGTTTCTACTAGTAAATTTTGATTGCAAAATTTCAAGATACATTTCGCTTACTTAGTTTTAGACTTTGAGAGGTCTAAAATTTACATTTTTGAGTTAATATTGCGGAAATATTTAAAACATTAATCAATACTCCTCAAATATATCACTTTTCGAACGAAATGTTCAAAATTTGAAGACAGAAAATTTCACACACCTTCTTTGATTTCTTTCCCAGAATTGAAAGTTTAAATCCAATTATTTCAGAATGTCATTTTTTGACACGTCTGCTAAGACTTGGGGTGCTATTGGTTTATTTGAGAATTTTTCCTTTCGATTTTATTTGCCATAATACCTACTCACCTACCTACCTAACTTGTAATTTAAAATATTAGTATTGAAAATCAAGGTCCATTAAAAATAACAAATAAAATACTTACTCGATTAATGCAATCAAACGCCTTTGTATCAAATTTCCCATTAATTAGGCGCATTGAAATAATCTAGAATAATACTTAATGGCTGAGGGTTCCAGACACAATCATCTGAAACTCTACCATTGTTGCTCTCCGCATATTATAATACAGGGGTTGTTTAAATGAGCGTGTGCCAGGCTAAACGAGGAACATCCCTTATAGCCCATGGCCCGCCTCGCAGCCACCCAACCCCAGCCCCAACTGCTAACTGCTATAGGGGGATGTCAAATATGCTTCAAATTTATATTTCCGCAATACAGTATTCATGGCCGAAGATCAAATAGAAAAATCACGGCTTAACATTACTTCACTGTTATTTTATTTGGGTTATTTTAATATTATAAATTAAATTGAAATTGTTACAATGCATACGTTCGTTTTTAGTTTAATCTATAGGTACCTAATAGCGGCAGACCCGTGAAAAGACACGGGATATTATAATAATTGTAGGATTGATAGTTGCTGTTAGAAAGCAAAGACGCAATGAAAAATCAAGAAATTTAACTTTACTTAACAACTTGGACCAATTAGCTTGTTTTTACGATGATATAAAATACATTAGTATTAGGCATCTACTAATGTATTTAATATACAATAAATTGTTAAATATATATGAACAAATTGTTAAAAATAATAAAATTTATTATGAAATGTAATGCTTCGGCTAATGGCTTCTGACAATACAGTGGTGACCGCAGCGTTCCAGCACCAAACCCCACTCCTGAGTGAGCGCTGGGCCCGAGCTCACCCCAGACCACGTCCTACATAGAATTGATTATTTATTTATTTTTGACGTGATAACGTCTTATAAATCGATGAACGCCGGCTGCACTCACGAAAAAGCATGACTCATTGTCACGTTGTCACGTTCCGCCTGAGCCGAGCGTTCAAGCGAGAGCGCGGAACAAGCGTTCGGCTTGTGACGCATCTATCTCTCTTCCACTCCATCGTTATTATATGACGTTATCACGTAAAATTATCGTCCGTAAACTGACTTTACAGACAACCAATTTTTTAAATTATTTTGTTTTTTCCTATTCTATGTACCTACTTACTTCTTTATTTAAAAAATCTGTTGTGTAAATATGTATAATTATGTGGGACGTGTGGGATTGCACTATCCTCCCCACATCCTGAGGGTAGGTAGGGATCTGGGGGTCAGTGTATCCAGGAGTGACGGACTGCGGTGCAAGGCGATGTTTAGAGAGAGTACGGCTGGAGAAATCAAAGGGATTCCCTCAACCATTCTCTCCCGATCCGGCCTGGTGTACGTCATTATCTTTACTGTTTTTCGGTGTCTTGTTCTCTTTCATATTATCGTTTAGATTATTATTGTATCTTCTTCATCAATTCAAATTACATTGATGGAAATAACCTTCAAAAGTTATAAAAAGGGAGTTTTTGTTTAAAAAAATAATTAAAATTTTGCAAACATGAAAGAAAAGCGTCAAATTCTAGAATTTTTAGATTAATACTCGTATATTTAAAGTTAACATTTTTATTTCTAAATCACTATTACCTACCCATTGATAAAGCAGCCCCTTCGCCTCGGTGGGAATAGGGTTGTGGGGCCAAACGATCAATAAACAGTTTTTATTGTATTCTGTATCCGAGTGTCCGCGTATCGGTGTGACCAAGTGTCCCCTAAGAAGCCCGCATCCCTGCTCCCCTAAACCCTCGCAGCAGTACTAGACGAGGAAGTACTTAACACGGATAAGTTTACGGTGAAAATAAAAATCAATACTCCCCCCCCGCGCGGGTTCTAAGTTGACAAGAATGGCGTGTGTATGAATCAGTTCGGGATTTTATTAGAGATTTATTGGATATTATAGGAGTTATTACACGCAATATATCGATTTGAAGATAAAAGGACAGTGAGCTGCGAAATTATTGAACACTACATCTTAACAACAATTACTAATCTGATATTGGTTTGCATTCATGAATATAAAATTAAACCTGATGGTATGTTTTTAGGTTTTCACGGCCAAAAAGTATTTTTGTTATTGTTTTTGGGGTGTTATGCCGTGTTTCGCTACCTCCTTCTTTAGCCAACGTTTCGGACAGCGTTACAGTGTCCATCATCAGGGCAGATGAGCCCCATCCATCCGGCATAACACCCCAAAAACAATAACAAAAATTAAACCTGATGTCCATAATAAGAACACAAACATTTTCATTTTAGTGCAATAAATAAGATTTTAAAATTATTCATATTTTTCGATTAGTTAAGTTGTATTCTTAGTTATTTTGCGCGTGACAGCTATTTTGCATACCGATTGCAAAAACTATGGTGAAGTCGCTGGAAAACGATTCATTTTAATCAGTTCTGAATTTGAGATTAGATTAAGGAATTACCTATAATGAAAGGCTTTTGGTAAATCATTTATATTAACAACGCCCTTATGTACAATTCTTTACAATAAATTGTTTAATTGACTCAACATAAGTATTAATATTATTTAACAATTTAATAATAATTTTAATATCTATTAAACATAATAAATCAAGAAAGAGATTGAAGGTATTTTTTCCTTATTTTTAAATTTCGTTGTTGCAGCGTGTTTTTATAAAAGATAAACTAAAAAATTAATGATATATATACTTACCTAGAATTTATTTTTTTTACTTTTATATCATATTTTCTTTTTATGGGCGGGTTGTTTCACAGAACTTGAACAATTCATCAAATTTCAAAGTTAATTTTCTAGTTCTGTAAAGGTTTTTTTTCAAGTTGTGTTTTTGCATCATTTTTGGCCGGTTGCATCAAAAACTGAAATAATAACAGAACTTGAATAGAACTTTCACATAACTTGAAAATTTACTTTGAAATTTGATGAATTGATCAGATTCTGTGAAATAATCTTCTGTAAATGTTCAAGTTCTGTAAAGGTTTTTTTTTTCAAATTGTGTTTTTATATTATTGGCCGGCAGCTTCAAAAACTGAAATAATAACAGAACTTTCACAGAACTTTAACATTGAAATTTAATGAATTGATCAAAATCTATGAAATTGGACATCCTGCCCTTAGAGTATGTTTTTGCTCAAGATTCCTGTTACTTTAATGTGAAATATGTTCGTGCCTTCTAGATTTATGAAAAAAATAGCGTACATCTAAATAGACATTCAAAAATAAAACAAAGCAATTGCAATCATTTTGGTTAAGCTGTTTTACTTTTATCCTGTATATTTCGGCGCTTTTAATTTATCACCCTTTGGGATCGTACCCCGATATCCCCACCCTGGTATGTGCTGCAAAAAGCGCAACATTAATTATATTTAATCTGTATTATCAATTTATCGGATTATTTATAGACCTTAAAAAAGCTTTCGACAGCATATCACATCAAATATTAATAAATAAATTAAAATCAATAGGAATTAGTGGAAAAGTCTTAGCTAAGTCTTATGGATAAGTAGTTATTTACATAAAAGACCTCAACAAGAACACTTGGTCTGAATTAAATAACATGGCAAATACAGACATCAATGAATTAAAATTATGGTTTGATAAAAACCTGTTGACTTTAAATTCTAAAAAAACTTATTATTTACCTTTTTTCATTAAAAAACAAGAAACCCCTAAAGAAATAAACATAACAATCCACTCAGTGACAAATACAGAAAACCACAAATGCAATATAGCATGTACAAACATAGAAAGCAAAACCGATATTAAGTACCTGGGCATAACAATAGACCAACGTTTAAAATTGTCCCCACATATAAATATTCTGAACAACAGAGTAAGGAAACTTACATACATATTTAAATGTTTAAGAGATATTTTAAA
The DNA here is from genome assembly GCA_936435175.1 of Glyphotaelius pellucidus. Lineage (NCBI taxonomy): Eukaryota > Metazoa > Arthropoda > Insecta > Trichoptera > Limnephilidae > Glyphotaelius > Glyphotaelius pellucidus. Next base: position 4,962,430 of record OW386548.1, on the reverse strand, counting down.
AGAAAAATTACTTAGAACCAATACTTCGCTTTCTGTCAATTATACAATACGGCATTATAGGATGGGGCGGTACATATAAAAATCAAGCACAAACAATTGACGTATCACAAAAACTATTATTAAAAACAATTTTAAAAAAAACCCTATTCATATTCATCAGAACAGACAAATTTATTCAGACAATTTAAGGTCAGAAAATTAGAAGCATTATACTTCTACCATGCAACATTACAAATTTATAAAGATGATATTCAAAATAAAGTAGCACCCTTTAAAATAACAGAAATCTTAGACAACCTCAATACTTCCAACTCTAAAATGTAAAAAAATAATAGTACAGCAAAATCTTAAATATCTCGTTGTCAATTTTTTTAATTCTTTACCAGAAAGAATTAGAAACATGAACACTAACATAAAAGAATTTTAAAACACACCTTAAAAATTATAGCGAAAATATGAAATGAGTTATACCAACATGATAACACCCCTCCCTTCCCCCCCCCCCCCCCCCCCCCCATACACACAAGACCTGCTTATTTATGGGGGTACATCAAATATATATATTATGTAACTAATTATTGTATAGAATCTATTTGCAATACATGTATCTATTTATGATTCGTAATAAAAAAAATTTAAAAAAATTTTGGATTTCTGTTCCCGTTTTTAAAGAAGCTATCCCCGATACTACTGACTAAAACAATTAGAAATCATTGAACAGACTTGAATCTTAGAGGTGGATGTGGGTACCGCCACCCGGGAACCATTTATTGCATAACCAGCACCCCTATACAGGTCACCCCAGTTGATTTCTTTTTGGTGACTTGGTGACGCTTGGGTGAGGTTTGTCTAGGTTGAGGTGGCGGACGCATTTGCCCTCCTTCTGCGTGTTGGCCGGATCGGGAGAGACTCGGGAGCCGGGCTTTTCCGACCCATTGCCTTGCACCGCGGTGGGAGGAATGGATTTAGACCTCCCGCCGACACACTGATCCCCAGATTCCTACCCACCCCTCATACCTTTTTCCTTCCCAGAACTTCCTCTCTTTGATTTCCCTAAAAATACTATCCACACAGCATTCCCAGAGATGACATATATTTTAAAGTATTTTAGTATATTATGAAGAGAACTAGCCGCTAAGTTTGGTTATCTTATCGTTAAAATACGTGAGAAAAAGTAATGGACCCAATACCTTGCCTTGTGGTATTCCAAAATCACTTGAAAGGGGTAGCTTTATTTTTACTTGGGTTCTATCCTGAAGATAACTTTTTAGCAAATTTAATGCTCTGTCATGTCTGTTCTGGTAAGGAAATGGGTATGAGAGGTAGGTAGGAATCTGGCGAACAGTATCCAGAAGTGACGGACATATGAATCCATCCCTCCCGGTGGGTGGCAAGGTGATATTCCGAGATGTGCGGTGCAAGGCGATATTCCGAGAGAGTATGGCTAAATAAGTCAAAGGGACTCCCTCAATCATTCTCTCTTGATCAGGCCTGCCATGCAGTTGGTGGGCGGATGCATCCGCCGCCAAGACCCGGGGGAAATTGTTTTCATCAGGGCTTCCTGGGTCGCCTTCGAAATTAAGCGGAATTGAATTATTTTATTATCTATACATCATAATTTAAATTTGAAAAATAAAAAAATACTTTAAAGTAACATTTTGAAGTTGTCACATGATACCAACATAAATTTCAGGAATTGTATAGGTGGATGTTTATTTGTTTTTTCAACTGATTGTATCGTCTGTACGAAATGTAACTAATACATTAAAGGGGTATTTCACGATCCTTCTAATATCTTATCCACACGACAAGGAATGTTAGTAAATAAAACTGGTAAAAAATCTCGGTTAATTTATCCTATATATTAGCAATTATTCATAG